>JAWHQI010000211.1:0-1262500 GCA_033032865.1 Dactylorhiza incarnata
CCCCCCCCCCCCCCCCCCCCCCCCCCCCCCCCCCCCCCCCCCCCCCCCCCCCCCCCCCCCCCCCCCCCCCAAGCATGAAAATCTTGGGAAAAGAAAGGGAAAGGGGGGGGGGGGGGGGAGGAGAGAGAATCTCTCCCCCATAAGGGAGGGGGCTGCCCATGGATAGACAACCCCATGTTAGGGCAAGGGAAGGGGGGGGGGGGGATATCTCCCCCACCCATCCCTCCCTTTAACCCACGTGGGATAAAAGGAAGGGAGAAGGGAGGCCTCCCTCTTCCCTTATAAAAGGAGGGGCCCAGCCTCCTTCCTGAGTGCAGAAACCTCCCTCTCCTCCTTCCTACTTCCCTAAGCCAGCTGGCCAGCCCTCCCCAGCCCCTGCCGGAGCTCTTCCCAGCCGAACCTCCACCACCACCTCCTCTCCATGGCGAGCCACCCCTCTACCTCCCGAGTCCCTCCCCCACAGGTAGAAACCTCCCCCTCCTCCTTCCTACTTACCTAAGGCAGCCGGCCGCCCTCCCCCGTCGTCGGAGCGCCGCCAACACCACCCCGAGCCTTGCCCAGGTACGGGTGGAGGTGCTGGCCGTGAGAGCTGCACCCCCAACGCCGGTGGTGGCGCTGGGGGAGCAGGTCCCCACTAGGGGACCTCTGCTCCGACGAAGGACGGCGGCAGGGCCGCCGGAGGACGTGCCTCCGGCGGCACCCGCACTCTTCCCCCTCCCTCCCTACTTTTCCTGTAAGGGGAAAGAGCCCTCCCCCGGCGGCGCCTGGCCACCGGACCCCCACCAGAGGATTGCCTCCTCCCCAGCGCCCCATCCAGGGGCGACAGGGGAGGTTCCCCCAGCAAAGGCGGCGGCGCAGTGAGACTGCATGGCGCATGTAGGCTACGCCACCGCCTCCCGCCCCTTTTTCCCTTTATCCCGGTGGTGGCCGGAGGCGCCAGGTCGCCGGACCACCACCGGAGTGCTCGCCGGCCCCCGACGCTCCGACCGGGGCAGCGCCGGCCCCAACCGGCCGCTGCCCGGCGGCGGCAGCGGCCGCCTCTTTCCCGAGTTTGACGGACGGCGTGCTGCCGTTCGTCAATCGTCTCGTTGAGTTCGACGAATCCCTTCCTGAGTTCGACGAACGACATTCTTCACTCCGCGTTCGACGTACTCCATCTGCGTTCGACGAACTCTAGCCTGAGTTCGATGAATTCCTCCCTGAGTTCGACGAACGACATACTTCATCTGCGTTCGACGAACTCCACCTGCGTTCGACGAATTCCTCCCTGAGTTCGACGAACTCCACCTGCGTTCGACGAATTCCTCCCTGAGTTCGACGAACGGCATACTTCATCTGCGTTCGACGAACTCTACCTGCGTTCGACGAATCCCTCTTGAGTTCGACGAATTCTTTCTTGAGTTCAACCTGCGTTCGACGAACTCCACCCGCGTTAAACGAATCCCTCTTGAGTTCGACGAATTCCTTGCTGAGTTCGACGAACAACGAATCCCTTCAGTTCGACAAATTCCCTCAGTTGCGGGGCGACACCGCCAATCCAATAACATCAAGATAATTAAAAATGTGAAATTAAGGCACACGAAAAATAAGGAACCTCATAAAATATAAGTAAGCTCCTACGAACAGAGAAAAGACCCCTATGAACGGGGATTGAACGGAACTTCCTCCTAAGAATGGAGTCGACTTTGAAGCCTCATGTTATGGAGTGATTGGACTACTAACCCTTTATTTATTTTTCTCTCCAGTCTCATACTGGTCCTGCTTTACTTCCAGCATTTATTCATTAAATCCAGTCTCGCACTGGTCCCCTGCTTTTACTTTCAGCATTTATTCTTTAAATCCAGTCTCGCACTGGTCCCCCTACTTTTACGTTTAGCATTTATTCTTTAAATCCAGTCTCGCACTGGTCCCCCTGCTTTTACTTTCAGGATTTATTCTGTAAATCCAGTCTCGCACTGGTCCCCCTGCTTTTACTTTCAACATTTATTCTTTAAATCCAGTCTCGCACTGGTCCCCCCTGCTTTTACTTTCAACATTTATTCTTTAAATCCAGTCTCGCACTGGTCCCCCTGCCTTTACTTTCAGCATTTCTTCTTTAAATCCAGTTACGCACTAGTCCCCTTACTTATATTTCTGTTCGTTCATTTCTAGTAATCTAGTCTCGCACTGGTCCTTTATTTACTCCTTTCTGTACTTTTAATTCTCCACTCTCGTACTGGTCCTGATATTTCGGCCCCTGCTTCCGGCCTTTCTTTCTGCCTATGTTGCACTTAAATTATATTTTAGTGCTAACCGCAGTCCGACGCTCGCTAGCGGTGCTTCTCCTCCTTTTTGTGAGGCCTTAGTTGGGGGAAACCTGGAGTTGAGTCCCTCCTCCTAAGTTAGCCCCAAATAAGGAGCCCTCCTACCGCCGAGCCTCCCGGTCAAGAGTCGAGTGACCGGTCAAGTAAGAATGCCGCGTCAAGTTTTAAAGCGCTTGCTCTGTGTTTAAGCTCTTGAAGATTGTTTGGAAGTGGCGGGTCCATCACGCCTGCAGACCGTTCGTACCGGTGTGGGTGTGTTGATGACTCATGGCGACAGGGAGATGTGCACAGCGGTGATCACCACTCCGAACTCGCAGTTTTGCCTCCGCTGGTCGGCCTAAGTCTCAGAATCGCCGGATGTCGCTCACATCCAGTTAGTACACCAAGTTGTACGAGAGGGCCTGAGTGATACGGTACGACTACATTCAGAAGTTGCAGGACTGACCACTGTCACCGATGGCCACATCGGTGAGGCCCGCGGGGTTTGCAACCCCGCTTGAAGCAAAGCGGTCCAAGCTGTGTCGACACAGAGATTTGTGTGTACAGGTTTGAATACATGGTTGCGGGTATGTGCAAGTTAGTGTTGTTTGTCGTTTCGTACCGCACGTTTGTGTCACCTCGTGGGAATTATGATTGGTAGGCATTATAGATATATACACGTATATATGCTTTACCTGCTGCTAATCCTCTACCTTGCTTCGGCTATTTATTCCTGTCCTTTAGCCCGCCCCCAGGATAAGGATCCGGGGAGGGGATGTGTTTTCTACTTAGCTCTGTGACTAACGATTATTTTATAACCAATCACAGGAGATGGGACAACGTGAAGCCCCCGCGCCGCAGGATGAGATACCGGCCTTAGAGATGGCCAGACTGGATAATCCAGCCTCGCCCCCTATCTTCCGCGACGTGAGTCCTAGAGTGTAGTACTAGTTTAAGAGCACTTTATTATGGTCATGTGTAGCCCCCGAGGCTGATGTACTAAACAATAGGCTTCGGCCTTTTTCCGCTTTATGTATATATCATTTGTGTGTTTAGTTTTCCTGTTCTAATGCTTCCGCTATGTGTATCTGATGTGTTGTTGTGATTCTTGTGCCTGACAAGGAGACCACTCAGTGCTTGAGAGGGTGGACCGCTGCCACCCGGGAAGCCCTAGTGGCCATCCTTGGACAGTAAGATCCCCCCTCCCTGAACCGGGTTCAGTTTTGGGGAGGGGGGTCTTACAACCAGCACTCATACCTGTTGTATCTTCTCTTCTGCCTCACCATCTGGGTAGGATGGCAATGCTGGTGGGTAGGAGTGAAGACAGTTGGCCTAACATGCCTTGGGTGAACCTCACTAGTGTGAGTATATAGTGGAGCTGGTGTCACCATCTTTTGGTTCACCTTCTTGGGAATAGGCTTGGTAGGAACTGCCCTTCCCTTGCTTTTGCGTGCTATTGCTGCAGGTCCATGGACAAAGGGACATGGATTCTTCATCTGAATCTCTTCATGGGGTGCTTTAAGAGCACTCCGCCCAAAGCCTTCTCTTCTACTTGTTATAGAGGGCTTACTGCCACTTGTTGAGCAAGCATTGGTCAGATGACCATATGAAGATTCCTGGTCAAAAGGATTTGATGCTAACAACACCTTCTTAAAAGAAGGTTGAGCTTTAGAGGCGTTGCCCTTGACTGTCTCCTTATTGAAACCTATACCAGCTCTGAATGGTGCAGAAAAACAGTCAATAATAGGAAGGACAGTCTAGGGCTTTAAAAAGCTGGCAATAATTCTCTTCTCAGCCAACAACATTTCCTCAAGGTCCTTGATGACCTTGTTCTTCTGAGCCAATTCAGCATTTTTGAGCTTTGTGGCTTCCTTGAATCTGTCCACTTCTTTGCTCATAACAGCTAACTTCTCAGCTGTCTCTTGGAGTTCATAGTGGGTAGTTTTCAAGGATACTAACTCCTTAGACTGAACTTTAAGGAGTTTTTTGTTGTTCTTGAAAGCTTCCCACAAAGCTATATATTGCTTCATTAATTCAGATTCATCCTCATGTGAGGATCTTAAGGATGTGTTGTTGTCAGCAGACTCACCTTCATCATCATGCAAGGAATCTGCGACTGATTTAGAAGCAGAGGCAGACAAAGTAGCTTTGGTAAGTACCTTCCCAGGAGAGATGTTGTCATCTTGGATTTCTTCATTTATGGCCATAAGGCTAATAAGAGTTTCCTCCTCAATTTATGAAGAGCTTGATTCAGAATCACTCAGGGTTCTGATTTTCTTTGCTATGAATCCTTTTTTAATTTCTTTTTGTCCCTTGACCTTCTTTTGTCTTCATAATTCTTTGATTCCCTCTTCTTGGAGGGGTAATCAGCAATCATGTGACCTGTCATATTACTGCAGTAACAAACTGTGTTAGTTAAATCATATTTGCTAGGTTTAGATTTGTACCTTTCCTCCCTTGAGGCTTTAGATCTATCAAGTTGACCAGATCTTCTGGGGCTTTAAGAGGATGATCTATGACTGTCTCTTCTCCTTCTAGATATCAGCCTTTTGAACTGTTTGGAGAAGAGGGCCAGTTCTTTATCAGTGTTGTTAGATTCTGATGTGCTGACATCAGAAGCTTCACTGCTTTCAGATCTATCTTGAGTTGTAGGAGCCTTGTCCTTGATTCTCCTCATGCTTTCAGCCTTAAGAGCCATGAATCTTTCTCTGGTGCTCCCCCTTGAGATTTCTCCTTCAACTTTTTTGGTATTAAGCTGAAGCTCATGAGACAGAAACTTCCCATATAGGTTCTTGGGCTCCATGTTGCCCAGTTGACCCATTTCTTTGATGACACATATTTTAATATCCCATTTCTTAGTGAGGGATCTAAGGAACTTATCATTCAGATCTGAATTTGTAAATTCTCTTCCATAGTTCTTCAAGCCATTTACAATCTTGAAAAATCTCTCATAACAGTTAGATATATTTTCATTCTTGCCTTGTTTGAAGGCTTCATATTCCTGATTTAGAAGGGATTTCCTGTCATCCCTTACTTCTTCAGTCCCCTCCATATAGACAACCAGGGAGTCCCACATCTCCTTAACAATTTTGCAGTGAATGAGATTTTGGAGGGTTGAGTCATCAATAACACTCACAATAATATGTTCCGTGCCCTCTTATCAAGGCCTACTAGTGCAAGTTCATCCTTGCTCATGTCAGCATATTTCTTTAGCACTCTCAGAGTAGGATCAATGGTAGATGCAGTCATGGGTAAGAAGGGGCCCTCTTGAACAACCACAAAAACTCTGGGATCAGCAACTTCCATGAACAGTCTGACCCTTTCTTTCCAAATGGGAAAGTTTTCTTTGGTGCAGGCTGGGAGCTTCATGGATCTCATCTCTCTATGCTGATCACCTCTAGCCATAGGGAATAGTTCCAAGATATAGATCTGACTGTTAAGTCACTCTTTGATCAACCTACCTCCTATACCACTTGTTATACATGGAACAATCACATAGAGGGGGGAGAATATGTGATATGACTGTTTTAAATATTAAGCACAATAACTAAATAAACAGATCACAACACAATAAATAATCTCAGAAGCATATCACATAGGAACACCATATTTATAGTGGTTTCTCAAGGCAGTGTGTCTTGAGTTGTCCACCGTCCCTTTGCGCCTATCTAGCAGTGTGCTAGGGTCGACAAACTCCACAAAAACTCAGATCTTCTTCACAGATCTTATAACTCGGGCCCTCAAGCCCCACAAACTCAGGCCCTTAAGCCCTACAATCTCAGACCCTCAAGCCCTACAAACTCAGGCCCTCAAACCCTACAACGCAGGACCTCAAGCCCTACAATCTCAGATATATATCAGATCCTACAACCCAAGCTTGTAAAAGCCCTACAGAGAATAAATGAAAAGTTCTTCTGAAGCCTGATGAATATGGTTTCTAGATTTGAAGAGAAATCAATAGATTCTATCTTTCAGAGTGTAGACTTCTTTTCAATCCTTTCTTCAATATGAAACACAACTTATTAGTCGATGTTGCTAGACTGAGACTTGGAGAACATAGAGTGAGTGTGTTTCATTCTCGAGAATTTGTTCCTTCTTTTCTCAGCCGCTTTTACTATTCGATTGGTTCGTGAATTCTCTGTGTTGAAATTAGGGCAGTGTAAGACCCCATTTTTTTTTTCTTTTTCAAACCCGGGGTCTTATGCCCAGAACCGCCATTTTGCGGTGACACCCTCACTCGGGAAGGTCGCCACTACAAAACGCCGATCCTGCCGGCCTTATCGATCACAGAAAAGTAAGAGTAATAAACTTGAGAAGACAAGTCCACATCACATAAATAGTAAATCATCACAAGAGAGATGTCCACATAAACATAACTGAAATCAAAGACAAAAATAACAAGTGCTCCTGCCCGATACATCAAATCCTCACTACATAAACACTCGCAGAAGCAAATCAACTAGTAGTATCACTTACGGATCCCGACACCGGTGCTCCTGTGCTAGACTGCCCCTCCTCCATCTGAACCAGCCTCTGGTGCTACTCCATCTCCGTGGTCTCCTAAAATGATAAGGTCCACCGACCGTTAGTCAAAAGACTAAGCCAATCCCCCACCCCTCCCCAGGCTACTCTTAGGCACCGTGCGAGAAGGATGAAGCAGATGACAATAAGGGGTGTAAACAATAACAGGTGACAGGGGTACATGGAATGTTTCTACACTACACATGTGTATATACATAATTGAAGCAGTAAAAGAGCATAGTAAGAGCAGGTAAAGAATAAGTAAAGTGCAGTAAGTAAAGACATGTATATAATAGAAAAGTAACCATTGATTTATAGGAATGCCCACACAAACCTATAGACCAAGGGATCATTTAGCAAGGCCTATCGTTTAAGAAGTCCCATAACCGACTTATACGATAGGGGTAGGGGTTGAAATGCAATGTTTATGCCATGATATGCAAGGTATGCTGTTAGATGTTATGTTCACACAAGTGCAACTCATACACTATGACTCTATGCGCACAGACCTTTAGTTCTCCCTTTTTGGAGCTAGCAAAACTCCCAGGATACTCCCATAGTGGCAAACGGAAGCGGTGGATTGGGCCTCGCCCACCTCTAGGTTGGTATTTGCACTACCTAACCTAGACCTAACGTACGCCTCAACGCTAAGAACATAACAACAGAGCTACTGCGTACTCTTGCTAGTTAGACCACCAGACTTGTCTTGGTAAAAGGGTTATCCACTCTTACCGAGCCCAAGCATTAATGTCAGTGCAACGACCATCAACACTAAGGACCCACCACCTTATGCACATGCAAACATGTTTACCATCTATCTCCGAGCCACAAGCTCACCGGCTAATCCTCCCGGCACGACAAACATTACTGAGCCACAAGCTCACCAGACTAACTAGTCTGCTGCTACAACCACCGAGCCTACCACTCGTAAGACCAAACTGACTAATACACCCGTAACCACGGGGTGTGAGTGTGTGTATTATTAAGTTAATCTTGTACATCAACTTATCCCTACAATTTATGGTTAATCTTGGACTTCCCGAGGATTACCCTGTAAGGGGCTCGCTACGGTACTAGGAACTATAATGGGATGACACCCCAAAGCCCCCTTTCTCAAGACACTTAGTGTTGTTGGTATCTACCCATAAGAACACCCCTCTTAACACTTCACTTGAATTACTCTACGTATTTTATGACCTTCTAAGAGGAAGACGATCTTTCGTCGGTCCCGGACACCACCTTACCCTTAACTCTCCAAGCACACTCTCATCTCATAAACTCCTTTTGGTGACCTTCAATTTCTTCAACCTGACCATGTGCACCAACTACATGCCACTTCCACTTGGTAGGCCCCTAAATATCCAAAATTTCCATTTTTACTATACGCAGACCAAACTAACTATATGAAGCGTGTAAGTAGAGGTACTCCAAATATTCATCCAACTGACTCAAGATATTTACTGGAGGACTACCATGGTATTTTAAGACTAAATCCAGAGAATCATATTTTTCCTCAACATTTTAGCATTCATTTAAATTTCTCCAATATTTGTCAAGTATGAATATGAACATGAAGTGTAAGGTATTATTTTGATATGACTTCCATAAAATCAAGATAAATCTATCATGCCAAAATAACAGTAAGTACAGAGTGTCACAATTTTACAATCAGGAATTGTCCTCTAAATATAATATTTAGCATCTATCCAAATTTGGAGGTTAATGAAGGAACCATCAAAATTACTTATGCCAAAATTAGGGAAACATTACCAGACCTCTATTGTGTCTAGAAAAGCTTAATTACATACTTTCACAATTTATGGGAATCATTTCCTCACTGAAATAATTAATCCAAATAATTCCTAATTTGCACATGTTGTGAAGTAGCCTACTGATAACAATTTCCAAAAATTCTATAAAAATCACAGAGCTTCCTAGTGCTATGAAATGCCCTATCACCAAGTTGCACATTTTTCTAGAGAGTTTTGGACCCTTAATTATATTTCTTAAGATTGAGCAAAATAGGTGCCTTGAGGATGAAGTACTAGTTAAATCATAAAATAAATTATACAAAAATTACCAGGGGTCTAAAATATGATTAAAAGGCACCACCAAGATTTCATCTTCATCCAAGATCATTTGTGCATGTAAATATCTCTTAAAAGAAGTTTCCCTAAAGGGGTTATGACCCATTTCAAAGGGGATAATTTCTCCTAAAATTCTTATAAAATTACCTAGGGCCTAATTACACCCAATGAACTTATCCACCAAGTTCCATGACCATTCTATAGCTTTTGACCGCATGTCCTTCACAAAGTTCTATCTGCACCCCAAGGGGGCAAAACTAGGGTCCTAGGGCATATCCACCTCTACACCACCCCATCTTACTCATGAAGGTGTTGTAGGTGATCCTAAGCCAGTGGCCAAGGTTTCAACTCATGGTGATGAGTTCTGACCACCATACCCCAAGATAAACACAATGCCCTAACTTTGACCCTATTTGACCTAACTTGGGTTAACAAATTACCCAACCAAATCAGTCCCAATTGGGCTGAGATATTTACCAGGGTCATGTGATAACCCTAAGAAGAACCCACCAAAATTTGGAGGGCATTGGAGGTCATTTGACCCAATAATTAATTAATAATTAATTTATGAAATTATTACAAAAACCTTAGAAAAGGTTCTCCTAAAATTCCCATCTTTGGGTATGATGTGTGGGTGGGTGTAAATAGCCTAGGTTTCAATTTTCAAGTCAATCCCATAACCCAATCAAGAGTTATTAAAGAAATGGTGGCTGCCCTACACTAGGGACCAGTACCAACAAAATGAACCTACAGGGAGCTACATAACTCCTTTTGGGCTGACATTGATTTTAAAATGAAGTAGACTCAAAGGGCTACAACTTTGGTGTTGACCACTTTTTCATTTGAGGGGTTCTAATATTTTTTAGTAATTAAAATGAAATACTACAGGAAGTATGAAAAAATGTGTTGGAACAAGTCTCTGCGTTCGACGAAATCCGACCTGCGTTCGACGAACTCTGTTCTGCGAAATAATTTAGTTCGGCGAATCAACTCCGTTCGACGAACTCCGTGTTCAGTTTGTCGAACTCAACTATCAGTTCGACGAACTCCAGAGTGTGTTCGACAAACGAATTCCGTTCGACGAACTCCGGGTTCAGTTCGACGAACTCAACCATCAGTTCGACGAACTCAAAATTTCTTCTACTCCGTATGACGAATTAATGAAATAAGGTTAGAACCTAATCATTTACTCCAGATTCAGTTCACTGAGTTAATTCTGTTCGACGAATTAATTTCGTTCGACGAACTCCGGGGTCGGTTCGACGAACTCAACTATCAGTTCGACGAACACCAGAGTGTGTTCGACGAATGAATTCCGTTCGATGAACTCCGGGTTCCGTTTGACGAACTCAACTATTAGTTCGATGAATTTCTTCTACTTAGATCGATGAATTAATTAAATAAGAATATAACATAATCATTTACTCCAGATTCAAAATGAAATAACATTATAACATATAACATAATCACGTAAATCTGCGAATAACTGATCACGGCAGATCCGACGGCTCTTAGTCATCATCCCCGTTGGACGGACAGCGCGCGACAGCCCATCCTGGGCTTCTTTGTGGGATGATTTCCCGGCCACCTGTGCCGCTTCCCGTCTAGCCAATGCCACCACCTCCTCCATTGAGGTGGTGGCCGGCAATAGGGGGTGGTTGGCCGACCGGAGGTGGTCGGAATCGGGGTTTAGAGGAGGGGAACGAGAGCTCGAACTGAGCCCTTTCGGAAGCACGATCCGAGCCCAATTGAACTTGGATCAAGCCCCAAATTATGATAAGATCTAGCACTAAGGGAGAGGAGGCGGATTGGGCCTGTGAGGGGGCTTGGTGGCACGTATTCCAGCGAGTTGCCATGGTCGGAGGTGGAGCTTTCAGCGCCATGTCGATCCAAGCTTCTGGTGCTCGATTTCTTCGGGGTAAGAGGGGGTTTCACTCCTTTCCAACCTCTGAAGATGTTAAAGGGGTCAATTGATTCTAAGGGGGAGGAGTTACTCGGATTGCCATTAATGGCCATTAGTGAATGCATCGGTTATACTTGGGGGAGTGAATTTGGGCATCAATGTGGCCAGGGAAGGGTTGAAAACTTCTCCTCTCCCCAAGGGGAGATGAATGGTGCCATTATTTGAGGAGATGGAAGGTTTCCTCTTCCTCTCCATTAACTCCCCCTTCCTTCTCTCTCTTTCAAATTAGTCTCTCTCTCTCCTGGCCGATTTCCCTAAAATTAAATGGCCCAATCAGTATCACTCAATCCCATTTGGTGGTGGACCACCTCAATTGGGTCTAGCCCAAATGGATTGGGTTTAATTTGGGGGAATTGGGTTATTTTGACCTAATTTAGTACAAGGTTGACTTTGGTCAAATTGACCAATTGGGTTGAGCCCAATGGGTGGCTTAGGCTCCAATGGCCTCCCTTAAGGGTTAGGAAGGTGTAGGTGGAGTCAATTTGGCAAGGTGAGGGTGAATTGCCCCTTTATAGGGCACTTTTGTTGGAACAACCCAATTTCTGATTTGGGCTAGGATCACTATATGTTGACTAGGATAAAGTTGACACCAATGTATAGTCAATGGGTCAAGGGTTTAGGCTGTTAGAACTCAAGAAAATATTCAGGTTCTGCGTTCGACGAACGCAACACTGCATTCGACGAAATGCTATCTGCATTAGACGAACGGCGTGTCAATCTGCGTTCGACGAACGACGTGTCAATCTGCGTTCGACGAACGGCGTGTCAATCTACGTTCGACGAACGGCGTGCTTTAATCTGCGGTCAACGATCTTCAGTCTCAGCGTCTCAGTGGTCATTTGGCTTTTTGGAAAAGGATGCTTTTATTGAAAAGGAAAAGGAATTAAATATTTGCCGAATCAGTTTGCAGTTCCAAGGAAAATAATCAATGCAGATTATTCTATTCTTTTTTTTCAGATGATTTGAATTTCAAATTAAAGATATATTGTAAAAAGAAAAAGGAAGAAGTTGATTTACAGTACAGATATACAGAATAGAGAAGATTAGTCGACAGAAAAAGTTACAGGAAGAAGAAAGAAAGAAAGAAAGAAAAGCTTTACAGATCTTCTTCTTCCTCAAGCAGCACTCATTCACCGAGAACATCAACTCAACTCTCTCAGTCATCAGCTGTTAGGACAAATATTCAAAGAGCAACAATAATCTGAGGAACTTATTCTCTCAGATTCATCAGCTACAGGAAGATAAGTACATTCAAGTGAAAGCTCCATCCTCAAGCTGTCAACAAATTTCAATCAGACAGAGGAGCTTTACAACAACATTCCACTAGAGTCTTCTCTCAGAATATTGATAGAGAAGAACCTCTAACCCTTCTTATCTCATCTTGTACAGGGTTCTAACTCCCTTCAAAAGTTAACTCCTTGGTGGCAGGGCACCTGAACAAAAACCTGTGGTTTGGTTAGAGCACCTGATCAAAAGCTCACTTGGTGTGTGGACACCTGATCAAAAACCCCTTGGTGATAGGGCACCTGATCAAAAACCTAGTGGAATCCTACCAAGTATTGTAAAAGAGTAGACGTACCCAGGTTTATTGGGGAACTACTATAAAATCCTTGTGTCCTCTGTGTTGTGATTTTTTTGTACTGTGCTGTGTGCTTTGTTTTCTTTAATTAGTTTTTATAACTCACTCTAAAATACCCATATAAGTATCAGTATTTTAATTCCGCTATAAAAATAAGTGAAAACTTTTTAATACTCTATTCACCCCCCTCTAGAGTAACTTTAAGATCTAACCTCACTTTCAATTGGTATCAGAGGTTGGTTGATTCTTTCCAGGCTAACACCTGAATCAAAAAGATCAATTAGATCTTAAATTTTTCTAGAGTTTTATTTCTGTTAAAAACTCATGGCACAGAACAAAGAATATTCAAGCACAAGACCTCCTATGTGCAATTTAAATAAGTTTGCATCATGGAAGGCAAGGATCAGACTATATATAAACTCTATTGATGAAGATATTTTCAATGTCATCTTGACAGGACCTCCTACATCAACAAATAATTATACTGCTCCACATCCTGAGTGGACAGATGCTCAAAAGAAACAGAAGATTGCAGATGCAAAAACAATGAAAATTTTGGCACAGTCAATGTCTGATGAGACATTCCAGAAGGTTGTGAAATGCACATCAGCCAGGGAGATCTGGAATTCCCTCAACAACTTGGTTGAAGGTTCTGCAGAAGAGTCAGAGTCATCATCCAGTTCATCTGAAGATGAAAATGATGCAAATAACAAAGATCAGTGCTTGATGGCTATATATGACTTATGCAATGATTCAGATCATTCATCTTCATCCAACTCCAGTGATGATGAAGATGTTGCAGATGAAAGAATATTCTGCATAATGGCTATCAATGCCTCAGGAAACAATTCTGAAGAATCAGAATCTGAAAATGATGCAGATCAAGTAGTATCTAACCTTGATTTTAATTCAACTGATTTCAAAGATGATTTTAAAATTCTTTGCTTAAATTTAATTAAATCTGAGAAAGAAATAATATCTCTTAGAAATAAATTAGTTGAAATGAACCAAATTAGTGAAGATAATGTAAATCTTAAGAATGAATTGGCTGCCTCTAGAGAACACATTATTCTCATCGAGAACAAATTATCCGAGGCTAAGAAGTTTGAAGAATTCCTAAATGGAAGTAGCATCAAACTGATTGACATCACAAGCACTGTTAATGCTAGACTTAATAGCAAATTGGCATTGGGTGCTTCATCAAGTGAGCCAAATCTTCTTAAGAAAAATACCTAATTATCTACACCCATAAAATTCATCTTTGCTAAGAACAAAAATGATTTAAATGTAGATAAGAATATTTCAAGTGAGAATGATAAAAATAAAGAAGTTCAACAGAATTCGTCGAACAGAGTTCGACGAAATCAGAACAATTCGTCGAACCAAGACCGACGAAAGCTGAACACAGACTTTCAGTATAATTATTCTTCGAACGGCGATCGACGAATTCATCCAAATTCGTCGAACGAAAAATTTACAGAAATTCAGAAGAAATTTTATTCTCAATATACTAAAAATCCTTTTACTGAATGGATTATTCCTCCTAGGAAATATCATCCACAAGGTTATAAGGACCATCCTGAGATTTCTTATATTTCAAATTTTTGTGGTAAAATTAAAGAACCCAAGGTAGTCTGGGTCAAAATCAACTAGGAAGTTTTCCTTCTAATAAAGCATATAAGGTTTATAACAAATCTACTCTTAAAATAGAAGAGTTCATGCATTGTTGGAACTAACCTATTAAATGAGGAGAGGAACACCACCTCTACTAGAGACATTTTGCAGGAACAATGACAATCTTGCATCCTTCCCTACCTCCCATCAAATATCCCTTCTTCTAGGGGCCTAGCTTCAGGCTTTCCTGAAACTAGGTAGGGGGAGTAGTTCTATGAAGAAGCTCCATTGATGCAGTTGCTCAGGGGGAGATGTTCTATGAACTAGGCAGGGGGAGAAGCTGAAGAAGCACCCGTCTCAGGGAGAGATGCTTTATGAAGAAGCTACATATGTTGCAAATTTCAGATGCAATGTTTGCTCCAGCTTAATGCAAATTCAGATAAAGTTTTCATGTTCAAGCTCAGATTCAGATACAGCTTTTAATATAGAAGAAGCAACAGATTAAAAGCAGATTCAGTATTAGTTGTTGCTACAACTCAGCTATTCAGAATTCAGAATTCAGAAAGCAGAACTCAGAAAGACAAAAGATATATATATGCTCTGTTGTTTAATTTAATTTTTGTCAAATAGTGTCCTAACCCAAATAGGGGGAGATTGTTGGAACAACCCTATTTCTGATTTGGGCTAGGATCACTATATGTTGACTAGGATAAAGTTGACCCCAATGTATAGTCAATGGGTCAAGGGTTTAGGCTGTTAGAACTCAAGAAAATATTCAGGTTCTGCGTTCGACGAACTCAACACCGCATTCGACGAAATGCTATCTGTGTTCGACGAATGGCGTGCCAATCTGCGTTCGACGATCGGCGTGTCAATCCGCGTTCGACGAACGGTGTGTCAATCTGCGTTCGACGAATGACGTGCTTCAATCTGCGGTCGACGATCTTCAGTCTCAGCGGTCGACGAACCTCCAAAGCTCAGCGTTCGACGAATATCTTCAGGTCGACGAATTAAGCTCTGAGATCGACGAAAAATCTCTTCAGCAGATTTATTCCAGAATGATAAGTTATATTCTCTAATCTCAGATGGGCTTTCAGCAAGATATTTTCTTTCCTTTATTATATGCCTTCTTCTCTCAAGCTCAAGAAAGTAGCCGTTTGGCTTTTTGGAAAAGGATGCTTTTATTGAAAAGGAAAAGGAATTAAATATTTGTCGAATCAGTTTGCAGTTCCAAGAAAAATAATCAATGCAGATTATTCTATTCCTTTTTAAGATGATTTGAATTTCAAATTAAAGATATATTGTAAAAAGAAAAGGAAGAAGTTGATTTACAGTACAGATATACAGAATAGAGAAGATTAGTCGACATAAAAAGTTACAGGAAGAAGAAAGAAAGAAAGAAAGAAAGAAAAGCTTTATAGATCTTCTTCTTCCTCAAGCAGCACTCATTCACCGAGAACATCAACTCTACTCTCTCAGTCATCAGCTGTTAGATCAAATCTTCAAAGAGCAACAATAATCTGAGGAACTTATTCTCTCAGATTCATCAGCTACAGGAAGATCAGTACATTCAAGTGAAAGCTCCATCCTCAAGCTGTCAACAAATTTCAATCAGACAGAGGAGCTTTACAACAACATTCCACTAGAGTCTTTTCTCAGAATATTGATAGAGAAGAACATCTAACCCTTCTTATCTCATCTTGTACAGGGTTCTAACTCCCTTCAAAAGTTAACTCCTTGGTGGCAGGGCACCTGAACAAAAACCTGTGGTTTGGTTAGAGCACCTGATCAAAAGCTCACATGGTGTGTGGACACCTAATCAAAAACCCCTTGGTGATAGGGCACCTGATCAAAAACCTAGTGGAATCCTACCAAGTGTGGTAGAAGAGTAGACGTACCCTGGTTTATTGGGGAACTACTATAAAGTCCTTGTGTCCTCTGTGTTGTGATTTTCTATGTACTGTGCTGCGTGCTTTGTTTTCTTTATTTAGTTTTTATAACTCACTCTATAATACACATATAAGTATCACTATTTTAATTCTGCTATAAAAATAAGTGAAAGCTTTTTAATACTCTATTCACCCCCCCTCTAGAGTAACTTTAAGATCTAACCTCACTTTCAACTTTGACCAAAATTAAGGCTAAGGTTGACTTATGGTAAATTGGCCAATTTAGAGGTCTCATGATGGGGCTTTTTGGTCCATTAGGTTCCTAATATCCCTATAAGGGTAGGGGCGGGGTTAATTTGGCATGGTGGAGGCCAATTGGCCCTAATTGAGCTAGTTTGACCCATTTAAGGTTAGGGTTGACTTTGGTCAATTTGGCCCCTTTTGTTGACCCCAATGGGTCCCTAGTGCTCCAAGGAGACCCCTAATAGGTTAGGGATACTATGGTGGAGTCAAGGTTCAAGGAAAGTCCCTAAAGTCCAACCCTAGGCTAGGTATTTAAGAACTGCTATATGCAGACCACTGGGATTTCTCCTTCCCATCCAAGCTCACATGGTCTTAAGCTCTTCCTATGGTTTTATCATGACCTAGTCATGACAAAACCAACTTAAGGGGTCTAGTTGTTTGGGGGATGTTACAGGCAAACACTAATCCTTTTATATGACTGAGGGACCGTCTAACGGTCTACTCATACGTCCGTCCTTTAAGTGTCAGATGCCCATTCCTTAATGACATGCGCTGATTGGACCATCAGGCGGCATTAAATGCAGACAGTGTGTTTTGAATTGTCTTGCCTGTCTCGACGATATTAGCAACATCTCGATGATATTGGCAACATCTCGACGCAGAGCTTGCCGTCACGCCGATCCATCTTGGACTTAGACAAATCTTCAAGTTTTCTTAAATCTTCTTCAGAGAGGGATATCTCGACGATAAGAGATGTATCAGCTATACTTGCACCCACGACGACATGAAGTTATCACAATGATGTCGTCGTGAACATCTTGTCGACTTGAGGTCTTCTCGATGATGTCGTTGACATCATCCTGTCTTGTCGATGATATCGTCTTGATTATTCTGACTTCTCGTCGATATTGTCTTGATCATCCTAATGATAAACAATACTTCTATTGCAAACTGTCTCCACGAGTTCTGCCTTAGTCTTCTCGACGACAAGGCTTATTTACGACGATGTCGTCGACTTAGCCGAATACTTTAACTTAAGTCTTCTGGAAAGCTTTATCATGCTGAACTTCACAACGATATCGTCGTGTGATTCTTGTTGACACAATGACACTATGACTTGATTAATTTTTCTTGTTCTCGCTATGATATCGTCGTGAATACTTTGTTGGCACAACAATATCGTCGGTTTGTCCATATTATCTCGATGATTACCGACATATACCTTATGCTGATCTCTACGAGTAGTCTCAACGATATACATACTTATTCGACGATATGTCCAGTATTTCTCGACGATTTTGGACTTAGAAGTATTAGAGAAGTACTGGACATATGACCTATACTCTGCAGTAATAAATAAAGCATACTATCAAATACATAGTGCTTTTATCATTGATCTGAGCAATTCTTCAAATCAGGAATATTGCTGGGCACTGTTCCCAACAAATGTCTTCATCAATAGAGTTCATATACAATTTAATTCTGGTTTTCCAGAGTGTAAAATTATTTAGGTTACACATTTGTGGTCTGGTGGATGCATAGTTCTTAGAACTCATTTTTCTGAAAATAAGTTGATCGAACGATTTGGTGGATGCATAGTTATTACCAGGACAATGGATAAACACCGTTGATCGAACGACTTAACCTTAGTTGAAGCATTAGAAATGTAAAGTTGTTAGGTCTGGTCACTTAGGGATGCAGATGTCTCATTCTAGAAGTTGAGGACGGAAATTAGATCTTACAAGTTATAATTATATCCGACAGTTCTTGTGGTTTGGGGCGTTCGGAAGAGATCAACTTATGATTTGTTAAAAATCACGCCCTATCATGGTAGAAAATTTTAACTACAATAATAGTCCTTATACCTTGGGAGCCATGATGATGAATAACCAGATATCTTAGACGATGACTTATTGGAATTAGAATATAGTGTTTGAGTTTACTATAATAAGAACGATCTAATTTTATCTCACTTTGGACCATCCGAAAGTGATCAAGACTAGCATATGAGAAAGTGATATGAATTTGGTGAAATAAACGTGATGATATTTCCTTGATGAAATTGACTTGTGAAAAATCTTAGGGTTTCAAAAATTTTTACCCGTATACCTTATGAATCAAACTCCATATAGAAAATGATTAGGAGTCATCTTACAAACATTGATACTAATAATGACTGGTTAGCATATACTCATAAAAGTTCACGAGTATACCCCCTTAAAATTTTGAGGATAGCTGGGACGCTTGACGATGTGATCAGTTCTATCAATGGTAAGAACTGGATAAGTAGTTGAGTTGATTGATTACTTTGACGTACGTGAAGGAATAAGAATCTGAATGTGTAGGGAAAACTTTATAGAGGTGTTGTCTACCAATACAAATGAGAAATGTATTCACCGGAAAAATGGTGTGTTGCGGAATGTATATTTCCCCGGAATGAGGAAAGACAACATAAGTTTTGTGACGCACCGTGAGGCTTGTCAGCTGGTGAAGGCCAGGTGCAAGAGTCTTTGGGGAACTACTACAATCACTGCTCATGTTAAAGTGGAGTTCGAGGACATAATTATGGATTTCACACACAGGTTACCACTCCGAACACAGTTTTATTTGGAACATCGAAGATAGATTGACCAAGGTAGCTAGGGTCACCCCTGGCCAGAAGGACGCTCCCGTGGGTGTTTGATGAGATTTTATTAGATGTTTGTCCATTATCGTGGTGTACCCAGGACGATCGTGTAGGATCATGATGGTCGGATTATGTCCAAGAAGTGAAGATCAGTCCAGGATGATTTGGGCTCCTAGTTGATGTTCAGCACGACTTTCCACCCTCAGAGGGACAGAGGCACATAATTCCACCATCTTGGACCCATGATGAGGATTTAAAGACACTCAGCTCTGAATTTGTGAAGGACACGGATGCCCAAGTGCGGCAGATTCGAGTTAGGATGCTGGAAGCCCAGAACAGGCATGCCAAGTATTATGATGCGCGACATCGTGCAGTAGAGTTCCAGGTTGGAGACTGGGTATCCCTGAAGTTACATCTAATGCATGGAGTCTCGCAGGTACGTAGGCGGAAGAAGCTTAGTCTAAGATAAATGGGGCACTACAGGATCCTGGAGTGGATCGGCCCATTGGCTTATAGACTAGAGCTACCACCGGAGGTAGCGGGTTTGCATGACATCTTTCACGTATCCTCCCTTAGGAGGTCTCTACTACGACCAGAACAACAGATATCTACTACGGATGGTCCAATAACTTCTAACTGATCAGTTTGTGTGGAGCCAGTCAGAATAGACGATACGACGGTATGAGTCTTGCAGCGTAAGAAGGTTCCATAGGTAAAAGTCATGTGGTAAAATCATGGGCAGGAGGAGCACACCTGGGAGCTACTAAAACTGATGTAGCAAAGATATTCAGTGCTCTTCGAGTCAGGAATAACTACAATTCTTAGGGGATGTTACATTCAGTCACTCTCGGTGAAAATCTCGCAAGCCTAACCTGAATTACAGGGACGAAATTATTTTTTTGTTTATTGGGATTTGTAACATCCCCAAACAACCAGACCCCTAGAGTGGTTTTGTCATGACTAGGTCATGACAAAACCCTAGGAAGCTTGATCACTTGGCCTTAGGCTTGAAGGGGAAGAGCACCCTGGTCTGCAAATAGCAATTTCCAGTTACCAAGCTTAGGGTTAGAATATAGGGCCTCACCTTGGTCCTTTGACCCCACCATAACATACATAACCCATTAGGGCCCCCTTAGAGCACCAAGGACCCACTGGGGTCAACCAAAGAGGCCAAGTTGACCAAAGTCAACATTAACCCTAAATTGGTCAAAGTAGCATAATTAGGGTCATTTGGCTTTCACCATGCCAATTTGACCTTGCCCCTATCCTTATAAGGATATTAGGGACCCAATGGATTACGAACCCCCATCATGGGGCCAACAATTTGGCCAATTTGACCTAAGTCAACTCTAGCCCTGTTTTGGTCAAATTGCCCTATTGTGGGTCAATTGACCCTACCCAGACCTTCCTAACCCTTAAGAGAGACTACAGTTGTTCAAAAAAATCGGGCCCAGGGGGCCAGCTTGGGCCCGACCCGGAAAAAGCTCGTCGAGGCCTAGGCCCGCGCAAAGCCCGCCTGGGCCCGGGCCGGGCTTAGGGGGCCTAACTGGGCCCCCATATTAGGCAAATGCCCAGCCCCGGGCCAAGCCGGGCAAAGCCTAGTTTACCGGGCTCTTGAAAAACCCGGTTTGGCAGCTGCCATGGCAGCCATAAGGCTGGGCCCGGCCAGGGCCCGGCCCTGGGGGCCTTGGCAGGCCCCCATTTGGAGGGAAAGCCCGAGCCTGACCCGAGCCCGGTTAAGGCAAGGCCCGGGCCGAGCCCGGTTGGAAAAAAGCCCGGGCCCGGTCTCAGCCCGGGCCCACCGGGCTTTTTGGACAGGACTAAGAGAGACCAATGGGTCACTACCCACCCATTGGGGTCAACCCAAATGGTCAAATTGACCAAAGTTAACTCCACCCCAAATTTAGGTCAAAATGACCTATTTTGACCTAATCAAGCCCAATTCACTCGGGCTAGGTCCAATTGAAGTGGCCCAATAGCTTCATGGGCCTGATATTTACTCAATAATCCATGCAATTTCTGGAGATGATGAGTAGGAGAGAGAAATAGGAAAAGAAAGGAGAGTTAATGGTGGGAGGCTATGGGTCACTACATTCACCTCCCCTAAGCATCCATTGGTATTCCCTGATGTTTAAGATTCATCTCCCCATCAGTTACAACCCACAACCATCAAGAGAGGGGCCATTAATGTCCATGGACAAAATTTTCCACTCTAAAATTCCCCCTATTCATCCCCCATTCTCAAAAGGTCACCATTAGCTTCAAAAGGTGGATGGCAGTCGAAATCATATATTGGATCAAAGGTTTTGATGGAGAATCGAGAGATCGGGCAAGCTCGTCGGAGAGGGGAAAAGCCATGGCCCATCACTGCCGCCATCATCGTCGAGCTCCAATAAAGGTCCTCCCCTCCTCCTCTATCTCTGTGGATATATCTTAGATCAAAATAGGTGAAAAATCGGGCTCAATTGAGCCCGATCCAAGTGAGCAAAATCTTAAATTTCCATTAAAAATGTCTTGGTCAGGTTAGCCGGAAACCGCCCCTCCGGCGGCCGTGCCGCCGCTCGGCGTTAGCCACTACCTCAACGGAGTGTTGGATCTGTAGGTGCCCTTAGATGGGGGGGGGGGTGAATAAGGGTTTTAAAATTTCAGAGATTATGAGAGAAAATAATTCTCAGATACTACCGCCAACGGTAGTGTTAACGCTCGGCGTTAGCAACAATGAGAATACTTTTACGTTTGAACAATTAGAATCACAGAGTATGACTCAGAGATGAAACAATAATCATATTTTCATTAATCATTAACTGGAAGTAAAAACGCTTGGAAAGAGGCGACCAATGAAAATTATTTTGGTTTTCTATACCGACCCTTCTCCCAAGGACCGGTTGGCTTTAGCCTATCTCTCCCCAGACAAGGCCTCAAGCCGCTCTAGCCCTTCCCTCACCGGAAAGGCCTCAAGCACTCCCTAGATCTACACCCTAGACCTAGTCGCCAACACGAGGCGAATTTCCCCAAGTCCCCGCAAGGCCCTAGTCGCCGTGTGGCGAGTTCCTCTACCGAACAAAAGATATAAAGGTTACAATATGAAAAGTAAAACAAGACACAAACTAGAAACTCCCTCAAAAGTAGAACTTGATGTCGATGTAGATGTGATCGTATTGGTCTTCAAGTTCTTTTGCGTTCACGAACATTGATGGAGTTCTTCGGGCTGCTTCTGAAGGTTCACTTGAGTGCTCTGAAAGTAAGGATCCAATAACTTCTGTAACAGCAAGCAACTAATGGAGGAAGCACCGATCTTTAAATAGATTTGACATCTACCGCCTGCGCTAGTACTACCGCCTCGCGATTGTGACACGACGCGCACACGGATCGTGGCAGTTAAGGCAACTTCTGAGCGCAAACAGTTGTGACAGCCTAGCGCGCCACGGTAACACTATCGCCCCGCGATAGTGCGATTTCCTTCCTTCAGCCAATATCTCTTTCCAAATTTGTCCCTCAATCAACTGCAGATGGGATGTTTCCAAAAGCTACCGCTGGGCGCTAGACCTAGCGCGCCGCGATAGTACTTGCCAAACATAGCGATCCGTCGACATTCCTTTTTCTCCACTTTCCTTTATGTTAATAGTTTACAACTATGCTAGCGCCGACGTCAGTGCTAGCGCTCCGCGGTAGATCATTTCGTCGGGCGCATCTTCGTCGAGCTGACCTCAGCTTTCGTCGATCTCAATCTGGTTCGTCGAACGGAAACTTGTTTTCGTCGATCTCAATCTGGTTCGTCAAACGGCATCATTTTCTTCGAACACCATTTCGTCTTTCGGACGCTAGCGCCAGTGTTAGTGCTAACGGTCCGCGGTAGAGCAGCAATTCGTCAATCGGCCCTCAGCTTTCTTCGAACGCCCTGATATGAATTTCGTCGAACGGAACTAGCGCCAACGGTAGTATCACCGCTCCGCGGTATGTCATTCATTTTGTCGAGCGCCGCGGTAGAGCACGCAGTTCGTCGAACGGAGCACCGAGTTTGTCAAACCCAGTTCGTCGAACGCAGCATCCTGTTCGTCGAACGCAGGATTCCTTCTCAGCAGTTTCTTCTCAACGGTTGTTAGCGCTAGCGGTAGGCTTAACACGGCGCGGTAGAGCTTTCAGATCTTCTCAACGGTTTTGTCTCAGCGGTTTCGTTAGTGCTAGCGCCAGCGGTAAGGTTAGCGCGGCGCGGTAGCAACAACACACAACACCATGGGGATTTGAAAGCACAGAATCCTGCATACTATTAACACAAAATAAGTATGATTAAATACAATAGGATTTGTTATTGTCAAACCAAGAGATGCAGAAAGCATGTTCCAACAAACTCCCCTTTTGATAATAACAAATCCCCTTAGAAAGAAATAATACAATTGATAGGAATTTGTGTTTATAATAGAGATAAGCATGAAATTTAAGACATGTGCATATGCTCCCCCTAAATGAATGCTCCCTAAGTGAATGATCCCCCTACAATAAATCTTCCTATGAACTTAACTCCCCAAACATGTAAATGTTTTTCAAATTTATTCTCCCCCTTTTGGTATTATCAAAAGAGGGTGGAGAGGAAGGCTAATGAAAAGTGTGAAATTACTGTGTAGAAAGGGAATGAGCAGGATAAAGAGTTTAAAACACTTAAGAAAAAAAATACAATAAATAGGAGAGAGAAAACAAGGAATGTGAAGAAATAGTCATAAAGAAACCACTTGTTGGGAAAACGTATTCATGATCAAGCGTACAAGTAGTAAAGATGTGGAAAGCATGACAAAATAATTTTTTGTTGAAATGAACATCTAGATAGGAATTTAGAAGCATAGTATATAATTAAGCATTGTAAACATAACAAAATAGATGTTGTAGCATTTTGAGTAGACATAGCCATGCACTAGTTTTGAAAGATATGCAATACAGAGTATTCATGGCGTAGCGGAAAAAATATGTAAGCATGATACAATATATCAAGACAAGATAGAAGACTACAATGCTCAAAAAATTTAGAAATCAAGTACACTTATACATTATAATGATCATGCAAGACTATCTAGTGCATTTACTTATGAATTTAGAGAATACATGTAGATATGCAATAGACTCCAATTCTTATGAGTAGAAGTCTTACAAGTGAAAATGATGTGTATAAAATAGTGTGTTTTTTTTTATAAAAGTATACATATGAGTTAATCAAAAACACATGACATGTATAATGGAATAAACACAATTATTGAAAAAGCATTTTTAGAGTTACTTCTACCTATAATGCTATATAAAATTTTCAATGCACATAGAAAAATAGTACAACTACCAAGGTGCTCTGCACACACAATGCTTATTAAGACTTATCAGGGTGCAAAGTAGTGCTTGGGGAATCACAATTATTATTTTGAATTTTATTTATTTGTGATTCGGTGTACAAGAAGAAGTAGTGTAAAAGGAAAAAATGTTTGCAACAAGGCACTTTACAATTCTCTCCAAGGTGCTCAACCTCACAATGCTCATTAAGACTTATCAGGAGGGTGAGTAGTGCTTGGTGGAGTTATCTTTGTCAATTAATTCATTTGAATTTTAGCTTAACGATAAAGGTCTCCGAATTCACTTGTATGTGCAAACAAAAGATTTTGAAAAAGACACACTTCTTCAAAAAAATAGGTGCATGAAAAAGATTTTTACTTGTGGTGTAGAGAAAACTAAGCATGCCAAACAATAATATTAAGTTGTTACACTACACAATCATGTAAGAGTGGATTAAAATCATATGTAGTTTATCAAAAAGTGCGAGTGAATAAATCATTAGCAAATATAAACCATTTACTCATACATAGAGGCATGCTATGCAATACTACACATGATTTCTATCATCAATTTCAAAGCACACATAAGATAATTGTCAAGGCATGATGCAAAAAAAAATGTTATTAAGATACTTGAACTAGAGAATGAAACATTGTATACTAAGCTTGGCAAGATATACTATATCATCCTTGAAACATTGAAAAATATACATCAGTTTTTATAAATTTTAAGTTAAAAAAAACAAAAAGAAAACAAATAGAAAACATGTTTTTGATGTTTTAATTGTTTTTTCAATTTTGTAGTTTGTTTTGATATATATATATATATATATATAAAGCATGTTTTTGGTTGGATTTTGATTTGTTCCTTTTATTGTGTTTTTGGAATTTTAAAACCAAATAGCAAAAACTGAAAGATAAAAATAAAAAAAAGACTGGAAATACAGAAGTATCCACTACTGCCAGCGGTACCCAGCTAACGCCAGGCGGTAGTGACAGAGCTACAAATTTTGGGAAAACATGAACTTTTTCAGAATTTGTCTTTTGAATATATCTGTGCAGATTTGTGACAATGTAGTTCAACAAAGAAATCAGACATATGTATACATAAAAATCCAGATTTCCCAAGTTCAAGCTTGTAAGTCCAAAACCCCTAGTTCTAGTCTGAGTAGATGAAATCGTGAATCGGGTAGAGGCTTGGTAAAGATGTTCGCAAGTTGTGATTCAGTTCCAATGAAGTTTACATGAACGTGTTCCTTTTTGATGTGATCCCTAATGAAGTGGTGTCTTACGTCAATATTTTTAGATCGTGAGTGATGAACGGGGTTGTTTGTTAAGTCAATAGCACTCTTGTTGTCACACTTAAGTTCAATATTAGTTAAATGAACACCAAAGTCTTCTAAGGTTTGTGTCATCCATAGTGCTTGGGCGCAACAACTTCCTAGTGCAATATATTCTGCCTCAGTGGTGGAGAGGGCAACAGAATTTTGTTTTCTACTTGACCATGTAACTAGAGAAGAACCTAAGAAGTGACATGTACCACCAGTGCTTTTCCTATCTTGGGAACAACCCGCGTAATCAGAATCGGAATACCCATGCAAGAAAAAAGAGTCATTATTTGGATACCAAAGTCCTAATTTTGCTGTGCCTATTAGATATCGAAAAATTCGTTTCACCGCTTTTAAATGAGATTCTTTTGGATTTGCTTGAAATCTAGCGCATAAGCATACGACAAACATGATATCGGGTCTAGATACACTAAGGTATAGTAGGGATCCAATCATTCCTCTATATAAAGTTTGATCAATTGAAAATTCGGCTTCATCTTTTCCTAATTTTAGTGATAAGCTCATTGGAGTACTAGCTTGTTTTAAATTTTCAAAGCCAAAACGTTGTAGCATATCATGGACATATTTGGATTGACATATAAAAATTCCATCATTTCTTTGGGTTATTTAAAATCCTAAAAAGTATGTTAATTCACCCACTAGACTCATTTCAAATTCATTTTGCATCACTTGAATAACTTCTTTACACATCTCTTCATTAGTGGCTCCAAAAATAATATCGTCAACGTATATTTGTAAAATAATCAAATCATTATCATAATGCTTAATGAAGAGCATGTTATCGGCACTACCCATTTTGTAACCGTTCTTTAATAAAAAAGATGTTAAGCGTTCATACCAAGCACGGGGCGCTTGTTTTAGACCATAAAGCGCTTTTTCTAATCTATATACATGATTTGGAAATTTTTCATCAATAAATACGGGGGGTTGTTCGACATAGACTTCTTCTTTAATTATCCCATTTAAGAAAGCACTTTTAACATCCATTTGAAATAATTTAAATTTCTTATAACTCGCAAATGCTAGAAAAATTCTAATCGATTCAAGGCGAGCAACGGGTGCAAATGTTTCATCACAATCTACCCCCTCGATTTGAGAATAACATTGTGCTACTAATCGAGCTTTGTTCCTAGTTATTCTAGATTCTCCATCTAATTTATTTTTAAATATCCATTTGACACCTATAACCAGAGGATTTGATCGTCTTTCAACTAGTTTCCAAACCCTATTGCGTTCAAATGGATTCAATTCGTCATTCATAGCAATAAATCAAAATTCATCATTCAAAGCGGTGGAAACATTTTTCAGTTCTATTTTGGAAACAAAACATAAGTTTGAAAAAGATTCATTAAAAGAAGAACGTGTAGTTACCCCTCTTGATAGTTATCCAATGATAAGCTCCCTTGGATGATCCCTTGTAAATCGAAGCACGCTTGGAGGCACGAACTCCTCTTGCACAATCTCTACTCCTTTTTCTTCTCCAAGTTGATCATCATCATCATGCTCCAATGGTGAAAGAGGTTCATCTTCATTTCCTGCACAAGTAGAGTCTACACAAAGCACAAGTTCATCAAACTTCACATGAATAGACTCTTCCACCTTTTTAGATTTTTTATTATACACTCTATATGCTTTGCTAGTGGAAGAATAGCCAAGAAAGATACCTTCATCACACTTTTCATCAAATTTAGCTAATGCATCCTTGATGTTTAGAATAAAACATTTACACCCAAAGACATGAAAATAAGACACATTAGGTTTTCTTTGAAAATACAATTCATAAGGAGTTAATTTCAAAACAGGGCGAAGCATAACACGATTTATAACATAACATGCTGTACTTACGGCTTCGGCCCAAAAATATCTGGGCAATTCATACTTGGATAGCATAGTGCGTGCAAGTTCTTAAAGAGTTCTATTTTTCCTCTCCACCACACCGTTTTGTTGGGGGGTGCGTGGAGCGGAAAATTCGTGCTTAATACCAAGATTATTACAGAAAGTAGTGAAACTATCGTTTTCAAATTCCCCTCCATGATCCGATCGTATACACTTGATTTTTAAATCTAATTCATTTTGAATGCGATTGCAAAGCTTTGAAAATTCAGAAAACACATCAAATTTTGAGGTAAGAAATAAGGTCCAAGTAAATCTAGAGAAATCATCAATTAAAACAAAAGTGTACTTTTTACCACCAATACTACACGTGCTAATGGGTCCAAAAAGATCCATGTGAATTAGTTGTAAGGGTCTTGAGGTGGATATTTCCTTTTTACTTTTAAACGATGTTTTTGAAAATTTTCCTTTTAGGCATGGTGAGCATAAGGAAGACATATTTCCATTTAGCATAGGCAAACCTTTAATGAGTTTATTTTTTGACAATTTTAAGATTAGGTTTATACTAGAGTGACCGAGACGCCTATGCCATAATTCAAGTTCTTCATTTTTTGATATAAGACATTTTAGTGATGCATGTGATAGATCATGAAAGGCAATTAGATACACATTGTGAATTCGTGGTGCAGTGAGTATAATACTATTGGTTTTAGGATCAATAATCTTACATAAATCAGCAGAAGATTCAAATAAAACATTCAGACCTTTATCGCAAAGATGACTAATAGAAATCAAGTTATGTTTTAAACCTTTTACATATAAGACATTAGTAAGAGAGAAAGAATTGTTACCCACAGTACCGGTGCCTAAAATCCTTCCCTTTCCATTGTCCCCAAATGTCACCATTCCTCCTTTCTTCTTGGTGAGGCTAAGGAATTTTGCTTTATCACCCGTCATGTGTTTGGAGTATCCTGAGTCCAAGTACCACATGTCTTCCTTTTCCTTAGCTTGCCAACATACCTAACAAGAAGATGAGAGTAAAGATCCGGATACCCAAGTGGTTCCTCCCATAGAATAGGTGGAAACCTTAGGCACCCAGATTTGCTTGACCTTACATCGACCCTTCATCCTGCAAGAGTCCAAAGTATGCCCGAAGTGATAACACTTGGCACATAACACAAAAGGGGTTGAGACCTTTTTCAGTTTTTGTTGTGGACTCTTGCTGGAGGATGGGGAATCAGCAGAATAAATTTCAGATTTGTGGTTATTCGAAGAATTATGAGTTTTGTTACTACCGCCAGCGTTAGAGGTTACCGCCGGGCGGTAGTTAGCAGAGACAAAACCTAAACCAGTTTTTACACTACCATGCCTTTGGTTGGCCAAAATCATATCAAGACTTTTCTGGCCAACATCGAATTTTTCTATGGCAAAGTTAAGGTCATGGATTTAAGCTTTTAATGCAAAATTTTCACTAACTAGATTTCCGCATCTATTTGCAAATTTTTCTTTTCATTTTCAACATTAGAAAGAGAGAGTTTTAAATTTCTTTCTAAGTCTCTCTTTTGTTTCGTGAGTGATTCGATATTTGAGAGAGCATTAGAAAGATCAACTTAGAGTTTGCTAGTCCTTGCCAAAAGATCATCATTCTTTTGGCAAGACTCCATCTCCTTCCCAAAGCAAAAACTTCCTTACATAATTTTTGATTTTGTTTCAAAAAAATTTATTTTCTGTTTTAAGTAAATCATGATCTTTTAAAGTTTTTCCAAAAGATTTGCAAGTTCTTAAATATTCGGAATAAAGATCATCATAGTTAGAGGGGATTACCTCAGTGTCGCTTTGGACACTGCACTCGTCGTCGGTTGATTCATTGCTTTTCCCCATAAGACACAAGTTTGCCTCATCATCGTCGCTTGAGCTTGAACTACTTGAGCAACCGGAGGAAGAGTCATCCCATGTTGCTGCTTTTAAGACCTTCTTCTTCTCCTTTCCTTTAACCCGTTTTACTTTTTGGTCTTTCAGGAATTTTGGGCATTGACTTCTAATATGCCCGGTCTTCCTACAGTGGAAGCACTCGGGAGGTGGCCGCTCTTCGTCATCGTCGCTAGACTTCTCCTTCTTCTCTCTTTTGGATGAGGAGCCTTTGCGGAAAAATTTCCGGAAGGTGTTTCTCCTTTTCAGATTTTTCATGAATTTAGTGAACTTCTTCACAAATAAACTCTCCTCGTCATCTTCCTCTTCGTCATCTTCTTTTCTTGACTTCAGTGCCAAGGCATTCTTCTTCGGCTCCTTGTTGTACCCCTCTTCTTGAATCTTAAGTTCTACCTCATGGGTTTTGAGGTTCCCAATGAGGCTCTCAATTTGGAGCCGCCTAAGATCATGCGATTCGGAAATCGCCGTCACCTTTGGATTGAACTTTGGTGGGAGTGATCGAAGTAGCTTTCTCACCAAGTCGCTGTTTGAGAATGTCTTTCCAAGAATTTTTGAGGCGTTGACGATCTTGGTGAATCGAGTGTACATGGTGTCGACGTCCTCATTCAGATCCATCCTGAACCTCTCGAATTCAGATTCCAGTTGGAATAGTTTTGAGTCTTTGACCTGCGAGGTACCTTCATGCGTTATTTCTAATAGGTTCCAAATATCATAAGCAGATTCACATGCACTGACTCTATTAAATTCAGTCCTATCAAGAGCACAGAACAAGGAATTCATTGCTTTTGCATTATTCTTACACATAGCCTTATCTCCATCGTCCCATTTATCCATAGGTTTTTCCATAGTAACTTCTCCAACAATGTATGTAGGAGAAGTGTATGGAGTTTCAACACATGCCCATACATCTAGATCTAGGTTTATCAGAAAACAACGCATACGCTTTCTCCAGTAATTATAATCAGTTCCAGTAAACAACGGAGGTCTACTTATTCCCTGCCCCTCATGGAAAGCGAGATAGTGAGAATACTTTTACGTTTGAACAATTAGAATCACAGAGTACGACTCAGAGATGAAACAATAATCATATTTTCATTAATTATTAAATGGAAGTAAAAACGATTACAAAACTTTTCCCAATAACGCTTGGAAAGAGGCGACCAATGAAAACTCTTTTGGTTTTCTATACCGACCCTTCTCCCAAGGACCGGTTGGCTTTAGCCTATCTCTCCCTAGACAAGGCCTCAAGCCGCTCTAGCCCTTCCCTCACTGGAAAGGCCTCAAGCTCTCCCTAGATCTACACCCTAGACCTAGTCGCCAACACGAGGCAAATTTCCGCTAGTCCCCGCAAGGCCCTAGTCGCCGTGTGGCGAGTTCCTCTATCGAACAAAAGATATAAAGGTTACAATATGAAAAGTAAAACAGGACACAAACTATAAACTCCCTCGAAAGTAGAACTTGATGTCGATGTAGATGCGATCGTATTGGTCTTCAAGTTCTTTTGCGTTCACGAACATTGATGGAGTTCTTCGGGCTGCTTCTGAAGGTTCACTCGAGTGCTCTGAAAGTAAGGCTCCAATAACTTCTATAACAACAAGCAACTAATGGAGGAAGCACCGATCTTTAAATAGATTTGACATCTACCGCCTGCGCTAGTACTACCGCCCCGCGATAGTGTCATGACACACACACGGATCGTGGAAGTTAAGGCAACTTCTGAGAGCAAACGGTTGTGACAGCCTAGTGCGCCGCGGTAACACTATCGCCCCGCGATAGTGCGATTTCCTTCCTTCAGCCAATATCTCTTTCCAAATTTGCCCCTCAATCAACTGCATACGGGATGTTTCCAAAAGCTACTGTCGGGCGCTAGACCTAGCGCGCCGCGATAGTAATTGCCAAACATAGCGATCCGTCGACATTCATTTTTCTCCACTTTCCTTTATGTCAATAGTTTACAAATATGCTAGCGCCAGCGTCAGTGCTAGCGCTCAGCGGTAGATCATTTCGTCGGGCGCATCTTCGTCGAGCTGACCTCAGCTTTCGTCGTTCTCAATCTGGTTCGTCGAACGGAAACTTGTTTTCGTCGATCTCAATCTGGTTCGTCGAACGACATCATTTTCTTCGAACACCATTTCGTCTTTCGGACGCTAGCGCCAGCGTTAGTGCTAATGCTCTGCGGTAGAGCAGCAATTCGTCGATCGGCCCTCAGCTTTTGTCGAATGCCCTGATATGAATTTCGTCGAATGGAACTAGCGCCAACGGTAGTATTACCGCTCCGCGGTATGTCATTTATTTCGTCGAGCACCGTGGTAGAGCACACAGTTCGTCGAACGGAGCACCGAGTTCATCGAACCTAGTTCGTCGAACGCAGCATCCTGTTCGTCGAACGCAGGATTCCTTCTCAGCGGTTTCTTCTCAGCGGTTGTTAGCGCCAGCGGTAGGCTTAACGCGGCGCGGTAGAGCTTTCAGATCTTCTCAGCGGTTTCATTAGTGCTAACGCCATCAGTAAGGTTAGCGCGGCGCAGTAGCAACAATGCATAACACCATGGGGATTTGAAAGCACAGAATCCTGCATACTATAAACACAAAACAAGTATGATCAAATACAATAGGATTTGTTATTGTCAAACTAAGAGATGTGGAAAGCATGTTCCAACACGGAGGTGGTGGTGGCGGTGGCCGGCCAGGGAGGTGGCCGGATGACCGGCGAAGTGAGCATCATGGTACTCCATGCCGGCGAAATCGCAGTCGTCAGCTGCTTGGAGAAGACAAATGGATGTCGTTCAAGTTTCTATACATGGAATTTTTATATTTGTTGTTTTATTATTCGATTTTCTGTCTTTTTATATGTTGTGCATTAAATTAGTTATAGAAAATAACTAGGGCCCTTACCTGGAAAAGTGGTCAATACCAAAGTTGTAGCCCTTGGAGTCTACTTTTTTTAAAATTGATTTCAGCCCAATAAGATAAGTGGTTTGACCACAACACTCAAAATGGTGCAACATGTACAAAGGGTTGACCAGACATTGATCTGAGTGCCCCCACTAAACCAACCATCCAAATGGACTGAAATTTAGAGCATAGTCTAATTATACCTACCACCTAATCATATCCAAAAATGGAAATTTTTGGATAAATTGTTTCTAAGGTTTTTGTAAAAATTTAATATTGCATATATAAATTAATTGCATGGTCTAATGACATCCAAACCCCTCCAAATTTTGGTGGATGGTCCTTAGAATCATAGCATGACTCTGGTAAAAATTTCATCCCAATTGGGATTGATTTGGATGGATAATTAATTAACCAAAGTTTGGTCAAACTAGGTCTATTTAGGTCAAAAGTGCTCTTGGTGGATTTAAGGAGTCAACCCTCATCCAAAAGTGATGAAACTTTGGTCACTGATTTAGAATCATATAAAACACCCCCATGAGTGGTTTGGGGGTGGTTTGGGGTGGATGTGCCCTAGGACCCTAGTTCAAACCCTAGGGTTACAATTTGAGCCTTGTGAAGGACATGTGGTCATATGTCCTTGAATGGTCATGGAACTTGGTAGATAAGTTCATATGGTGTAAATATGCCCTAGATAATTTTATGAGGACTTTAGGATCACTTGTTCCCTCTGAATTAGGTTATAACCTTTTTAGGGCACTTTCTTATAAGAGGAATTTACATGCTCAATTTATCTTGGATATTGATGAAAGTTTGGTAGTGCTCATATAATCATGATATAAACCTCTGGTAGTTTTTGTGTAATTTTTGAATTGATTTAATTAGCACTTCATTCACAAGTCATCTATTTTGTCTTAAGATTTTGATAAATAAATGAGGGCCAAATATTCTCTAGAAAATTGTGAAACTTAGTGATAGGACATTTTAGGGCATTAGAAAGCTCTGTGAATTTTTGTATAATTTTTGAAATTATTTATCAGTAGGTTACTTCACAATGCCCCTAGTTTGGATTTACTTGAGATATTTATTTATGTGACTAAATAGTTTTGATAAACTATGAAGCTCAGTCGGTACATTTTTCTGATCATTATAGAGGTCTGGTAATTTTTCCATAATTTTTGGACAAGTATTTTTGGTGGTTCCTTCTTTAATTTCTAATTTTGGACAATTATTCAATAATATAATTAGAGACCAATACCTTACTGTAAATTTGTGACATTCTATATTTACTGTTATTTTGATATCATAGATTTTCCATAATTTTGTGGAGGCCAAATTATAAGAAGATCTTACACTTCATGTTTAATTTCATACTTGACAAATGTTGGAGAAATTATAATAAATGCCAATTAAATAAGGAAAAATATGATCATCTGAATTTAGTCTTATAATATCATGATAGACTCCCAGTAATAATCTTGAGTCATTTGAATGAATATTTTGAGTACCTCCTCTCATGCAACTCATATAACCCGATTGGTCTGCGTATAGTAAAACTGCAGAGTTAAGATAAACTGTAGTCCACTAGGTGGGAATGGGAGGTAGATGGTGTACTTAGTCTGGTTGAGGAGATTTAGTTCAACAATAGGAGTATATATGTTGGGTGTGCCCGATAAGCTAAGGGACAAGGTTGTGCTCGGGATTGACGAAAGATCGCCTTTCCCTTGGAGAGTCATAAAATACTTAAGGTTAATCAAGGTGTAATGATAAGAAGGGTAATCTAATGGGTATTTACCAATAACATTAAGTGTCTTGAGAAAGGAAAGTTTGGGCTATCATCCCATCATACCTCCTAGTACCGCTGCGAGCCCCTCACAGGGTAGACCTCGGGAAGTCCAAGATTAACCCTAAACTACAAGAATAAACTATTATGCAAGATTGTCTTAATAATCCACACACCCACACCCCGTGGTTATGGGAGGTTAGTTTGTTGGGTCTTACGAGCGGTAGGTTCGGTGGTTGTAGGTGTGGACGGGTTGGTCCGGCGAGCCGGTGGCTCGGAAGGTTATGGTGATGGGCGGGTTAGCCCGGGGAGCTTATGGCTCAGAGATAGATGGTAAACATGTTTGCATGTGCATAAAGGTGGTGGGTCTTCGGTATTGGACAGTCGTTCACACCGACGTCAATACGTTGACTCGACAAGTGTGGAGTTTGCACTTAGCCATGAAAGTCTGGTGGTCCAGCCAGTAAGAGTACACAGGTGCTCCGTGGTTTTGCATTGAGGCATACGATAGGTCTAGGTTAGGTGGTATGAATACCAACCTAGAGGTGGGTGAGGCACAATCCACTGCTTCCGTTTGCCACTACAGGAGTATCCTGGGAGTCTTGCTAGCTCTAAAAAGGGGGAACTAAAGGTCTGTGCTCATATAGTCAAAGTCTGTGAGTTGCACTTGTGTGAACATAGCATAAACTGCATAACTCTGCGTGTCATGGCATAAGCATTGCATTTCAACCCCTACTCCTATCGTATAAATTGGTATGAGACTTTTTATACGATAGGCCTTGCTAAACGACCCCTTGGTCTATAGGTTTGTATGGGCATTCTTATAAATCAATGGTTACTTTTCTATTATGTACGTATCTTTACTTACTGTTTTTTACTTGCTCTTTACCATGCTCTATTACTACTTCAATTATCTATATACACATGTGTAGTGGTAGACATTTCCTGTAGACAAGATCCACCGTCATCCGTTTTGTTTTATACCCCTTGCTGTCCTCCACTTCATCCTCCCGCACGGTGCCTAGGAGCCACTGAGGGATAGGGGGTGGGAAATGAGGCTTAGTATTTTGACTAACAGTCGGTGTACCATATCATTTTAGGGGATCGAGGAGACGCAGCAGCACTAGAGGCCGGTGCAGATAGAAAGAAGCAAAGCAGCTAAGAAGAAAGTCAGAACATTGAGTGACAGTGACTCAAGCTGTTCAGACTCAGAAGAGAAGACTCAGTTTGGATTGACTGTCCTATCTGAGTCAGAGGAAGAAGTCCAGGATGAAGTCTCACCTGAACAGGTATGCATAAGAGCTCCTCTATCTACCTCAGACTCAGAATCGGAGACGAGCTCATCGAGTAATGATGACTGGTCCAAGTCATATAATGATATCTTAGAAGATGTCAAGATGCTCAAGATGTTGTGCAAAGAGCAGGATGCAAAGATCTCCTCTCTTCAAGCAAGAAATCTTGATCTCTCAGAGAAAGCAGAAAGGCTAACTCTAGAGAATGCAGAGTTTTGTCAACTCAAAAGGACTTCAAGGCAAGCTCCAACCTTGACTTGATAAACAAATTTGGGAAAAATCTGAAGGCATTGATTGAGAGCAAGGAGCTGTGCTGCTCACTAACCAGAGAAGTAATTCTTCCGAAGAAGGACAAATTTCAGCCCAAAGTCCTGAAATCTAAGAATGACAACACCAGAAGGGTGGAAACTAATAAACTCCCCTTTGTAGTAAAGCCTGTGACAAGCTCCTCCAAACCAGAGACCTCTCCTCTACTGGTAAATGGTTGCTGCTCCACTCAGAGAAGGGAGCAGGGATACTTCAAGGAAGACAAATCAGGCAGACCCTGTGGGAAGAAGGCTAGCTTGAGGAAGGTAATCTCACCCTCTAACAAGAATACTGGGCAATCCAATCTTGGGTATTTCAAGATTGGGAGCTCCACAAGTGGAGCAAAGAACATGCCAAAAACCACAAAGGTACCTCAGGAAGTTATGAGGAGGCAGAAATTTGCTGAGCCCAGAGAAGAGAAGAAATCCTTAAAGAGGGCTGACTCCAGATGGAAAATAATGAATGGTGACAGCAAACATCACATCTACCATCAACACAATTCACCTTCTTTTCTTCATTCATTTGTTCACACACAAAGAACTCCTGCTCATACAGTCAGCCAGAAAAGAAGATATAACAGGTATGAATGTTGGTGCTGTGGAGAGACTGGGCACTTTGCAATTGATTGTTAGTACAATCCAACTGCTCCAAGGGTAACAAATGCTAAACTTGCAAACAACGTCTTTCACAATCACTATGCATATCCGAGGGAAGTTATATCCAGTATGCCCGTCAAAGCAAACAATTTCCTAGGACCCAAATTCACTTGGGTTCCTAAGGACTTGTAATCTTATTTTGCAGGTAGTCAAAGTGCCCACCATAAGCAAATCTGGGCCTTGGACAAGGTGGCTATTCTGACCCATTGGCAGAACAGCAAAGTCTATTTACTAACAAAACTGGTGCAGGTCATCCTACTAAAAGAGGCCTAAAAGATGAATAGATCCTGGAATCTATACTCGTCGATACAAGAAGTTATTATGATGACACAATAGATGTTACGACGACAAAGATTCGAGCTGGGAGGATACGTATCCAAGGATCATTTCGACAACAATAACCGCATCGGCAAAATATAATCGAGCCATTCATATCGGGATTGGATGGGTCCAGCGGAGCCGTCTGATCATTTTTTTAGGTACGCGCCTCTTCACCTACCGACACTATAAATAGAGTGAATGCTAGAAAATAAAAATTATGCTATCATTTGCCCTAAGTCATTCCGTCGACAAACCCTCGCCTCCTTTGACGTGTTGCCTTCTCTCTCACTCCGAATTAATGTCTCCCAAGAAAGAAGAAGTGATCTCAGGTTGTGAACTTCAGCGAGGAGATTTCAATGCCTGCTCTGACGAAATAAGATCAGTAATAGGATTGCTGGAGGCATCAGGACTAGAATATGTCCAATGTGAACCATCGGTTCTTCTCTACTGGGAATTAGGCGAGTTCTTTGCCGAAGCAAAACTCGACCACACTGAATCACAGATAAAGTTCATGGTGGGAGGCAAGAAAGTTAAGATATCTGCGAAAAGCTTAGGGAAAGCGTTGCATCTACCAAGACTCCAAGGGGGGGGGGAGGAAGAAGAAGAGCTGACTTCGGAGAATGTGTCCGCGAGCTACACCTGGTGTGGCCACACAGGGAAGACCTATGGGTCCATTAAGAGAGCGGAATTCAATCAGAAGGGGAAGCTGATGGCCGACATCGTCGGCAAAGTTCTGCTATGCAAACCTGGGTCTCATGACCGAATCTCAAAGGACATGTTTGTTGTCATGGCCCAGATAATTCACACTAAAAAGACCAACTAGAGTGAGTTCCTCTTCCAGAGATGAAGCACACCCTGAAATCCCCCTCCTACGGAAGAATACTGTCCCTCTACTTGCTAAACACCCAGGGGGAAGTACTGAATAAGAAAATGGGAGTTTCTCTACACTACTCCAAGCGTATGGATGCAAAAATGCTAGATCGATGGGATAGGTCTATCCCCAAACCATCATCTAATGTCCAGCCTGCTCCAAAGAAACATGCATCTCAAACAGACTACTCGGAAAAAGAAGATTCATCCAGCAGCTCTGATGACATACCACCACCCCCACAAATCCCTGGTACAACTGAGGGGGAGACTTCCACCCAAAGGGATTATCCAGAAACAGTACCAGAACCTGCTCCCACAGAGGTTACTGAAGAAAGTAGAGACCCCAACTTGGGGAGTGAACCGGTTGAGGGGGAGCCCCAATTTGGGGGCTCAGCTCAAGATGATGAAGTGATTCATGAGGAGCTCTCAGCTAGAGGCTCACATCAGGAGGATGCACAAGTAGAGGGGGAGACCCATCTTGGCTACTCTGCCCTAGAAGAACAAGGGAATGAACCCTCTATCCCAGAAGACATGGGCGCTATGCCTGAGCCAACGGAAGAAATTACCCTCTCAGACCGCCGAGAGTTATTGGTAGCAAGCAAAATTATGCTCATAGCTCCAAGTGAGGCACTGCCAGAAGTTTCCAGGGGGAAGGCTAAGGCCACAATGCATATTAGTGAAGAACCATCTGAAGATGTCAGTGAAGCAGCTCCACAGGGAGGAGGAGATCAAGAAGAACAAACTGCTGAGCCATCTTCGACTCAGGCAGGATCTCTCTTCCACATGATGTTAGCTCTACTGACAGCTCAGCGCAAACAACTGGAACAGTTCATAGTAAAGACTGTGGAAAATCTAAGAAAAGAGGTGAAGGGGGAGATCCAGGAAATGAAGAAAGATATACTCCATCTCAACACTCAGTGCGCTCACTTCTACACTTTGGCAGCCCCGGCCATAGAGAAGATGAGTGAGGAAGTCAATAAAGTGGGACATCAAACCCACACAATCCTGACCAATCAAGAAACTTTCTCAAATAATGTGTATTATGGTTTTGAGCAGATATAGACAGATGCTGCAAATAACAGAAATCAAATTCTGAATAAGGTCAATGAGAATGCTCATACCTTAGATACCCATCTGCTTGAAATAAAGAACAATTTGGATGTGACTGAACAACACCTGCATGAAAAGCTGAATCTAGTCAGAGAAGGACTTGAGGAAAGGGTGATGGAACAAGCCCTAAAGGGGGAGAATGAAATAATAAATGCCAGTTCGCATCAAGCGATGTGGATAACAAATCAAATAAAGTAGGCATTACAACAACCCCCATCAGTATATGAAGCTGCCAATCCTTCTGCAAGCACTGACTCAGCTGAGTATGGGATATAATTTGGAGAATCAGCAACTTCCAGAAAAAGAAAGAGAATTCAGAGCAGCCAATGTAGGCAAAAGAGACTAAGGGAAGTTGAGCAGGATCCACAATCTGGAAGGTGGAGTCCTGTCTCAATAAACATAATAACAGAATCATGGATCCAATTTGGATACCCTCAGGATGATTATCAGAGAGTCTACCAATCAGTTGAATGGCAGAAGCATGTGAAGCAGCTGGAAAGAAGGAAGAGTCACAAGTTGGCATTCCCACAAGGTCCTCCTCCTTCTCCTAAGAAGATTCCCCTACCCATCAATTACTACAAGAGGCAAAGGCAGAAATCAAAAGGAGCAAGCAGCAGACACTGATGGGGCAACAAATTAAAATCTTAAATTATTTTGTTGGGGCAAATGAATGCTAATGTTTATTCTTGAACATTCAATCTATTTATATGCTTGAAGAACATTTAGTCTATATGATTGCTGCTTTAAGTATGATTTTATTATCTAAAATAATATACCTTTTCATGAGTGGCATTTATCATTGATGTAAGTTAGGGCTCCTTCAAATAGGGGGAGATTGTTGGGAACAGTGCCCTGCAATGTTCCTGATTTGAAGAAGTGCTCAGCTCAATGATAAGTGCAAGTTGTATTTAATATTCCATCTAGTTCATGCTTGCAGAGATCGACAATATGTCAAGTACTTTATTCAGCAAGTACTATATCGTCAAGAAGAACAGAAGATGTCATCGACAAAGTATGCTTGTCGTCATAATGATGAGCAAAGCAAAAGCTGAGACTTGGCGAGATCGTCGAACACAGAATGTTGTTCGTCGAACGCAGAAGGAAGATCGTCGAACGCAGAATGTTGTTCGTCGAACGCAGAAGGAAGATCGTCAAACGCAGAATGTTGTTCGTCGAACGCAAAAGGAAGGAATGTCGTCGAGAAGATGCAGCATCATCGACATCAGCAAAGAAGCCTTGTCGCTGAAAAGGCTAAGTATGACTGATGGCGTAGGACATCGTCGTAAAGAAGTCATGTCGTCAAGAAGACTGAAGAAGGACAACTAAAGACAAGCAGTTGCTAAAGTATGATCTGTCAACATATTATCACTCATGTCGTCGAGAGAGCAACGTGATTACGACGACGGTCTGCAAGAAAGAAGATCACGATGATACAGTCAGAGATAGCATATCGTCATATATGTAGAAGCGCCAGAATGTCTCGTATCGTCGAGATACCAGCATCAGAGGCAGAAGTAAGAAGAATTGAAGATCTACCAAGGTGTAAGGCATCGACAAAGTCCTGTCGTCGAGATATTACTCATATCGTCGTGATGGTATCAGTATCAGCGTGAAGCTGGAAATATTGTCGAGACAGATTCAAATGTTGCGGATGCGCTGTCAGCATTTAATGTCGCCGCTTGATTGTCCAATCAACGCATGCTTTTAAGGAATGGGCGTCTGACAGTAAAGGACATCACATGTGACCGTTATGCGGCTCATCTGTCCTATAAAAACTAGACTTCGAAATAGAGAAAAAGAACGAAAAAAGAATCCCGCCGCTACACTTTAATAGAACAATATTTTTTGGCGGAGAAGAAGAAGATCAAGTAGAGAACAAGCATCAAGTGTTCTCTGAAGAATCAGTCATCTCCATCGACTGAAAAGTAGCCGATCAACATCAGGCAAAAGAAGAGGAGGCTGAAGAAGATCCAGTGCTGAAACTCCAAATCAAGAAGCATCTTCTTCAACCTAAAGAAGCCGATCTCCATCAGGCTAAGTTGCTAATCTTCATCCGGAAGAAGAAACAGTCTTTTATAACTGTAATCTCGTGTAAGGCTTGCGGGACTATTTGTCTAGCTTGAGGGCTAGAGACCTATGAGGCTTGAGGGCCAGGGCAGAGGCTAGACTTGCGGGTCTAGCTAGGTAGGGTGAAAGTGCACAATTAACCTCACTAGAATTCTCTAGAGGGGGGGGGGGGGGGGGGTGAATAGAGATTTAAAAATTATTTTGTGCAAAGTTAATATATATATGTGTATGATCACAGATTAGAGCTTCCCACACACCAACAAGAATTATGCAAGAAAATAAAGTAAATGCAAGAAAATAAATCACAACACAACACAAGAAAATATAGTGGTTCCCCAAACTTTGGGTAGTCCACTCTTCTACCCCCTTGGTAGGAATTCACTATCTTGCACTGAGTCTTTTTTATAAGGAGACTCTTAGAACCACCCTGAGTCTTTTGACAAGGAGACTCTTAGAACCAACTGAGTCTTTTGACCAGGAGACTCTTAGAACCAGTACACTGAATTTTTTGAAGAGAGATTCTAAAAACTCTTTTACAATGTTTAAGTAAGAAAAAGAAAGAAGAAAGAAATAAGAACAAGAATGAATCTTCTTCCTAGCAAGAAGATTGAAAGCACAAGAAGTAGTGAATGAAATCTCTCTTCTATAGTGAGAAGGAGATTGTAAAAAAACTTTTCTCTCTTTTGAGAGAGCTTTCAGAGTTTGCAGTAGAATGGCTTCTGAAGAAGAAGGAGAAGATGAAGGCTTTTTCTCTGCAGCACACTATCTCTTTTCTCAGCTTTTTCTCTCTATTCTCTTGGGAGCTTTTCCTCTATTTCAAATGTATGTGGTGGATCACTCATCTCTATTTTCTGCCGACCTCCTCTTTATTTATAGCTCTGTTAATTCAACATAATACTATAGGAGGATAATCAATTAGCAGTCAGAGAAATAGAAAGATGAAAATGTTTCCATAATATTTATTTCTGTAGAAGGAAAGAACCAATTCTGATTTCAAATCATGTCCAAATAAGTTTAATCAAATTAGCCAAGAATCAGATATAAGGAAAGAATGATTCAGAACGGCTATAAAATATTGATACTTATTCCATACAAATCAGATCTACTGAAAGAAGGAAAGAGATCTGGCGCATATTTAAATCTGTCATATAAATCGATGTGCGTTGATTCCTATTCGACGTAAGCGTCGAATTCATCCTGGCTGGACGTCGAGAGGAGAATAAGGAAGGTGCATTGATTAAGGTGCGTCGACTTCTCCATATGCGTCGACTAGAAATCAGAGTAACGTCGACAACACATACGTCGAAATCTTCCTAGAGTTACTTCGACTTAATCTGAAAGAGACGTCGACTACATTTCGACATTGCGTCGAACACTATTCGACGCATATTTACTTAGCCTTGTTTTTCATTCTTGGAATTCATATTTGACTCATTTTCAGGGGTTAAGAGAAATCATTTTCGTCGAAATCAAGAAGCATCTTCTTCAACCTAAAGAAGCCGATCTCCATCAGGCTAAGTTGTTAATCTTCATCCGGAAGAAGAAACAGTATTTTATAACTGTAATCTCGTGTAAGGCTTGCAGGACTATTTGTCTAGCTTGAGGGCTAGAGACCTATGAGGCTTGAGGGCCAGGGCAGAGGCTAGACTTGCGGGTCTAGCTAGGTAGGGCTTGAGGGCCTGATTGTCAAGCTTGAGGGCTTGAGACCTGTGAGGCTTGAGGGCCAGGGTAGAGGCTAGACTTGCGGGTCTGGCTAAGTATGGCTTGAGGGCCTGATTGTCAAGCTTGAGCGCTTGAGACCTGTGAGGCTTGAGGGCCGGGGAAGAGGCTAGACTTGCGGGTCTGAGCTAGATAGGGCTTGAGGGCCTGAGTGTCGAGCTTGCGGGCTCGGGTGCAGTAGGGGCTTGCGGGTTTAGGCTGTAGGACTTGCGGGTCCGTGGTGTAAGGCTTGAGGGCCTGAAGATTTGGCGGCGTTTGCCGAGCCTAGCACACTGCTGGGTAGGCGCAGAGGGAAAGAGGACTACTCAAGACACCCGGTCTTGAGTAACCTCTATATATCTTTGTGTGTTTTCTGTTTTATGCGTTATAACTTATAGATCCACTAATCAGAAATCAAGAACACCAAAAGGGGATAAAATAATTTGTAAAACCTATTCACCCCCCCCCCCCCCCCTCTAGGTGATAAGTTGACACCCAATAAACAACAACCTTGTAGTGAGGATATGATGTACAGTGCATGAGCCCTTTATTATTGTAACCTTTGTTATTTCAGTTATATCATGTGGACACATATATATATCATGTGATTTGTGGACTTGAACTTCTATTTGTTCGTTATACTTTTCTTCTTCTGTGATCGATATGGCCGGCAGGATCGACGTTTTGTAGTGGAGACCTTCCCGAGTGATGGTGTCACCACAAAGCGGCGGTTTCAGGGCATAAGACCAGGTTTTGTAGCAAAAAAAAGGGGCTTACAGTGAGTATCAGTATAAATAATTTTTCTCTTGCAGTTGGCTATAACTGAAATCCTCGAACTAGATCCGTTTGACCTTCCAACCCAATTCCAACAATGCACTTCTCGAACCGAGAAAGTGGAACAACTTGGCGTTGCATATTTGAACTCATTAAAGCCCGATTTGCAACATTATCTTCGATAAAAGGAACGAGGGAAGCTCCAATAGAAAAATATGGGAAAGGAAAATGCTTTTAAGATGAATCTCTTCCTATGCAATAGTAAGGAATTCTTGATGATATCAAGCTGGAACAATTTGTTGTTCTTGAATACCCCAATTCAAGGCCAAAGAATTTCTTGTTGCTACCATATAATATTCATCTCTATTTGGTGATAAAGAAACCATTTCTACATTTTTTTATCTTTAAGATAATTCAAAAAATGGACTCTATGGATCCCCAATTACCAACTTTCACATGAATAGAGAATAATCCAATAAGTTCAACATTGATTCCTTCAGATGTATCAATTGGACGAATATGTTCAGAGTGACTCGGGTGGATATCTCGTATCTGAAAACTAGCAGTTGTCAATCCTCCAGGACCTAAATAAGTCCATTTTCGCCCATGAACAATTTGTGTAAACAAATTAGTTCGATCCAAAACTTGAGATAAAGGGTGTAGACCAAAAATGATTCACAAGTGGTTGATAACGAAGTTGTAGTTACCAAATTTTGAAGAGTCGGTATCAATTTATGCCTAATTGCTCCACATATAGTTTGTCGAACTGCGTTTTCTAAATGAACAAGAGCCGGTCTAAATTGATCTTGTAATAGATCAACTACAAAAAGAATGCGTTTATTTTTCATGTGATTGATATCGTCAAGTGTACCCATTCCCAATTTCATTCCACTCAAATGATCAGCATCAACCAATAGATCTCGTGGTAACAAAATGTATCATTTTGGGATATATAAGATTCAGCCTTCGATTCATATTTCGTCGACCAATCTTTCTAAAACGGTGAAAAGTTATTCCTCCGAGTCATCTCTAGAGGGGGGTGAATAGAGATTTAAAAATATTTATTCAAATTATAAACTACTTCAGATATTTTTCAGATTCACATCCACAATCACACAACCACAGATAATTTTGCACAACAGAAAAATAAAGACAAAAAGTAAACACAGAAAAGAGCAACACAAACGACACAAGAAATATAACGGTTCCCCAAAATATGGGTGCGTCCACTCTTCTACCACTTTGGTAGGAATACACTATCATAGTGCCTGAGTCTTTTGTTAAGGAGACTCTCGAAACCAGGGACTGAGTCTTCTGTTAAGGAGACTCTCAGAACCAATCACTAAATCTTTTGATAAGGAGAACTTGAACCAGGGACCGAGTGTTTTGTTAAAGAGACTCTTAGGACCAAGACTGAATCCTTTGAAGATAGATTCTTAAAACTCTTTACTCAATGGCAGAAGGTGTGAGAGTAAGAGAAGAAGAAGAATTGTCTTCTGAAATGAGTCCTCTTTCAGCAAATAGAGGGATCTTCAGACACTAAGTATTTTGGATCGTCTTGATGGATGAATCCTTGCTGAGAAGAATGTGCAAGGATTATAAGCTTTGTGATCCTCTATCTTTCAGATTTTTCACTGAATGTTTTGTTGTAGCAGTAGTGAAGAAGAAGAACTGATGTCGACAATCTGATTATTTTTTGCGTATACTATATTATTTTCGTCTTTTTCTTGTATGTATATTCTTCTGTTTGAATTCTTGATATATCAATCCTTGAATCAATTCAAATTTCTTCTAGGAAATTATCTTCAGAAGGAATAAGATAATAACCTTCTATTTCTGTCTTTATGAATTCCGCCAATCTCTTCAAATATCTATATATTCTTCAAAAATTCTATCAGAAATATCTTTTCTTTGATCTTCTCTATACGATTCAAATAACTTCCATAGTTATTGTCTTCCAATAAATCTTGAATGAAGGCCTCTGAAATTTCCATTCTGGATGTCGACACTACTTCGACTTCTGGTGGAAGGTGCGTCGAAATCTGCTTCAGAATAAGGCTCCGTCGACTTAATTTGTTACTCGACGGTACGTCGATATCTTATCGACGCACGCATCGACTTATGCTCTGGAGAGGCGTCAGCTTCACTTTAGAAGATGCGTTGACAGCCAGTCAGAGTTACATCGGCTTCCAGTCGACGCATATTTGCCTTGGCTGAATTTCTTTCTATTTTCAGCTTGCCTTTCATATGCCCTTGATTTAACTGACTTCCTAAGACTTCTATGACAAAATTACCCTCTATACAACATGAGTAATTATCCTAGGATGTAAAATTACTTATAAATAATTTGTTAAGTTAAATCATAGGTTTTTCCAACAACCTCCCCCTATTTAGCTTAACAAATTTTACAAGACTTTTAAAAGTGATTTTACACCATAAATAAAAAAGAAAGAAAACATTATATAACATTTACAAACAATGAAAGTCAGAGCATGAGTAAACAACAGAAAACTTTTGGCAACTGAAAAACTTATATCTTCAAGAAGAATCTCAGTTAGAATAGTATGAAGATTCAAACAGTTAGTTGTTCTTGAGCTTTCCAGAATATATATATTGAAGTCTCTGCATCAATAAACTTGTCCATCATCATACCTTTTACTTAGCATCATGCACAACCTTCCCTTTATTAGTATATACATCTATTACATTCTTGTTGTGAAGCTCCCCCTGAGCAGAAAGCACCTAGTTCAGCATTAATCTCCCCTTGAGACTCTGCAGCCATTTGTGCAGCCTTTTTTGCAATCACCAATACATCATTCTGATCCAGATTGTCATCCTCCCCTGTCTTGATGACTCCATTTGATTATTTGAATCCAAATAAGCATCAATCTCCTTCAGGACACCTTCATTTCTAGCAGTTTTATCTTGATCTATCCCTTGTGAAGCAATGGAGACCTCTATGTCCTGGTCTTCCTCCCGCATCTCCCCCATCTGAACCTCAAGAGCAAGTGAGGTCAAGAAAGACCTGATCATAGGAGAGGAAGACAGCCTTGCCTGTATACACCTCATAGAGGCAGTAACCCTTGTAACACCCCAAAACTCTGAAGCAGAACTGTGCTGCTGGGAGCTAGCGCCAGCGGTAATGCTACCGCCTGGCGCTAGCCATCTCGACGATTGCTAAGCGTCGAGTCGGTAGTTAAGCGTCGTCATACGCTAAGGCGTCGAGACGGGAGCTAGCGTCGGCGGTAGTGCTACCGCCTGGCGCTAGCCCTCTCGACGGTTGCCAGGCGTCGAGCGGATGTTGAGCGTCGACAGACGCTACGTCGAGTCGGAAGCTAGCGCAGGCGCTAGCGCCGGCGCTAGCGCGCGATACAGGTCCGTGATTTGAAATCATGGCCGTCAAGTCCTTATGTTCTTGGATCCGAGGGCTGGGATTAATCCCGGGATTCCTTAAACCTTGACCAGAGGAGATATTTTCATTATTTCTAAAGCCTTATCCCTCTTCAAGCTTGAGAAAGAGGAAAGCCAAGGAGGAAGAAGAAGTTGTCTTCCACCATTGACGGAGCTCCGAAGCTCCGATTCGCGAGCCGTTTACAGATCCACGGAGAGCAGCCCGGTGCGGTCCTTTCCATCGTGCCAAAAATCAAGCTATGGCCTTGAAGCGACGTCAAAGGGTAACGATCCTTTCTACCCTCATTTGGACATGTGTTAGTCCATTTCCGTGCATCTTTGAGGTCCCTACCCAAAAGGGTGAGGTCGTGACCTCCGACGGGTGGATTCGTATTATCCCCGTCAGATCTTGCATAGATGTAGGGTCCATGCGTGAAATGGGCGTAGGCGCGCTGTGTGAATCCCATCCGAGACGGTTCGTCCGGATTGGTGATGCTTTTTGATATTATGCGTGCCGGGGAAAACTCCGTGTTGATATCCTGCTTCGTAGGACTAGAGAGTGCTACTGCATGCGCAGCAACGCTTGGGGGTGTGCCCCGGGAAGCACCCGAAGTTAGAACAGAAATGGAGTTTCTGCTCACTACCGCTGGCGCTAGCGTTAGCGCCAGGCGGTAGCTGCCAAACTGGGTTCTGGTGATTTTTGTGCGTTCTGAGTCAGTGGGAGTGCTACTGCATATGCAGCAGTGCCTGGGGGTGTGCCCCGGGAAGCACCTACGACTAGAAGCCAAAATGGGTTTTCTGTTCACTATCGCCAGGCGTTAGCGTTAACGCTGGCGATAGCTCCCAGACTGAGTTCTGGTGATGTTTGTTGTGCCCAGCTTGTTGTGGGACTTGCGGCCTGCGTGCCTGTGTTTTGTAATGTCCTGTTGGGTGGACCCGAGGCGCGTACGCCTTCCCTGTGAGGGGTCCAGTTGAGGGAACCTAGTCGCCTTAGGGCCTGGCTAGTTGAGAATACCTGGGCTGAGGGGACGCCATACCCGCATTTCGTGTTGTACAACGAGTGTGTGAACAACGGGCATTTGGCGAACCTGCACACGAACCATTGTGCGCCTGATTAGTAAGCCTCGCTCAGCATGTCGGGAAGCAATGGGGAAGAGTCTTCGGACTATGGGAAGTTCACAATTAAAGTACGGGGTACCCTGGTATTCGGGTCACCGACTTTAGCCTCGAAGGGCAAAACCATCAAGGGGATGGTGGTGGAAGGTGGAGTCCACCGAAGAGTGCCTTGCGAGCACGAGATGTGGAGTCCTTTCTCACGTTTGTGATTGATTGCATATGTATGAACTGTTGTGGGCTTTGCTAGTAGCACTCTTATATATATATATATGCTGCTGAGGTTGTTTTGCAGGGATGGTTAGAACTGCCACCCCCTCGAAGGGGTGGGGTCGTTATAATTTGGTCAGCTTTAGCTGACCGTTGCCCTATTTTGCCACCATTTTTGGTGGGCTTGTTGTACAGGTGCTGGACCGAGCGGGAACATAGCGGGCTCATAGCGGGCTGAAGCACTTGTGCTGCTGCGGCCCTTGAAGGCCTTTTGATGTTCTTTGCTTTTCATGTATGGCCGGCCTGCGCGCCAATGTTGGTAATTTGTAAGGCCGTCATGCCTATAAATAGTTGTTGTAAAACATTTCATTCCAAGTTAATAGAAGTGGCAATACCCGGGTTCAGTTTTTGTGGTTTATGGTTCTGTCTCTCTCTCTTCTGCTTCCGCATATAATGCTCTGAGTTAGGTTTATTGTTTAGAGTCATTCGATATTTCAATTAAGTGACGTTCCCATTTGTTTTGTAGTATATGGCGTGGGGCCCCGGCCGGACCTTCTGTTATATGCTTCTTAACGGATGAGGGTGTTACAAAATTGGTATTAGCATCTAAGGTTTCTGTGTCCTTCTAGGAATTCGCGGACGAATTCTTTTAAGGGGTGGTGAGCACGTGCGTGCGTTACCATCGAGACGTAAGAAATAAAACCAAAAATGTCCACTTAGGAATGAAATGTAACAACAAACCAACAATTAATGCATGATTGTGGAACCTGAGTGTTCCTTTTGTGGTTAGTTTGCGACCATGCTTGGCGCCTAACTGTGCGATGCACTTGCGTAGGATACTCAAAGTGCCGCGGGGCCGTCGCGTCCTCGTGAGATGATTCGAAGCAGTGGATCTGCTGAGGTGTCTACACCTCCTTCCCTGGTGCAGACGATCCGTATGATTGCTGAAGTGGTCGTAGGCGTGCTCAATGCTCAGTCAAGAAGGCCTGAACACCTTCCTTCTCCCGTGGTGGTCACGAAGCCAGCAACAGTCGTTGAGCCAAACGTAATGACAAGAGACTTCAATCAGTGGTCCCACTTGTGTGTGGGGCAAGGTGAGCGCTCGGTAGACGAGTACTTATGTGAATTTATTAAGTTAACTCACTATGTGGGATCATCGTCGGAGGAGGACGAAAAGACCAAGGTGGATAGGTTCTACTTGGGCTTGCGAGATGACTTACGGTTGTTGCTTCTGGGCCAAAGCTATTGGGCCTTCATGCGTTGGTGACCTCTGCGAGAGAGTTGGAGCGAGACCTCCAGCATGTCCAAAGAAAACAAGCCGTGAACGCTGAAAAGCTGGAATGTCATCAGCCCAAAAAGGGAACGCGGAAGAGCAGGAGGAAGAAGGCTAAGCTTGTGGGACGAGCTCCCCTGTTATGCTTTACGTGTGGCAAGGCGGGGCATATAGCTCGAGTTTGTCGCAGTGGCCGGAAGAAGAGGAAAGAAGAAGAGCCAACTCCTCCTCGAGCTTCGGGTGCGATGACTAGCCGAGAGCTCCCTGTTTGTTATCGCTATGGCGGGTTAGGCTATAGCGCCTGCGAGTGTATTGTACGTCTTGTATAAACGAGGGGAAAGCTGGGTAGCCAGTATCTTTGGGTAAGACTATGATGGCAATGTATGCTTGTATATAGTTTGTACTGCTCTTTTTGCACACTTGGGTGGTAATGAGTTGTTGTTGAAGCTTAACCATGCTGTTGGGTGCCTTTGTGGCCCCACTTTTCTGTTAATGTGTAGTTAGCTTTTAATATGTGCTTTAATGCGTTGGGCACTAAGCTGGTGCAAGAAAGTATAGAAATATGCAGAGGTGAAACACTTACGTGTTCAAACCCCACGCAAAGTCTAACGTCGTGACGTTGTGATAGCATGTGCAGTTGGAGTCCGAGAACCTTCGTGCAAATACGTCTTAGGAAGTTAGGCAGGGGCGGAATACCGACCACAAGACTCTTTTGCGGCATGCGTGGAATGAGCAAGATGTTGATGTCTGCTCTCTAGGTGTCCAAGGCGGTGCGGTAGAGGGGCAGAGCTGCTCTTTTCCCTAGTTGAGGCTTCAGAGCCAAAGCCTAGCCTAGCTGACGTTCCGGTAGTGTGGGAGTTTGTCGGTGTATTCCCGAATGATCTCCCCGGTGCTCCACCGCAGGGGGAGATAGTTTTTACGATTGAGTTGTTGCCAGGCGCGAAGCCTGTGGCCCGCTCGCCATATCGTATGACTCCGAAGGAAATTGCAGAGCTGAAGTCGCAGCTGCAGAGCTGCTAGAGCAGGGCTACGCGCGTCCGAGTTCTTCACCTTGGAGTGCGCCAGTCCTCTTTGTCAAAAAGAAGGACGGTAGCCTGCGGCTTTGCATGGTTTATCGGGAGTTGGACGAGCTATCGGAGAAGAACAAGTACCCTCTCCCGAGGATAGATGACTTGTTCGACCAGCTCGTTGGTTTGACAGTTTATTCGAAGCCGGACTTGAAGTCCGGTTATTATCAGTTGTGGAGCAGGGAGGGTGATATCCCGAAGACTGCCTTCAGTACGCGGTACGGGCAGTATGAGTTCACCGCGAGGCCGTTCGGGCTGACGAACGCACCCTCGGTGTTTATGGATCTGAGGCACAGGACCTTCCGAGAGTACCTCGACCGGTTTGTGATCGTCTTCCTGGACGACATCCTGGTCTACTCTCAGTCCGAGGAAGATCGCGAAGACCATCTGCGGGTGGTTTTGGAGATTCTGAGGAGGAATCAGCTCTATGCCAAGTTCTCGAAGTGCGAGTTCTGTCTATCTTCCGTGGAGTTTCTAGGACGTGTCGTTAGTGGGGAGGGCGTTGCGGAGGATCCGACGAAGATTGTAGCGATCCAGGAGTTTCCTGTTCTGTCCTCAGCAGCGAAAGTCCGTAGCTTTTTCGGGCTGTCCGGCTATTACAGGCGCTTCGTGGAGAACTTCTCGTGGATCGCGTTGCCTCTCTAGACCTTGGCACGGAAAGACCAGAAGTTTGTTGGGCATCAGCGTGTGCACAAAATTTTGAGGAATTGAAGGCAGTGTGTATGCTGTGGCGGCTTTATGTGTATGGCGTGAAGATCGACATCTTTACGGACCATAAGAGCTTGAAGTACTTTCTGGTGCAGAAGGAGCTGTTTTTGCGATAGCATAGGTGAATGGAGTCCACGGGGGACTACACCTTCGAGATTCACTACACTCCCGGGAAGGGGAATGTTGTCGCGGACGCGCTTAGTCGCAGGGCTCCAGTGCAGGCCAGCAGGATTCAGATGCATAATGCGCACCTGATATGTGACCTGGAGGCCTTGGATATCTCTTGTGTGGAAAACAGAAGCAGTGTCGGTGCTTATTTACATTGAACTGAGGTGCAGTACGACCTCGAAGATCAAGTCCGCCAAGCTTTAGAACTTGATCCGAGTTTAAAGCGCTTCGCGGAGGAAGCTACTGGTGTGCCCGATGCCCAGTCTCGTGTACGTGACGGGCTGTAGTGGAGAGATGATCGTTTGTGCGTTTCCAGGATGGGTGAGCTGCGCGATGAGTTGATGTACGAGGCGCATCGTATTATGTACTCAGTTCACCCAGGAAGCACAAAGATGTTCAAGAACATGAAAGTCCTTTTCTGGTGGCCAGTTATGAAGAGGGACATCGCTCACTATATGGCCAAGTGCCACGCTTGTGCATTAGTGACGGCAGAATGTCAGGAGCCCGGAGGCTTTTTGCAGTCATTGCCTATTCCGGAGTGGAAATTTGATGACATTTCCATGGATTTCGTGCATGGGATGTCGAGATCACAACGCGGGAACGATGCCTTCTGGGTAGTCGTAGACCGGCTGGCGAAGGTGGCGCACTTTATCCCCAACCGGAGGGATGACTCAGTGGAAAAGTTGGCGAAGCTGTATGTTGATACAATAGTACGATTGCACGGTGTGCCCCGTAGTATCGTCAGTGATCGAGATGGACGCTTTACTTCGAGCGACTGGAGGCTAGTCAACCGTCTATTGGGTACGAAGCTGTAGTTTAGCACGACCTTTCATCCTCAGACGGATGGCCAAACTGAGCGTACCAATAGGACGATGGAGGACATACTCCGGATGTGCGTCCTGGATTTCGGCAAGGGGTGGGAAGATCACCTCTTTCTTGTTGAGTTCGCGTACAACAACAGCTACCAGGCGAGTATTCAGATGGCGCCTTTCGAGGCCCTCTATGGCAGGAAGTGCCGCACTCCCTTAGCTTGGGCGGAAACGGGCGAGACGAAGCTCTTCAAGAGGAAAAACGTCGAAGAGGCGACTTCGACGGTACGTATGATCCGGGAGAGGTTTTTGGTTGCGCAGGATAGGCAGGCGAAGTACTATAATGCGAAGCACCGCGACGTCCAGTTGCCATTGGCGATTGGGTTTACTTGAAGATCAGGTCGTTCAAGGGTGTATCCAGGATTCGACGCTTGAAAAAGCTGAGTCCGAGATACCTTGGACTGTTTGAGATCACCGAGCGCGTCGGCGAGGCGGCTTATAGGCTTGCACTATCGGCGGAACTGAGCGGGCTACACGATGTATTCCACATCTCTGTGTTGCGGAAGGCAGTGCTAGAGCCTACGCATGTGGTCGCGACGGATCAGGTGCCCGTGGATAGTGGGCTTAAGACGGCGGTCAGGCCCGTTAGCATCGAGGATGCTGAGGTGCGTCAGTTGCGGAACAGGGCGATCCGTATGGTAAAGGTCCATTGGGACAACTGCGGTCACGAGGAACTCTCATGGGAGCGTGAGCAGACCATGATGGAGGAGTTCCCCGAGCTGTTTCGGTGACGTTTATCTCTCTTTTTCCCCTTTTTGTAAAGACCTTTTTGGATATATATATATGCCTGTTTTTACAAATTTCGGAACGAAATTTTTATAAGGAGGGGAGAGTTGTAACACCCCAAAACTCTGAAGCAGAACTGTGCTGCTGGGAGCTAGCGCCGGCGGTAATGCTACCGCCTGGCGCTAGCCATCTCGACGGTTGCTAAGCGTCGAGTTGGTAGTTAAGCGTCGTCAGACGCTAAGGCGTCGAGACGAGAGCTAGCGCCGGCAGTAGTGCTACCGCCTGGCGCTAGCCCTCTCGATGGTTGCCAGGTGTCGAGACGGATGCTGAGCGTCGACAGACGCTACGTCGAGTCGGAAGCTAGCGCAGGCGCTAGCGCTAGCGCCGGCGCTAGTGCGCGATACAAGTCCGTGATTTGAAATCGTGGCCGTCAAGTCCTTATGTTCTTGGATCCGAGGGCTGGGATTAATCCCGGGATTCCTTAAACCTTGACCAGAGGAGATATTTTCATTATTTCTAAAGCCTTATCCCTCTTCAAGCTTGAGAAAGAGGAAAGCCAAGGAGGAAGAAGAAGTTGTCTTCCACCATTGACGGAGCTTCAAAGCTCCGATTCGCGAGCCGTTTACAGATCCACGGAGAGCAGCCCGGTGCGGTCCTTTCCATCCGTGCCAAAAATCAAGCTATGGCCTCGAAGCGACGTCAAAGGGTAACGATCCTTTCTACCCTCATTTGGACATGTGTTAGTCCATTTCCGTGCATCTTTGAGGTCCCTACCCAAAAGGGTGAGGTCGTGACCTCCGACGGGTGGATTCGTGTTATCCCCGTCAGATCCTGCATACATGTAGAGTCCATGCGTGAAATGGGCGTAGGCGCGCTGTGTGAAGCCCATCCGAGACAGTTCGTCCGGATTGGTGATGCTTTTCGATATTATGCGTGCCGGGGAAAACTCCGTGTTGATATCCTGCTTCGTAGGACTAGAGAGTACTACTTCATGCGCAGCAACGCATGGGGGTGTGCCCCGGGAAGCACCCGAAGTTAGAACAGAAATGGAGTTTCTGCTCACTACCGCTGGCGCTAGCGTTTGTGCCGGGCGGTAGCTCCCAGACTGGGTTCTGGTGATTTTTGTGCGTTCTGATGCAGTGGGAGTGCTACTGCATGTGCAGCAGTGCCTGGGGGTGTGCCCCGGGAAGCACCTACGACTAGAAGCCAAAATGGGTTTTCTGTTCACTATCGCCAGGCGTTAGCGTTAACGCTGGCGATAGCTCCCAGACTGAGTTCTGGTGATGTTTGCTGTGCCCAGCTTGTTGTGGGACTTGCGGCCTGCGTGCCTGTGTTTTGTAATGTCCTGCTGGGTGGACCCGAGGGGCGTACGCCTTCCCTGTGAGGGGTCCAGTTGAGGGAACCTAGTCGCCTTAGGGCCTGGCTAGTTGAGAATACCTGGGCTGAGGGGACGTCATACCCGCATTTCGTGTTGTATAATGAGTGTGTGAACAACGAGCATTGGCGAACCCGCACCCGAACCATTGTGCGCCTGATTAGTAAGCCTCGCTCAGCATGTCGGGAAGCAATGGGGAAGAGTCTTCGGACTATGGGAAGTTCACAATTAAAGTACGGGGTACCCTGGTATTCGGGTCACCGACTTTAGCCTCGAAGGGCAAAACCATCAAGGGGATGGTGGTGGAAGGTGGAGTCCACTGAAGAGTGCCTTGCGAGCACGAGACGTGGAGACCTTTCTCACGTTTGTGATTGATTGCATATGTATGAACTGGTGTGGGCTTTGCTAGTCGCACTCTTTTATATATATATATATGCTGAAGTTGTTTTGCAGGGATGGTTAGAACTACCACCCCCTCGAAGGGGTGGGGTCATTATAATTTGGTTAGCTTTAGCTGACCGTTGCCCTGTTTTGCCACCGTTTTTGGTGGGCTTGTTGTACAGGTGCTGGACCGAGCGGGAACATAGCGGGCTGAAGCCCTTGTGCTGCTGCGGCCCTTGAAGGCCTTTTGATGTTCTTTTTCTTTTCATGTATGGCCGGCCTGCGCGCCGATGTTGGTAATTTGTAAGGCCGTCATGCCTATAAATAGTTGTTGTAAAACATTTCATTCCAAGTTAATAGAAGTAGACATACCCGGGTTCGGGTTTTGTGGTTTATGTTTCTGTCTCTCTCTCTTCTGCTTCCGCATAGAATGCTCTGAGTTAGGTTTATTGTTTAGAGTCGTTCGTTATTTTAATTAAGTGACGTTCCCGTTTGTTTTGTAGCATATGGCGTGGGGCCCTGGCCGGACCTTCTGTTATATGCTTCTTAACGGATGGGGGTGTTACAACCCTCATCAATCTGGGTTTGTACGTGATCAGATGTAGTTTGGAACTTTGTGGCATGCTCACCCATCAGGGTAGTGAGAGAAGCAGTAACCTGCTGCACTGCCTGGAGAATGATGGAATTGAGATTGATGAGAGGAGTGGCTGGCAAAGTAGGTGAGCTGATTCTGGGAGAAGATGGAGTCAGTTCTGTGCTAGGTTGAAGAACTGATTCAGGTATTTGGAGAGTAGTGGAATCTGTTGGAATGGATGAGGATGATGGTAAGATAGGTAGAGAGGTAGTTGTGTGAGTTGGTAGGTCAGGGTGCTCTGGGATGTTGGATAAAGGATCATTATGTTGTGGGGATGGTAGAGGAGATGATTCCCGCTGGGACCCAGGCTTAATGATCTGCCCAGTCCACTTGGAGAACAAAGCTATTGTCAGTTTTTTTTCTAGGAGGAATGGGCACTCCCTTTAAGTGCATGAACTAGAGAAGTTATGCTTCAAAATTTGGTTCATGATTGTCATGTATGCATTCTCCTTCTGTGCATACTTGTGAGAGATCATTTTCAGTAAGCATCACCCCCCAGTTTATCTTCTTACCCAAAACTAGTACTCCCATCAGATGCAACTGTGCCCTGGGAATGACATCATGAGCAGAGATCTTGCAGAGCAGTACTTTGCCAACAATATATGCCAAGAACCTATATTCTTCAGACAAGTCAATCTTTTTAAGATGAATAGGCTTGTCTCTGGAGAAGTGCATGACTGTCAGAACCTCTTTTATCTCGGATTCAGATAGTTATGCAGCATCTTCACATGGAGGAAGTTCAAAAGTTTCTTGTATTATCTCAGCAGTGATCTTTACTTCCTTTCTAGCAATGGTTCCTTTCATCGATCCGTCTTCCTCAAATTGAACATTTTTCACAAGGTCGATCAATTCAGTTTCATAAATTTTGCACCGTGTGAATGTCAACTTTGCGAGACCAAGACCAGTTAATAGTTGAAGAATTACCAAGAATATATCAGCAGCTGCACTGAAGGATTCTAAATCCACACTGAATCCAGAGTTAGTCTTCGGAGCCATGAATGTACCGGCAAAGACACTTAACAAACAAGAGAGAACGGGAACAAGGAAGAAGATAGCGGGGAAGATGAAGAGTTTGAAAGAGTAATTAATATAATAGAAGTCTGGTATAAGTAGACGATACGTCGAAACGTAGAGCAGAAGACGACGTATTTTAGGAAATAGTCGACACAAAGCACTAAAATTGATCGAAGGAAAGATTTCTACGCACGCTTATGAAGTTGACATTGCTTCGACTTGTATTCGACGTAACTTTGAGTATACCTTATCAAACTTTCTGTCGACGCATACGTCGATTAATGTCGATGTTGCGTCGAATAAATTCAGACTCTTCATAATCTTCCTGCTCTTGACGTTGCATCGAATAGAAATCGATGGTGCATCGATTTTTATTCGACTTGACGTCGAATATAGAGTAAAAATTGTAAGTCTTATGTTGTTTTTTCCAGCAATTAAGTTTTATAGAAAATATATTTTGCACATATTATATTGTGTTTTATTGTAAAACATCAAACATTCCCAATGCATTGATGAAGTGATTGTGCATAATTTCATCAGGGCTTTGTGAAGATATCAACCCTTTGATTTCCAGTGAACACATATTGAAGGAAAATTTTCCCTTTCTCAACATTGTCTCTGAGAAAGTGGTGCCTAATTTCTATGTATTTTGTTCTACTATGCAACACCGGATTTGATGCAATTGAGAGTGCACTAGAGCTGTCATAGAAAATTGTGGAGTTTTTAATAGAAAAATTATAATCACTTAGTTGATTTTTGTTGGGAAAAACCCTTGTGATTTATCTAATAAATTATTTAAAAGTGATTTCACCAGTTAGGCTATATTACCCACATTATATAGAAAGGGTAAATTGGTCATTAGATGTTTTAGGATGTCACACTCATCTTGGAGTGTCAAGATAATCACAAAGTCAGTTAAGTTAAGACTTGCGTCGAATGAAAGTCAACGCAACTTCGACTTGATGTCGACGCAACTCTGACTAGAAGTCCAAGCAACTTAATCAGCCTGTCGAAGTATAAGTCAAGTCGATGCAACGTCGAAAGGGACTCGACGCAGAATGAAGAGCCTGTCGAAGCTATCTTAGAAGACGACGCAACTTCGACTTCAATTCGACGCAGAAGATAAAGTTCGAGTCCAAGTCTTCAACTCGACGGATACGTTGATAAGGAATCGACGCAACGTCGATATCCGAGTCTAGCCAAGGCTAAGAAGGAATTCGAAGCTACTCCTATAAGAACTCAGAGGTGCGTCGATACGGAGAATGATGAATTCGACGCAACATCGAATACAGTCTGAAAAGAAAGCGTTTTCTGCTGTCCTTTTAACACCTTTTCAGAAGGACCACAAAGCTAAAGACAGTTCTCCAAAGGCTCGTTTATTGCCAAAAATTGAATGGAGTATTCCAGGACACAACAAAAACATTCTTGGAAGGTATTCAAATCTGATGGACGGGTCGGGATCAAAAGAAGAAAGGGAAATCAAATGTCCAATAAGAATTCCTTTTCAGGACATCCTAAAAGGAGAAAGAAATTCAATTTCCAATCATACAGAACAAGTATGCCGAAGAGGAGAAGAAATACAGAACATTGATTACATTATTATTCATCTGTCGAAAATGGTTCTTCTTCATCTTCCTCCTTCAACCCTAAGACAGAAAAACAAGTGTTCTCTCTGCCCAGGAAAAGAATACAGTTGCTTCTTCTTTTTCATCACACAACAACTAGTTTATAAGAAGTGCTCAAAGAATAAGGATCAAGTAAATAACCCTTGCAATCATCACAATCATTAGCAAGGGTTCATCATATTCAGATCTAGTGAAAAACAGAAGCTACAGTTCATGAGAAATTGCTTTTGAGGAATTCTGAAAGCAGAATTCTATTCTCCCTCTTTTTTTTATCTTCTCCTTTATTCTTCAACTGTAAAAGAGTTTTATTAATCTCTCTTTCAAAGGATTCAGTGGTTCTAAGAGTCTCCTTATCAAAAGACTCAGTGGTTCTAAGAGTCTCCTTATCAAAAGACTTAGTGGTTCTAAGAGTCTCCTTATCAAAAGACTCAAGCATATGCGGTGCAATCCTACCAGGGAGGTAGAAGAGAGGAGTACCCACATTTTGGGGAACCTCTATAAAAATTCCTGTGTCCTCTGTGTTTGATTTTCTGTGTTGTCCCTATTTCCAGTTTTCTGTGTTTATATTTTCCGCAATCTGTGTTTACTTTATTCTGTCTTTTGGATTGCTGATTGCATAATACTTAGTGTATTTATTGTGTGTGCAAAATTAGGGCAGAAAAATATTTAAAATACTATTCCCCCCCCCCCCCCCTCTAGAGAATACTCAGAGGCACACTGTGCACTTTCTATTGGTATCGGAGATAAGTTGATCATTAAAAGGTTAACGCCTTGATCAAAATATCTCATCACTCTCATTTCTTTAGTTTAAATTAATCAAAACTATTTTCTAAAGAAAATGAATTCTAAGGATTATGTATCAACAAGACACCAGTGTGTAACCTAAATAAGTTTACACTTTGGAAGGCCAGAATAAAGCTTTACATGAACTCTATTGATGAAGACATTTTTAATGTCATTATTATAGGTCCCCTAGTCCCGGTGAGAAAAGATGTTAGTAGGACAGTAACATAAGCTGCAGTCCCCGGAGTAGAGTGGACTGATGCTGAGAAGAAGGTGAAGGCATGTGATGCCAAAACCATGAATATGCTGGTGTCAACTATGTCAGATGACATATTTCAAAAAGTTGCTGACTGCAACTCTGCCAAAGAAATCTGAGAATTTCTTTCCAGATTAGTAGAGGGCAGCTCTAATGAAAGAAAGGATAAGAAGTCCCTTCTCATATCCCAATATGAGAACTTTAAGAAAAAAGTTGATGAAAGCATAGCTGAAATGTTTGACAGGTTCAGCTTCATCATAAATGAGCTGAGTGGGCTTGACAAAGAAATTTCTCTGACAAAAATTAATGACAAGCTTCTTATGTGCTTCCCAAGCACATAGGGCTCGAGAATCTGGGTCATCAGAGATTCTAGATGTCTCAGAGAAATATCAATAGATGCTCTGCTAGGGAAGCTCAAGTTCTATGAGCTCTTACTAAAAAGCAGGGCTGAGTCAGAAGCCCAGGAGAGAATCTCAACTCCTAAAGAAAGGACACTTGCACTAAAGACTGCTGAAGCAGAGCATTCCACCTCCGAAGAAGAGATGTTTAATCTCTTGGCTATAAGATTCAAGAGATGGGCCAAGATAGAGGACTCCAGAAGGAAAGAGAGGAGTTCAAGCAAACCAATGTATGACAAAACTCCTAAATAGGAAATTATTTGCTTCTCTTGCATAAAACCTAGACACTTTGCCATTGAATGTCCTGAAGAAGAAAATAACAAAAGCAACAAGCAGAAGGAGCACAAGAAGAAATCCTTCATGAGAAAGGATAAGAAAAGAGAAAAAGGTTTCATTGCTGAAACCTGGAGTGATTCAGAGTCTGAGCCAAGCTCCTCCTCATCTGATAGTGATGAAGAGTGTGGAACTGAAGAAGCCTGCTTAATGGCTATAGAAGACTCTACTGCTGAAAATCAGGTAATAATTTTTGATGATTTTGACTTTTCTTCAGAAGATTTTAAAGATTGTTTCAAAGAATTATGCCAAGATTACATTAACAGTCAAAAGGAATTTAACATAATCAGAATAGAACTGGAAGACCTTAGGAAAGACATGTACTCAATTAACTATGATCTGAGAGATCAATTGTTTAAGAAAGAAAAAGAAATATACACACTAGGTAATGAAAATTCTGATTTAGAGAAAGAACTTACAAAGCCAAAATCCTTTGAGGACTCACTCAATGGAAAGAGTCAAAAGCTTAAGGATATCTCACAAAATCACTCCAAGAGATTTGATCATCTTGACCTAGAAGCACTACCATCCACTAGCTCACTAATCCCTAGCAAACTTGCTTGGGAAAATCCTGTAGAATTCATTAGGTCTAGCATGAATCAACCTAATAACAACTTAGAATCAGGTGAAGAACAAAATAACAACCCTAATAAACTCACTATATTCAATAAGGTAAACACTACTAATCAAACATGGATTCTAGGTAAACAACCCTTAGAAAAGACAAAAAAATTATAAAAATCTTAATAAAAGAAGCATACGTCGACTAGAACTCGACGCAGTTTTAAAGATGCGTTGAATGCAACTCGATGGAGTTTAGCATATGTGTCGACATCAACTTGAAGCAAGTATGGGGGTGAGTCGAATTCTATTCGACGCAACCAATATTCTGCATCGAATTATTATCGATGTAACTATGCAGACACGTCGAATTACACTCGACACAATTCTAAAGATGCGTCGATTCCTTATCGACGCATGCTTCCAGCAAGAAATTTTCAGACATCTAAATCTATCTCTTCCTATATTCCTAGATGTTTCTGTTGTTCTAAAATTGGGCACATAGCCAAATATTGCTGACATAACAATGCAACACTTCTTCACCTTAAGGGGTATACTGAAAGACCATCTTATTCTTTCATAACTTCATATGATGATAGAAGAAAGATACCCCAGCAAGTGAGGGTCTATACTAATGTTTGATTTCATGTGCAGAAAGGAGACTGTTCAACCACATACCAGCAGCGGTATCTGGACAGTGGATTCTCCAGGCATATGAATGGAACAAAAGAATTGTTGGACAACTACAAGGCTAAGGAAGGGCCTAAGGTAATTTTTGGGAATTCTCACTCTGGTCAAACCAAAGGATATGGTTTGCTCAGGATTGGGGAATTCTCTTTCTCTAAGGTAGCTTATGTTGAAGGACTTCAACATACTCTAATTAGTATTAGTCAGCTGTGTGATGGTGAATACAAAGTTGTATTCACTAAGTCTTTATGTCATATAGTTAGCTCGGTAATTGACCAAATTGTGTTGACTGGCCTTAGGAAAGGTAAGGTTTATGTTGTAGACTTTGAGTATACTAAGTCAGAGATCTGCTTATTCAACTCTCAGTTAAAAAACAATGAGCTATGGCATAGGAGACTCAGTCATCTTAATTTTAAGACCATTGCTAAACTCTCTAAGCTTAACCTAGTAAGAGGCTTACCAACAGGTAAGTTTAATAAAGACCATCCCTGTAGAGCCTGCCAACTAGGAAAGAAGATCAAATCATCATTCAAACCAATTGGTAAGAATGATTCTCCCAGAATCTTATACCTGTTGCACATGAGCCTATTTGGTCCTATCTCCACTCATAGCTTAGCAGGTAAGCCCTATACTCTAGTCATTGTGGATGACTTTTCTAGATTCAGCTGGGTGTTCTTTCTAAAAGCTAAGTCAGACACCTTCAAGATCCTCTCAAGATTCATTAGACAGATTCAATCTGAATTCACCACTCAGGTTGTTGTGATCAGAAGTGATCATGGTATTGAGTTTGAAAATCAGTTAATGTGTAGATTCTGTGAGGATGAAGGGATAAGACAAAGCTTTTCAGCTCCTAGAACCCCCCCAACAAAATGGAGTGTCTGAATGGAAAAATAGAACCTTAATTGAATCAGGAAGGACATTATTGACTGAATCCAATTTGTCAAAGTCCTTTTAGGCTGAGGCAGTGAATACCGCCAACTATGTTCAGAATAGAAGTCTCATTCATAAGACAAAGTTGAAGACTCCATATGAGTTATTGAAGGGAAAGACACCTATAGTCACTTACTTTAGGATCTTTGGTTGCACTTGCTTTATCCTACACAATTGAAAAAGTCATCTTGCCAAATTTGACAAGAAGGCTGATGATAGAATATTTTTGGGATATTCCTCATCAAGCAAGGCCTATAGGTGCTATAATAAAAGCTTTCTCAAGATTGAGGAGTCTGTCCATGTGGTCTTTGATGAAGCTAACATGTTATAAGGGGAAGGAAACTTCCATCAACACTATCCTGTAGGGAGAAGACCAACTAACAGATCAAGTTGAAAGGCTCAGCATCATGGACCATTCATCAGTGTGTCAAGACAAAGGAAAACATAAAGTTGACACTGATTCAGATGAAGACTCTGAAGCAAATGAAGAGGAACTTACAACACCTGAACTACCAGCCACTGAGATCATTCTAGAGAATGAAGATGGTGCTCCCACTATCAATGAGCAAGTGGATCTTCAGGAAGAAGAGAATCTCCTTAATAACTCAACAAGAACCAGGATGACCCTAAAGGATCATCCTTCAACACAAGTTATAGGAGATTTGACAGTGGAAGTGAAGACAAGGAGTCAGCTAACAAATGAAACAATGCTACAATGTTTTCTCTCTCAATATGAACCTAAGAAGTTTGAAGAAGCAGACAGTGATCCCCACTGGATATCTGCAATGCAAGAAGAGCTAACCCAATTTGAGAGAAACAAGGTCTGAACATTAGTTGAGAGAACAAGGAATTACCCAGTCATTGGAACAAAATGGGTATTCAAAAACAAGATGGATTCAACAAGAGTCATAGTCAGGAACAAGGCCAGACTAGTGGCTCAAGGATATAGGCAAGAGGAGGGGATTGCCTTCAACCAGACATTTGCTCCAGTAGCAAGACTGGAGGCCATTAGAATGTTCCTTGCATATGCTGCACACATGAAGATTAAAGTCTATCAGATGGATGTGAAGAGTGTTTTCCTAAATGGAACTCTTCAGGAAGATGTGTATGTGGAGCAGCCCCCAGGCTTTGTCAATCCATCTTTTCCCTCCTTTGTATATAAGTTAGATAAAGCATTGTATGGCCTCAAACAAGCTCCAAGAGCTTGGTATGAGACCCTATCCACCTTCCTTCCGGAACACTCCTTTGAAAGAGGGAAAGTGGATAAAACACTCTTCACAAGAGCACATAAGAATCAGCTCTTACTAGTGCAGATATATGTAGATGATATTATATTTGGGGTCAACAGATCAATCAACATGCAAAAGGTTTGCTTACCTAATGCAGTCAAGATTTTAAATGAGTAGCATGGGAAACTATCCTAATTCCTAAGCCTCCAAGTAAGGCAGAATGCAGATGACATTTTCATATCTCAATCCAAGTATAACAGAGAACTCATCAAGATGTTTGGGATGGAAAATGCCCCTGTCATGAAAACCCCCATGACTACTAATGCTGTTTTAGATAGAGATGAAAAGGGTAAGTCCTTTGATCAGAAGATTTATAGAGCAGCAATTGGCTCTCTTCTCTATCTGACAGCTAGCAGACCAGATATAATATTTGTTACCTGTATATGTGCTAGGTTTCAGGTTGACCCCAATGAATCCCATATAAGTTTTGTAAAAAGGATAATCAGATATCTAAAGGGTACACCTGAACTTGTCTTGTGGTATCTAGCAGAATGTGGGTTTGAATTAGTTGGCTATTCAGATGCATACTACGCTGGATGCAGGCTAGATAGAAAAAGCACATCAGGAACATGTCAATTCCTGGGTGCTAGACTGATCTCATGGTTTAACAAGAAGCAAACCACAGTCTCCACTTCTACAACTGAAGTTGAGTATATATCTGCAGGAAGCTGCTGCTCACAAATACTGTGGATGCAAAATCAGTTGTTAGACTACAACTTTTCTCTTGTCAATTCCACAATATTTTTTGACAGGTCTAGTACTATTTCTATAGCTTCCAATCATGTTCTCCACATCAGAACTAAGCACATAGAGATAAGACACCACTTTCTCAGGGACAATGTTGAGAAGGGTAAGATCAATATTTAATACATTTCCACTAATATTCAAAGGGCTGACATCTTCACTAAGCCACTTGATGAAAGTAAGTACAAGTTCTTCATCAATGCATTGGGAATTCTTGATGGAGCCCTCTAGGGCACCTCTATTATGTATTCAAACTTTTTTTATATAGAAAGGTATTGTTGGGAAAAACAGCAAAGTTTTAAGAAAAATATAACTGTTTAAATCAGAGCTGCATCGAATAAAAATTAACGCACCGTCAATTTCTATTCGACGTCAGCTTCGAGAGCAGATTGTGATAGTTCATTCGAATATCACTCGATATAGCATCGAATACATATCGACGCTTACGTCGACATCATAGTTGCTGACTATATTCGGAGCCACGTCGATTTCTACTCGACGTTACGTTGACTTTGCAAAGCTCGCGCTGACTACTTCTAGAAGCGACATCGACATGTTTTGGCGCGCTGAATTCATCTCTTTTCGATGTTGCTTCGAATATAACCCTAAGTTGTGACGATTCATCTACTCAAAGCAACTTAGGCATTCGACCTTATTGTGTTTTTCGACTCCTCTCCCTTTCACACTCCTCCATTTTCCTTTCTACTTCTCTCTTTCTGTTTCAGTGCAGGTACTCACAGGGCATCAATGGCGACTCCTCCAAATCAAAGAGGTATTGTCGAAGCAGTTGATCTAGATCTAGAGACTTTGCTATCTCAATTCAGTTCTCTCTACCTTGATTTCTCGAAAGACTGCTATCGAAAGTTGTGTGCTCAACACAAAAGGTTGTGAGACCTAACTGCTCAAATAAAGACAATTGATACAGAAATAAGATCGTTAGTATTGCCTGTTGTTGTCTTTATATCCTTTTTCAATGATATAAAGCAGGGGGAGAAGTGTACCAGTAGACCACCTCAAGACTCGGTATCTCCCCTTGGCCTTTGTTTCTGAAGGAGAGTCTGCCATCACCTCCAAGTTTCTTCCACTCCCAGCATCTTCCTCTCCTCCAAGAACCCTGCCTTTAATACAGGGGGAATCATCAAAATAGGGGGAGAGTGACCTATTCTTAGATGACAATGGTTACTTAAAAAGTGCGCACTTTCAATTGGAACACAACAAATAGATACAGGGGGAGTGTGAACTTTTTAAGAAAATAGATCTATATTCAGAGTTGTGTCGAATAGAATTCGACGTACCGTCTAATTCTACTCGACGCCAGCTTCGAGAGCCGTCTAAATCAGACAATTTGAATTGCATTCGACGCAACGTCGTCTTCATATCGACTCATCCGTCGAGTTAATACTTGTCCGTCAAATTTGAAGGTGTGTTGAGTTCAAATCGACGTAATGTCGACATGACAAACGCGCGCAGTTTCACTTCTAGAAGTTGCTTTGACACATTTTGGCGTGCTGACTATTAATCTTTGTCGATGGTGGTTTAGATAAAACCCTAAGTTGTGACGAATCATCTTCTCTTAAGCAACATAGACGTCGAAATGGGAGTCCTGGTTCTGAACAAGAAGGTAAAATGGGGAAGATGCCTCCTGAACATGATTTGCCACAAATATGCTCACAAAGAAAATGCATATATGAGAATCATGAGCCAGGTGCTCTTCCACCATTATCCAATGGTGTGCAAGTCAAAAGGAGTGCACATAGGAATATTTTCCAAGTGGACCAGGCAGATTCTGAAGTCTGGTCAAGCTGCACCTTCACCTCCTCCTTCTCCAACTGTATAAGACATAGAGACAAATCTACCAGATTCTCCAAGGGATAACTATCTACCAGAGGACACTCCAGCAGCTCAACAAGATACTAATCCAGATGCTGATCTAGCCTAGTTCAACCAGACCATTCCATCCATTCCTGCCCCAGAACCTGCACCTCAGGTCTCTCTGCAACCACATCAACAACCATCCACCATAATCACAGATAATCAATCTACTCCCCTACCATAATATCACATCTCTCCAGAAGTGTATCAATCCCACTCCCCATCCACCAAGATCTCCCAGACTTTAATGAGAACTTCACAACAATCCCTCCAGTTATCTATCCACACATACTCCTCCTACATCTCTTGTCTCTATCACACATTCTACTCCTTTTGACATTGAGCAAGCAATCTCTAAAGCAGTAGGGTTGGCCTCAAGCACCTTTGCTGACCTACTGGCCAGTCAAGCCAGAAAATTCAATAAGAAGTACTAGTAGATGGAGTCAGAGATACAAGAATCAAAAGAGCCATGTCACTCAAAATAATTGTATCCTCCTCCATGATAACTAAAGATTTTTTAACCTCCCTTGTAAGTAAGATTAAGAAGGGGGAGAAGATCCAGGATGAGGAGATACTTAATCAGGGAATTATAAGTGTCCAGGAGAAGGACAAGAGTGCACAAGAAGAGATTGCTCCGAGTGTCTTAGGTACTGAGGCTCATGACCCAAACAAGCTTACTATTTTTCAAACAGGAATAGTCCAAGTGGAGCCATTTGGGAATCCTCCAGAAACAGAAAAGCTTGCATCAATCCAGGGGGAGCCAGCTGCAGAAACCCCTGTAGTAACCCAGGGGAGCTCCCATCAACTCAGGGGGAGCTCCTAGAAGATGAACAGATATTGGATGAGGTTGCAATGATTGCTAAGGAGGCTGCTCTAAATGCTGAACAAGATGCACAATCTTAGGGGGAGCCTCCCAAAGAGAATGAAATCCATCAAGAAGCTGACAGGTATCCTAAAGAAGGAAATGAATCTCTTGTTTTTGCTGCAAGAAAGGAGATACCGCTGGTATTCTCAAGGAAAAGCAAAACTCCTGACAAAGAACAGTGAAGTCCAGGTATTCTGTAAATATGAACACTCTACATTATAACATCTGGAGAGCACAGCTGTGTTGAACAATATAACTACTTGACAATGTATGAAATGGTCTGTGACTCCATTCATTTATGTTTTTATTGTCTATGTATATCTTGTTAGTGTTTGTGTTTTTGTCAAAGCATGTTTGAAATCACGTACTTTATTTTGTAAATTTTGTTATGATAAATAGGGGAGATTCTTGGGAAAACCCCTTGTGATTTATCTAACAAATTATTTAAGTAATTTCACCAGTTAGGTTATATTACCCACATTGTATAGAAAGGGTAAATTGGTCATTAGATGTCTTAGGATGTCACATTCATCTTGGAGTGTCAAGGTCAGGTTAAGATAATCACAAAGTCAGTTAAGTTAAGACTTGCGTCGAATGAAAGTCGACGCAACTTCGACTTGATGTTGACGCAACTCTGACTAAAAGTCCAAGCAACTTAATCAACATGTTCAGCCTGTCGAAGTATAAGTCAAGTCGACGCAACGTCGAAAGGGACTCGACGTCGAAGGAAGAGCCTATCAAAGATATTTTAAAAGACGACGCAACTTTGACTTCAATTTGACGCAGAAGATAAAGTTCGAGTCCAAGTCTTCAACTCGACGGATACGTCGATAAGGAATCAACGCAACGTCGACATCTGAGCCTAGCCAGAGCTAAGAAGGAATTCGAAGCTACTCCTATAAGAACTCAGAGGTGTGTCGATATGGAGAATGATGAAGTCGACACAGCGTCGAATACAGTCTGAAAAGGAAGTGTTTTCTGCCGTGCTTTTAACACCTTTTCAGAAGGACCACAAAGCTAAAGACAGTTCTCCAACGACTCATTTATTGCAAAGAATAGAATGGAGTATTCCAGGACACGACAAAAATATTCTTGGAAGCTATTCAAATATGATGGATGGGTCGGGATCAAAAGAAGAAAGGGAAATCAAATGTCCAATAAGAATTCCTTTTCAGGACAACCTAAAAGGAGAAAGAAATTCAAATTCCAATCATACAGAATAAGTATGCTGAAGAGGAGAAGAAATACAGAACATTGATTACATTATTATTCATCTGTCGAAAAGGGTTCTTCTTCTTCCTCCTTCAACCCTAAGACAGAAAAACAAGTGTTCTCTCTGCACAGGAAAAGAATACAGCTTCTTCTTCTTTTTCATCACACATCAACTAGTTTACAAGAAGTGCTCAGAGAATAAGGATCAAGCAAATAACCCTTGCAATCATCACAATCATAAGCAATGGTTCATCATATTCAGATCCAGTGAAAAACAGAAGCTACAGTTCATGAGAAATTGCTTCTGAGGATTTTTGAAAGCAGAATTCTATTCTCCCTCTTCTTTTTATCTTCTCCTTTATTCTTCAACTGTAAAAGAGTTCTATTAATCCCTCTTTCAAAGGATTCAGTGGTTCTAAGAGTCTCCTTATCAAAGAAAGCAGAATTCCATTCTCCCTCTTCTTTTTATCTTCTCCTTTATTCTTCAACTGTAAAAGAGTTTTATTAATCCCTCTTTCAAAGGATTCAGTGGTTCTAAGAGTCTCCTTATCAAAAGATTCAGTGGTTCTAAGATTTTCTTTGTCAAAAGACTCATGCACAGGTTGTACAATCATACCAGGGAAGTAGAAGAGAGGAGTACCCATATTTTGGGGAACCTCTATAAAAATTCCTGTGTCATCTGAGTTTGATTTTCTGTGTTGTCCCTATTTCCAGTTTTCTATGTTTATATTTCCTGCAATCTGTGTTTACTTTATTCTGTCTTTTGGATTGCTGATTGCATAATACTTAGTGTGTTTATTGTGTGTACATAATTAGGGTAGAAAATATTTAAAACTCTATTCACCCCCCTCTAGAGAATACTCAGGGGCACACTGTGCACTTTTAATTTTGTATCCACAATATTTGTGAGCAATAATTCCCAGCCGCTATATACTCAGCTTCAGCTGTGGAAGTAGAGACTGAAGCTTGTTTTTTGCTGAACCGAGATCAATCTAGCACCAAGGAATTGACAAGTTCATGAGGTGATCTTCCTATCCAGCCTACATCCATCATAATCTGCATCTGAGTAGCCTACTAACTCAAATTCAGATTATGTTGGGTACCATAAGCCAAGTTTAGGTGTACCATTTAGATATCTTAGAATTCTTTTAACAAAAATCAAGTGTGACTCTTTAGGGTCTACCTGGAATCTAGCACATACACATGCGACAAACATTATGTCTGGCCTGCTGGATATGAGATAGAGAAGAGAGCCAATGATTGCTCTGTAAGTCTTATGGTCAATGGATTGACCTGATGCATCTCTATCAATCACATCATTGATAGTCATGAGGGTTTTCATGGTGGAGACACTTTCCATCCCAAACTTTTTGATAAGCTTTTTATTATATTTGGATTGGGATATGAAAATGCCTTCATCACTTTGTTTCACCTGGAGACCAAGGAAAAATGATAACTCCCACATGCTACTCATTTCAAATCTTGACTGCATTAGATTAGCAAACCTTTTGCAAATTCTTTGATTTGTTGAGCCAAATATAATATCATCCACATAAATTTGAACTATTAGTAGTAGTTTATTTGTTCTTGTGAATAATATTTTATCTACATTTCCTCTTACAAATGAGTGTTCTAAAAGAGCGGACAAGGTCTCATACCAAGCTCTTATAGCTTGCTTCAGGCCATATAATATTTTATTTAATTTAAAGACATGAGAGGGAAATGATGGATTGACAAAACCTGGAGGTTGTTCCACATAAAATTCTTGGAGAGTGCCATTGAGGAATGCACTCTTGACATCCATCTGATAAACTTTGATATTCTTATAGGCAACATAGGCAAGGAATTGCCTGATTGTCTCTAGTATAACAACTAGTGCAAAGGTCTAATTGTAGTTTATTCCTTCTTCTTGCTTATATACTTGAGCTACCAATCTTGCATTATTCCAGACTATGACTCCACTAGAATCCAACTTATTTCTATATACCCATTTTGTTCCAATCACTGGGTAATTTCTAGGCCAGTCAACTAGAGTCCAGACCTCATTTCTTTCAAACTGAGCTAGCTCTTCCTACATGGCAACAATCCAATGGAGACCATTGTCTACTTTCTCAAACCTCGTAGATTCATATTGGGAGAGGAAGCACTGCAACATAGCCTCAGTTGGTAGTTGGTTCTTGGTTCTGACACCAAGAGTCATATCTCCTATCACTTGAGAATGGGGGTGATCCTTGAGAACTGTGCTCTTAGGATCTATTCTAGCTGCATCAAGTGTAGGATTAATCTCTTCATGAGCATCTTCGTCAACAACAATTTCAGGTTCAACAACTTGTACTTGATTTTGAAGATTGCCTTGTGCTGTTTTAGGTTCATGAGAGTCTTCATCATCAGAATGACTATCAACACTGTCCAGTTGATGATAATGCTCTTTAGATGAGTCTTCTCCATTTTCCTTAATGTTCAGTTGCTCCAACTCAACAACCAGAGGATCTTCTTCCTGCAAAAGATTATTGGTGGAAGTTTCCTCCCCCTTGGAAAATGGGCTAGCCTCATTGAATACTATATGCATGGACTCTTCTATTTTGAGAGTCTTTTATTGTAGCACCTATAGGCCTTGCTGATGATGAATATCCCAATAAGATACCATCATCTGTCATCTTGTCAAATTTGGCAAGATGGTTTTTTTCCATTATTTAATATGTAGCAAGTGCAACCAAATATCATAAAGTATGAAACTATAGGTGTCTTTCCCTTCAGGAGCTCATAGGGAGTCTTTAGCTTAGTCTTATGGATGAGACTACTATTCATAACATAGTGTCGTGTTAACTGATTTAGCCCAAAAGGACTTAGGAAAGTTTAACTCAGCCAGTAATGTCCTTCCTGATTTAATTATGATTCTATTTTTCCTTTCAGCAATCCCATTTTGTTGAGGAGTTCTAGGAGCTAAAAAGCTTTTCCTTATCCATTCATCATCACAGAATCTACAGATTAATTGTTCAAACTCTGTGTCATGGTCACTTCTGATCATAACAACTTTAACGTTGAATTCAGATTGAACCTATTTAATGAATCTTGAGAGGATTTTTAAAGTTTCAGACTTAGCTCTCAGAAAGAACTCCCAACTGAATCTAGAAAATCATCCACTATGACTAAGGTAAAAGACTTTCCTCCTAAGCTCTGAGTTGAGATTGGACCAAATAGGTCCATATGTAATAGGTAAAGGCTTTTATTACCATTCTTATCAATTGGTTTGAATGATGATTTAGTTTGTTTACCCATTTGACAAGCTCTGCATGGATTTATTTTTCTATACTTACCTTTTGGTAAGCCCTTAACTAGATTGTTTTTAACTAGCTTGGCTATGGTCTTATGGTTTAAATGAACAAGCCTCCTATGCCAAAGCTCATTTCTGTCTATGTCTGAGTTGAATAGACAAATCTCCTTTGAATTGGAGTTGAAGTCAACTACATATATATTGTCTTTTCTATAGCCAGATAACACTATTGCATCTGACTTAGAGTTGACTATTTGGCATAAGTTATGGGTGAATACTACTTTGTATTCACCATCACAAAGCTGACTAATATAATGAGCTTATGTTGAAGACCTTCAACATAAGCTACTTTAGAAAAAGTGATTATTCCAATTCTGATCATACCATAACATTTTGTTTGACCACAGTTGGAGTCACCAAAACTTACCTTAGGGCCATCCTTGGCCTTATAATGTTCCAACATATTCTTTTGTCTAGTCATATGCCTGGAGCAGCCACTTGTTACGGGCCTACTAGAGTGGTGTCGGAGTAGTGGTCGGAGCCGGAGATGACGGTGGTGGAGGATACTATGGAGCCCGTTTCCGCGACTGCCTATGCGGGGTTGCTAGTTGGAGGAGAGAGCCACCAATAATCTCACTCAATAGAAGGGAAATTGGATTACTTCTTACTTGCCTAATATAACCATACATATGCCCTTTATATAGGCTTACAACTTAATAAAAAGACAACAAGAATAAAGACAAAGACAAACAATAATAAAGACACCTAATTACTAGACCCGGTGCTCGAGGCCCCTACATCATGATAACAATCTATGGAAAAGGCATGCAGCCCATAACATCTCTCCCGCCGTTCAAAACGAGCTTGAACACAAGCTCAAGGGGAGTTGATAATGATGCGAGTTTCATCTGATGCCTTCCTCGTCAGAGTCTCCAACGTGCAGGTAGAAAAGCTTTTTGCACATGTGTCCGCGAGTGTACTACTCGTCGCAATTAAAACATAAACCCTGAGCGCGGCGGTCTAACATCTCGGTCCGAGATAAGCGACGGACCAGCGTGGCGGGAGGAACCTCATGATGTCCCTGTGGAGTGCCGAGGTCGGTGGGCAAGTAGGCATCCCGGGCCAACTGGAGGCGGCGGTCGCATAGTCGGGCCAGACTCATAGCAGTCACTAAGTCTGGAGGGGCCTCAGATTCGACATCCAGTTGGAGGAGAGCTTGAAGTCCTACTGTGAATATGGAGGCTTGCATTGCTGGGGGAAGAGTGACGTGTGCCAGGAGGAGTTGAAACTGCTCCAGGTAATCATCAATTGCTCCCGTTTGACGGAGTGTCGTAAGGGCACCGAGGGGGTTGCTGCAGATGGGAGGGCTGAAATGTAGGTTGCAATACCGCTTGAAGTCGTCCCATGTCAGGCCTGGTTGGTCGTTGAGGAGACGTGTGGCCCAAAGCAAAGCTGGATCGAGTAGGTGAAAGGAGGCGAGTGAAAGTCGATCAGCGGCTAGAATTTGTTGGTGGATGAAGAATTGCTCACACCTGGTGAGCCAGGCCAATGGATCAGTTTTGCCGTCATATGTGGGAAATTCCAGCATGGTGTAGCGCGGCTGCATAGCCACGTCTTGTTGAAGGAAGGCCCGCGGTTTGTGGCGAATAAGCGGAGGAGGTGGAGGCGGAGGCACCTGACTGGAGCTGGCGTGATCTGTAGGTGGGGTGGTGATCATGGGAAGTGCAGCGGTCAACTCATTAAGCTTGAGGGTGAGGGAGGCAATATCTTCCCGATGGCATTTTTCAGTGTCCAGATGGCGTTTTTCAGCATCCCGAAAGTTGGTCTCGATGGAGGTCTTGAAATCTTGGAGAGCCGCCATGAAGTCTGAAGCGTCGGTCATCATGCGGCCGGAAGTAGCACGCGAGAGAGAGCAGGTGATGGGACGAGTAAAATCCTCTGAAGCGGCTGATTGGGAGTTTCCGCGGGAGCCGCGTCGCCGCCCAATATTGAGACAATAGAAGAGCTGCTAGTTTTATAAAAATGTGTGGCTGAGGCTACCAAAAGGGAAGAAGAGAGTGGTGTTGGGTCCCAGGAAAAGAAAAAAAATGAAAATGTGCTGCTGAGTTATGAGGGGTGTTGGGCTCAAAAAAAAAAGAGGGGCACAAGTGGTAGGCGGCGTGGGATCGATTGGACAGAGTAGGCGGGCTGAGAGAGGTAGAGTGCATGCAGGCCGGCTCTGGCGGAGTTAGACGCTGGCGCAGGTCTTGAAGGGAACGACAAAGCTAAGGAAGACTTCAGTGGAGGATCACTGTGCGTGAAGGAGAGCCCACATAATGTCGGTTAAGGCGCGACGCTGCGGTTGGCTGGGGTTGACGAAGTTGCACGAGTTGATAATGGTGTGCTTGCTAGCTGTCGGGGGTGTGCAACGTCAAGAGGGAGTGGTCGACGGAAAAGATGCCGACGGGAGCAGGACGATGCAAATGGAAGCAGAAATCTTGTCGACGACAGAGGAACCAGGGGCTGCGGCATCGGCACACAGAGGCGCAATCAGGATAGGCTTGGTGCGATGCGGAAGCAGTGGCGTGCAGAGGATGGCAGAGAGGTCCGGTTGATGGAATCGTGGGTGTATGTCGTGAGGCACAATGGAAGAAGAGGAGCGAGGGGAGGAAGGATAGCTCTGATACCAAATTTGTTACGGGCTTACTCAAGCGGTGTCGGAGTAGTGGTCGGAGCCGGTGATGACAGTGGTGGAGGATACTATGGAGCCTGTTACCGCGGGTGCCTATGCGGGGTTGCTCGTTGGAGGAGAGAGCTACCAATAATCTCACTCAATAGAAGGGAAATTGGATTACTTCTTACTTGCCTAATACAACCATACATATGCCATTTATATAGGCTTACAACTTAATAAAAAGACAACAAGAATAAAGACAAAGACAAACAATAATAAAGACACCTAATTACTAGACCCGGTGCTCGAGGTCCCCTACATCATGATAACAATCTATGGAAAAGGCATGCAGCCCATAACACCACTGTCCAAGTACCACAACTGGTTTGTGGATGGACACCCCCTAACCTGAACATGCAACTAAACATTAGATGGAACCCATGTTACTTTGGGCTCATTGCTTCTACCATTATATGGGGTTATGAAAGTATAAGGTCTTTCATGATATCTCTTAGGATGGAAGAGTGTTGGTCTGTTAAACCAATAGCTTGTAGCATCATGTCCTTTTTGTTACAAAAATAACATCTAGATTTGTGAGTGAAGTAATCAGTAAACAATTTATTATTATACCAGTTATTTCTGCTCGCTGGGAAGTTGCTTCGACTAGAAGTCGACGCGACTGCCTGGTTGCGTCGATAAGAAGTCGACGCAGGTATGAAGTTGCATCGAGAAGAAGTTGACGCAAATTCATACTTGCGTTTACTAGACATCGACGCACCTGCATAATTCTATCGAGTTGAAGTTGACGCATTTTCCCAGTTTTCAGAAGTTTTAACTTTTGAAGCCTTATTTTCTATAGGCTTCTTTCATAGATTAACCTGATTGTTAGACGAGCTAACCCTATTGAACACTATGATTTTCTCAAGGTCTTCATCTATTATTATTATAGGTTGGTTACCTTTAGCTTTCACAAAAGCCACAGGGTTCTTCCAAACAGGTTTGCTGGAAACTTTTCCTGAGCTTGTTGGCCCAGCTCCCTACCCTAGATTTTTGAACCTCGGAGAGATTCTCTGAAATATCTTTGAGTTTTTGACTTCTACCATTAAGTGAGTCTTCAAAGGCTTTTGTCTTTGCAAACTCTTCTTTTAATGTCTTGTTTTCTACAGTTAGTTCATGAATTTGTTGTTTTAATTTTCCCACTTCAACCCTAAGTTGATGGTCCTGATGAGCATGTTCCTTATCAAGTTTCTCATTCCTTAATTTCTATATTTCTTTCCTATGTGATTTTATTTGTCTTTCTGCCTCTAAGTGATCTTGGCAGAAATCTTTAAAGCATTCTTTAAAATCTTCCGAGGAAAAATCAAAATCATCAAAACATGATACCTGATCATCTTCATCTTCTGAAAGTGCTTCCAAAGCCATAATGCAGACATCTTCAGCAACAACTTCTTCCTCACTTTCAGATGAAGAACTTAACTAAAGGTCTGAGTCACTCCAGGTTTCAGCAATGAAACCTCTTCCTGTGCTCCTTTATGCTAGCTTGATTCTTCTGTTCCTCAGGATATTCTGGAGCTATATGTCCTGAATTTCTGCATGCAAAGCAGATAACCTCCTTGTTAGGAGTCTTATCAAACTTTGGCTTGCTAAGCACTTTTTTCTCTTCTTTTGGAGTCTTCAGTCTTTATCCACCTCCTGAACCTTCTGGCTAGGAGATTGAACATCTCTTCTTCAGTAGTTGAAGGCTCTCCATCAGCTGTCTTCAAAGCAATGGATCTCTCCCTGGGAGTTGAGAACTTCTCCTTTATCTCAGTCTTAGCCCTACTCTTCAGGAGCAGCTCACAGTACTTCAGCTTGCCTAACGACATTATTAGTTATTTCCCTACGATATCTGGACTCTCTGATGACCCAAATCCTTGAATCTCATGTGCTTGGAAAGCACATGAGAAGCTTGTCATTGATCTTTGTCAGTGAGATCTCCTTGTCCAGTTCTTTGAGCTCATTGACAATAATGTTGAATCTCTCATACATTTCAGCAACAGAATCCTCAACTTTCTTTTGAAAGTTCTCATACTGGGATATGAGAAGAGACCTTTTTTTTCATCAGAACTTCCATCCACTATCCTTGATAGGGATTCCCAGATCTCCTTAGCTGACTGACAGTAAGAAACTTTTTCGAAGATCTCATCAGGCATTGTGGATACCAAGATATTCATGGCCTTGACATCCCAATCCTTTGATTTCTTTTCTTTTTCAGTCCATTCAGCTCTAGGGAAAGGTTCGTGTGTTGCACTCCCGCATACATCTTTTTTGTAGGGCATTGGACGTCCTGTCAGAATAGAGTTGAAAATGCCCTCATAAATAGAATTCATATATAATTTTATTCTGACTTTTTAGAGTATAAACATTTCCAAGTTACACACTGGAGGTCTTGTGGATGCAAACCCTTTGAAATTAATTGAACTCATTCTTGATCAACCTCGCTTTGATACCAATTGAAAGGGTGAACAGTTATTCCTCTGAGTCTTCTCTAGGGGGGTGAATTGAGATTTAAAAATATCTATTCAAATTACAAACTACTTCAGATATTTCTTAGATTCACATCCACAATCACACAACCACATATAATTTTGAACAACAGAAAAATAAAGACAAAAACTAAACACAAAAAGAAGCAACACAGACGACACAAGAAATATAGTGGTTCCCCAAAATCCGGGAACGTCAACTCTTCTACCACTTTGGTAGACATACACTATCATAGTGCCTGAATCATTTGTTAAGGACTCTCAGAACCAGGGACTGAGTATTTTATTAAGGAGACTCTCAGAACCAATACACTAGATCTTTTGATAAGGAGATCTTGAACCAGAGACTGAGTCTTTTGTTAAAGAGACTCTTAGAACCAAGACTGAATCCTTTGAAAAGGGATTCTTAAAACTCTTTACTCAGTGACATATGTGTGAGAGTAAGAGAAGAAGAACAAGAATTATCTTCTGAAATGAGTCCTCTTTCAGCAAATATATGAGGGCTCTTCAGGCACTAAGTATTCTGGATCTTCTTGATGGATGAATCCTTGCTGAGAAGAAGGTGCAAGGATTATAAGCTTTGTGATCCTCTATCTTTCAGATTGTTCTCTGAATGTTTTATTGCAGTAACCATGAAGAAGAAGAACTGTTGTCAATAATCTGATTATTTTTTGTATATACTACATAGTTTCTGTCTTTCTCTTAGATGTATATTCTTCTGTTTGAATTCTTGATATATCAATCCTTAAATCAGTTCGAATTTCTTCTAAGAAATTATCTTCTGAAGGAATAAGATAATATCCATCTATTTCTGTCTTCATGAATTCCATCAATCTCTTCAAATATCTTCTAAATATTCTTCAAAAATTCTATCAGAAATATCTTTCCTTTAATCTTCTCTCTAAGATTCAAATAACTTCAATAGTTATTGTCTTCCAATAAATCTTGAATGAAGGCATCTTAAATTTCCATTCTGTATGTCAACGCTACTTCAACTTCTGGTAGAAGGTGCGTCGAAATCTGCTTCAGAATAAGGCTCTGTCGACTCAACTTGTTACTCGACATTACGCCGATATCTTATCGACGTATGCGTTGACTTATGCACCGGAGAGACGTCAGCTTCACTTCAGAAGATGCGTTGAAAGCCAATCAGAGTTACGTCAGCTTCCAGTCGACTTTTAGTCGACGCATATTTGTCTTGGCTGAATTTCTTCCTATTTTCAGTTTGCCTTTCATATGCCCTTGACTTAACTGACTTCCTAGGACTTCTACTACAAAATTACCCTCTCTATACAACATGGGTAATTATCCTAGGATGTAAAATCACTTATAAATAATTTGTTAAGTTAAATCATAGAGTTTGTCCCAACACTTTCCTAATCCACATCTTTGTTGAAAGAATTCTTTTGTAATTCCTTACATATGGACTCAGAAAATACTAGATCCCCATTACACTGTCAAATCGTTGATAAAACTACAAAATAACACTTTTTGGCCCAATCTTTTGTTCTCTTTATCATTCGGAAAAGACAGAAGATTTTAGGGTAACAAACATTATCTAAATTTCCCTTATATTCAAACACATAGCTGATGATAGAACTAGAATAGATTTTTTTCTACTGACATGGACCAATATCTTTGCTTTTCTATCAATTTCTACTTCCGACATTATAGTAATGGTATAGAAAGAAATTCCGTTATGTTCTAATTTTGAATGGTATTAAAAAATGGGACTTCACAATATTTGGTTGATCACAATTCAGTATATTTCATTTACAATATAGGTTCCAAAAGAAATCATTATAGGAATGTTTCCAAGAAAAAAGTTTGTTCTTGCATCTTTCTACCGATTTCCCAAATTAAGACTCGCCATACATATAATTCACAAGAATGTGTGAGTGATTCACACACAAAATCTCTTTCTTTTATCAAGGGCTCTGCCAATTGATATGTTTCCACAAATAATTGAAATTCAATTTCTTGATCTCGATCTTCAATTTTTTAATTTTTTGAAATTCTTCCGCAGAGACTTGATTAATGAACCTACAAAGTCACTTAAATTGTATCCGATTAAATCCAGGTATCGTGGACATTCCTTCATTTCCATTATGTAGCATCATAATCTAAAATTTTCTCTTTATTGAAAAATCTCTTTATTCTTATTGGCTTGACTCACTGTTGGAGTCTATGTTCCGCATCTCTTGGTTTGAGAATAACAAATACCGTGTTTTATTTGATCTTGTATTTTGTGTGTTTATAGTATGCAGATTGTACAGGAACTATAGCTACACATCCCTATGAGTAGTATACTAAATGGAGTGACTCTCTGAAAAGTGTGCTAACGCTCGCGTTAGTTGTTAACGCCCTGCGTTAACAACCGCTGTGAAGGAAACTGCGTTCGACGAAATCAGAAGGAAACTGCGTTCGACGAAATTAGAAGGAAACTGCGTTCGACAAATGGAACCTGCGTTCGACGAAATCTGAAGGCGCTCGACAAAATTTGAAGTTAACTGCGCTCGACTTATTGTGTTCGATGAACTGAACTGCGCTCGACTTATTTCATTCGACGAACTCAACTGCGCTCGACGAATTGGAGCGTTCGATGAACTGAACTACGCTCAACGATTTGAAGTTAACTGCGCTTGACTTATTGCGTTCAATGAACTGAACTGCGCTCGACGAATTGGAGCGTTCGACGAACTGAACTACGATCGACGAATTAAAGTTTAACTGCGCTCGAGGACAGCACGTTCAACGAAATGTGTTGTGTTCGACGAAATTAGTTTCTGCCACGATCTTGACGGTTGCGGTTGACGAAATGGGATTCCGTTCGACGAAGGCGCGTTCGACGAAATTAGTTTTGTTCGACGAAATTTGGTTCTGCCACGATCCCGACGCTATGCACGATCTCAGCAACTGTCGTACATGTTCACTAACGCCGATATTAACTCTTAACGCCACGCGTTTGCTCCCGTGGTTATTTAATGTACAGCCCTCTCATTCTATGTGAGATGATTCCAGAATTCTGATACTTTGGAGAGAGGTTCATGTACAACAATTAAGAGATCTCCCTTGGGCTATCATGAAGATCTAAAGAGGATTTTGAAGGAGAAGGTCTACAACGTATATCCCATACGAAGGACGATCGTTTCAAGAACGCCAAGATCTACATCGACTTCGTCTTCACCTTCAGAATTTCTTGGGGAGTTTCTCTTTACTTATCTTGTAATCTTTTATTTTATTCTCTTTGTAATTTGTGTGGAGAAATCGTTCGGGGAGAACGTCGGATTCCGGGAAGGATTCCGTGGGTAAATTCGCCTTGTGCTGGCGACTAGGTCTGGGTAAGACTTAGGGAGGAATTCGCCTTGTGTTGGCGACTAGGTCTAGGTGAGTCTGGGGAAGGATTGGCTAGAGCGACTTGAGGCCTTATCCAGGGAAGGATATGCTAAAGCCAACCGGGTTGTGGGGATACAAGTCGGTATAGAAAGGGAAAAATTGTTTTACTTTGTACGCCTCCGATTTCTAGCGATATTGAAATCAAACATTTCTGTATTCAATTTATTATGAAATAAAATCATGTCTTTTAATGTTCCATTCAATTGATTTTATTTCCTCTTCAAGAATATTTTAATTTATATTTTTATCAAAGTATTAAAATTAACATTTGTGTAATTATCTTTGAAATACAATAATCCATTTTATTATCTCTGATTTTCTGGAATTGTATTTCATTAATGTTTTCATTAGTAAAATCTCATTGACATAATTCTGAGCAGATTAATTTTATGAACAGCTAACGCCCAGCGTTAACACCTAACGCCAGGCGTTAGCAATAGTAAGGAAAAAGTTCTGTTTCCTTTATCTGAGATATTAAAAATATATTTTTCTATAAAATATTCTGAAACTTCAGTCCCAATCTCTGATAAATTTAATTAAGATCTAAATTCCATAAAACCCTTATTCACCCCCTCTAAGGGAGCCGTAAGATCCTACACGTGGTATCAGAGGCAGGTTATTCCAATACGGTTTCACAACCGGGAATAATGACGCTTCATGATCTCGCATCTTCTAGAGGGGATAATTTTTATGAAAATGAAAAATCATTATGTCCACCATTATTTATGGGTGAAAATTATAATGAGTGGAAAACACTTATGGAAAAATTTCTTAAAACTTTGGATATTGAAGTTTGGAATATTACAATTAAAATGCCCCCAAATATTTTAAATAAAAATGAAATGTTTTTAAATGGCAAATCAATGAATAGTCTATATTGTGCATTAGATCAAAATATTTTCAAACTTATTTATACGCTTCCTACTGCTTTTGAAGTTTGGAAATTTCTTGAGAATACTTATAGTCTTCCTTCCACAGGTGATGAACAAGAGGAATTCCTTATGGATCCAAGAGAAGAAATCGACAAGGACTCATTCTTGGAGGAAGATCAATCTAAGAGAGAAACAATATTGAACTCAATTGATGGCAAAACATCAAGCAAAAGAGAAAATGGAAACTATAGCAAGGTAAGAAAATCTAAATCTTCTCTTTTAATAACTAATTCTATTTCTACATTTCGTGTGCTTAAATTTGCTAAACGTAAAATTTCAAAGTTGAAACATGCTAATTCCAAATTACGCTTAGAAAATAAATCTTTAAAAGCAAACGATAAAGTAGAATCAAATATTGATGTTTCAAATTCTTTTTCATGCTCTCTAATTAAAATTCATGCTCCTTGTTTAGAATGCAATCTATTAAAAGAAAAATTAAAGGATATTGAAAAAGGACTCTTAGTTTCTAAAGAACATAATGAAAAATTGATAATTAAAAATGATGATTTAACTTGTAAGTTAAGACAATTAAAATCTTTTGTTGAAAAAGTTCTAATTTCTAGTAATGTTATTCATCATAAGATTTTGAAGAACAAAGATAAATTAGCTTACAAAATAATTTCTAAAAAGGACCATTTTTCATACATCAAATCAAAAGGAATTTTGTTTCAAAATGAATTATGACCCTCACAAAATTCTTAAGAGTCACTATTATAAGTCTCAATATATTTTCAATCATGACTCAAATTTAAAAACTCATATTCATGAAAATCAAACTATAAAATATTATCCTTCATATTATAAGAGTATGTCTATAAGAAAGAGTGGAAATGAAAATCATCAAAATATGAATCAATCATTTAAAACATATTGTAACCCACGCTTTCAACACTCAATTCTAAAGAAAGACAACCACTCCTATAAACTTTCAAAGAATCCATATAATAAAACTAATTATGATTATCAACATCAAGTTATTTTGAAAAATAATTTGAATAAACATGAATCCCCAATGAATTATTTTTCAAACAACTATCATCATATAAAGATGTCACATAATCATTTTATGGATTTAAGTGATAAACAACCAAAGTATGAATGGAGGCCCAAAATTAAAAACGAAACACTAACTCCACTTGTAAAGGCCCATTCATCGCTATCTCTCCAAAAGCCAACACGATGTATTTGAGTACCCAAATGAACCATCTCACTTGGTCCCCTTTGGATACCTAAATCTCTCATTCACTAGGAATCATTGTATTGCTTGAAGTAGAATTAATTATAAATGAAATATCAAAACTCTACTTCATGATATGCTTAATAGCTTTTTCTTTTGTTTATTTTTTTTTTTGAGCCAACACACTATGATCACTTTATATATCATGAGATATGACTCATTTTAAGCCTAATGTTTAATAAATCAAATTAATTTAAATTGAACATAAAGTCATAATTTTTAAGTGATCTATCTTTCCTTTTTATATGTTTTATCCTTTTTAAATCCATTGTCTATAAATGTCTTATATTATCATTATAAATTGAATGCTAAATTTGTTAAATGATATTATCAAGACTAAGGAAATTATTTTTAAAATTGGATTTGAATGGACTTTTAGGGGTCTTAGGCTAAAATATTAAATGCACAACTTATTGCATATTTGTCTATTTTTCGTTGCTGCATATAATAGCCCCTATATAGAAAATCATAATCGAGAAAAATCGGAATCAAATAGTATAAAAAACAATGTGTTTTTAAATCAAATATTGTAACTATGTTGCTAACGCTACGCGTCATTACTAACGCTGGCGGTAACATATTTTTCTAAAAATTTCGATTTGTCTAATTATTATTTTTTGAAAAATTATTTTACTATCATTATTTTTAAATACCTTGTATTTGTTTTGTCTAATGTCTACAAATTAAAATCAAAAAGAAAATTTACAAAAATGATGAATATGATTTCACAATCACCACCATGATCTATTAATATCCTATGTTAAAATTCACTATAATCATATATCATAATTCATGATCCATCAAGACCTATCTTAAATCAACTAATTCTATCAACCTTAGGAATTATGAAATATATGATTGCAATTGGTATTATAGTTTCATATCTTGTTTTATGTGTGTGATGTGCATCTCTATTGTTTGCATGTATCTCATTATCTTTAGACCTATGAATTAACTTGATATCAACAAGATGAAATCAAATAGAATTGTCACTTCTTTCTAGGTCTATGAAAATTCAAAACTCAATGTTTGAATACATGCAATTCAATTATATATTTGTCCAATTTTACTTAGCTTTGCGCCTTGTTGTCATAATTCATCATACTAGCATCATCACTTACCATTGGTAGAAATCAATATCCATGCTAGTTATATATATTGCAATGCTAAAGTAAATTATATTACTAGAATATGAAAATCATAATTTCCTTTGTAGTTAGTTGCATGAATAAATTTTTTTAAATGGATTTAAAATCAACAATCTTCAATATAAGTGTAAATCCAAAACTAATCATGCAATTATACCACAATTAATATATTTAAGGCTTACACGCTTAGTATGTTCATAATCATTAAACCTATGACTTGTGTCTCACAATAGTGAGGGCGTAGGATTGTGTGCATTAGAGACCTAGCCTATAAGTCATGTCTTGTCCTTAACCGGGGAGGGGTCCAGTAGGGCCTTGCGAGGCACTGGGGGAAAAGAGTGATAGGTTGAGCGTTGTCTTTTGTATGCATATGGGATTAACACCCCAACCTACGACATGTGTGCAGCTCCTCATGCCCATCCGTCACTTAGTACGGGGCTAGAGTGTAGTCATGTAGTTAAGGTACCTTGATCTTAGATATACTTATATTATATTCATTGCATGAACATCATCTCACTCTTTATATTTAAATCATGCATATTATTTTTGTTCTATCTTTGAATCTTGTGTTTGCATATTTTATTATTTTGAGCTTTAATGATTTTACAAAACACAAGTACTTGAAAAATCACCAAAAAACATGCTAAAAGAGCCTTCAAATCTAATCAATATACTCTGAAATTTCAACTGAAGGAATGCCTCTTTATAATACAAATGAATTTTGAAAAACATTTTTCAAAAAATCAAGAAATGCAGTTCTGTTTTGGCGTTAAGAAGTTAACGCCTGGCGTTAGCTCCTTTGCTCCAAAATATATATTTTTTTTGTTTTGAGAATATTTTGGTATTATTTTAATATTTTGTGTATTTTATTTCTCTGTTTGTAAAAAGTTTTCTATCTTTTTATTTCCTTTAAAACAAATTCTATTTCTTTTCTTTTCAAAAATATGTATTTTCTAATGCATTATTTTGGGTGTATCTCTCTAGCATAGAATATCATTTACTGAAAGGGCTATTAACGACTTCTATATTTTCCAGAGAATATATATAAAAAAGACAAATACAAAATTACAAAACAATTTCAAAGAACCAAAATATTTTCTTTGTGTGTTTATTGTTTTGTGCATGTATAAAAATTCAAAAATTTATAAAAAAACTGATTGTTATTCATTGTCATTGTCAAGGATGATTAATTATATCAATTAAAGATTAAATACAATGTTTAATTTAACTTTCAAGTTTCTTAAAAAAAACATTTTTTTGTATTTGTATGCCTTGAAAATTATCTTGTTGTGTGCAATGAAATTAATTGTAGATATACATGTGTAGAAATATTTAGCATGCCTCTAAGTATGAGTAATGTATTATATTTGATAATGATTTATTCACTCACTTTTTTGATAATCTACATATGTTTACAATCTTATATTTGCATGATTGTGTAGTGTAATAACATAAATAATTAAAGTACATAAATAGATTACTTACACAACATTGAATTGGTTATTACAATTCATTGTCTTTCATGCACTTATTCTTTAGAGAAATGTGGTTTAAAATGCTATGTTTGCAAAACAAGTGAATTCGGAGTCCTTAGTCACTAAACTAAAAAAAAAATAATAAATGACAAGAAAAACTCCACCAAGCACTACTCACCCTCCTGATAAGTCTTAATGAGCATTGTGAGGTTGAGCACATTGGCTAAAGAATTGTAAAGTGACTTGTAGCAAATAATTTATACATCACTTCTCTTAGTACACCGGATCATAAAAAAAATGAAAATAAAGCTAAAAAGTATAAAAGTGATCCCCCAAGCACTACTTTGCACTCTGATAAATCTTAATAAGCATTGTGTGTGCAGAGCACCTTGGTAGTTGTACTATTTATTCATGTGCATTGAAATATTGTGGAAGTAATAGTATTTGTGTATTTTAATGTTGTGTTATTTCATTATATATGTCATGTGTTTTTGATTGATTCATATCTATGTTTTATCTAAACACTATTTTGTACACATCATTATCTTTCATAAAACTTCTACTCATGAGAATTGGATCCTAATGCTCATCTATACTATTCTCTACAAACTTAAGTAAATGCACTAGATAGCAAAGCATGACCGCTACAATGTTTATGTTTACTTGAAATGCAAAAGTTATTACATTGTAGTTTGTGTATCTTTTCTTGATATTAGGAAATCATGCTTGCAATATTATCTTAATTGAATAGCATCTCTTCAATCTTTAACACAAACATCAACTTTTCAAATTTAAAACGCATTATCCTTTATATGATTTTATCTTCTAAAATGATGTTTATGTTTAAGAGTGTTTATTATCTTCTTCTGCTAAGTTTACCACTTATGCTCATTCATGTCAATTATTTTTAACACCGTGGTTTTCTTTTCAACAAGTGGTATCTTAAAATAGAATGCTTACTTTATCATGTCAGTTATGTTGCTTACTACTTTATGTTACATCATGTTTATATTTCTCTCAACAAGTAGTATTTAATAAACTTTTAATTGCATCCTATTTTTCTTCTCGACATAGAACATATTACTCTTTATTGCATACTCTCACATAAACCCTCTTTTGATACTACCAAAATGGGAGAATAAATTGCATAATTCTAATATTTAGGGGGAGTGTATTATAATAATATTAAACTCAAAAAAGGGGTATCTTTGTAGGGGGAGTATTCATATAGGAGGTGCATACACTATTATATGCTCGATCATGACAATCCTTCAATAAGTGGTTCCGAATCAATCTTAATAGATATACACTCATTCCTACCCACTTTTGTTAATAACAAAGGGGGAGAAGAAATTAAGAAATCTAGTAAAATAGATATTTAGGAGGGGTAAATTATAAGAGAACACTTATGTAGGGGGAGGACTTCATATCGAAAGAGTATGCATTATAGCTTTCAAATCTATCATGCTTTTAACCTGTTATTCATGCATATCTTATCACTGCACTTATCTATAAACACAAATGGTCCTAATATCACTAATTTCTCATACAGATATGTTATTATCAAAAGGGGGAGATTGTTGGAGTCTATGTTCCGCATCTCTTGATTTGAGAATAACAAATACCGTGTTGTATTTGATCTTGTATTTTGTGTGTTTATAGTATGCAGGTTGTACAGGAACTATAGCTACACATCCCTATGAGTAGTATACTGAATGGAGTGACTCTCTAAAAAGTGTGCTAACGCTCGCGTTAGTTGTTAACGCCCCGCATTAACAACCGCTGTGAAGGAAACTGCGTTCGACGAAATTAGAAGGAAACTGCGTTCGACGAATGGAACCTGCGTTCGACGAAATCTGAAGGCGCTCGACGAAATTTGAAGTTAACTGCGCTCGACTTATTGCGTTCGACGAACTGAACTGTGCTCGACTTATTGCGTTCGACGAACTCAACTGCGGTCGACGAATTGGAGCGTTCGACGAACTGAACTGCGCTCGACAATTTGAAGTTAACTGCGCTCGACTTATTGCGTTCGACGAACTGAACTGCGCTCGATGAATTGGAGCGTTCGACGAACTGAACTGCGATCGACGAATTGAAGTTTAACTGTGCTCGACGACAGCACGTTCGACGAAATGTGTTGCGTTCGACAAAATTAGTTTCTGCCACGATCCTGACGGTTGCGGTTGACGAAATGGGATTCCGTTCGACGAAGGCGCGTTCGACAAAATTAATTTCGTTCGACAAAATTTGGTTCTACCACGATCCCGACGCTATGCATGATCTCAGCAACTGTCGTACACGTTCACTAACGCCGACGTTAACTCTTAACGCCACGCGTTAGCTCCCGTGACTATTTAAAGTACAACCCTCTCATTCTATGCGTGATGATTCCAGAATTCAGATACTTTGGATAGAGGTTCGTGTACAGCAATTAAGAGATCTCCCTTGGGCTATCATGAAGGTCTAAAGAGGATTTTGAAGGAGAAGATCTACAACGCATATCCCATACGAAGGACGATCGTTTCAAGAACGCCAACATCTACATCGACTTCATCTTCACCTCCAGAATTTCTTAGGGAGTTTCTATTTACTTATCTTGTAATCTTTTATTTTATTCTCTTTGTAATTTGTGTGGAGAAATCGTTCGGGGAGAACGTCGGATTCCAGGAAGAATTCCGCGGGTAAATTCGCCTTGTGTTGGCGACTAGGTCTGGGTAGGACTTAGGGAGGAATTCGCCCTGTGTTGGCGACTAGGTCTATGTGATTAGATCTAGGGGGTGCTCGAGGCCATATCCGGAGAAGGATTGGCTAGAGCGGCTTGAGGCCTTATCCGGAGAAGGATAAGCTAAAGTCAACCGATTTGTGAGGATACAAGTGGGTATAGAAAAAGAAAAATTGTTTTACTTTGTGCGCCTCCGATTTCTAGCGATATTGAAATCAAACATTTCTGTATTCAATTTATTATGAAATAAAATCATGTCTTTTAATGTTCAATTCAATTGATTTTATTTCATCTTCAAGAATGTTTTAATTTATATTTTTATCAAAGTATTAAAATTAACATTTGTGTAATTATCTTTGAAATACAATAATCCATTTTATTATCTCTGATTTTCTGGAATTATATTTCATTAATGTTTTCATTAGTAAAATCTCATTGACATAATTCTGAGCAGATTAATTTTCTGAACAGCTAACGCCCAGCGTTAACACCTAACGCCAGGCGTTAGCAACAGTAAAGAAAAAATCATGTTTCCCTTATCTGAGATATTAAAATATATTTTTCTATAAAATATTCTGAAACTTCAGTCTCATCTCTGATAAATTTAATTAAGATCTAAATTCCATAAAACTCTTATTCACCCCCCTCTAAGGGCGCCGTAAGATCCTACACTCACTATTCATCGAACCATACCGATCAATCTAGCAATGATGAAATGGGTATTCTTGCTACTGAATCTCATAAAATTTGAGCCAATTCCATCCACGTATGAACGGAAACAAAAACAAGAAATGGAAGGCATTTTCGGCACAAATTCAAATTTGAGCCAGATAAAAATAGAAAGAAATGTAAATTGACAAAGCTCCATTCCTCTTCTGCATGCACTCTATGTCATCAGTCCACTTAAGAGCAATTCAACTGAAGAAATCATATCCATGACAAAAGTGAGTACACACAAAACAATACTGGGAGACAATATGCAGCCTCTGAAATAACATTACAATCATCTCCATAATGTTAATGAGAACTCTATCCCGTGGCTACTGAAAATTTTCCCCAATATAGATAGATGATTGTGACTAACATTATTGCAAGTGCAAGGGCAATCAGTTTGATGTTGAGGTATAAGGTTACATCTACCAAAGTGCCAAAGTTTTTCCAAAACAAAGTGTTTCTTCCAAGAACATGAATGTTTAATGAATGATGTGAAGATCTACATTTTACCAATGATCATTTCTAAGGCAAAGGTACATAATTAATGCCTAAATCAAACATTAAAACAATTTTGAGATTTTATGCCAGCAATCAATACCAGTGAAGAATATGATAGTGTGCCCCTCACAGAAATTGTTATGCACATAATGCTAGCACTGCAGAATAGTAACTAATTATGGATCATTATAAATTGTGAACAAATCACTAATTACTATGCAACATTAATGAGCTACAAATGACCCATTAGTTCTACAAATGATCCATGAGTTATTGAGGATTTCCGATGATCTATGATTAATCAGCGATGCATGTACCTCAAAAAACATACTATGCGCATAATAATTTATCTCCCTCGCTAGTGGCATTCCACTTGTGCTAGACTATTGGCACCCAGTGACGGCGGAGCCGTGTGACACCTCAGGGACAAGAAGAAGAGCAACGCTTGACTCGATTGAGCCCAAATCTCATCGAGCCAGCCCAAGTTTGCCCTACCCAACTAGGTTTCCCGATGGTCGAAGCATTTCAAAATTTGCACTATTTCTCTTAATAATTGGCGCTAACGAATGATTAGTACTAATTGTTTGGGAAACTTCTATGCGCATGTTCGCGGGACCAATCAGACTGTGATGCATGTCGCCCACGAAGAAGTTTCACAAAGTGTTTGGCGCAGAGCACCTCCCTTCGGTGCAGGGTAGCTAAAAGTTTCTTCAACCATCCCGTATTTTTAAGTTTTTTTTTAACTTTACGACTACCGGACAAACTAAAGTGGATAATTATACATCAAGAGTTGTTTCTAGCAGTAAACACGAGAAAGTGTAATGAAACATACAACACCTAATGACTGGCTTCCAGCAAATCTTCAGGTGATGATGACGTGTTCTCCAATTTCCTAATGATAAGCATACCCTTCGATCCTTGTGAAGATTCAACATCAACCAAAATCGAGCCTTCCTCCATGATTTCACCTCTGAGAAGACGAAGAGCAATCTCGTTCTCCACCTTCTGCTGTATAACTCTCTTTACTGGCCTTGCTCCAAAGTTAGGGTCAAACCCTAAGGTGCCCAACAGCTCAACTGCTTCCGTGCTGTAGTGCATATCGATTTTCTTTTGCTTCAGTCTGTCTTTTAAGCGATTCAACTGTAACAGCAACATTTAACACAAGAAATTTAAGAATCTCAGATGAGTGTAAGGGATAGAAAAGTCATATGGTAAATGTGAGAGCATTTTTCATAAATAACGGAGTACAATACGTAAAATATGCGACCATCTAGAAAAGAAAATCTTTTTCCGAGAATCCAGAACCATACATATGACTACCATGGATAATTTTGTTGAAAAGATCATGGTGGTTCATAATTAAAAGAAAGAAAATGTGAAAAAGAGTTGCTGTTCATCGATGGATAACAAAAATTTGGATATTAAATATAACAGTTTTAGTAATTCAAGGGAGAGAAAAAAGCTATTCTTTCATATAACATTACCTGGATCTCGACAATATAATTGATTTCTTTCGAGTCAAGTGGCTGGAAGACAATATATTCATCTATTCGGTTCATGAATTCTGGCCGGAATGTTTGCCTAGCCAGCTCCACCACCTGCTTCTTCATTAGCTCATAAACAGTTTCTTTAGTATCATGACTGCTGCGCAAGGTTTCAAGTATGAAATGTGATCCAATATTGGAAGTCATTATTATTACAGTATTCGTAAAACTGACAGTCCTTCCCTGTGAATCAGTGATCCTTCCATCATCAAGTAACTGCAATAGGATGTTGAAGACATCATGATGTGCCTTCTCAATCTCATCAAAGAGAACAACAGAGTAGGGCCGCCTCCTAACCACCTCCGTCAGCTGCCCCCCTTCTTCATATCCGACATAACCAGGCGGCGCACCAACCAAGCGAGAGACTGCATGCTTCTCCATGTATTCGCTCATGTCAATCCTCACAAGCGCGTTCTCTGTGTTAAAAAGATACCCTGCAAGTGCTTTACCAAGCTCAGTTTTACCAACACCAGTGGGACCCATGAACATAAAGCTCGCTATCGGACGATTAGGGTCAGACAGCCCAGCCCTGGATCTGTGTATCGCGTCGGCCACCGACTTAACTGCGATATCCTGACCAACGACTCGCTTATGGAGGACCTCTTCCAATGAAACTAGCTTCTCTCTCTCCGTCTGTTGCAGGTTGGAGAGCGGAATTCCAGTCCATTTGCTCACGATCTCGGCGATATCAAAGCTGGTGACTTCTTCCCTAAGCATAGAGTGTCCTGACAGCTGGAATTCTTCGAGTTTATGCTCGGCTTCCTTCAGCTGCCTCTGGAGAGATATAAGTGTTCCATATTTGAGCTCAGCAGCACGGCTCAAATCATACTCACGCTCGGCAGCTTCCATCTCCAAGTTCACTCGATCTATCTGAAATTACTCACTATAATATTAGAAACCGAAAGTGCCATATAACCAAGGTGAAAGGATTGAACTCCTACCTCCTCTTTGATTGAGCGTATACGATTCATTAGGTTCTTCTCGTGGTCCCAATGTTTGGCAAGATCCATCTGCTTTTGCTTTAGAGCTGTGAGATCAGCTTCTAGTTTGCTTAGTCGCTCTTTCGAAACTTTATCAGTGTCATTTTTCAATGAGAGCTTCTCCATCTCTAATTTCAATATTGCTCTATCCACCTCATCCAATTCTATAGGCTTGGATGTTATTTCCATCTTTAGTTTAGCAGCAGCTTCATCAACAAGATCAATGGCTACAAATGGCAGATATAGTCAACTCAGAGCACTTTGCAGAAGAAATAAACATTTTGCAAAAAATTTGAAACTGTCGAGAATACCTTTGTCGGGCAAAAACCGATCGGTAATATAACGGTCTGATAAAACGGCGGCTTCCACCAGTGCACTATCTGATATTTTAACACCATGATGCAATTCATAGCGCTCCCGAAGCCCGCGTAAGATGGATATTGTATCTTCCACGGAAGGCTGACCACAATAAACTTGTTGAAATCTCCTCTCCAAAGCGGGGTCCTTCTCGATATACTTCCGGTATTCAGTCAAGGTGGTTGCTCCGATGCAGCGGAGCTCTCCTCGACCTAGCATTGGTTTAAGCAAGTTGCCGGCATCCATTGCTCCACCGGTAGCTCCTAAAAACTTGGAAATGACCAAAAATTAGCTGCCGCCTATTAAACCTATTGAAATATTGTGCATCTTCATAAAACAATTCCAACATAAGAGAGCGTAAGGTTAATGTTACTCGAACAAGTTTTCAACACAAGATTTCATGAGGTGAATCATATCCACAAAAGCTAAATGAGCGAACTTTGAATGAGAAAACCTGAATGAAATTTAAAGGGAATGTCCAAAGATTCGCCTTGAATGATTACATGCAGATTTCCAAAAATAAGAAACAACAGAACAAATAAAAAAAAGGGCAGCCCTGTGCACAAAGCATCCCCGCGCAGCGAGGGTCCAGGGAAGGGTCCCACCACAAGGGTGAAATGTAGGCAAAACCTTACCTTGCATTTTTGCAAGAGTCTGGACTCGAACCCGTGACCTCAAGGTCACACGGCGACACCTTAACCGGTGCGCCAAGGCTCCCCTTCCAAACAACAGATCAAATAACAAAAAAAAATTAACTAACAAAATTTCAACTGTCTTTATTCAATTGTTTATAGTTGAACAGACCTCTTTGGCACTGTGAAACCTGAGCAAATGATGACATTAAATGATTCAAATTATAGCTTTTGGGATGCATAAAATGTAGCCTACCAGCTCCGTTACCCAATTTTTGCACTTCAATCCTTCACAGATTATGAAAACAACAAAAATGGTTGGGGAGAACCTATGTAGCACGGTGACGGTGACGAGATATAGGATACGTACGATACGAAACGGATACGAGAAACATTATTTTTCAAAAAAACTAGGATATGGGAAACATGATTTTTCAAGAAACTAGGATACGGAAATGTTTTAAAAAAATAATTATTTAAATATAATTATAAATTAATGCGAAAACAAACGAAGTGTACATATCTTGAATTATAAAGAGAGAATTTTATAAGACTACAAAATATATATTATATAATATATTTCATTCGCATTTCATAATTCATATAATGGTATAATGCTATAAGCAATATAAAAAAAAGTCAATGAGACAAGCATTATAAAGATCAATCACTAATATACCACATGACCACATTCTTACATAAATTGATAAATGTTTCAATTTTTTATTACATGCATATACAAAATAACAATAGATCAAAAATTAAACAATCTCTCCAATAAAATCAACTTCATTGTCTTCTACCACAACCGAGAGCTCAAACCTCGGTTTATCAAAGCGCTAGATTAGCTATCTCAAGTGTACCTACATCTTCGAATGACTCAAAGCCATCAGCCGCAATATCCCACAATCTTAAATCTCCTATATTGTATTTTTGATCTCTTCTTGAAAGAAATGGAAGATTGCAATGAATATTTATTAAATCTTCAGCACGCTGCAGTGTCATTCAGTTCCTTTTCATTGAATGGATAAAATGGTAAGTACTTCAATTTCTCTCGGCACATGAAGAAGAAGATGGTTGTACTAATAGCTTCAAAGTTATAATTTGAAGTGAAGAGGCCGATGAAGGTTACGACTAGCGGCAAAGGAATATAATTATCTCCAATACGGATTTCTTGCTAGATTAAAAGGCAACCCTACGAATAAAATGCTCTAGCAAATAAGGCATCCAAATGAGCTCTATCCTCATTATTGAATGCACTAAAAATTGGATTCTTTCCGCTACTGCTTAGATCATCATTTCTTCTCCGCTTATCACCAACACTTCCAATACTTACAACTTCACTTGAAGTACATGGAGCTATAGGTACAAATATTTTAAATTCATTTTCTCTGAAAAGCTCTATGGTTAGAGTATTAGAAAACATTGTACACATACAAGATGAACCATGCTAACATGAAAAGGCTTGACATGATTTGTATGATTTTAAAATATGCAAAACTACACCGAGATGAACCATGCCATTCCCTACATGCGTCCTTCCAACAAAAGAAACTGTACTAATGGCACAGATTTTCTGCTCAATGGATATCTGCTGCGGCATTCCATTTAAATGGTTATACTTTGTATGATTACTTATATTTGCATGTTGTTCAGGATAACAGAAGTTGCTTTACCAAAGTTAAAGTTGAAGTTTGACTTCAAAAGGGAAAAGAAAAGGAAAAAATGAACACAAACACACCGGAAAGCCGCAAGTCAAGAGCCGGGGGGAGAAGAGGGCTTCAGCGGAAGAAGAGAAGCAAAAGAGGGCTTCAGGGGCTTTCGACGAAGAGAGGAGATCTTTCGACGGAGAGATGAGAGCTTTCGGCTGAGAGGGCTTCGGTGGAGAGGAAATCTTGACGACGCACGAAAGGAAAAATGCTCGTAACCTAAAAGCCCCGCGTGACATAACTTTTGACAGGCCCACTTGCGATTCCATCTTTTTTATTTAAATTTAAAATTAATGTTTGTGTTAATTACAGAGGAATTAAATTAATGAGTCATTCGATGAAACTATGAGAACGAGTATTAGAAATAAGAGTAAGACGATAGACGATAGATTAACATCTCGAAGAATTAATTTGGATTCAACATCTCTTGAGGAGACTTATTGACAACTATCGAGAAAGAAAACAAAATTTGCATATGCTGTTTATCGCTCTTTAGAAGGCTTATGATAGGATTCCAAGAGAACTCTAATGGAGAGTCTTACAAAAGAAAGGTGTAAATGTATCATAAATTGACATAATCAAAAATATGTATACAAATTCAATGACGAGGGTGAGGACATCTGGAGGATTAACATAAGAATTCCCTAATCTTAGATGAGCTCACTAGACATATCTCAACAAGCAATACCTTGGTGTTTATTGTTTGCGGATGATATCATTTTGGTCGATTAGACGCGTGATGTTGTAAACACGAAACTTGAATCTTGGCGAGACACTTTGGAAAAGAATGGTTTTAAGTTGAGCAGGGCGAAGATGGGGTACATGGAGCTTAAATTTAGCAGTGCAAGAGGGACGGATGACTTCGTTATTAAGTTGGGTGATCAAGATATATCCCACAGTGAGTGCTTTAAATATCTTGGATCGATAGTTCAAAAAGATGGAGGCGGTTATAAAGATGTGATACATAGAATCCAAGCAGGTTGGTTGAAGTGGAGAGGCGCGTCAGAGATCTTATGTGATCGTAAAGTACCATTAAAAATTGAAGGCAAGTTTTATCGTACTGCAATTAGACCAGCGATGCTCTACGGTTCTGAGTGTTGGGCAGTGAATTATGTACATGATCAAAACATGGGAGTTGCGGAGATGAGAATGCTTAGGTGGATGTGTGGACACACGAGACTGGATAAAATAGGAATGGATGTATCAGGGATAAGACAGGAGTGACACCAATTATAGAGAAGATACGAGAAGCTCGATTAAGATGGTTCAGACACGTACAAAGGAGACCATTAGAGGCACATGTAGGCATTGTGAGAGTGTTATGAACTAGCAAGAAGGAAGGGGAGAAATAGAGGAAACTAGAGAGGGGAGAGAGATTAGGGTTAGGGTTTGAGGGGGAAGAGAGGGAATACCTGATAGTTCTTTGATAAGCCTCCTCCAAGCAGCCCCCGGGCTATAAATACCCGGGGAAAAGAGGGGGTCGTCCGGCCCCCTCAAGTGGGGCTGAACCAGAGTGGTTCAGCCCATTCTGGACGATTTATTGAGTGGGGGCTGAACCGGATGGTTCAGCCCCGTTGTCTTGCGCCCGCCCTTTGGTTCGCCGCGAGTACTTATGTCCCGAGAACCCAAGCGGGTGTGGGGACATAACATTCCCCTCCCCATCAAGCACCAGCTTGTCCTCAAGGTGGAAATTTGGGAACCGCTCGCGAAATTCTAACAAGTCTACCCACGAATTGTGCTCTGCATCCATATGCTTCCATTTGACAAGCACAGCTGGCCGATATTCCGTGCCCGACTTCTTCCACTTGGTCAACAAAATGGCCTCTGGTGATGGCCGCAACTCGCCACTGCTGGTCGCCTCTGGAAGGAAAGGACTGGCCTGAACGGAAACCCCGAGCTTCTTCTTCAAAACAGAGACATGAAATGTCGGGTGGATGCGAGATCCCGCCGGAAGATCCAAGGTGTAGGCGACCGGTCCCACACGACGCAGAATGCGGAACGGCCCGTAGTAACGCGGGGCGAGTTTCCGATTTGTCCTCCGAGAGACCGACAACTGGCGATAAGGTTGGAGCTTGAGGAAGACCTCATCGCCCACCGCGAATTCCCACTCGGTGCGGTGTTTGTCTGCATGCGCCTTCATGCGGTCCTGAGCGACCCGCAGATTGTCCCGCAGTAAGGCTAAGGTGCGATCCCGGTCCTAAAGTGTCCGCTCCACAGCTGGAAGAGCGGTGCTGGTGGGCTCATAAGAACTCAACGTAGGAGGAGGGAGGCCGTATACTACCTCGAAGGGGGTGAGCTTGCTAGCTGTGTGGAAAGATGTGTTGTAGCAGTACTCCGCCCAATGCAACTATCGAGTCCACGTGCGCGGCTCGTCCATCACAAAACATCGTAAGTAAGTCTTCACTCCCCTGTTGAGGACCTCCGCCTGACCGTCCGTCTGGGGATGGTGGGTTGTGCTCATGCGTAACGTAGTACCCTGTAGCCGAAAGAGCTCCTTCCAAAAACTGCTGACAAAAACCGGATCCCTGTCGGAAATGATGGAACGCGGAATCCCATGGAGGCGCACAATCTCCCGCGCAAATAACTCTGCAGCTGTCTCCCCGGAGTACGGATGGCTCAAGGGAAGGAAATGACCGTACTTAGAGAGCTTGTCTACCACCACCAGGATGACGGTCTTGCCTTGGGACTTGGGCAAGTCCGTCAATGAAGTCCATGAAAATGGTGTCCCAAATCTGGTGCGGAATCTCTAGCGTAGTGAGAAGCCCGGCTGGTGATGTGGTCTCGTACTTCTGCCGTTGGCAGATCTCACACTCCCGCACAAATTGCTGGACATCACGGCGCATCCCCTTCCAGAAGGCATTTGCCCTGAGCCGCTGAAGTGTCCTCAGAATCCCAGCATGGCCGCCTGTGGGAGAGGCGTGAAACTCCTGCATCATCGCCGTCCGCAATTGCGACGTGGCGGGAATGACTATTCGGCCCTGAAAGTAAAGCCTCTGGCCCTGAAGGTGATAGCCCGACTCTATAGCCTGACCCTGTTGTAGTGCCTTAACAATAGTGCGTAGCTCGGAATCCTGGAGTACCTCAGCCTGTATCTCGTCCAAGGTGGTGATCACCGGCCCTGACACATGAGAGAGAGAGAGCTTTCAGGTAGGCGGGAGAGTGCGTCGGCCACCACATTGTCTCTGCCCTGCTTGTACACGATCTCGTAATCATAACCCACTAGCTTGGTCAACCACTTCTGCTGTAGTGGGGACGCCAACCGCTGCTCAAGGAAGTGCTTCAAACTCTGGTGGTCCGTGCGGACCTGGAAGTGCTGTCCCAAAAGATAGGTCCGCCACATTTCGACCGCATGGATAATGGCCAACATCTCCTTCTCGTACGTCGAAAGTCCCAACGTCCGAGGGGCCAAGGCCTTGCTGAAGTATGCGAGCGGACGGCCCTCCTGCATCAAGACGGCCCCGAGGCCGACGCCCGAAGCATCAGTCTCCACCACAAACTCCTTGGCGAAATCCGGAAGCGCTAACACCGGCGTAGTAGTCATGGCCTACTTCAAGGCCCTGAAGGCCTCGTCCGCCTCAGTGCTCCACTGGAACGCATCCTTCTGCAACAGCTGGGTAAGAGGTCGAGCGATCTTGCCGTAGTCCTTCACAAAACGGCGGTAGTACCCCGTCAGGCCGAGGAAGCCGCGCAAGGCTCGCACCGTAGTGGGCTGGGGCCACGACACCATACTAGCAATCTTCTGTGGGTCTGCCTGGACCCCACGGGCCGAAACTAGGTGCCCCAGGTACTCGACCTCCCTCTGTCCGAATGAGCACTTGGACCGTTTGGTGTATAGTTGGTGCTCCCGCAGTATGGTGAGGACATGTCGAACGTTCTCCAAATGGTCGTCCCAAGTCCTGCTATATATTAGTATATCATCAAAAAATACCAGGACATACCGGCGAAGAAGTGGTCGGAAGATCTCGTCCGCCTGGAAGGTGGAGGGAGCGTTGGCCAACCCGAACGGCATCACCAAGAACTCATAGTGACCGTCGTGGGTGCGAAACGCCGTCTTGTGGACATCCTCTTCCTTCATTCGAATTTGATGGTAACCAGACCGGAGGTCCAGTTTGGTGAACAGACTTGCCCCATGCAGCTCATCCAGCAACTCTTCAATCATTGGAATGGGAAACTTGTCTCTGATAGTGGAGCTATTCAACCCACGGTAGTCGACGCAGAATCGCCACGAGCCGTCCTTCTTCTTGACCAATATGATCGGAGAAGAGAACGTGCTGGTACTGGGGCCGAATGATGCCTGTCGCCAGCATCTCCCGCACGTTGCGCTCGATCTCTGCCTTCTAAATGTACGGATAGCGGTAGGGACGGATATTGGTGGGGTCCGCCCCCGTCTTCAGCTGTATCTGGTGGTCTCGGAAACGCGACGGGGGAAGAGTGCGTGGCTCCTGGAAGACGTCCTCAAACTGTGCTAAAAGGAGCTGTATCTGGTCAGGCTCCGCCAGCGTATCGGACCCCGCGGCATCCATCCCGAGTATCATGGCCATCATGCTGCCCTGCTCCTCCAGTCTCTGAAGGCTCCGAAGCGAGATCTCCTTGAGGGGGGAAGATCGTATGCCGTGTAAGCAGTAATCCGTCCCCTGCTGGGTGAACTCCAGTGTCATGGGGTCCCAGTCCGTGGTCACCCGCCTCAGTTGGCAGAGCCACTACACCCCAAGTACCATATCAGATCCCCTAATCGGAAGGAGGTAGATGTCGGTGCGGCACACATATCCTGAAAGATGTATCTCCACGCCCTTCAGTGCCCCTTCGCACCTCAGCTTGCTGCCATCCGCGACCATAACTTGGAAAGCCGCGTCCCTGTCGACTGGATGCCCTGCCTTCAGCGTCACCTCAGGATTGATGAAATTGTGGGTGCTCCCACTATCGATGAGGATGGTTACCCTCTCCTTGCCAATCCTGCCCTTGATCCGCATAGTGGGGGGTGCCACACACCCCTCCATGGCCTGTATCGAAACTCCAAACTCGGCCAAATCCAACCCCTCCTCGTCCTCGAGGCTCGGGGAATCCTCCTCCTCGTCCTCCTCGTGCAGCATGAAGACTTGCACCTTTTGGCAGCGGTGCCCCGACGCCTACTTCTCGTCGCAGTTGAAGCACAATTCCTTCTCCTTTCTGGCCTGTAGCTCGGGCCAAGTGAGTCGCGTCACGGTCGGTCGAGCTGCCGGTGGCTGCTCTCTTCTACATGCTGCTGGAGCGGTCGGGACCCTTGGTGGGGCCCGGTTTTTCTGACGGTTGAAGCGCTCCTCTTGTATGCGAGCCAGACTGATGGCATGACTCAGACTGCGCGGCATGTACGCATGGATCTCATCCCTCAAATGGTCCCGCAAGCCGGATATGAAACAGCTGAGGAGCGTCTTCTCCTCCCAATTGACCCGATTTGCCAGTTTCTCAAAGTCCGCCCGGTACTCCATCACCGTACCCTTCTGACGGAGTTTCTGTAGCGTGGCTTCCACATCCTCATAATCCAACGACCCAAAGCGTGCGACGAACCCTTCCACAATGTTGGTCCATGTTGCGTATCAGTAGGCCCGTATGAACCACTGAGCCCACTGGTATGCGTCGTCTTCCAGATGGAAGGACGCCAACTGTACCTACTGGTCATCTGGAATCTCCTGGTAAGTGAAAAACAACTCCGCATTCTGCACCCATTCCAAAGCATCCCCTCCGCGGTACTTAGGGAAATTCATGCGAGTTCTCTTCGGAGGCATGTACGGTCGTTGTTGCACATCCCCATGTCTCCCGTTGGCCTCCGATCCGTGCTGTGGTCGGTTGTAAGGGTCATGGAGATTCGCTCCCCCTTGGCCGCCGCCACATTGCTGTCCTCCGCGGTGAAATCCCTGTCTGGGAGGTTGCTCGTGCCATGTTTCGCTGTTTGCGAACCTCAACGGCCCTCCAGCGTGTTGTGGCGTAGGTAGGAGGCCCATTCCTCCTCCGAAAATGGCGTCGACAGCCCCCGGTGGTCGATAGGGGGCTGCTGGGGCCTCTCGGCCCCTCCACGGGGCAGCCCCGACCCTCTCCTGGGCGGCGGAAGGGCCGCCTGGCCCGCTACCTGACTGCACAGCCGGATGCGGCTGCTGCTAGGCGGCCCAGGCCGGCGGCTGGCGGGGGGGGGGGGGGATAGCCGCCCCTTGGCTGGCCGTAGCCGGTCCCCTCCGGGCCCGACGCCCAGCCCGCCTGGCTGTGCGGAGCCCCGATCCAGACAGGGGCCGATCCGAAGCCGGCTGGCTCCGTGCGGCCCGGATCAGTCTCGATCCCGCCAGGAGGGATCACGCCCGAGCCCCCCGTCCCTCCGTTGGTTGCCGGCGGCGCGTGGTGTGACGCCTCCGCCTCCGAATCGCTGCCCGGAACCGCTTTCCCCTTCAGGACTGCATCAACAACGCCTTGATCTCCTCCATGCGTCCATCCATGCGTTCCTCCATTTTTTGTGTGGACGTTTTCAAGTGATCTTCGATTGTCGCCACCGAATCCGTCAACCCTACGTAGTTCTCCTCTAGGGTTGCCAATCGTGCGGTTTCCGCCTCCGAGCGAGTCACTATGGTTGCAGGAAGGGTGCTCTGATACCAAATGTTATGAACTAGCAAAAAGGAATGAGAGAAATAGAGGAAACAAGAGAGGGGAGAGAGATTAGGGTTAGGGTTTGAGGGGGAAGAGAGGGAATACCTGATAGTTCTTTGATAAGCATCCTCCAAGCAGCCCCCGAGCTATAAATACCCGGGGAAAAGAAGGGGCCGGCCGCCCCCCTCAAGTGGGGCTGAACCGGAGTGGTTCAGCCCCATTCTGGCCGATTTATTGAGTGGGGGCTGAACCGGATAGTTCAGCCCCGTTGTCTTGTGGCCGCCCTTTGGTTCGCCGCGAGTACTTATGTCCCGAGAACCCAAGTGGGTGTGGGGACATAACAGAGAGCTTAGCTACTAGGCATGTTAAACGGGGGAGGGGTAGACCAAATAAGACTTGGAATGAAACTAAAAGGAAAGACATGATGTACTTAGGCATTAGTAAGATTATGACTAAAGATAGGGCACACTGACGACAAAGGATTCATATAGCCGACCCCACTATAGTGGGATAAAGGCTTGAGGGTTGTTGTAATTTAAAATTAACGTTTCCCGAGTTTCAGAAACGTGTTTCCGGGCGTTTCCCGTATCCAATAGACGTTCGAGACGATACGAGAAGCATTTCTAAGTATTCGTGCATCATAAGGGAGAACACAACAATATCAGTCATGACCTTAGCTGCAAAAACTTATTGACAAACTTAATGCAGAAAAACAACATTTCCAGCAAACCATTCTGTGTTAATCCTAGAAGCTCATCCGCAATGTTGGTGTGCAAAGCTTACCAAGTTGGGGAAGGTGAAGCAATTAGTTTCAAGAAGAAAGGTTCATTGTAAATCAAGTTGCTAATAGCTTGCCACCAGGAAGTAAAGAACTCCAACTCCACCACAAGATCAAACCAATATCAATAGGCACGCCTCCGCTATCTCTTATTTCTTTATCTTCATTTCTTCCTCTCTCATCTCTCAATTTCCTCCCTCTTTCTCTACCATCAATCTCCCTTGGCTGCTCGGCCAAAGAACAAAGGAAGCTTCAACCAACAGAAATTGGAGAAAATAACAGGGAAACCAGAATCCTAGAGGAACTCTGTTGCGGAATTGAGAAGGACAAAATTCAATCAGCACATAGTAGAGAAAACAAAAGGGCGTTCGGCTCCTAGCAAAGCTCAAATGAGAAGAAATAAATTTACCTTCTGTATTAATCCAATATTGCCAAGCCAATTTGGTCATCTTATATGTTCAAAATTATCTAATAAATCTTGTCCATTTGAGAAACACAACTGATAATCAAAATAAGTGATTACTTTATTTTGACATATAGCTACATTACTTTATTCAAGCATATTGAATAGCAATTAAAAAAGAATAGGCAGCAATAATCCCCCCCCCCCCCCCCCCCCCCCCCCCCCCCCCCCCCGCACACACACAATTTCAAAATAAAACGACTAAGCTGGAATTACTCAAAAAACAATCAATCAAAACAGACCCAAAAATCTTTAAGTTAGATAACCAATTAGGTCATGTACCATCCTGATTGTGCACTGACTTTCTTAAAATATATCGAAAACCCTTCAGAGAACCACAATATTCTCCTTCAATACATAAGTGGGTAGTACATGAAAACAAATATTGCAGTATCGTGCCGCCAATGCCACACGTTTGACACTAAGCAATTGAAAACTGTCACACAATCTCTGAGTAGAAATATATGAAAAATGGAGAAAAATAAAAGAAAGTTTTATTAATTTCTCAATAATCATTAATACATACAGGTATTTATACACTTACATAGGAGGAGAGAGAGGAGAAGAAATCACCTATAAGACTTTATAGTCATGTAAGCTCAGACATAGCAGCGGGCATTGAACGATACTCGGCTTCAGCAGATGAGCGAGCAACCACAGACTGTTTCTTGTTGCGCCAGGTAATAAAGTGTAACATCCCCAGAACAACTAAACCCCTAAGATGCATTTTGTCATGACATTGCTCTAAGAGACCAAAATGGCCTAAGAACCAAGGTAAATAGGTAAAAATCATTTTGGTGTGCAAATAACCAAATTTGAGTCCAAGGTTTAGTGCACGATATTTAAGCTTCAAAATGCCAATTGACCCCACCAACTCTTCCTAAACACTTTAGGGAGTCCCTTGGGTCATTTAGGACTCATTGGGGTCAACCCAATTGATCAAATTGACCAAAGACAACTCTACCCCCAAATAGATCAAACCACTCAATTTAGGGTCAATTAAGGCTCAATTGACCTAATTGACTTCCCTCAAGTCCACCTAACCATCAAGGGAGGCCAAAGGAGTCAACTTTGACTCATTAGGCCATTCAATTTCATCAAATTGACCAAAGTCATACACATATATCTTAGGTGACTAGTACTTTATAGAGTGGAACAGACAAGTCTGTCCATGGAGACGTAGGCTCGGTAGTTATAAAGGATGGGTTAGTCCTGCGAGCGGTAGGCTCAGTATTGATGAAGGACGGGTTGGTCCTGCAAGTAATAGACTCTGTGAATATATAACAGAGGGTTGTTTAGTCCTGCGAGCTGGAGGCTCAGATGATAGAGATGATACATAATTGCATGTGCATAGAATGTGGTGGGTCTTCGGTTCTGGCTTAGTCGTCACACCGACAACAGTTCGTTGACTCGGAGTGCTAGAGGTTCAAGGGCTAGGTTGTTTTACTGCGCGTCCGACGAGACGGATTCCCTAAACCCTACCTGGCCAAATAAAGGTCTGGTTCCTTCGGATCCAGCAAGAGTACGCAAGAACTTATGAGTACCGAGGACAGGTGTCATAGCGTACGTTAGGGCCTAGGTCTGGTCGTGTGTCATACCCACCTAGGTGAGGAGACGTCCGCTCCTCTGCCACCGTTTGACCACGACGGAAGGTGCCCGAGAGGTTAGCTACCTCCGAAAAGTGGGAACTAAATGTATGTGCGTACAGAGTCGTGTATGTGAGTTGCATGTGCGTGAACCTTCAGCATAGACATTGCATTGCATTGCATTTCATACACATCATTCATATAAATCATGACCCCCATCGTATAATCTAGTATGAGCTTCTTTATACGATGGGTCTTGCAAAACGACCCTTTAACTTATAAGACTGTATGAGTTTTCCTTACAAGTTAAGGTTACTTTTCCGCAATGTTAGATAGTTGTACCTCTTTTACATATTTAGTTTCTCTTATTGTTGTTCTATATATATATAACTCATGTAGTAGAATTGTTAGTGATTTATTGTACTTACTAGTAGATCTCAGATTACTAGATCTTATGATATTGGTTTATTACACTGTGAATGAGAGAAATGTCATCTGCTTGTACATTACCCCCTTGTTGTCCTCCGCTTCTTCCTCCCGCCCGGTGCCTTGGAGTTGCGGGAGGAGGGGACGAGGAAACCGCTTAGTCTTTGGACTAACGGTCGGTAGACCGTATCATTTTAGGAGTCGTTATGCCGGAGCAGCAGAACCCCATTCATGAGACCAGGACAAGAGGACAGGATGAAGCAATGCAGCCAATACCCATTATTGCAGCAGCTACAGTGACGAGTGACTTTGTAGAGAGGATGTCGACGTACTGGGCATAAGCCCCTTATTCATTTTAGTACTTTCTCATTGTGAGTATTTGTATTTATATATATATATATAATGTGATTTTGTGGACTTGTTTCATTTAACGCTTCTATTACTATGATATGTAGTTGGCATGGATGATGTTGATTAGCCGACAGAATCGGCGTATTGTGGTGGCGACCATCCCGTGAGTTGGTGTTATCGCAAGACGGCGGTTCTGGGCGGTAAGACCCGGGAACGAATGCAAAAAAAGAGGTCTTACAAACTGGTATCAGCTTAGCCGACTATCGATCCAAGTAAAGAAGTCCACAAACCCTGGACCACCCCGCTCGAGTTTAGTTTGAGGACAAACTAGCAGCGGAAGCAATGATGTGCTCATACGGGAAATCACACAACTTTGTCCACTTAACGATGAGATTAGGCCAACCTACTAGTACACCATATTGGTCTGACTTAGCAAGACATTTCGTAAGGTATCATAGTCCGACGTCGACCTCAGGTACATTTTGGTCAAGAAGTTGGATACCCCAAAGTGACTAAATGAAAAAAGTTGAAAGCATGCGTAAGTGTTCAAGGCTCTCTCTGATACTCTCACGTCACTTCCCAAGCGATATTAATACCCCTCACATGAACAAACATGACAATCTTAAGTGGATTTGGCGCTAGTGACACACTCTTTGACACACACTTGGACATTTGTGTGTGAGTGTCGCATTTCGTGCAGTAGATTTAAGGAAGTATTTAAGTACCTTAGAGCATGATCTAGAGGAGGCCGCTGGAGCTCGGCAGAGGAGATCGCTGCAGAGAAGAGCTCGTACGAGATCGATGCAGAAGAGGTAGGAGATCGCAGAGGAGCTTGTAGGAGCAGACCGTCGAGAAGAGCAGCTGGGAGGAGGCCGCACGAGCTCGGCAGACTGCTTGAAGGGAGAGGTCGCTGAGGAGATCGCAGAGGAGCTCGTAGGAGGAGCAGACCGTCGAGAAGAGCAGACCGTCGAGAGGGGCCGCTGGGAGGAGGGCACACGAGCTCAGTAGACCGTTGGAAAGGAGAGATCGCTGAGCGAGATCAGCAGGGAGAAGACGCTGAGCGAGAGCGCAGAGAAAAAAAAGGTGGGGGGCCACTTGACAGAGAAGGAGGCTATAAGAAGCCGATTAGCATTCGCAGGGGGGGAGAAAAGAGCGGCAGAGGCCGCAGGGGTGAGGTGCGGTCACAAAAAATGAGACCACCAAGACAAGAAGCTCGCAGGAGGGGGGCTGACGGTCACAAAAATTTGAGACCGCAGGTCTGGACCGAATTCTCTGATACCATGTAGAGAAATACGAAACCTTGTATATATTTCCTCTTGACTTAAATACAGAGTATGAATACATATATATAGGAGGGAGAAAGAGAAAATAAATCCTATACAAGATGTGAGACTAAACAATAAGCTCCAATATGGGTCTTTACATGGGCTTTTCTAACAAAATGTTATAGGTCCAAAAAATACAAGCATAAAAGTAAAATAAAACATTCCTTACAATAGAGCGACGCACAAAGGTTAAACAGAAACCTCACTGTTAACCCAAAAACCATATAGCTTCTTCTCTCCAACTCATCTCTGTAGTCTCCTCTTTTGGCTGAAATTACCTACGTTTCAAGCTATGGAATCATTGGCGACTGGGAATCAGTTATCGTTGTTGGTGTTGTACGCAACCACTTCGCACTCGTGCCAACCAGGAAGGAGGGCGCGCCCAATCCCAAGGCGCAAAAAGCTCCCATCCTTCCCGATCTTTAAAAAGCAGGTATTTGCCTTTGTGGTCATCATTAAGTTCTGGTTGTTTGATTCAAATTCTCTCAGGTACCTTTCCATTCCGTATAATTACCGAGGGTCCCCTGCCGTCTCAGGGCAAACAATTCGCAGTTATGGCGAGCGCGCTAGAGGCCACTATGCTGTGTGTGAACAACTATGAGCAGGTTGCGCTCGTGTCAACCAAGGAGTTCAAGGAACTGCACGTGAAGGTGTAGATTGTGAAAACGTATTCTGACAAGGTGTGATTATGGTGGATCCGAAGGCGACCATCGTGGAGCGGCAAACCGTTGCGTCGGAGTTGAAGAAGACTGTCGTGGGGCAGGAGGCGGTGACTGCTCGGAATTCTTGTCTCGGGTAAAGGGTATTCCCCACGTTGTTTCGTCGGGGTGGTGGGTGAAATTGTTGGGGAGTTAGTAGAGTTGCCCAGAGGAGTTGGAATAGATGTGTTGGGGATGCAAATGGGTTTGTGAGGAGAGGAGTGAGTGACTGAGACGGTTGGGGGATGAGGTTTGGTCATGGATGCTGGTAAAGATAGTAGAACCAAATACTTCGATAATCATCCAAAAAGAACCCTTACTCATACACATACATGAGTGAGGGGGAAACCAAAAAATAGCAAAAGACCAAAATACCCTCAACCGGGATTAATACACATAACAGCGGGACGACATGAAATAATATGAATGATAACTCTCCCCCTCAAGTCGGCCGGAAGATGTCAGTCATCCCTAGCTTCTGAATACCATCAGTAAACATATCACATCCCAAGCTTTTGGTGAACACATCAGCCAGTTGATCTTTGGAATGAACAAAAGGAGTTACCACGGTCTTCTTATCCAAGTCATCTTTAATAAAATGTCGATCAACCTCAACATACTTCGTCCTGTCATGTTGGACTGGGTTATGTGTTATGCTAATAGCGGCCTTATTGTCTCAAAATAAGGAGAAGGGAGCTGTCTCAGTGAAACCTAGATCTTGTAACACAGTATGCATCCACAGACCCTCACATAGGCCCTGAGACAGCACGAAATTCAACCTCAGCACTTGATCTGGCCACTACATTCTGTTTCTTGCTACGCCATGTCACAAGGTTTCTACCAATGAAAGAACAATAACCAGTTGTGGACTTTCTATCATCTTGACATCCTGGCCAATCAGCGTCGGTAAAGACCTCAATCTTTAAGTTATTGTTTTTGGAGAACAATAGACCGTGGCCAGGAGCTTTCTTCAAGTATTTTAGCACACGATACGCAACATCTTGATGTCTGATCCTGAGAGAGTGCATATACCTGCTCAGAATCCCTACCGCAAATGTAATGTCAGGCCGAGTATGGGATAAGTATATAAGTTTCCCAACCAGTCTTTGATAACGTGATACATATGCATGGTCACCATCGCTATCACTATCAATCTTATAGTTCTCCTCCAAGGGAGTGTTGGCAGGGGAACAACCAAGCATACTTCTCTCCTTTAGGAGATCCAATACATACTTTCGTTGGGATTTGAATATACCCTGATCAGGTCTAGCCACCTCGATACCCAGAAAGTATCGTAACCTTCCTAAGTCCTTCACCTCAAATTCAGAAGCTAAGAGGGCTTTAAGACTGACAATCTCCTCTATGTCATTTCCTGTAATAACAATGTCATCCACGTAGACAATGAAAACCACAACCTTCTGTTCACGTCTCCGGATAAACATGGTATGATCAGAGTGAGCTTGCTTGTACCCAACTTGAGCATGGCAGTGAGAAACCTTCCAAACCAGGCCCTAGGTGATTGCTTCAGGCCAAAGAGAGATTTCTTTAAGCGGCATACAAGCCCTTCAGCTCCTTTCATAACAAATCCAGGAGGAAACTGCATGTACACCTCTTCATCGAGCTCACCGTGAAGGAACGCGTTCTTCACATCCAGTTGGTGAAGGTACCAGTCCAGGCAAGCCGCACAGGATAATAACACCCTAATAGAGTCCATCTTTGCAACAGGAGCAAAGGTCTCTTGATAATCAACTCCCTGCGTCTGAGTGTAACCTTGAGCAACCATACGTGCTTTGTGTCGTTCCACTTTACCTTCTTGGTTTTGCTTAACAGAGAAGACCCACTGTGAGCCTATAGCTTTCTTCCCAGGAGAAAGAGAGGAGACTTCCTAAGTATGATTCTTCTCCAGGGCAGACATCTCATCGTGCATGGCCTGTGTTCATACAAGTATCTGCAAGGCTTCCTGCAACGATTTAGGAATAACAACCAAGAAAAGAGATGAAACAAAGGTCTGATGAGGCGGGGTGAGATGTTGATAAGCCACAAAGTTAGAAATAGGGTGTTGCGTACTCGTGGCTTTACCTTTCAGCAATGCAAAAGAAATATGCATATCCGCATCATCAGAATCTGAGGCCGAAGTAGACACTGATAGAGGAGGAACTCTAGTAGCCTGTGTACCTGAACGACGGTGATATATGTGGGGAAGCGGAGAGATCGGGGTGGAGATCAAAGGTACCTGGATAGGAGCAGTGGCGACCAGAGTATGTAGTTGTGGTAAAGTGGAGGTCATGGAAGGAAGGAGGGGAAAGGAATAGGAGTAGTAGCTGTATCACCATCACTCTCCCCCTGACGAAGAGAATTGAGTCGAAGGCAAATAATAAGATTCCCGCTCCCGGAAAGTAACGTCCATGATACAGAACATACGCTGAGAAGGAGGGTGATACGAATGATACCCTTTGGTGACAGAAGAGTAGCCAATAAAGACACAACGGAGAGCCCGAGGGTCAAGTTTATCACGATTTGGTTGGTGGATATGCACAAAACAAACACACCCAAAGATACAGGGTGCTAAATGGGAAGTATGAACCACACAGGTAGTGGAAAGATGAGCTAGATGAGTAGTATAGGAAAGGACATGAGAAGGAAGGAGATTGATAAGATGAGCGGCAGTGAGAACTGCATCCCCCCAATAGGTTTTGGGAAGGTGCATGGTGGATAGAAGGCAGCGAGCAACCTCAAGGAGGTGCCGATTTTTAAGTTCGGCCACACCATTTTGAGAAGATGCGTGGACACACGTTTTCTGGTGAATAATACCATGAGTGGTGAGATAAGAACCGAAGGCACCATGATCGTCATACTCTCCTTCATTATCACTTCTAAGAACACGAATAGAAGCGCACCGAATTGGATTTGCACCATTTATGAAATATTTGAAAGCAAGAAAAAACTTTATTTTTTTTCTTCAAGAGATAAACTCATGTAGTACGAGAGAAACAGTCAATAAAAGTGGCAAACCATCGAAAACCAGTTAAAGATAAAATAGGGGACGGTCCCCACATATCAGAATGTATCACATCAAAAGGGATAGTACTGGGAGAAGAAAGATGCGAAGAAGTATGTCGCACATATTTAGGCTCATCACATACATCACAAGTAAAATTTTGAATAAAAGGTAAAAAAGCAGGAAACAATTTTTGGATATAAGTGGAGGACGGATGTCCTAGGTGCAGATGCCAATGGCGAACATCATCAGTTGTGGCGACGGAACAGGAAAGAGCCTGAGAGGGTATATGGGAGTCCAGGTAGTACAGGCCACCTCGATTCCTACCACTGCCAATGTTCCGCTTCGTACCCAGTTCCTGAAAAACACAAGAGTTAGGAAAAAAGGTTACAGAGCAGTTCAGGGATCTAGTAATGTTGCTTATGGAAAGTAAATTGCGAGGAAAAGATGGGACATGAAGAACAGAGGGAAGAGACATAGACGGGAAACATGAGTTGTTGCATTTACCGCAATAGAGGATAAAGATCCATTTGCAGAAATGGTCTTGTCCTGACCAGACAAGGGGGTATAAGAGAGGAAACCTGAGGAAGACCCAGTCATGTGTCCGAGGAAGAGGCTGTGGCAGCATGAGCACTGGACATCGCAATAGTGGTCAGGGAAGTAGAGCCTCCCGTAACAGGATCAAAGCAGACGACGAAAGGCATCCACTTCCTGAGCTGTAAGAGATCCAAGAGGGGAACAATGGGACTCATCGTAGACATCTGTAGTATACGCAACATCATGAGAGCGAAGACCACTATGTCTCTGGCCACTACGACCAGGTCCACGACCACGACCACGACCAGGAGGAGCAAGATGTGGATGAAGCTTGAAACACACCTCCCGAGAATGTCCCATTCGACCACAGTAGTCACAGGTAGGCACAGAAGATCCATGAGTGGGAATAAGACCACGAGCAACACTTGTGAAGGTAGAACGATCAGGCGGCGCCATAACACTGATGGACTTGCGTCGGTTTTCATCACCCAGAACCATACTGAAGGCCTCATGAAGGGAGGGAAGCGGAGAGCGATGAAGAATATGCGTCTGCACCATATCGGATTCCATGTTCAAGCCCATCAAGAAGACATGGAGACGAAAGCGATCTTCATTCTTCTTTATCTGAACAACATCAGCAGTAAACGCAGGAGTGAAGTGAGCAAAGTAGTCTGACTCTTGGTAAAGACGCTCAAACTTAGAGAAAAATGACGAAACGGTCATCGACCTTGCCTTAATTCCAAAATACGGCGAGTGAGCTCATACAACTGAGTGGAACTATAGATCTGTGACTAAGTTTCCCGAGCACGAGTCCAGATCTCAGATGCAGAATCCATCAACATATAGCTTTGGTAGACCTTGGAAGACATCGAATGTAGGAGCCATGAGACCACAAGTGAGTTGTCGGAATCCCAACGCTTCCAGGTGGGATCAGTCTTGAGGGGCTCCTTAATCGTCCCATCGATATATCCGAACATCTGCTTACTGCGAATAACATGTTGAGCAGCACGAGACCATTCAAGATAATTTGTACCGTCTAAGGGAACCGTGGTAATCTTCAAGGAGCTAGAGTGGCCATGGGGCTGCTGGGAGTCACTCATCTGAGGTTGGATCACCCCTGGAGAAGACGCAGAGGAATCGGGAACACCCATATCAACGAAGAAGGCGGGAGGAAGCAACAGAGGGCTGGCAGCGGCCAGAAGCACGCAGAAAATCAGAAGCAGCGGCAGCTGGGTCGGAGTAGAAGAACAGCCATCAGAGAGGCCTCGACAGCAAGAGCAGTGGGTTAGAGTCTAGGAGTCGTAGAAGTCAGCAGTGCAAGGGAAGGCCGGAGAAGACAGCAGCGTCATTAGAAGAAGAAGGCAGCGTCTTCTTCAGCGGCTGTCCGACGGGAATCGACCGTCTAGCCGCTCGGCGTCATGCGGGATCAGCAACCACGAGCCCGCAAGGAGCCGCAAGGGGCAAGCTATTGGTTGATGCGGATGATCGAGCGACGCAGACGATTGATCGGCGCGGTCGATCGATCGGGAGAAACGTAACAAGCGAGCGACGGAAGAGATAGCGCGGGATTAGGGTATTCGCCTCTGATACCAAGTAGAACCAAATACTTCGATAATCATCCAAAAAGAACCCTTACTCATGCATATACATGAGTGAGGGGGAAACCTAAAAACAACAAAAGACCAAAATACTCTCAACCGGGATTAATACACATAACAACGGGACGACTTGAAATAATATGAATTAAAACTAAGATTTGCACTACATTGGCCGGGCTGGCCAATGTCTTTTGAGTGGGAGTCAACTACCGCCAGGTGATGAACTCGGCGTTCATCGAAGCCTCAAGGTAGTGGTCGTGAACTCCGAAGATAAGCTTCGCACTTCGCCACACCCACCACACCTTTTAGGGTATTGAACCCCGATTTGCCTTTGGAGGTATTTTAGAGGAGTCTTATTTATAGCAACAACAGAGAGGTCAAGCGGAGTACTCACCACCCAAAAACCCTCGAGTTTCTTTGTCCAGCCTCTTCTTTTTAGTCACCTCCTCTTGTAAGAGTTTGTGAACCCACCCTTATTCGTTCTGAGGGGTATAAGTAACTAGTCTTTGTAGAAGGAGGTCGCCAAGTGTAAATGATGGGGAATCGGAACCGTGCATTATATGCGGATCGACGATCGTCACATTATTTGTTCTTTTCATTTTTCATTTCGAGTTGTATTTTTATGTCTTTTTTAGTAGGGACGATCGGTCAATCACAGCCGTTCGTTACCCTCTAGAGTCTATAAATAGAGGGTGAGGGCTCTCATTTTAGGCATTGAAGATTGGAGCATAGAAGCCCAATCCTTGATCACTTCGGTGCCGAAGCCGAACCACGGGTCCGAAGCTCGGGTCTACCTCCTCCCTCCCATTCCCCTTGACCGGCCCCTACCATCCTTCCCCTTGGCCTGCCACTCCACCACCCCTCCTCCACCTTAAGCAACAACCATCCTCCTCCAGAACTGCAGCGAACGTATCCCCCTCCCCAAACAACCAACTTTTCCTTCTCCTCCACCTCAAGCAACAACCATCCTCCTCCATAACAGCAACCAACGTATCCCCCTCCCAAAACAACCAACTCATCCTCCCCCCCACCCCTTATATTGTTGTAGATCCACCTTCAACCTCCCTATCTCCATCACAAAAACAGCCCCATACCCAAATAAAAATATCTCTGACAATCACTGGAGTTCGTCTCCGGCCACCTCTGGATGTTGAAACCGAGACTTGAGAACAAGACTTGGTCTCTGTGGAGTTCGGGTCCCCAAAAGAGGGGGTGACCTCACACCTACTTCTCTCAAGGGAGAGCACTAGGCCAAAGACTTAGGAAACTAGGAACAAGACCAAGGGCTCAGAGAGGAGGTCCCACCGCACACCCGGAAGAACTTAGAGCGCTTCCCCTCTCAAGCCAATGCTGAGCTTGGGGCACCTTTGGAGGCTCTCTTCACCCACTTGAAGAAACTTGGGGAGAGAGAAGCCCAAAAAGAAGTCCATCCAAATGGTGCCCCCTTGGTTCTATTTATAGTTTTTCGGACTTGCTCTGCCGATAGCCACATTTTGGCCTACGAGATTACGAAAATACCCCCGAGTTTAGCCTGCCAACGGCCAAATCCCGCAATTCGAGACGCTAAACGTAGGCCGTCGCCACTTCCTGGGGCCGGGCGAGAGGGGGCAGGCCTCCTCCCTTGCTCGCCCCCCTTGCTGGGGCGGGGCGAGCCCGGGAGGCCGCATGCCTCCGGCTCGCCCCCTGCTGGGGCGGGGCGAGCCCAGGAGGCCACCTACCTACGGCTCACCACCTGCTGGGGCGGGGCGAGCCCGGGAGGCCACATGCCTCCGGCTCGCCCCCTTGCTGGGGCGGGGCGAGCCCGGGAGGCCGCACGCCTCCGGCTCGCCCCCTCTGCTGGGGCGGGGCGAGCCCGGGAGGCCACATGCCTCCGGCTCGCCCCCTGCTGGGGAGGGGCGAGCCCGGGAGGCCACCTGCCTTCGCCTCGCCACCTCTACTGGAGCGGGTCGAGCCCGGGAGGCCGCATGCCTCCGGCTCGCCCCCTTGCTGGGGCGGGCGAGCCCGGGAGGCCGCACGCCTTCGGCTCGCCCCCTTGCTGGGGCGGGGCGAGCCCGGTTGGCCGCACGCCTCCGGCTCGCCGCCTGCTGGGGCGGGGCGAGCCCGAGAGGCCACCTGCCTCTGGCTCGCCCCCTCTGCCCTCCCTAGGCTGGGCGAGCGGGAGGTCGCCCGCCTCCCCTGCTCGCCCCGCTCTTCGGAATAATCTGGGGTTGCGCCCCTCAGTCTTTAGCCCGTCCGATGGCTCACCCGCCCCTCTTACCTAGGGCAGTGCCTCTTAAAAGATATTGGGCATAATGACCTCTTGGGCCCCGGGGATCCACTCGGCGAATACATGGTTGTACACAATCCCCGCTCTTTTCGAGCGGGACTCACGCTCGGAAAGAAAAGTCCAACCCTGCCTATTCGGCGAGTGCCTTCCTGAGAGCCCGGCTAGCGGAACCACCTCGGGGGAAAAACACTTAGCCTCCCCGAGAGGTCTTCCTACCCTGCGGGCTAGCGAGAGCCCGACTAGCGGAGCCATCTCGGGGGGAAAACACTTAGCCTCCCCAAGAGGCCTTCCTACCCTGCCGGCTAGCGAGAGTCATCTCGGGGGAAAACAATTAGCCTCCCGAGAGGCCTTCCTACCCTACAGGCTAGCAAGAGCCTGACTAGCGGAGCCATCTCGGGAGAAAAAACACTTAGCCTCCCCGAGAGGCCTTTCTACCCTGCCGGCTAGCGAGAGCCCGGCTAGCGGAGCTATCTCGGGGGAAAAAACACTTAGCCTCCCCGAGAGACCTGCCTACCCTGCCGGCTAGCGAGAGCCCGGCTAGCGGAGACATCTCGGGGGAAAAACACTTAGCCTCCCCGAGAGGCCTTCCTACCCTGCCGGCTAGCGAGAGCCCGGCTAGCGGAGCCATCTCGGGGGGAAAATACTTAGCCTCCCCGAGAGGCCTTCCTACCCTGCCGGCTAGCGAGAGCCCGGCTAGCGGAGCCATCTCGGGGGAAAAATACTTAGCCTCCCCGAGAGGCCTTCCTACCTTGTCGGCTAGCTAGAGCCCGGCTAGCGGAGCCATCTCGGGGGAAAAACACTTTGACAACCTCCGGCCACTGAGCGGTTCCCGGCCCTGCCAGCTTGATGGGAGCCTGGTCATCGGGCCAGCATCGGGGCTAAGTACATTGAAATCCTCCGGCCACCGAGCGGTTCCCGGCCCTGCCAGCTTGGTGGAAGTCTGGTCAGCGGGCCAGCATCGGGGCTAAGTACTTTGAAATCCTCCGGCCACCGAGCGGTTCCCGGCCCTGCCAGCTTGATGAGAGCCTGGTCAGCGGGTCAGCATCGGGGCTAAGTACTTTGAAATCCTCCGGCCACCGAGCGGTTCCCGACCCTGCCAGCTTGGTGGGAGCCTGGTCAGCGGGCCAGCATCGGGGCTAAGTATTTTGAAAACCTCCGGCCACCGAGCGGTTCCCGGCCCTGCCAGCTTGGTGGGAGCCTGGTCAGCGGGCCAGCATCGGGGCTTAGTACTTTGAAATCCTCCGGCCACCGAGCAGTTCCCGGCCCTGCCAGTTTGGTGGGAGCCTGGTCAGCGGGTCAGCATCAGGGCTAAGTACTTTGAAAACCTCCGGCCACCAAGCGGTTCCCGGCCCTGCCAGCTTGGTGGGAGCCTGGTCAGCGGGCCAACATCGGGGCTAAGTACTTTGAAAACCTCCGGCCACCGAGCGGTTCCCGGCCCTGCCAGCTTGGTGGGAGCCTGATCAGCGGGCCAGCATCGGGGCTAAGTACTTTGAAAACCTCCGGCCACCGAGCGGTTCCCGGCCCTGCCAGCTTGGTAAGAGGCTGGTCAGCGGGTCAGCATCGGGGCTAAGTACTTTGAAAACCTCCGGCCACCGAGCGGTTCCCGGCCCTGCCAGCTTGGTGGGAGCCTGGTCAGCGGGCCAGCATCGGGGCTAAGTACTTTGAAAACCTCCGGCCACCGAGCGGTTCCCGACCTTGCCAGCTTGGTGGGAGCCTGGTCAGCGGGCCAGCATCGGGGCAAAATACTTTGAAATCTTTCATCACATTAGTCATCATATTACATGTGAGAAAAAACTAAGTATGAAAGCAAAACATCGTACTACATAGGCTTAGAGAAAAAAAAACTAAGTATGGAAACCAAAGCTCGGTCTCCTACTCCTAGGCCTGATCTTCCTCGACCCCCTCCGGTTGCTGTTGTTGCTGCCTCGGACCACTTGCCTCCCTCATTTCCAAAAACTCGGGGCAGGCGGACGTCGCGTGACCCTCCTCCTCGTGGAGGTCACAGTAGGGCAACGCAACCATATCCCCTCCTCTTTCTCTCCTTTCTGCTTTCCTGGCTCTCCTCCTTCTGCCACCGCCAATTGTCATGGTTTGCTGAGGTGGTGGAAGAGGTGTCTATGGTCCCTGCCTCCACCTTGGGGGGTCGGGTCTCTCCCCCTGGAAGTTGCCCTCTCCTTGGTCAAACTTTCTTTCGGGATCCTCCATCTCCCCTTTCTGCTGCCCTGCCTCCGGCTCACTCAGCTTGGCCAACCTTTTTGCGAATTCCAGGTTGGCCTCCTCACTCTCAATTTCTTATGCCGCCCTTTCCATCAACTCCTCGAAGGATAAGGGGGTCTTCCGCTTTAAGCTCATCTTGAAGAATCCCTCTCGCAGCCCTACTATGAAGGCGAGCTGGAGGGTGAACTCGGGCACTTCCTGGGTGAGCAGGACCTCTTCCTGGAACCTGTCAACGTAACGAGCCAGCGACTCCCTTGGCTCTTGCTTGATCTTGAAGAGTGTCTCGACATCCTTCTTCCTCTTCTTCGATGTTGAGAAACGCAACAGGAAACCTTGGCGCAGATCTTTGAAGGCATAGATAGACCCCACGGGGAGTTGGTGGAACCAATCCCTTGCCTTCTCCTTCAGAGTGGTGGAAAAGAGCCGGCACTGGAAGGCATCTGACATAGGCCTGACTGAGACTATGTCCTCGAACCACTACAAGTGCAGGGCTGGGTCATCCTTGCCGAAGTAGTAAGACATCTCCGGCCCTCTGAACCCCTCTAGGACCGGGGCCGAGAGGATCAACTCACAAAAAGGACTCCCCCCGCCTGCTCGGCCCCCTTTGGGGTGGGGCGAGTGGGGGCTGGATGCCTCCCCGCTCGCCCCCCTATGGGGCTGGGCGAGTGGGGGAAAGCTGCATCCCCACTCGCACACTTGGGGCTGGGCGAGTGGGGGAATGCTGCCTCCCCACTCGCCCCCTTGGGGCTGGGCGAGTGGCGAAAAGCTGCCTCACCACTCGCCCCCTCTTCGGAGACCGGGCGAGTGGGTGTCGGATGCCTCCCCACTCGTCTCCGTCAGCACCTTCTTCCCGGATTGCTGGCCGGGAGTGCTCTCGCCCACTCGCTGGGTCGGGACCTCCGGACCGCCTCCTCTCTCGCCTTCGCCTCTCGCGGCAAAAGCGAGCTGCAAGATCTGCAGGACCTCCCGCTTGAAATCTTCAAACATTTCCATTGTCACCATAGCCATCGGCGACTCCGAGTGGCCCGGGTCGAATCCATCTCCTCCACCTCCAGCCATAGAGTTCAGCTTGAGATTTTCTGTGTTGTTCACTCTCCACGCTCACCGCACCATAAATGTTGAAACCGAGACTTGAGAACAAGACTTGGTCTCTATGGAGTTCAGGGTCCCCAAAAGAGGGGGTGACCTCACACTTACTTCTCTCAAGGGAGAGCACTAGGCCGAAGACTTAGGAAACTAAGAACAATACCAAGGGCTCAGCGAGGAGGTCCCACCACACACCTGAAAGATCTTAAAGCGCTTCCCCTCCCAAGCCAATGCTGAGCTTGGGGCACCTTTGGAGGCTCTCTTCACCCACTTGAAGAAACTTGGGGAGAGAAAAGCCCAAAAAGAAGTCCCTCCAAATGGTGCCCCCTTGGTCCTATTTATAGTTTTTCGGACATGGTCTGCCGATAGGCACATTCTGGCCTACGAGATTACGAAAATACCCCCGGGTTTGTCCTGCCAACATCCAAATCCCGCCATTCGAGACGCTAAACACAGGCTGTCTCCACTTCCTGGGGCCGGGCGAGAGGGGGCAGGCCTCCTCCCTTGCTCGCCCCCTGCTGGGGCGGGGAGAGCCCGGGAGGCCACCTGCCTCCGGCTCGCCCCCTGCTGGGGCGGGGCGAGCCCGGGAGGCCACATGCCTCCGGCTTGCCCACTTGCTGGGGCGGGGCGAGCCCGGGAGGTCGCACGCCTCCGGCTCGCCCCCTCTGCTGGGGCGGGGCGAGCCCGGGAGGCCACATGCATCTGGCTCGCCCCCTGCTGGGGCGGGGCGATCCCGGGAGGCCACCTGCCTCCGCCTATCCCCCTCTGCTGGGGCGGGGCGAGCCCGGGAGGCCACATGCCTCCGCTCACCCCCTTGCTGTGGCGGGGCGAGCCCGGGAGGCCGCACGCCTCCGGCTCGCCCCCTTGCTGCGGCGGGGCGAGCCCGGAAGGCCGCACGCCTCCGGCTCGCCCCCTCTGCTGGGGCGGGGCGAGTCCGGGAGGCCACATGCCTCCGGCTCGCTCCCTTGCTGGGGCGGGGCGAGCCCGGGAGGCCGCACGCCTCCGGCTCGCTCCCTGCAGGGGCGGGGCGAGCCCGGGAGGCCACCTGCCTCCGGCTCGCCCCCTCTGCCCTCCTTGGGCTGGGCGAGCGGGAGGCCGCCCGCCTCCCCTGCTCGCCTCCCTCTTCGGAATAATCTGGGGCTGCGCCCCTCGGTCTTTAGCCCGTCCGACGGCTCACCCGCCCCTCTTCCTGGGGCAGTGCCTCTTAAAAGATATTAGGCATAATGACCTCTTGGGCCCCGGGGATCCACTCGACGAATACAGGGTTGTACACCGGTGGTCCTCCCATACAAGATTCCTACATTTTGAGTTTTCCGGTGATCGCCTGAAAACGTTTCCGGCGACCACCACCACCACCGGCAACCACCAGCCATCTCCTCCACTACCATAACTTCCCACTACTCTCTCAATTCCACCTTCCATTACTTTAGGGGTTAATTCCTAAAATTAAGGATAGCCACCCTTGTAAGACCCCCCCTTCGGAACTAGGCACGACCAGGGGATCTTATCACACACCACCGCCAATCCATTACAAAGAAGGGAATAACGGAAGAGTAGATTTATGAACGTCTCAACCCTCTCCCATCATTCTCTTCTAAGCTACGAACCGACGACGGTGCTAAGCGAACAACCATAACACCCCAACCAGGGTACACTATGAGCAGTAGCAGAAGAAGTACTAGCGGAAGACTAGCAGCCACGTAGTAACCACAGAAATATATGAGTATATAAAACAAGACAGAAATAGTCACAACAACGGCATGATGACCCCACAGTCCAAGTACAACAGTCTATAGAAAATCTGGGGGCTCACAAGTAACATGCCAAGCTGGATGAAAGATAATATATAAAGTGATGTAAAATGGTAAATCTAATGAGCTAACTATATGACTGATGATGTTGCTAAAAGTAGCAACGATCATCATCATGCCTTCTATCTTCACGCCAAGTCCACGTCGAGTCCATGCCAAGTCCACGTCATAGCTCTGGAAACACTCATGGTTTCGATTGCATCGCCTTCGGCGGAGCCTCCGCCTAAAATGATAAGCGCGAACGCGTTAGTCAAACTAGACTGAGTGGTTCTTCCCGCTCCCCCCAAAGCCCTAACGCTCAAGAGAGGGAAATACCACGCTGCAAGAAGTGACAGACGGTATAATATGCAAGTATAGCAGACAAGTATAAATATGGTATCAAGATTAATACAACTAGCAGGCTATTATATATATGAGCAAGTATGACAATTAATATCAGCGAGAAAACTAACACCCTGACATATACGAGCATATAAAGAGCAAAGTATAGAAAGAAAATGAATGTATAAGTTCTACTGTTTCGAACCTAGCGGTGTCCACACTCACGCACCCAACGATGGCTAAGCTAAAATAGTATGAAGTGTGCTATCATCTAAGAGCAGTACTAGTAAAAGAATAAACCCAACTGGGATTAACATCACATCACAAATGCACATGAAATCTACGTCGACATAAACTTAACAAACACACAGTGTCGAGACACAAGCACTCGATCGAAATCAAGTACAAACTAACGACTGAGACACTTATTTGTGGGGTAGCTAAGCCCACAGGCACCACCATCGTGGCCAAACGGTGCCAGTGGCACGTCTTGGCCACTTCTAGGGTGTTTAAGCACTATCACCCCTAGGCCTTACGTAGGTCTGCCCGAGCCCGTACTCAGTTTTTGCCCATACTGGCGGAACAAACAAAAGAACCGAGGCATAGCTCAGGTCGAACTCCAGGTGGCTAACACATACACAAACAACAATCTAGGCTAGGGCGCACGCTGTTATTCGACCATGACGCTATCCTAGAGTCACTGTACTAACCCTCCGGAGTGTGCCACCGGTAGAGCTAGCGACCTACCACATCATACACATGAAAACATACAAACAATCACTTAGGGGAAAGAACACCCTACTAATCATCGCACATGAGGGGAAGACACTCAGCTAGTGTATCGTCCCAATTTAGGGTTCGTGGCGCACTCTCGTCTACTCCCACTGAAATCATCTTATAGATTCATAGCATCGAGACTGCGATCATCGTTTCATGCTCGATCCTGATTTCATAATAGGCTTAAACCCACTAATTCTTCAAGTCTAAGTTCATTATATATGTTTCTGTCATCGGACTCGTCTAAGCATTCCAAGGGTTAATATCCTCAAATCTAAACCAGGTTTGGATTATCCGCTCATAAGCATCAATTATCATCAGTTATGATAATACCCTTAGAAGGTATCATGTCGTTGGTTAAATAATATTGCAATTGACGATGCTTCCTTGGTTCGACGATACTACCCTAAATCTGAATCACGTGACAACAGACTTGGTTCATCTTCGACATCAGTCTCCTCCGCAAACTTCACCATTTATTTTCATCGTGCGGTTCTCCGTTGAGTTCGTCGCATGATCCACCGTCGATCTCTGCCATAAGTATTGTTGATCTTCATTGCGGGATCCATTAATGATTTTCGTCGCACGATTCTTCATTGATTTCCATCGCGCGATCAACACGAGTTTTTCATCACGAAATATACCATTGATCTCGCCGCACAATTTAATATTAATTCTCGACGTGCGAGCGTTGTTATTTTGATCGCGCGCATCGATATTATTTACCACCGCGCGATCGTCGTTGTTTCGACCGCGCGCGCAATAATATTTATTTATCATCGTATCGCACCGCGAGTCAGAGGGGTCGCAAGGACCGACTCAAAATGATCCGCAACCACGCCGAGCACGACTACGCTCAGGTGTCCGCGGGTCGCCGGAAAAATGGGACCTTTGCGAGAAGGTTTCTACAATTGAAACTTAAGATCTATGCGGAGGGAGGAGTCGGGGAAGAACGCACATTGTGTCCATGCATGCTACCCAATAGCCGCGTATGCGGCATTTGTCCGTCGTTCCCGGTCCTGGTCAGATCTCGCCGATCCGGATCTCGTTTGACGATCGCCGAAGGAGTCGGCCTTGGATCCCACCGTAGAGTTCGCTGTTTTTGGAGTTTTCACCGACGGAAATTGAGGAGGCTAGTGGTTAATGAGATGGCTGTGAGAGGGAGAAAATGAGAGTGTGAGAGGGAGAGATGGAGGTGAGTTCTGGATTAAAAAAAAAAGTAAACAGAGAGGTAGAGAGAGAAAGATCTGGAGGGAAAATTGTAGAGAGAGAGAGAAATGGAGGAGCTTCGCCGGAGTAAAGGCTTGTCGGAGGAGAGCTTGCCGCGAAAGTGGAGATATCTCGCCGGAGATAGGCTCTATCCGAGGAGATCTCCAGAGTTGGGGCTGATGTAGAGGATTGCTCGGTTTGGAATAGCCATGGATATTGTAGAGAGAGCGGAGAGATGGAGGAGTTTCTTATTGTTGGCGGCCGGCGAGTAGCAAGGAGGTGGACAGCTGCTCAGGGGAAAGGTGTTCTGAGTCGCCATGGAACAGGGAAGAGGTGAAGGCGCAAGGAGGAGATCGGCAAGGTTTGTTTTCTAACCTAAAACTTTACGTGTAGATATATATATAGATAATAATAATAATAGTTACTACTACTATTATTATTATTATTAAAACTTTTATTTATTATATTCAAACGCCCGTATCTCGCTCTAGAGGACTCGAAAATTGCCGCGGACGGGCTCGTTTCGACCGTCTCGCTGACACGCATCCAATGGAACGATCAGAGGTCACTTCCGAGTTCGTTTGCTCATTTTACGCTCTCTGAAGCGTTTACGGCCTAACTTTACTTGAATATCAAAAACCCTTCAAACGACGTCGGAATCGCAAACGGATAAATTCGTTGAACTCGTACTATTGTTACGAGTCTAACAAGACTGACTGGGGTCAATTGCGAGGTTGTTTGCTCGATTTCACAATGGTGGATAAATACGCTATTCGTAGATCGTGCCTGAATGACAAATTCACCGATACTTATCGGAATCGAGCGCAGATAGTTTTGTTGAACTCGTATTGGCCTCCCGAGTCTAACAAAACTGACTGAGGTGAATTCCGAGGCCGTTTGCTTGATTTCACCTTTTAGATAATTTCGTTACTTAAATTCGCGTCGACACGATAGATTCTTCGATACTCATCGGAATTGAGTGTGGTCGACTCCATTGGACTCGTATCAACTTTACGAGTCCAACAAAACCAACTTAGGTCGATTATGAGGTCATTTGCACAATAGTCGTATTTGAAGCGTCGCGTAGCTCGAGGGGACCCTTTTTGGCCAACTCCATATATATGCATTAGAATGCGACGAAAAAACGTCGTTGAATTCATATTGGTCTTACGAGTGTAACATCACTGAACAGAGTCCATTTTGAACTCATTTGCTCAAAAGTCGGTTTGAGTCGTTATAGCTCGAAGTTCGGATTAAACCAATGGTAATTGGTTCACCAGACCAATAAGGTCGCACTGGCCCTGAACAAGCTCACCAAGAGGGGTCGATTGAACCGGTTAGGTCCCCTAGGGGTTCAATCAGTCAGGTCAGAATTTTGGGATGTTACAACCTTTTCCACTATCTCCCTTCTATTTCCTAGCCCACATCCCATCCATAACCGCACCCCTCTCTCCTCAGACTTCTCTCAACCGGCCATTACATTTTCCCTGCTAGTTCACGTGGAGCCACAAGCAATTTTCCCCAAAATTATTAAATCCCACTCATCCTAAGTGCTGCTGACCGAAATTCAGTCCCCCTGTTTCCTGCACCCTTAAGTTCACGTGGATCCACTACTCATTTGTTCCCCAAAACCCCGAGCCAACTATTCTCCTCCCTGTCATTTATTCCTTGACCTGCACCCCCTCGTGGAGCCACCCCCAACCTTCACCCAGCAGGCCAAAGCCCCCATAATTGCTGCCAGGGCACTGTCCAGCCTCCTGTCAGCCACCCAGAGTGTTGTTCAGACCATCCAGAACAGCAGATTCCTCTTGCTCGTTGCTGAAGACAGCCCCCTGCACCTTCCTATTTGCTGTCTCCATTCCTGGACAGCCAAGTGCAGCCTCAGCTTGCTGAAATCCAGTCCCGGCAGCCTCTTAAAGCGCCTCCAGCCCTCTCCTCTTTATAGTCTTGGTAATCAAGGTTTGTGTGTTGATTTCTTTACCGCTAAGTCTTGTGTTTGTTCTATACTAGAAGAGATAGTGGTTTATAAGTTTGCATTCAATTGTTTTAGTCTTTGTAATCTCCCATTTAAATAGTATTTGATTTTCTGGCACTCTTGCACTTATACAACTTCACATGTTTCTATATTTGAAAGTTTTAACTCTTTGTGGCCAATCAAATTAATATTGGTTTATAAATATTCATTGTTGCAAGTACACCGACGAATTTATATGGTTGCACGTAGGAATTTCACTCACTATTTCTCCGTCATATAGGACCGTCCTGCGTCAGTAAAGCACGCCAAAGATGTTTTCGCGTAGCAGAGAACCGCTAAGGGCACGATAACAATTTATCCTATAGCAGTATAGTTGTAAAAGCATATTCCCTAGGACTAGCGAGACTGTTGAGATGCGGTCATGTGTCCCTTGCATGATCTTTGCACGACAGTCCAACGCTCGAGAGAGGCGGGATAGCCTTTAAGCAAGACTGTCTTCGCGGGCAATCTGTCATGTTCTCGAGAGAGCATTGGACGTGAGGATTCCTCGCGTGCTAGGGGCGAGCAAGGACCCTGTGCCATAAGTATAGAGATCTCCGAGCGGAGCAAGAAAGTGTTATTTCGACGGGAGACAATCATCCCACAAGTGCATCAAGCGATGACTACACAAGGACTGCACGCCGCGAGCAGGAGACGAATGAGATGAATTTATCGCAAGAGTTCTTCGTTGAGACTGAGGGTCGTGAGGACCACTGCGATGTGGAACGCATCGATACACAAGGACTATACCGAGCAAGGCAAGTGTCACGATCTCCTGCTAGTCTAAAGGACCCAATGCATTACACGTGACATGTTGTCGTTGATCCATGTATAGCGGGCATTACACCCAACACTAACGAGACCATTGAATAGATAAAATAGTAGATTGTCTTTGAACAAATAACTATTTATTCATTGACAGAAAATTATAAGAAACGTGTACCTCATAGGAGATGCAAACCCATCCTGGAAATTGTTCCAGCCACAAAATTCCAGATAGAACCTTTAGTAAAAGGATCTGCCAAGTTATGCTGACTTCTATACATGTATACATGTCTAAGCCGGACAACTTTACCCATAGAAGAGAACATGTGTCATGCCACAATAGTTGCCTGACTACAACAGTATAACTGTCATTATTGATAGCAGCATTAACCAGAATATTGTAAAGCATAACTGTGCGTACGCTTCAAATACTATCCAACTTATTATATGGCATTCTAGTCTAATTGGAGGTTTATGGACTACAAATTTTTGCATGAAAGTGGCTCTTATGCATCTCAGCTTAAATTTGTATAGTAGTCAATAAACCTTAAGACGCCCTGCATCAAAATTTAAACTAATAACTTCTCATATAGATCAAAACACTCGAATAATGTGATGCAAACAATATGGAAATTAAATAAATTTGTAGATATGAATTGGACCAATGATCTTGCCTAAATGATTAGAACATAACTGTTAGACAATATAGGAAAACCTATGTAAAGGCCCATATATTAGGCCCATTTATTCTCCTCTCTTTTAGTCTCACATCTCTTGTAGAGGATTTCTTCCTCCTCTCTCTTCCTATATATTTGTACTCATACTTGTATTTATCAACCAAGTGAATATACTACAAGGTTTATACCATTTCTCTACATGGTATCAGAGAACTCGGTCCAAATTTTGCAGTCTCCCTTTTTTTTTGACCGCCTGAGACCGCTCCCCCCTGTTTTTCTTGAGCTCTCGCGGTCTCCTTTTTTTTAGACCGCTTCCCCCTGCTGCCAGCTCTGCTCCTTCCAGCTTCCTCTCCCCTTTGGCTCTCTTATAGCCTTCTCCTTCCTGACACGTGGGACCCGCCTCTCCCTCCCGAACCCTCTTTCTTCCAAGCGGTCTCCCGTGCTTCTCGCTGCGATCTCTTCGCTACGATCTCCTCTTGCGGTCTCCAACCGCAAACCCCCCCGCGCCCCTCCTGCGATCTCAAGCCCTGCGGTCTCATCTGTTGTCGTGCGTTCTCGCTCTTCTCTTCTTACCAGCTCGCCACGACTTGCGACCTGCTCTGCTCTTCTTGCCAGCTCGCTGCGATCTCTTCGCTGCCTCCACCTCGCCAGCTAGCGATCTCTGCTAACTCCTGTCCGCCAGCTTGCCGTTCGCCAGATCGCCATCCCGCCAGCGAGACCGCCAGTCTGCGATCTGCGGGACCTCCCCGAGTCTTCTGCGATCTGCTCTGGACGCCCCTGACCGCTGCTCTGCTCTGTCTGGACGCCCCTGACCGCTGCTCTGCTCTGGACGCCCCAGACCGCTGCCCAGACCGCTGCTCTGCTCTGCTCTGGACGCCCCTCCAGACCGTTGCTCTGCTCTGTTCGCTGCCGCAGCCGGTCTACCTGGCATTGCCGCTGCTCCTCTCTAGCCGGCTTCTCTTCCATTCGCCTTCCTTCCAATGGCCCTCGACGATTCCTCCTCCACTACCATTCCGTCGCCTACTCCTGGTTCCTCTGCTCACGGTGGTCGTCCCCCGTCTCGGGGACGAGGACGTGGTGGCCGACCTCCTTTAAAGTGTGCTTACTGTGGCCGTGACGGTCATCGTGAAACAACCTGCTACCGTAAGCATGGTCTCCCTCCTCATCTTGCTGCTACTTCGGCACCTCCTGCTGTGCCTTCACCAGCCGATCAGCCTGGTCCTACTCGACAGGAATATGATGACCTACGCTCCCAGTTCCAACAGCTTCAAGGCAGTCTTGGCAGTTCTTCTGGCTCAGTTGCTTCCTTCTCTACTGAAGGTATAACCTGCTTATCTCACTGTTCTCATTGGATCGTAGAGTCTGGAGCGACGCATCATATCACCTCCCAGAAACCACATCAGTATCTACAGACGTCTCACCCTCCGTCTATTGTTGTCGCAAATGGCGCGACTACTCTGGTTGCTGGTGCTGCTGATCTGCACCTCACTCCCACTCTAACGCTCTCCTCGGTTCTTCATGTTCCGGGCTCTCCCTTCAACTTACTCTCTGTGAGTCGTTTGATACAGGATCTTGATTGCTGTGTAACCTTCTCTTCCTCTTCTTTTGTTTTTCAGGATCGCCGCACACGGAGTATCATTGGTAGCGGTCGGTTGATGAATGGGCTCTATCTCTTGGATCTCCCACCTACCGCACTCTTGAATGTCTCCACAGCTGACTGGCATCGCCGTCTTGGGCATGCTCCTCTTCCAGTCCTCCGCAAAGCTCTCCCTGATGTACCTCTTCACGAGTTTACATGCGAAGCCTGCATCTACGGCAAGCAACATCGTTCCTCCTTTTCCCCTTCATGTACCCGGAGCACGACTCCGTTATCTTTAGTCCATTCTGATGTATGGGGCCCTTATAAGGTCCCCAGTATTTCTGGTTATCGTTACTTTGTAACTTTTATTGATGATTATTCCCGTGTTACCAGGTTATATTTACTCCATGATCGCTCTGAGCTACCATCTGTGTTTCGTGCCTTTGTAACTGAATCACGGACACAATTCTCCACTCCGCTTAAAATAATTCGAACTGACAACGCGCGCGAGTACACTGGCCGCTCCTTTTCTACTCTCTGCACAGAGTTTGGCATAATTCACCAAACATCTTGCGCCTATACCCCCCAACAAAATGGCGTTGCCGAACGAAAAAATCGTCACCTTCTGGATGTTGCTCGGGCACTCATGGTTCAAATGTGGGTACCTACAGAATACTGGAACTTTGTCGTCTCCACTGCTTGTCATCTCATTAACCGCATGCCCTCCTCCGTTCTTAACTTTGCCACTCCCATGAAACTCCTCTTCCCCTCCACTACTCTCTTTCCTATTCCACCTCGAGTTTTCGGTTGCGTCTGCTACGTCCACCTTCTCGGCCCGCCTGCCGATAAACTTGCCCCACGAGCTGCCAAGTATATGTTTGTCGGCTATTCTCGGACTCAAAAAGGATACGTGTGCTACTCTCCAACCACCGGCAAAACCATTGTCTTACCTGATGTTACGTTCAGTGAAGACCAATCATTCCACTCTCCCTCTGCTTCAAGCACATTACCTTCCACTACTGTTCGTCCTTTTGTTCCGACGGACACTACTCCCTCACCATCTCCGCCCCCTACGGTACCTTCACCAACTCCATCTACTAAACAGCCTCCTCCCATCATTCAAGTTTACTCTCGTCGTAAATCTAAGGATGGTTCCCGTCAGACGTCCACTGCTACTGATGCCTCTCCATCAGCGGTTGATCCAGCATCCGCCTCTACAGCTCATCTGATGGCAAACCACGTGTCTCTCCACCGGCTATCTCCACCTCTTCACCGGTTTGCTACCTCTTTCTTCCATTTCCCTCCCTAACTCTGTGCAGGAAGCACTACAGCATCCGGGGTGGCGTGCTGCGATGGAACAAGAGATGGTCGCTCTCCGAGCTAATCACACTTGGGAGCTGGTACCTCTTCCTCCCGGCCAACACTGTGTCAGCTGCAAATGGGTCTTCGCTGTCAAACAAAATGCCGATGGGACTATTGACCGCTTAAAGGCTCGTCTCGTCGCCCGCGGTTTCACTCAACAACAAGGCTTGGACTACGATGAAACCTTCTCCCCCGTAGCCAAGTTAAACATTGTTCGTGTGGTGATCTCTGTCGCTGTCCATCGTCGTTGGCCCCTTCTTCAGTTAGATATCAAGAACGCTTTCTTGAACGGTGATCTCCAGGAACCAGTGTATATGTACCAACCTCCCGGGTTTGAGACCACGGGGGAGTCTCGTGCAGCCTATGTTTGTCGCATTCTGAAAGCTCTCTATGGCCTCAAACAATCTCCGAGAGCTTGGTTTGATAAATTCTGCAAAGTCCTACTGGCACTTGGTTTTCGACGAAGCTCTGCTGATTTCTCTCTATTCATCAAAGAAGGACCCACGGGAACTGTGATCCTCCTTGTGTATGTTGATGATATCCTGATCACTGGGGATGACATCTCTGGGATACAACAACTCAAGGAGCATCTGAACTCGGCATTCCAAACGAAGGATCTTGGCAATCTTAGATACTTCCTCGGAATTGAAATCGTTCGTCGACCCGATGGGTTAGTCCTGTCCCAACGGAAATACTGCATTGACTTACTGCACGAGGCAGGCTTTTCTGGCTGTAAACCTGCAGATACCCCTATGGATTCAAACCAAAAATTATGTGCAGCTGGTTCTGAGACTGATCAACTCCTTGAGAATCCAGAGTACTACCGTCGTTTGGTTGGGAAGCTGATTTATCTTACAGTTAGTCGACCAGATATTTTGTTTGTCGTCGGCGTTGTAACTTGTAAGTCGCTTCATGCACACTCCAAGGACTTCTCACCTCCAAGCTGTTGGCGCAATCTCCGATACTTGAAAACCGCTCCTGGACAAGGCCTTGTCTACAAACCATCCACCTCGCCATCTCTTCTTGCTTACTCGGATGCTGACTATGTTGGCTCTCCTGATGACAGGCGTTCCACGACTGGTTTTTGTACGTACTTTGGTGGACATCTTATAACATGGCGTAGCAAGAAACAGGTTGTGGTTGCTCGCTCCTCGGCTGAGGCTGAATATAGAGCTATGACTGCTGTCGCATCTGAATTAACCTGGCTTGAAGGACTTTTGGGAGATTTGGGTGTCAAACTCTCCTCTCCGGCAACTCTTCTTTGTGACAGTCAGACTGCTATTCATATTGCCAAGAATCCTGTGTTTCATGAGCGGACAAAGCATATTGAAGTTGATTGTCACTTTGTCCGGGAAAAGGTTCAGTCAAAAAAGATCGAATTGGAACATGTCCCAGCTGCAAAACAAGTTGCTGACATCATGACTAAAGCTCTTCCTCGGCCATTATACCACCAGTTCTTATCCAAGCTGGGTGCCTACGACTTGTACGCTCCAGCTTGCGGGGGAGTGTTAGACAATATAGGAAAACCTATGTAAAGGCCCATATATTAGGCCCATTTATTCTCCTCTCTTTTAGTCTCACATCTCTTGTAGAGGATTTCTTCCTCCTCTCTCTTCCTATATATTTGTACTCATACTTGTATTTATCAACCAAGTGAATATACTACAAGGTTTATATCATTTCTCTACAAGAACAAAATGATTAAATTATTTCCGTTGAATTATACATCAGGGAAAAAAATCAAACTTACCTGCACCAACAACCGTGTGTATCTCATCAATAAATAATATAATTTGTCCGTTAGAAGACGTGACTTCTTTGAGGACAGCCTTCAATCTTTCCTCAAAATCCCCACGAAACTTAGCTCCGGCAAGCAATGAACCCATATCCAAAGATATCAGCTGAATATGAATATCAAAAGTGGGTATTTACCAATAGCTCATGAACTTAAATGTGAATAGTAAAAAAAATTTAGTTGCATGCCATTGTACATAAGTGATCTGAAGGTGTAACAGGGATGACTTCAAATGACATGGTGAATAAAGTGTTAGATTTATCCCTGTAAGTAAAACGGGACAGTTCCTGAAGTTGAATTTTTCAAGCAATTTGGCATAAAAGAAAAAAATGTAGATTAACCTAAATTATATCTTTAAGAACAGTAAAATCGAACTCATGTCCAAGAGCCATTGAACTCCAAAATGAGAAAAAAACTAAAAGAAAGGTCTTCAGAATCTGAGAAAGCTACAACCTCTTTCAATTCTTAGCTCTAAGAATTACCCATATGAAGTGTCGACATAAAACCATCCAAATGCTTAGTGCCAAAAACACACACCATAATGTGTTTCTCAACTTAAAACATAAAACAAGAAAAGGGACAGGAGGTATACTTGCCCAGAGGAATAACTAAATTATTACATTGTATGGTTCGATGGAAATCAAAGGAATGTAGATTCAATTTGCTTCCAAGTATATATTGGATGTTTAGTTCGAATGTAATTAGTAGGAAATGAGATTACCAAAGAAACGTGAATGCATGTATATTTCTATTTATTTCCTATACAAACTAGTAAAAAATATAGAAAACTGGGCCATCAAATGCCTCCCACCCCCCATCCCCCACCCCACACACACAAATCAAAACAAAACCCAATTGCTCCACTCAACTGAACATGAGAATAAGATAGTTTTCTCACTCATGTTCTCCTCAAGTAAACAACTGGGGAAAAAAGATATTCCAATACATGTTCTTTATCATTTACTTAACCATTTCCTTTCTTGTAATTTCATCAAACCAAGAAAAGCCAACATAATAAAGGGGTTACAAACTAGCTAAGATAATCAAATCCGTCTGCTGTTTGGAAGAAGTATCAGCTGTAGCGATAATCTTCACACAACTATTTGGAGTAGGATTCATAAATCCAAATATTACGTTTGTGTTCCTATCAAATACTTAACATGTTAAACTTACACTACTTGAATCACCATGAACAACTTTTATTTATGTTACCTTGAAACTACCCCTTTCTCCAACCAAATCCTCAAACACTAAATATATGTGTTAATAGTAGAACTACAATAGTCGCAATTTCATTATTCAACTTTAGTGTAATAACTCTATGCATATATATAGGGATAACAAAAGAGGAAACATAGAAGGAGATGATATGACTAAATATCAAGCATTTAGACATTAAAGATCAATTATACTCATCTCTTCCCCAAAAGCCAGGAAAAAACATCACTCATTCTCAACTTGGATATACCATCAGTAAATGTCACATTATAGTCCTTTGGTGAAAATTATCAATTGATCTTTGAATTACACAAAATGAGTGCAAATATTTCTTTTGTCCATGTGATCTTTAATAAATTTTCTGCACACCTCTACATGTATGGTTCTATCATGTTGTATCGGATTATGAGCAATATTAGTGGCTGTCTTATTATATGAATAGGAAAATAGGTTTATCTTTGTTACGATATGCTTGCAGTCACAAATTAATATAAAATCCTACGTAGTGACAATGGCCACGAATACATGGATTCTCAGTTTGAACGATGTCTTGTTAATCATGATATCATTCATCAAACCACTTGTGCTTGTTCCTCCGCTCAGAATGGTATTGTTGAGCGTAAAAATCGTCGTCTTTTGGAAGTTGCAAGATGTCTTTTGTCAGCTATGAACATTCCCAAATATTATTGGGGTGATGTGTTTCTCACCACAGCATAACTTATCAATCGCATGTCGTCGCATGTCCTAGGGAATGACATTGTTGCGACACATGACGCGTCGGACGCTCACTGGGGCCGCACGTTTCGTCGCCGCCATCACGCCACCACCGCGTGAAGTTATCTTTATTTTTTTCTGACCGTTTTAATTTAAGCAACGTTTTGTTATGCCCATGTGTTTAAGCCCAAATGGGGGGGCCTATTTTGGTGAACCGGTTTTATTACCGATGGAGTTTGGTTGGAAAGATTTATGCAAAGTTAAATCCTCTTTCCCTCTCTCTCTTAAAACCCTATCTCTCGCTCTCTAACCTCCCGCGCCGCAACTGACGTCGATCGCCCAGAATCCGTCCGCCGCACCTTCTCCTTCGTGCGCGAGCCTCCTCCGGCCTCTCCTCTTTCTATTGGTGAGTCTTCCCCCCTCCCTCCAGCCATTGCACCTACCAGATTTAAGAAAGGTTTTCCCCGATCCGTGGTGGGATTTCTCTTCCTCTCACCCCGTCACTCGATCTCAGTCGGGAGCTCATAACAACTTGGTATCAGAGCCAAACATCGCGCTTACCTACTCGGCACCTACCGCAAAGCCCTAGCCACGCGTCGCCGCCCTCCGGTGAACCCGCCAACGCCCAACCAGGCCGCCGGCCTGCTGCCCTCGCCGCCGCCTTCCTCACTATGACAGCCATCTCCGATGGCCGAAGGTGGACCTTCGCTCACCCAAGTCATGGAACTCTTCCAAGCGATGTTCGCCACCCAAAATGACAAGATGAAAGCTCTCAACGCCCTCTTGGACGCTCTCCAAGGGGCCCCTCCCCACGCCATGCACGCCCACGCGGCTTCACCCTCCACGAGCAGGGTCGATTCGGCCCCTCATGCGGACTCCGCGCCGTTTCCCTGCTCCATTCGTATGGATTTTCCGATCTACGAAGGCCACGAAGATCCTCTTCCTTGGCTCACCCGATGCAACATTTTCTTCGCTAATCAGCGTACTCCAGATGATGAGCGTGTCGGCATCGCGTCCTTTCATCTTCTGGGACCGGCCCAGTTATGGTTCACTACACTTTTGCGGGAGCACCCCGACTCCTCTTGGGAGGAGTTCCGAACGGTGTGCACTCTCCGATTCAGACCGGCCACGCCGGGCAATCCCCTCGGTGACCTTGTCTCCCTCAAGCAAACTGGCACCGACGAGTCTTACTTGAAGCAATTTCAGATGTTACTTTCTCGGGCAACCACCGTCTTACCGTCGCAAAAAGTTCTGTTGTTCACGGCGGGTCTCTCCGAACGTCTGCGTTGGGACTTCGAGTTTCAGAAGCCCCATGACCTAACAACCGCAATGAGCCTTGTGCGAGCCTGCGAACGTCGTTTATTATTGGACCGACAACACCTGGTTCGCCGCGACCACGCCGGCCACCGGTCGTCTTTCGGTTCCTCTGGCCTGCAAGTGGGGGAAGACTCCTCGCGCCCCACCATCCGACGTCGCTTGTCCCGGCCGGAAATGGCGGCTCGCCACGAGAAGGGGCTATGTTTCGACTGTGACGAACCTTTCACGCCAAGTCACCGGTGCAAGAGGTTATTCTGACTGGAGGTGGATGATCCCTCAGAGGAAGAAGATGATGGCTCAGACGACTCGGGCATACCACAGCTCTCCATGCACGCCATGGCGGGACCGCAGGAGGGCTGCACCATTCAGTTAGATGTGATTGTGGGAGGCAAGCCACTTTTAGCTCTCATGGACACCCACAGTTTCATTCGCCACGACTGGGTGCTCAATCTGCGACTGCCTTTTGTTACCCACAGCCATGCCAAAGTGGTCGTCGCAAACGAGCAGCAGATGCCGTGTCCGGGAGTGTGTCGTCAGGTGGCTTTTTCAGTGGAGGGCTACTACTCACAGACGGACCTATTTTTAGTGGATCTCAAGGGGTTTGAAATTGTCTTGGGCGTTCGCTGGTTGCAAACGTTGGGACCCCTCACCTGGGACTTAGATCGCCTCACTCTATCATGGCATGCGGGCTCTCTTGTGGTACAATGGCAAGGCCAGGCGCCGGACCCCTCCCCCTCCTCCTACTTGGTACACACCAAGTCGCTCTCTACCCCCGCCGCGGCGGTGGATAGCCCCCTTCGGACCTTTCAGTGCTTCTCCATCTATTTCCCGACATCTTTCGACCGCGTGTGGGCCTCCCGCTCCGTAGACGCCAGGAGCATCGGATTTGCCTCCTGGAGGGCACGACCCCGATTGTGGTCTGCCTGTACCACTACCCATTCCACCAGAAGGATGAGATCAAACGGCAATGCGACCTCCTCCTCCAGTAAGGCTTCATCCGGCGCAGCGTGTCCCCTTTCTCTTCTCCGGTCTTGTTGGTACACAAGAAGGACTCTTCATGGAAACTATGTGTTGACTATCGCGCTTTGAATGCCAACACGGTCAAAGACAAATTCCTCATTCCGGTCGTGGAAGAACTCCTCGATGAGCTCCATGGTGCGTGCTACATCTCCAAACTGGATTTGTCCTTCGACTATCATCAAGTCCGCATGGCGGAGGGCGACGTAGAGAAGACTGTCTTCCGTACCCACCATGGCCACTTCGAGTTTTTAGTCATGTCGTTCGGCCTTACGAACGCCCCTTCCACCTTTCAGGTGATCATGAACGAGGTATTCCACCCTCTCCTCCGCAAGTCCATTCTTGTTTTCTTTGACGATATTCTTGTCTATAGCAAGTCGTGGGCGGAGCATCTGCAACACTTACATACCGTTCTCAGCTTGGTGCAAACCCACCATTTGGTTCTTAAGGCGTCCAAATGCTCCTTCGGGCAGAGTTCGGTCATGTATTTGGGGAACGTGGTTCACGAGTTGGGTGTTTCGGTGGACCCAACAAAACTCCAAGGTGTGGCGTCGTCATGGCCGATGTCGCAAACCCCCACTGCTCTCCGTGGTTTCCTCGGTCTCACCGGGTATTACCGATGCTTCATTCGCGACTACAACAACATTACGACACCCTTGATGAGCCTCCTCCGAAAGAACGCCTTCAATTGGAAGGGCGCCGCCACTCGGGCCTTCCATTCCTTACAAGCGGCATTGTTGTCCACTCCCGTTCTCCGCTTACCGGACTTCTCCTTACCATTCCTGGTGGAATGTGACGCCTCGGGTGAAGGTTACGGTGCCGTGTTACATCAAGAAAGGCATCCAATAGCCTATTTCAGCCGACAAACCGCCCTCTGAAAGTGCACAGTGTGCCTCTGAGTATTCTATAGACGGGGGTGAATAGAGTTTTATATTAAGTGTTATGCAATCATCAACACCAAAAGCAGAATAAAGTAATCACAGGAAATATAAAACAGAAAAGCAGTAAACTGGACAGCACAGAAATTCAATGCAGAAGACACAAAATTTTATAGTGGTTCCCCAAAATGTGGGTAGTCCACTCATCTACCTCCCTGGTAGGATTGCACTAACTGTGTCTGAGTCTTTTGATAAGGATACTCTAAGAACCACTGAGTCTTTTGATAAGGAGACTCTTAGAACCACTGAGTCTTTTGATAAGGAGACTCTTAGAACCACTGAATCCTTTGGAAGAAGGATTCTTAAAACTCTTTTACAGTTGGAGAATGAGAACAGTAGAATGAGAAGAAAGAAGAGAAAAGGATTCTTCAGTAAGAATCCTTCAGAAGTCGTCTCTTTGAATGTTGTAGCTTCTGTTTATCTCAGGATCTGAATATGATGAACTTTTGCTTAAGATAGTGATGATTGCAAGGGTTATAAGCTTGATCCTGTTTCTCTGAGCACTTTTGTTGACTTGATGTTATGTGATGAGAAAGAAGAGGCAGCAGTGTTGTTATTTTATTTTCCTGTGCAGAAGAGATCTTCTTCTGTTCTGTCTTAGGGTTGAAGGAGGAAGAAGAAGAAGCCCTATTTCGACAGACAGAAATATATCATCAGTTGTTCTTGTTTGTTTTCTTTCTTTCTCAGCATATTTATTCTTTATTATTTGAGTTTGAATTTCTTTCTTCTTCTGGACTGTCCTTAGAAGGAATGTTCATTGGACAATTGATGTTTCCTTCTATTTTTGTTACCGACCCGTCCATCTGATTTGAATAAACTTCCAAGAATGTTTTTGCTGCATCTCTGGAATACTTCATTCCATTCTTGGCAATAAACGAACCGTTGGAGAACAGTCTTCAGCTTTGTAGACCTTCTGAAAAGAAAAGACAGCAGAAAACTTCTATTTCTGACTGTACTCGACGCTGCGTCGACTTCATCTTTCGTCATATCGACGCACCTCTGAGTTCTTATAGAAGTAGCTTTGAATTCCGTCTTAGCTATGGCTGAACTCATATGTCGCGTTGCGTCGAGTTCCTATCGACGTATCCGTCGAGTTGAAGTCTTGAATTTGAACTTCGTCTTCTGCGTCGAATTGAAGTCGAAGTTGCGTCGACTTTTAAGATGGCTTCGACAGACTCATCCTTCTGCGTCGAGTTCATTTCGAAGTTGCGTCGACTTCTGATATAGCTTTGATAAGCTGTCTTCTGCGTCAAGTTCATTTCGAAGTTGCGTCGACTTCTGATATGTCTGCGTTGAGATCATTTCGATGTTGCGTCGACTTCACTTATACTTCAACAGACAGATTGAGTTACTTCGACTTTCAGTCAGATTTACGTCGACATCTAGTCGAAGTTGCGTCAACTTCCATTCGACGCAAGTCTTGACTTAACTGAATTTGTGCTTCTCTTAGGCCTAGTTTTGTAACACTTAAGTGAATGTGATATCCTAGGATATCTAATGACCAATTTACTTTTTCTATACAACATGGGTAATATACCCTAGATTATGAAATCACTTTAAGATAATTTGTTAGATAAATAACAAGGTGTTTTTTCTAACAATCTCCCTCTATTTATCTTAACAAATTTTACAAATAATTTAAGTGATTTCAAACATGTTGTTAATAAGCATAGTAGACCAGGGATTGGAAATAATATATTTATCGATAAATATATTATAATATATTGTAGACAATATATTGTATTGTCTAAATGACAATAACAATATACTGTATTGTTATTTTGACAATATAAATATAGTGACAATAATATTGTACATTAAAAAAATTTGAAATATAAACTCTCTATAAATAAAATTAACTTATAAGCCTATAGTATTTATTTCCTAATATATTATAGTATATTATTTCTTAATATATTATAACATATAAAGTATAATATATAATATAAAGTATAATATATAAATATAAATATACTTTATATAAAGTTAAACCGGCGTGCCCTTGCCCTAATTCTGTCGCTGGAGCTCACTGAATCCCGAATCGGTAAACCCCGCTCCCTCGCTCACCTCCAGGCGTCGCCTCCTCTTCCAGATAGCAGCGCCGATCGTTCGTCGGAGCCCCTTCCAGATAGCAGCGCCGATCGCAGCCTTCCAGATAGCAGCGACGATCGCAGCCTTCCAGATAGCAGCGCCGATCGCAGCCGTGACTTACCATTTCCTGCGCTTTGCAAGGTAATCCATGATATCCATCTTCAAGCATTTTAACAGATTATAGCTATTTCCTGGGACTTATTTCCTGCAATTCCTGCGATTATAGCCATTTCCATCGATTATAGCCATTTCCTGCGATTTCCTGAAACTTATTTCCTGTTTGTTCCTGCGATTTCCTGAACTTATTTCCCATTTTTATTTTTTTTCCTGCAAGCATTTTAACAGATTTGTGTATGGATGTGATATTTGATTCAATCATTTTAACAAAAACAATAAAAATGAGTAGATATAAGCAGATTTTTTACAGATATGTGATATTTGATTAAAGCATTTTAACAAAAACAGTAAAAAATGCCTGGATGTGATTTTTAACATCATATATGTTGTATTGCAATGCCTCGTTTAACAGATTTTTAAAAATGAGTTTGGATAAGCGACCAAGTATTCCACCTTCTTCGAAGGCCATATGTCGCATGTTCTTTGGCAATGCTCCCATATGTCCAGAAACAAAAACGTGGAAATGCACTTGTGGTTTGGAACGCAAATGCGATGTATTGAAAAATGGCTACAACAATTTGATGACACACATCAAAACAAAACATCCAAACTACTTGGATATATTTGAGGCACATTCCATTGAAACCCCAGTGGCGGGTCAAATGATTCTCGAATACATTATTGATAGCAAATCAACCAACGTCTACAAATGGCTTGATTGGGTTATCATGGATGAACTTGAACTAAATTTTTGCGAACAAGAACGCACGAGGGAGAACACCAGTCTATCAAAAATATGTTCCAAGACTCTGAAGAAGTATATGTTCAAGTTGGTGACAAAGGTTGAAAATAAAATTACAACATTGGCAATGACTTGTCAGCGATATGCCCTTCTCTTTGATGGCTGGTCGGAAGACAACACTCATTTCATAGGTAAGCTCTTTTATTAGTTTACTAATTTTGAATTCAAATACTTATATTCGGGTGTCTAATGTAGGTCTATTTATTACAATGCCTGCCAAGGATGCTATAGTCGAACCGGACATTCACCTGCTGGCCTTCGCTCCATTGTTGGACGAGACTTCGTTTACTGCTTCAAATCATCGGGATTTCATCCTTGCAACTCTTGAATGGTATCATCTACCGGTTGACCGCGTCGTCTGCCTAATTGGTGACAATTGTGCTACCAATATGGCAACAGCGAACCTATTCGATGTGCCGTTGCTGGGTTGCCGTAGTCATCGTCTCAACTTAGCAGTCGAAGCCTACATTGCTAGATTTCTTTCTATCGAGTCTGAGATTGTTGGAAAGCTGATGTCAAAGTTATCAACGCTCAAGGAGTCAGGTAGATTGCGTCTCTCAACATCATTGCGTCCAATCAAACGAAATGCAACTCGCTGGATTGGGGTCAGCAACATGTTCGAGCGGTTTGAACGATTATTGCTGAATATTGATGAAACCAATCAGGAGCTTGCCGAGTTTATCCCAACAGCGGCGCAAAGAAATAACATTCGTCGTCATAAGCGGGCATTGTGTGATTTCAAATCAGTTACCCTTGCAATGCAAGCATCCAACGCGGCCATTGCTGATTCGAATGCGCTTTTCGGGTCACTAATTGAAGCATTTCCAGAATTCAACTTTGAGGCATATTTGGGAATTGATGCATCTATTGTTCACAGTAAATCTTTTGAAAAATCCATTATCAAAATCCAATCAGGATTCGAAGCCCAACTAGATTCAGATGAAAAGACATCTGTTCAATCATTGAAGGTGCAACATAACAACATCATGAGTGTTGACGATAATGATGACTCTGGCTTGTCATTTGCCGAACGTGCACTAAAAAGACAACGAAAGCAACAAGAAGTATCGGCTTACATCGATACTAGGTTTCTGATGCCTACATCGAATCACGTAGAACGATTGTTCTCCATGAGCAATCGAATATTTTCAAAGACACGCCGAAGGCTACTGCCACGTACTTTGGAAGCGTTGGTTTTTCTCAAACAAAATCGAGGTTTATGGAATTTGGCTTTGGTGTCTATGGTCGTGAATGAAGAAACAATTGATGATGAAAACCAAAGTGACGAGGATGAGGAGTTGAACTTTTGAAATGCTTGAATATTGTACTTTGAAATTTGGGTTTGGTATCTACTGTCTGTTTTTATCACTTGAATATTTTATTTTGAAACTTTTGAAATGCTTGGTTATATTAACTGGATGAAACTTTTAAAAAAAGTACAATATATTGGTTTTGTTTTTTTTGTATTTATAATACAATATATTGTATTGTTAGAATTGCAATACAAATATATTGTATTGTTAGAATTACAATATCAATATACTGTATTGTTTTTTTCAAAATTACAATACAATATCAAATAGTATTGTTCCAATCCCTGTAGTAGACAACATATATAACAAGACATAAAATCAAAATAACATCACTGCACAGCAGCATAGACCAACATGATAAGCTTTCATATTTATATCACTTCAAATATGTTTACTAAAAAGTTATTCCACAAATTGTTCACCTGTATTGTTCTATTCCTTTGGAGGAGTTTTCCTCTTCCTTGAGAAAAACTTTTATGTTACCTTCCTTGAAGCAAATACCAGAGGTTCATCCTCTTCAGCCTGAGTGTCATCTTCTTTGGGAGGCTCCCCCTGAATTTGTGCATCCTGCAATGTCTGAGCAGCCTCCTTAGCAATTGTTGATACTTCATCCAAGAGCTGATCTTTTTCTAAGGGCTCCCCCTGGGTTGATACATGCATCTCCCCAAGCTCCCCCTGGGCTGATACAAGCATCTCCCCCTGAGTTCCTGTATGAAGCTCCCATTGATGTAGTGCAAGCTTTTCTTGAGGATTTGCAAGAGGCTCCCCCTGGATTTGTGCATATCTTAAGAGGACATCTGGAATTACTGTTTGAAATACAGTCAGCTTGTTAGGACTGTTATGATCAGAAGCATCAGTGATCTTGTCCTTCTCCTGACCATCCTGTTTTCTAGATCAATCACTTCCGCATGAAATTTCTCCCCCTTCTGAACCTTACTGACTAGGGAGATTAAGAATTCTTTAGATACCAAAGAGGAGGACATAAATGCTTTGAGGGTCAGGAGAGACTCTTTTGATTCCTCCAGTTCACTCTCCATCTGTGAGTACTTCCTATTGAACTTTCTGGCTTGAGTGGCCAGCAAGTCAGCAAATGTGCCAGTAGTCAGTCCTACTGCTTTGGATATAATTTGTTCCATATCAAATGAGGGAGGTGTAGAGGCAGAGGGTGTGTCAACTGGTGTGTTGGAGATGATAACTGGAGGAATTCCTATTGTAGTGTCATTGATATTTGTCAGATTGTGGATGATAAGAGGTGTGCCAAGTGGAGCTGTGGAATCTTCATTGAAGTCTGGGAAATTTTGGTGAATAGGGGATTGTGCTTGATTGTCTTCTGGAGTTGCGAGAGATTGTGGTAGAGCAGTAGAATTGATGTCTGGAAGATTTTCAACTGAGATGGTGGTGGATGGTTATTGTTGTTGTGGTTGGAGAGGAATCTGTGGTGTGGGTTCTGGAGTTGTATTAGGTGGACTTGAATGAAGATCTTGAGCTGGAGCATTATAATTCCCAAGATCTCGAGAGGTTGGTGTTGGAGATGGAGATGGAGGAGGAGAGGTTGGAGCTTGACCAGACTTCAAAATCTGCCTAGTCCACTTGGAGAAGATCCAAACACCAGGAGGAATGGGCACTCCATTTGATTTGCATACTGCTGGATGTTGGTGAAGTATCACTTGGCTCATGACCCTCATATAAGCATTCTCATTGTGGGCATACTTGTGTTCAATTAACTTTAATAAACACTTCCCCCAATTGATTCTTTTGTTCGGAACTAGAACACCCATTATCTGTAATTGCTGCTATGAGATTGCATCATGTGCAGAAATTTTGCAGAGTAAAACTTTTCCTACTATATCAGCTAGGAACCGATATTCTTCAGATAGATCAATCTTCATTAGATTAATCGTCTTTTCTTTGCTGTAATGCATGATTTGGAGGGCCTGTTGTGTTTCTTGCGCTGAAACCTCTGTTGAATCTTCACCTACAGGAAGGTCAAATGTCATGTTCAGCGAATCTTCTATTATATGGATTTCGGTTTCAGAGATTTTCCCATTTAGAGATCCATCTTTATCAATACTGATGGTTTCTTTCAATTCGATCAATTTTACATCGTATACTTTGCTCCTCGTTGAGATCAGTTTTGTCAGTCTCGCAGTTTGGAAAAGCTTCAGAATTGCTTTGAAACTCTCAGCAGCTGAATTGAATGATTCAACATCAACATCGAATCCTAAGTTAACTTTAGGAGGGGCCATTGTTTGTGTTGTACCTGCACAAAGTAAACAAGGAAGAAAGAGAGAAAGAGAGCAATAGAGCAGGGGAACCAGAGAGCTCAAGAGCAAGAAGGAGAGAATTCGAAAGCGTAATGAATTCAACGTCCAAGTTGCTTAAAAGAAGACGATTTGTCGCAACTTAGGGTTTTATTCGAAGCACCGTCGACAAAGATTAATAGTCAGCGCGCCAAAATATGTAGAGACAGCTTCTAGAAGTGAAACTGTGCGCGCCAAACATGTCGACGTTGCGTTGATTAAAACTCGACGCATCTTCAATTTTGACGAACAACTATTAAATCGACGTATGCGTCGAAATCGACGCCGCGTCGAATGCTATTCGAATTATCTGATTTATGCAGCTCTCGACGTTGACGTTGAATAGAATTAGACGGTACATCGAATTCTATTCGACGCAACTCTGAATAAACAGTTCTATTTTCTTAGAAAGTTTTTGCTGTTTTTCCCAACAATGATTTTTATTGAAAATAGTATTTATACTATTATTTCCATGAACTATAAACTTAACAAAGGATTTTAGAGTAGAGATTACTCATTTTGCATGTGTAGTTTATTATTGATCATCTACTTCTTTCTTTTCCCTTCACTTTCTCTGGGAAAAGAACTCTAAGTTTCCTGCACATGTAACTCAAACATTAGAGGGTACCCAGGTTACCTTGAGCCCTTTGTTTCTACCATTATAAGGTTCTATGAAAGAATATAAGGGTCTTTCATATTAGCATTTTGGATGACAGAGAATGAGTTTATTAAGTCTAGGTTTATTATATTGGTACTTGAAATGTGTATAAAATGTATCAAAATATAATAAGTCAGCAGAGTGCTTAACAATTTTCTCTTTTATAACACCCTTTTTATTTAAATTCATTGGTTTGTTTGAATTGATTTTCCCTAGAGATCTTTTCTAACGATTAGAGTTTGCTTTATTAAATACAGTGATTTTATCAGGATTATTATTATCTAGATTCTCAATTATTGCACTCCTCTCACTTGTTTGATAGTCGCTAGGTCTAATAAATCTAACTGGATTTTTCTAGGCTGGTATACTAGGGACTTTTGTGCTAGTGGATGGCTCTGCTTCTAAACCTAGGTGTCTAAATCTCATAGAGAGATTTTGTGTAATATCTTTGAGCTTTTGACTCCTGGCATTGAGTGAGTCTCCAAAGGCTTTTGCCTTTGTTAGCTATTCTTTTAAGGTTGTATTTTCATAGGTTAATTCAGTTACTTCTTTTTTCCTTTTTGTATATTTGATTTCTCAAATCATAGTTTATTGAATATAAATTATCTTTCTTGAAATCTTCTAACTCTTCCCTAACTGTCTTTATTTCATTTTGAATTTTAAGATAGTCATTACAGAATTCTTTAAAGCTAATTTTAAATTCTTCTGAATTAAATTCAAAACTGTCAAAAAGGCTTACCTGGTCTCTTTCATCATCTGAGGAGACATCCAACCATCAGGCATGCAGCTTCAGCATCTTTTTCTTCATCACTCTCTGATGAAGAAGAGCTTAACTCTGCTTCAGAATCACTCCAGGTTTCATCAATGAAACTTTTACCCTTCTTCTTGTCTTTCTTCCTGAAAGACTTCTTCTTCTTCTCCTCTTTGTTGTTGCTTCTGTCCTTTTGTTCTTGTGGACACTCAGGGGCTATGTGCCCTGGCTTATTGCAGGAGAAGCGGATCACTTCCTTCTTTGGAGTCTTATCAAATCTGGGTTTTGAGCTCCACTCTTTTCCTCTTGAGTCTTCTGTCTTGACCCACTTTCTGAATTTCCTTGCTAAAAGACTGAACATCTCATCTTCAGGAGTGGAGGACTCTCCTTCAGCAACCTTCAGGGCAAGACTCCTTTGGATGGGAGTTGAGACTGTCTCTTTAGTCTCTGTTTCAGTCCTGCTCTTTAATAGCAGCTCATAAGATTTGAGTTTTCCTAGCAAAACATCAGTAGAGATCTCTCGATGGCATCTGGATACTCTAATGGCCCAGATCCTTGAGTCCCATGAGCTTGAGAAGCACATGAGAAGCTTATCATTTATTTCAGTTAGAGAGATCTCCTTATCCAAACCTTTCAGCTCAATTATTATAGTGTTGAATCTGTCGTACATTTTAGCTACATTCTCCTCAGCTTTCTTTTGAAAGTTCTCATACTGGGATATGAGAAGGGACTTTCTGTCCTTTCTTTCATCAGAACTGCCTTCTACCAATCTTGCGAGAAATTCCCAAATCTCTTTTGCTGATTGACAATCAACTACTTTCTGGAAGATGTCATCAGACATTGTGGAGACCAGAATATTCATTGGCTTGGCATCATACGCCTTCTGCTTTTTCTCAGCCTCTGTCCACTCATTCCTTAGGACTAATTCCTGTGTTGCAGATCCACTGGCATCCTTTTTGTATGGTGTTGGGTGACCTGTAATAATGACATTGAAAATGTCTTCATCAATAAAGTTCATATATAGCTTTCTCCTGGCCTTCCAGAGTGTAAACTTATTCAGGTTACACACTGGTGGTCTTGTTTATGCAAAGTCCTTAGAACTCATTTGTACAACCCTCATATTTTCCGAGTCGGTGTGACCCAACGCGGACGAGGTCGGGATAGAGAGGGTGACCGTGTCGCAGATGATCGACCAATTGGAGGCCGTCGGGATCAAAGATGCAGTCTCAAGGGGGAGGAAGAGGACCGGAAGTCCACTTCCTGGGCGAGTGGACCTAGTGGTCCACTCGCCCAAGCCCTGGGCGAGTGCACCTATGGTCCACTCGCCTAGGGGAGGCGAGTGGACCATGGTCCACTCGCCCAGGGTGAGGGGCGAGTGGACCTGCGGTCCACTCGCCCCGGGTACTCAGGGGAGTGGACCACGGGTCCACTCGCCCCTGAGGGGAGTGGACAGAGTGGTCCACTCGTCCAAGCTCGGGCAGTGGACCATTCGGTCCACTCTCCTGACCTCCGGCAAGGGGGGGGTGGACGTCTCAAGCTTCACTCGCCCCCCCCCCCCCCTATTTTGGTCGTTCAAGTCAGTTTTTGAGCTGCGGATAGCAGATTTTTGGCTATCCGCAGCCCAATTTTGGGAAATCTATAAATAGACCCTCATGGGCACTTTGGGAAGGGATGTTGGTACCCCCTCCCTCGCGTGAGTGTTGTGAACAAGCACTACCCCTCCCTCCCCCTGTCATTGAAGGTGGACGGTGAGGTGACCTTTAGTGCCCTCCAAGGTGGCCAGGCTCAGCATTGGCTTGGGAGGGGAAGTTCCTTGTGAGCTTCCGGGTGTGTGGTGGGACCTCCACGCTGCAGTTTAAGGGGTCCGTTTGTGGACTTAGGTGTTCTTCAAGGGTAAGGTTCTTCGGTTCTTAGTAACTGGTCAGGGGTCTAGCTCGGGTCAAGTAAGGGTTAGCTGCATCTCCCTTTCGAACGTCGATACCAGTTCTCTGGTTTCAACATCATTTTCTTTAGAAAATAGTTTTAGTTAATTTTAAATAAAGAAATAAGAGTGAGGAGATCTTTTGATCAAGGTGTTAACCTTTTAATGATCAACCTAGCTCTGTTATCAATTGAAAGTGCACAGCGTGTCTCTGAGTATTCTCTAAAGGGGGTGAATAGAGTTTTAAATCTTGTATACCTTAGTTATGCAAACACAATAAAAATACTAAGTGTTATGCAATCATCAACACCAAAAGTAGAATAAAGTAATCACAGGAAATATAAAACAGAAAAACAGTAAACTGGACAGCACATAAATTCAATGCAGAAGACACAGAATTTTATAGTGATTTCCTAAAATGTGAGTAGTCCACTCCTCTACCTCCCTGGTAGGATTGCACTAACTGTGTCTGAGTCTTTTGATAAGGAGACTCTCAGAACCACTGAGTCTTTTGATAAAGAGACTCTTAGAACCATTGAATTCTTTAAAAGAGAGATTCTTAAAACTCTTTTACAGTTGCAGAATGAGAAGAAAGAAGAGAAAATGATTCTTCAGTAAGAATCCTTCAGAAACTGTATCTTTGAATGTTGTAGCTTCTGTTTATCTCAGGATCTGAATATGATGAACTCTTGATAAGATAGTGATGATTGCAAGGGTTATAAGCTTAATCCTGTTTCTCTGAGCACTTTTGTTGACTTGCTGCTATGTGATGAGGAAGAAGAGGCAGCAGTGTTGTTATTCTCTTTTCCTATGCAGAGGAGATCTTCTTATGTTCTGTCTTAGGGTTGAAGGAGGAAGAAGAAGAAACCCTATTTCGACAGACAGAAATATATCATCAGTTGTTCTTGTTTGTTTTCTTTCTTTTTCAGCATATTTATTCTTTATTATTTAAGTTTGAATTTCTTTCTTCTTCTAGACTGTCCTTAGAAGGAATGTCCATTGGACAATTGATTTTTCCTTCTATTTTTGTTCCTGACCCGTCCATCTGATTTGAATAAACTTCCAAGAATATTTTTGCTGCATTTCTGGAATACTTCATTCCATTCTTGGCAATAAATGAGTCGTTGGAGAACAGTCTTCAGCTTTGTAGACCTTCTGAAAAGGTATTAGAAAAGACAGCAGAAAACCTTCTATTTCTGACTGTACTCGATGCTGCGTCGACTTCATCTTTCGTCATATCGACGCACATCTGAGTTCTTATAGAAGTAGCTTCGAATTCCTTCTTAGCTCTGGCTGAACTCAAATGTCGACGTTGCGTCGAGTTCTTATCGACGTATCCGTCGAGTTGAAGACTTGAATTTGAACTTCGTCTTCTGCATCGAATTAAAGTCAAAGTTGCGTCGACTTCTAAGATGGCTTCGACAGGCTCTTCCTTCTGCGTCGAGTTCATTTCGAAGTTGCGTCGACTTCTGATATAGCTTTGACAAGCTCTGTCTTCTGCGTCGAGTTCATTTCGAAGTTGCGTTGACTTCTGATATGTCTGCGTCGAGATCATTTCGATGTTGCGTCGACTTCACTTATAATTCGACAGACAGATTGGTTACTTCGACTTTCAGTCAAAGTTACGTCGACATCTATTCGAAGTTGCGTCGACTTCCATTCAACGCAAGTCTTAACTTAACAGAATTTGTGTTTCTCTTAGGTCTGGTCTTGTAACACTTAAGTGAATGTGATATCGTAGGGCATTTAATGACCAATTTACCTTTTCTATACAACATGGTTAATATATCCTAGATTATGAAATCATTTTAAGATAATTTGTTAGATAAATCACAAGGGTGTTTTTCCCAACACCCTCCATCATCGCAAATTGCCGGCCTACGAACAAGAACTAATTGGACTCGCTAAAGCCGTGCAGCATTGGCGTCCGTACCTATAGGACCGCCCCTTCGTCATATGGACGGACCACTATAGCCTCAAGTATTTGCTCGAACAGCTCTTGTCGACCGTGCCGCAACAGAAGTAGGTGAGCAAGCTTTTGGGTTTTGACTTTCAGGTGGAATACTGCGTCGGTGTGCTTAACCGGGCCGCAGACGCTCTCTCTCAAAGGGACAAGCCATCGGCGGCCTCGCTATCGGCCATCTCCTCCCCGACGGCCGACATCCTTTCCTTGCTCCGCCAAGAGATCCAACTCTCTCCTAGCTTGTCAGAACTCCATCGTGCGGAATCCGGCCTCACGGATCACCATTGGGCGGCTCGCCAAGGCCTTATCATCTACTGGGACCGGGTGTATTTGGACTAGGCTTCCCCTCTCATTCCCAAGCTCTTGGAAGATGTCCACTCTCACAGTCATGAAGGTGTCCACCGTACGCTCCAACGGTTACGCCAGGAGTTCTTTTGGAAGGGAATGCGAAAGCACGTTCACACCTTCATCGCGGCATGTGCGGTGTGCCAAAGAAACAAAAAGGTTCACCTCCTCCCGGCGGGCCTTCTACAGCCCTTATCAGTGCCGACACAGATTTAGGTGGATCTCTCCATGGACTTTGTCGAAGGGCTTCCCTCCGTCCGCGGGAAATCGGTTTTGATGGTTGTGGTTGACCGTTTCTCCAAGGGGGCCCATTTCATAGCTCTAGCTCGTCCGCTCCTCGCCGAAAATGTGGCCCGGATCTTTTTCCAAGAGATTTTCCGTTTGCACGGCATGCCGAAAACTCGTCTCGGATCATGACAAGGTGTTCACTAGCAACTTTTGGAGAGAACTCTTCGCCCTCAGCGGTACCAACTGGCCTTTTCATCAGCCTATCACCCCCAGTCCGACAGCCAAATGGAGGCGGTGAACCGCACCGTCGAGATGTATTTGCGGTGGGTTACGGGTGATCGGCCCCATGAGTGGCATCTTTGGCTTCCGTGGATTGAGTATTGCTACAACACCGCCTACCACATGGCTTTGAAGACCACCCCGTTCCGCCTCATTTACGACCGCAAACCCCCACGGCTCTTATCATACACGGGCGGTTAAGCCCTTTTGGATGTCGTGGATCGCAAGTTGGTGGACAGAGATGAATTCTTGCAAGCAGCCCGAAACCGCCTCGTGCAGGCCCAACAACGCATGGAGGTCGCCTACAACCGGGGCCACCGCGAGCTTACCCTCGCCATCGGCGATTGGGTATGAGAGCGGCGCCGCCCGTTTCATCAAGTGACCGCTACGCGCCCCGCCTCCAACAAGTTATGGCCCAAATTCTTTGGCCCTTTTCTGATCAGCGACCGTATTGGCGACGTGGCTTACCGCCTCGATCTCCCTCCGGAGGCCCGCATCCATGATGTTTTTCATGTTTCCCAGCTCAAGATGTTCGTGGGTACTCCGTCGTCTTCGCCGATAGTCGAAATGCCACTCCAGCTTGAGGACAAGCTGTCTTTCGACGAGGGCGGCGATGTTGTGACACATGACGCGCCGGACGCTCACTGGGGCCGCATGTATCGTCGCCGCCAACACGCCACCACCGCGTGAAGTTATTTTTATTATTATTTTTCTGTCCGATTTAATTTCAGTAACGTTTTGTTATGCCCATGTGTTTAAGCCCAAATGGGGGGCATATTTTGGTGAACCGGTTTTATTACCGGTGGAGTTTGGTTGGAAAGATTTATGCAAAGTTAAATCCTCTTTCCCTCTCACTCTCTCTCTCTTAAAACCTTATCTCTCCCTCTAACCTCCCGACCCCCTTCCCTGTAGTCTTCGCCGATAGTCGAAATGCCACTCCAGCTTGAGGACAAGTTGTCTTTCGACGAGGGCGGCGATGTTGTAACACATGACGCGCCGGACGCTCACTGGGGCCGCATGTATCGTCGCCGCCAGCACGCCACCACCGCGTGAAGTTATCTTTATTATTATTTTGCTGTCCGATTTAATTTCAGTAACGTTTTGTTATGCCCATGTGTTTAAGCCCAAATGGGGGGCATATTTTGGTGAACCGGTTTTATTACCGGTGGAGTTTGGTTGGAAAGATTTATGCAAAGTTAAATCCTCTTTCCCTCTCACTCTCTCTCTCTTAAAACCTTATCTCTCCCTCTAACCTCCCGACCCCCTTCCCTGTATCCACGCCGATCGCCCAGAATCTGTTTATCGCTCCTCCTTCGTGTGCGAGCCTCCTTCGGCCTCTCCTCTTTCTATTGGTGAGTCTTCCCACCTCCCTCCAGCCATTGCACCTACCGGATCTAAGAAGGGTTTTCCCCGATCCGTGGTGGGATTTCTCTTCCTCTCGTCCCGTCACTCGATCTCAGTCGGGAGCTCATAACAGACACCGCTCTTGGCACCCTCCATGTGCCTCCTTCTCATCTTTCCCCTAAGGTATTTGGATGTGTCTGCTTTGTTCATATCCACCACCCCATCCTACTAAACTTGATCCTCGAGTGCTCAAGTGTCTTTATTGGTTATTCTCCCACACAGAAGGGATACAAATGTTTCCATCTACCTACGAAGAAATTCTTTGTCACTATGAATGTCACTTTTCGTGAATCCGAGGCATATTATGCTTCCTCTGATGACTCTACTTTTATGCCCTCACCTATTATTCATATGCCAATTCCACCACCTTCTCCCTCACTTCAAGGTAATTCTATACCTTTGGAAGTGAGCCCCTCTAATATTTTTCTACGTATTCCTTCTACTGCTCCTAGCTTGTAGGTTTATACTCAGTGCACTAATGCGACCAGCACACAAGGTCCTTCCATCCAACCAAAACAACCATTGAATCCTGCCTCAGGGCCCTCTGATCCACTCATTGCTCTCAGGAAAGGTATCTGATCTTGTACCCAACATCCCCTATTGCATTATGTGCCTTACGACTCTTTTTCTGCTTCTTAAGACCTTTGTGTCCGTCCACTCTTGCTACAATTTCCATACCCTCATCTTGACAAGATGTTCTTGGAATCCTTACGTGGTAAGAGGCGGTGCTTGAGGAAATGACTGCCCTTGAGAAGAACCACACATGGGATTTAGTGCACCTTCCCTATAGGAAGAAAACTGTTGGGTGCCAATGGGTGTTCTCCGTCAAACATAACTCTAATTGAGTTGTTGAAAGGTGTAAAGCAAGGTTGGTGGCTAGAGGTTATACATAACATCCTGGAATCGACTATTAGGAAATATTTGCCCCGATGGAAAAAATGAACACTATTAAAGTCATATTATCATGTGTTGCCTGCAAAGGAGGACCTTTGTCAACTTGACATGAAAAATGCATTTCTTCATGGGAACGTAGAAGAGAAAGTTTATATGACTATCCTACCAGACCTTACTTATAATGGTTCTGAAGGGAAAGTTTGCAGGTTAAAGAAGGTCTTATATGAGCTGAAATAGTCTCCTAGAGCTTGGTTTGAGAAATTTCAGAAAGTTATGGTGTCATTTGGATATCACCAAAGCAATGCTGATCATACAATGTTCATCAAGTATAAGACAGGTAACCTTATTGTCCCCATTGTCTATGTTGATGACATTGTTATAACATGGGATGATGTGGACGAAATCAAGATTCTAAATCAAATATTGGCTAGTGAGCTTGAGGTCAAGGACCTGGAAAAACTCAGATATTTCTTGGGTATTGAAGTTGCAAGTTCCAAGCGTGGGATCTTCATTTCCCTGAGGAAAGTACAATGGGCCTTCTTGAGAAGACAGGGATGAGCGAATGTAGACCTGCTGACAACCCAATTGAAGCAAACCACAAATTGGGGAGAGATGACGAAGAGGCGATTGAAGACGACTTTGATTTTCAGAGGCTGGCAGGGAGGTTGATCTACCTATCTCATACCCGACCTAACATCTCTTATGCAGTTAGTGTTATTAGTCAGTTCATGCATGCACCGAAGACTCTTCATGTAGATGTTGCCCACATAATTCTTAGGTATCTCAAATCCTCACCAGGGAGTCGGAACTTGTTTGCTCATAATTCATGCCTGAAAATTGAAGTTTACATAGATGCTGATTGGGCAAGGTCAATTGAAGATCGACGATCCACTTCGGGATATTGTTCTCTAGAAGGCGGAAACCTTGTTACTTAGAGGAGTAAAAAATAACTAGTGGAAAGATCAAGTGTAGAAGTCGAGTTTAAGACCATGGCCCACGGGGTCTGTGAAGGCATATGATTACGTTCCTTGATAAGTGTCCTAGGCCTTACTGAAGTTGAACCCACCCAACTTTATTGCAACAGCAAGGCTGCTATCAGCATCGCTCACAATACTGTCCAGCATTACCGCACTAAACACATTGAGTCGATCGAGATTTCATCAAAGAGAACATAGAAAAATAAATTTTATGTACACCCTTTGTTAACTCCGACAAACAACTTGCTGACATACTCACGAAAGGATTGAGTGGAAGTATCTTTGGAATGATTGTTGATAAGTAAGGCATGATTAACATCTCACGTCCAACTTGAGGGAGAGTGTTACGATATGCTTGTAGTCACAAATGAAATTAATTAAGAAGTTATTTTTCCTCGTCCAACAAACTTCTACAAGTTCAAGATCATGTAAAATAAATCTTAACAATAAGCCTTCACATAAACCTTGTGGCATAGTTGAATACCTATGCTAGATCTTGCCACAACATTCAGCCTTATGTTTCATCACGCCTCTAAGTTACTATCAGGAAATGTGCAGTAGCCAGAAGTGGACTTCATATCGTCTTGGTTGCTAGCCCAGTGACCATCAGTGAAGACATCAAATTTCAAGCGATCATTTTTTGGAAAAAAGAATTCCATGTTCATGAGCCTTCTTTTGATGACTTGGGATTCGATGAGCTTCCTCCTGGTGATGAATTCTGGGAGCATGCAGGTACTTGCCCCTCTGATGTGCAAAACTATATCCGCAAACGAGAACGGCAAGTGTAGCGCGTCGAAAGAAGTATAGGTTTATAAAAACCAAGGTCGTATTAGACTCTGGGTGATTGAATATTCTTCGGAAAATCTCTATTATTTTATCAATTAAAACATGGGATTTGTTTGTTTATAAGAAAAAGTGCGGCGAATTAGAATAACGATTAAAGCAACGATTTAGAAAGCTAGCACTCGATCCTGAATCACCTTGGAAATAAAATAGAAGAAAACAATAGTTCCAATTCTCTTAAGAAAACTGCTTCGACCGTGGAGGTTCCCGAATTCTAAACGCACCTCTGTCGAGGATGATTCAACTGAGTTTAGGTTGATCAATCGAACTTTCGCTCTAGAATCAAAACACCTAAAACTCGCTTTATCGAATTGAACCCCTCTATTGGATTTGACTCCAATCTAGGAGATTTATGCATCATCTCTCGAGGGTTGCATGCAACTCTCTTTATCCTTGAAAGATCAATTCGTATTATAAACCGCTCGGCTAAATTAAAAACGAAAACATGTATGAGAATTATATATCGAAGATATAATCTTATCAAAAATAAATCAAGGATAAATCTTAAGTATTTCCGGAGAAGAGAAAAAGAAACTCTAATTTACTTCATATCTTATATTATTCTTTGGATCATCTCGACCGATTACTAATAAATATTTAGCTACTCATTGAGATTAAGGAGTTAATAGAAATAAAAGAGTGCATTATGGAAGAAGAAGAGAATAAGAGATTAAGATAACTAATTTTATTGACTTGCAAATGAAAATTACAAACTAAGGAATTAAGATTACAAACTATTGAAATGAAAGTTACACTTACAAAAGAAAAGTACACGAATTGAAACTTACAATTGCACTAGAAAGAGAAATACAAGAATGCTTAAAACAAGAAAACAAAGCAAGAAATGAAGGATTGAGCCTCCAAAATTCGTCCCCTTGAGTTGTAGAGGAGCTGGTTTTAAATAGGCGGAAATTTGAGGTTATACGCCCTTGGTCACGCCCGTGACCAAGGGCGTGTAAGGGACGTGATCGATGCTGGTGCGGGATGGACACCTTCTGGCTTCAATGCGGGTGTTACGTGCGCGTCACGCCCTAGGTCACGCCCGTGACCTAGGGCGTGTAATCTTCAAAATGGCGCCAGGCGGGATGCTTTCGGCGGGAAGTGGTGCGGGATGAGTCACGCCAGTGTCTGGATGTCACGCCCTCGGTTACGCCCGTGACCGAGGGCGTGTAACTTTAAATGACGTGGCGGGCTAATTCTGTCTGCAGGCGGCGGGTCGCGGCCGTGACACGGGTCACGCCCTTGGTCACGCCCGTGACCTGGGGCGTGTACTTGGCGAATCTTCACCGAATGGGCCCGGGATGGCGGCAGCAGGTCTGGAACACGTCTTGGGCTGTCATGCCCTAGGTCATGCCCGTGACCTTGGGCATGTACTTGACATTTTTGCTCAAAGTGCCCAGAAAACCTGAAAAACACAGAATAAGCTTAAGTTAGTTTATAGAAATAAAAAAATGAATTTGATGGGATAATTCATGCAATTTATACAAATTCATATTAAAATATCATTAAAATTATATTAAAGGATGAGTACAAAAAGTACTCATCACCCGCATTCTTACTACATATGTGATGTGAGGGAAAGTGTGAGAAAAACAAATAAGTCTATCAACACATCACTAGTATGAAATCTCTCTGATATTTCCATCTTTTTTTATCAATCTTGTGATTGCTTCAATGAAAGTGCCCACCGATGTGCATCCCAGCATACGAGTTACTCTAAAAGTTCAAGAACATGTTTTCATTGGGATATTAAGATCCCTTGGTTGGATCTTGCAACTTCAGTTCAGAAGCAATACTTCAATCTTCCTAGATCTTTGACTTTAAATTCCTTACACAACTAAGCTTCAAACTAGGTACTCTCATCCACATATATAAGAAGAGTTCATACCTTTTTATTTTTCCTTTTAATGAACATAGTATGATCAAAATGTCATTGTTTGTATTCGAAGAATGTTAAAGCAATATGGCTTTGTGGAATCTTCCAAACCAGCCTTAAAGGATTGTTTCGAACTATAAAGAGATTTTTTTAAGGAGGCAAACTTTTCCTTCTAATTGTTTTTTGTGAAATCCTAAGGAAATCTCATATATACCTCTTCTTCAAAATATTCATGAAGAAAGATACTATTTTCATTCAATTGTAATTCTCATCGAAGGCACATTGCACATGATAGTAGCGCCTGGATTAAATCCATCTTCGTCATAAGTGCGAAGGTTTCTTGGTAATCAACCCCTGAGTTTATCTTTGAGCTACCAATCTTGTCATATTCACACCCAACTCTTTACTTTACTTTACTTTACTGAGAAGGCTCATTTCAATCCAACCACCTTCTTTCCAGGAGGAAGCAAGATAATTTCTCATGTTTGCTTTTTTTTTCAAGGCCAACATTTCTTAATCCATAACCTTTTTTCATTCAGATGCATCAATTGTATCGTGCAAAAGCTTAGGAACAACTATGAGGATAACGAAGAGATTAAGAATTTATATTCAGGAGTGAGATCATTATATGAACAAAAGCAGGAAAATGGATGATTTTATCTTTAAAATGGAAATAAAAAGGCAGAGGTTGTCTTCAGAAAATGTGGAGCGGGCATAAAAGGTATTATAGGAAACGAAATGTCACAAGTATTGGCTGTTTCCCCAACATTTATAGACTTTGCTCCAAAGAAGAGAGACTCTCATCATTATGCATCTCCCCATTGCGAGAATCTAGAGTCATGTTGGGAGAATAAAGATCACTTTCATGAAAAATGACATCCCTAGCACAAAAGAAACAATAGGATGAAGGGTGATAACAATGGTAGTTTTTAATAGTGCATGTGTGTAGTCAACAAAACACATTTATTGGGAACGAGAATAAGTTATGGGCCTAGCCCTTATCACGGGTAGAGATATCGGAGGATGACCGGAGCCGGAGATGATGGCGGCAAGAGATACTACGGAGCCTTAACCACGACTGCCTAAGAGGGGCTTGCTAGTTAGAGGTGAGAGCTGCCAAGATTTCGCACAAGGAACAAGGAATTAGAACTTCTTTTTGCATAACATTACTAGACCCCAAGGTGTCCTTATATAGGACCCGATCATGGCATAAGCATAAATTACTAAAGAAAAAGAAAATATTAAAATATATAAAACACTAAGACTAGATAAATGGGCGGTATCCCATAACATCTCCTTCGTCCTTCAAATCGAGCTTTTCCTCAAGCTCGAACAAGGCTTGGACTGCTTGATCATCCGACTCTTTGATTTCCCACCAGAATAATTCCCGGTATCGCGTTGCGGCAGCGGAGGGTACAGCGAGCGACAGGACGTCAATGCGCTATCCAATGGAAGAAAAGATGGCAATGAGGAATGAGAGTGCCTGGCATTTGCAGACAGGCGAAGGTGATGAAAGCGCAGGCATAAAAAGAGCTGCGGTGATCAAAAGTGACAGCGCCGACTTGGGGACGGTCGGCAGGAGAAATGGATCCAGAGGGGCCAGCAGAGCAGGTGGCCTGAGAAGAGGCGGCGAGGAGACCGAACGGGAAACCAGAGCAAGGGCCAAGAGAACTGTTGGGGGTGGAGAGGCCGGCGACGAAAACTGCAGTTCGAGGGTCACTTGCGGCCATGGTGGTGCAACACGAACGGTGGAAAGCGGCGGAGCTTCTGCAATCCGCGGTGGGAACGAGCGACCACTCTAGTGGAATTTGCGGCTGGGAGGGTGGAAATTTCGGCGAAGAGGTGGCTATCAAATCATCAATCTTGTGGAAGAGTGTGGTCATGTCGTGCTGACGACGAGTTTCGGCGTCATGACAATGTGCTTCGACGTCCTGAAGTCCTGTGTCCCAGGAGGTCATTATTTCTTCTATCGAACGGAGGGTGACAATCTTCACCGCACATAATTTGTTGTTGCATAGTTACAGGTTCATCGTAATTAAGTGAGGAAAAATTTAATGTGATTAATAATCAATTAATGTAGTAATCATTTAAAAGATTGGTCAATTAATTAAATCACGCGGGGCTGGCGTGCGTGCGGAAAATGGCGGTAACAACGAAAAATGCAGATGCAAAGTGGACAGGCGTTGGGCTCGGGGGAACCGGGCAGAAGGTGATGGCGTGCATTCGGCTTGAAGAAGATGCGGTGCAGGCGACTCGAAGGAGCTGCGACGAAGGTTATCGGGAGGTATGTAGACAAGACAGAGATGTTCGGATGGGACGATGATGACAGAAACCAGAGGAAGAGGCGTGAAATGCGTCGATCGGCGGGGCGAAGAAAACGATCGAGGCGTGCTGGAAGCGATCAAGGAGGAAGAGGGAAAGGCGTCGATCGGCGGGAGCATAAGCGATCGAGGCATGTTGAAACCGACCGAGGAGGTTTTCTTAGCTGGAGTGGTGATGCAGAGCTGCTGGAAACGTTGTAACTTCTGTTGAAAGCCGCAGAAAGCCAGTGCGGAAGAAACGTTGTGGAAAAGAATGAAAGGAAGAACGCAGGCCAGTCAACGAAGGTGCAGTCGGCTTGCGGGTTCCGGTGCGAGCCCTATGAAGGTTGTTGATGGTGCAAACAGCGGCGTGGAGAAGCCCGTTGACTTGAAGAAACAGTGATGACAACGAAAGTGTCGAGCTGAAGAAACCTAGCTCGAATACCAAGATGTTATGGGCCTAGCCCTTAACAGCCGTAGGGATGTCGAAGGATGACCTGATGAGAGATATTACGGAGCCTTAACCGTGGTTGCCTAAGCGGGGCTTGCTTTTTAGAGGAGAGAGCTACCAAGATCTCACACAAGGGACAAGGAATTCGAACTTCTTTTCTTGCATAGCATTACAAGACCCCCAAGGTGCCCATATATAGGATCCAATCATGGCATAAACATAAATTACTTAAGACAATGAAAATATTAAAATATATAAAATACTAATATTAGATAAATAGGCGCGCAGCCCAAAACAGAATCAAATTTGCTACGATGTATTTGGTGGACACGAAGAAAATAGAAACACTAAAATACCTAAGGAGAAAGATTAGCGGTATGAACTGAGCACATAAATAATAAGTGCTTAACATGGCTAGTATAATGTAGGACGGGTAGTGACCGATGAAATGAACACTTGAGATAACTTCATCTCAATATGGCTTCGGAAGGTGCGTAGTAACAAGTAAAAACGGGAAACCTCTAGGTCGTATTTACTTTTCATCTCAGCCACATCATTTTGTGTGGATGTATGAACATAAGTGATTCGATCGAAAACACCATGGTCAACTAAATAAGTCTCAAACACCCCTCTGTCATCATCCTCGCCATCATTATCACTAGGAGAACTCGAATCACCCCCCAAATTAAGGCATTATCATTTTATGGAAATATTTAAAACATTAAATAGGAATGAATGTATTAGGGATAGGATAGGATTGACGCCAATTGTAGAGAATATGTGAGAAGCTCGTTTAAGATGGTTCGGACATGTACATAGGAGACCATTAGAGGCACCTGTTAGGCGTTGTGAGACTTTAGTCACTAGACATGTTAAACGGGGGAGGGGTAGACCAAAAATGACTTGGAATGAAACTATAAGGAAAGACATGATATACTTAGGCATTAGTGACTAGTGAGACTATGATTAAAGATAGGGCGCAATGGCGACAGAGGATCCATATAGCCGACCCCACTATGGTGGGATAAAGACTTGAGTGTTGTTGTATTTAAAACATTAAATACTTCATTTTATGAGTAAACTCAAGTAGCACAAGAAAAAAATTAATAAAAGTGACTTACAAATGAAATCCAGATAAAGATAATAAGGGAAATGGAGTCCATACATTTGTGTGAATAACATCAAAAGAAAAGGTACTATTATTCATCAAAAGAAAAGGTACTATGTAAATATGTTTAGAACTTTCACGATCGTCAAAAGTAAAATTCTTAAGGTACTAAAGACAGGAAATATTTTTTTGTAGATAGAAAGGGCATGGATGGTGGAATCTCAGGTGCCAATGACAAATCTCAACAAGGGTGAGGCTATTGTGGGTAGAAAGTCATGTAAGATTGTTGATGATCCCAACAGTACAACTCCACACATTTCCTACCATTTCCAATGTGTTCCGTGGCAAATAGATCCTTAGAAACACAAATGTCAAGAAAAAATAGAAGCACGGGAAATGGTAAAATGAGTAATATAAGAAAATTTACGAGGGAATGATGAGACATGTAAGAGGAAGGAGAAATAGCAAGAGAACATAACTCATCCCTTTGCCAGCAATTGGGGATAAGGAACCATTGACTGCAATAACTTTCTCATGGCCTGATAAAAAAATGTAAGTGGTAAAATCTGCAGAAGACCCGGTCACAAGATCAGCGGCTTTGTAGTAAAAGATCTATTCAGAATGCTGAGTGGAGGTAGCACAAGCACTTGGTATACCAAAACTTAGCGAAGGCATACGATAATTCACTTGGTATACCAAAATTTAGCAAAGGCAGACGAGAATCCAACTGTTAGTGAATCACTCTGAGAGCGTCGGAGACAATGAAGGGAATTAAGCTCGTCAGCAGATAGAGAACCCAAAGGGACTGTGTCCTTAACACAGTAGCATGCGTTATAGGCCGGAGAACGAGAAACACTGGGTCGACCACCACTACTCCACTTCCACGGCATAGCCTCTGGTGCCCTCCCAGGATGGTCAAGATAGGGATACAGACGCTAACAGGTCTCTCGATCAGGTCCTTTCTTCCCACAATAGTTATGGATGGATAGGGAGCTAGAAGGATGATTCCATCAAAATCGAACTGCCACAATATTCTCAAACTATCAAGATCCCCTAAGATCACTTCTATGGCCCGATCGCTGGTGCGCTCCCAGGCTGGGCAAGATAGGGATACAGGCGGGGTAGTAGGTCTCTCTAGTACGTCCTTTCTTCCCGCAATGGTCACGGATGAACAGAAAGCTAGAAGGATGGTTCCACCAAAATCCAGTTGCCTCAGAGCATTCTTAAACGATCTTGATCTCCTAAGATTATATTGAATCTCTCGAAGAGTAGGAAGAAGAGAGCAATGTAAAAATGTGTTAATATGGAGTTTCCCATAAGAAAAACATGTCGTGATAAAATCATTCCGATGGTATTTCAAAGACTATAATGATATCAAATGACTCAAGAAGAAGCACTTTGGAGCTAGTATTTAAGAACAAATGAGGCGTTTTAGATATATAATTTTATGAGTCAAACAACGAGGCTAAGAGATTATGGATCGCAAGATTAGAAAAACTATGACAATTTCAAAGAATCAATTTAGTTTTCAAGCTAGCAAGATCTACTATAGAAGAGATTTTTTTGTTAAGATAATTAATGAAATAGTACAACGAGCAAAAAAAGGAAATATTCATATTGATTTGAAAAAGACATTATCATATACAGATTTGATTAGGTACACATTAAATAAGAAAGTGTGCCAAACGTATTTTAAAGTTATTAAATATATACATGATGAAACACTAATTAGTATTAGAACTTAGAAGAGCGAGAGAGACACAAATAAATTAATATAAATATATATAAAGAGAAATGTGTCCAGGATTCGGTTGATTCGGTCGTGGTTTTAGCATAGATCTATTAAAGGAGTACCAAGCCTCGTAAAGACTCTCAAGAGAGCGAACATCTACGGTATTCCTCTTTTTAACTTTGTCTCAGAGCGAGTCTTCTTCGCGCCTCCAATCAAAACCCAATATCACTGAGTTGTTTCTACGTGGTCATTCTTCTTTATCCTCGATCGAGTGTCGTCTTTCGGTACTGGGATCAAACATTTTTTCCTCCCATTTATGCTCCTGCAAGTGTTGAATTGGCTCGACTTCGATTCACTGAATCACACCTTCGAAGAGCCTCATCGTCTTCCTCACGCGTCTCTCTCCTCGACAAATCAACCAGACGGCACTCCCACCTGCATTGTTTCGATTTGGATCCAATCCCGCCTTCAAAGATTTTGCTAACGGCTTTCGATGATTCAGACTAAACCTACTTCATCTACCTTGTCTTCCTCATCGTTTTTCGACTGTCCCATCTTCTGCTTCAGGAACTGTTATTACTGTCCTCATCGGCGACTATTTTCAATCAGCAAATTCCATGAGATATCCTCAACAGTTTTTCGATTGGCTTCCAAAGACTGGTGTTTCATTTAGCGACTATTGCAAGGATTCTCCCTTCCATCCCATCCTGCGAAGATCTTCCAATGCAATGATCGATGTTCGGGTCTTCAAGCTCCTCTTCTCGAGATGCAACTGGTGGCACACCTCCGGTGCATGTCACCCGTGTGGACCGTCATTCCCATTCACCACTACTATTATTGTACCTCTCGACGACACTAACTACCTGCCTTGGTCCCGCTCCATCCAATTTGCCCTCCGACAATGTCGCTTGGGCGCCTCGAAGAAACTATTATTAAACCTCTGTGCCACGTGGGACCAATGGGACGCGAATGAATGAATGGTGATGTATTGGCTACTCACCACATTGGACAAGTTTGTATAACAGAACTACATCCTTCTGGATAATGCAGCGGCCATTTGGAATCAAGTAGTAGCTAACTACTCCAAAAAGAGAAATTGTGCACAAGTCTAGCAACTGAAGTATCAGATTGCTTGTATTGCACAAGAATATTTCTTGATAACATATTATTATTCTGATTTTGAGAAGTTACATAGAGCATTTGATTATTTTTATCACATTCAACTGAGGTGCTCATTCAATTGAGGGGCACAAACAACATGACCATGGTTCGAGAGCAAGATAATCGGAACAGTGTATTTTCTAGCTTCAAGGCATGAATCCCGTCCTTGACCACATTTGGGTTCAAATCCTCAGACGACGTCGTATGCCCTCTCTCGTAGGGACCTTCAACCTAGTTCAATAAGAATTTGATCGACGTCAATCTCTGACCCAGAACATTCTGCAAAAGCATCCTGCCCTTGCAACGAGTGATACATGTGGTTCCCATGTGACCACTCGCCCCTATAACACTGCTGAGCTTTTCTGTGATTACTGTCACAAGACTCGACACATGAGGGATACGTGCTACAAATTACATGGCCTCCCCCCTCACACTGGGAACACCATTTGTGGTCGTGAATGTGGCAGCGGGGGATGACCGACTAGACATCATGCAACACACCTTAGTGATACAACACCTCAAGGAATCTCTGTCCAGACCCCCCTGGGAATTGTTTATCTAGTGAGGAACTCTATGCTATGCAACGTCTCTTAAAACGGATGACTATATGGACATATGTGCCACTCAAAAGCCAGGCCACTACATACTCTGTCCGGGCCACTCTGTCTTCCTCCAGTACACAGCTCTCCAACCAACCACATATCGATTGAATTATTGATTCCGGTGTTGATGCCAAGAATTTGGCCTCGATGTTCGAATTTGGGTATGGGCCAAGGTTACTGGTCCGCCAACATGAAACGCATGGGTCCAAGAGCAAGAATGAGAAGTATGGGAGTATGATCGCTCGATCGAATCTCAATGTCAGCTAGCCACGGCGAGGAGGTCACACCGCACACCAGGGAGTGTTTTGGAACTCCCCCTCTCAAACCAAGTGCTGAGATAGGTTGGGGGAAGAGGCAGACTTCGTGCGTGCCAGGGAGAGCTCGCGAGTTTGAGTGAGGTTTCCAGTGGGCTCGTCAGCGAAGGTCCTCTTCCCCTTCGACATGGGGTCGTATTTATAGAGAACAAAAACTAGGGGTGGCAAAGTGCCAGTAGGCAGACCCCACCCTCATGCGAGTTTAGGTGGGTTATCAACGAGTTGTGGCAAGTTGATCTCATCCCCCAGCGAGTTGTTAGAGAGTGGTTGGGCGTGGTGGCCGCGAGTTGCCAGCGAGTTGAATAAATCCTTCATACAGTGGCCCTTGAGTCAACGGTCAATCTATTAACGTCATACTGCATGGCGGGCGTGGACAAGGTGTTGACTGTCCTCGACGAATATGGATTGTACATAATCCCCACTCTTTGCGAGATTAGAAAGAATAATCCAACAAGCTAATATTGTCAAATCGTCGGTGATCCTATGATCGTCGCGTCACAGTCCCAGGATGGATATAGGGTCAACACACTCTCGGCTGTCGCATGACCGCGGGGCCCCTGGAGACGTGGACCATAGATGAGTTGATCGTTGCATCACAACACCACGTTAGATATAAGGTCAACACAATCTCGACTGTCGCATGTCTACAGGGCCCCTAGTAAAGTGGACCATAATATAGTTATCATCGTGTAACATCCCCAGGTTGGATATAGGGTTAACACACTCCCAGATGTCGCATGTCCGTAGGACTCCTGGAGAGGTGGACCATAGGCGAGCTGATCGTCGTGCCACAACCTCAGTCTGGATATCGGGTCAACACACTCCCGGACAATGTTATCAAGATCGCGATCCGGATCGTAGGATCGCACAATCCTACGATCCCGATTTTAAATTTTGATTTGGATCTTACTTGGGATCGAAACGCGTGTGTCCATGTAGGATAGCGATTCGGATCATAGGATCATTAGAATCGCAATCCATATGCGGTCCTAACGATCCGGTTCAGGCCTTAAAAAAATCAAGCCCCCCTCCCCCCCCCCCCATCCCCATTTTATTCGTGTTCGGCGAGTTCGATCGTGTGCCTGTCTTAAGTAAGAAACCATATCCCCATTTTATTTCGACTTCCGCTCCATCGTCTCTCACTCTCTTTGCGTGAGCGTGAATGCGTCTTTGCCGAAGCCGACTTGGCCACCGTTGTCTCTACCGAGCTCCAAGCCTCAGACCGCTGATGTCGACAAACTCCACTCCTCTCTAGAGCTTCAAGTCGATGACTTACCAGCCATCCAACCGACATTCAGTGCTTCAGCCATCAGGTCAACAACCTACTACCATCCATCGTTCTGCTTATCCAGCGGCTTCAACCATCCAGGTCGACTCCACATTATCAAAAAATTTCCAGGTCGACTTAGGTAATAAATTTTTTTGTTTCGGATTTACTTGTATAGCCCATTTCGTTTTCAGCATTTTTTGAACTTCCATTATTATTATAGTTTCAGTTTTTTCCCATCCAGAGATTCAATTCCAGCCTCCTAGGGCTTTAGATATTTGATCTTTCAGATATTCAATTCTGGTCATCAAACAAAAAATATTATTTGATGTTTATAATGATGTGTACTTTATATTTACTAATGTAGAACTTACTGTTAGAATTATGCTATTTTTTAGTTCATTTTATTTACTTTCTTTTGAATTTTAATATAATTATTAAACAATTGATTAGTTTTATAGTTTTTTGTGTTGATTGTTTATGTAATTGGATGATACCTGTAGAATACAAAATAAAGAGAAAAATAAAAAGGAATTTTATTAATTTCTCTTTTTTTCTTCCATACATACAGGTATTTGTACACTTATATAAGAAAAGAGGATGGAGAGGAATTCTTATTTCAAGATGTGGGACTAAACCTAAGGAATAAGATTGGTCATATTTTGGGTCTTTACATATTTTCTTCAACACTCTCTCGCAAGCTGGAGCATACAGATCGCAAGCACTAAGATTGGACAAAAACTGATAGTATAACGGTCGTGGTAAGGCCTTGGTGAGAATGTCAGTAACCTGCACGACTGTAGGAACATGTTTTAATTCCAATTTCTTCAATTAAACCTTCTCCCAAATGAAGTGACAATCAACTTCAATGTGTTTGGTTCATTCATGGAATACAGGATTTTTGGCAATGTGTGCAGTAGCTTGACTGTCACAAAATAGAGTGGTTGGTAAGGAAAGTTTGACTCCCAAATCACCTAGAAAACTTTCTAGCTAGGTAAGCTCAGACACAACAGCGGTTATTGAACGATACTCAGCTTCAGCAGATGAGCGAGCAACCACAGACTGTTTCTTGTTGCGCCAGGTAATATGGTGTCCTCCGAAGTAAGTACAGAAATCACTTGTGGAGCGTCGTTATCCAGAGAGCCAGCATAGTCAGCGTCAGAGTAGACAATCAGAGATATAGAAGAAGATTTGTATACCAGCCCTTGAATAGGAGCAGTCTTCAAATATCTGAGGATGCGTTCGACGGCCTGAAGATGAGAAGTCCGTGGAGCATGCATAAATCGACTGACAACTCTAACAACAAATGAGATATCAGGTCTTGTAACAGTAAGATAAATTAGCTTTCCTACAAGACAACGATAATACTCTGGGTTTTGAAGTAGTAGATAGGAGTTAGAGTCATGAGAAAAGAGTTTGTGGTTGACATCCATAAGAGTGTCAGCAGGCTTGCATCCAGAATAGTCAGCATCATGAAGAAGGTCAAGACAATACTTCCGTTGGGATAGAACGAGACCTTTAGGACGTCTCGCTACCTCAAGACCAAGGAAGTACCGAAGATTTCCCAGATCTTTAGTTTGAAAGACCGAGTTTAAGTGTTGCTTGCTCATTTGTATTCCTTTGGAGTCATCACCAGTAATCAGAATATCATCGACGTAAACTAAGAGAATCATTGTGTCGGTCGTTCGATGACGAGTAAAGAGAGAGAAGTCAGACGAGCTTCGAGTGAATCCAACATCACGGACAACCTTACTGAACTTGTCAAACCATGCGCGATGAGACTGTTTGAGACCATAAATAGATTTCTTGATGTGACAAACACGAGAATCCCTTCTCAAGTCATCACTGCTCAATGTCCCAAGATCCTCTCCTTCGTATGTTGATAGGCGGTAGAACCCGTTTAGAAGCGCCTCGCGGATCAAGAACAACCCTTCTCAATTTGGGTTGAGTTTACCAACAACGACCGATCTCCCAGAGCGTCGACCATCTTAGAACCAGGTCCCCCTTCTGAATTTTTTGATCTTAACGTGTTTGTCAAAGTGTCTGACCATCCTTCGCTTAATTTCCTCTTGCCACATCATGGCAAGGTCCCTTATCTCTTCCACGAGATCTAAGCAAATCCTCTGAGTCTCTGCACTCTCCAGCTGTCATTCTTTCCCTCCTTCTGTGGTGACTACTCGAGGACTTCTTATCTCGAATTTCACCGGAATTACCGCTTCTGACCCGTGGGGCAATCTGAAAGGGTTCTTCCATGTGGTTGAGTTCGGGGACGTCCTCAGAGCCCAAAGAACGGAGGGAAGCTATTCTGTCTAGCTGCCCTTCAAATTTTCGACCTTCTTGAGCAAGTTTAGGATTAGCTTGTAGGTTGCTTTTATCTATCTATCCACTGGTGTGCGGATGATGTACGGAAGCAAAGCAGGTTTGGGATCAACTTGATCGCAGAACACTACTAACCCTAAGCACGCGAACTGAGGGACATTGTCGATGATGATAGCAAGCCGCACTCCACGCCGACATACCAGCTCCCCCCAACTCTTTACGATTTGGGTTGTTGTTTTGGCGGGAGATTTAACATCGATCCACTTTGAGAAATAATCGACCATATGACTAGGATGAACTTCTGCTGTCCACTGGCTTCGGGGAAGGGTCCGAACAGATCTATTCCCCAGATTATAAATGTCCAAAGAGCGGTGATGGTCTTTAGATACTGAGCTGGCAGTAGTTGAAGGGGCGCGTAGAGTTGGCACCTATGGCATCTTCGAACGAACTCCTCTGCGTCTTTTTGGATGATCGGCCAAAAGTACCCTTGCCTGAGCACCCTCTTTTCTAAGATGTGACTCCCTGAGTGGCTACCGTATTCCACCGAATGTATTCCTCAAGAAATCGTGATACCTCTGTTTCTGTCACGCACCTTGCTAATGATCCAGAGAGGGTCTTCCAATATAGGTCTCCGTCCTGGAGCATGCAGTACACTAATTTGAACTGAAACTGCCTTTTGTCCTTCTATTACTTCTGGGTACTTCCCGGTCATCAAGAACTCTACAAACAGGTCGATCCAGGAAAACTTCTAGACAATTTCCATCAATTCTCCTTCTTTGATGCCAGGTCAAAAAAGTTCAGTCAAGGTTTCGCCGACCTTTGGATCGTACTGTTAGAGTTTCTGAGGTGATCTCAAAGCAATCAACAGTTAGTCTTACTGTCAACGCAATATGAGCCTATAGGGTCGCACATAAAAGCGTTTGGAGAAATTGGAGAAAGGATTGTGTTGGCCTTACTCATATTGGATATGAGTGGAGGACCAATCCTGTGACTGCTTGGAATTAAGTTGAGAATGTCTCAACGGGAAATCGTTTAAAGGGTTTAAACGAATGGGTTTATACTAGACAAATTCGGCTAAAGGGTTTAAACGAATGGGTTTATACTAAACAAATTCGGCTAAAGGGTTTAACCGAACTGTGTCAAATTCGGCTAATGTGATTAACCGAATTATGTTGTTTTCGACTAATGAGATTCGGCTAATGTGATTAACCGAATTATGTTTTCGACTAATGAGATTCGGCTAATGTGATCAACCGAATTGTAACATATTCGACTAAAGGGTTTAGCCGAAATATGGCAGTTCGATGAAATGATATAGTCGAATTTATATAGTCGAATCGGCTAAAGTGTTTAGTCGATTCGGTTAATCTGATTAGTCGATTTGGCTAATATATAAACCTTGACAGAACTGTTCTTTTTCCCTGGGTCTGCGGATAGCCTGATTTATGAGTTTTTAGTATAAAAGGGCACGCGATTAGGTCTTCGATTAATACGGAAGAGACTTAATCTTTTCGCGATTTTAGACGAGAAGCCGACCGGAACTGTTCCGCGCGAGGGCATCTCGATCTTCCCGTCCGCCGATCGTCTTTCGCCGCCGCTAGTCGCCGCCTACCCTGGATCGGACCTAACAGTCCGTGGGGACGTTGAGAGCTTCCTTCTCCAACCTAGTTCTTGTACGACAAGAAGCTAGGGTTCTCTTTTTGCTTGTGTGGACTTCTATAGAGGGATCGATCCATTTCGATTCTTGAAGGACTCAAAGGCAGATTTTTGAATTTCTCTTTGGAGCACCTTGATTGAGTGTTGACTCAATCCCGCAAAGGTATATTGCATTTTGCTTTCCTAATCTTTTGATTCATGAGATCCGCAAGATCCTTACTCTTTGGGTTGTTCTAGTTTCTCCACTGCGCACATTTGATGTGTTCATGTCATTATGAATGGCATTTAGAAAAACCCAACAGTGGTAACAGAGGGAGGTTCCGATCAAGTGCGTGCAAATCTAGAAATTTGGAAGCGTTCTAAATGTATAGATTTCTTCTTGGAACATCACATTTGATGTGGTTTTATGTGGTTTCTGGTGGTGGGCTTTCAAAATTTTGGTCGGGGCTCTGCCCCGCACCCCGCAAAGGCTCTGCCCCATGACCCCGCTCGCTGATCGGTCAGCGAGACCACCGCCAGGGGCGCTGCCCCTTGGAACCCCGCCAGGAACGCATGTGATTGCGTTGCGATTTCATTGTTTCAGATATTGTTTCTCATTTGCAGTAACCGTCCCTCGATATGGTTTGTGAAACCAAATGTCGTGGATTTTGAATCTGACATTGAGAGACGAGTTTGTCTACTGCATAAGTGGAGTTGCTTTGCATGTGTTCAATGCATGTAAATTTGAAGATTTAGAAGTGTTCTAAGTATTCAGATTTAACCCCCTTTTATCAAAATGTTGATAATCCTTTTATGTGCACATAGGGGATGCATTTGTTTTGTGTATGTGCATGGTGATTAAATGTTAATCACGATGAAATGTTCATCTATTGAAAGATAAAATCCCTTATCTAATATTAAGTATATGGATGTCTTCCGATGGATGACACTCTTCCTGCCTCGATCGATGAAGTGTGGGCTTGCCAAAGCAAGGTGCATTAATCTATCTTGGTAAGGGTGCGAGCGGATAATTGTGATATCCCACTGTTGACATCGGGTCCAACTTAAATAGGTGACCTCAAAAGTTGAGTGCCTAAAGGCATAGGGTTGGCATGCTCCATATGATGGATGCGAATAAAGAATTATTCACCAACCATACAAGAGTTGCATAGTGATGCAATTGACAAATGTTGTCTACCTAAATAACCGCATAATGAGAGGAACGCCAAAACGGACTCGTTGTGTTGGTGAAATACGGATCTTGTCCACTAAGAGAGTAGCTCGCATAAACTCTCCGAATCGAAATTAAGGGTTGTCGATTTGATTAAAATAGTGGGAGCTTTTTAATAAAAGTCCTTATTAACATAAAATGTATTTCGAAATACAATACTAAAAAATTTGCGAATTCATTGTAGAATTTCCATGGCAAGTCGATCTCACTCCACCCTGTCCCTGAGAGCTATTCTTGGGAAGGACAAGCTCAATGGGACGAACTTCCTCGACTGGTATAGGAACCTGAGAATTGTTCTCAGGCAAGAGCGCAAGCTCTATGTCTTGGAAGGTGAAGCCACCACAGAGCCGACCGGAAATGCTCCGAGAGCAGATAAAGATGCTTACAAGAAGTATCAAGATGATACCTTGGATGTGGAATGCCTCATGTTTGCTACCATGTCCTCTGAGCTTCAGAAGCAACACGAGAGCATGTGTGGTTATGAGATAATCGGGCACCTCAAGAAAATGTTCGAGGGGCAAGCCCGGCAAGAGAGGTTTGACATATCCAAGGCATTATTTCAGTGCAAAATGGGAGCTCGAGACTCAGTAGGGACTCACGTACTCAAAATGATTGGGTGTATAGAGAACCATGAAAGACTGGGTTTTCCCAAGGGCCAAGAGTTGGCCACGGATCTGATCCTGCAATCGTTGTTGGGCAGTTATGAGCAGTTCGTCTTGAATTATAATATGAATAAAATAGACAAGACACTGCCCGAGCTCCTAGGCATGTTGCGAACTGCTGAAAATAATATGAAGAAGGACAAGCCTGTCAGCCCCATATTGATGGTGCATAAGAGCAAGGGCAGGGCCAAGGGATCTAAGAAGACGAAGATTGGATCTAAGTCTCCTCTTGATCCCAAGTCTTCTGCACTGAAAAGGAAAGGTCTGGCGAAAGAAGGAAAGTGCCACCACTGCGGTAAGGCTGGGCATTGGAGGCGGAATTGTCCCCTCTATATTGAGGATCTGCAAAAGAAGAAGGGAAGTGTGACTTCCACTTCAGGTATTTATGTTATAGAGATAAACCTTTCTGCTCCTTCATCTTGGGTATTGGATACTGGATACGGTTCTCACATTTGTACAAATGTGCAGGAACTGAGAAGGAGAAGAATGCTGGGTAAAGGGGAGGTAGACCTGCGCGTCGGGAATGGAGCAAGAGTTGCTGCCGTCGCCGTTGGTGTCTATTGTCTTCCTTTGCCCACTGGGCTTGTAATAGAATTAGATAACTGTTATTTTGTTTCAGTCATAACTAGAAACATTATATCCATATCATGTCTTGACATGAAAGGCTTTTCATTTATAATTAAGAACAATTGTTGTTCGATTTTTATGAATGATGTTTGTTATGGTGTAGCCCAATTGTTTAATGGTTTATATGTTTTGAACTTAGACCATCCGATCTATAATGTAGAAAATGCTAAAAGACTAAAAACAAATGATTCAAATCCTACGTACCTTTGGCATTGTCGTTTAGGCCATATAAACGAGAAACGCATATCCAAGCTCCATAAAGATGGACTACTGGACTCATTTGAGTATGAATCATTTGAGAGATGCGAGTCATGTTTATTAGGCAAGATGACGAAAACTTCTTTCACTAGTTGTAATGAGAGGGCTAATGATCTCTTAGGTATAATACATAGTGATGTATGCGGACCCATGAGTTCTATGGCTAGAGGTGGGTTCTACTACTTCGTTACATTTACTGATGATTTCAGTAGATACGGATACGTGTTTCTTATGAAGAACAAATCCGAGACCTTTGAAAAGTTCAAAGTGTTTAAGAATAAAGTAGAAAACCAACTGGGAAAAACGATAAAAGCACTCCGATCTGATCGAGGTGGCGAATATCTGAGTCATGAATTTCGCGATCATCTGAAAGAGTGTAGTATTGTATCACAGCTCACTCCGCCCGGAACACCTCAACATAATGGTGTTTCTGAGATGAGGAATCGTACCTTGTTAGACATGGTACGATCGATGATGAGTCATGCAGATTTGCTCGTTTCCTTTTGGGATTTTGCTTTAGAGACTGCTGCTTTCACACTAAATCGAGTTCCAACGAAAACGGTTCTAAAGACACCATATGAGATATGGACTGGGAAGCGTCCTAGTATGTCGTTCATCAAAATTTGGGGTTGTGAGACATACGTGCGACGTCAAATGCCTGACAAGCTGGAACCCAAATCGGATAAATATTATCTAGTGGGGTATCCTAGGGAAATCAAAGGATACTACTTCTACTTGTCGTCTGAGGGCAAAGTGTTTGTCGCAAGGACCGGTGTCTTTTTGGAGAAAGAGTTCTTATCCAGAAAGACTGCAAAGGTAGAACTTGAAGAAGTTCAAGAGCCACAAACAATGAACGAACCGGAATTGGAACCTGAGCAAGGACTACAAGAAGTTGTAGCTGGAGAGCCTGCTCAAGAAACACAAGTCCAACGTAGATCTGGTAGACCAAGATTTGAGCCTGAGAGATATGGATTTCTCATGACTCAAATAGGTAATGTGTTGCTTATGGATCATGATGATGAGCCTGCAACCTACCAAGAGGCTATGAATGGACCAGACTCTGAGAAGTGGCTTGGGGCCATGAAATCTGAAATGGACTCCATGTACACAAACCAAGGAACCACCTGAAGGGGTACGACCCATAGGGTGCAAGTGGGTCTTCAAGAAGAAGACCGACATGGATGGGAATGTACAGACATTCAAAGGCCGGCTGGTGGCTAAAGGTTTCAGGCAAATTCATGGTGTTGACTATGATGAAACATTTTCCCCTGTAGCTATGGTCAAGTCCATCAGAATTCCACTTGCTATTGCTGCGTATTATGACTACGAGATCTGGCAAATGGACGTCAAAACGGCTTTCCTTAATGGGAACCTTCTTGAGGAAGTGTACATGACACAACCCGAGGGTTTTGAATCTCCAAGTGAAGCCACTAAAATATGCAAGTTGAATCGATCCATTTATGGATTGAAACAAGCTTCTCGAAGTTGGAATCTGCGTTTTGATGAGAAGATCAAAGAGTTTGGTTTCATCAAGAACGAAGATGAGTCTTGTGTTTACAAGAAGATTAGTGGGAGCATTATTGTCTTCCTGATATTGCATGTAGATGACATACTGCTGATCGGGAATGACATTCCGACCCTGCAAGTTGTTAAGAACAACCTAAGGAACTGATTTTTTATGAAAGACTTTGGTGAAGCGACTTACATACTTGGTATTAAGATCTATAGAGATAGATCGAAGAAGTTGTTGGGTTTGACCCAGAGTACATACATTGACAAGGTGTTGAAACGGTTCAACATGCTTGAGTCCAAGAAAGGATTCTTACCCATGTCACATGGTGTGAGTCTCTCTAAGGACCAGTGTCCTAAATCTTTGGAAGATAAGGACCGCATGAAGATGATTCCATATGCTTCGGCAATTGGATCAATCATGTACGCAATGTTATGCACTCGACCCGATGTCTCTTATGCTTTGAGCATAACGAGCAGGTATCAGTCTGATCCTGGTGATGGTCACTGGATAGCTGTCAAGAATATCCTAAAGTACTCGAGAAGGACTAAGGATATGTTCTTGGTGTATGGTGGAGAGGAAGAGCTCGTTGTAAATGGTTACACGGATGCTAGCTTCCAAACTGATAGGGACGATTCAAAGTCTCAATCAGGTTTTGTATTTTGCCTTAATGGAGGAGATGTAAGCTGGAAGAGTTCCAAGCAGGAGACAGTTGTCGATTCTGCGATAGAAGCCGAGTATATTGCTGCCGCAAATGCGGCAAAGGAGGCTGTGTGGATTAGGCAATTCATCGGCGAGCTAGATGTAGTTCCTAGCATTGTTGATCCCGTAGTTCTCTACTGTGATAACAACGGTGCAATTGCCCAAGCTAAGGAACCTAGATCTCATTAGCGCTCCAAGCACATACTTCGGCGGTTCCATCTTATTCGAGAGATTGTCGATCGAGGAGATGTGAACATTTGCAGAGTACCGACTGAAGAAAACACAGCGGATCCACTGACAAAGCCTCTTGCGCAAAAGAAGCATGATGGTCATGTTAGATCAATGGGTATTAGATACCGGAATGATCGTCTTTAATGGGAGCCTTGTGGATTGTATGTTTGTCGGTTGTTTATTCATTTGATAAATTGTGTTATGTACTGCATGTTTCATTTTACATTTATGACAAGTTCTTTTATTATGTCAACCGTTTCTATTTGATAGACTAATTAACATAATGAATGCCCTTAGAATGTTTGCTTCCATAGGAATTCAAGTACGTGACTTGAATGTGAGGGTTTATGTTTAAATGAAGCTTCATTCTTAAATGGTCCCTGGTCGAGGTATCATCCTAGAAATTTAGGGCGAGGATGAGACCATAAGACTAGCATGTGCGTTGACTGATGACCGGTTCTCACAGGTCATGATATTGTGATATCAAGTCATCACATGGGTACTTGTTAAGAACAAGTTGTACTGAACAGACCCACCATGAGACTACTTTGTGGATTGTTATATGAACGTGTCACAAGTAGGTCTCATCTGACAATGGTGTTTGTAGTTCTTTGACCTGAAGTCACAGCATTCATCAAGTGAGGAAGAGCATACTTTGATGTCATCTAAAGTCTTCCTTGAGAAAGGTTGATGAAAAGGGTGGTTAGTGGGTATGTTACGATTCATTTGGGTGTTTGTGTGTGGACAGATTTGGGATTTGTCCTCCTTTATGACAGGAGTTACATCCATGGGCCCCTTGATGGAATGAGACCGAGAAATGCATGGTCATGCTGGGTTGAGCCAATATATGATATTGAGCTTACCACTTTCATAAGGTCTATTTTAGATCAAGAAACTAGGATTAAACAATCATGAGGGTGACACGGTCCATGTCTCTAGTTCTATCCGGATGTAAAGGACAAAGGAACAAGACAATGTTGATACATTGATTAAGACAGGCTTATTGAGTTATAAACTCTTATTGTTTGGGTAGCAATGATGCATTGCTAGATGCCGCTCATTGTTTGTGAGACTTTTGTAGATACTTTGTGATCAAGTGGGAGACTGTTGGAGTTTCTGAGGTGATCTCAAAGCAATCAACAGTTAATCTTACTGTCAACGCAATATGAGCCTATAGGGTAGCACATAAAAGCGTTTGGAGAAATTGGAGAAAAGATTGTGTTGGCCTTACTCATATTGGATATGAGTGGAGGACCAATCCTGTGACTGCTTGGAATTAAGTTGAGAATGTCTCAACGGGAAATCGTTTAAAGGGTTTAAACGAATGGGTTTATACTAGACAAATTCGGCTAAAGGGTTTAACCAAACTGTGTCAAATTCGGCTAATGTGATTAACCGAATTATGTTGTTTTCGACTAATGAGATTCGGCTAATGTGATTAACCGAATTATGTTTTCGACTAATGAGATTCGGCTAATGTGATTAACCGAATTGTAACATATTCGACTAAAGGGTTTAGCCGAAATATGTCAGTTCGACGAAATGGTTTCGACGAAATGATATAGTCGAATCGGCTAAAGTGTTTAGTCGATTCGGTTAATCTGATTAGTCGATTCGGCTAATGTATAAACCTTGACAGAACTGTTCTTTTTCCCTGGGTCTGCGGATAGCCTGATTTATGCGTTTTTAGTATAAAAGGGCACGCGATTAGGTCTTCGATTAATACGGAAGAGACTTAATCTTTTCGCGATTTTAGACGAGAAGCCGACCAAAACTGTTCCGCGCGAGGGCATCTCGATCTTCCCGTCCGCCGATCGTCTTCCGCCGCCGCTAGTCGCCGCCGTCGGTCGTCGCCTCCCCTGGATCGGACCTAGCAGTCCGTGGGGACGTTGAGAGCTTCCTTCTCCGACCTAGTTCTTGTACGACAAGAAGCTAGGGTTCTCCTTTTGCTTGTGTGGACTTCTATAGAGGGATCGATCCATTTCGATTCTTGAAGAACTCAAAGGCAGATTTTTGAATTTCTCTTTGGAGCACCTTGATTGAGTGTTGACTCAATCCCGCAAAGGTATATTGCATTTTGCTTTCCTAATCTTTTGATTCATAAGATCCGCAAGATCCTTACTCTTTGGGTTGTTCTAGTTTCTCCGCTGCGCACATTTGACGTGTTCATGTCATTATGAATGGCATTTAGAAAAACCCAACACGTACTTGGCCAGTGCAAGAACCGCATCATTCTTTCCTGATGCAACCCGAGTCGCATCATAATTTCCTTTAATTTCTCGCATTTTTATTAGTGTTGCGTGAATCTTCGCGCATATTGTTTTATTTAAGTATGTGTGTTTGTGTATCTTTGTTGTGCTTATTACTCATGCTCGTTTGTACTCTTGTTTGTTTCGACTTACTGGTGTGATCGACCACTAAGACCCTGAATAAATTGGTCTGTCAAATTATGCTAAGTGATAGTTAGGGAGCTTTGAGAATCATGAAAATATAAATATTTTAATTTTAAATTCTAAAATAATAATTCCATAACTTAATTTCAGGATTTAAAATTAAATATATATTTTATGGGAAATAATAAAATGAAAAGGTACCCTTTAAAATCTCCTCTTTAGCGCCGCCCCCCTTTCTTTGGTAACTATGTATTAGATATAAAACATTAAAACATCCTCATTCCTCTTTTAAAAGAAATTGTCATTTAAATAAAAATCTGTCCCAACCGGCTCTCTTGAAATTACCATTTACTGCCATCTGCTGTATTGGTAATTGTTCATTACATATTTACAACCGCCCCCTTGCAATTCCTTTTCTATTTAATTTTATCCCCCCCTGTCGATGAGGGCATCCTGGAAAAGAGAAATCGAACGAGACTTTACGTCTTCGTTCAATTCCTCTCCAGCGCGCAAGCAACGCCAAACCCGTCCCTTCCAACTCCTGCGCCGCCCTTGGAGATCTTTCCAAGGACCGGCAATCCCTTCCCATCCGTTTTCGGGGTGTTTGGCCCAAGCTTTTCAAAAACGCGAGTTTACACGTAAGATCGTACGATCTTACGTTTTTTTGGGGGGTAACGATCCGTGCTCAAGCTTAAATCGCCGGACGGCTTGAATCGGCAAGATCGCCGTGTAGGATCGTAAGATCGCATGATCTTACGATCCCAGCGATCTTGCCTCCCGCGTATTATTAAAACTGGACGTGCGGCCGACCGACCCTAGACATCATTTACGAATCCGCTGGAGACCTAATTTACGCAGAGCGGCGAGCGGCTGGACGCTCTTCCTCTTCCTCCCGCGGTAAGGTTGCAGGCGCTCGACGATGGAGTAACAGGTAACGCGCGATTTCCTCTTTCTCTTCCTCACAGCCGCTCGACGATGGAGTAACGTGCGATTTCATCTTTCTCTTCCTCACAGCCGCTCGATGTAGTTTACTCTCTCCTTCAGAATCTGACATCTGGGAAGGGTTGAGATCAGCTTGAATCGGGCTCCACTTCTCTGGAGGTAGAGGCATACTTCTGGAGGTACTTATACTGTTATACAGCTTGAATCTGACATCAAATACAGCATGAGTTTTAACAACAGTCTTCTCAGCCTCAAGGGCTTTCTCTTGCCTTTTTAGGGCATCCTCAGTAATCTCCCTGGAAATTCTGGCAGACTTCTCAGTTAGGATCTCCTCACAGTAGCGATTTCCAACATTTCTTTCTCTTCCTCACAGACGCTGGAATATGGACTCCCTGCACTGATCGTCTGCATTCCTCCTGCAATAATTGTAAGTCGATATATATACATATATTTCCTCAGTTAAATCTTTCACTCTTTCGTCATTTCATCGTTCATATTCTTATGGTTTGATTTGTATAATTGTATTGAGTAGGTAGTTAAAAAATGTCTTCAAGTGGTGCCTCTTCAAGTAGTGCAGTTGGGAGTAGCAATGCTCCAGCTCTTGCCACAACTAGCAGAGGGCCTAAAATGGCCAAAAATGCTCCTGGAAGTAAGAGTGATATTGGATGGAAGTATGGCAGCCCAGTTGAAGAAGATGGGAGAAAAATAAAGTGCAAATTTTGTGAGAAAATTGTGACCGGGGGAATTTATAGATTGAAGCATCATTTGGCGGGTACTCAAAAGGACGTTGGAGCATGTAGAGTTGTTCCTGAGGAAGTGAAGAAAGAAATGTGGGAGATTGTTGTTCGTTTACAACAAAAGTTATTGAAGAAAACAATCCCCCAAGTGGAAGAAGAAGAAGAGGATGCTGGAGATTTGAAAAGGAAAAGGGAAGATAGAAGCTCAACTGGAATTTTTAAGAGAAGTGGAGCAAGTTCGAATCAAACTACCATCAATTCAATTTTCAAGAAGGGATTGCATGAAGAAGCATACAATGATATAGCATCATTCATCTACAACAATGCTTTAGCATTCAATGTGGTAAAAAGTCAAGAATTTCATAAGATGTGTGAATCTATATCAAGGCATGGCTTGGGTTTTAAGCCTCCATCATATCATGATATCAGAGTGAAATATCTGAAGCAACAATATCAACAAACTATGGAGAATATTTCAGAACATAGAGCTCATTGGAAGAAAATGGGATGCACTATAATGACAGATGGATGGACTGATAAAAGAAGGAGAACATTGATAAATTTCTTAGTGAATAGTTCAATGGGAAATATATTTCTAAAGTCCATTGATGCATCTCATATATCCAAAACAACAGAAAATGTCTTCAAGATGATTGACGATATTGTTGATGAGGTGGGTGAAGAGAATGTTGTCCAGGTGGTGACGGACAACGCTGCAAATTACAAAGCCGCTGGAGAAATGTTAATGTTAAAGAGGAAAAGATTATATTGGACTTCATGTGCTGCTCATTGTATTGATTTGATGCTAGAGGATTTTGAGAAGAAGATAGAAGTGCATCATGATACAATTCCTAGAGCAAAGAGAATCACGACATATATTTATTCCAGAACATCCCTCATATCTTTATTGAAAACCTTCATTAAGGACAGAGATTTGGTGAGACCGGCAATGACACGTTTCGCCACTTCATACTTAACTTTAGGTTGCCTTCATGAGAACAAACTTGCTTTGATAAGAATGTTCAATTCAGATGAATGGAAAGCTAGCTGATCTGCATGTACAAGTGAAGGAAAACAAATTGAGGAGGTGGTGATGGATAGAGATTTTTGAAAGAAAATTGTCATTTGCTTGAAGGGTGCTTATCCCTTAATGAAAGTGCTTCGTTTGGTTGATTCAGATGAGAAGCCTGCTATGGGAAATGGATCGAGCAAAAGAACGCATTGCCCATGCCTTTAATGGTGTGCAAAAATTGTAAGTCAATTAGTTTCTTTTTTTTAAGTATTATAGATATGAGATTTTCTCCTTATATACTAATTCCAGTATTTGTAATGATTAGTTATCAACCAGTTTGGGATGTGATTGATGCTCGATGGGACAAACAATTGCACAGACCATTACATGCTGCAGGTTATTATCTAAACCCTCAATTTCACTATAGTCCGTCATTTAAAGCTGATTATGAGGTAAAGCGAGGACTATATGACTGTCTAGAAAGAATGACCGGGGGAGATATTGATGAAATTTCAAAGATTGATGCCCAATTGAAGGATTTTAAGAATAAGAAAAAATTCTTTGGCTCTATAGTAGCCAAAACTGGTATTAATATCAAATCTCTGGCGGCATGGTGGGATTCTTATGGAGAAGAACATCCGGAACTACAAAATTTTGCAATACGTGTATTGAGCTTGACGTGCAGTTCTTCTGGATGTGAGCGAAACTAGAGTGCATTTGAAAGGGTATAATTACAATTTTATTAAATATCTTTAATCACCTTTCACCAAAAGTATTGTATACTAATTGATTTTTTTTCTAGGTACACACAAAAAGAAGAAATCGTTTGAAGCAAAAGACAATGAATGATGTTGTCTTTGTGATGGCAAATTCTTGTTTGACCGATAGAAAGTTGAATAAAACTCATGCACATAATTTTGATGATATTCCATCCGATAATGAGTGGATTGTTGTCGATGAAGATGATGAAGATCTTGACATAGAGCCTCTGGATATTGAAGAGGACCAAGAGGTAGCTGCTCACATAGGGGGAGGAGAACAAGATCTTGGGATATACGAAGGCGACGAAGATGCTTCATTAGGCAATTCGGAGGACTTTAGCTTAGATGACTTACTTTTATTTTGAATGAGGTAAATTACTATGCAGTTGAACTTTTTACTAATTATTATTTAGTAATTACTATGAAGTTGAACTTATATATATATTGATTTATGATTGTTGAACTACTAGATATTTTTATATATAAATTAGATTTTTTTAATTTTGTATAATAAGTAAGATCTTACCGTTTCGTGTCGATCCCACGTTTTACGATCGTACCACTGCCGACCGATCTTACGTAAGATCTCGATCCTGACAAGCTTGGTTTGGCCCCTCCTTCACAGTGCTTCGACGTTCCAGTCGCTACAGTTTTCCCCGTTCAGATCTGCCGCCAACATCCACGACGATCCTGGCCTCTGGCAACCACTACCTCCCTCCTCCGGCTATGTCGACTTCTCCTTAGTCGATTCTCACCCATCAGCATCCCCTCCAACCTGCCGCCTGGACCCTTCTCTGTTTGGGAAAATTTGAACTATGTTCAAGCTCCCGGGGTATACCACTTACTCTTCTCACTGCTCTTATTTTAGTTGTATTTTTATGCTTATTTTATGTGATCCCTAAAATTTCAGAGCTTGCCTTGGTTAACATTTATCCTGTTTGTCGTAAATTCCAAAATCGTGATTGTTGTTCGTTTGTTATCACTTGTGGAATATATTAAATCGTATTGAATCAATGTTTGAATGTTAGACAATTATGTGTGTTAGCGAAATACATGTTGAATATTGCTCTATATTATTCGTACAAGTTATGTTAGCGCCGCAAAAATAAAGAGATCCCATTTTTAATATTTAAAATATAATTTCAGAGATTTGGTTTACATCATTCCCCTTTGGTGTGTGTTGAATGTCAAAGGATCGGAATGCCCCGATCAGTTCCTTCACCTTGGTGAGGCATATAGTTTCAGGGAGGGTTCTCGGGCTTCAACATAAAATCAGTGTGACATTTGATGTCTCGTACCCCAAGCTCTTTTGCCATCCTTAGCCCAGCGATCATGGCTTCATATTTGGCTTGGTTGTTGATGATTTCAAAGTGTAACTTCACCGTCTGTTAGATCCTGATTCCATTCGGGCTGGCGAGGACTACACTCTCCCCAACAATTTTTCTCAGAGGCCCCATCAACGAACATGTCCCATCGCAACGGGGCCATAACACATTCGTCTGCTCCCGGGGTGGTCATGAGGTCGTCTAGAAAGTCGGCAACTGCCTATGCCTTCATTATCATTCGGGAAACATAAACCACATTGAATTCCCTGAGCTTTACCACCCATTTCTCCAATCACCCTAAATGCTCTATTCTCCTCTCCAGAATAGGGAATCATTTGTTACCACTCGAATAGTGTGGGCCTGGAAGTATGGCCTAAATCTTCGGGACGATATAATCAAAGCGTAAGCCAATTTCTCTAAGATGGGATACCTCGTCTCTGCCACCTTTAGCACCCGGCTTACATAGTAGATAGCCATTAATTTGGCTCCCAATTCCGTACCAGCACGGAGCTCCCCACTTCTTCCCCTCTACCATGTACAGCAAAAGATCTTCATCCTCCCGCGGGCTTTGTAGCAAGGGAATATTGCTAAGTAGCTTTTTGAGGCCGAGGAAAGTTGTCTCACACTCTTTGGTTCATTCGAATTCCCAGGCGGCTCGAAGCGTCTTAAAAAACAGAGCATTTTTCTCCTGACTTGGAGAGAAAACGGATAAACCCGGCAATTCTCCTAGTAAATCGCTAAACTTCTTTGGTGTCTTTTGGCATTGTCATATCCAGGATAGCCTTTACTTTGTCGAGATATGGCTGAACTCCCTCAGGAGTGAGAAGACGTTCCACGAACTTCCTTTTCCCCGCTCCAAATACACACTTAACAAGGTTAAGCCTCATTTTCCTTTCCAAGGTAGCGAATGTCTTTGCTCGGTCACCCAAGTGATCCTTCAAGCTCCCACTTTTTACCATCAGATCGTCTACGTACACCTTCATGTTCCTCCCTTTTTTGCCTCTTAAAGATTTGGTTCATCATCCTCTGGTATGTTGCTCTCACATTTTTCAACCTGAAGGGCATCATTTTATAGCAATATCAACCATCATTGGTAATGAAAGAAGTGTGTTGTATGTCCAAGGGATATATTCGGATCTGATGGTAACCTGAAAAAGTATCAAAAAAGCTCATTATAGGAAAACCTACTGATGAATCAACCAGCGCGTCGATTTGAGGCAAGGGGTAACAATCTTTAGAACAAAATTTATATAACGATGAAAAATCGATACACATTCTCCACTTTCCCCCGACCTTTTACCATTACAACATTAGAGTCTCGATCCGGGAACTGAATTTCTGAGATGAACCTCGTACTCAATAGCTTCTAGACTTCTTCTATGATGGGCTCGGCCAGGGTTGTTGCGATGGAACGCTTCTTCTGACGGATGGGCGGACATCTAAATCTAGGTTGAAGTGATGGCAAGCGGCATCGACGTCAATACCGGGCACGTATGAAGCGTTACAGGAAAAGATGTTGATATTATCCTAGAGGTACGAGACTAGCTCTTCCTTCTCATTCTCCAACAGCTTCTTGTTGATCCTCATGAGGGGGGGGGACACTTACTAGTCGTCAATTTGACCTCCTCCATTTCTTCAGTCTTTTCCAAGTGCGTCGCTCCCACCAAATCTTTTTTTAAAGGCCTCTGCCTCCTCCTTCCAAGTGATGACATTGACGGTGCTCAGGAAGCATTCTCGAGCCACCTTCGAATTATTGTAGATCAGTGTCTGCACTCCTACATTGATGATAGGTGGATGCCAAGGACTGGAAGTTGAGAAGGGGCCTACCAAAGATGGCGTTATAACTGCCCAGAGCGTCGACGATGACGAACTAACATATATTTGTGGTAAACCCAAGGTGACCACTAATTTGACTCTTCCTTCAACATCCTTTTCTCCCGAAAAACCGACGAGAGGGTCGTCCGAAGCCTTGACCCTAGATAACTCCACATCCATGGCCTCAAAGGCCTTCTTGAAAAAAAACTGAGTTTCGTTGTCGACCAAAATCAGGGAGTGTTAAGTTCACGATCACCACTTTGAACACGACGTCATGTCTCGACATGTCCTCTGCAGAAAAAACGATCTTTCCCACCGGGGGAGGGCCTTGCGAGGTCAACACGACGTCCTTCTGGTAGATCTAGAGTTGCCACTTAAAACCGAAAAACATAAACCGAACCGGAAACGCAAATAATCGGACCGAACCGTTCGCAAATTATTCGGGTTCCACTTTGAATTTTGGAACCGTGAACAACATTAGTCCGGGTATGGTTCTGTCATTTTATTATTCGGACCGGAACTGCAGCATACAAGTCTCAAGCAGTTTCAAGATTTTTAGACCCGATCTGAACCAGACTGAAGCAGAATCGCATCCTGTTTATTATTATTATTATTATTATTTTATTATTAATATTATTATAATATTGTTATTTTTTATAATCTATCTATAATATCTATATTTACTATTATGGGTGAAACTGGTGCGATTTGAACTCAAACCGCAATCGCACCAAAGGGGGTTGGTTTTGAATTGAACAAAATCACACCGCACCAAAACTGTGGTGTGTTTAACAAAGGTGCGGTTTGGAGTAGGTTTTTGTGGCGCGGTTTCGGTTTTTATACAGTTATATAGTGTATTTTAAATTTTACTCACATATTTTTCTAAAATATTTTGTTTTAAAAATAGAGAGGGTATACAACTACTATTTAATAGTAATCATGAAAGGCAAATCTAATTATAGTCAATAAATTAATCAAATTAAATTAACTAATATATTCAAAGTTGTTTGATAGAGTGCTGGAATATGAAGTATTGAATTTGGAGCATGTTTAATTGATATAGATAAAGGATGTGATGTTTTACGGCTCAAATAAAATATGTGAATAATAAAATAACCTAGAAAATTTATATTTGTAATAATAGAGGTGTGGTGGGGCTTTGTCGGTTTTGCACCGCCAAAAAATGCACTGCAAACTATGCAGTTTTGCAACCAACGAAACCGCTCCATAACAAACCATTCGGTGCGGTTTAAAATATGTGCGGTCTAAAATCGGTGCGGTCAAATGCGGTTTTGTGGTTTTGTGGTTTCATTTTTTAACTTTCAGTCTTACTATATATTATACAAAAAAAACTCACTTGGTGTAACGCGAAATTCCTGCGTCCAGGCCATGCACTTTAAAGTCCACCTTGCAAAAAAAATACAACGGGTTTACTTTTCTCCTCCGCTTTTTTATTTTTGACGCCCCTCATTCATTCCACCAAGTTTGGTTTTGGTTTTAGTTGGAACCGATTGGAACCGAACCGCACCGTATAAAACCGAACCGCACCGTATAATACCGGACCGAACCGGTAGTGACCGATTTGGTTTTGGTTCTTGTTGAACCGTTGACATGACGGTTCCAAAAATTATGCTTGAACTGGAACCAGAACCGGTCAAACCAAATAATGTTTTGGTTCTAATTTGAAGAACCGGTACCTTAGCGATTCGGTTCACGGTTTTAGTAGAACCGGAACCGTGACAGCTCTAGGTAGATCATGTTTAGGCGGGATTTACACAAGACCTCGCGTCCAACACCCCTGTGGATTGCTCTGATGCCACCTCGCGTTTGAGTATCGTCGTGAACTTCGCATGGGGTTGTGGGTTCGCATTCCCCATAACCCGAGCTTCGATCGTGACATCTTGAGGGACGTGGCAAGCGGAAACGGTCTTCCTATTCAAATTCAAGACGCGCCCTGCCGCGATGGCCGCGGCGTGAATCCGCTTAAGCCTCTCGCGATTTTCGACAATGGGCTCCTTCTCGGTTCATCGTGGTGGCTCCAACGTATCGGAGAGGGCGAACGTAGGAAGTGGTGTTGACGAGGCCTCGACCCTGGGGGAGAAATGTCAATGCAATAGATCCTCTATCGATTTCCTGAAATCGTTGAGGTGCCCGCTGGTGGTGAACTCGCTTCGATTGAACAAGTTCTCCTGGTCCAAATCCCATTCGTTTTCTCGAGCCATGGTGTGTTTCTTCGGCGGGTTTTTCTTCTTTTGCCAAAAGTCCACACTCACTGCACCAAGATGTTGATGCCTAAAATTCAATCTTAATGTTCAGACTTGGGTATGGGCCGAGGTTACTGGCCCGCCAAAGTGAAGCACAGGTTCAAGAGCAAGAACAAGAAGGATGGGGGTCCGATCGCTCGAATGACTATCAATGTCGGCCAGACGCAGTGAGGTGATGTCACCGCACACCAGAGAGTGTATAGGAACTCCCCCTCCCAAACTCAATGTTGATCTAGGTTGGGGGAAGACGCAGACTTCGAGGGTGTTAGAAGAGCTTGCGAGTTCGGGCAAATTCTCTTGTAGGCTTGTCAACAACGGTCCCCTTCCCCTTCGACATGGGGTCGTATTTATAGACAACGGTAGGGGGTAGGTGTCAGTAGGCGGACCTCACACCCGTGGGAGTTTAGGAGGGTTATCGGCGAGTAGTGGCAAGTTGACCTCGTCCCCTGGCGGGTTGTTAGAGAGTGGCTGCTAGCTACCGGGTTGAGTAAATCCTTCGTACAGTGGCCCGCGAGTCAACGGTCAATCTGCTAATTTCATGCTACATGGTCGACGTGGACAAGGTGTTGACTGTCCACGAAGAATACGGGTTGTACATCAAAGGGTCATAAATCATAAGACAAGTTCATCACATAGCTTCACCTCATATATTCCTCTTTTGGGGATTGATAAAGTGAGTCTTGCGGGATGGCTCCCATACAACCAGCTCAGGCAATCGAAGTATATCATTGGCACCCATACTCTTACATTGTCTTTTGTTCATGTTCCTTCTTTTCCCATAATCTCTTTTATATTAGCAGCAACATTATTCATACCTTAAATTATGTCGTTATTTTTCATCATTCTCATGTTATATTTTAGTATCAAAGTATGAAGCGAGAAGCGGGTCCTCGGCTCTCGTAAGATGCAGAATGGCCTCTATGTTTTGGATTGTGCTCCTACATGTGCTCTCACTTCCACCAGTTTTATAAATCGTCGGATGGGAATCCCTCCATCGAATATATGTGACGTCTTTTCCCTTTTTTCGCAATTAAAATGTTTCAAAACCTTCATTGTGATGTTTGTGAAATTGCTAAACATATGAGTTTCTCATTTAATCATGTATCTTTGCCTCTTATTAAATCTTTTGCCTTGATCTATACTAATGTTTTGGGGGTCTTGTCCGACCGCGACATTTACTAGTCATGGTTGGTTTGTTATTTTGTGAATTGTCACTCTCATGTCACTTAGGTTTATTTATTGCGTACTAATAATCTAGTGTTTTCTTGTTTCAAATTAATTTATGTTATGATTTTTAACCAGTTTAATGCTAAAGTTTAGATTTTACAGAGTGAGAACGGTGTTGAGTATACTGAGAGTTTGTTCAATTCTTATTTAGCCTCTCCTGGCATTGTTCATCAAATTAGTAATATGGTTAGTCCCGCTCAAAGGGGTTGCAGAGCGAAAGAATAGGCAACTTCTTGAAGTTGAGTGGTCCTTCCTTTGTACTATACATCTTGTTGATCATTACTAAAGTGAATTCTCCATTATTGTCACTCATCTCATTAATCAACTTCCTTCCGGTGTCCTTGGTTTCACTTCTGCAGCGTCTACACTTGAGGTTTCTCCTCCTTGTCTTCTCGCTTGTGTGTTTGGTAGTGTGGGATACCATATTCACAAGTCGAATCATAGGAAACTTGATCCACGCACACTGTGGTGTGTCTTTATTGGCTATAGCCCCGCTCAGAAAGGGTACAAATGATATCATCCTCCTACCCGCAAGACATATGTGTCCATGAATGTAACTTTTACGAATTTAATTATTTAAACCCTACTTCCCTACCTCACTTCCAAGCTTGAAGATGTCGCCCAACATGTAGGACATGTCGTCCGAGATGTCATTTTTTACTACAATTCGCCACATTTTCGCTATAAAATTGGTTTGTAGCATTTTCCATTGTGGCGGGCACTATATCGAGCGAAACCGATATAGCACCTTATTTTTGTGGCATTAATTATATATAGTGCTCAAAATTTAGATTTAATTTTATGTTTTAAAAATTAAAATGTTAAGTGTTAATTTGTTAATTCTGTTATAGTCGGTCTCGTCTCTCCACCTCATTTCACATTGCGCTCTTGCCCTAATCTCTTCTCCCAGCTTCTCTCTCTCTCTCTCTCTCGTTCCCCTCTGGTTCTCCTGGGAACACCTGCATATCTGATTTGTAGTTGTGGTCGCATTTGGGCACTAGTTCCCTGGTTCCTTGGTGGTTCTCTCGTCTCTCTCGTTCTAGGGTTATAAGCTACCCTACGTGACTACTTCTGCTTCTTCTCCACACAAGTTCTGTACTGATTTATCATTTAAACATCTCGGTGCACTGTGAGTTTTTTTTATGTTACTTGCATTTATGCCATTTTTGTGGCCCGGATATTTTAGGGTTTAGTGATTTCGGTTGCTGCTATATTTCTCTTCTTCTTCCTTTTATATCCCTCTCTTCCTCTTCCTCCATTTCGTTCTTCCTCTGTCTCTATTTCTCTCTTCCTCTCTTCATTTACTTCTATGGGCATGTCAGATGCTAGAATAATGGAAATTTGGAATGTTGCAGGCTGCAAATTACCCTGTTCATCTCTTTCCCTCTTCGTCTGTTTCTCTTTTCCTTTACTGTGGGAATGTCAGATGCAGGAATATTGGAATGTTGTTTCTTAGTGCTTACCCTCATCATCTCTTTCTCTCTTTCTCTACTTTTATAATTTGTAGTTACGTGGGGGATGATGAATAGTCGGCTGTGCGCGGCATGTTGTTCTGTCTGTTGTGGGAATTCTGGTGTTATGTGCTCTCTAGTCCCTTCTCTCTTTCTCTCTTCATTTACTTCTATAGGAATGTCAGGTGCTGGAATATTGGAAATTTGGAATCTTGCAGGCTGCAGATTACCCTCTTCATCTCTTTCACTCTTCCTCTACTGAGGACATTGCTGATGTACTCATGTTTTGCACTTCTGAGGATTACCCAAGAAATCAAGAATCATGATGTTATTTAGGTGAGTTGTATTAAGTTAATTCTTTTCGACATGTTCATTCATCTTTAATATAGTTCTTAGTTCTTACTCAAATATTCGCTCATTGATCTCAGGAAAACAATATTATAGATTTAGATTAGAGCGACGGATTTTGTAGCGTACTAATATTTTGGTAATAAGTTGAGGTACGATTATACTTTTCTAGTTTAATATGATTTTGTGATGTATTGCATTATTACATGATTGAAAGTATGTAACATTTCTTATTTATTATAAATTGGTTAGACACTTGTTACTAGTTTAATTTTCTCATATGAATTTTAGTTAAAAGGGCAGTCGGGTGCACAAAGCATCCCCGCATAGCGAGGGTCGGGGGAAGAGTCCCACCACAAGGGTGAAATGTATGTGTAAGAAAGAGCAAAAACTTGTATATACCTTTCTGCGTATGAAATACAATGTATGAATACAAATATATAGGAGGAAGAAAGAGAGAAAATTCTTATACATTATGTGGGACTAAAGAGAAGAGAGAGAAACAAACAAATAAAAGGGTTCCAATATGGGCATTTACATGAGCTTTTCTAACACTCCACCGCAAGCTGGAGCACACAAGTCGTAGGCACCCAGCTTGGCCAGGAATTGATAAAATAGGGTACTTGGTAGGGCCTTGGTGAGAATATCAGCAACTTGGTCAGTACCCGAAACATGTTTTAATTTTATCTTCTTCAGTTGAACTTTATCCCGGATGAAGTGACAGTCCACTTCAATGTGTTTCGTTCTTACGTGGAAGACCGGGTTCTTAGCTGTGTGTATAGCAGCTTGACTGTCACATAGTAGGATAGTTGGTGAGGAAAGTTTTACTCCTAGATCAGCAAGAAGACTTTCAAGCCATGTGAGTTCAGAAACAACTGATGTCATCGAACGGTACTCTGCCTCAGCTGAAGATCGAGCAACCACAACTTCTTTCTTACTGCGCCAGGTAACAAGGTGACCTCCAAAGTAGGTGCAAAATCCACTAGTAGACCGCCGATCATCCAGGGAACCAGCATAATCTGCATCAGAATACACAACCAATGTCGGAGTAGAAGACGAAGTTTTCTATACCAACCCTTGACCAGGGGCTGTTTTCAGATATCTTAGGATGTGTTCGACAGCCTAAAGATGGGACATTAGAGGGAAATGCATAAATCGGCTGACAACCCCAACAACAAAGGATATATCTGGTTTCGTGACTGTTAGGTAAATCAATTTCCCAACAAGTCGTCGATAGTACTCTGGATTTGGAAGAGCAAGATCATTATCAGAGGCATGCGCACACAACTTGTGATTGACATCCATAGGAGTGTTAATCGGCTAGTAGCCGGCATCCTGAAAAAGATCGAGACAGTACTTCCGTTGAGAGAGGACAAGTCCATCAGGACGCCTCGCGATCTCAAGACCAAGGAAGTATCGAAGGTTCCCCAGATCTTTTGTTTGAAAAACAGAGCTAAGGTGTTGTTTGACCGTGTGCATCCCCTTTGAGTCATTTCCAGTGATTAGGATGTCATCAACATATACCAGCAAAAGAACTGTTCCTGTTGTTCGATGTCGAGTGAACAAGGAGAAGTCTGCTGAGCTGCGAGTAAAGTCAACCTCCCGGACAGCCTTACTGAACTTGTCAAACTATGCCTGGGGGGATTGTTTGAGACCATAGATTGACTTCTTAAGATGACAAACTCGGTACTCCCCCGTGGTCTCAAACCCGGGAGGTTGTTGCATGTAGACTGTTTCCTGCAGATCACCATTTAAAAAGGCATTCTAGATATCCAGTTGGTGTAAGGGCCATCGGCGATGCACAGCTACGGAAAGGAGGACATGAACTGTGTTGAGCTTGGCCACTGGAGAGAATGTTTCCTCATAATCGAGACCGTGTTGTTGGGTAAAGCCACGTGCCACTAGTCAGGCTTTCAGCCGGTCAATGGTCCCATCAGGAGCATGCTTGATGACAAAGACCCATTTACACCCAACAGGAGTCTGGTCTGGAGGGAGAAGGACCAAGTTCCATGTCTGGTTAGCCCAGAGGGCTGTCATTTCTTCTTCCATGGCTGCCCGCCAGCCTGGATGTTGGAGAGCCTCCTGCACAGAGTTAGGTATAGAAATAGAGGATAATGAAGTAACAAAGGTTTGAAACTGTGGGGAGAGGCAATGTAAGGATACATAATTCGCCAAGGGATGAGTGGTGGAGGTCGGTGCCGGATTAGCAGAGCGCAGAGTGTCAGAGGTCGAAGCCGACTGCATTGGAGAAACGGAGTGAGGAGGGCGACGGGTGTAGACACGGATAAGAGGTAGTTTGTTGAGAGCGGGAGCAGGGTCAGGAAGGAGTAGTGGTAAGGAGTGGTAACTGGAACGACAGGTCTTGGGAAGGATGGTGGTGGAAGAGGTGTGGTTGGTGCGGAGAAGAAAGGTTGGTCCTCTTGAAAGGTAACATCTGCAGAAACAGTCACTTTTCGGGTAGCAGGAGAGTAGCGGTATCAATTTTCAGTATATAGTATATCTAATCAAAGAAGCCTAAAGACTTGAGAGTTGGTTAATTTTACTTACTGATCAGTTTAAGTCTTTTGTATCATTTTTACACACAGGAGGGAGATAAAATCTGTCAAAGAAGCCTAAAGCTTGTTTCTTATGACTATTAGTTTAATTCATGTAAGTGACATAGTAAAAAAAATATGCAAGTTGATTACCTGCTGGCGCAGGATGGTCCTATATGGTGGGGATAATAGGGGTGATCACACATGTAAAAATACAAATCCGACGACTTATACTTGCAATAATAATGATTTAAAAAATGCAAACAAAAAACCACAATAGAAGAGAAAACTTCAAAATTAGGAAAGCCCGTGTAGTAGTATTAATGAGAGAGTACACGAATCTTAAGCAACAAGTAAATGAAAACCAACACTAGCCACAAGTGGTGTGGAAACAAAACTTACAAAGAGATATAATGCAAAGTAAGAAAACAATCACTAATTAAACATGAAATAAAAGACAACCAATTTGAAAACTCGCATAATACTGACGAGGGATAAAGATGGCGTTGGAGGGCTATTCGGGACTGATTTCAGCACTTAGCTGCTGTATGTGGCTGTCCAGAAACGGGGACATAAACTATGGACTGTGCAGGGAGGCAGTTTTGGCGGTGGGCGCAGTTGTCGAGGCTGCGACAGCTGCTGGAAGGGGCAGAGAATTGAAGGCAGCAGACAGGAATTTTCTCCAGCAAGGATGGCCTATTGGGAGGTGGTTCTACGTGGGGGAGAAGGGCTGGAATAGTGGGAGAGGCATACTGGAGGAGAGGGGTGCTTCCTGAATGGGATAATGGGCCAATGGGAAGGTGGTTCCACGATGGTGGAGAGGGGCGGTTAATAGGGAGTTGGAGGGGCTGCTAGTGGCTCCACGTGAAGTTGAGGGAAATAAGGAAGGCAGGGCTGGCTGCTTTGCTGAGAGTGGGGGGTGGAATGTGGAGGGATAGGCTGATTTTGGATTTCTGGACAAAGAGAAGACGTGGGATGGAAGTTGGGGCTCAGTGGGAGATGTGGGAGTGGCTCCACGTGGGGACTGTAGAGGGGTTAGTGGGGAAATGAGGGTGGGGAGGAAATGTAGGAGATAATGAGCCCCTTATTTTAGGAGAGTGGGAGTTATGAAGTAGTGGGGTTAGTGGGTGGTGATTATGGTAGTTATAGAGTAGTGGGGTGGTGGCTAGCCAGAGGTGGTCACCGGAGGCGGACGGAGTTCGCCGGAGGTGGTCTTCGGAGAGGCGGACGGTGGTGGTGACCAGAGGTGTTTTCCGGCGATCACCGGAAAACTGAAAATGGAGGAAACTTGATGGAGATGGTGGTGGTGATAGTGGGAGGCCGGAACAGTCTCCTGGTGATCGCCAGAGATGAATTTAAGGGGCTGTTTTTCTGGAAATTAGAGGGGAATTTCGGGTTGTTGTTGGAGGATGTTTTGGGGGAGGACTGAAATGGAGGTGGAAGGGGTCAGCAATGAGGGATGGGAAGGGGACCAAGGCTTCTCGCAAAGGTGGGATGGGAGGGGGAACGGACGGTTGTGATTGGCCGATCATTGCGACTCAAAAATAAATAAAAATACAACTCGAAATGAAAAATGAAAAGAACAAATAATGCTCGGATCGTCGATACGCATAAGATGAACGATTCCGATCATCGCGTAAGTCAATGTATGTCGCGATCCCCATCACCTAACTTCACTACCAAGGAGCTAAGAAATATGATAGATGACATCTCAAAAAATGAAGAAAAAGTGTAAACGTAATTCACGCGATAAGTTTGTTGAATCCTTCGGCAACTAAATGAGCTCTGTATCTAGCTACATACCCATTTGGATTAGTTTTAATAGCGTACATTCATCGGCAACTTACAATAGATATCCATTTTGGTAATAGAACAAGATCTCAAATACCACTAATTCCCAATGCTTGCATCTCATCAAGCATGATATTTTTCCAGTCAAACAGAAGTCTAGTTCAGAGTAGAAAGAATGGAGTGAGATAAGAAGTTAATTAAGAAGGCATGAAAATTGAGACATTAAAAGACATAGGAAATATAGTTCGCAATGGGATATTGAGTACAACAACGTTTATAATTATTGAGAGCAATTAGTAGGTCAAGAGATGGAATTATACCAACAAACGAGTTAGCTTTTTGGAGAGTCTGTGCCTTAAGAAGAACAAATCTATACAACATTAAGAGTTGGACCTCCTCTGGAAGGTTTTCAAAATGGGATGTTTGACACCAGGCGGAGATCTAGAAGGTCCTTCAGGAATGACAAAGGTATCGAAAATAATAGTATCAGCAAAACTGGTCCACCAAAGGATTCCAATGGTCACATAAATGTGTGATTGTGTGGAGTAGGAGAGATATTATCCCCAACAAGAGAATTTAAAGAATAATGATCATTTAACCCAATTTGCAGATACCATGCAAAGTAATGAGGAATGGATTTAAATAAAGTAACATCTTTAAAGACATATGCCCATTATAAAGAGGGGTTGTAACATTTGCATCGTTTTTAAGCCCCTGAATAACCAAGCAAAAAAATTTTGCTAGATTTGGGATCAAGTTTCCCACTTTCATGACCCAACTAATGAATAAAACGCATACTTCCAAGAACTTCAAGAGGGCAAAGAGTCTCTATCACGAAATAAGACTGAATCGAAGTAGCGTTATCTAACAACATCACTCTAAAGGCCTTTCAGGGAGATAGCGGTACTTCCATTCGGTCACTCAATTTTGTTAGTGTATGAGGATATAAAAGTACGAAGAAGAATCTCATTTGAGTATAGAATGCAAAGGAACAAGAGCCAAGTGAAGTTAGAAACCCAACAATAATTGCATTAAAATGGCATAGTCAACCTTAGAAATCACGACTCATTGTTAGTTGCCTCTTAGCTAGTTGCCTCTTACATGTAGTACATCAGCAAAATCAATTATAGCAGCATGTGTGCCTCTGCCAAGAGGCTTGCCATGTAGCTTCTAAAGTTTGCACGTCACCTGGTTTTAAGCACCACAATGATAACAAACATAGTTGACCCCTTCCTCCTTGGGTTGCATGCAGAATTCATCCTTTATCAGTTAGCCCATTGCACTTGCGACTTCCTCCAGGTCGGTCATAGTTTTGTGTAAACATGGATGGACTATTTATCAAGCTGTCACATGAAGCTGGTATGCTGATCGAGTCATCACGCATGGCTCTCAATACCCTTGCATAGGCTTCAGACAGAATAGTCATTGTGGAATCTCCTAAGTTTTGAGATTTAATAGCACTTTGGTCTCAAGTGACCTAAGCAAAACTACCATAGCCAGAAGCTCTCTATACTCCATTATTGACTTGACATCCTTAATGATGGAAAGAAGTGGATTCAACTCTTCATTGAAGCGGGGGAAATCACCAAAAAAATCAGAAACATAGCGAGTCCTCATAGTACCACTATTCAAGGCATGAGACACCACGTAGATACAACTAGCATTGTTTTTGCCTAAATAGAGCGTACTTAAATAATCCACAATTGCTTCAGTGTGATGTAATGAGAGACAAAATAAAATGCATTATTCTCCATATTATCCCGCATACAGTTTACAATGTTGGCACCAAACATGTGCCAAACTTTACCCTATTGGGCAGTCGTATGAGGAGGATTCATAGTCAGATGATCAATTTTCTCAAAGAAGAAGAAGAAGGGACCTGAGGCGAGAGCACGCACGGGAGAGAGCGGACCTGAGGCGAGAGCACGCACGGGAGCAGCGGCGGAAAAATGCACGCACGGGAGCAGCAGCAGAAAAATAAGCGGCATATTAATATTAAAACCTAAAGCGCACGGAATCGCGTATCAGAACCGCGTATCCGAAATTGTTTTTTTTTTTTATAATTAAAAATACGTTTCCTAGAGTTTCGGAAAGAGTTTCCGAGCGTTTCCCGTATCCGATACGCGTCCGAGCCGATACGTAGAGCATTTTTAAGTATCCGTGCAAGGTAGATAGACAGACCGGCCGACACACGCAAAATTACATAGCAACAAACAGATGTAGAAAGATCCCTCAGCAAAGAATTAAGATGAAGTAGCACTGAGAAGCCAAGAGAAAACATGCGATCAATCCTAATAACAAACAGCAAAAGACGACTCCACAAACAACAGCTTCGGGTTTCAGCATGACGGCTGCTTCAAAACTAGTGCTTCAACAACACGAGCATAACAATGGCTCCATCACATAGCTCCAACACATAAATGATGACGCTTGTGGAGAAGCAGCAACGTAGGTTGTCAACAATCAAGACAGAGACTGCCGATGAAGCGGATCCCGATGCATAGGTATCTGATTAATCTCACCTCTTGGTAAGTTTTAAGTTTTCCGTACCACTCTTACAAAGCTAGTCGTCTTATCTATCATCAAATTTGACACCAATAAAGAACTACAGTTTGCCTCCTGTAACAAGCAATCTTCAAAGGTTAAAAATTCCTCACCTTCCAAATTTCACCACATAATCCTAGGAAATTATTAATTGTAATGTTTTCCTCAAACTCTTAAAAATTGCCTTCATAAATATTATTCCATGTTCGTGGTCAAATTCTCTCCTGGAATCAAACTTAAATTCTCTGTAACCAAAGTAGTAGTTTCTCAGTTTATAATATTTCCTTCTTTTTAATCACATTTTATAAAATTTCTTTGAATGACTAGAAGATTGAGTATCACGACAAGAAACAAGCTAATAGAAATATATTTCAAGCTGTAAATGTGCCTCAGGCTGAAATTGGCATTGCTATATATTTAGATGTCTCATATTTTTCCTGCATAAAATCAGTGCATTCCCATACTGTAAGTGAAGAAGCCCCAAAACCACCAACATAGACACTACCTTAATCGGAAAAGAGGGAAAGGACCAAGACATGCTTATTGTCAAGTAGTTTGCAGTAGAAGAATCCTGTCAGTCTTAGGAACAGAATGCTAGTCTCAGCATATTTTACATTGCTTGAACTCAAACAAGAAATTGATATAAACAGAAAATTGCAAATACCTTTCTATTCAATAAAGGTTCAGGAACATCTCCACGAATAATCCTCTGAGCTAATCTGTACAACAACAACAGTAAAAGGTCATCAGTCAAGGTACTGTAATTCGACCAGATGTAGAATAATGAGCATTATTCAGGCATCCTAGTTAAAAAGACACTGGCATCCCGGTTAATATGACACATGCACATGGTATTGTAGTTTAGGTGGTGTCCGTGGCTCTGATGAAAAATAGAGATCCGGTGAAAAATGAAACTCTCACCCTTCAGTGAGAAATTGAGCTAAAGAATGAATATTACCTAAATGATGTCATTTCTCTGGTGAGGTGAATCAAAAACGTCACCAGAGCAAAAATGAAATACCACAGATTGTTAAACCTATTTGTATGCCTCAATAAGGTAAATAAACTTCAAGAGAAGTACCCTTCAGCAATAGCAGTTTTTCCAACACCAGGCTCCCCAATAATCACAGGGTTGTTTTTCGTTCTCCTACAAAGTATTTGGATACAGCGCCGGATTTCATCATCACGGCCTATTACAGGATCCAGTTTACCGCGCCTAGCGAGCTCTGTTAAGTCATTACCATATTTCTCTAATGCTTGATACTTCCCTTCGGGATCTACAGAAACATACAAAGTTAAGGAAATGTTCAATAGTGGTACATATGTGGGCACGAAAATTGCAACAAAAAATATAGTATTAGCTTATTTTGAAATGGGAGCATAAACGGAAAATTTATTTGAGTTCCTAGGCCATATAACATATTTTTTTAAAGCACAAGTAATATAATTTGTGACGGGGGACCATCAGATCGTGTTCACCGTAAGGCGGGGCCCACATTAGTATATTCGCGATGGAAGACTTGATCTGATCGGCGATCCGACCCCGCGGATGCGTCCGTCTCGCTGTTTCCAGTTTTTTTCATATATTGGATTATTTTATTGCACTTCTATTTCATGTAATCGGGCCGTCGCATCTACGGCCAATCATAACCGTCGATTGCGGGGTACCCTAATTTTATTTTCTTATAAATAGAGAGTAAGGAGGCTGCCTTTAGGTCATTGCAGATTTTGGTGAAGCTATTCCCGGAATCCGACGATCCCCTCACGGTGACGACTCTGCGAGGCCCTAGGTGACGACTCTGTGGTGTGCTCCCGCCTCCCCAAGGTAACCCCTATCCATTCCCCTCTTCTTCCCCTCCTCCCGGCCACCGCCGGCCACCCAAATCCCCTCCCCCAAGCCGCCTCCCCCCCTGTCCAGCACCCTCCAGAAACCTGCAACCCGCCGCTCCCCCTTGCTGTCCAAGGTTCGGCCGCCCCTCCTCCCTGCCGCCAGCCCACAGCCGCCCGCCCTCCTTGCCTCCAGCCCGCAGCCGCCGCTCCTCCCTGCCAACAGCCACTCCTTCCTCCTTGAATCCAGCCCCCTCCGCCACCCCAAAATCTGTCTCCCCACTCAGATCTACCAAAACCCAGTCCCCCTCCACCCAAAACAGCCACTCCCACTCAGATCTACCAAAACAGTCCCCCTCCACCCAAAACAGCCCCCCCCCCCCTTCCAGGTCTACCCAAAATCAGTCCCCCTCCACCCCCAAACAGCCACTCCACTCAGATCTGACCACCGTAGCCACCAAATCCAGCCACCACTCCATCACCTTAGCCGGATCTACACAACTACGGCAGCCCCCGTATTTTGTGAGCGTTAATGTTGTATGAACTCTTGTATTTTGCATTAAATATATTGTTGTGATTCTAGCTTGCTCTGATATTTCAGTATTGTAGTAGTTAGTAGTGCTAGTAGCGCTTGTAATCTACAGGAAGGAGTTATTCGCCGCGCGCTTTGCTTGGCCCTCCACGCGGAAGAAAGCCGGTGCTTGCTTGCCCTGAAATAATATTGTTTGCTTACATGTTTCTTATTATTGCGTGGGTGAATAATACTTATTGCTCAGTCATTTTGTTGACGAACTTTGCATGGTCGCATTATATGTTAGTACAAGGTCGCATAATCATACTTTCATATCCTCATGATTGCATCATAGTCTAGCAACCGCACCCTACGCTACATCAATTTGTTTACTGTAACATAGACTAACTAAAATTACGTTGGAGATGAAGAAATACAGTAAAAACAAGTGATAAGAACAAATTCAATATAAGTTACAGGCAGTGTTGTGGATATCCTCGGACATGGCCGACATAATGGTTTCATGAACAAAACAACACGTTTTCAATATTTTTTTGCAAAATATCCTTTTGGAATATGTCATCCGATTATATCTGCTATTGACCGATATATTCGCCGATATATCCCGACATTTTATCAACTGATTTTTTTTTTAATTTATTTTAATTAGTGTCTATGGTCTAATAGAAGGGGAGCCTTGGCGCACCGGTTAAGGTGTTGTCGTGTGACCTTGAGGTCACAGGTTCGAGTCCTGGAAGCAACCTCTTCCAAAAATGCAAGGTAAGGTTTGCCTAAATTTTACCCATGTGGTGGGACCCTTCCCCGGACCCTCGCTGCGCGGGGATGCTTTGTGCACCGGGCTGCCCTTTTTTAGTGTCTATGGTCAAATAGATAATAAACCAAAATTGTTTCATTGTTTAGGTTGTTTTTTACCCTTCCTCTAGATTTCTTCCTTGCTCAAGTACGTCATCTTCTTCAATTATGCATGATCTTTGAATTATGGACTAAAGATTCATTATCTTCCATTGTCATCGACAACTTTCTAACTTCATGCTTCCTCTTACTTTATTTCACGTGTTATACTGTTATTACTTGTGTAGCACAAAATGTTTATATTAGTTTGATAAATTTAGTACTTTAATAAATATCAAATTATTAATATATTAATACATATAAATTAAAAATGATTAAATTTATATATAATTACGCATATAAATAATTAAATATTAAAACCTGATATATGAAATATCCCCGATATATCCCCCGACATATTAAAACCGACATGAAAAACCTAAACCGGCGTGTCTCCGATATCTGACATCTACAACCTTGGTCACAGCTCATGGTACATTCAAATTATCCCATAATGAAAAAAAATCCTCATATAAACATGGAAATAATGGAGGCTTCCGATTGAACCATTCAAAGTTAGAAAGGCTTAAAAAAACGGGCAGCCTGGTGCACAAAGCATCCCCACGCAGCGAGGGTCTGGGGAAGGGTTCCACCACAAGGGTGAAATGTAGTTAAACCTTGCACTGCATTTTTGCAAGAGGCTGCTTCGAGGACTCGAACCCGTGACCTCAAGGTCACACGGCGACACCTTAACCGGTACGCCAAGGCTCTCTTATAAAGTTAGAAAGGCATAAAGTAAAAAATGCAAAAAAGCATAAAACAAGGCTAGATTAAGAAAAACTGGAAAGTTTAGCCATTGAAAAATAGCTTGTAATAGGATTTAATTAATTGCTCCACTGCAAAATGAAGTATGCCAGTTCAACTCCATCTCCCCGGAATCAGAATTCCTACACATCCAACTCTGTACCATCAACTTACTTGTTGGATTTGTCCTCAAATTCAATAGATATTTATCCTTCATGCAAGGTTTCAAGTCACAAACATTAAAAATGGCCAAAAACTGTATTTTCTCAGAAGCTCCAACTTGTAAGCATTCACATTATTCCGTTCGAACCTGAAATAAATGGAACTTGCTTCATATGCTTGTCAGTAGCTTGTTCACCGCCTAAAGGAGCAAAGTGTCCTAAGTGTTTGTACTGAAAGGGTTGGAACCACTGATGACAATATCTCCAGTAAAGGAAACTCTTTAGTGTCCATTTTATTAAAACATCTAACAAGATGATTCCCTTGATAGCTGCAAAATCTGCTATAGCGGGAAGCTGTCTTGACATGTCACCCCACATTAGCAAGAAATCTCTTGAGCACTTTCAATATCCACTGATATGGACACTTTCCTAACATTGCCTTCAGAATCCTTGAGAAGTTTTAGAATGATGCTCATACGCCTATTCTTGAAACATAGTTTCACTTGTAGATAACTTGTGCAAATATCTTCTAAAATATATTGAATTTCATCGACCGTCAAACTACCTGAAATGACTTTATCTGCTGTCATGAATAGCTCTGCAACATCTCCATGACTTTTCTTTCATTGATTGCCGGACAATCACCAACTATATGTCTGAATAGATGATAAATCCTGCGAAAACATGATCACCTGCCAGCGGGAAGTTTGTTGTGTTCAGTCAAGCTACGCAGAGTGAATCGGTCCCTAAGACATCCAAAAACTCCTAGTCACTCATCAGTAGGTAAAACATGTCTATTACCATGTTCAATTTGCTTTATGAGATATAGTATAACAAGACAGGTACCTATACCAATAGACCATACACCCATATGCTCCAAGGCACTAAAATATGGATGGTAACGTCCTTATCATAGACCTTCAAGACATTGAATCCTATTCTAAGATTTATGCCATTGCCATCCTGCTGGAATCCCTACTCAGCAAAGGTGCCAATCCTTTCATCAATGTTTGTCAAATATGCTCGCCAGCTTGAATGACTACTATTTTCACTATGTCATAAACAGAAGAGTATAACTTGGATAAATCTTCAAAAAAATCAAGAAACTCTGTAATAAATTCTAGACCAGGAGCGTTAAATGTATTAGCCTTGGCACCTTTTTGCTATTATCAGGTAGTCATAATCAACAAGAAAAATTCTACAACATGACCATTAAATGTATTGGCCCTAGACCCTACTACTACCATAAGATAGTATTGGAAGAAAATGAAAGGAGAAGCATAATGCGAGATTATTCTTATTCATCCACATAGGAATATATTTAAAGTATTGCAAGGGACTCTTAAAGATGAACAAAGAATGTGGGACTAATACCACCTCATACATAAATATTAATATAATAATACTAATAATCTTAACACCCCCCCCCCCCCTCAAGTTGGGCATGTGATGTCAACCATGTCCAACTTGCCAACAAGCTCTCTAAAGACACTTGTACATAATCCCTTTGTGAGGATGTCAGCCAATTGTTGTTCAGATGGCACAAATGGAGTAACCACAATGCCTCTGACTATATTTTTTTTTGATGAAGTGTCTGTCGATCTCAATGTGTTTTATACAGTCGTGTTGCACTGGGTCGTCAGCAATGCTGATGGCAGCCTTGTTATCACAGTACATTCAGATAGGCTCGCTTTTTTTAGGAATTAGGACCAAGATTTTTCAAGATGGTTAGGATCCATAGCCCTTCATAGATTCCATGAGTCATAGACCTGAACTCCGCCTCAGCACTGGATCTAGCGAGCACATGCTGTTTTTTGCTCCTCCAGGTAACTAAATTTCCACCCACCATAGTGCAATATCCTGACGTGGACCGCCGATCCTCAATCGACCCATCCCAGTCTGCATCAAGGTAAACCTCAATAGTCAGCTCATCATTTGGTGAAAAAGGATGCCCCTCCCAGGCGAGGACTTGAGGAATCTAAGGATATCATGAGCAGCATCAACACGACGGGTCTTTGGGGAGTGCATGTATTGGATGAGCACTCCCACAGCATAGGAGATATCTGGGCGAGTATGCGACAAATAGATCAGTTTTTCTACTAGCCTCTGAAAGCTGAGTATGTATTCAATCGTTTCACCATCATCCCTTCCAAGTTTGTGGTTAGCTTCAATTGGGGTGTCAGTTGGTGTAGCACCCACTCATTCCTAAGGCTTCAAGGAGGTCAAATATATATTTTATCTGTGATATGAAAATCCCATATTTGGACCTCGCAACCTCAATAACTAAAAAATACTTGAGGTTCCCAAAATCTTTCACATCAAATTCTCTCGTCAGTCTCTCTTTCAGTGCTTGAATCTCATCATGATCGTCTCCTGTTATTATTATAATGATGTCATCCACATAAACTATCAGAGTTGTTAACTTCCCTTTATTGTTTTTGATGAAAAGGGTATGATCCGCATTACTCTGGAAGTACCTGAGCATGTAATGGCCTTGCGAAATCTTCCAAATCAAGTTCAAGGAGATTGTTTCGGGTCATATAAAGCCTTCTTGATGTAATCCAAAGTTCTCGATTGCAATTTTAAAAGAATAAACTTAAGTTCGTTTTTAAATATGCATCCTCTGAGAGATTTTCACACGCAAATATAAGTGATAATCAACTACACGCTCGTAAACGCGCATATGAGCCAAACGATCAAACGAATTCAACAACATGAAATAACCCATCCACGGAAACATGTTAAAGAAGACAATGTGTTTTTCAAGTTAACGACAAATAACTAACAAAGACAACTAGGGCAAGCATGCTCTGATAATTTAGGTCAATTAAATAAAGCATGAAATTATTGGTAACAATTTTTAAGCAAGAGAAGGGTATACCTTCGGTAACAAGATGCAGTAGGGATCGATCTTGTCGAAACTAGACGAGGATGGTGGTGGCTGAGAAAACGGAGGTGGAGGTCCAGAGGAGATCGTTGGATTGAATGGGGGCGTCATGCGATCTGGGAAACGAGGATGGAAACACCGGGACTAAACGAGGTCGAACTGCTCACTGGATGGCAAAAACAAGTTTGTCGGCTGGCAGAGAGGAGTTCGTCGGAGCCTATGAGGGCGGATGACGCCGGCGGCGTGGCTGGAAAAGGCACCGGCTGGCAGACGAACAGGAAGAAGAGATTCACGTTTTCCAAAATTTTCCCCGCTGCCCAAATTAGTGATGGTTGGCTCTTTTAATAGGTAGGTATAATAACGCTATGGGTTTTTTTATGAAAGATATTCTTTTAGGATTCACTAGGTATTAAAATAGAAAATTCAAAGTGTTTGCAAAATAGGAGAGATTTTGATATTTTCATTCTTAAGTGACAAAATCAGATGCTTTTTTAAACTAATATTGTGCTTGCCCTAAATATCTTGTTGTTTAATTTGACAAATCTTTCTATTCAGGGACTTATTGGACGATCACCGCAATAAGTCATCATAATGAGCGCGGGCGATGTGCGCGAAATAAAACAAACAAGTGCATGCATATAAATAAATAAATGTGCGCGAAGACATGCGCTACATAGAAAAATATGGGAAATAACAATAAAATAAAGATGCGTGAAGATGTGACGCAGGTTGCATCAATTCTCCCGGGTTTGAAAGACCTCGACCCCGTCAAGAGTGTAATGTAGCCTGCGATAAGAAACTCCAATCATCGATGTGGACCTGCTCCGCTACTGTCATGCTCTGGGTGTTGGTGCGTAGTGAGGCAAAAGAAGGATCCTTTGCTACAACTCATGACCTGTAGACAAACTCCCTTTCCTGAAAAATACAGGAAACCTATCTCATTCGGAAAAATATAATTCGCGGTGATAGAATCAACCATGGAATTATAGATTTTCAAATATGCTCGCAAACAGTTATTCATAATTTTATGTATGATATTTAAATGAATAAATGATCAGAAAAAATCAGAGCATCAAAGAGAAGGGTATCACAACGTGGGGGAGAGTGGGGATCAAAGAAACAAGGTAGGAAGCAAGTAGACTGAAGCTGTAGAATCGTTAAATCATGTCGCATCAAAAGCTTTCTTGTCAGACACCTACGAGCGTCTACTATATCAAAATCAACTACCCCAAATATATCACCTGATAGAATCTGACTAACGTTATAAATTTAAAATTGATCCCAAATCTATTTTTTAAATTTTCCAGAGAACTCACTTAAAGAGTATCCCTGTGAGCAGTAAACGTTTTAGGAATTGTGATTATCCTCCTAATATAAATTTTCTTAAACAGATAAATAATATGAGAACAAATTTTGGCGTACATGCCTAGACACAAAGGATAGGGAATAAAAGTACTGTCTCCAAATACAAAGTCTATATATAGTGGTGACTCGATTGTCACTTGCGAGTGGCAGCCAAGCACAGTCCATGCCATCTAAGATAAGAGACTCATCACTAGTCAACTCCTCCAAGAGAATTAAGATCGAATGTGTGTCATCCATGGTGTCGTGACACATCACTAGTAAGTTCTTGAAGAAGGGGCTCGGGAATAAACTTGATGGCTAAGGGTTGTGATTCAGTGTGAGCAAGTGGAAACACCATTTCAGTCGAGATGAGGGGATGAGGAGGAAGAAGCTCTTCTTTCTGTAGTTGGGGCTCAGGAAGAGTCTCCTCGACTGAAGGGAGTGCTACAGTGGAGATAAGTGGGTCCAAGGTGCTCGTAGGGGAAACGAGACTAGAAAGAGGACGATTAAAAAATAGTCTTGCACCTGATTTCCACTAGTTGATATGTAGTGAGGAGGCATTCTGGAAAAACATATCGCTTGCGCATTGTCACTTCAAGGTGGTGTACATCGGTGCACAATCCATTCAGATTATGCTTGAATTATGTAGTGAAGAAATTCAATGTGTTTCATTAAAGTTTTGATGTGCTATTCAAGATTCTCCATTTTTAACGGAGGATTTTAAAATAATTTTGTGTGAAAAGTGAAATCCTAACAAATACTCTAAAGTGAAATCCTATTATTATTACTATTATTTTAAAACCTTAAAACTCAAATAAAAATTACGTATATATATATATGTAAAAAAATAAAGATTCAAATCAAAAGAAAATTTTAATAAACTTTCTTTTTTTGAAAATAGATATATATTTAACTTCTGAAATGAATTATTTAAAAAAAAAAAATTGGATCGCTAGATTTGCGATAGGAGCGAATCAAAAGCTCTGAAACCAAACTGATGTAATCCAAAGTTCTCGATTCCAGTTTTAAAATAATAAACTTAAGTTCGTTTTTAAATATGCATCATTGGAGAGATTTTCACACCCAAATATAAGCAATAATCAACTATGCTCTCGTAAATGCACATATGAATCAAACGATCAAACGAATTCAGCAACATGAAATAACCCATCCACAGAAACGTGTACAAAGAAGACAATGGTGTTTTTTCAAATTAACGGCAAATAACTAACAAAGACAACTAGGGCAAGCATGCTCTGATAATTTAGGTCAATTAAATAAAGCATGAAATTATTGGTAACAATTTTTAAGCAAGAGAAAGGTATTACCTTCGGTAACAAGATGCAGTAAGGATCAATCTTGTCGAAACTAGACGAGGATGGTGGGGGCTGAGAAGACGAAGGTGGAGGAGGTCCAGAGGAGATCGTCGGATGGAATGGGGGCGTCCTGCGATCTGGGAAACGAGGATGGAAACACCGGGACTAAACGAGGTCGAACTGCTCACCGGCTGGCAGAGACAAGTTCGTCGGAGCCAACGAGGGCCGTCGACGCCGGCGGCGTGGTTGGGAGAGGCACCGACTGGCAGACGAACAGGAAGAAGAGATTCGCGTCTTTCAGCGTACAGGGAGAGTCGGCTGGAGTTTCAAGAAAAACAGAGTTTCTCTGTTTTCCACAAATTTTCCCGCTACCCAAATTACTGATGGACGGCTCTTTTAATAGGTAGGTATAATAACGCTAGGGTTTTTTAGGAAAGATATTCTTTTAGGCTTTACTAGGTATTAAAATATAAAATTCAAAGTGTTTACAAAATAGTAAATAGGAGAGATTTTGATATTTTCATTCTTAAGTGACAAAATCAGATGCATTTTTTAAACTAATATTGTGCTTGCCCTAAATATCTTGTTATTTAATTTGACGGATTTTTTTATTTAGGGAATTATTGGAGGATCACCCCAATAAGCCGTCATAATGAGCGTGGGCGATGTGCATCAAATAAAATAAATAAGTAAATGCACGATAGATAAATAAATAAATGTGCGCGAAGACATGCGCTACACAGAAAAATGCAGGAAATAACAATAAAATAAATATGCACGAAGATGCGACGCAGATTGCATCACTTCTTCAGCTTGCATGCCTTACCTTCAGATCCTCTAGGAGAAAGCCCAGGAGGTAGAGCAATGTATACCTCTTCTTCCCGATCACCATGAAGAAACGCATTCTTCACATCAAGTTGGTTGAGATTTCATCCCTTACAGGCAGCACACGATAGAAGAACCCTTATAAAATTCATCTTAGCGACCGAGGCAAAGGTTTCCAGGTAATCAATTTCTGTCATCTGAGTGTACCCTCTTGCAACCAACATTGTCTTGTATCTTTCCACGACACTCAGGGTGTTCTGTATGACAGAAAACACTCACTTACATCCCACGACATTCTTCCCTTTAGACAGCTAGCTGTACCAGGTCCCATGTGTGATTTTTGTCAAGGGCGTGCATTTCTTCAAGCACAGCCGCCTTCCACCTGTCATCAGAAACGACATCCTGTCATTATGTAGGGATGGAAGTAGCGGACAAAGAAGAGACAAAAGCTCTATGGGAAGCAGGTAGAGACGAATAAGAGACGAACTGAGATAACGAGTGTTGTGTAGAGGTACCTTCCCTTAGAGTAATGGACCCTGGCGACGAATCAGATATCTGCTCTAGGATTCTAATAGGGGCCCATGTGTTTGTTCCCTTAGGACAAAGAGAGTAAACCTGCAGGGGTTTTACCATAAGAGCAGCAGCAGTTGGCACAGGAGCAATAGGAGATGGAGTCGAGTGAGATTGATACAGAGGAGGAATGGGTAAAGGAGTGGTAGACAGAGAATCAATGTGAGGTAAGGGGCTCACTTCCAACATAGGAGAGGTCCCCCCTGAAGTGAGGCCCCGTAATAGCTCTAAGATTCAAGGAATGTGATGTCCATGGTTACAAAAACCTTTTTATGTACCGGGTCAAAACATTTATAACTCTTTTGAGTAGAAGAATAGCTTATGAAGACACACTGTGTGTACGAGCATCAAGTTTAGTCTTTTGATGAATATGGACAAAACAACACATCCGAAAACACGAGGTTGCAGATTGGTAGGAGACAAAGGAGGAATGGGTAAAGGAGTGGTAGACAGAGAATCAAAGTTAGGTAAAGGGCTCACTTCCAACATAGGAGAGGTCCCCCCTGAAGTGAGGGCCCGTAATAGCTCTCAGATTCAAGGAACGTGATGTTCATGGTTACAAAAACATTTATATTGAGTAGAAGAATACCCTATGAAGACACACTGTGCGCACGAGCATCAAGTTTAGTCTATTGATGAATATGGACAAAACAAACACATCCAAAAACACGAGGTTGCAGATTGGTAGGAGACACCCGAAGAGTGTGAAGGGGAGTTCTATACCTGAGGGCACGTGAGGGCATAAGATTAATAAGATAGGCAGCGGTGAGAACGGCATCCCCCCAATAGTACTTGGGAAGGTGCATTTGGAGAAGAAGGCACAAAGCAACTTTCAAAAGGTGACAATTCTTGCGTTCAGCCACCCCATTTTGAGCAGGGGAGTAAACATAAGATGTTTGGTGGATAATATTATTATTAGTAAGATAGTGTTCAAAGCGAGAGTGAATGAACTCGTGACCATTGTCAGTTCGAAGAATTTTAATAGAGATATCAAACTGCGTAGAAACCATTTTGTGAAACCGTTGAAATACGGATAAAACTTCATTTTTAGCATTCATTGGGTATGCCCATGTTGTGTGCGTGAAACAGTCAATGAAAGTTACAAACCAAAGACAGCCAGAAATAGAAGCAACATGGTAAGGCCACAAACATCACTGTGGATAATATGAAATGGTGCAGAACTAGGAGATAAAACATGATGAAAACGAAGCACGATGGTGTTTACCAAGTTCACAAGCATCACAATGAAAATTATCAACTAATACAGAAGGTAGAGTAGGAAATAAACATTTCATAGGCATAATAAAAGGATGTCCAAGGTGATAATGCCAGGACTCCAAAGTGGCCGCCTGATTAGCACGAAGAGCCTGGGGTGGAGAAGTAGGAGTGGAAGAATCAAACACGTAGAACCCATCCACCAGACTACCAGAGTCAATCACCGTTCCCGTCTTCAGGTCCTGAAAAACACAAGACGAGGGAAGAATGTCACAGAACAGTTCATAGAGTTGGTCAAATGACTAATGGAGAGAAGGTTGCGAGTAAACTTGGGTATATGAAGAACAGAAGAAAGAGTGAGAGAGGAGCAGGGGATGGATCATTTCCTAGCAATCGGAGAGAAGGAACCATCCGCAATGCTCACCTTATACCTACCAGAAAAAGGAAGATAAGACACAAAAACTGTAGCAGAACCAGTCATATGATTCGTTTCTCCTGAATCAATAATTCAGTGGGTAGAAGGACGAGAAGCGCGGCATGAACACCTAAGGGTGATGAACATACGAAGACGCATAAGACTCTGGAGACTGTCCCTGCATCAGGTGGCAGAAGGCATCAATCTCATCGACAGACAGAGCCAGAGGAGGAGCAGACTGGACAGTGAGAGGCTGGGTCTCCTCGAAGGCATCAGACATGTGGGTGGAGCTGGGCTGAGTAGAGCGACCGTAACCATGACTTCCATGCGGTGCAGAACCCCCGCGGGGTGTGGGAAAGTCACAGAGATGAAAACAGGTGTCTCGAGTATGACGAGACTTCCCGCAGTAATCACAGAGCAAATGATCTTTGTCGGTGGACTTGGTCCTGGAATCACGAGAAGCTCTACTGCCAAACTAAACAGCCAGGGCAGAACCTTCCGGAGCAGTGTCAGAGGTCCATGTCTGTCGCCTATTAAATTCTTGCTGAACAAAACTGAAAACCTCCAGAAGTAAGGACAGAGGAGAGCGACCAAGGATCTGAACATTGATCATAAAAACTCAAAAACTCTGTTCCGGTCTTCCCAAGCTCGGACAAGGATCCATCCTCGGGAGACATGAGAGTGAAGGGAGTCAAAGTGATCATACCCTTGATAAAGCTGAGTGAACTCCAGGTAGCAGGCAGACGGAGGGCGATTTACCTTGACGAAGGAGAAAGATCTTTCGTCGCAATTGGAAAATCTGGGCAGCATTACCCCGACAGGAGTAAGTGGTCTCGGCCCTCTTCCAAATATCTGTTGTGATATCCAAAAATAGATAATTCTGGACAATATAGTCAATCATGGAGTTAGTCCGCCAAGACATAACAAGGGAATTTTGAGACACCCAATGCAGCCAGTCAGGAGAATTCTGGGCAGGTGTCAGAGTGATACCCAGAACATAACCGAACAAACGCCTTCTCTTCAAGGCAAGAGTAATAGCCCGAGACCACGGGAGAAAATTGGAGTCGATCAGAAGTATAGTCGTGATTTGAGGGGTATTGTGGTGATGAACGGTCCAAGTGGATCCACTGGACATCAAAGTAGCTGAGGAAACTCCGGCACCGGAAGAGATCGTGGGAGAGTCGTCAGTCCCCAGCATGATGATCCAAGAATAAAAATCAAAGAGCTAAGGGGAAACACCACAACACCTAGATAGAAACTAGGGTTGGCTCGTTGTACAACCCTGTATTCGCCGAGTGGGCCCCCGAGGCCCAAGATATTTTTAGGCCCAATATTTCCAAAGGGCGCGACTCCGGGAGGAGGAGGGGTGAGCATTTGGAGGAAGTCGAGTCTGAGGGGCGCATCCCAGGACTGTTCCCTTGTGAGGGCGAGCCGGGGAGGGCCGGGAGGCCTCCGGCTCGCCCAGAGCCTTGTGAGGGCGAGCCGGGGAGGGCCGGGAGGCCTCCGGCTCGGCCAGAGCCTTGTGGGGGCGAGCTGGGAGGGCCGGGAGGCCTCCGGCTCGCCCAGAACCTTGTGGGGGCGAGCCGGGAGGGCCGGGAGGCCTCCGGCTCGCCCAGAGCCTTGTGGGGGCGAGCCGGGAGGCCTCCGGCTCACCCAGAGCCTTGTGGGGGCGAGCCGGGAGGGCCGGGAGGCCTCCGGCTCGCCCAGAGCCTTGTGGGGGCGAGCCGGGAGGGCCGGGAGGCCTCCGGCTCGCCCAGAGCCTTGTGGGGGCGAGCTGGGAGGGCCGGGAGGCCTCCGGCTCGCCCAGAGCCTTGTGGGGGCGAGCTGGGAGGGCCGGGAGGCCTCCGGCTCGCCCAGAGCCTTGTGGGGCCGAGCCGGGAGGGCCGGGAGGGCCGGGAGGCCTCCGGCTCGCCCAGAGCCTTGTGGGGGCGAGCCGGGAGGGCCGGGAGGGCCGGGAGGCCTCCGGCTCGCCCAGAGCCTTGTGGGGGCGAGCCGGGAGGGCGGGAGGCCTCCGGCTCGCCCAGAGCCTTGTGGGGGCGAGCTGGGAGGGTCGGGAGGCCTCCGGCTCGCCCAGAGCCCTGTGGGGGCGAGCCGGGAGGGCCGGGAGGCCTCCGGCTCGCCCAGAGCCTTGTGGGGGCGATTCGGGGAGGTCGGGAGGCCTCCGGCTCGCCCAGAGCCTAGTGGGGGCAAGCCGGGGAGGCCGGGGAGGCCTCTGGCTCGCCCAGCAGCAGGGGACGAGCTCCACTCGCCCCTGCTCCCTAGTCCGGCAGCCAGGAGGGGTGTCTAAATGCACCCAGGCGAGACCTCACCAGGAGGGGTGTCTAAATGCACCCCAGCGAGACCTCACCAGGAGGGGTGTCTAAATGCACCCCAGCGAGACCTCACCAGGAGGGATGTCTAAACGCACCCCAACGTGGGGGCGAGCCGGGGAGGCCGGGAGGCCTCCGGCTCGCCCAGCTCCAAGCCGGGTAGGCGGTCTGCGTTTAGCGCCCAAGAGTAGCGGGATTTGGCTATCTGCAGCCCAGTCCAAGGGTATTTTGGTAATCTGGCTGACCAGTTTTCGGCTATTTGCAGCCCAACTTCAGAAATCTTATAAATAGGACCAAGGGGGCACCATTTGGAGGGATCTGATTCTAGGCCAACTCTCTCCCTCTCTCTCCCTCCCCAAGTCTCTCTAGTGGGTGAGGAGAGCCTCCAGTGGTGCACAAGCTTAGTAGTGGCTTGGGAGGGGAAGTTCCTTGGGAACTTCTGGGTATGTGGCGGGACCTCCCCACTAATCCCTTGGTCCAGTTCATAGTTTCTCAACCTTCATCCTAGAGCTCTCCCTTGGGGGGAGTAAGTATTGGTTGCCCCTCAGCTTGCTGAGGGCCCCGAACTCCACAGAAGCCGAGATCTCGGTTTCAACACATGGTGCGGTGAGCGTGGAGTGTGACCAATTCAAGAAAGCCTCAAGCTGAGCTCCATGGACGGAGGTGGAGGAAGTTCCGATCCCGGTCACTCGCAACCTCCGGTGGCTGGAGTGATGTTGGAGATGTTTGAGAATCTCAGGCAGGAGGTCATGCAGACCCTGCAGGTAGCTAATCGATAGTCCAAGGCGTGAGAGGAGATGGTCCAGAGGCCTCACCTCAGCAGGTGGGCGAGAACACTCTTGGCCAGCAGGCCAGGACGCAAGTACCAGTGGGGGGGGGGGGGGGAGTGGGTTGGTGTCATACCCCCACTCGCCCCGCCCCAATCCCAAGGGGGCGAGTGGGGAAGTCCCATACCCCCATTCGCCCAGCCCCGGGGGGGCGAGCTCCGGAGGGGGGCATCCTCCCATCTCGCCCCGCCCCAGCTCGCCCAGCCCCCAAGGGGGGCGAGCAACGGAGGTCTTTTTTGTGAGTTGATCCTCTCAGCCCCGATTCCGGAGGGGTTCAAGGGGGCGGAGATGTCTCACTACTTCGGCAAGGATGACCCCGTCTTGCACCTGCAGTGGTTTGAGGACATGGCCTCCATCATGCCCATGTCGGACGCCTTCAAGTGTCGGCTCTTTGCCGTCACCCTCAAGGAGAAGGCCAGGGACTGGTTCCATCAGCTCCCTGCAGGATCCATCTACGCTTTCGAAGACTTGCGCCGAGCTTTTCTGCTACGCTTCTCGACGTCAAGAAAGAGGAAGAAAGAGGCCGAAGCACTTTTCAAGATCAAGCAAGAGCCAGAGGAGTCGCTGGCTCACTATCTGGAACGGTTCAGGGAGGAGGTTCTCCTCGTCCAAGAGGTGCCCGGGTACACCCTCAAGCTTGTCTTCACGTTGGGGCTACGGGAGGGTTTCTTCAAGATGGACCTCAAGAGAAGAGCTCCTTTGTCCTTTGAAGAGTTGATGGAAAGGGTGGAAGAAGAAGTTGAGAGTGAGGAGGCCAACCCGGAGTTCACAAGAAGGCTGGCTAAGCTGAGTGAGCCAGAGGCAAGGCAGCAGGGGGGAAAAGTAGGGGCTCCCAAGAGAAAGTTCGACCAAGAGGAAGACAACTTCCAGGAAGAGGAGGTTGACCCCCCTAGGTGGGGGCAGAGGCCGAGGGCATCCCCACCACCGCCTCAACAGGCCATGGCGATTGGCTGGGAAAAAAGGAGGAGAGTCAAAAAAGCAGGAAGAAGAGGAAGAGGGGGTAGGGTGGAGTTACCCTATTGTGACCTCCACGATGAGGAAGGTCACGCGATGATCAACTGCCCTGAGTTCTTGGAATTGAAGGAAGCGAGGGGTTTGGTGCGGCAACAACAACAACCAATTGGGAACGAGGGAGACCACCCTCGGCAGTAGGAGACCAAGTTTGTCTAAGTGCTCAGTTTCTTCTCTCCACCCTTAAGTTCATGTAGCGTGGTTGTTTACTTAGTTTTTTCTTGCATGTAATGTGATGATTAATGTAATGAAAGTTTTCAAATACTTAGTCCCGATGCTGGCCCGCTGACCAGGCTCCCATCAAGCTGGCAGGTCCGAGGATCGCTCGGTGGCAGGAAAGTCCCAAGTAATTAGCCCCGACGCTGGCCCGCTGACCAGGCTCCCATCAAGCTGGCAGGTCGAGGATCGCTCGGTGGAAGGAGAGTCTCAGGGTACTTAGTCCCGACGCTGGCCCGCTGATCAGGCTCCCATCAAGCTGGCAGGTCCGAGGATCGCTCGGTGGCAGAAAAGTCCCAAGTACTTAGTCCCGACGCTGGCCCGCTGACCAGGCTCCCATCAAGCTGGCAGGTCCGAGGATCGCTCGGTGGCAGGAAAGTCCCAAGTACTTAGTCCCGATGCTGGCCCGCTGACCAGGCTCCCATCAAGCTGGCAGGTCCGAGGATCGCTCGGTGGCAGGAAAGTCCCAAGTACTTAGTCCCGATGCTGGCCCGCTGACCAGGCTCCCATCAAGCTGGCAGGTCCGAGGATCGCTCGGTGGCAGGAAAGTCCCGACGCTGGCCCGCTGACCAGGCTCCCATCAAGCTGGCAGGTCCGAGGATCGCTCGGTGGCAGGAAAGTCCCAAGTAATTAGTCCCGACGCTGGCCCGCTGACCAGGCTCCCATCAAGCTGGCAGGTCCGAGGATCGCTCGGTGGCAGGAAAGTCCCAAGTAATTAGCCCCGACGCTGGCCCGCTGACCAGGCTCCCAACAAGCTGGCAGGTCCGAGGATCGCTCGGTGGCAGGAGAGTCTCAGGGTACTTAGTCCCGACGCTGGCCCGCTGACCAGGCTCCCATCAAGATGGCAGGTCCGAGGATCGCTCGGTGGCAGGAAAGTCCCAAGTAATTAGCCCTGACGCTGGCCCGCTGACCAGGCTCCCATCAAGCTGGCAGGTCCGAGGATCGCTCGGTGGCAGGAGAGTCTCAGGGTACTTAGTCCCGACGCTGGCCCGCTGACCAGGATCCCATCAAGCTGGCAGGTCCGAGGATCGCTCGGTGGCAGGAAAGTCCCAAGTACTTAGTCCCGATGCTGGCCCGCTGACCAGGCTCCCATCAAGCTGGCAGGTCCGAGGATCGCTCGGTGGCAGGAAAGTCCCAAGTACTTAGTCCCGATGCTGGCCCGCTGACCAGGCTCCCATCAAGCTGGCAGGTCCGAGGATCGCTCGGTGGCAGGAAAGTCCCAAGTATTTAGTCCTGACGCTGGCCCGCTGACCAGGCTCCCATCAAGCTGGCAGGTCCGAGGATCGCTCGGTGGCAGGAAAGTCCCAAGTAATTAGCCCCGACGCTGGCCCGCTGACCAGGCTCCCATCAAGCTGACAGGTCCGAGGATCGCTCGGTGGCAGGAGAGTCTCAGGGTACTTAGTCCCGATGCTGGCCCGCTGACCAGGCTCCCATCAAGCTGGCAGGTCCGAGGATCGCTCGGTGGCAGGAAAGTCCCAAGTACTTAGTCCCGATGCTGGCCCGCTGACCAGGCTCCCATCAAGCTGGCAGGTCCGAGGATCGCTCGGTGGCAGGAAAGTCCCAAGTAATTAGCCCCGATGCTGGCCCGCTGACCAGGCTCCCATCAAGCTGGCAGGTCCGAGGATCGCTCAGTGGCAGGAGAGTCTCAGGGTACTTAGTCCCGACGCTGGCCCGCTGACCAGGCTCCCATCAAGCTGCCAGGTCCGAGGATCGCTCGGTGGAAGGAAAGTCCCAAGTACTTAGTCCCGATGCTGGCCCGCTGACCAGGCTCCCATCAAGCCGGCAGGTCCGAGGATCGCTCGGTGGCAGGAAAGTCCCAAGTACTTAGTCCCGATGCTGGCCCGCTGACCAGGCTCCCATCAAGCAGGCAGGTCCGAGGATCGCTCGGTGGCAGGAAAGTCCCAAGTACTTAGTCCCCATGCTGACCTGCTGACCAGGCTCCCACCTAGCTGGCAGGGTCAGGAACCGCTGAGTGGCCGAAAATTCTCTTAAGTATTTTTCCCCCCGAGGTGGCTCCGCTAGCCGGGCTCTCACTAGCCGGCAGGGTAGGAAGGCCTCTCGGGGAGGCTAAGTGTTTTTCCCCCGAGGTGGCTCCACTAGCCGGGCTCTCACTAGCCGGCAGGGTAGGAAGGCCTCTCGGGGAGGCTGTGTTATTCCCCGAGGTGGCTCAGCTAGTCGGGCTCTCGCTAACCGGCAAGGTTGGGGGACCTCTCGGGGAGGCGTTGTGGCTTTTCCAAGATAACACCAATAACCGGATTCCCAGCGACACTCGTCGAATATGCAGGGTTGGACATTTCTTTCCGAGAGTGAGCCACGCTCGAAAAGAGCGGGGATTGTGTACAACCCTGTATTCGCCGAGTGGGCCCCCGAGGCCCAAGATATTTTTAGGCCCAATATTTCCAAAGGGCGCGACCCCGGGAGGAGGAGGGGTGAGCATTTGGAGGGAGTCGAGTCTGAGGGGCGCATCCCAGGACTGTTCCCTTGTGAGGGCGAGCCGGGGAGGGCCGGGAGGCCTCCGGCTCGCCCAGAGCCTTGTGAGGGCGAGTCGGGGAGGGCCGGGAGGCCTCCGGCTCGCCCAGAGCCTTGTGGGAGCGAGCTGGGAGGGCCGGGAGGCCTCCGGCTCGCCCAGAACCTTGTGGGGGCGAGCCGGGAGGGCCGGGAGGCCTCCGGCTCGCCCAGAGCCTTGTGGGGGCGAGCTGGGAGGGCCGGGAGGCCTCCGGCTCGCCCAGAACCTTGTGGGGGCGAGCCGGGAGGGCCGGGAGGCCTCCGGCTCGCCCAGAGCCTTATGGGGGCGAGCTGGGAGGGCCGGGAGGCCTCCGGCTCGCCCAGAGCCTTGTGGGGGCGAGCTGGGAAGGCCGGGAGGCCTCCGGCTCGCCCAGAACCTTGTGGGGGCGAGCCGGGAGGGCCGGGAGGGCCGGGAGGCCTCCGGCTCGCCCAGAGCCTGTGGGGGCGAGCTGGGAGGGCCGGGAGGCCTCCGGATCGCCCAGAGCCTTGTGGGGGCGAGCTGGGAGGGTCGGGAGGTCTCCGGCTCGCCCAGAACCTTGTGGGGGCGAGCTGGGAGGGCCGGGAGGCCTCCGGCTCGCCCAGAGCCCTGTGGGGGCGAGCCGGGAGGGCCGGGAGGCCTCCGGCTCGCCCAGAGCCTTGTGGGGGCGATTCGGGGAGGTCGGGAGGCCTCCGGCTATCTGCGTTTAGCGCCCAAGAGTAGCGGGATTTGGCTATCTGCAGCCCAGTCCAAGGGCATTTTGGTAATCTGGCAGACCAGTTTTCGGCTATTTGCAGCCCAACTTCATAAATCCTATAAATAGGACCAAGGGGGCACCATTTGGAGGGATCTGATTCTAGGCCAGCTCTCTCCCTCTCTCTCCCTCCCCAAGTCTCTCTAGTGGGTGAGGAGAGCCTCCAGTGGTGCCCAAGCTTAGTAGTGGCTTGGGAGGGGAAGTTCCTTGGGAACTTCTGGGTATGTGGCAGGACCTCCCCACTAATCCCTTGGTCCAGTTCATAGTTTCTCAACCTTCATCCTAGAGCTCTCCCTTGGGGGGAGTAAGTGTTGGTTGCCCCTCAGCTTGCTGAGGGCCCCGAACTCCACAGAAGCCGAGATCTCGGTTTCAACACTCGTAGAATGAGGAACAATACCAAGGTCATGTAAGAGCCTCCAATATAGACCGACACTGGAAATGCCATCAGCTTAGAACCACATTTCCAGTGCCAAGCAATGGAGCGGCAGCAAACCGCCGAAGAAGCGGCTAGAGGGGCGACGCCGGCGGATGCGGCCAAAGAACGGAGGAAGAAGCGGTTGGAGACTGCTGGCGAAGGGAGGAGCGGTTGCGGCGGGTGACTGCGGCGGAAGGAGTGACTGCGGTGAAAGATCGAGCGACTGCGGCTGGCAACTACTACGCATGAGAGGAAGTGGAGGCGAACACGGATGAGGACGCACGAGACGAAGGAGGCGGAAGCTCGGGACGTGAGATGCGAGATTAAGCTCTAAGGCTCTGATACCATGTTGGAAGAAATTGAAAGGAAAAACATAATGCGAGAGTATTCTTATTCATCCACATAGGAGTATATTTAAAGCATAACAAGGGACTCTTAAAGACGAACAAGCAATGTGGGACTAATACCACCTCACACATAAATATTAATATATAATAATACTAATAATCTCAACAGATAGTCATAATCAACAAGAAATTAAGCCAATAAAATATTTCCAAAATATCTCGTAAAACAAATGCACATGCACTCCTAGACATTATTTGCTCCAATCAGCCTTAACGGAGTTTCTATATAGTGTAGTTCAACATGGTTCATACTACGAATTTTTGTGGTATTGTTTACCAGAACACTTTTTGGTTTTGTTAAGCTCTGAACTATTTGGTTCTCACTAAGCATGCACAAACTGACCATTACGGGGAACGGGATTAAATAGGGAATAAGACAATATGTCTTCCATCTATTCAAAATTTATTTTAATAATTGTCTCCCATTTTGGCAGTATATCCGTCAATAACTTCGTTTCTAATGTCATAGGAGGGATTGTGAAGAAGCTGTAGGTCTTCCATGGTGGTTGGAGGTCAAAGTTGTCAGATTACATTACCGACCTCTTAGAAAATTTGTTCCTCTGAGTAAAACTTTGCATCATGACAAGAAACATACATTTTTATTTGGTTCTCACTAAGCATGCACAAAAATGTTAAGTTTGTCCATAACCCCTTAACATTCGTGTGCATACTACTCATGCTTATGAGTGAGTGTGTGCGTGTTTCAGCCGCGAACAACAGATAATGACAAGGTGCGTGAAGAAATGATGCATGCATAAATATTTATAAAATAAGATTCAAAACATTTGATAATTGTAAAATACATTATCTTTAGAAACAAACCTCGCTTTGATACCAACTGTCACGACCCGTCTCGACAAGAGTCAGAGTGCGCTTCGGGGCGTGCCGTGATGCCACAGGCATGGGCAAAAAGAAATCCATGCCTGCTAAGGCGGAAGCAGAAGTACTACAAATAGTTTTAAAAGAGGTTACTTTTGATTAAAACAGGTTGATTTATTGCGGAAGCTTTAAAACATGATAATTTAAAACAGGTGCACATGCATTTTAGTAAGAGCTCAAGATACAAGTTTTGAAACAGATTTTTGTGCAGTGTTCATCGCAGATAAATGAGCATGCAAAACATGTCAAATTCTAGTACATATAATATTTAGCCTAGCAACTGTCCATGAAATAGGAGAAATTGGCTGATCGTAATTACTACATAACAGAAATATCCGACAGTAAAAGAAATGAAACATAAACACAAAACCTGAAGCTTGACGCAGATCGGCTCAGGAAGCAGGCGGCGCAGGCACGAACGCAAAGGCAAATTCCAAAACAAGAAGGAAAAGCCTCAGAACATTGAAATACACAAGAACAAACAAAATAAAATACGAGCAGAAGAGACAGCATATTTGTGTACCGCTTTTCATGAAGCAGAGCTAACAAGACAGGCAAGCAAGTGAGACAAGCAGAAATATATAGAATTATTAGACTACTCCGAAGTATAGCCTAAACATTTATTTTGCAATGACATAAGCTGTAATCGTTGAAATGCGTAGGTGTTTATAGTGGGTGCGCATGGTTCACACTCAAGTCCAAGTGTAAGGTTTACTAGAATAAGAGTATTTCCTGCTTACCGTGACCATGCAAACAAGATGATGCACCACCTAAACCCTAGTTTTCAAGATTTGCTTATGACACTCAGGACCTAAGTGATTCATGTAATAACATAAGTTGTAACACGTTAAAGTGTAGGTGTTTTTGTTTGACGCGCAGGATTCATGATTCAGACAGATTCAAGTACGGATTCAGGAGATTCAGAAATTTATGCTCGCTATGACCGGTCCTTTGTTCCCATTAGGGATTCAAGAAGGAACCCAAGTAAAGGAGTTGCGTCAGTTAAACCCTACCTACCTTTCAATGTTTACTTACATTATTAACGACTTAGCGCAGGATTTCGTGATTCTAGCATATCAAGACATGTAACCAAGTATTGATTCAGATATACAAGAGTATATTTTACAAACGTGAAACGGGAGGAAACAAGTTATAGAAAATTATATACTCAAGTCTTAAAATCAGACAGGCGTAAGAAACAAGATTCGATGACTCAGAGAACTCGATAGAGAGTTTTGAAGCTTGCGGATTCAAGTATTTACGAGTAATGAGATTACTATATATCATTTTCTAGGATACCAAGCATTCATTCAGGTTGATCCATTCCAAGACACGATTAGCTTCTAAGTAAACATGTGTACAATCCGAATATGATAGAAAAACACCGATCATATACTTGCTAACCAGAAATTATTACTATTATTATCATGACGCTTGTTACATATGCTCAACAATCTACCATTCCTTGAATTATCCATCAAATAAGAAATTTATTCATCTAGGTGACTAATCAAAATAACATCATTCATGTTCACGAATTCGTGTCATTTCAAACACATGAAATCTCAATTTATTAACAAGTCAAATCAGGAATCTAAGATCTAAATTTATTCAATGGAACATGTATTCAAGGGTGAAACATATAATTATAAGAACAAACACATGAATTGCAGTTCAATGTTTGCAAGAGAGAAGGATCTCTACTTGCCTTAAATGAGGCTGAATCTGACGGCGGCGGCGAAGCGGCGCAAGCAAAAACAGAAATCACATTTTGAACCTGATCAAGCACAACGAAAGCGATGCAGCATAAATTATTACGCGAACACATGCTTTCTACGACGCGGAATTTTTAAATAACGAGGGTTTAGGAAATTACCTCCCTCAAAAGAGAGGGGAGAAGAGAATCCACGCGGAGACGGAGACTTGGCGGCGCTTAGGTTGCGGAAACCCTAAATCGGAGAGGGCCTTGGAGAGATCCCGCCAATTAGGGCGACAAATTACGTCGGGGAGCAGGAAAAACCTAGAAATTGGAAGGTTATAATGGGGTAAAATCATGAATCACAACATAGACACCACTAGGGGCACAACAATTTGCAAGGGATTCAAGAGAAATCTGAATAGAGGGGGAAGGAGGAAGAAATCTTACCCAAAAGAAGTCATATCCGGGCTCTAAATCCGAGTAGAGGGGGAAACGAGCGAACCCTAGGCGTTCCTCTCGTAAACACTGACCCAATCGGAGGGGAAGAGGGCTGCCGGAGGAAGAAACGGAGTTGCCGGAGGAAGAGGAGGCAGCTGCCGGCCTTGAGGGGAGGGGAGAAGAAGGAGCCTTGCTGCAGCCGGCCCTTTGGAGGAGATCGGATGACCTCCAGGAATGGAGAGGGAGACGGCCCAAGCAGGGGTTGCTGGCTTGGGGAGGAGAAAGAGCAGGAGGAGGCGGCGGCTGAAGGAGGAGCGGCAGGCGGCGGCTGAAGGAGGAGCGGCAGGTGGCGGCGATTCTGCGCGCAGGTGACGGGATCGGCACAGGAGACGGGATCGGGAGATGCGTGCAGTTTTGCGGAAGCCCTAACAGAGCGGGAGCGGGATTTAACAGGGGGGCTGCTCGGGATTTAATCAAGGAGGGGGCGGGGTGCGGATAGATATAAAGAAAAAAAAACTTCCATTTCTTAAATTAAAATTAGGGTTGTTACATATTCTGTCGGGGATACATCCGCACAAGAGCGGTCTCACGCGTCACAATCCCACACGACACGGTCCCACACGACACAACCCAGTGAGATTTAGAGCACCAACATCAATCGCATCCCCAACACACGACCAATCGAAAGAAAACATGGGGAGACACAAACAACATACGATAAAAACCTAGAGGCCGCGTGGAACGAAGGCGAAAGGTCGGGAAAGACCATCCAAGTCGCCTTCGTCCCAAGCACTCCCCCTCACGTGGAACACACATGCATGAAGGCATAACACTAATACAAGACACAAACAACATAAGCCACACAAAATAACAGCAAAAAATAACACAAAAACTTCAGCATCCATGAGAGTTCAGCATCCCAGAAGGGGTAGCAACAGTTGGAAGCGATAGAAACCAGAGGGGCAGCTGCTGGAGTCGTTGGGATAGCAAGTAGATGGCAGTAGCGGTAGCGGAAACACTGTTGGAATCGCAGGGTATAGCAACTTCACAAGAACAGCAGGAACGAAGAAGCAGATGACTAGAACAGGAGCAGCGAGGGACTGTAGGGATCGTCGACGAGAGCAGCAGTCGGGCATGACGAAGGAAGCGTTGACTTGATCAGAAGAAGGCGTTGTCATCTGGAAGAGAAGACAGAAAAGACGACTGGAACAAGATCTTCGTTGTCGACAGAGGGAAGTTGGAGCAGACAGGATCGATGATGTCCAGCGGAAGACGCAGCGGAATCGTCGGGAAGAAGACGTACAGAGTCGACGAGATCAGGCCAAAAATACTTCAACAGGCTCCAGGCAGAATCTTTGACGGGAATAGTGGACGGAAAAGATGAAAAAATAATGGGCATGAGCAGCAGGACGCGTCGATGAGAGCAAGAGATCGTCGAACCTACGTCGATCCGGAAGATGCTTCGGACGGGATCTGCGCTGATGCCAGATCAATGGAAGAACGTCGGGATCAACCGAATACGTGGCTCCACGGACACACGATCAAACGCAGTCGATCCCAACCCTAATATTCGGGGCCGAGAAAACCGGGAGGAAAAATAGGCTTTGATACCATGTTGAAAGAAATAATGGAGAATAGAAGAGTGTGTTTCATTCATCCACATAGGGGCAATTTATAACATTATAATAGGACTCAACCTAAAACTATGATGTGGGACTAAACCTCATACACACATAAATACTCAATACCAATAACATCAACACAACTAGACCGACATTGCGACATTTCCAGCAGTCTGCTTTTCTATTAGTTATTCCTTCAGTTATGTGAGATTCTAACATAATACAGTGTGCGCTCAGTTCACTGAAAATCAAAAGTAGAAAATTTGGTGATACTAAATGCATTAATTTTACTGTGTTGATATGGTGGTAGATGTATTTTATGTGTATTTTATATTTAATTAACTACATTTTATCTTTTTTCCATTTTGGCGCCTCACGTACCTCAGGCGCGCGCCTGCGCCTTGCTCCTAGGCTCCATGACCCCTTTGCACCTCGGTGCGCCTTGCGCCTTTCAAAACGTAGATAAGGTAATAGGGATTGAAAATATAATTCTCTTGAGACAATAAGAGCTATATATATATATATATATATACGGGCAGCTCCGCACTGGCTTCACCCATGCTCGTTGACTCTTAGCGGGCTTCGCCCGCACTCGAGCGGGTTGCGCCCACATTCGAGAGGGTTGCGCCCGCATTCGAGAGGGTTGCGCCCGCCTATAAGCGGGCTGCACTCGCATATGAGCACTTACCTTTTATTCAAAACATATACATATGAGTACTTAAAATGACCGTAAAAAATATGTACCAATATTTCTATTTTTATTTTGTAAAAAAAATGTAAATTTTTACCTAAAAATCAATTTCTCTCTCTTTCTCATCTCTCCCCCTCTCCCTCCTATCCCTAAATGTAGGTATAGGAGGGCTATAAAGATCCCTTGTCCCTCTCTCCCCCCTCTCTCTTCTCTCTTTCTTTCTCTCTCTTCATTGGATGGCTGAGATCAAAAGCTTGTCACATATTGAATGGCTAAGATTAATTCTACAACTCCAAACTACTCATTTAATGTGGTTAAAGATATATATAGCTCTCATTGTCTCAAGAGATTAAGATTTTCAATCCCACTCTCTCGTTATATAATTTCTCTTCGATCGCAAGAAGCTCTTCCCTTGAGGTGCTCGTATCTCTCTTCTCTATCGCAAATAAGAAACCCAAACCCCACTCTATAAATTTCCCTTTTAACTATTAGAGCGCTACTCTCCTCAATTCTGACACTCTTAAAGGGAGAATTAAAGCGAATTTTGAAAATAAGAGATAAAGGAACGTAAAATAGACCTACATCAACAAGATCTCCACCGGCATGTCGCCTGATAATACAAAATTGACCATAAACAAATTAGTAAAAGATAACAATCAAGTGTCATACTTTGATCTGTGACTCTTTGACTGCCTCGCACAGCTAATACAGCATCCTTTAGGTCTTTCTCACTCAAATTAATGTTCTTGAGCAATTGTTGTCCAAATCTCTTATCTGTGTGGAATGTCAATATAAGGTGCTCCACTGATAAGAAGTCATCGTTGAATTCCTTTTTATATTTCTTTGCGGTGTCCAAAAGAGAAATAAGGTTTTGTCCAACTATTGGCCCACTGGTATCACCGAATATCTGCAAGAGGCAAACTATAACATTTCATTGACAAATTCGTTTTAATATTACTATTAATGTAAAAAATAGTTACTACCTTGGGTTGTGAGGAAATAAACTGATCTGTCGCTTGCAAAACTGTTGTGTTGTCAACTCCAGCCTTTGTGAATATTCTTCGAGCCAAACCATCTTTCTGCTCCAGAAGGGCTTTCATCAAATGCTCAGTCTCCACCATTTGTTGTTTATTCTCCCTTGCAGCATCCACTGCACCAATAATAGCCTCCCATGCCATTTCAGTGAATTCTCCCTGATCAATCTGCAAAAATAACGTTTAGAAAATAAAATCCAATAAAAATTTAGAAATTTTAACTTGATGCACGGATGATAGGGCAAATGAAATACATGGCTAGTTAAGAAGAAGCTTCTTCAAGTGCTAAACTAAAAAAAATTCTAGCTTGGTATCTAAATCACTATTAGCAGTTCATAACAACCAATTTTCAAGCTACAAGAAAAGTGATCATGTTAGCTGCATTAACATTACTAAGTTGAGCAAATAATAGTTGGCTATGCTTAACCTTAAAACATTTTTGTGCATGCACAACTAAATGCTCAAGCTACAACAGATATGTTGCCTTTGGAAGCATTAATTTATATATAAAACCAAGTTGATCCAATTCCTACATCATAAATGTGCCAGACAAACTAAGATAAGCAACAGTCACTCAAATTGTCTTTTAAAAATTTATCAACCCATACTAGGCAAAGTGCAGTCTAATATTACAAAAAGATAATATCATCTATATTCATCTCCCACCTCTCAGACTAAAGAAGTCATCAACAAACATGCCATGATAACCTGAAGTTTCTTCAATTTTGGATGATTTTTTTTCATTGCATTCTTCAACACAAGCTTTACTTAAATGTATTGCGCGATGGTTTCTTGCTTCTTGCTCTTTCTTTGATCATATGTTATCAAATAGATATGTCTTCTACTCAATCCAGCGCAACGGCCACATCCATGACCTCTAACATAGCCATGGACACAAATTCACCTAAGACAGCCACAATTACTTGAATTCTCTTCAACATTATATCCTTCTTTTCCATTCTTCAGTAAGGACTTCGATTGAAGGTCTTCAATAATATCTTGTTTCTTTCTCAATTGTTGTTCATATGCTTCCAAAGATCCATAAGCTCATCAACAAAAATTAACTCTAAGTTCTTTAATTGTTCAATTATGGCAATAACATGTTCACAATCTTGATTGATAGTGATGGGGATCGCGACACACATCGACTTGCACGATGATCGGAACCGTCGATCCGAGAATTTTAGTTATTTTTGTATTTTTGTGATTTTATTTCATGTATTTTAAGGGCAGTCATGATCGGAGAATCATGAACGTCTATGATGGCGCCTAGTGTCTATATATTGAGGGTGAGGGCTCCCATTTAGAGGCATAGAAGAATTAAGTGTAGAAGCCATTTCTTTGGTCAAATCGGTGTCGAAGCCGACCCCCCCCCCCAGGTGTGAAGCTCGGGAATCCTCTATTCCCTAGTCATGAGCCATCTTCCCTCCCCTCCTTCCACAAAACAGCCACCTCCAATTCCATCCCTCTCCCAATCCACTACCAGCCACCTCTAATTCCATCCCAACCTCCTGCATAGAAGCCGACCCTTGTTTAGCCCTCCCCACTCCACGGCCGACCACCCACTACCTCCCCTTCTTATAGTGGAATCACTTCCCTAACACCCTCCCACAAAAACTCCAAAACAGACCCCTTAAATTCACCTCCGGCGATCACCAAAAACTTTTCCGGCCTCCCCCTACCACCACCATCTCCATCAAGTTTCCTCCATTTTATGTTTTCCAGCGATCGTCGGAAAACACCTCTAGTCACCACCACCAGCCGCCTCTCCAACGACCACCTCCAGCCAGTCACCACCACCACCTCTACATAACTACCTTCCATTACTTCCACTAACCACTAACCCACCTCCCTAAATTTTAGGGTCTTTTCCTAAAATAAAGCCTATACCTCCTCCCCACTATTACCATTACAGCCTCCCCCCCCCCCCCCCACCTCCTCACTGCAGCCACAAGTGGAGCCACTTTTATCCCCACAAACAGACCCCCTTCTCACGCACACCGACAACCAACTCATCCAACTCGTCCCCAACCTGGAAGGAAATTACAGTCTTGCAGATCTTCACTCCTAACCCCACCCCACCCCAAACGCCCTCAGGATTCTCTCCAGCTGCTAGGACTGCCCCTCCAGCCGCCCCCAAATCACTGTCAGATCCCCCAACTCCCATGTAGCCTATTGTCGTCTCCTCAACAACTAGCCAACACCTGCAATTCCCCCATCTTTCCGACTGTCGGGGAACTATCCAGCAACTGTGTGTTGTTTCCGGCCCATAACATCCTACTTCATGGTACCAGACAGCAAAGTCCAACAATCGTGATTGTTGTCCAGCAGTTGGGCCATCATCTGAAGATCCAAAACCAGTCCCGGTTCGCGATCTTGTCTTCCTGACAACCCTCAAAAGATACCTCCATCCCTCCCCTCAATATAATCGGAGTATTCAAGGTTTGTTTGTTGATTTTTCTAGTTGAATATTTATTTTAATTTCGCACTCGCGAGATGTTGGTTTGTAATCTATGTTCCCAAAGCTTCGAGTCTTTGTAAGTTGTTATTTGTCTAGTCATTTATTTTTGTGTTCTCTTGCATTTATACTACAACGTGTGTTCTCTATTTTGAGATGTTTCTATTTTGGGATGTTTTCTTCTATTGTGGTTTTTCTTACATTTGCATTTATAAATCAAATCATTATTGTGAGTTACAAATCATCAAATCTCATATAGTTGCATGTAATGATCACCCATGTCATTATCCCCGTCATATCGAACCGTCCTGCGTCATATCAAACCGTCCTGCGTCAGATAGACCTTTCTATATGACTTGGAAATTTTTTAAGCTTTCACAGTTCCTTTGTATGGCTAACAATGGTCAAGAATCTTGTATTTATGTATGATTTTTGTAGTACTCACTCGTAAAATTCAACCCAAAGCATTTAAGATGACCTTCCATACCCTCTCCGCGCCTTTCTAGGTGTTTTGAAGAATAGCATATGCTTGTTTGGAGGTAGTATGAATTACTCTCTCAAATTTTGTGCGTTGATGGAAAAAAAATAAGTTACCTTAAGCTTCTCCCTAACATCAATTAGGGAAAGCTTTTAAATCATTGTCAAATTTCTTCGTCTTGAGGCTTCCTCATTGTATTTCTTCTTTGGCTCCCTAGTATCTTTGGAACGAAATAAATCATTCACCCAAGTACCCTAAATTCCCATAATTCTCGTTGGTGAAACAAGAAGCTTGTAAATTCATGTAATTCAGCACCTCTTATGCAAACGGCTTTAATACAACATTAGAAATTTGTGCATGTGGAGAAGATATGCATTGGCCACATGGAGAATGAGAAAAGCTCGATCAAGAAAAGTAAGTTACTTTATTAGAAAATTTATATCTCTATCACAAAATTGATTGAGGAGCCCCTTAAATTGATTATCTTTGAAGAACACATTACATTCGCATGTGCAGGCTAATATTAACTTCCTCATCTAAGGATTGCAAATAGAAACCTTCTCAATTCATTAATTAGTCTCTTTGAGAAGTGGAAGAACTAAAGAGATGGACTGTTCTTTACAATTTCATGCTACTTTCCAATAAATAAATAATTATTTCTTCTTCTGCAAGCAATATAAAATCAGCAACGACTCCCCGAATATAAGTTTCAAATTTCCGGTCGAGAAACGAAAAGCTCTGCGTAAAGGCAATATCTAAAACAAATACCCCTCGAGAAATTTCATCTAAATTGATACAAAATGTAAAGGAGCTATACATACAAAACACCGTGGAAACGATACCTGACGGGAATCTCCGGAACCGGACTGAGAAGACGAGTGGTAATGACGGGGGAGAAAACCCCTCTCTGTAGAAGAGCCCGGAGACGAGACCCGAACTCCAACTCCCATCAGTAGAACTACGCGACGGAAAACGGAATCTGCGTCGGTCTCAGGCGACAAGAGATATGGAACTGAGGAAACGGAAATTGGACCCAGTGAATGCCAGCGGCGTGTGGCCGCTGGTCCGGACCTTGAAAGCCTGGCAGCCGCGCGTCGAACTAACATGGGGAATAACACCGTCTCTCTCTTTCTGTATGGAGAAGGAGAAGGCGAAAGTGAAACTGCTATGACGTCCCAGGGAACAAGCAGGCAATGACTGGTGGCTGGATTTGTCTGAGGATTTGGCAGTAGGAACAAGGCGGGTGAGTGGCCGGGCACGAGCTTGCTGAATGCAGGCGAATGCACGAGTATGTTCCACCGGCTTCTTGGGCAGAAAGTTAGCCCGGTGGGCTCCAATTCGAAATTTGGTGGGCCACGTCATTTAGTTTTAGCAGATTTTTTTTTAGTAAATATATAGTCCGTTAATATTTTTACTTTGGCTCCGTTGGAGAACCCGTCCCGGTGGCCGGCCGGGGAGGAGAGAGAAAATGACCGTTCGCAACGGTTGCTGGTGCTCCGCAAGCCAGCTGCAGAACGCTCGATTTGCACCCTTTCACGCCGGCCGTCCTCAAAGGGAGCTCACCAGAAGCTTACCAAACAGTTTCACGCCGGTTCAGCCCCGCCGGGTTCTCAAACACAGCTTTAAAGTAGTGAGAGGCATGGGACTCCGCCCCTACAGCCAACTGTGGCAGTACATTAACTGTATTAGTGCACAGGGGGCCCACATGCCCCGCGTAACATTATCCCGGTACGACATTTTTTCGTCGTGACAGCGCTCCTGCCGCTCTCAAACCCATGAGTGTTATACTCCGCTTGTCACTCATTTTTGGGGTGTGCACATGGATTTGCGAGCGGCGGGGAGAACGCATTTTCTATGTACGTAGATAACTTTGTTTATATGAGAGCACATTTTTAAAACAAAAGAAAAAACACATAAAATTTAAATACTGAATTTTTTTATTAAAGAAGGGTAAAATCGAAAAGTGAATGTTTAATCAAAGGGTGTTTCCTTTTTAATATAGTATAGATTTGTTATTCATAAATCAAATTATGAAAAAAAAATTAACAATATATAACAAGCTTTTCATTTTCTTCTCTTTAAAGTAAATATATAATTAAAACATAAATTTAAAAGCACACCAAAAGCTTATAAACCTGGACAGACACGAGTGACTGCCACGGGGCTTTGCCCCTACGGCCAATCGCGACATTATCCCGACCATGACAGGCACGGGGCTTCACCCCTACTAATTAATTAATGCAACTTAAAATAAACACATTATCAATTAATTAAGGTAGAAATTTATTTATACGCTACTTTTCTAATTTTGTAAAAAAATCATCATTATGCATATATCATATCAAATCAATTTAATAAAGTAGATGAGTTTAATGGTAGCTTCTTGTTACGGGTCGCTCGGGTGCTTTGGTAGACCGGTCGAATTGAACCACCTTAGCTCGGAAGCGAACCGAGCGCGCAAACAGTCAATTAGAGATTCGTTGAGTACACTGAGACTTTTTAACGTGGAAAACCCGGAAAGGGTAAAAAACCACGCGGTCGGAGCTGTGCCGACCAAACTTCACTATCATCTGAGAGTTTACAGTTATGTACTTAGAATTCGAGCGCGACAGGTCGCTGCTCGTTGCAATGATAGAGAGAGAGAGAGAGAGAGTTATGAAGGTGACAGGCCACCTCTCAGAAAACTAAGTCTTTTTCCTTCTGAGAATGTTGGAGAACAAAAGTGAGAATGCTAAGTCGCCCTCCGGGAGAACAAAAGTGAGAATGTTGTTGGGTTTTTCTATGACCATACATCACATGTAGGCGCAGCGGAAATAAAGAGAAACAACCCAAAAGACTTTAATCGGGCCATGAATATTGAATCAAGAAGTTAATAAAATACTATGCAAAAATTACCTTAGTGGAGTTGGATCAAATCCAACCTAGATGCTCCAAGAAGAAGATACCTGTCGGCGGCAAAGAGAGTTCTCACATAGAATTATGTCTACGTCTCTACAGAGATCCACACGAGCCGGGAGAAGAAGACTGGACTCTTGCACTTCCACGGATTGCTAGATCCGCTTCAGGAAGAACAACACCGGCGACAATCGTCGGAGAGGAGGTCGGCGGTGGCGAACGGGAGGCGGAACTCCTTCCGTCTAGGGTTCGGGCGGAACACCTTCCGTCGGGTCTTCTTCCAGGAGGCGTAAGAAGAGCGTACTGAACCCTTAAGATTAAGTTCTATTTATAGCCGAAGTATAAACAGACCTAAAAGAATCGCTATCCGCAGTCCATACAGAAAAAGAATTGGGGTTTCTGTTACAATTCGTCGGGATTCCACGGAACAGCATTCGTCGAGTTTACACGGGACAATCCGACGAATTCCGACGAATCCAATCAGACGGCAACATTTGTCGAGTGAAGGGTCTCTGTGACAATTCGTCGGGATTCCACGGAATGATCCGACGAATTCCGACGAATCCGATCAGACAGCAACATTTGCCGAGTGAAGGGTCTCTGTGACAATTCGTCGGGATTCCACGGAATGATCCGACGAATCCGACGAATCCGACGAATCATATCCGACGAATTCCGACGAATCTGACAAGTCATATCCGACGAATTCAGACAGCAACAATTGCTAGACTTCCCCATTCTTTATGATGATTGGTAACCTTTACCAACACAGTTAATCTTCCAACTTCTCCACATGCTCTTATGTGCGACCCTGCAGGCTCATATCGCGTTGGCAGTGACATTACATGTTTGACCACTTCTAGATCACAATGGTAACTACAACAAATGCTTAGTCGCCTTTCGGGAGAGAGGAAATCCTCAAGTCCACGAAGGAGATCTTCAAGCGCCGAAGGAGAATTCCGTGGAAATCTTCAAAGGAGCTCTCCCGGGTGCAGAAGGCAAGGTCCCCTCAAATGAAGGTTCTGGTCTCCTTTTATAGCTTTGGCCGGGGGTAGCCCGGTAATTTAGCCGTTGTAACCACCGTAACCACATAACGGACGAGTCACATTTTCCGGTTCGGAGCACACAGATTGCCATTTTTCATAAATGACCGTCTCGCCCCCGGGCAGTTCGGGCAGCTTCGTTGAAGGCGAAAAAGGCGACAAGCCGTTCCTACAATCTAAGAAATTAGAAAGACAAAAAGTGAGCGTGCCCAAAATGTAAAAGTGCTCTAAGCGCGCTCAGAAGTGTTCTGAGCGCGTAACGAATGGGGAAGCGTTCTGGGCGCGCAGGGAAGCGTTCTTGGTGGAATCCAGAACCCGAAGAGCGGGCGGCGAGTCAGAAGACGGGGGACTTACCCTAACCTCGTTACGGGGGAGAGTGGCTCAGCCGCCCCTAAGAGGGGTGCGGTGCGGCCGTACCCGAGGAGGGTGCGACTTGGCTTGGCCGCACCCGAGGAGGGTGCGGCTTGGCTTGGCCGCACCCCACATTGGGTGCGGCCTGGCCGCACCCCTCATTGGGTGCGGTCGGGCCGCACCCCACACGGGGTGCGGTTTGGCCGTACCCCCCCCCCCCACCCCACCCACCCACCATGGGGGGTGCGGCTATTCGAACCCCACCAGTGGGGTGCGGGCTAGTCGCACTCCAATTGTGGGGTTTGACCATGGCGGCGTGTGGGGTGTTCCATGCGTGCTCCCACACTGGTGATTGGCGGCGGAAATGGCGGGTTCGATTTCTTCAACTCGAACAATCATGCGTTGACCATTGACACCACCTCTCTTTAGTGGAGTTTTCTCTAGACACACCCAAAGGCCTTTATGGATATATAACATAAGCCCCCCAAACCTTCGGAGTCCGAATTTCTGCGCGGAGGAGTTCGGAGGTTTCGATTTTTCTGTGGCGGCTTTGATCATTGCTCTCTTCGTGGTGTCTTGAGTAGGAATTGCTGTCGAAGGATGAGTGTGTGGTTGCTTTTTTTTATTGTTTTGTTTAAGCGTTTCTCGCTCTGCGCTGCGTTGTGATAGCACTCTCGTGGCCCCGCTGCCCTGGTTGTTGTCGAAGTGTCGATTGAGGGAAGATGCTTCAAGATGGCCGACGAAGGATGTTCGCACTTTGAGATTGTTGCTGGCTTGCTAGTTAGCGTTGATACCTTAACATCTTGATGGCCTTTTACAAAGTAACGGATGAGTCTGCGCAGGTCCAAGCCTGCAGCTTTTTTCATAGTAGAAGATATGTCCACGCGAGTTTGAGCTCGCAGCTTTTTACATAATAAAAGATAAGTTTGCGCGAGTCTGAGATTGCGGCTTTTTACATAATAAAAGATAAGTTTTTGTCGGCGAAGGGCGTACGTATTCAAACTGTGGACGAACGTAAGTGGGGCAGACCCTTATGACGTCGGAACCTTACCGCGGTGGAGAAGGGTGAACCTTCAATCGACGACAGTGAGAGATTGTTGTGAGCGCGCTGCCCGTAGGCAGTTGCTATTCATTAGCGCGCTGCCTGGAGGCAGGTGTTGTTCATTAGCGCCCTGCCTGGTGGCAGGTGTTGTTCATTAGCGCCCTGTCTGGAGGCAGGCGCTGTTCATTAGCGCACTGCCTGGAGGCAGGCGCTGTTCATTAGCGCACTGCCTGGAGGCAGGCGCTGTTCATTAGCGCACTGCCTTGAGGCAGGTGGTGTGCATTAGCGCACTGCCTTGAGGCAGGTGCTGTGCATTAGCGCACTGCCTTGAGGCAGGTGTTGTGCATTAGCGCACTACCCGAAGGCAGGTGTTGTTTATGCAAATGGACGTCTTTACGTAGTTTCGATAGCGCAGGTATGACATGCCTGGAATGATTAACTTTAAAAACAATTAGTAGTGGCAATTTACACAAAGTTTTTACAGAAACAAAGTTGACAGAATATTTCAGTGGCGCTGGTAGAGCCCCGCTGATAGGTATGAAACTTTCTCCTGGGATGACTGCCTTAAGGGTTGCTCCCGGTCCTTCCTGGCAGGCCGCTAGCTGGTCTCCTGCTGGCCGAATTGTTGTCTAGTCTCGTAGGAATTTCCCCAGTATGCCTTATTTGACGAGACGCTCGATTTCATCCTTAAGCTTGGAACAATTTTCCGTGTCATGTCCTTGTCCACGATGGAACTCAGAATATTTTGTCTGGTCCCCCCGCATTTTTAGCGAGGGGTCTGGGCTTGTGGAGCATCTGGTTGTCTTTGATTGTGTACAGTACGTTAGTCCTGGTAGTGTTCAGGGGAGTGTAGTCCTGATGTTGGCGAGATCCTCGGTCTCGGCTGGGGTTGTCGTAATGCTTGTTTTTCTTATTGGGAACTGTCTGCGACAGCGACTCCTCTTTCTTCCTCTTCGAACTCCCCTTGAACTGACGGCGGTGCGCTTCAATTGCCTCATCTGCTGCTATCTGGGCCTCGACTCGCTGAACGAGGTCAGGATGACTTAGTACGGTTTCTCTCATTAGAGCTGAGTAAAAGCCACTTGGGCGGAGACCTCCAAGGAAGACTCCTCGCAAGAGCTCGGGGTCGACCCACGGGATCTGCCGAGCCTCCGAGGTGAAGCGTAGGAAAAAATCCTTGAGAGTCTCTCCGTCATTTTGGCGGATTCCTGAGAGATGGGAGGGATCTCGGACAATCCTACGATTGGCGATGAACTGGTCCACGAACTGCTGCGCCATTTCTGCGAAGTTGTTGATGAACCCATCTCCCAGAGAGTGGAGCCAAGTGCGCGCTTGTTCTTTCAAAGTTGTCGGAAACACTTGACAGAGGAGCTGGTCGGGGCGCTGTAAATCCTCATGACGGTGGTGAAGTGATTGACATGTTCCAACGGGTCGTCCGTCCCATCGAACGTTTCGATGTTGGGAAGCTTGAAACCGTTTGAATGCAAACCGTGGCTAATAGTTAGGTTTTAGCCACGACTGCAAAAAGCGTGGCTAATACTTAAGTATTAGCTACGAAAAACAAAAGTCGTGGCTAATATTAAGTATTAGTCACGACCAATCTTCTATTTTTTGCGAAACCGTGCGAGAGCCCGCTTGTTTTCTATTTCCCCTTCATATTTAGCGAGTTCCTTCATCTATCCCCTCTTCTCTCCAGCGATAAGGGCACTGTTGGGAATTGTATTCATAATTACCTTGATTTGTGAGAAGTCACCCTTAAACTAAGATTGAATTGCTTTTGTATTTGATATGCTTTTCTAGTATTGTCTTGCAGATTATCATTGCTAAGTGTAATTCAATGTCAGGTCACAATGGGTCTGCAAACACAGTTTCATACAATGTAATCCCTCATTATATGAAACTTGGTGATGACTCATGTGTGATCTCTCTATTGGGGTACACTTTATTTTCAAGACTATTGAAGACTTTGGAGTGCGGTTGCAGCAAGTGTTCAAGAGAAGAAAAGAAAATTGTTGAAAACAATTTTTCTAAGGATATGTCTCGAGAGATCATGCATGTCTCGAGAGTTCTGACATGTCTCGAGAGGCAAGTTCCTTTGGATCTCGGTATTTCTGTTCTTGATATCTCGAGAGATTAAGCATGTCTCGAAAGTCCTTGTTACCGAAATCTTTGTAATGTCTCGAGAGATCATCGAGTTCTCGAGACATCTCTTTCCTGCTCTCTTTGCTTCATATTTCGAGAGATCCGTCAGTTCTCGATACATTAACCTTTTGTTCTTTCATCCTCAGTTCTCGAGAGATCCCTTATGTCTCGAGAGAACCATTATGTCTCGAGAATTCTGTCCGTTTTTCTCTAATTTCTTTTCTCTGTTCTTAACGGATCGTAAGCGTTCTCTCCCGATCCTAACGGCTATATGGAGTGCATTTAAGGTCGATTTAATCCTTAATTGCTTCCCTCTATATATAGGATCGCTCTTGGGTTGTTTAAAAGAAGTTCTTCGAATCGTTCAAAACCCTAATTTTCTCTCCCGATCAAAAAGAACGAGAAAAGCGCCGCCTCGCCGTCGCCTACGATTGAAGATCGATCTACTCATCTGAGTTGCTGATTTCTATCAAGAAGGATTCGATCGATCCGTGTTCTGATTCTACAATCTCTATTGGATCGTTTCGGATTGCCAAAGACAGATTTGAAGGATCGTTGTTCTTCCTCTTTGTTCTCAAAAGCCATTCAAGAAGAAGGAAGAAAACGCCTCTGTTATTCAGATCTGGTATCATTTTTATTCAAAATCTTTTATCATCTTTGTAGGAGTTGTTATCTCCGAGCTGTAGGAGAGGTTGTTCTCCGAGTTGTAGGAGAAGTTTTTCTCCGAGTTGTAAGAGAGGTTCTCTCTGAGATTGTAGGAGTTTGACTCCGAGTTTGTAGGATCATTCTGATCCGAGTTTTAGTGAGTAGTCAAGTCTAGCTGTGGTGCTAGATTGGCGAGGCCGGCAGTGGAATACCCAAGTACGGGGAACCACTATAAACTCCTGGTGTTATCTGTGGCTGTGATCCTATTTTGTGTGATGTGCTTTACGTTTAATTTTTAATTCCGCAAAAGACGTAGAGATCACCTATTCACCCCCCTCTAGGTGATTTAGGTAGGCAACTAGATACTTCAATTGGTATCAGAGGGTCGTTGTTCGTTGCTAGGTTAACACCTTGAACAGGATCCATCCTTCTAGTTGCTAGCAAGCCATGGATAGAGTCAAGGAATCCTCTCTGAAACTGCCCATCTGCACTAAGGCCAACTTTCCTATGTGGAAGGAAAGAGTTCGTTTTTATATGGAAGCTGCAGATCCCAGAATCTTCCAAGTCGTGGAAGAAGGTCCCCATGTGCCAATGACCGCTTCGTCTACAAATCCTACTGTTCAGATACCTAAGAAAATGATGGATTTGACTAAGGATGAGATAGCTCTTGTTGCTCTTGACAAGAAGGCTAAGAACATAATTGCTAGTGCAGTGGACGATTCCATGTTGCAAAACTTAATCCACTGCAAATCAGCCAAAGAGATGTGGACATCCTTAATTGTTCTAATGGAAGGTACTGACGAGGTAAGAGAAGATAGAAGGTCTCTACTTAATCAAGAGTACGAGGCGTTTAAGCAGAATAAGAAGGAGTGCATTGCTGATGCGTACGAGCGATTCTTCAAAATAGTCAATGGTCTGAGGAACTACGACAGGGAGTTCACAAACGGTGAACTAAATGACAAATTCTTGCGTTCCCTAACGAAAGACTGGGATAGCAAAATTGTTGCCATAAGAGAGTTTGGAAAACTGCCAAGTCTAGAACCTCAGAATCTGTTCGGGAAGCTGCTGTCTCATGAATTACAAATGAACATCCGAAAGTCTGAAGAGGATGTCAATCGAGCTTCAAGCAAAGAAAGAACATTAGCTTTGAAGGTAGAGAGTTCAAAGAAGAGCAAAGCAGTGACACCGATCAGAGAAAAGGAATCTGATAATGAAGAAGAATCGGAAGCCAGCTCCTCCTGTTCCAAACTGTCTGATGGGGAGTTCTCTTTGATTTCCCGTCAGTTTAAGAAACTGCTGAACAAACGAAGGCACATGAACAACAAGACGTCTTCCTCGGATCATAAACATTCTCGTCGTGATGGCGACTATCACAGGAAGGGCTCAAGCAATAATGACAGGTACAAATCGAAACCGAACAAACATTTTTCTTCTGACATTATTTGCTACTGTTGTAATAAGCCATGGCACATAATTGCTGAGTGTCCCTACAAGAAGAAAGAAGGTGGAAGAAAAGAAGACAAGAAATCCACTCACGGAAAGAAGAAATCAGATAGAAGTTTCGTCGCTAAGAAAGCCAAAACTCTAAGCGACAGTGACTCCGATGAGTCGAGTGATGAAGAAGAAGCTTACTTCGGACTGATGGCCATGTCTGATGATGAAGAAGCACCCCCGTACACCGGAAAGGTAAATGATCACACTATCCTATCTGATTCTGATTATGCTTCGGCTGAACAAAAGGATAACCCCACAGACGATGAATCTGAGCTCATGTCTCAATATACCAAAATGCTCCAAAGCTTTGACAAGTGCCGAAAGGTTGTCAAAACTCAGGGTAAGGAGATCATGGCTCTCAAGGAGGTGAAATCTAACTTGAGAAAATAAGTTGAAGAACTTTCTTCTCTCAAAGAGGAAGTCCAAGCCTTGAAAGACAAGATCAAAAGCTCGGAAGAGACTCTTGCCTTGAGAGATCATTCGATAAATGTCTTGGAGGAACAGCTTGCGGCTGAGAAGAAGTTGGTTGAAACATTCTCTCAACCTAAAACTGTTCTGCCAATTATTGGTACTTTCACCACTAAGGCAAAAGGAAGCGGTATAGGGCATGAAGCTAGTACTAGCAATTCTTCTAAAAACACAATTGCTAAGAAGAATGGTTTGATTGCTAAGAAAGCTACCACCAAAGAAAAAGGGAAAGCTCATCAAGAGCCTGTAGCATTCAAGAGAGTTATATTCCCTACGAATGCTTATGATATGGAGAGTTCCTATGGTCATTTCACACGACCAATTTCTTTTACGCCTGTGAATGATCATAAGGAATGGGCTCCTCCCCGAAACTTTGGTGATAGTGCTTTTCAAGCACCCTATCAAGAGATTAATCGGAAAGGGTACGGTCCATTTGTTCATGGCACGAGTGCTAAGAGAGCACCAAAAGTGAAGGCTGTTGCACCAAAGCCGAAGAAGACAGTACCACCTTGTGTGTGCTGCCCCGTTGAGGCATCCTCATCTAGAAGGACTGCTCCTGCAAGAGCTAACGGTCAAAAAGTTAAGCAGGAGAGTGTAAAAAGAAGGTACAACAGATTCGACTGTTGGTGCTGCGGCAAAATTGGTCACTTTGCCGTTGATTGTTGGTTCAACACAACGTATACTAGGAGACCACAAGTGAACGTTGCAAGGCAGACCACTCGCAATGTTAACATTCATCGTGGTGCTCAACTGACAAGGGACCAAGGACCCAAATCTGTTTGGGCTCCTAAGGCAAAATAATCTGTTTTTGCAGGTATGTCCAAAGGCCAATAAAAATCCTATCTGGTACTTGGACAGTGGATGCTCTCGGCATATGACCGGGACAAGAAGCCTTTTGCAAAACTACATTCCAGTTGAGAACGGTCCAAAAGTTATTTTTGGCGGTTCAGACAAAGGAATAACTAAAGGCTATGGTATGATTTCTAATGGTAATGTATCGTTTTCCGATGTAGCTTATGTGGAAGGATTACAACATAATCTGATAAGCATAAGTCAACTTTGTGATAAAGGATACATTGTTGATTTTCATAAGGATAAATGTTTGATAAAGTCGGCTGAAAATCATGAAACGATTTTATCACGCATTCGCTGTAGAAACATATTTTGTTTAAATTTTCTTTGTATATCATCTTCTACACCCGTGTGTCTTTTAGCTAAAGATAGTGCATCTCTTGTTGACCAATGACATAAGAGATTAGCACATATAAATCTCAAAACTATTAATAAATTGTTTTCTCAAAACTTAGTGCGCGATGCACCAGATGTTAAGTGCGTTAAAGATAGACCTTGTCATGCATGTGTAAAAGGCAAGCAAACAAGGGCTACCTTTAAGAGCATTATTGGCAAAGATTCAACCAGGTGTTTGTACCTGCTCCATATGGATTTGTTTGGTCCTTTGCAAATTAGGAGTTTAGGAGGAAAGTCTTACACATTGGTTATTGTAGATGACTACTCTCGTTTTGCCTGGGTATTCTTTCTGAAACACAAGTCAGATACCTTTGACACTTTTACTAGCTTTGTCAGGCAAGTCCAGAATGAATTTAACTGTTCGGTGGTCAAAATCAGAAGTGACCATGGTACAGAATTTGAATCTGGAGCCATGACAGAATTTTGTGAAAGCCTTGGTATCTTTCATGAGTTTTCCTCTCCTCGAACTCCACAACAAAATGGAGTAGCTGAGAGAAAGAATAGAACACTTATTGAGGCTTGCAGAACCATGTTGAGTGACTCTTCACTACCTGAATATTTCTGGGCTGAAGCTGTCAATACTGCATGCCATGTGCAAAACAGAGCACTCATAAACAAAAACCATGAAAAGACTCCTTATGAACTTCTAAAAGGCAAGAAACCGACCATTTCTTATTTTCGAATCTTTGGTAGTAAATGCTTTGTGCTAAACAATGTAAAGCATTACAAAACTAAGTTTAGTGAAAAGAGCTTTGAAGGTACTTTTGTAGGTTATAGTAGTCATAGTAGGGCATATAGAGTTTTTAACAAGAAAACCCTAGTGGTAGAAGAATCTATTAATGTTGTATTTGATGAGACGAGCATGCTACAAGGCAGCTCCTCTAGCATTTCTTCTGTAGACACAGGTTCAAAGTTGCAGGACTTAAACTTGGATCAGCCAGTTGAAGAAAATTCTCAACACTTCATCAAGATTCCCCCTATAACTACCTATGAAGAAGATCATCCTGATGAAGAGCCAATCCAAGTGGAGGAAGATACTCCAACAATAGAAGAAACTCCTATTGGTTCAAATCATGCAAGGAACCTCGGGCTACGACACATGAGGGATCATCCAGTTGATCAAATCATAGGAGATCCTCATGAAGGAATAAGAACAAGATGAGGTACCATTAACGAGAATATGCATTTGAGTTTTCTTTCGCAGGTCGAACCAAAGAAATTCCAAGAGGCAAATGAAGATCCATCCTGGATAATTGCTATGGAAGAAGAATTAAATCAATTCAAACGCTGTAAGGTATGGACACTTGTTCCAAAACCCAAAGACAAAAATGTCATTGGAACAAAGTGGGTGTATAGAAACAAGCTGGATGAAGAAGGAACCATCATAAAGAACAAAGCCAGACTTGTAGCTAAAAGGTACAGACAAGAGGAACGTATCGACTTCGATCAGACGTACGCTCCAGTAGCAAGGCTCGAAGCGATCAGACTCTTCCTTGCTTATGCTGCTTTCAAGGGTTTCACCGTATATCAAATGGATGTCAAATCCGCGTTTCTAAACGGAGACATTAAAGAGGAAGTATACGTTGAACAACCCCCAGGTTTTTTAATCCTGATCATCCCAATCATGTTTATTTATTACAAAAAGCTTTATATGGTTTGAAACAAGCTCCTCGAGCTTGGTATGAGACGCTATCTAACTTTCTTCTTGAGAACAAGTTCACAAGAGGAAAGATAGATAAAACATTATTTCTTAGGGAAGTAAAAGGCAAGATTTTGCTAGTGCAAATCTATGTCGATGACATCATATTTGGTTCTACGGACAATAACCTCTGCAAAAAGTTTTCTAAACTTATGCAAGGGAAATTTGAAATGAGCAGTATGGGTGAGCTGAAATATTTCTTAGGACTTCAAGTGAAACAGTCTGAAGATGGAATCTTCATTTCTCAGACAAAGTTCACTAAGGAATTGATCAAGAAATTTGGAATAGAGAATGCAACCTCTATGAGGACTCCAATAAGCTCAGCTACGTCTCTGGACAAGGATGAGAAAGGGAAACATTTTGATGAAACTAAGTACAGAAGCATAATCGGCTCTTTGCTCTACCTTACTGCCAGTAGACCTGATATAATGTTCTCTACACAGGTGAACTCAAAGGAATCTCATTACACTGCTGCAAAGCGAATTTTGAGATACCTTAAAGGCACACCAAATCTTGGCTTATGGTACCCAAGAAGTAATGATAGCGAACTAATTGGTTTTTCAGATGCAGACTTTGCAGGTAGCAAAGACGACAGAAAAATCACTTCCGGGACGTGCCAATTCCTCGGAAGGAGACTTATTTCCTGGAGTAGCAAGAAGCAGAATTGTGTTGCAATATCAACCGCCGAGTCAGAATACATTTCTGCTGGCAGTTGTTGCGCACAACTTCTATGGATAAGAAATCAACTTCAAGACTACAACATGAAGATCAAAGACATTCCTATGTTTTGCGACTCTTCCAGTGCAATTGCTATCGCAAATAATCCAGTCTCTCACAGTCGGACAAAGCACATCGAGCTACGATATCACTTTATCCGGGAGCATGTAGAGATGGGTGACATAAATCTGAGATATGTTCCCACAGATAAGCAAGTTGCAGACATATTCACGAAGCCTCTGGATGAGACTAAGTTCTCTTTCTTCAAGACGGAACTTGGAATGCTCAACATGGAGTAATGATCACATCAACCAAAACCATGAAGACCTGAAGACTTTACAAATCCAGAAAATCTCCAGGGAAGTTCAAGTTTTCAGATGATTTTCTCAAGATCAGATATATATCTCGAGAACCACATGTTGTCTCGGGAACTTTCTCTTTTCTCGGAAACATAAATCACTTTAAGTCTCGACAACATCCAAAGAACTTCTGGGATTTCTCGAGACAGGCTAGTTTTCTCGAGACAAGTTCAAGATCTCGAGATATGGTGATGTCTCGAGATACGGGTTATCACTCGAAACATCAATGAAGGAAATAACTTGCTGAAACTCCTGAGTTCTCGAGACATAGCCGATGTCTCGAGACATAGTTTTTTTTTTGGAACTCCAAACGTCAGGTACGCGCTGTTTCCTTTTATATTTTTCTTCAAAATGTCACTTTAACGTCAAATCAAAATCATATATATATATATACGAAATCGAAAACTTGATGTTCGCGAAATCCATTTCCGAGACCTCCCCGACGTTTCGACTTTCTCTCGAGCGGCGACAGTTCGCGACAGATCTCTGTGCTTCGGTGGTTCTCGGTGGCTCTCGATTCTTCATCTTCTCCGTTTGACAGTTCTCTACCTCTTGCTTCAATGGCACCTTATCCTCATCCAAAAATTGGAGTCGGCAATGAAGTTGTTCGGTCAGGAATCGCCGGTTTATCCGATGACTTCAAGAATCTTTTCTGTTTGCTTGATGCCGCTGGTCTCTCATTCGTTCTTGAACATCCTTGCCGCGTGCTGTTTGATGAGGTGGAAGAATTCTTTATCAATGTGAAGCCTATCAAGGAAGGGAGGATGTTGGTCTCATTCGTCAAGGGCATTAAGATAAAAATCTCACCTAAGACCCTCGTGAAGTACTTGCATCTATCTGAACTTGATACTGAAGAGGTGCTTGATGACAATGACTGGTTGAGAACAGCAAGGTATTGTGGTCTGGATTCAGATTTTTCTGCAATGAAGAGGCACAAGATGAATGATGTGGGGAAGCTCCTGGTGGACATTATCTTAAAAGTTTTATTCTGCAAGACAGGCACACAAGGGCATGTGTCTGAAGAGACTTTTCTATTGATGGTTGGAATTGTGTCAGGGAAAAAGAGAGATTGGGGCAAAATCTTATTCTCCAATATCAAGGCTTGCATTAATTCTCCTAAATTTGCCCGGATCATCTCATTGTTTCTGAATCAGTTCAACCCAGCTATCTTTGACATGTCCAAAGGTACAGTTCTCCATCATCTCAAGAAGATCAATGTCCTCTCCATGCAGAGATGGGACATTCAAATCAAGAAGCCGGGAATGGCCAGTGCTGCTTCTGAGGGGGAGACTCATCAGTCTGCAGTTGCAAGCGAAGCAGAAATTCCAATTCCATCTTCGGAAGGTCAGGTGCCCAAAGTTACTTCTTCTCCTCCTCCTCCTCGGATTCGCTCTAAAGCTTCAGGTCGAGCCAAGCTACCAATCCGCTCCAAAGCCAAAGGTCAGCCCTCATCAGCTCCATCAGAACTCATTCCATTAGTGACTCAGTCAGATCCTTCAGATTCTATTCCATCACCCTCTCATGTTCACACTCAAGATTCAGTTCCATCACTACCACCTCCTTCTCCATCAGTTATTGAAGCAGAAACTTCGTTAGCAAATGAGATAGTTTCAGCTGTACTAAAGAATATTCAACAAGAAATATCTGGAGTGCACAGTCCCAGTGGCCAAAAGGCAGGGTCTGGTGCTGATTTTGTTTTTGAAGACGATGATGCTGATTCAGTTCATGAATTATCACCTCCCCTAGTACATGTTGAGGGGGAGTCAGAGTTAGATACAACCAAGAATGCTCCAGATGAGCTAGGTTGTGAAGAAGAAAATGTGGTTCTTTCTCTTGAGATTGAAGAGCTCCCTGATGTTGCTCCTGCTGTTGCCCCTGCTGTTACTCTTCCTTCCTCTCATCTTTCCCCTCCAATCTTTGATGTAGATTCTCTTCTGGGAAAGATTAAAGCTATGCTCAAGAAGCAGAGTGAACAGTTTGAGCACTCTTTGACAACTGTTCACAGGAAGATTGCCTCAGTTGAAAGTGATCTTGGTAGGGAGTTAGCTAAAATCAAATCCAATTATGAAAATCTCTCTGATTTGATGAGCCTAGGGAGCAAGCAAATTGAACATGCAACTGAAGGTATAGGCACAGTGTTGGCTCAGACTGTTACAATGACAAAGCTTCAAGATTCAATGTCAGACAAGGCTGAAGCAAATACATTCAGGATTGTTGATGAAGTCGGAAACTTCAAAGATGATACTCTCCAAACCCTATCTGTAGAAGACAGAAAGGGGGAGGACATTATAATGGAAAGAATGACAGATTTAGTGGAAAGCTCTGTGTCAGCCATTCAAAGCTCATGGAAATCACAGTTTGATCAGTTCTCTTCCAGGGTGCTGAAGCAAATTGCTGATATTAATGCTTATTCCTTCAAAACAGCAACGTGGCTTCATAATCAGATTTTTCCTGAACTAGAAATTGATCCAGATGTTCCTGTTCCTCAGTTTTCTCCAAGGCCAGAAGAACTACTTGGGAAGGCTCCTTTAGTTGTAGATCAATCTGATAGGGCTGGGACCAAAAGAAAAAGAAACCATGGTGAAGGTTCCTCTGCGAGTAGATCTGTTCCGAGTTCTAGCTCTGCAGGCCATAACAAAGCTCAGGTTGAGAAGGTTCTACCAGAAATCTGGAGCCCAGTCTCAAAAGACATTATTCTTGAATCCTATAAGTTAGTCCATGAAGGCAAAATGAATAGATCTGAATGCTACAACTCATCTGAATGGGAAAAACATGAGACAGCTCAAAGGAAGAGAAGAATTCATTTCAGGGCTTTTGGTTATAATAATTCTGATGCTCCGGATCCACCTCCATTTTACCATCCCAAGCCTTATGCTTATTTCTCCAGGCAAGAAGAAAAGAGGAAAAGGAGTTCTTGAAGAATAATGCTAATGCTGACAAGACATATTTTGTTTTGGTTCTGATTTTGTTGAACATCAAGTCTTCTTAACAATTCAATTTAGACATATATATATAATTGTTGATTTGATGTTCTCTACTTGTTCATTTTCATATCATTGTGTAGTGTAGCATATTTTTTCTATATTGTTGTAATTCAACTTAGTGTATAGGGTTCTGACTTCTACAAATAGGGGGAGATTGTTGGGAATTGTATTCACAATTACCTTGATTTGTGAGAAGTCACCCTTAAACTAAGATTGAATTGCTTTTGTATTTGATATGTTTTTCTAGTATTGTCTTGCAGATTATCATTGCTAAGTGTAATTCAATGTCAGGTCACAATGGGTCTGCAAACACAGTTTCATACAATGTAATCCCTCATTATATGAAACTTGGTGATGACTCATGTGTGATCTCTCTATTGGGGTACACTTTATTTTCAAGACTATTGAAGACTTTGGAGTGCGGTTGCAGCAAGTGTTCAAGAGAAGAAAAGAAAATTGTTGAAAACAATTTTTCTAAGGATATGTCTCGATAGATCATGCATGTCTCGAGAGTTCTGACATGTCTCGAGAGGCAAGTTCCTTTGGATCTCGGTATTTCTATTCTTGATATCTCGAGAGATTAAGCATGTCTCGAAAGTCCTTGTTACCGAAATCTTTGTAATGTCTCGAGAGATCATCGAGTTCTCGAGACATCTCTTTCCTGCTCTCTTTGCTTCATATTTCGAGAGATCCGTCAGTTCTCGATACATTAACCTTTTGTTCTTTCATCCTCAGTTCTCGAGAGATCCCTTATGTCTCGAGAGAACCATTATGTCTCGAGAATTCTGTCCGTTTTTCTCTAATTTCTTTTCTCTGTTCTTAACGGATCGTAAGCATTCTCTCCCGATCCTAACGGCTATATGGAGTGCATTTAAGGTCGATTTAATCCTTAATTGCTTCCCTCTATATATAGGATCGCTCTTGGGTTGTTTAAAAGAAGTTCTTCGAATCGTTCAAAACCCTAATTTTCTCTCCCGATCAAAAAGAATGAGAAAAGCGCCGCCTCGCCGTCGCCTACGATTGAAGATCGATCTACTCATCTGAGTTGCTGATTTCTATCAAGAAGGATTCGATCGATCCGTGTTCTGATTCTACAATCTCTATTGGATCGTTTCGGATTGCCAAAGACAGATTTGAAGGATCGTTGTTCTTCCTCTTTGTTCTCAAAAGCCATTCAAGAAGAAGGAAGAAAATGCCTCTGTTATTCAGATATGGTATCATTTTTATTCAAAACCTTTTATCATCTTTGTAGGAGTTGTTATCTCCGAGCTGTAGGAGAGGTTGTTCTCCGAGTTGTAGGAGAAGTTTTTCTCCGAGTTGTAAGAGAGGTTCTCTCTGAGATTGTAGGAGTTTGACTCCGAGTTTGTAGGATCATTCTGATCCGAGTTTTAGTGAGTAGTCAAGTCTAGCTGTGGTGCTAGATTGGCGAGGCCGGCAGTGGAATACCCAAGTACGGGGAACCACTATAAATTCCTGGTGTTATCTGTGGCTGTGATCTATTTTGTGTGTTGTGCTTTACGTTTAATTTTTAATTCCGCAAAAGACGTAGAGATCACCTATTCACCCCCCTCTAGGTGATTTAGGTAGGCAACTAGATACTTCAGGCACGAGCTGCACGATGCCCTAAGAGGAGGGCGAGCGGAGCAGCGGATGACGGCTCGATTACACAGGTATTCTTCGCACCGGGCTTCTGAGTCTTCTCCTCCAGGCTCCAGCGATAGCGATTACTCAGGTATTCTTCGAACCGGCTAGGGTTTCTGTTTCGCCTGTGAATTCTTGGGCAGGATGGCCTCCCCCCCCCCCCCCCCCCCCCCCCCCCCGAATAGCTATTTTCCCGGGGGTCTACTCTCTCCAGCCTCATTGGTATTTATAGCCAATGCTGGACTCAGCGACCATGGCAACATCTCTTTGCTGGATTTCTCCAGCAGACATCAAGAAGATTGAAACCGACAGATACAGAAGCACCTTTGATAGAAATGATTACTTTTATTGTAATTTTAATCTACTAGTTGAAAGCAGGAAAAAGATACGATCTCAGATTCTGTTCTTTTTCATTTATGAGATTTCTACCTAAATTTTGTCATTGCTGCCTATAAAATGGAGAATATATGCATTTTCAGTTAAGCATTTTGATTCTTCCTATATTTACTAATACATATCTTTGATGGATGTCCTTAAAATATGGGGGTGGGGGAGATGGTTATTAGACATTGAGGAAGCTCAAGTATAAGGCTTTGTTTTGGGATGGCAGCGGCGGAAAAACTAAGCATGTATTTTTATCATTGTCGAGTTTTTATTTTTTGCAGGATTTAATGAAGATGGAAGCTCATGGTTTCTTTCTCATTATTATAACTTTTCTTGACATATCAATTTGAGTGTGCATATTATGTTCTTCTAGATAATTAGTTTTTGATAAGAGGAACGACATGTGTTGCAAACATAGAAGATTTTACGTTGTTACTCACTTCATCAAGCAAAACAAATATTGAATACTTGGATGCTTGAGTTTTACTTTTATTTATGTTGCAAACATAAAATATTTGACTTGATCTGGATTTGTTATACAAACACATGAAATTTCATCTAATTTGAGGAATCTTGGGCTTTGAAGTTTGATTGTCTAACAAAGAAGATGGAAAATTGATTGTATCTATGATAAAAAAATGATTGAATCTTCAATGAAAATTGATTGAATCTTCAATGAAAATTGATTGTATACATCAATTAATTTATATATGTGCCACATTGATCAACTATTGATACGATTACTACTATTATCATTGTTTGTTTACATTGCAGTGGTCAGATGTACAAAGCATAGAGCCACCCAACATTGGGGCCTCATTATGTGTTTTCTATTTATAGTTATCCTTGCTCTTCTGATGTTATATGGTTTTCTCTTCCATTAGATAATTCAGATGTACCACAATCTCTACCTTGGCCACTAAGTTCATGAGATTGTTCAATTGTTCCACTTCTACTATGGTCACTTTCTACAAACTCTTTGGAGAAGAATTCATAACTAAGGGGAATAGGACCAAACCTTAAAAAAGTTGAACTAGACCAATTTTCAGATATTTTGTGGGCTTTTAACTATATGTAGAAACTTTTTAATACATTCACTCCACCTCTTTTTTTGCGTATATTGACAAGAATTAGCATTCATAGTTTATGTTCTTATAATATTAGTTTACTGTTTTTTTGATTACCATTATTCATAATATATTAGGTGGACGTGTACTTCCCTAGCAACGTCCATGGTAATGCACATGTTCAAGAGCAAGGTGACTGGGTAGGTCATCTGAATTTATATATAGACTTTTTCTATGCTACAAATCTCTAATAATGGTACCGGTTCTAATCCTCTTGCTGCAGTTTCATTTGTTTGTTTGTATTCATATTGTTTATAAATGTGATTGCTTAACTTTTTCTTTTTTATGTCAATCATTGTTGTTCGATTTTCGTGAAACTACTGTATTGTTGTTTTCTTGGAATTCCTTCCATGTTACATGGGCGCAATATATGTTTATTTTTGAGAAATGCCAAAAAATGTTAATTAGCTTATATTGCGTTGTCTTGTCCATAGCTTTGCAAGAGGTGAAAAACAATGGGTAGAAGCCCAGGTTGATAATTGGAAGCAGCAAATCTAATAACGCATGGCTTCCCTCCTAGTTAAAATGGGTGTGGCCCTCGTCTTACTGGTATGATAGGACCGTCCATTATCTTTCATGTTTACTGCACACTAATAACCTATGGGAACAATGGATTTCTTCACTAATTTGTAGTTGCCTATGGTGGCTTTGTTTATTTTTAGTTCAATCCGACCAGCTTGATTGGCTGCCCAATGGGACTGAGCTTTTGATGGAGTCGCCTACTCCATGTACAAAATCAAGAACTTTTACATCATTCCATTAGAGATCATTACCGCTTATCTTATCCTCAAGTCAGTGGGTCATTCCATTAGAGATCATCCAGTGATTGCTCACATTTTGATGGACAAGGTTTGTACTGCTATATTCATAGTCCCGCAACAGAGTGGTCCCAGCTCCTGTCAATATTTGTCTATTATGTATTTATTTGTTGTAAGCTTCTTGATACATATTTTATTGACTGTTGATGAAGATGCGTTCAAAGTATATGTACTACTATATTCATATAAAAGCTTCTTGATACATATGTACTGCTATATTCATAAGCTTCTTGATAATGGGATTGAGCTTTTGGTGGCAATTTAAGGAAGCAATAGATAGTTCATATTGGTTTGAATTCTTCATAGGTATTCTATTAGTTTTAATTGCTAGTGCTAAAAATACTCTGCATTTTGTTTATCTAATTGCTAGTGCTAAACATTATTCTTTACCATTCCCTGGCATGGTGATCCAGATGACTTACCTTTATGGGGTATGTATTTATAAACCATCTTTAATGTTTAAATACTCTTCAATTAATTTTTATTTAACCTAATTTCTTGATGTTATCAGCATTTGTTGGTGAGGTTGGAAAAACTGATGAGAGCAAGCACTATCTCTTCACCCATAAGAGCATAAATGTGACATACAGTGGAGACCAGGTATAAAAAATTGGAATTCCTCAAGACATTATTTTCTTTGTGCACCTGTATTTTTTTAACCTTTGCACTTTTTGAAAGGATCCTTAAGGCCAAGTGTTGAAGTCGTGATGAGCATTTTATCATGTCAAATTTTTATTTCTTGCAGATCATTCATGTCAATCTCACCCAAGCAAACCCCACGCTTCATGAAAATATTGGAGCGTGGTCCTCGTCTTACTGGTATGATAGGACCGTCCATTATCTTTCATGTTAAATATTTATTTGTTAAAGCATGGAAAATATTAGTATTACAGACAATTTTTAGTAGTTTTCCAACCATAGTTGTTGTCCAGAATCTGGAATTGGTTCCCAACATCCTTTCCGATGTCCTCCCTGTCCTGGACAGCTAACCACATCCATTAGCCATCAGAAATCTTGTTGTTAGCCGCCCCAAACAGTCCCTGCATAGCCTTGTTGGCTGTCCTGCTTCTTGGACAGCACTCTCCCTCCCTAGTTTACTTAATACTACCTCCCCACACCACCTGGGTTGTTGTTCCCATCCCAGGACATCCACAAACAGCAGTTGATAGCCAAAAATCTGTCCCGGCTGCCCTCCAAAAGTGCCTCCGACCCTCCCCTCTTCCTACTGTAGCTGTAGATGAGATTGATAGGAATAGTACTTTGAAAAAAGAGTGGGGATGAGAGATTGGATGTGATCAAAAGGAAATCTTTATTTTTGGTTTCAAATTCTTTGATTACTATGGATTGTGAACTTTTGTTTGTAACCTTTTTCATGTATTGTTCTTTTTTCTATGCATTTTGTTTTTTTAGATATAAACCTCCTCATTATATTGATTCAATGAAATTGTTCATATTGTCTTTAGTTTGGGTTAATTTAGTTATGTGCTGAATACTTGTTGTTTTTCTTCTGTCGTTTGACATATATGTTCACATACTGGAAGAATCAATGGAGAACTTTTACTTCTTTTTTGCTTTTTCCATTTTAATGTATTGAGATTTTTTTGGGTTGGCAAGAGTCAAATGCGTGTATTCATAATAAGATTATGTGAGCTACATATATAAGGGAGCTATGATATATATGTACCTACGTGCGCATGCGCGCACACACTCACATATTATTGTGAATCGTTATATTCGTTTAATTATTTTGAATGATGCAGGATATGCTATGTTCTAAAGAATTGACATTTCTTCTTGAATTAGCAAATATTCTTATGCTTATGATTATGTTTATCCATTTTTGTTGTTTTTTTATTGAATTAGTGTGACCTGTTTCACGTGGATCTCATTCCAGGAAGCTTTCAGTCATTGAAAGTTTATCTGGAACAGTCCTGCACAAAAGGACTGGCAGTCCGGTCCGGGACCGGTCTTTTGGAAGATCGGTCTTTTGGCTGACCGGTCCCGGTCCGGGACCGTTTTTTCTCCTCTGGAGGAGGACCGGCTGGGACCGGAGGACCGGTCCTACCCGGCCCCGGACCGGTCTTTTTATTTAAAAAATATAAAATAAAAATAAAATAAAATATATAATTATAATTATATAAAGTAAATTAAATTTTTTTGGATATAAAACTAATGTGCATACAAATTACAAAATAAAGTTAAATAAAACTCAAAATGAAATAAAATTTGATTTTTATTAAAAATTAAGCAACATTACAAATTACAAAATTATTTACAATACATTTAAAAAAAATTAAATAACAATACATTCAATAAAATAAAATGAAAATTACATTTAAAATAAAATGAAATTACATTGAATTAACGAAAAATACAACTTGTTTATTTTGCCGCGCTGCCCAAATTTAAATTATTCAGCTCGTCTTCAACTTCAGACTCGCTATCTTCAATGGACGAAATATATTGCCTCCTCCTCAGAGCATCCAAATGATCCTTGTAGCAAATGCAAATCTCCAAAGATTCTTCAGTCAAACGACATCTTCGCTCGTTCAGAATCCTGCCACTCAAAGAAAATGCAGACTCTGAAGCTACCGTACTAGCTTGGATTGTTAGTAAATCACGGGCCATTAAGGCCAAAATAGGATACACATTAGTTTTAGATTTCCACCGGTTTAAAATATCAAAAATTTCAATTTCGCTTTCGGTAATATAATCTTGAAATTGTGTTTTGCTATATAAACCTAATTCGTTTAAAGTACTTGATATTCTTTGTTTTTTACCTAGAAGCTAATTCTAAAAGTTTATTTTTTAAAGTATCTTTTGTTTTAGGTTGGGTGGATTCTACGCGAGGCCGCGATCCGTACATTTGATCATAATAATTATAAAGACGAGTAAATTCAGAATTAAATTTTGAAACACTAACATTAACAAAAATACTAGAGGATTCGTCTAAATCTAAATTCCGATTAATTTCTTCTATAAAATTTTCAACGCCGTCTACGCCCATTAAAGGGTTCAAAGCCGCGGCCCAAGAAAACATAGGAGGCATATCTTTGTAATATTTTAAAAACTTTTCCTCCATTATTAATATTAACGGACGCCACATTTCATTCGTTTTGTAATTTTTAAACGTTTCAGAAATTAATAAAAATTTTTCAAGAACTAATGAGCTAGTAGGATAGTAAACTCCGGATAAAATAGTTGTTGCTCGATAAAAACTTTCTAATAAATTTACATAATCTTCGAGCACGGCCCAGTCCGACGGGCCTAAATCATGTGCTTCGACACTATTATAAAATTATATTAGTAACATTTTTTGTGAAAAAACGCGCTTTAACATTTTATACGTCGAGTTCCATCGTATAGGCATATCATACGATGGTCCTAAATTTTTTTTACCTTGAGAAATAACAAATTTTTTGAAATCTTGTTTTCTTCGTTTCGAATTAAAAATAACTCTTAACATAATGCGTATTTTACTAACGTATTCGTTCATAAATTGTAAACTATCTTGCATAATTAAATTTAAAACGTGACATGCACAATGCGTATGAAAAAATATTCCGTCTAACATTGGTTGCAAATATGATAATAAATATTTGACAGCCATCCCATTATTTGAAGCGTTATCGAAAGAAATACTCATAATTTTTTCTTTTATTTTAAATTCTCTAATAGTTTTAATAATAACCTGATAAATATTTTTACCGGTGTGCGGATACTCAAATTCTTCAAAACAAATTATACGTTTATTTAATTCCCAACTATCTGGATCGACCCAGTGACAAGATATGCAAATATAAGAAAGATCGTCATTTATACCGCTAGTCCAAACATCGCTCGTTAAGCTAACGCGACCGTCGAATGTTTCAAAATAGTTTTTTAAAAATTCCTTAGATTGTTAGTAAGTCGTTAAAGCATCGCGTCTTGTTGTAGAACAACTTACCTGTTGATATTTAGGCTGGAGTACGTCGTGAATGTAAGACGTCATTTCTTCATCGCCGTAGTGGTTGAATGAGAGTCCTTTTTTGATGACGTTCTCCATTTGCCCCTCTCGTTGTCGAGCTTGGTCGTACGTCCAAATGTGCCGGTCGCCGAAATTTGGGCTTGGGTAGACTCCGGTGCTTGCTTAGAAATGCAAGATTTCACATGTCGGACGAGCGTTGTATTGCTGCCGACGGCCATTAGCTTCCCGCAAAGTTTGCACTTCGCCTTCATTTCACCATCAACCCGCACTTTATCAAATGTCTCCCATATTGCCGCTTTGTGACGGTGCTCCACTATCTCAAGATCGGCAGACGCGGAGGAGGACGCCGGCTGGGAAGAAGAAGACACCATTTAATAAATTTGAAAGAGAGAGAGAGAAATAGAGAGAGAGGGAGAAGTGGAGAGAGAAATAGAGAGAGAATGGGGGAGAGGGGTATTTATAAAAAAATAATTAAAAAAAAAAGACCTATAATTAAATTAAAGAGCCGTTCGGCTCTTTAATTAAAGAGCCGAACGGCTCTTTAAGAGCCGTTACAAACGGCTCTTGGCAAAAACCGGTCCTGTCTTAGGACCGGTAAAAGACCGGTTAAAACCGGTCTTTTACCGGTCCCGGTCCGGGACCGGTTTTTGCCATAAAATAGGGGACCGGCCGAGCCCCTGGGACCGGTCCGGGACCGGACCGGTCCCGGACAGGACCGGTCCCTGACCAATCCGGTCCCAACCGGACCGGTTAGGACCGATTTTTTTGTACACGACTAATCTGGAATCATATATACCCCCTCTATTACAATGCCATTTTTCTTACTAATATTACAATTATGATGGACATCGATTGCCATCTACATCTGTGGTTCTTGTTTCATAATTTATTGTTCATGTCGATGGATGTTGGGAGAAGAAATTAAGATTTTTGCTATATTTAAAAAAAAAATACATAATTTATTATTTGCCACGGTTTAAAATCGTGGCAAATAGTTTTTTGTTTAAATATCGAAATTAATTTTAGCCAGGGCTTAAAACTGTGGCTAATAGTCCTACTATTTGCTACGGCTAAAAGCCGTAGCACATAGTCCATTTAACGGTTACTTAGAATCTTTTGCCAGGGGGGAAAATCGTGGCAAAAGGTCCAGGTATTAGCCACAACCTTATTTGTTTATGACAAATACTATTTGTCACGGCCAATCCGTGGCTAAAAACCTTTCTCCACGCAACCTTTAGCCACGAATTTTTTCTGTGGCTAGACCGTGGCAAAAGCTCTTTAGCCACGGTTTTGGACTTTTTGCCAGGGCAATTTGCCCTGGCCAAAAGTCTATTTTCTTGTAGCATGTGGTTCTTTCTACTGCTCGGCCAGGGACATCTCTTCCAGGGAGACGGTGATGGTGGTCAGCTCCTGGGCCTCTGGCTGGGGGAGCAGGATGGACGGAGCTTGCTGCGCCGGAGAATTCTTCTGAGGCTTCTTCCTCTCGAATGACCTCCTCGTTCGGGGCATGACTCGGAGATGGGGGCGGCGGAACGTTCAATGCTGGCGGTTGAACGGGAACTCGAGGAGCCCCGAGATTTCTTACAAGAGCCAGCATCTCAGCTTGTTGTTCTTCCATCTGTCGCATGCGCCCTTCCAGTATTGCTGCGGGCGCAGGCGCTGCCTCTTCTGTGAGAGGCGCATTGATAAGCGAGTGGGAGGGAGCTGGGTCGATGCGCCCCTACGGGACTGATCCTTCAATGGTGCGAGCACTTCTTCTTGTCATTGCAATTGGCGGCAAGTGTTACCTTCAGTTATCTTTGCTGAACTTTGGGAATCGGTTCCCACGGACGGCGCCAAACTGTTGCGAGTCGCTCGGGTGCTTTGGTAGACCGGTCGAATTGAACCACCTTAGCTCGGAAGCGAACCGAGCGCGCACACAGTCATTAGAGATTCGTTGAGTACACTGGGACTTTCTAACGTGGAAAACCCGGAATGGGTAAAAAACCACGCGGCCGGAGCTGTGCCGACCAAACTTCACTATCTTCTAAGAGTTTACAGTTATGTACTTAGAATTCGAGCGTGACAGGCCGCTGCTCGTTACAATGATAAAGAGAGAGAGAGAGTTCTGAAGGTGACATGCCACCTCTCAGAAAACTAAGTCTTTTTCCTTCTGAGAATGTTGGAGAACAAAAGTGAGAATGCTGAGTCGCCTTCCGGGAGAACAAAAGTGAGAATGCTCAGTCGCCTTTCGGGAGAGAGGAAATCTTCTAGTCCACGAAAGAGATCTTCAAGTCCACGAAGGAGATCTTCAAGCGCCGAAGGAGAATTCCGTGGAAATCTTCAAAGGAGCTCTCCCGGGTGCAGAAGGCAAGGTCCCCCCAAATGAAGGTTTTGGGCTCATTTTATAGCTTTGGCCGGGGGTAGCCCGGTAATTTCATCGTTGTAACCACCGTAACCACCTGGCGGATGAATCACGTTTTCCGGTTCGGAGCACACGGATCGCCATTTTTCGTAAATGACCGTCTCGCCCCCGGGCAGTTCGGGCAGCTTCGTTGAAGGCGAAAAAGACGACAAGCGGTTCCTGCAATCAGAGAAATTAGAAAGACAAAAAGTGAGCATGCCCGAAATGTGAAAGTTCTCTGAGAGCGCTCAGAAGTGTTCTGAGCGCGTAATGAACGGGGAAGCCTTCTGGGCGCGCAGGGAAGCATTCTTGGTGGAATCCGGAACCCAAAGAGCGGGCGGCGAGTCAGAAGAGGGGGGACTTACGCTAACCTCGTTACGGGGGAGAGTGGCTCGGTCGCACCCTAAGAGGGGCGCGACGCGGCTGCACCCGAGCAGGGTGCGGCTTGGCTTGGCCGCACCCAAATGGGTGCAGCTTGGCCTGGCCGCACCCCACACGGGGTGCGGTTTGGCCGTACCCCCCACTATGGGGGGTGCGGCTATTCGCACCCCACTAGTGGGGTGCTGGCTAGTCGCACCCCAATAGTGGGGTTTGACCATGGCGACGTGCGGCGTGTTCCGTGCGTGCTCCCGCACTGGCGATTGGCGGCGGAAATAGCGGGTTCGGTTTCTTCAACTCGAGCGATCATGCGTTGACCATTGACCCCACCTCTCTTTAGTGGAGTTTTCTCTAGACGCACCCCAAGGCCTTTATGGATATATAACATAAGCCCCCCAAACCTTCGGAGTCCGAATTTCTGCGCGGAGGAGTTCGGAGGTTTTGATTTTCCTGTGGCGGCTTTGATCATTGCTCTCTTCGTGGTGCCTTGGGTAGGAATTGCTGTCGAAGGATGACTGTGTGGTTGCTTTTGTTTTCTTGTTTTCTTTAGGCGTTTCTCGCTCTGCGCTGCGTTGTGATAGTACTCTCGTGGCCCCGCTGCCCTAGTTGTTGTCGAAGTGTCGATTGAGGGAAGATGCTTCAAGATGGCCGGCGAAGGATGTTTGCACTTTGAGATTATTGCTGGATTGCTAGTTAGCGTTGATACCTGAACAACTTGATGGCCTTTTACAAAATAACGGATGAGTCTGCGCGGGTCCAAGCCTGCGACTTTTTTTATAGTAGAAGATATGTCCGCGCGAGTTTGAGTTCGCAGCTTTTTACATAATAAAAGATAAGTTTGCGCGAGTCTGAGATCGTGGCTTTTTACATAATAAAAAATAAGTTTTTGTCGGTAAAGGGCGTACGTATTCAAACCGTGGACAGACGTAAGTGGGGCAGACCCATATGATGTCGGAACCTTACCGCGGTGGAGAAGGACGAACCTTCAATCGATGACAGTGAGAGATTGTTGTGAACGCGCTGCCCGTAGGCAGTTGCTGTTCATTAACGCGCCGCCTGGAGGCAGGTGCTGTTCATTAGCGCCCTGCCTGATGGCAGGGGCTGTTCATTAGCGCCCTGCCTGGAGGCAGGTGCTGTTCATTAGTGCACTGCCTGGAGGCAGGTGTTGTTCATTAGCGCACTGCCTGGAGGCAGGTGCTGTTCATTAGCGCACTGCCTCGAGGCAGGTGCTGTTCATTAGCGCACTGCCTGGAGGCAGGTGCTGTTCATTAGCGCACTGCCTCGAGGCAGGTGTTGTTCATTAGCGCACTGCCTGGAGGCAGGTGTTGTTCATTAGCGCACTGCCTTGAGGCAGGTGCTGTTCATTAGCGCACTGCCTGGAGGCAGGTGCTGTTCATTAGCGCACTGCCTTGAGGCAGGTGCTGTTCATTAGCGCACTGCCTTGAGGCAGGTGCTGTTCATTAGCGCACTGCCTGGAGGCAGGTGCTGTTCATTAGCGCACTGCCCGAAAGCAGGTGTTGTTTATGCAAATGGACGTCTTTACGTAGTTTTGATAGCGCACGATATGGCATGCCTGGAATGATTAACTTTTAAATCAATTAGTAGTGGCAATTTACATAAAGTTTTTACAGAAACAAAGTTGACAGAATATTTTAGTGGCGCTGGTAGAGCCCCGCTGATGGGTATGAGGCTTTCTACTGGGATGACTGCCTTCAGGGTTGCTCCCGGTCCTTCCTGGAAGGCCGCTAGCTGATCTCCTGCTAGCCGAATCGTCGCCTAGTCTCGTAGGAATTTCCCCAGTAGGCCTTGTTTGACGAGACGCTTGATTTCATCCTTAAGATTGGAGAAATTTTCCGTGTCATGTCCTTGTCCATGATGGAACTCACAATATTTTGTCTGGTCCCCCGCGTTTTTAGCGAGGGGTCTGGGCTTGCGGAGCGTCTGGTTGTCTTTGATTGCGTACAGTACGTTAGTCCTGGTAGTGTTCAGGGGAGTGTAGTCCTGATGTTGGCGAGATCCTCGGTCTCGGCTGGGGTTGTCGTTGTAACATCCCAACTTTGAAAAGGGGTCTAGCCGGTTCAGTTGAACCCTTGCAGGAACCTAGGCTGGGTCATTAGGCAATTACGACCCGACCTTCACCACATAGTGGTGGTTATTTAAAGAAATAACTGTTTTGGGTAGCATTGTGCTTCGCCACAACGTCAAAGTTGTTAATTGAGCATACGTGCTCCGAATCGACTCATGTCAGTTGGGTTAGACTCGTATGGTCGATACGAGTGCAACGGAATTCGTTTCATTCCAATCAGAGGTCATTTGGTGAAAGTGATTATTTTGAGTATCGTAGCGCGTCACGACGACGCAGTTATATGGAGCAGGCATGCTCCGAATCGACTCCTGTCAGTTGCGTTAGACTCGTATGGTCGATACGAGTGCAACGGAATTCGTTTCGTTCCAATCAGAGGTCATTTGGTGAAAGTGATTAGTTTGAGTATCGTAGCGCGGCACGACGACGCGGTTTTAGAATATGGAGCATACGTGCTCTGAATCGACTTCTGTCAGTTGCGTTAGACTCGTATGGTCGATACGAGTGCAACAGAATTCGTTTCGTTCCAATCAGAGGTCATTTGTTGAAAGTGACCGTTTTGAGTATCGTAGCGCGTCACGACGACGCAGTTTTAGAATATGGAGCATGCGTGCTCCGAATCGACTCCTGTCAGTTGTGTTAGACTCATATGGTCGATATGAGCGCAACGCATTTCGTTTCGTTCAAATTCGGCGAGATTTGAGAAGTTAGCCGAAATAACCTATTTTGAGCTGCATACTGATTTGAGTGAATAATTATGAGTAAACGGACACGAAACCAACTTCGGATGATTTCGTTAGCTCTTATGGCTAACACGAACACAAGCGCAACGACACCTCACGCACATTTTGCTAAGCATAATTTGGGTGTTGTGGGCCCTCTGTACATTAAGTTATATAAATAAGTATTTATATCATATAAATATATATACATATATATATATATATGTATATATAAAACTGGAAAGGAAATTGCAAAACCAGCAAAGAAAACAGGGGGCAAAAACCCAGGAGGCGGAAACGAACTCGGATCGGAGGGAGGCTCGGGCTGGATCGAAGGGCAGAAATGGGCGGAGCTCTGCATGGAGAGATGGCAGCGCTCCGGCGAGATTCGAAGCTCGAACCTCCTCCTGGACGAGACTCCGGGGAGATGCGTCGACCATAGAAGCGTGGCCACTTGTACACCAAGGACAAGCTCGTGGGAGCTCCGGATTGGCCCGCCATGGCTAGAAATAGAGCTAGGTCGGCATTCCTTGGGGACACAGCTGACGGCAAGATCTTCTTCCTTCCCCATCTCCCCCTCTTCCTTTCCTCATCTTATGAATGCTCTGTTGAAGTAAGGACAACAACTTCAACTTCTTACCCTTTTGGGGGAAAATTCCTAACTTAGTTCTTGAGTTATGATGATGTTCTGCTATGGGAGAAGGGATTTGGCAAGTTATGCCCTACACCCTCTCCCACCTCTTCATCACCCTCTACCTCTCTTCCTCCTATACGTCTTAATTTTTTTATGATGCTCTGAATTTAGGGGCACTGATGAATTTTCGAGCTCATCACCTGTAACTGCATTTACATTTCTTCAAATTTAAAAATCACCATTGGAGGGTCTTGAGCAAATTCTGATACCACATGAAGTTTTGTGGCATGACCCGAATAATGGAATAATAATGACAGGAACTTCTTTAAACCAAGTTCTGGAGGCCATAATGTTGTAGTTTCTGTTTAAATCATGTTACAGGACTCCTTGGTTTTGAACCTCTTACTATAATTATTTCGATGTGAGTTCAGGGTTTGAGTATTTGGTTTCATGTTTCCCATTTGCTATATGTTCATACTTTATTTGCGAGATTTGGTTGGACTTTAGTTTGTTGGGTTTCATTTGGAGTTTTCTTGGTTGTGAGGAGTTTTATATTTCATCGTGCCTTGCTTTAATGTCTGAATAATTAAGTGACATCAACCAAAGAGTCCGTGAAGCTTTTAAAGCCAAGCCTAAGATCAGGCTAAACAAATTTACATCATTGGGGGCTTGATTTATATATTGAATTTACAATCTCCTCCTCTTGGAAGCTATGTCGAAATGGAGACATCGCTCACTTCAGTTCCAGGTATCTCTGATTTTCAGTCTTTACTAATATTTTGCTATAAGATTCACATGAAAAATATGATTCCGATGAGGAAAACAAAATGAATCTTATTATAACTACTCAAGACAAAATCCTGATAAGCCAAGGCCGTTTAACCTTATAGCATAAGCCCCATCCTCCCCCTTCGAGTACTGGGAATCACATGTTATTTTTGGTTGCACATTTAAGCGACTTTAGCTATGTATTGTGGACATAAAAGAGTTAAGAGTTTGAATTTCAAGTGGTATAAGAATTTAGGGTATGCTCCTTAGCTGAGCCACTTCATGGTTCCTCTTCTCACCTCCCCTCCTCTTCCACCTCCCATAAAAGTGGGCTGGCTCTTTCATATAAATAAGATGAATATATATATATATAATAACATCTATTGGTGGAGGATGGTTTGGGATCAAGTTGAGTAGGATAATACTCTGGCTCTGTCACTTTTGATACCCCATTTAGTCTTCTTTGTGCATTGAGGATGACTTATGTCTGATCTCAGGAAACCACAGGCCAAAAAAAAAATTAAGAAGATTTTGAAGCATTGGTTTGACGTTTCTGCCATAGTAAAGGTGCAATAGGAACTCCCCCTCACTCTTCCCCATTTCTTCCCTCTCTCTCTCTTCCTCTCACTATTTTTGTGTTGAAAACTTGAAATGAGGAAGTTGAAACGAAATTTAGGAAATTAGATGGTCGTGCACCGTGGATGGCCTAGCTCAGACCACGGTACAACGCCACTACACTCTTATGTTTCCCTGGCTTGATACTCTCTAATCCAACTTCATTTTACTAAAAATTGATTATATTTTTGGGTGTCCAATATGGTTTTATTCCTTGAATTCCCCTATTAAGTTTGGAGGAGGTGTTATAAGTTGGCATAAACTTGTTCAGTAATATTTGGAAGCATATTTTGTATCATGTTGCTCCAAGCTTTGTTTAAAGATTCATTTTATATGGAGGAGGTTGCTTTCTTTCTAAAAAGGATGGGCCGTGAGTTGGGGTAATCGCTAGCTTGAATTGATTCATAATTCACTCTGGTTATGGTACCCCCAACTCCTCACTCTTACTTTCTTTCTCTCTCTCTCTCTCTCTCTCCCATCTTCTTCTCCTTCTTTGATTGTGCAAGTTTATATATATACATATAGATATACATAATCAATATGGTTTAAAACCGGGGCTCTTTGGGGCTTCAGTTAGGAATTTTGAGAGGAGGAGTGGAGCTAGTCTAAACTCATCAAGGAGGGCTTTCTTTCCTCCTCTAATTTCTGAGAACCAAGTTCTAATATATATATATATATATATATGTACATATACACACATACATGTATGTATACATCTCACATAAGAGGGTCTATCTTGGGGCTTCACTTGAGAGGTTGGGTGGTTTATTTCAGATAGCTGCTATGCTTTCTTCCCCTCCATTATTATCAAGGTCAAATTTATTTATACTATTGATCTTATATGGAGATAGAGTTAAGAGTGGAAACTCAATGGTCCAAATGGTTCAATCTTGCCGAAATCAACGAGCAAAAATGTCTGACATTACAAGTCGCTTGAGTTGAGGCGGGGGATCGTAGTCCTTAAGGCTCTTATAAATACTCTATTAATATATATATATATATATATAAATGATGAAAGCAAGCCTCCAAACTGAGAGTGTACATTTTGGAGAATTTGAGTTTGAGTCCTTGGGCCCTCCCTTTTTATGCCGGGTTCAGGGACGACGTTTTGTTTATCGTATCAAAAAAAGAGCTGACCATCCAAAGGATTAACGGAAGCCTACACGAATACATACGTGACTCATGTGGGTAGCTTGGGTTTGATTGCCAAGCAATCCAAAAGATAGGCGAATGATGGATTAAGATGATTGTACCATCTTGGGTGGAAGTATCATTAAGCTGATAAGGAGTTCCTCTCCTCTTTCCCCTGCTAACTTCTCAGGTGGAAATATTATTAAGCCTACGAAGGGTTTTTCTCCTCTCCCTCTATAATCTCTCGGGATGGAATTATTGCTAAGCTTATAAAGAGTTCGTCTTCTCTCCTTCTACAAAACTACGGGTGGATATGTGTTAAGCTTATAAAGAGTTCGTCTTCTCTCCTTCTACAAACTACGGGTGGATATATTGTTAAGCTTTAAAAGAGTTTTCTTTTCTCCTCTTATGATGAAATACACTTTTCGAGAAATAATTCCTACGGGAATGAAATGTTGCCTTCGAGAAATAATTCCTACGGGAATGAAATGTTGCCTTCGAGAAGTAATTCCTACGGGAATGAAATGTTGCCTTCGAGAAATAATTCCTACGGGAATGAAATGTTGCCTTCGAGAAGTAATTCCTACGGGAATGAAATGTTGCCTTCGAGAAGTAATTCCTACGGGAATGAAATGTTGCCTTCGAGAAGTAATTCCTACGGGAATGAAATGTTGCCTTCGAGAAGTAATTCCTACGGGAATGAAATGTTGCCTTCGAGAAGTAATTCCTACGGGAATGAAATGTTGCCTTCGAGAAGTAATTCCTACGGGAATGAAATGTTGCATTCGAGAAATATTCCTACGGGAAATATATTGTGCCTTCGAGAATTATTCCTCCGGGAATATAATGTGCCCTGGGAGAATGTCGGATGGCCTATGAGTTTTACTCTAAGGTAACCCGCATGATGGACGGTCTGGGAGGGCAACCCGTGCGAAACTTATAGAACTACGTGGGTCTGAGACCGTATGCAGGATGATACGGAGTACGTAGGCGGTGGTCGTGGGAAGACTGCCTCGGCCCAATAAAAGTCCAGATATCTCCTTCCTTATAAATGTTATATTATGTCTGTTAGGAAGAGTTGGACTTTGTTCGTGGTTCTAATGACTTGTCTTTGGCACAGGTGACAAGTGCGGTTGAGTGACAACACCCATGTGTGGATGAAGCCACGGAGCAGGCTACGTCAGGTATAAATTTGTTAGCCGCATCTCCTTTTGTTGTGCCCTATCTCAGGGTATATATATGATAATAATAAATCCTTGATGGTTAGGATTTATTGCGTCAGCGATATGTGCATTATTTATACAGGTCATGAGTTTGAGGTTTCTGTGATGATTAACCTTCCGCTTTAATACTACGTCTTCCGCTAAGTGTTATAATATGCACTCTTTGATGAAATCTTCCGCTAGAATACTGTTTCCCTACTCTGATGGTGTGTAGTGACTTTCGCTTAACACCACCCCTAGGCGTGACAACGGAGTGTTCAAGGAAGGGGGTTGGAGAAGTTAGTGCCTCTACCCTTCGGGATCGCTTTGGCGTCATGCTAAAAGGGTGGTGTGCGATAATATCCCCCGGTCGGACCGCCGATTTGGGGGGGGGGGGGTCTTACAGTCGTAATGCTTGTTTTTCTTATTGGGAATTGTCTGCGGCAACGACTCCTCTTTCTTCCTCTTCGAGCACCCCTCGAACTGCCGGCGGTGCGCTTCAATTGCCTCATCTGCTGCTATCTGGGCCTCGACTCACTGAACGAGGTCAGGATAGCTTGGTACGATTTCATTCATTAGAGCTGAGTAAAAGCCACTTGGGCGGAGACCTCCAAGGAAGACTCCTCGCAAGAGCTCGGGGTCGACCACCGGGATCTGCCGAGCCTCCGAGGTGAAGCGTCGGAAAATAATCCTTGAGAGTCTCTCCGTCATTTTGGCGGATTCTTGAGAGATGGGAGGGATCTCGGACAATCCTACGATTGGCGATGAACTGGTCCACGAACTGCTGCGCCATTTCTGCGAAGTTGTTGATGGCCCCATCTCCCAGGGAGTGGAACCAAGTGCGCGCTTGTCCTTTCAAAGTTATCGGAAACACTTGACAGAGGATCTGGTCGGGAGCGCTGTAAATCCTCATGACGGTGGTGAAGTGATTGACATGTTCCAACGGGTCGTCCGTCCCATCGAACGTTTCGATGTTGGGAAGCTTGAAACTGTTTGGAACTGGATAGGCCAGGACTTGAGCTGATAGCGGGGAGCCGTGATGCGCGGGACGGCGGGCGAGTGCTGCGCGTCGCCCCGCCTGGCCGTATTCTTCTGTTATCATGTCACGTATCTCCTCTCGTGTGATTCTTTCTACTGCTTGGCCAGGGACAACTCTTCCTGGGAGACGGTGATGGAGGTCAGCTCCTGTTTGTAACATCCCAATTTTAAAAAGGGGTCTAGCCGGTTCGGTTGAACCCTTGGAAGAGCTTAGGCTGGGTCATAGGACAACCACGACTCGACCTTCACCACCTAATGGTGGTCATTTGGAGAAATAACTGTTTTGGGTAGCATTGTTCTTCGCCGCAACGTCAAAATTATTTATTGAGCATACGTGCTCAGAATCGACTTCCGTCAGTTGCGTTAGACTCATATAGTTGATACGAGTGCAACAGAACTCGTTTCGTTTCGATCCGAGGTCATATGTAGAATATGACTATTTTGAGTATCGTAGCGCGCCACGACGACACGATTTTTGAATATGGATCATACGTGCTCTGAATTGAATTTCGTCAGTTGCGTTAGACTCGTATGGTCAATACAAGTGCAACGGAATTCGTTTCATTCCGATCTGAGGTCGTTTCGAGAATATGACTATTTTGAGTATCGTAGCGCGCCACGACGACGGGATTTTTGAATATGGAGCATACGTGCTATGAATTGAATTTCGTCAGTTGCGTTAGACTCGTATGGTCAATACAAGTGCAACGGAATTCGTTTCGTTCCGATCTGAGGTCGTTTCGAGAAAATGATTATTTTGAGTAAAATCGAACGTCTCAACAACGCCATTTTAGAATATTGGGTAAACGAGCCCCAAATTCACCCTAGTCAGTTGCAACGAACCCGTGTGATCAATACCAACGCCATGCAATTCGTTTCGCCCAAATCTGAGGAGCTTTGAGAAAGTTAGCTGAAATGAGTTATTTTAAGCTACGTACCGTCTCAAGCAAATAATTATGAGTAAACGAACACGAAACCAACTTCGGATGATTTCGTTTGCTTCATAGGGTTGACACGAACATGACGACACCCTCTGCACATTTTAGTCGCGCTTATATTGGGAGTTATGATGTATATGTATATGGATATAAATATATGATTAAATATATATCTATCTATATACTATACTTACTATATTAAAAAGAAATAAGTTGGTCTGCAAGTAACATTCAATTCAAAATTCGGCAGCTGTTGGATTTGATTGCGTAATTCCTAAACCATCCGATCAAAAACTTATTTCCTATATCTAAGGACAATCCAACTCCAAAGCCACGATCAGTCTTTCTTCCGCCCGATACTCTGCGAAGCTCTCTCCCCGACGCTCTCCGGCACTCCCTCCCCGACGCTCTCCGGCACTCCCTCCCCGACGCTCTCCGGCGCTCCCTCCCCGACGCTCTCCGGCGCTCCCTCCCCGACGCTCTCCGGCGTTCCTACATCTTGCGTAAACGCTTACCATACAGCCGCCCCCTTCTAATTTCGGCCCGATACTTCAAAACCCTACAGCCGCTCTCTTACTCCGCCGTCCGGCTTCGTCTTCCCGCCAAGCAGAAGAAATCCAATGCATCAGGTATTATTTCTTATGTGTTTTTTAGATCTACACTCTCCACTTACCTTTCTCTATCTTCTCCTCGCCGGCGTCCACCTTCTCCACTTCGGCCGTCCGAGTTCTTACATCTCTTATGTATTTTTTATATCTCCTATTTCGTTTTTTCATGATCTCTTATGTGTTCTTTCGTTTCGATTTACACTCTCTACTTCCGTTTTAAATTTTGTTTTAGATTTCCTTCTCGATTTCCTTTCTTCAAACGTTTTATATTTCGATGAATTTCATATGCACGCCAACTGTTTGATGAATTTCATATGTATTTTACTTCTGATTTCATCTGTATTTTACTTCTGATCTGTACAAATTACGCACAGGTATCGGGCCTGTTGAATCCCTCCTCCATCGATCCAGACTCTGTTGAAGCCTTCCTCGCTTGATTTCTTCTCTACACTGGTATCGTGCTTTACGACTTTTTTAACTCTCCTAAACTGCAATTATTGAAATTTGTTACAGATGAATTAGTAAACAGCAGTATTTTCTTAGCTGTCTATGGAAATCAGACTTTAACTTGAAGTTGTTTTGAGTTTTATAACTGTTTACGGCTTTCCAATTTATAAATTGAAAAGATTCCTGATTTACATATGCAAATTGGGATTTTAGATTTATAACTGATTACGGGTTTTGGGTTTTATAACTGATTTATATCATGTAATGGAGTTTGGATGAGGAAGATAACCAAAGTGTTATGGACAATGTCGTCAACGCATGCGAACGTCAAGAAGGTCCACTACACTCCGCTAACCAAAATGAACTGGCAATTGCAGATTTCTAGAGATGTAATACATTCAGATTTTTTCTACAGATTATTTGGTTTTAGATTTCCTTTAAGTTTTCATTGAACTTCAAAATAGGATAGCATTCCCTCGCAGGCCGGGTACGGTTGAGCTTGGCCGTAGGGGCTCTACAGAGCCCCGTGTGCCGTCGGGAAATAATAACATCAACGAAAATGTGGAGAGCAACCAACATGAACCAGTAATGGCAGAGGAGGCAACCGAGACAATTGCAACCAACTTGACAACCGAAACAAGTCGTCGAAGAGGAAGGCCTCGAATATACGCATCAAACGAAGCGCGCAATGAGGCGTTTATTGCTCGACAAAGGGAACTTCGCAGATTTAGACGAAGCATCGATGCATATACGTCTGGTAAACTGTAATGAAACTTACAGCTAAATTCCAATTAGTAGTTCATCTTTCATTCCGTTTCTATAGTCATAAGATAACTGTTTCAATTTCAGCGTCAAACGCATTTACCAACACCCCATTCAACCAAAATGTGGAGAGCAATGTGGAACCAGTGCAAAACGGAACTTCCATTGCAGAGTCCTCGAGAACATCTAGGCGGAGAGGGAGGTCACCAATACAAACATCAACTATTTCAGGACAAGATGCAACCACTGCGCGAGAAACTAACCCTATTTCAGCGTCAAACGCAAACACCAACACTAAATTCAACCAAAATGTGGAGAGAAATGTGGAACCAGTGCAAAACGGAACTTCCATTGCAGAGTCCTCGAGAACATCTAGGAGGAGAGGGAGGTCAACAATACAAACATCAACTATTTCAGGACAAGATGCAACCACTGCGCGAGAAACTACCCCTGCAGCACCGCGACAAGCTCGACCCCGAGGAAGACCACCAATATACACATCAAATCAACATCGACGTGAAGCAATTAATGCCAGACAAAGGGAAAATTACCGAGCTCGACAACGCAATCCTATTACACCCGTAATCCAAACACAAGTCGCTCCCCACGACAAATGTCGCACCCACGACAAATGTCGCACCCACGACAATTGTCGCCCCCACGACAAATGTCGCGCCCATGACAAATGTCGCATCCACGAAAAATGACGCACACACGAAAAATGTCGCACCCACGACATTTGTCGTACCAACAATAAATGTCACCCCCTCGATGAATGTCGCCCCCACGACGAATGTCGCCCCCACGACGAATGTCGCCCCCACGACGAATGTCGCCCCCACGACGAATGTCTCCTTGCATAGGGCCGGAGGCCCGTGCCTGTCACTCGTATATATACACACTAATATATATATACATATAATAATGAGCAAAATATTGGAGGAGGAAAATCCTAAAACCAGACATCATCGATCAAGCCCTGGGAGCAAAAGCTGGGGTGAAAACCGTGGGCGAAAACCATGGGCGAAAACCAGGGGCGTGCTCGCTGGGAGCATCAGATTGGCCGGCCATGGCTACAAAGAGGGCGGCTCATCTCCTCTTCAGGCATGGCTGGGCGGCAAGGTCACTTCTCGCCCTCCTCTCTCCCTTTTCCTCCTCTTCGAAACTCTGCCGGATTAAGGATTGATGCAAGAAATCAGGGCACGACAAGGGAGACTCCGACTCCTCCCCGCCTATGATTCGTGGTAACCCTATTCTCCTCCTTCCTCAAGTTTTTCATGGCGATGGCTCTTTTTCCCTTACCTGCCTCTTCCTCCTCCGGCAATGGTAATCTTTAAGCTTTCTATAATTTTTTTATTCATCATCTTGGTTATTATGGGAGTGGAAGGATGCACGGTGCTCTGGTTTAGAGGTTTGGGTCGAAGGGGGGGGGCTGCTTTACTTTCCTGTTATGTTAATGGGGGCTGCCTTGTGAGCTGTTAAGGGGGGCTGCTTTACTTTCCTGTTATGTTAATGGGGGCTGCCTTGTGAGCTGTTAAGGGGGGGCTACTTTACTTTCCTGTTATGTTAATGGGGGCTGCCTTGTGAGCTGTTAAGGGGGGGGGGGGCTGCTTTACTTTCCTGTTATGTTAATGGGGGTTGCCTTGTGAGCTGTGAAGGGGGGGGGGGGGGGCTGCTTTACTTTCCTGTTATGTTAATGGGGGCTGCCTTATGATCTGTTAAGGGGGCTGCTTTACTTTCCTGTTATGTTAATGGGGGCTTCCTTGTGAGCTGTTAAGGGGGGGCTGCTTTACTTTCCTGAGCTGTTAATGGGGGCTGCCTTGTGAGCTGTTAATGGGGGCTGCCTTGTGAACTGTTAATAAGGGGGTTGCTCTTCATAGCTCACGACAGGGTATGGCAGCTTCACTCTCTCTTCCTCTATATATGGCAAGAAGGTTAACTCTCACTCCCCCCCACTTACCCATGCCTCCTCTTTATCTTATCTACAAATTACTGTTTCAATTAATTAAATTAGTGGGTTGGTTGTGAATGGACATGGAGGAATTTGTTGAAGAGAGGAATAGGCTCTCGGGGGTGATGCAATACGTACCCTCCAATGGATGATTTCATTTATGCGGTGCCTATTAAGAGCTCGAATTAGAAGCCATAAGGAAAATATGGGAAGTTCCTGATGATGGTTGCCGGCCCGCATTGCTTCAGTGTCTAGTGGCGCACTTTGATGGCTTTTTCTTTTTGTGAAAATAATTTCTATATGAATTGAGATTGTTGGCATGACCATGTGAGCTCCATTCTTATGCGGCAATCTCTATATGGAATGAGATTGATGGCATGACCATGTGAGCTCCATCTTATGCGGCAATCCCTATATGGAATTAGATTGTTGACATGACCATGTGGGCTCCATTTTCATACGGCAAACGTTATATGAGTTTTCATAATTTACTTGTCCTGGAGGTTGGGTGATATAAGAAATGGATCTGATGTTGAAGTAATGGGACCCCCGTAAATCTTCCTTTATGAGGATTTCTTTTCAGTATATTGAGGAGATTTATATTTCATCGTGCCTTGCTTTATTAATGTCTGAGTATTTAAGTAACGTCAATCTAAGAGGCGGTGAAGCTTTTAAAGCCAAACCTGAGATCAGGCTAATGAAATTTACTCTATTTTGAGCTTGATTTATGTATTGAATTGACAATTTCATCCCCTTGTGAATGTTCTGTCCAAATGAGGATAGTGTCTAGCTTCATCTTCGTATCAACCTTGGGAGAATTCCTAACTTAACTCGTGAGTTGCAAGGCTGTTAGGTTATGGCAAGAAGATTGCTGAACGTACGCGTTGAAATGGAAAATTTTGGTTTGCGGCTAAGGTGAGGGGAATGTGGTTTGAATTTTATAATGAGAAAACTGCCTTCGCATGCTCCCTTACTACCTCTCCTCCTCCTCCTCCCCCCCCCCCTCTTCCTTATCTCTTGATGCTTGGTTATTAATTTGGGCTGCTCTTTACTTGTTCTCCTGGGGGCTGTTTATTTGGGCTGCTCTTTACTTGTTCTCCTGGGGCTGTTTATTTGGGCTGCTCTTTACTTGTTCTCACGGGGGCTGTTTATTTGGGCTGCTCTTTACTTGTTCTCCTGGGGGCTGTTGATTTGGAGCTGCATCTTTTGTTGTTGATTTGGGGCTGCCTCTTTTGTTGTTGGTTTGGGGGCTGCTCCTTGTTGAGTTGGACTGCAGGTATGTTGATTTGGGGCTGCTCCTTTCCTTGTTGAAATGGGGGTGCTGCCTCTTTTGTTGTTGATTTGGGGCTGCCTCTTTTGTTGTTGGTTTGGGGGCTGCTCCTTGTTGAGTTGGACTGCAGGTATGTTGATTTGGGGCTGCTCCTTTCCTTGTTGAAATGGGGGTGCTGCCTCTTTTGTTGTTGATTTGGGGCTGCCTCTTTTGTTGTTGGTTTGGGGGCTGCTCCTTGTTGAGTTGGACTGCAGGTATGTTGATTTGGGGCTGCTCCTTTCCTTGTTGAAATGGGGGTGCTGCCTCTTTTGTTGTTGATTTGAGGCTGCCTCTTTTGTTGTTGGTTTGGGGGCTGCTCCTTGTTGAGTTGGACTGCAGGTATGTTGATTTGGGCTGCTCTTTACCATTTCTCCTGGGGCTGTTTTGCCTTGGGGCTGCTCTTACCCTTGTTAGCTGAGGCTGTTTGCATTGGGGGTTGCTGTCAAAAACCAGCTGCTGTGTTTCCTGTTAATTAGGGGCTGATTTCATGTTGTTTTTAGTCGGGGCTGCTCTTTGTCTTCTTTTTCGAAGGACTGTGGTTGTTGGTCTATCCTTCTTGGAATCTCATTATTTGAGATGTTCTTTGCTTATGTTTTGTGGGGAAATTGGGCTGGGTTATCCTTCCAGGAGGATGGCTGTTGGTTTACTCTTCCAGGAGCTTCACTATTAGAGGTTGAGTCGGTTATACATAAAAGTGGCGTTTTGAATGAGGTAACGAATGCGTGAGAGAATGGAATGACTATGGGAGTTGACCACCCATGGTCTACTATGATATACACCTCGTCTATCTTCATCTTATTCATGTTTTCTCTCTTACTCTTCGATGCTACTTCATGTACCAAGGAAGGAAACAAAAATTCACGAGTATTTTGGGCTTGATCGCCAAACACCCAAGTGATTGGCGAAAGTCCACATGAACCCAGTTGTGCCTTATGTGGGCAGCTTGGGTTTGATTGCCAGCCGGATTAAAATAGTGGTATCTTCTCGGATGAAGATACGGTAAGCTTATAAAGAGTTTATCTTCTCCCCTTCTACTGAGTTCTCGGGTGGATATATTGCTGATCTTAAAGAGTGTCTCTTTTCTCCTCTTATGAAATGTTGCCTTCGAGAAATAATTCCTACGGGAATGAAATGTTGCCTTCAAGAAATAATTCCTACGGGAATGAAATGTTGCCTTCGAGAAATAATTCCTACAGGAATGAAATGTTGCCTTCAAGGAATAATTCCTACAGGAATGAAATGTTGCCTTCGAGAAATAATTCATACATGAATGAAATGTTGCCTTCGAGAAATAATTCCTACGGGAATGAAATGTTGCCTTCGAGAAATAATTCCTACGAGAACTAATTGACGCCTTCGAGAAATGTGACAAGGGATGAAATCAGATGGCCTATGAGTTTTACTCTAAGGCAACCCGCACGACGGACGGTCTGGGAGGGCAACCCGTGCGAAACTAATAGAACTACGTGGGTCTGAGGCCGTATGCAGGATGATACGGAGTACGTAGGCGGTGGTCGCGGGAAGACTGCCTCGGCCCAATAAGAATTCCAGATATCCCCTCCCTTATGAATGTTATATTATGTTTGTTTGTTAGTAAGGGTTGGATTCTCTTCGTGGTTCTAATAACTTGTCTTTAGCACAAGTGATAGGTGCAGATGAGGGACAACACTCATGGGTGGAGGAGGCCACAGAGCAGGCTACTTCAGGTATACGTTATTAAGTCACATCTCCTTTTTTTGTGCCCTATCTCTGGGTATATATATATAATGGCAATGAAGCCTTGATGGATAGGATTTATTGCGGCGGGGAAATCGATATTACTCATACAGGTTTTGAAATTGTGGTTTCTGTGATATTTAATCTTCCGCTATAAACCATGTCTTCCGCTAAGGGTAACAAAGCGCACTCTTTAATGATGTCTTCCGCTAAAATACTGCTTCCTTACTCTGTTGGTGTGTAGTGACTTTCGCTTAACACCACCCCTAGGCGTGACATCGGAGTGTTCAAAGAAAAGGGTTGGAGAAGCTAGTGCCTTCACCCTTCGGGGTCGCTTCGGCGTCGTGCTAAAGGGTGGTGTGCGATAAGATCCCCCGGTCGGACCATCGATCTGGAGGGGGGGTCTTATAAATGGATCAGAGCGCAACCAATCTTGTCGACCTATTCGTGATCACAGAAACATCTCTTGCTCCGCTAATCGCTGTAGCGTGGTTCGGGACGAACCACTGAAGCGGAAGCGGTGGTGGACCTAAAAGGTAAAAGTTGACAACAAACTTGACATATATATGAAGATTTTCACTCGAACTTATCAAATTCAGTTTTAGTCATACAATTTTTTTTTTGACTCAGATCGACACTTAAATGTCCTTTACTACATCTGATCTCGAACAATCATCTATCTTATACCCATAAACACTCTCATTAAAACCTACAAATGATCATTTCAAATTTTGAACTCTGGGTTTAAGCCTCTTTGTTTTATTGGGATTATATGCTCGTTTTCAAAATTCCATTCGAGGTAAACTAATCAAATGGAATTTTGTGTACAATGTAAGAACTTCATTACTAATTTCTAATCCCATGTTTAAGCCTCTTTGTTTTATTGGGATTAATATTCTCGTTTTCAAAATTTCATTTAAGGTAAGCTAACTAAATGAAATTTTGCGTGTATATGGAGAATTGCTCTAACGATTGCAAATATGAAGTATGCTTTGACTTGATCAATTTGACGATCTGTTGAGAATAAAGTCGTGCAATCGTAAAAGAACTATGATAAAATGTTAGTCGTTTCAATAACGTTAATATTTCAGGAAATGATTACTGAGGCGACGTGCTGGATTGAAGTAAATTTGTGGCAAATTTATAAAAGCTTGTATACAAACCATCCTAAAAGTACATTGTTAGCATTCGCAGGACTTGCGATGGTTGCATACTCAGCCAGCCGGGAAGCCTCGTTAAAAAGGGTAAGCCACTGAGGACCCGAAGGTGATGGTTACCTATTTTATTGCTTGCTTGCATTGGGAAAAGTGGCGGGTCGGTCATGCCCGTAGACCGTACGTACCGGTGCGGGAAGGTTGACGACTCTAGGCGACAGGGAGGTGTGCACCCCGGGAGCTCGGTTGTATCTTATATGCCCCGTTGGGTCCCTCCGCTGGTTGGCCAAATTCAGTTATTGTCGGATGTCTCCTACGTCCGAGGGTACACGGGGTTGTACGTTGGGGTCTGGGTAGTGCGGTACATCCACACCCAGAAGTGGCAGGACCGGCCACTGTCACCGACGGCCACATCGGTGAGGCCCGCGGGGTTCGCTACCCTGCAAAAAGAAGCGGTCAAAATATGGCAACATAAAAGCAAACTGGTAAAATATTATATGTGATTACCGTGGCGGGTCAGTCATGCCCAAGGATCGTTCATACAGGAATGGGAAGGTTGACAACTCATGAGGCACTAGAGAGAGTGTGAACCCCGGGAGGTTATTAATTATTTCCCCGAAGGGTCCCTCCGCTGGATAACCGAATTTTGTAATCGACGGACGATGCTCACATCCAGGAGTACACTGGGTTGTACATTAGGGCCTGGGTAGTGCGGTACGTCCACACCCAGAAGTGGCAGGACCGACCACTGTCACCGACGGCCACATCGGTGAGGCCCGCGGGGGTCGCAACCCTGCTGGAAGAAAAAACAGTCAAACTGTTTCAACATTGTGTGTTGTGATTGAGTCATGAGTACTCGTTATGCATGGCTTGTATATGCATCAAAACATACATATTCGCATATGAATCATTTGCATCAAAACATACATGTCTGCATATACCATTAACGTATAACCTTCGTATGGGAGTTGGTTATATGTTTATGGATTTTTACTGCTTATTTGCAATTTTATATGTTCCATTAACATATAACCTTCGTATGGGAGTTGGTTATATGTTTATGGATTTTTACTGCTTATTTGCAATTTTATCTGTACAATTAACATATAACCTTCGTATGGGAGTTGGTTATATGTTCATGGATTTACTCTGCTTATTTACAATTTTCATCTGTTCCACCAATATATAACCTTCGTGTGGGAGTCGGTCATATGTTGATAGGTGTTACAAAAGCTTATGCAAGTTATAACTTTTATATGTTCCACTGACACGTAGCCCCGTAAGAGAATTAACTATATGTTGATGGATTTTTACTATGTGCCTTTCGAACACAACTCATAAATTTTGCGTTTCAGATATGCAAACCCTGGAAGGTGTTGAGTTGCCTCCACTTCCAGCTGAGCTCGGCTCCCTGGAAGGTGTTGAGTTGCCTCCGCTTCCAGTTGAGCTCGGCTCCTGGAAGGTGTTGAGTTGCCTTCGTCTCCCGTAAAGCTCGGTTCACGGGAGGGGTATCGAGTGATGAAGGGTTTCTTGTTTCTCACGATTAGATCAATTTGAATCGTTCAAGCTACCCCGTAGTTCACGTAAGCTACTTGTATAATACATGCAGGAGACATCAACACAGCTCGTTAGGTAGGACCAAACCAAGAACCCCTTAAAATTTGGGATCGTTCGACACCTATAGTGGTCTACAGTATGTCCCGTTTTGAATCCCCATGACCCACTCGTATTTTCAGGGACGAAAATTTTCTTTGTTTTATTGGTTTGTAACATACCAATTTTAAAAAGGGGTCTAGCTGGTTCGGTTGAACCCTTGGAAGAGCTTAGGCTGGGTCATAGGACAACCACGACTCGACCTTCACCACCTAATGGTGGTCATTTGGAGAAATAACTGTTTTGGGTAGCATTGTGCTTCGCCGCAACGTCAAAATTATTTATTGAGCATACGTGCTCCGAATTGACTTCCGTCGGTTGCGTTAGACTCGTATAGTTGATACGAGTGCAAAGGAACTCGTTTCGTTTCGATCCGAGGTCATATGTAGAATATGACTATTTTGAGTATCGTAACGCGCCACGACGACGCGATTTTTGAATATGGAGCATACGTGCTCTGAATTGAATTTTGTCAGTTGCGTTAGACTCGTATGGTCAATACAAGTGCAACAGAATTCGTTTCGTTCTGATCTGAGGTCGTTTCGAGAATATGACTATTTTGAGTATCGTAGCGCGCCACGACGACGCGATTTTTGAATATGGAGCATACGTGCTCTGAATTGAATTTCGTCAGTTGCGTTAGACTCGTATGGTCAATACAAGTGCAACGGAATTCGTTTCGTTCCGATCTGAGGTCGTTTCGAGAAAATGACTATTTTGAGTAAAATCGAACGTCTCAACAACGCCATTTTAGAATATTGGGTAAACGAGCCCCAAATTCACCCTAGTCAGTTGCAACGAACCCGTGTGATCAATACCAACGTGATGCAATTCATTTCGCCCAAATCTGAGGAGCTTTGAGAAAGTTAGCTGAAATGAGTTATTTTAAGCTACGTACCGTCTCAAGCAAATAATTATGAGTAAACGAACACGAAACAAACTTCGGATGATTTCGTTAGCTTCGTAGGGTTGACACGAACATGACGACACCCTCTGCACATTTTAGTCGCGCTTATATTGGGAGTTATGATGTATATGTATATGAATATAAATATATGATTAAATATATATATATACACACACTAATATATATATATATATACATATAATAATGAGCAAAATATTGGAGGAGGAAAATCCTAAAACCAGACATCAGCGATCAAGCCCTGGGAGCAAAAGCTGGGGTGAAAATCGTGGGCGAAAACCATGGGCGAAAACCAGGGGCGAGCTCGCTGGGGGCATCGGATTGACCGGCCATGGCTACAAAGAGGGCGGCTCATCTCTGTTGGAACATGGTCTTCCGCATCTCCTAGGTTTGAGAATAATAAATCCTATGTGTATTTGATCTTGTGTGTTCAAGTGTGCATGTTTACTAGGTCCACATGACTCAAGGAGTACACATGATGACTGCCCCCAAAATTGAGGCCAAAATTCGAAGAGGCTCACTAGCGCCAGCGGTAGCAACTAGCGTCGGGCGCTAGCGATGAATAGCGCAATTCCAGGAGCTGTTATAGAAGGCGCTAACGCCTGGCGGTAGCGGATAACGCCGGCGGTAGCGATGAACACAGAAGGAATAAAAACAAGGTTGCCGCGGATTGAAGATCCTGCCGCGCAAGAAGTTTCTTAATCAGGGATAGCGTCGGCGGTAGCTACTAGCGCTGGCGGTAGCATGGCGCACAAGAGGCATAGAGCAAATTGTTGTCACGGATGGGAGATTCGGCCGCGCAAGATCATTCCTAATCCGGGCTAGCGCCGGCGGTAGCGCTAGCGCCGGCGGTAGCGTGAAGGCTATAAATTGGATGCTTGGGCTCCGAATTCTTGATCCTCCTCCAATCCCAAACTCCAGAGCTTCGTGCCACAACAGAGAGAGGAAGATTCAGAGCGATACTCCCACAATTCCATAAAGCCTTAAGGAGATCCGTGGAGAAGATTTCAACACGCTTCATCATCGTGACGAAATACCGCATCATCTACGATCATACTCTGCGTCTTCGTCTACTTCTCCAAGAGATCCAAATAGAGGGAGTTTTTATATTATTGTCTTTTTCATTTCACATCTTTTCTTGTAAACGTTTAAGTGAAATCGCCTCGTGTTGGCGACTAGGTCTGGGGTAGGACTTAGGGCTGAAATTCGCCTCGTGTTGGCGACAAGATCTAGGCTAGGTCTAGGGGGTGCTCGAGGCCTTTCTGGGGATAGATTGGCTAGAGCGGCTTGAGGCCGTATCTGGGGAGAGATCGGCTAAAGCCAACCGGTTCGTGGGGATACGAGTCGGTATAGAAAACGAAAAAGAGTTTTTATTATTCGTCTCCGATCTCTAGCGCCATTGAGATCAAGTTTTGTAAAACTTATTTAATATCAATAAAGCTTGTCTCTCTCTTTGTTTTACTTAACTTCTTGTTTTATTATTGCAATATTCAAAGGTTTTCTAAATAAAATATAAAGTTTTTGAAAACCCTTATTCACCCCCCCTCTAAGGGCGCCGACCGATCCAACAAGTGGTATCAGAGCATACCTAGTTTATTCTTCGCATATACATTAGTTCATAATTAAAAAATCATGCTTATTTGGTGAATTCAAACATGATATCTAGGGTTTTCATTTCCTTTTTTTTTTTTAAGTTATAAGCACAAGTCTTTAGAAAAGTCAAAATGAAAACATAAGTAAACATATCTCGTGCAATGATTATTTTGTCAAGTCATATAAGAAATCGCTAACGTTTCATGCAGTTTGGACCATCCAAAACATCTCCTAAAAATCTGCAACTTCAGCATGGAACTACTATTGGGACACCTAATCAAGACCACCAATCAAAATTTCTAAAATCCTAAAAAATCGTTCACTGTCTCCCGCGCTAGCGCTACCGCAGGCGCTAGCGTCCATGTTCATTTTTCTATATTTTTTAAATTTCTAAAAATCCCTTAAAATATATAAATCTATATTTTCTACTTAGTTTTTGCACTTCTGTGTTTCTTTATTTTTTGAAAAATCAAATACAAAACTACAAAAACCAAATTACAAAAAATATGTTTTGTTTTTTCGCTTGTGTTGTTTCCTTTATTTAAAGTTCGTCTTTATGCAAAAATCAAATATAAAAATTACTAAAGCAAAAATTACAAAAATATGCTTTTATTTGTAAAAATCAACTACAAAAATATAAAACAAAACAAAAACAAGTATCAAAATTATTCTTCTGAACTTAACTTTTCTATGTATCTTGCGAAAGGGTGATTTGGGCTATCATCCCATCATATCACCTAGTACCGGGCGAACCTCTCACAAGGTAGCTCTCGGGAAGTCCAAGATCAATTTTATGAGTTCAAACTTTAAATAAAAATTACTCTTTAAAAATATCAAAAATATTGTATGAACTTCATTGAAAATCAAGCATGATTTAATCTATTATTTAGAACTTCTATAATGTTGCAATTTATCTTTTCAAACTACTTTGAACATGACCTTCATCATGCTTTGATACATCTATTAATATGTGCATAATTTATATTGAAAAAGTTGTGTAGAACTATGCGTAGCATGCCTCTAAGTATGAGTAATGTTTTATGTTTGATAATGATCGCAATTCACTCACTTATTTTGGCATTGTCTACTTATGTGTTTAATCTAAGAATGTTTGTGTATGTTTTGTAATAGTACAATGAATTAAAATTACACAAGTATCTTACGTACACAACCTTTATTTGCACTTTTAAAAGTTAAGAAAAATGGTTATCTTTTTCATAAATTATATTGGTTTGCAAAACAAGTGTATTCGGAGAACTTTGTACAAAACAAAATCATAAAATAAAGTGACAAAGATAACTCCACCAAGCACTACTTGAACCTCCTGATAAGTCTTAATAAGCGTTGTGAGGTTGAGCACCTTGGAAAGAATAATAAAGTATCTTGTGCAAACCATAACTTTCTTTCAAAATAAAAACCACTTATTCTTAAGTACACCGGATCACAATAAAAATCAATCTTGAAGAATAAAACTATGTGATCCCCCAAGCACTACTTTGCACCCTGATAAGTCTTGATGAGCATTGTGTGTGCAGAGCACCTTGGTAGTTGTACATTTTTATTTGTGCATTGAAGTGAGTGGAAGTAAAATTATTTGTGTTTTATTGTGCTCTTTACTTTACATATTACTTGTATTTTTTGATTAAAATATTTGTTTATTCTATTCAAAATACACTTTTATGCACATCATTATCTTTCATAACACTTCTTCTCATGAGTATTGGATCCTAATGCTAATTCTATACTACTCTTTATTTATGAAATGCACTAGATAACCTAGCATGCTTTCTACAATGTTTGGTATGTTTTGAAATTGTGAATTAAAGTAACATTGTAGTAATCTCTTTTTGATAAGATTATTTCATGCTTGGTTACTGTATTGTCAAAACAAAAATTTTAAATGCAAAATGATTTACAAAAACATCTCTTTTTTGAAATTGAGCTCATATATATTTTTATGAACCATCATTGATTACCATAAGATGTTTTTTGTACTTCTATATGTCTTCCGCATCATAACCATATAATTGTTTTACCTTGCACTTTAATACTTATTTAAAATCTTTCATCTTGTGAGCATCATCACTTGAATCGTCAAATTTCTTTCTTGCAACAAGTGGTAGACTTGCTTGATAAACTTTATATTGGTTGAATTTTTTTTTGCTTATAACTCTGATATATTTCTATTCTAAACACTCCTCCAACAAGTGAAACATTGCTTATAAAACATCTTTTTTTTAACTTAAACTCTTATTTAGTATTATGATGTTTCTTTTTCGAAATCTTCCGCAATACTCAAACTCTGATTCATTCATGAATTTCAATATAGCTATGTGAGTTTTATTTCAAAAATTCCAATAAAAATATAAACCCATATGCTATGATTTTTCCCATTAGATTTAAATGCTTAATGTTTCCAATAATTGTTATCCATGACTTCATTTCTCACCATAGCGGGGGCGTAGGGTTGTAGACATTAGATAACCTTATCTCTAGTCATGTCTTGTCCTTAACCGGGGAGGGTTCCAGTGGGGCCTGCGAGGCACTGGGGGGAAAGAGTGCTAGGTTAAGTTTTTGTCTAGTGTTTGCATATGGGATTAACACCCCAACCTACGGCATGTTTGCAGCTCCTCATGCCCATCCGTCACTTAGTACGGGGCTAGGGTGTTGACATATTGTCTGGGTAGATTGGTTACTTGGAAATCATGATTTTTTTGGGCTTAAAACTCTTATTTAAAGGGGAAATCATTATTTTTCGCTAAACTCTGATTTATAAAAGGGGGAGAACTACAAACAAAAGGGATAAAATAAGTCATAACTCTGATCATTTTCAATGAAAGACAAGTCTAAAACTCCTTATCATTTACTTAAAAAGCTTGATCATGCCTTCTCTTTTATTTACACACTGTTTAGTGCTTTGTTTCCCTACCCACTTTTGCTAATAACAAAGGGGGAGAACTAACATGATAAAATGCAAAAGGGGGAGAACTAACATGATAAAAATATCATCCGCTATCAAAATAAAAAACCCAACATGATTGATTAAGTTGATATCATACATATTATGGGAGCATTCACATAGGGGGAGCATATATTTAGGGGGAGCAATTCTAAATGCTAAAATCAATAATTATCCTAAGTCATCACTCTCTCACACACACAAGTAGAGTTTCATCATGCTTACTTATTAATGCTTTGATTTATCATTAATGGATTTGTTATTATCAAAAGGGGGAGTTTGTTGGAACATGGTCTTCCGCATCTCCTAGGTTTGAGAATAACAAATCCTATGTGTATTTGATCTTGTGTGTTCAAGTGTGCAGGTTTACTAGGTCCACATGACTCAAGGAGTACACATGATGACTGCCCCCAAAATTGAGGCCAAAATTCGAAGAGGCTCACTAGCGCCGGCGGTAGCAACTAGCGCCGGGCGCTAGCGATGAATAACGCAATTCCAGGAGCTGTTATAGAAGGCGCTAACGCCTGGCGGTAGCGGATAACGCCGGCGGTAGCGATGAACACAGAAGGAATAAAAGCAAGGTTGCCGCGGATTGAAGATCCTGCCGCGCAAGAAGTTTCTTGATCAGGGATAGCGCCGGCGGTAGCTACTAGCGCTGGCGGTAGCATGGCGCACAAGAGGCATAGAGCAAATTGTTGCCACGGATGGGAGATTCGGCCGCGCAAGATCATTCCTAATCCGGGCTAGCGCCGGCGGTAGCGCTAGCGCCGGCCGTAGCGTGAAGGCTATAAATTGGATGCTTTGGCTCCGAATTCTTGATCCTCCTCCAATGCCAAACTCCAGAGCTTCGTGCCACAACAGAGAGAGGAAGATTCAGAGCGATACTCCCACAATTCCATAAAGCCTTAAGGAGATCCGTGGAGAAGATTTCAACACGCTTCATCATCATGACGAAAGATCGCATCGACTATGATCATACTCTGCGTCTTCGTCTACTTCTCCAAGAGATCCAAATAGAGGGAGTTTTTATATTATTGTCTTTTCATTTCATATCTTTTCTGTAAACGGTAGTGAAATCGCCTCGTGTAGGCGACTAGGTCTGAGGTAGGACTTAGGGCTGAAATTCGCCTCGTGTTGGCGACTAGATCTAGGTTAGGTCTAGGGGGTGCTCGAGGCCTTTCTGGGGATAGATCGGCTAGAGCGGCTTGAGGCCGTATCTGGGGAGAGATCGGCTAGAGCGGCTTGAGGCCGTATCTGGGGAGAGATCGGCTAAAGCCAACCGGTTCGTGGGGATACGAGTCGGTATAGAAAATGAAAAAGGATTTTTATTATTCGCCTCCGATCTCTAGCGCCATTGAGATCAAGTTTTGTAAAACTTTATTTGATATTAATAAAGCATGTCTCTTCATTATTGTTTTACTTGATTTCTCATTGTTTCAAATATTGCAATATTCCAAAGTTTTTCTAAATAAAATCTAAAGTTTTTGAAAACCCTTATTCACCCCCCCCTCTAAGGGCGCCGACCGATCCAACAATCTCCTCTTCAGGTAGGGCTGGGCGGCAAGGTCACTTCTCGCCCTCCTCTCTCCCTCTTCCTCCTCTTCGAAACTCTGCCGGATTAAGGATTGATGCAAGAAATCGGGGCACGACAAGGGAGACTCCGACTCCTCCCCGCCTCTGATTCGTGGTAACCCTATTCTCCTCCTTCCTCAAGTTTTTCATGGCGATGGCTCTTTTTCCCTTACCTGCCTCTTCCTCCTCCGGCAATGGTAATCTTTAAGCTTTCTATAATTTCGTTATTCATCATCTTGGTTATTATGGGAGTGGAAGGATGCACGGTGCTCTGGTTTAGAGGTTTGGGTCGAAGGGGGGGGGGGGGGGGGGGGGCTGCTTTACTTTCCTGTTATGTTAATGGGGGCTGCCTTGTGAGCTATTAAGGGGGGGCTACTTTACTTTCCTGTTATGTTAATGGGGGCTGCCTTGTGAGCTGTTAAGGGGGGCTGCTTTACTTTCCTGTTATGTTAATGAGGGCTGCCTTGTGAGCTGTTAAGGGGGGGGGCTGCTTTACTTTCCTGTTATGTTAATGGGGGCTGCCTTGTGAGCTGTTAAGAGGGGGGGGGGGGGCTGCTTTACTTTCCTGTTATGTTAATGGGGGCTGCTTTACTTTCCTGTTATGTTAATGGGGGCTGCCTTGTGAGCTGTTAAGGGGGCTGCTTTACTTTCCTGAGCTGTTAATGGGGGCTGCCTTGTGAGCTGTTAATGGGGGCTGCCTTGTGAACTGTTAATAAGGGGGTTGCTTTTCATAGCTCACGACAGGGTATGACAACTTCACTCTCTCTTCCTCTATATATGGCAAGAAGGTTAACTCTCACTCCCCCCCACTAACCCATGCCTCCTCTTTAGCTTGTCTACAAATTACTGTTTTAATTAATTAAATTAGTGGGTTGGCTGTGAATGGATATGGAGGAATTTGTTGAAGAGAGGAATAGGCTCTCGGGGGTGATGCAATACGTACCCTCCAATGGATGATTTCATTTATGTGGTGCCTATTAAGAGCTCGAATTAGAAGCCATAAGGAAAATATGGGAAGTTCCTGATGATGGTTGCCGGCCCGCATTGCTTCAGTGTCTAGTGGCGCACTTTGATGGGTTTTTCTTTTTGTGAAAATAATTTCTATATGAAGTGAGATTGTTGGCATGACCATGTGAGCTCCATTCTTATGCGGCAATCTCTATATGGAATGAGATTGATGACATGACCATGTGAGCTCCATCTTATGCGGCAATACCTATATGGAATTAGATTGTTGACATGACCATGTGGGCTCCATTTTCATACGGCAAACGTTATATGAGTTTTCATAATTTACTTGTCCTGGAGGTTGGGTGATATAGGAAATGGATCTGATGTTGAAGTAATGGGACCCCCGTAAATCTTCCTTTATGGGGATTTCTTTTCAGTATATTGAGGAGATTTATATTTCATCGTGCCTTGCTTTATTAATGTCTGAGTATTTAAGTAACGTCAATCTAAGAGGCGGTGAAGCTTTTAAATCCAAGCCTGAGATCAGGCTAATGAAATTTACTCTATTTTGAGCTTGATTTATGTATTGAATTGACAATTTCCTCCCCTTGTGAATGTTCTGTCCAAATGAGGATAGCGGCTAGCTTCATCTTCGTATCAGCCTTGGGAGAATTCCTAACTTAACTCGTGAGTTGTAAGGCTGTTAGGTTATGGCAAGAAGATTGCTGAACGTACGCGTTGAAATGGAAAATTTTGGTTTGCGGCTAAGGTGAGGGGAACGGGGTTTGAATTTTATAATGAGAAAACTGCCTTCGCATGCTCCCTTACTACCTCTCCTCCTCCTCCTCCTCCTCCCCCCCTCTTCCTTATCTCTTGATGCTTGGTTATTAATTTGGGATGCTCTTTACTTGTTCTCCTGGGGGCTGTTTATTTGGGCTGCTCTTTACTTGTTCTGCTGGGGGCTGTTTATTTGGGCTGCTCTTTACTTGTTCTCCTGGGGGCTGTTTATTTGGGCTGCTCTTTACTTGTTCTCCTGGGGGCTGTTGATTTGGAGCTGCCTCTTTTTTGTTGATTTGGGGCTGCCTCTTTTGTTGTTGGTTTGGGGGCTGCTCCTTGTTGAGTTGGACTGCAGGTATGTTGATTTGGGGCTGCTCCTTTCCTTGTTGAAATGGGGGTGCTGCCTCTTTTGTTGTTGATTTGGGGCTGCCTCTTTTGTTGTTGGTTTGGGGGCTGCTCCTTGTTGAGTTGGACTGCAGGTATGTTGATTTGGGGCTGCTCCTTTCCTTGTTGAAATGGGGGTGCTGCCTCTTTTGTTGTTGATTTGGGGCTGCCTCTTTTGTTGTTGGTTTGGGGGCTGCTCCTTGTTGAGTTGGACTGCAGGTATGTTGATTTGGGGCTGCTCCTTTCCTTGTTGAAATGGGGGTACTGCCTCTTTTGTTGTTGATTTGGGGCTGCCTCTTTTGTTATTGGTTTGGGGGCTGCTCCTTGTTGAGTTGGACTGCAGGTATGTTGATTTGGGCTGCTCTTTACCATTTCTCCTGGGGCTGTTTTGCCTTGGGGTTGCTCTTACCCTTGTTAGCTGAGGCTGTTTGCATTGGGGGTTGCTGTCAAAAACCAACTGCTGTGTTTCCTGTTAATTAGGGGCTGATTTCATGTTGTTTTTAGTCGGGGCTGCTCTTTGTCTTCTTTTCCGAAGGACTGTGGTTGTTGGTCTATCCTTCTAGGAATCTCATTATTTGAGATGTTCTTTGCTTATGTTTTGTGGGGAAATCGGGCTGGTTTATCCTTCCAGGAGGATGGTTGTTGGTTTACTCTTCCAGGAGCTTCACTATTAGAGGTTGAGTCGGTTATACATAAAAGTGGCGTTTTGAATGAGGTAACGAATGCGTGAGAGAATGGAATGACTATGGGAGTTGACCACCCATGGTCTACTATGATAAACACCTCGTCTATCTTCATCTTATTCATGTTTTCTCTCTTACTCTTCGATGCTACTTCATGTACCAAGGAAGGAAACAAAAATTCACGAGTATTGTGGGCTTGATCGCCAAACACCCAAGTGATTGGCGAAAGTCCACATGAACCCAGTTGTGCCTTATGTGGGCAGCTTGGGTTTGATTGCCAGCCGGATTAAAATAGTGGTATCTTCTCGGATGAAGATACGATAAGCTTATAAAGAGTTTATCTTCTCCCCTTCTACTGAGTTCTCGGGTGGATATATTGCTGATCTTAAAGAGTGTCTCTTTTCTCCTCTTATGAAATGTTGCCTTCGAGAAATAATATTCCTACGGGAATGAAATGTTGCCTTCCAGAAATAATTTCTACGAGAATGAAATGTTGCCTTCGAGAAATAATTCCTACAGGAATGAAATGTTGCCTTCAAGGAATAATTCCTACAGGAATGAAATGTTGCCTTCGAGAAATAATTCCTACAAGAATGAAATGTTGCCTTCGAGAAATAATTCCTACGGGAATGAAATGTTGCCTTCGAGAAATAATTCCTACGAGAACTAATTGACGCCTTCGAGAAATGTGACAAGAGATAAAATCGGATGGCCTATGAGTTTTACTCTAAGGCAACCCGCACGACGGACGGTTTGGGAGGGCAACCCGTGCGAAACTAATAGAACTACGTGGGTCTGAGGCCGTATGCAGGATGATACGGAGTACGTAGGCGGTGGTCGCGGGAAGACTGCCTCGGCCCAATAAGAATTCCAGATATCCCCTCCCTTATGAATGTTATATTATGTTTGTTTGTTAGTAAGGGTTGGATTCTTTTCGTGGTTCTAATAACTTGTCTTTAGCACAAGTGACAGGTGCAGATGAGGGACAACACTCATGGGTGGAGGAGGCCACAGAGCAGGCTACTTCAGGTATACGTTATTAAGTCGCATCTCCTTTTTGTGGTGCCCTATCTCAGGGTATATATATAATGGCAATGAAGCCTTGATGGATAGGATTTATTGCGGCGGCGAAATCAATATTACTCATACATGTTTTGAAATTGTGGTTTCTGTGATATTTAATCTTCCGCTATAAACCATGTCTTCCGCTATAAACCATGTCTTCCGCTAAGGGTAACAAAGCGCACACTTTAATGATGTCTTCCGCTAAAATACTGCTTCCTTACTCTGTTGGTGTGTAGTGACTTTCGCTTAACACCACCCCTAGGCGTGACATCAGAGTGTTCAAGGAAAAGGGTTGGAGAAGCTAGTGCCTTCACCCTTCGGGGTCGCTTCGGCGTCGTGCTAAAGGGTGGTGTGCGATAAGATCCCCCGGTCGGACCGTCGATCTGGAGGGGGGGGGGGGGGGTCTTACACTGGGCCTCTGGCTGGGGGAGCAGGATGAGAGGAGCTTGCTGTTGGGTTTTTCTACAACCATACATCGTATGTAGGCGCAGCAGAAATAAACAGAATAACCCAAAGGAATTTGGATCGGGGCATGAATATTGAATCAAGAATTTAACAAAATTGCTAGGTATGAAAATTACCTTTGCGGAGTTGGATCAAATCCAACCTAGATGCTCCAAGAAGATAAGTCCCGTCGTCGGCTGTCCGAGTCCTCACGTAGAATAATGTCTACGTCTCTACAACAGTCCACACGAGCCGGGAGAAGAAGACTACACCTTGCGCTTCCACGGATTGCTAGATCCGCTTCAGGAAGAACAACACCGGCGACAATCGTCGGAGAGGAGGTCGGCGGAGGCGAACGGGCGGCGGAACACTTCCGTCGGCTAGGGCGAGAGGCGGAACTCTTTCGTCGATTGGATTCCTACGTCTGTCGTGAGAACCCTAAAAGAAGTTCTATTTATACCCAAAGGATAAACAGACTTCTAGAAGAATCGCTATCCGCAGACCACACAGCAGAATTGGGGTTTCTGTTACAATTCGTCGGGATTCTACGGAACAACATTCGTCGAGTTTTCACGGGACAATTCGACGAATTCCGACGAATCACATCCGACGAATCCCGTCGAATTCTATCCGACGAATCATATCCGACGAATCCCGACGAATTCTATCCGACGAATCATATCCGTGAAAACCCGACGAATTCTATCCGTGTAAACCCGACGAATTCAGACAGCAACATTTGCTGGACCTCCCCCATTATATATGGTGATTGGTAACTTTTACCAACACAGTCAATCTTCCATCTTCTCCACATGCTCTTATGTGCGACTCTGCAGGCTCATATCGCGTTGGCAGTGAGACTACATGCTTGACCACTTCTAGATCATAATGGTAACTCCAACAGTCTCCCACTTGATCTTGAAAGTATCAAACAAAAACCTCACAAACAATGAGCGGCATTTTAGCAATGCATCATTGCTCCCCAAGCAATAAGAGTTCATAACTCATAAGCCTTTATGACCAATGTTCCAGCGTTGTCTTTGTCCCTTTGTCCCTTACATCCGGAAAGAACTAGAGGCATGGACCGTGTCACCCTCTTAATAGCTCAATCCAAATTTCTTGATCTAGAACGGACTTCCAGAGAATGGTAAGCTCAATATCACATATTGACTCAACCAAGCATGGCCATGCATTTCTCAGTCCAATTCCATCAATGGGGCCCATGGATGCAACTCCTGTTATATAGGAGAACAAATCCCATATCTGCTCACACCCAAACACCCAAATGATTCGTAATGTACCCAACGACCACCCTTATCATCAACCTTCTTCAAGGAAGACTTTAGATGACATCAAAGCACGCTCTTCCTCACTCGATGAATGCTGTGACTTCAGGTCAAAGGACCACAACACCATTGTCAAATGAGACCTACTTGTGACACTTTTAAGTAACAATCCACAAAGTAGTCTCAGGTTGGGTCTGTCCAGTACAACTTGTTCACTAACAAGTACCCACGTGATGACTTGATATCACAATATCATGACCTGTGAGAACCGGTCATCAGTCAACACACATGCTAGTCTTAATGTATCATCATCACCCTTAGTTTCTACGATGATACCTCAACCAGGGACCTTTTAAGAATGAAGCTTCGAAATTATAGGCTCTCACATTCAAGTCACGTACTTGATGTCCTATGGAAGCGAACATTCTAAGGGTATTTATCACGAATTTTATTCTATCATATAGAAACAGTATATCATAATAAAAGAACTTGCCATTAATTGTAAAAAGAAATAATTGGTACACTATTCATCATATGAATAATAAACAGCCAACAGAATATATATATTTTACATGCAACCCACAAGACTCCCACTAGAGTTGATCACTCAGGTATCGTATACCCATTGATCTAGTATGACCATCATGCTTTCTCTGCGCGAGAGGCTTTGTCAGTGGATCTGTAATATTCTCCTCAGTCGGCACTCTGCAAATGTTCACATCTCCTCGTTCGACAATCTCACGAATAAGATGGAACCGCCGAAGTATGTGCTTGGAGCGCTGATGGGATCTAGGTTTCTTAGATTGTGCAATTGCACCATTGTTATCACAGTAGAGAACTACGGGACCAACAATGCTAGGAACTACATCTAGCTCGCCGATGAATTTCCTAATCCATACAGCCTCCTTCGCTGCATTTGCCGCAGCGATATACTCGGCCTCAGTTGTAGAATCAGCAACTGTCTCTTGCTTGGAACTCTTCCAGCTCACAGCTCCTCCATTCAGGCAAAACACAAACCCTGACTGAGATTTCGAATCATCCCTATCAGTTTGGAAGCTGGCATCCGTGTAACCACTTACAACGAGCTCTTCCTTTCCACCATATACCAAGAATACATCCTTAGTCCTTCTCAAGTACTTCAGGATATTCTTTACGTCTATCCAGTGACATTCACCGGGATCAGACTAATATCTGCTAGTCATGCTCAAAGCAAAAGAGACATCGGGTCGAGTACATAACATTGCATACATGATTGACCCAATTGCCGAAGCATATGGAATCAACTTCATGCGGTCCTTATCTTCACAAGATTTTGGACACTGGTCCTTAGAGAGATTTACACCATGAGACATGGGCAAAAATTCTTTTTTGGACTCAAGCATGTTGAACCGCTTCAACACCTTCTCAATGTACGTACTCTGGGTCAAACCCAGCAACTTCTTCGATCTATCTCTATAGATCTTAATACCGAGTATGTAAGTCGCTTCACCCAAGTCCTTCATAGAAAAGCAGTTCCCTAGGTTGTTCTTAACAACTTTCAGGGTAGGTATGTCATTCCCGATCAACAGTATGTCATCTACATACAATATCAGGAAGACAACAATGCTCCCACTGATTCGCTTGTAAACACACGGTTCATCCTCGTTCTTGACAAAACCAAACTCTTTGATCTTCTCATCAAAACGAAGATTCCAACTTCTAGAGGCCTGTTTCAATCCATAGATGGACCTGTTCAGCTTGCATATTTTAGTGGCTTCATTTGGGGATACAAAACCCTCGGGTTGTGTCATGTACACTTCCTCAAGGAGGTTTCCATTTAGGAAAGCCGTTTTGACATCCATCTGCCAGATCTCGTAGTCATAATACGCAGCAATATCAAGCAATATCCTAATGGACTTTGCCATGGCAACAGGGGAAAAGGTCTCATCATAGTCAATATCATGAATTTGCTTGAAACCCTTAGCCACCAGTCGCCCTTTGAATGTCTGTACATTCCCATCCATGTCGGTCTTCTTCTTGAAGACCCACTTGGACCCTATGGGTCGTACCCCTTCAGGTGGTTCCACCAAGTTCCAAACATGGTTTGTATACATGGAGTCCATTTCGGATTTCATAGCCTCAAGCCATTTGTCGGAGTCCGGTCCATTCATAGCATCTTGGTAGGTCGCTGGTTCATCATCATGATCCATAAGCAACACATTACCTATTTGAGACACGAGAAATCCATATCTCTCAGGCTCAAATCTTGGTCTACCAGATCTACGTAGTACTTGTGTCTCTTGAGCAGGTTCTCTAGCTACAACATCTTGTAGTCCTGGCTCAGAATCCAATTCTGGTTCATTCACTACTTGTGGTTCTTGAACTTCTTCAAGTTCTACCTTTTGCGTCTTTCTTGATAAGAACTATTTCTCCAAGAAGACACCCGTCCTTGCGACAAACACTTTGCCCTCAGACGGTAGGTAAAAGTAATATCCTTTCGTTTCCTTAGGATATCCCACCAGATAACACTTATCTGATTTGGGTTTCAGCTTGTCAGGCATTTGACGTCGTACGTATGCCTCACAGCCCCAAATTTTAATGAATGACATACTGGGACGCTTCCCAGTTCATATTTCATATGGTGTCTTTAGAACCGTTTTCGTCGGAGCGCGATTCAGTGTCATTGCAGCAGTCTCTAAAGCAAAACCCCAAAAGGAACCAGACAAGTCTGCATGACTCATCATCGACCGTACCATGTCTAACAGAGTACGATTTCTCCTCTCAGACACACCATTATGCTGCGGTGTCCTAGGTGAAGTGAGCTGTGATACAATACCACACTCTTTCAGATGATCACGGAACTCATGACTCAGGTATTCGCCACCTCGATCAGATCGGAGTGCTTTAACCTTTTTACCCAATTGGTTCTCCACTTCATTCTTAAACTCCTTGAACTTTTCAAAAGTTTCGGATTTGCACTTCATAAGATACACGTATCCGTATCTACTGAAATCATCAGTAAATGTAACGAAGTAGAAATACCCACCTCTAGCCATAGAACTCATGGGTCCGCATACATCACTATGTACTATACCCAAAAGATTCTCAGCCCTCTCAGTATAACCAGTGAAAGGGGCTTTAGTCACTTTGCCTAATAAACAAGACTCGCATCGCTCAAATGATTCATTATCAAATGAGTCAAATAGTCCATCTTTATGGAGCTTGGATATGCGCTTCTCGTTTATATGGCCCAAACGACAATGCCAGAGATATGTAGGATTTGAGTCATTTGTTCTTAGTCTTTTATTATTATCTACATTATAGATCGGATGGTCTAGGTTCAAAACATAAAGACCATTAAACAATTGAGCTACAGCATAACAAATATCATTCTTAAATATAGAACAACAATTGTTCTTAATTATAAAAGAAAATCCAATCATGTCTAACCATGAAATGGATATAATGTTTCTAGTTATGGCCGGAACAAAATAACAATTATTAAGTTCTATTACAAGCCCACTGGGCAAAGAAAGACGGTAAACCCCTACGGCTACAGCAGTAACTCTTGCTCCATTGCCGACGCGCAGGTCCACTTCTCCTTTACTCAGCAATCTCCTCCTTCCTAGTTCCTGCACATTTGTACAAATGTGAGAACCACATCCGGTATCCAATACCCAAGATGAAGGAGCAGAAAGGTTTATCTCTGTGACGTAAATATTCGAAGCGGAGGTCATACCTCCCTTCATTTTCGGCAGACCCTTAATGTACGAAGGACAATTCCTCCTCCAATGACCAGCCTTGCCACAGTGGTGGCATTTTCCTTCCTTCACGGTGCTCTTCTTTTTCAGCGCAGAAGATTTGGGCTCAAGATGTGACTTAGGTCCCACCTTCGTCTTCTTGAAGCCCTTGGCCTTACCCTTGCCTTTATGTACCATCAATATGGGACTAGCAGCCTTAGCCTTCTTCATGTTTATCTCGGCAGTTCGCAACATGCCTAGGAGCTCGGGCAGTGTCTTGTCTATTTCATTCATGTTGTAGTTCAAGACGAACTGCTCATAACTATCCGACAACGATTGCAGGATAAGATCTGTGGCCAACTCTTGACCCAGAGGAAAACCCAGTCTCTCCAGGATCTCTATATACCCAATCATCTTGAGTACGTGAGTACCAACCGAGTCTCGAGCTCCCATTTTGCACTGAAATAAGGCCTTCGTGACATCGAACCTCTCTTGACGAGCTTGCCCTTGAAACATTTTCTTTAAGTGCTCGTCAATCTCCTTGCACCCCATGTTCTCGTGTTGCTTCTGAAGCTCAGAGTTCATGATGGCAAGCATAAGACACTCGACGTCTAAGGCGTCATCGGTATACTTCTTATAAGCATCCTTATCAACACGGGACGAGTTCCCGGTCGGCACCTCGGGGGCTTCTTCTTCCAAGACGTAGAGCTTTCGCTCTTGCCTGAGAACAATTCTCAGATTCCTATACCAGTCCATGTAATTCGTCCCACTTAGCTTGTCCTTCTCAAGGATAGCTCTCAGGGACAAGGTGGAATGTGAACCACTTGCCATGGAATTCTACAAGAATTCATGCAGAATTTAATTAGTACCAAAATTTCAAAATACAATTTATTTTAATTTGGACTTCAATTAAATACTCCCACTATTTTATTCAAATTGATAGCCCTCACTATCAATTCGGAGAGCCCATGCGAGCTACTCTCTTAGTGGACAAGATCCGTATTTCATCAACACCACGAGTCCGCTTTGGCGTTCCTCTCATAATGCGGTTATTTAGGTAGGCAACGCTTGCCAATTGCATCCTCATGCAACTCTTGTATGGCTGGTGAATAACTCCTTATTCACATCCATCATATGGTGCATGCCAACCCTATGCCTCTAGGCACTCAACCTTTGAGGTCACCTAGTTAAGTTAGACCCGATGTCGACAGTGGGATATCACAATTATCCGCTCGCACCCTTACCAAGATAGATTAATGCACCTTGCTTTGGCAAGCCCACACTTCATCGATCGAGGCAGGAAGAGTGTCATCCATCGGAAGGCATCCGAACACTTAATATTTGATGAAGGGATTTTAATTTTTAATAATAGGTTAACACTTAATCATGATCAACAATTGATCAAAGTGCACATCCACAGAAAAACAAGCTTTCTAAAATCCACATGCATCCCTTATGTGCACAATGTAAGACTATCAACCTTTGATAGACGAAAGGGCTAAATCTGGACATTTAGAACTCTTCCAAATCTTCAGATTTACATGTATTGGACAAAGGCAAAGACAACTCGACTTAAAGCAGTAGACAAGCTCGTCTCTCATTGTTGGATTCAAAATCCAAAACAATACAAGGGTTCATTAACCACTTGAGGGATGGTTACTGCTAAGGAGACAACAATTTCTAACAATTAGAAATTACCACGAAATCCCAAACGTTCCTGGCGGGGTTCCAAGGGGCTGCGCCCCTGGCGGGGTCTTAGGGGCAGAGCCCCTAACGGGGTCCAAGAAGAAATCTTGACATTTAGAACGCTTCCAAATACCTAGATTTGCACGAACTGGAATAGCCTAACTTCTGAAACAACATTCATGACCGGAACCTGGCTCTGATACCACTGTTGGGTTTTTCTACAACCATACATCGTATGTAGGCGCAGCGGAAATAAATAGAATAACCCAAAAGAATTTGGATCGGGCCATGAATATTGAATCAAGAAGTTAACAAAATTGCTAGGTATGAAAATTACCTTTGCGGAGTTGGATCAAATCCAACCTAGATGCTCCAAGAAGATAAGTCCCGTCGTCGGCTGTCCGAGTCCTCACGTAGAATAATGTCTACGTCTCTACAGCAGTCCACACGAGCCGGGAGAAGAAGACTACACCTTGCGCTTCCACGGATTGCTAGATCCGCTTCAGGAAGAACAAGACCGGCGACAATCGTCGGAGAGGAGGTCGGCGGAGGCGAACGGGCGGCGGAACACTTCCGTCGGCTAGGGCGAGAGGCGGAACTCTTCCGTCGATTGGATTCCTACGTCTGTCGTGAGAACCATAAAAGAAGTTCTATTTATACCCAAAGGATAAACAGACTTCTAGAAGAATCGCTATCCGCAGACCACACACCAGAATTGGGGTTTCTGTTACAATTCGTCGGGATTCCACGGAACAGCATTCGTCGAGTTTTCACGGGACAATTCGACGAATTCCGACGAATCACATCCGACGAATCCCGTCGAATTCTATCCGACGAATCATATCCGACGAATCCCGACGAATTCTATCCGACGAATCATATCCGTGAAAACCCGACGAATTTTATCCGTGTAAACCCGACGAATTCAGACAGCAACATTTGTTGAACCTCCCCCATTCTATATGGTGATTGGTAACCTTTACCAACACAGTCAATCTTCCATCTTCTCCACATGCTCTTATGTGCGACCCTGCAGGCTCATATCGCGTTGACAGTGAGACTACATGTTTGACCACTTCTAGATCATAATGGTAACTCCAACACTTGCTGTGCTGGAAAATTCTTCCGAGGCTTCTTCCTCTCGAACGACCTCCTCATTCAGGGCAAGACTCAGAGCTGGGGGCGGCGGAACGTTCAATGCTGGCGGTTGAACGTGAACTCAAGGAGCCCTGAGATTTCTTACAAGAGCCAGCATCTCGACTTGTTGTTCTTCCATCTGCCGCATGCGCCCTTCCAGTATTGCTGCGGGCGCAGACACTGCCTCTTCTATGAGAGGCGCATTGATAAGCGAGTGGGAGGGAGCTAGGTCGACGCGCCCCTCTGGGACTGATCCTTCTGTGGTGCGAGCACTTCTTCTTGTCATTACAATTGTCGGCAAGTGTTACCTTCAGTTATCTTTGCTGAACTTTGAGAATCGGTTCCCACAGACGACGCCAAACTGTTGTAGGTCGCTCGGGTGCTTTGGTAGACCGGTCGAATTGAACCACCTTAGCTCGAAAGCGAACCGAGCGCGCAAATAGTCAATTAGAGATTCGTTGAGTACACTGTGACTTTTTAACGTGGAAAACCCGGAAAGGGTAAAAAACTACACGGTCGGAGCTGTGCCGACCAAACATCACTATCTTCTGAGAGTTTACAGTTAGGTACTTAGAATTCGAGCGCGATAGGCCGCTGCTCGTTACAATGATATATATATATATATATATATAGAGAGAGAGAGAGAGAGAGAGAGAGAGAGTTCTAAAGGTGACAGACCACCTCTCAGAAAACTAAGTCTTTTTTCCTTCTGAGAATGTTGGAGAACAAAAGTGAGAATGCTGAGTCGCCTTTCGGGAGAACAAAAGTGAGAATGCTCAGTCGCCTTTCAGGAGAGAGGAAATCTTCAAGTCCACGAAGGAGATCTTCAAGTTCACGAAGGAGATCTTCAAGCGCCGAAGGAGAATTCTGTGGAAATCCTCAAATGAGCTCTCCTGGGTGCAGAAGGCAAGGTCCCCCCAAATGAAGGTTCTCGACTCCTTTTATAGATTTGGCCGGGGGTAGCCCGGTAATTTCGCCGTTGTAACCACCGTAACCACCTGGCGGACGAATCACGTTTTCCGGTTCGGAGCACACGAATCGCCATTTTTCGTAAATGACCGTCTCGCCCCCGGGCAGTTTGGGCAGTTCGGGAAGCTTCGTTGAAGGCGAAAAAGGCGACAAGCCGTTTCTGCAATCTGAGAAATTAGAAAGACAAAAAGTGAGCGTGCCCGAAATGTGAAAGTGCTCTGAGCGCGCTCAGAAGTGTTCTGAGCGCGTAACGAACGAGGAAGCATTCTGGGCACGTAGGGAAGCGTTCTTGGTGGAATCCAGAACCCGAAGAGCGGGCGGCGAGTCAGAAGAGGGGGGACTTACCCTTACCTCGTTATGGGGGAGAGTGGCTCGGCCGCAACTAAGTTCTCAAAGTGCGAGTTCTGGATTGGGAAGGTCGCATTCTTGGGTCATGTGATCTGTGGAGATGGGGTGGCTGTGGATCAGTCGAAGATTGAAGCTATTAGAGATTGGCCTATATTGAGAACCGTGTCGGAGGTCAGGAGTTTCCTTGGATTAGTCGGTTATTACTAGAGGTTTGTTGAGAACTTTTCACGAATGGAATTGCCCATCACCACTCTTACCCGAAAGGACCAATAGTTTGTATGGACGGTGGATTGTGCCCGTGCGATTGAGACTTTGAAGGAAAGGTTAATGTCCACTCCAATCCTAAGTCTTCCTAGTTGGACTAAAGGATTTCAGTTTTTTAGCGACGCGTCATGTTGCGGGTTGGGTTGTGTGCTGGTGCAGCATGACAACATGATAGCTTATGGGTCAAGACAGTTAAAGCCTCATGAGAGGAATTACCCCATCCATGACTTAGAGTTGGCGACAATGTTCTTTGCGTTAAAATTGTGGCGGCACTACGTGTATGGTGCGAGGGTGGAGATCTTCACGAACCACAAAAGCCCGAGGTATCTCCTGGATCAGAAATATTTAAATATTTAACAACGTAGGTGGGTCGAGTTCCTTGGGGACTTCGATGGGGCAATTCAGTATACGCCAGCCAAGGCCAATGTGGTGGCTGACACCTTGAGTAGAAAGTTTTCTGGGCAAGGTAATTGGATTGAAGCGCATGAAGAGGTTTGGCCGGACCCCCCACTATGGGGGGTGCGGCTATTCGCACCCCACTAGTGGGGTGCGGGCTAGTCGCACCCCAATAGTGGGGTTTGGCCATGGCGGCGTGCGGCGTGTTCCGTGCGAAAATGGCGGGTTCGGTTTCTTCAACTCGAGCGATCATGTGTTGACCGTTGACCCCACCTCTCATTAGTGGATGTTTCTCTAGATGCACCCCAAGGCCTTTATGAATATATAACACTTCTCGAAAATATCAAGGGTATGCATAATGACAGTCTTCCTCGAAAAGACTGCTAACATGTCTAATGATAGCCTACCATAGTAGGTATACGAGCTACACTAAAATCTTTTTTAATTTTATGGATTTTAATCATCACTTTTAATTGGGGGATATAGTGTAATTACTTAAATGAACATTGTATTTTAATTTTTTTAATAAACTATAATATATGATAAGTTATTATATTAAAACAATTTTATCTTAAAACAATAACGATATATTTGACAATATTGAATGTTTCACCAAAAGCAAATTTTCATTTTAATATTGTAAATATATATATATAATTATACGAGACGAACGGCACGGGCCTCCGACCCTATGTTAGTGCAACAACGGGCTTCGCCTGCTCTGGCAGCGGGCTACGCCCTCTCCCAATCGAGAGCCCGCCCGCCGTAGAATGTGTCCGTCGTCAGTTTTCAAAAATCTTTGTAAAATAAGGTGTTTTGCAAATAGCGGCCAGAATGTGGTATGCGAATAACGACCAACGCAAAACTGATTGAATATTCGCAGACCAACGTGGTTTGCGAATAGCGGCCAACGCAAAACTGATTGACTACGTGGTCTGCGAATAGCGGCCATGCAAAACTGATTAACTATTCACAGACCAACTTTCTCTATGAATAGTGGTCAACACAAAACTGTTTGTCTATTCACAGACCAACGTGATCTGCAAATAGCGGCTAATGCAAAACTATTTGACTATTTGCAGACCATTGTGGATGGTCAGTATTTTTTGATGTCATCACGGACGGATATGATTTTATCAATGGCTTTTTAATTACATATTATTCGCAGGCCACATCATTTCTTTTTAGAATAGTATAGAAAAAATAATATACATATCTTAAAAGTCACACCACACTTTCATTTTCAGTTGTTATATTTAATCAAATCTTAATTCTCATCGTTGGATCGTAACACAATTCATAAAAGATCCTGAACCTCATCTCGTGCTTATAAAACGCATTAGGATCCTCTCCATTTCTTCACGGTCCTGATGTAATATCACTTGATCCGACGGGTTCACTTTTTTCCAACATTTTATAATTTTTTTAATCTCAAAAAATTTACATCATTGGATATGTGTTAAAGTGCTTTAATGGAGGAGAGGATCCGGATCCTTATAAAACCCCCTTCCTGAATCTCGTGCTTCCTCGACTCCTCATTTCTTCATGAAATCGACACTAAAGCGCTCGTTCCCCCTTCACACGACTCCTCTTCTCCATGCATAGCTCCCGCGACTCCTCTTCTCCATGCATAGCTCCCGCGACTCCTCTTCTCCACGTATAGCTCCCCTTCACGCTCACTCCCCTTCATGCGACTCATCTCTTCGAGAAATCCGGCAACATTCAGCCCTCTCCACGCTCCTCGCTGATAGTCTAAAAATGACGAGTCCCAAATTCAGAAATCGCGCTTCTTTCATTTTTCCAGCTCAACCCATCCGGTGATATACTCAAAACGCCCCACGCTGCAGTGCGCCAATCTCTCATTCTCGCTCACGCATACGCCGCGCCTTGTCTGTTGCCTCACCTAACGCATCGCTCAACGCCACTCCCTTTGGACACATCGCCGGACGCCTCTCCCTCTGGTGCGTTCCCTTCTACGTTCCAACGGAAAAATCCACCCAAATGTTTTGCGGCCTGCAAAAACACGTCGTGCCCCATCTCCACGGCAGATCGGACCTAGATGCTCGGCGCTTCCTTGCTCTGTTTGCCCAGGAACTTACCGATTGAGGTAAGCGTTTGCTCCCAACTTTTTTTCAGCTTTTTTCCATATTCACGACAACTCCTCGTATAATCCAAATGTAAATTTCGTGTTTAGTTTCCCATTTAGGACCAAAGGAGTTTGCCTCCATACGACCCTAAAAAAAAATGAGATAGACTAGCCGTTATAATTTGTTTAGCATGAGAAATCGGCATTTAATGAGGTTAATCTGCCTAATTCTTACCATTCAAGTTCAATCTACAGCTTCAATCAAGTTTAATCAGTTAGATAATATCCATCTCCATGTGGATTTCCCATTCTTTGACGATTTAGCCACACTTGCTCAATACAATCAAGTTCCACTTCATGTTCTACCAGAGTTGTTGTTTCAGTGGATAGTGTTGGATCTTATGGCGCCTTTAGAAAGGGGAGTGAATAAGAGGTTTAAAACAAAGAAATTTTTCGAGAAAAGTACAGAAACAGGAAACTCTATTTCTGTTGCTACGACCGGCGTTAGCTGTAACACCCCACCCATTGCACAGTATATAACAGTAGGTCCGGCCGGGACCCTATGTCATATAAAGAGAACAAGCAAGAGGGTCGCGTATTCAGTTAACCAACCAACAACATCTCAGAGTTACACATTAGCGGAAGTAAGATATTTTAAAACTTGAACCAAAACAGAAGTCCACGACACTAAGTAGGAATGTCTGATATATATATATATACAAAAGAGTTTGACACTACGTCCATACATCACAAAACGTGTTTATCTGTTTACATGGTTTCCAAACATCAGCACGCAGATCGGTAATACTGTTGGAATATTTTCTCTATTATATTCCTATATTAATATAAAATATGATAATTTTCGTTTTAAAAAACTTTTACTGAAACAGCGGAACTTTTAATATGAACAGCAATAATAATAGAATTGTATGAAGGGGATGAGAAATAAAACAGAGTAAATATATAGATCAGAATCGAGCCTGGGTAAGGCGTGTGGTCACTGCCCTAAAGAAGTTGCACCACCCTCCGGCAGGGCTTTCAACCGATGCTCACTCCTCCAAGGTACAACACCCGGCTAGATCCCGAAACTCCGATGTGCCCGGACACCGAAGAAGCACAGAGCACCCGAACCACCACTTGATGAAGCAAACGTAAAGAAAAGGAAGCACGAAGAATATCGTCACAGGAACCGAGAGCACAAGAGCGTATGAGAGCATATTAGAATTGCAGAAAGAACGAGTATATATAAAACTCGGATCGCAAGATCTCCTCCAAAATAGGATCTCAGAAAACGGGAAGAAAATAAATGTCATAATAAATATTAACGGTTAGAAAAGTAAAGATCTTAACCGGGAAGAAATACGTTGAATATTTCCAACGTAATTAAAGACGAGAAACATGCATAAAGGAGCGGCAAAGAAAAGCGCGTAAAACGGCAGAACGCGTGAACGCAAATCGACGTTGCGTCAAGTGCATATCGACGCTACGTCGAGTTCTATCGACGCAAGTCTTATCGACGCAAGGCTTATCGACGCAAGCGTTGAGTCCTATCGACGCATGCATCGAATTCCATTCGACGCCACGCCACTCCAGCGGGCAAAACGACGCTACGTCGAAATCTATTCGACGCAGCTCCGAATTCTAATCGACGCAACTCCGGTTAAAATGCTATGAAACTTTTTGGAACAAAAAATACAATTCAATTCAATTATTCCCCAAATCCCAAATCCCAAATCCGAAATCCGAAATCCGGATCCGGTCCGGTGCGGTGCGTGCGCGCGCGCGCGCGCGCGCGCGTGTGGTTCATAGTTTCTCCTTATGTTCTTTTGAACAAATAAGAAAGAGTGAATACATATAAATATTCTTTGGCTAGAAAGCAAATAAGCAAGGTGGGACTAAAGGTTCATCATTTCTTTTATGAAAGGTTTCCCTCCAAATAATTTGGATTCCCTCCAATTTGGTTTTGAGCTTTTCCATCATAATGAGGAGTCCAAACACCAAACACCATTTAGCTCTAATCAAAACATTTAATTTATAATGTTTTATAATTAAAATTTCTAACAATCCTCCACAAAAGCGAAAAACCAAAAGGCGAACTTCATAAATATGATATTACTAATAATAAATAAAATCAAATACAAATTTGCTTCATCAAGTTGTATTTAATGCAATGGGTATAGATGGAATGGTTACCTTGAATCTATACTTAGTACATACTTTCTCTACCGAAGAGTATAATGTGCCAGAGGCTTTGAATTATAAACTTTTGACCGGTAAATTAGATAAACACACAAAAGATTGGTTGTTCTTGGGTTATGGCGGTGGGCGCGTTAATGGCCATGCGCATTCCTTGATTTTTCATGAGAGTTATTTTGGGTTCAGCCCGGATCCCAAAGTTGCGGCCTCACAACAACCCCCACATAGGTGGTGCCTCAAAAGATATTCGTAACCAATATCTCGCAAAAAAATATGCCTTTGGCAACCATTAAGAACTTAATTAAGTTCATCCTAACTTGTTACGTAGAGCACAACATCATAGGAATGGGGAGAAGATTTTCTCAACCTTATATTTTGTGCTCCCAACTACGCTACATCAACGGCTTCGTTTCTACCACATTGAACCCACTTCATGGGATCTCCAATCACATGGGTTGGGTATCCACCGTTGGCAGTAAATCATGTGGGCTTAAGCCTCATTCCCCTCGATGACAACAATATCTCCCTTCGGGACAATCCCTTGGTAAGATTATTAGCCAGATTCAATTCTGACTTTACATAGTTGAGTGATATCACTTCTTTTCTTCTTTGCTTCACGGACTTGTACCTGATTCTCATGAACTTATTCATTTTGGAATTAGTACTATTAGAAGCAGTTAAATCAATAACACTTTTATTATCACAATGTAAAGAGATAGCAGACATGAGGTTTTCAATTAATGGAATTTCACTAAGTAAATTTTTAATCCATTCTGCTTCGGCACATGTAGTGTCCAAAGCTATAAGCTCCGATTCCATGGTGCTTCTAGAAATAACTGTTTGTTTTGTAGAAGCCCATGAAATGGCAGCACCTCCAAGGAGGAATACATAGCCCGTCGTTGACTTAACGTCTAACGAATCAGTTACCCAATTGGCATCTGAATATCCTTCTAGTACTCCGGGAAATCCCGTGTACACTAAACTATAATCCATAGTTCCACGAAGATATTTAAATATCCTATTTAGTGCTATCCAATGTTCATCACTTGGATTACTAGTATATCTACTAAGGCGGCCTACGGCATAGGAAATGTCGGGCCTAGAGCGGTTAGCTATGTATAGGAGTGATCCTATCATTTGTGCATACCTATGTTGATCAACAGGTTCATTAGTATTTTTACAAAGTTTTACACTAGCGTCATATGGAGTAGAAGCGGAAATGGAGTCAAATAAGTTGAATTTAATCAACATTTTCTCAATCGAGTGTGAAAGAGATAATGATACGCTAGAATCATTTTTAACTAATTTCATTCCTAATATAATATTTGCTTCCCCCAAATCTTTCATATCAAAATTGGATGATAAATTATTTTTGGTTTCATTAATAATTTTAATTGAGTTTCCAAAAATTAAAATGTCATCTACATAGAGACATAACAAGACTATTTCATTTCCGTCTTGTTTAGCATAAATACATTTATCAAATTCATTAGATTTGAAACCAAAAGTTAAGACTACGGAGTCAAACTTTTGATGCCATTGTTTAGGTGCTTGTTTTAAACTGTAAAGAGATTTAATTAATTTACAAACTTTGGTTTCTTGACCATTGACCACAAAACCTTCGGGTTGAGACATGTAGACTTCTTCATCTAAGTCTCCATGCAAGAAAGCGGTCTTGACATCCATTTGATGAATGATCATCCTATGGATTGAAGCCAAGGCGACTAGAATACGAAGAGATGTTATTCTAGCTACGGGAGCATATGTGTCTAGATAATCTATTCCTTGTTTTTGGGCATAGCCTTTAGCTACAAGGCGAGCCTTATATTTATCTATGGATCCATCCGGATTTAATTTCTTTCTAAAAATCCATTTACATCCTATGGCTTTGGCACCGGGAGGTAAATCGGTTAGGATCCAAGTTTTATTTTCTAAGATAGAATTAATTTCTAAATTAATTGTTTCTTTCCAAAAGGGATAATCAGATGAAGTCATTGCTTCCTCATATGTATTATGACCTCCTTCAACTAGATAAGTGAAGTAGTCCTCCCCATAGGATCTTTCGGTTCTAACTCTTTTGCTTCTTCTAGGTTCATCATTTTCTAATGGTTCTATAGAAGAAGTGGAAGGTTGGTTTGAGCTAGTTGAAGGTTGAGATGAGTTATTTAGTTTATATGGAAATTTATCTTCAAAATAAGCTGCATCTCTAGCTTCTATAATGATGTTGTTAGATATTTCACTAATTAGAGAATTAGTGATGAGAAATCTATTAACACTACTATCGGATGCATATCCTATGAAAATAGAGTCTAATGTTTTTGGTCATATTTTCTTTCTCTTAGGTTCAGGAATTGCTACCTTAGCTAAACACCCCCACACTCGAAGAATTTGGAGGTTGGGTTTTCTTAATTTGAATAATTCAAAATGTGTCTTATTGTTTTGTTTAGATGGAATCCTATTAAGGATGAAGGAGGAAGTGAGCAACGCTTCTCCCCAGAGATTTTCCGGGGCACCGGACTCGGCTAACATGACATTGACCATGTTCATCAAGGTCCGATTTTTACGTTCAGCTACACCATTCGATTGAGGAGAATATGGAGCAGCCTTTTGATGAATAATCCCATGTTCTTGGCAAAATTGGGTTAGTTCATTCGAAGTGTATTCTCCACCTCGATCGGATCTAAGAATTTTAATCGATGATCCTAATTGATTTTCTACTTCCGCTTTGAAAATCTTAAAATATGAAAAGACTTCATCTTTAGTTTTTAATAAATATATGTAACAATATTTAGTAAAGTCATCAATAAAAGTTACAAAATATTTATTTCCACCTCTAGTGGGTTGGCGGTTCGAGTCACACACATCCGAGTGAATTAACTCTAAAGGTTTTGAAGTTCTTTCCACTGTTTTAAAAGGTTTCCTAGAAAATTTAGATTGTACACAAATTTCACATCTAGAACTTGGTGCAATATTAAATTTCGGAATTAAATTTAAAGTCATCATTCTTTTCATTGAATCTGAATTAACATGTCCTAATCTAGCATGCCAAAAATCTGAATTTGAACATGAAATAGAAGAAGATGAAATCTGATTTATTTCTAAATCAGCAACATTTAATTTGAATAAGCCATCACAAATATATCCTTTGCCAATAAAGACATCATTAAATGTTATTACAACTTTATTTGACTCTAAGACAATCTTGTAACCCTTCTTCACTAGCAAGGACCCGCCCACAAGATTTTTCCTAACCCTCGGCACATAAAGCACATTTTGCAAGGCTAGTGTCTTCCCGGATGTCAACCTAAGATCCACTCGCCCGCGTCCAAGTATTTGTGCCGAAGAAGCATCTCCTAAGATCACGCTTCCTCCACTGATGTCCTGAAAGGTGGCAAAGCAAGAACGATCAAAACAAGTATGAACATTTGCTCCGGAATCAAGCCACCAATCTGATGAACAAGTGAGAAGAAGACTAGGAGTATAATCTAACCTGAAGATAGGTTGAACCGGTGCTTGGATCATGTTGGCCTGAGGCTTGTCTCCACGAGACTTGCCAATCACGGGTTCTGTCTTTTTGTAGAAGCAGTTGGTGGACAGATGGTTTGTGCGGCCGCAGATGAAGCACCATTTCCCTTTACCTGGGTTTTGGTTAGAGGGACCAGGCTTGGGATGATTGGGTTTTTGATGGCGGGAACCCTGACGGAAAGGTTTCTTGAAGTTCTTTCCTTTCCCTTTGAAGTGATGGTGGGAAGAAGGATTGCCTTGCGATTCAGTGAGATTTACTTTAGGAGCAAGGTCTTTGGGGTTTTTAGAATTTTTGCTCTTATGTTCCTCCTCTATGCGGATTGCATTTTGGATTTGAACATAAGTGAGGTTTGATTGGTCATGCCTTAGTCTAGTGCTAAAGCCGGACCAAGAATCGGGAAGAGAATCAATAAGACATGCCACAAGATAATTTTTGGAAAGGATTGAGCCATCGGCTCGGATTTTGGACAACATCTCATCTAGTTGATGGAGTTGAGGATTGATGGGTTTGGAAGCATCAATCTTGAATTTGTGGAGGTTAGAAACATTGTAACGTTCTATACCCGCATTGTCTAGGTTATAACGTGCTTCAAGAGCATACCACAAATCCTTAGCCGTACGATATTGAAGGAAGACATCGTAAAGGCTATCAGACAAAGCACTTAGAATTCGGTTACGGCAATGATATTCAATATCTACCAGATCTCTATAAGGAACACGTCTTACGTAAGTTCTAGTGGTGTTTGCAGTTGAGGATGAGGATGAAGGTAAAGTTGAAGCGACTGCATTTGCAGCGCTAGGGATTTCAGTTTCTACGGCAGTAACATCAAAAATTGCAGATAAAAGACCTAAGGTGTTAAGCCAGTATTCTATTTGTGCTTGCCAATGACGAAAACCATTTCCATTGAATTTCTCGGGTTTGATCCCGGCAGAATCATCAGATCTAGAAGCCATTGCAGATTTCTGAAATTTAAAATATAAATAATAAACTGCTGTACATGTAAACAATAAAACAGATATGATCATTTTGATTATTTGATTTTATTTATTCTATTGATGTGGAAATACAACTTTAGATTGTTGGAATATTTTCTCTATTATATTCCTATATTAATATAAAATATGATAATTTTCGTTTTAAAAAACTTTTACTGAAACAGCAGAACTTTTAATGAAACAGCAGAACTTTTAATATGAACAGCAATAATAATAGAATTGCATGAAGGGGATGAGAAATAAAACAGAGTAAATATATAGATCAGAATCGAGCCTGGGTAAGGCGTGTGGTCACTGCCCTAAAGAAGTTGCACCACCCTCCGGCAGGGCTTTCAACCGATGCTCACTCCTCCAAGGTACAACACCCGGCTAGATCCCGAAACTCCGATGTGCGCGGACACCGAAGAAGCACAGAGCACCCGAACCACCACTTGATGAAGCAAACGTAAAGAAAAGGAAGCACGAAGAATATCGTCATAGGAACCGAGAGCACAAGAGCGTATGAGAGCATATTAGAATTGCAGAAAGAACGAGTATATATAAAACTCGGATCGCAAGATCTCCTCCAAAATAGGATCTCAGAAAACGGGAAGAAAATAAATGTCATAATAAATATTAACGGTTAGAAAAGTAAAGATCTTAACCGGGAAGAAATACGTTGAATATTTCCAACGTAAATAAAGGCGAGAAACATGCATAAAGGAGCGGCAAAGAAAAGCGCGTAAAACGGCAGAACGCGTGAACGCAAATCGACGTTGCGTCGAGTGCATATCGACGCTACGTCGAGTTCTATCGACGCAAGTCTTATCGACGCAAGTCTTATCGACGCAAGGCTTATCGACGCAAGCGTTGAGTCCTATCGACGCATGCGTCGAATTCCATTCGACGCCACGCCACTCCAGCGGGCAAAACGACGCTACGTCGAAATCTATTCGACGCAGCTCCGAATTCTAATCGACACAACTCCGGTTAAAATGCTATGAAACTTTTTGGAACAAAAAATACAATTCAATTCAATTATTCCCCAAATCCCAAATCCCAAATCCCAAATCCGAAATCCGGATCCGGTCCGGTGCGGTGCGTGCGCGCGCGCGCGCGCGCGTGTGGTTCATAGTTTCTCCTTATGTTCTTTTGAACAAATAAGGAGTGAATACATATAAATATTCTTTGGCTAGAAATCAAATAAGCAAGGTGGGACTAAAGGTTCATCCTTTCTTTTTTGAAAGGTTTCCCTCCAAATAATTTGGATTCCCTCCAATTTGGTTTTGAGCTTTTCCATCATAATGAGGAGCCCAAACACCAAACACCATTTAGCTCTAATCAAAACATTTAATTTATAATGTTTTATAATTAAAATTTCTATCAAATACATGAACCAAAAACACGCAAAACAGTTGGGCCTTCGAGGGACGGCAAAGCGCAGCAGCTAGGGTTCCAACCCACTATTTCCCGCTCGTCTCGCCAAGACCTGTAGAGCACAATCCACCAAGTAGTGGGAAAATAGGTAACAGGTCAGCTTAGCTAACCAACATTTATAACGACCCCACCCCATGTCGGGGCGGTGGTACTCCTTCCTTGCAAGCAAGCAATAGCAGCATATATTTCACAGGTGCGTGTAAGCACCGCATAGAAATAATCACCATATACGTCGACTCAAGGCCACACGTATCGTGCTCTCAAGGCACACTTCGGCGTACTCCCTGAGTTACACCAATAATCTAAGTTCTTTTTCAAACTTAGACAATACTAAGTACTTTTTCAACTTAGCTTCCAAGAGCTTTTACCGTCAAGGTTGTCCTGCCTTACGGTCTAGTCCCAAAATTTTCCCAGTGGAACGGAGGGGCGACCTCATCACTGACTAAGGGACGGGTTCGGTTCAGCTTTGTGCCCGTGCTCATACTGCCGAGCAAGTTAACTACTCGACACGGGTGCAGCTTCCCCGTGTGCCCGCTATTGGCTTCCAAGGCCAATAAAGGTGAGCTCGACGACCCTACCTCTCCATGCTGTTACACACCCAGTCCTTTTTGACTTAGGCTTCACAGTCTCCACATATTTGCTCACTGGAGCTACCACCAGCGATAAGACTACCGTCTGGCTTTACGACAGAATTCATTTCTGCCCTCTGCTATGCCTAGCAATTGCTAGTCTATAGCTTTCTGGTGCTACACCACAAGTCCCCGAGACCCAAGCTTCACACCCACATCAAAATGGCTCACTGGCACTAGCGCCGGCACTAGCGCTAGCGCCGCGCGCTAGCTAACAGAACGTCGTTCTGTCAGCTCTTTCGGGTATTTCCTGGAGGTAGCCTCCAGGACCCCCCTGCTGCACATCACAACACTCAGAACCCGAAAACAAGCATACATACTCGGAGTCTTCTCCGGAGTGCAATAACAACATTACCAATCCATACCAACCTGTCCAGATGGGCATCACACATTATGCCTATGTCTGTACAGCGATCCGGACTCTATATGCAATTTCTACGGGGATAAACCATATCGACCCATCAGAAGAAACCTATCCACTAATTAGTGGAAATCTTCCAGCTACTATGCGAATCAAAGGACTAGCATGTCCAAAGATTAAGGAGGCGAAGCATTACCCTTGGTGCTCATTTCGGTGCCATAGGGTGAAGCTTCCTCTCCATGAATCCAACGTGGCACAAGCGCGCAAGAGATCTCCTACCCGGACTTGCTCTAGCCAAAACGGACCTCCTTCCTCTTTCTGACCTTTGCCTTTGCCTTGGAGAGAGTCTAAGTAAGAACTTGAGAAGAATCCTCGATTTTGAGGGTTATATATATATAACCGCTACCGCCGACGCTACCCACCAACGCCTGGCGCTAGCCCAGAGGCGGTACAACCGAACCTATCCATAACCGCTTAAGGAATTTGTCGAAACCGCTAGTGTTACCGCCTGCGCTATCTTTCGTCGACGAATTCACTTGTGTTCAACATGATTCCTCAGACACATTCGTCGGGACATAAATTCGTCGAGAGAGCTACCGCTAGCGCTAGCGCTACCGTCGGCGCTAGCACTCGATGATTCGTCTTGATGCTTTCGACGATACACACAAGTCCTTTCGCCGAAACTCAACCCTTTCGATGACAAGAGCTACCGCCGACACTAGCCCTAGCGCCCGCCGCTAGCTCCTTAGCTCAGAATTTCGTGAACTTGTTGCACCTGAAAACTGGGGCCTTACAATTCTCCCCCCGTAAACAGAATTTTGTCCCCAAATTCAAACAGTGCAAATAATTACAAAGATACAAAATGTAACTTGTACCTTAACAGAACAATTCAGGGAACTCGTCACGCATGGTCTGCTCACGCTCCCATGAAAGCTCCTTACTACCGCAATTGTCCCAGCGGACTTTGACCATCTTGATCATTTTATTCTGCAACTGCTTAACATCTGTGTCCTCGATGCTAATAGGCGTGACCTTTGCCTTTAGCCCATCATCGACTGGCACTTGATTCGCCACAAACACTTGGCTAGGCTCTGGCACAACTTTCCTTAGCACTGATATGTGAAACACATCGTGCTAGCTGCTCAACTCTGTCGAAAGAGCGAGCCGATAGACAGCTTCACCAACACGTTCCAGTATCTTAAATGGTCCAAGGTATCTAGGACTCAGTTTTTTCAGGCGTCGAATCCTGGACACACCCTTTAACAATTTGATTTTGAGATAAACCCCGTTGCCCACAGCAAACTCAACGTTTCTGTGCTTGGCGTTATAGTATTTTGCCCGCCTATTGATAACTTCTCAAACAGAAGTTATCTAGCCTATTTTTAGGACTATTTGCTCATCATTTCTGGTGAAAATAAGTTTAATTGAAGTTATAATATGAGTAAATTCATATTTATTTTATTTATGACTAAATCGGTCTTTTTTCTAGGTATTGTTGCAATAAAAGCCAAAAGAAACGATTTAGAAGAAGGATTTTGTTCAAATATGCTGTCCTGAGAAAATAGTTGCAGGATCCTGAAAAAAGTTGCAACCTTGCCTGCACGAATTTCAGAATTTTAAATTAAAAAAAACTGCCATTTGCAAATCTAGAAAGAGGCGTTTTTTGGGCAGAAGTTGTACGTTTTTAGAGAGAGAAGATTCGCAAATAAAGGCAGTTATGGAGAGAGGGATTAATATATTATTATTCAAAATTAATTGCCCATGCCATTCCATTCGATTCTCCACTTTGGATGGGGCGAGAAGAGGACTGAAGGAGGAGAACTTCCGGGTTGATCGATGGATTGACTGCAGCGAAAGCATCCTCCATCGTTTAGTTGAGAATCTCAACATGTTTTGTAAGATTTTCCCAACCATTTTGCGTGTTCTCTCCGCCGCCATGAACTAATTCCTTTTAATCTTGTATTGTGAGAATACTTTGCCTTTTGTGTGATGATGAACGCTTGAATCTTGCTTTATGAATGTTTGATGAATATCTTTATTGGATCTATAATCTTTATTTGAAACTTTTGGCCAAAGTTTCATCCTTTTCCTACGCTCCATAATTCGAGAGTGGAGTTGCGTAAGTGTGTTATAGATCCGATATAGTATTTGAAGGGAGAAAGAGATTTCCCCTTGATATTAGCAACTTTGGTTTTTGTTCTTCATGCGGTACTTGTCTCTCCCAAGGGGGAAATAAAGGCTAGGGATTTCCGATATGTATCTTCTACCTTAAAATCGTTGCAAGATGTTCCACCACACATTTTATAAAGCCACCTTTATAAATTCATTACACTAGGCTTAGGAAATCACAGTACAAAATTATCTTTTTATAACTGATCACCAAGTAATTTTCTCTACGATCCATAGGTATCTTAATTAGTAGTTTTTATTATTCCTAATTTTAATGTTTCACAACCCACCGTTCTATTTGACTTGGATTTAAAGAAAGAGCACAACTGGTATTTGCATGCACTAAATTCACCACCTCTCCGTGGAAACAATCTTCACTTACTCATTATTACTTGATCCGGCATATGCACTTGCGTGTAATACGTATACCTATTTCGGGCGTATCAAGTTTTTGACATTGTTGCCGGGGAGTTTCCCTCTCGGAGAGGCATACAAGCATCACCGGCGGTGGAAGGGCACAACTTCAGGTTACGGTAAGCTTCCCGCCCAAAAATCTTGTGCATGACTTCAAAGCAAAAAAGGGAAGATGAAGGAAGTGGCCAGCAAGAAGGATGTCAAGTTCATGAATGAGGAAGCTTGGCATCGTTTTGAGGCTCTAAAATCCACACCTTCCATCTATAAAAGAGGCTTCAAAATGGAAATCTGGGAATGGAGCCGTGTATATGCCGCCCACATTTGAGCACTCCACTGGGAAACCTTCTGCCACCCGCGAACGGAAGCCATTCTCCCTTGGGTCTACGAATTCTATGCAAATGCCCGATACAGGGAGGGGGACGTCGTGATCGTTCGAGGTAAGAAAGTAGATTTCTATGCTGCTACTATTAACTCCTTATTTGAATTGGATAACATTGTGGAGGGGAGCCTGATGGGAATCCAAGCCACCGTTTCGTAAAGCGGCATTGCCATGGCTATCTGTTGTATCCCGCAACCCGAATGGGCACGCAGATCTTACAAGGTAGTAAAGTCGACAAGCCTGTCGAGGGAAGCCAAGTTGTGGCTCCTGTTCATTAACGCAAGCATCCTTCCGACGCGTCATATGAATAACATCTCCCTCGATCGTCTCACGTTAATCTACTGCATATTCAAAGGTATAAAAATCAATATAGGGATGCTAATTTCTGAACAGCTTGAACTACGGGTAAAGGAAGACAAGGTGCGGCCCCTATGGTTCCCCACGCTGATAACCGAGTTATGCCGCTTAGCCAAAGTCGGGAGTTAGATGTGCGACCTTGTTACTCAGGATGGGCATCATATTATCGAAACAGTGGAGGAGGTTAATGTAAAGGTGGCTGCGAAATCAGGCGGAAGGAAGCAGAAGTTGAGCAAGATGAAGGGGAGGGTTCGTCCGAGCAGTCTAAGGGAAATACATCAGCCGACCCCATCAAAATTGTGATAGGACAATCTCAGTGGAAGGGTGAACGTGGCTTGGCCACTAAAAATGCAGAATATATAAAGACATATCTCTGGTGCCAACATGTATACTTCGAATCAAGATTCGAAGACATATGTCGGAACTAGGTGAAGATGATGCGTGCGGCGAAGATCCCGGTGGAAGCACCTATCTACCATCTTCAGTCACAGTTTGATGAAGAGGGATACCTTCTTCACAGCAACCGGACTCGTGCCAACCCCGTCATGCTAGATCCAAATCAGACTGAATTTAGTGAGGAGGAGGAGACTGAAAGAAGATGACGACGAGGAAGAAGCTGCTGAGGATTAGTTGCTTTCTATTTTGATTACTCATTTGGTTATTTTTATTTTAGAATGAGAACATCTTATTTTGATATATGGGTGGATGTGAATATTCTTATGACATTTTCCTGCTGATCTTATTTTACTGCCCCTATATTTTTTTTTGATTATAATTCTATGCTCGCATTACATTTTATGATGATATTTTACTGCTCAAATATTTTACTGCTGGATGATAAATCTATTACTCATATTGTTTGATTGATGCTGCTGGATGATATTTCAATGCTTGATGATATTAATCGTTTGAACATGTTGTTTAATGCTGGATATGGTGCAACTATAAACTTGCATTTAAATGGTTTTTCTAGTACAAAATATGAGTTTGCAGGTTGCCATACTTGGGGAGATTTTATGACGCAGCATTTCTGAAAGGAGTTTAACGGAAACATCAATGAGCAGTTTTGGACATATTTTCAAACACTCGGATTTCAGGGGAGTATTTAAATTTCAACTTTTCTGCATTCCGTAGCTTTCCTGTATTTGTTTCAAGTTCTCAAATTCTATTTTCATGAGTAGTAAAGTCTCTTTGCTAGGGACTAGCAAAGGGCAAAAGTGTGGAGGTGGGGGTAGTGTAACCCCTTCCAATTGGGCGAGGATGGATTTTTCTGATATTAATTAACGATCCAAGTTCTTGTGAAGAATCTATTCTAGAGTACATGATAAATATAATTTAAGTGGATAGTCAATCCTAAGGGTTCACACCATTTTGATTTGAAGTTAACAAGATGGGTTAAACCACATTTAAATATTTCCTTTTTCGACATTACTCTTTAAAATAGTTTTCTTCCTAAAAATAGACCCGTATTGACTTCTAAAAATAATAATGAAAGGGTGAGCGATAACCGAGTTGGAGATGTAAACCAAAACATTGATGATAGTTAGTTATGATGATTAGTACTTCTCTTTGATCATTTCACACCATACTTCTTCAATTCTATCACCATTTATACCCTTTGAGTTTGAACTTTGAATTTCTATGCATAATTTCTCTAGACTTCTATTTGGTAATTCTTAGTATGCTCTTTAATTATGATTGTTTGTAAGAGAAAAATGTGAGAGTCGTAGTTGTAACACCTCCCCTGTAATGACTATATAATATAGGTCCAGTCGGGACCCCACATCACATAACCGCCACAGCTTCAGTATTAAAAGATGATATAACTGCTCAACTCAAAACTCAGATAACACAGCGGAAACAAAACTAAGAAATACAGAGATTGTCCACAACAACATAGAAGTAAAACCGGCCTTAAGGCCTTACAAAACCAGTGTCCAAGTCATCAAACATTCAACACAAAAGAAATCTCCAAAAGGGAAAAACTAGCTTCCCTAAGCTACCTCGGCATGCAAGCCGGAAACAAGAAAAGGCAAGTGCAGAAATGCAGGAAGGCAAAGTAAACACTCCATGAGGCTTTAGGCCTTTTTGGTCGGCGAGCTAGGTCCAGCCTGCGATCCTTGGCCTGCATCCAAATCACAAAGAGCCGTAAATGAGGGTCAGCTATGGCTGACCACAAACGGTGTAACAACACCCCTCCTCCCGGCCGTCCTAGCGGACCCCGAGGAACTACTTCACCCTGCAAGTCAGCACTTCATATGCACATGTATATAAAGAAAAGCAACATAAATAACAGGCATGAGTGTCACAACCATCATCCACGTTTCTATGTTGAGCAAGTAATAAAAAGGGGCCTACAAATGCAAATATGAATGCAACCCGGGTTTCACCCAAGACACCATAATGCGTATGAATCTAACACATCATCATACATCATTCATCACATCACAACCATAGGGTACTCATCATTTCCCCCAAAGGGCATCGTAGCCCAAGGCCAAGAACTCATGCTGTGATCCCACCTCGCCTGTCCCACCATGCCATCGGGCTCATCCATCAGCTCACCTGTTCTTGCCCCCATCATCGCATCAAGCATCAACGATGCTAGGCACTCGTGCCTGGACCCCACCCGCGCATGGCTCACAGCGCCATCGGGCTTGTCCTCATTCCAAGGCGTTCTCAATCTCATACAATCTCATCAATTTCACTACAATCAACACAGAAGGGGGGACTTGTCTTGCCGGGACACCCTCCACACATGACTTGCAATATCACCGGTGGGCCAGCCGACCACAAGGCAATTCCGCGCCTTCACAATACAAACAGGCATCATAAGCCAAAACTCACGCACAATATTTCCCCGCCCACAAACCAACATTCGTTCTCATACGAAAATACAAGGGCATTACAACGACGCTTTCGCCGTAATCGGATTTCTAGTAAAATCCCTAAAATGCGCGTCAAACAACATCACCGAATCGGACCAACGGTCGCGATTTCGGCTTCAACCACAATGCCTAATCCGCTAACGGAGCGGATCTCTAATGCAAAATCATGTCGGGGACGGACTCAATCGACCCGATGGTTCCTCTTGAACCAAGGCGACCCGGATCCCTCTCACTCGACGGATCCAGTGCCAAAATGCAGAAAAAAGAGAGGAAAAAGGGATGCCATGCACGCATCCTAAAGACCGGGAGGAGAAATGTCGTTACTGTTGAAACCTGCAACAGGCCTCTTGAGTTCGGACCCACTGGGGGTGCAGCCGATGCTTACTTCTCCCTCACTAGACTTTCTTGACGGTGGATGTGAGAATAAGAAAAGACCCAAGGCTGAAGCGAGGAGGTCCCGCCACACACCCGGAAGATCTTAGAGAGCTTCCCCTCCCAAACCAGAGCTCAACCGGGCACCTTGGAGGGCACTAGCAGCCGACCAAAAACTAGCCTGGAGGCGAGGATTCTCTAAAATCGGATCTCCTCCAAGGTGCCCTAAGGGTCTATTTATAGCTTTCCTAGGCTGGTCTGTAAATAGCCTGAATCCGCCTTTTAATTTTACTAATCGCACCCCAAATTGGTCTGCTAATAGCCTAACTCCGCTGTTCTGAAGGGCTATTTGCAGCCCACCAGGGATATTATGGTCTTTTTTCCCCTCAACCTTTGGGGCGAGTGGTCCGTGAGGGCACCACTCGCCGATCTCCCGCTCAGCTGGGCGAGTGCCCATGCTACTGAGCGAGCGGTCCGTGAGGGCACCACTCGCCGATCTCCCGCTTAGCTGGGCGAGTGCCCATGCTACTGAGCGAGTGGTCCGTGAGGGCACCCCTCACCGAACTTCTCCCTGCAGCGTACCCCCACTAACCCGGGGATCTCTCCACCTTCCTTAGCCTGGGCGAATGATCCGGCTGACCCAGGTCTCGTCAGTTGGCTTGAGGGACCCACTCGGCGAATACGGGTTGTACAGTTACCTTTTGAGATTTCCTCCTACCCATGAGAAACTTGCATAAGAATGGAGGAGAAGAAGCGCCTCGACGTCCCCTACGTGCTGCCGGTCTCGGATCGGCGAACGGAGCTCCGAAGCTCCAACAATGGCGGGAACTAGCTCTCTTCCTCCTCCAAACCCCTCCTCTCTCTCAAGCCCTCAAAACCCCAAAAGAAAAGGAATGATGAAAGGAAACCTTCTCAGCCCTACTTAGGGTTCTCCCACGAACCCCTCACAACCGTCCGATCAAGATCTAAACCAAACGGATGCCCCAATTTGCTATTTACGAATCTAGTTCCGTCAGCTACCGTGCGGCGGTAGGCGCTACCGCGCCGCGCTAGCTCCGCGAACACCCTTGCCGTCTCAGCGGCTCCCAGCTGAGAAGAAGACCTAACGCCAGCGGTATGGCTATCGCCCCGCGCTAGCAACATACCTCGTTTTTCACTTTCTAGCCACCTTCTACCGCACCGCACTAGTGCCTTCGACGAAAACGCGCCCCATCGACGATCGTCGACCTCTCGCATTTAACTACCGCCGGCGGTAGTACCTACCGCCCGACGTTAACTCGCAGAACAACAAAAACTGGGGTGTTACAACTCCACCCCCCTTAAAAGAATTTCGTCCTCGAAATTGCAAAACTGAATCAGAAAACTGCGATGCATACCTGATGCAAAAAGTTCCGGGAAGTCCTCCCGTATCTCTTGCTCACGCTCCCAAGAGAATTCATCTCGCCCGCATTTGTCCCATCGCACTTTTACAAGACTGACTTCCTTGTTACGCAACTGCCGGACTTCCGAGTCCTCCACGCAGATCGGACGAACCCTCGTCCTCAGATCCTCCATCACCGGCGCCACCGCCGCTTCGATCACGACGCTTGGCTCTACCAAAGCTTTCCTCAGCACAGAGACATGGAAAACATCATGTAATCCACTCAGCTCGACGGACAATGCCAAACGATAGGCTGCTTCGCCTATACGCTCCGTAACCTCGAACGGTCCCAAATATCTCGGACTCAACTTCTTGAGTCGCCGCACACGCGAAACGCCCTTGAACGGCTTGATCTTCCAGTAGACCATGTCGCCCACTACAAACTCCACATTTCTATGGCGCGCGTTAAAATACTTCGCTTGCCGATCCTGGGCAACCTTCACGTGCTCCTGAATCGTCCGCACGATCTCACAAGCATCAGTCACCACTTGCTTTCCCAAAAGCTTAGTGTCTCCCGCCTCTGCCCAAGACATCGGCGTTCGACACCTCCTTCCATACATTGCTTCGTATGACGTCATCTTGATACTCGCCTGGAAGCTATTATTATAAGCGAACTCCACCATGAAAAGGTGGTCTTCCCAACTTCTACCAAAGTTAAGAGCACACATCCTCAACATATCCTCCAAAGTACGATTCGTTCGCTCCGTCTGACCATCGGTCTGCGGATGGAACGCGGTACTAAACTAGAGTTTGGTGCCTAAACTTTTCTGCACTAACCTCCAGTCCTTCGATGTGAACCACCCATCACGATCACTAACAATGCTCTTAGGAATCCCGTGCAACCGCACAATATTTCGAACATAAAGCTCCACGAGCTTCTCCACGCCATCGCCCTTCTGATTCAGAATGAAGTGAGCCACCTTGGTCAGGCGATCCACTATCACCCAAATCGCATCGTTACCCTGCTGCGATCGAGGCAAACCATGCACAAAATCCATGGAGATATCGTCGAATTTCCATTCGGGGATAGGAAGAGGCTTCAAGAACACGCCGGGTCTTTGGCACTCAGCCTTCACCAAAGCACAAGTCTGACACTGGCTTACATACTCAGCTACATCCCGCTTCATCCCAGGTTACCAAAAGGATTTCTTCATATCCGAGTACATCTTTGTACTACCTGGATGAAGGGAGTACTTCGTAAAGTGAGCCTCAAACATCAACTCCTCTCGGAGCTTGCCAAAGCGCGGAACACAAAACCTTCCGCCTCTTTTCAAAATCCCACCGACCATCTCCAAAGCATTGCCTTCGCTTTGCTGAGCTTCCAACACCAACCGTTGGCACTCATCGTCTGCACTAGTCGCCTCTCGGATTCGATCCGTTATATCACACTGCATTTCAATCCAGTTCAACCGAGCTATGCTAGACTCACCTCTAGCCACACAAGCAATGTCAAGAGACTCCAAGTCTCGCACCAAACGCTCGTCATGCGCCTCAATCCAATTACCTTGCCCAAAGTACTTCCCACTCAAGGCATCCGCCACCACGTTGGCTTTACCTGGCGTATACTGAATCTCCACGTCATAGTCCCCAAGGAACTCGACCCACCTACGCTGCCACATATTCAGATCCTTTTGGTTTAGGAGATACCTCAGGCTCTTGTGATCCGTGAAGATCTCCATCTTTGCACCATATACGTAGTGCCGCCACAATTTTAACGCAAAGATTACCGCCGCCAACTCCAGATCATGGACGGGGTAATTCCTCTCATGAGTCTTTAACTGCCTTGACCCATAAGCTATCACATTGCCGTGCTGCACCAGCACGCAACCCAAACCGCAACCTGATGCGTCACTGAAAATCTGAAATCCTTCCATCCCACTAGGAAGACTAAGGATCAGAGCAAACATCAACCTTTTCTTCAAATTCTCAAACGCACGGGCACACTCCGGCGTCCATACGAACTTTTGGTCCTTGCGAGTAAGAGTGGTGAGGGGGCAATGCCACCCGCGAGAAGTTCTCCACGAACCTTCTGTAGTAATCGACTAGTCCAAGGAAACTCCGGACTTCCGCCACGATTTTCAAAACAGGCCAATCTCTAATGGCTTCAATCTTCGCCAGATCTACCGCCACCCCCATCTCCACTGATCATGTGACCCAAAAATGCCACCTTCTCGATCCAAAACTCGCACTTCGAGAACTTAGCATAAAACTGGTTCTCCCTTAGAGTCTGCAATACCCTCAAGTGAGACTCATGCTCCGCTTCCGATTTTGAATATACCAAGATATCATCTATGAACACCACCACAAACGAATCCAAAAACGGTCGAAAAACCCTGTTCATCAAATCCATGAACACAGATGGCGCGTTCGTCAGTCCGAACGGCATCACCGAAAACTCATAGTGGCCATACCGAGTCCCAAACGCTGTCTTGGCAATGTCCTCTTCTCGAATCTTCAACTGGTAGTACCCCGACTTCAAGTCCAACTTGGAGTACACCACCGACCCCACTAACTGGTCGAACAGATCATCGATTCGGGGAATCAGGTATTTATTCTTGACGGTCAACTTATTCAGTTCACGGTAATCAATGCACAACCACATACTTCCGTCCTTTTTCTTCACGTACAATACCGACGCGCTCCACGGCAAAGAGCTGGGCCTAATGTACCCTTGCTCTAACAATTCTTGCAACTGAACCTTAAGCTCGGCCTGTTCCTTCGGTGCCATCCTAAACGGAGGACGCGACACCGACCTCGCACCCGATACCAACTCTATCGAAAAATTGATTTCACGCCGAGGAGGTGCTCCCGAAAGCTCCTCGGGGAATACATCCTCACACTCTTTCACCACCGGAACATCTCCAATAGCCAACCTTGTGGAGTGAGTCTCCAACAAAGCTATGAACGCCTCACCTCTTTGGTTTACCGCACGCCTCACTTGCATGGCGGAAATCAGGGAGCAAGCCACTCCGCTTAAGCCTTCAAACTTGACCTCTGCTCTACCCTTGCCTCTCAGGGTTACCACCTTCAACTGGCAGTCAATACTAGCTCGCTGCTCTGCAAGCCAGTCCATCCCTAAGATAACGTCAAATTCGGCCAGTGGCAGAATTGCTGCTACCAACTCGAAATCGCAATCGCAAATTTGCAACACAATGCGTCATTCCCTCACGGTGGTCATGAAAGACCCATTCGGTATGCGCATGATCAGTACCACCTCTACCTTGACAGACTCAACACTGATCCCTCGGGTAAAGCTTCCCGCAAGAAAAGACTGATGCTCCCGTGTCGAACAACACTTGAGAGGGGTAACCAAAGACTAGCACGAAACCTAGATACGCGCACAACAAATACGAAAGATCGCAAATAGCTTTAAGATAACAAACGAAAATCTAAACTTCTCGTACCTGCCGTCACATCGGGTTGACGAAACGTCTCTTGCTGCCCAAGGGCAGAATCACTAGGCTGCACCGGAGGAAAGCGTTAAGCGCTCGACTCCACTGATTTTCCCTTTTCCGCATAACTAAGATCGGAACACACCGACTGTTCTAGCCCCTGCTCCGACTCAGCTCCACCCTCAGAATAGAACCGAGCGATGTGGCCCACCTTGCCACACTTAAAGCACGACATGGGTCCTTTGGAGCGGATCTTCCTAGAAGCTGCACCGCTTCTCCCACTAGGCTTAAAGGAACGAAATCTTTTCCTTCCTCGGCTTCCCTCCGATTTCCACTGTGATTTGGAAGGTTCCCCTTCACATCGCTCTGCTCCAACGTCCTTTCAACTCTGGGCTTGGTCGGAATATCTCTCCAACGCTCTAGGAACTGTCAACTCTCGAGCTCCATCTGGTGTGACAGGCGTCGCAACCGACGACACTCTCGCCGCTAGAGCTGACACCAAAGCTTCTGCTAGCATACGACAGAAATCAACCGGGGACATGCCCACAATCATGAGGCCCGGAGCAGTAGCACTGCTCCCCGGAGGCTCCTCCTGCCTCCTCGACGTCCCTGCATTGTCGCCAACATCCTAGCACAAGCAATGAAACAAACTAATCAAGCTCTACTCGCGAGACTCGAACACAGGGATACTCATGATCCCGCACAATACTCCTATGTGGACAATCTCTTTACGCGATCCGAAAACACTAAACCTCGCAAGAACACTCAACCTAGCTCTGATACCAAATTGTAACACCTCCCCTGTAATGACTATATAATATAGGTCCGGCCGGGACCCCACAGCATATAACCGCCACAGCTTTAGTATTAAAAGATGAAGCTAATTTGAAAACTCTAAATCCCCTCTCTAATATTTCCCTCTCATTCTTGTGGCCGCCCCCTCTCTACTCCCCCCTCTCCAAGTTTCGGCCAAAGGAGGCCGCCCCTCCTCTCCTCCTCTTTCTAGCCGTCGACCGCCCTCTCCTCTTGGAGTCCCACCCCTATTCTCCCCTCTAGCTGCCCCCTCTCTACCAAGTATTCTCCCACCACCTTTTCTCTCTCCTATTCTTGGACGGTTCTTCATCCTCTACGGATTCCTCCAAGGGAACTAAGTGATATTCGGCGGATCTTGGATACGGTGAAGCATAGACGGCGAACGGATTCCTCTCCAAACAACGTGCTTCAGGTGGATCCGAAAAGAAATGGTCGGGCGAGTGTATTGCTTGAGGCCAATCCAATCTCAAGCGGGTAACGAACAAACCACTAGTGTGATTTCTCTCTTGATTTTCCTTGTGGTGGATTTCTGTGGCGTGATCTTCGAATCACTAATTTATTTTCGTGGTTTTCTTCATATTGGAATTTTGCATTTCATCCGTTATTTTAATATTCGAAGGGGTTTGGCGAGCCCCGCTTTTTGTTGGGAGAGATCAACCATTTTCCGAATCGATATTTTTCGGTGGATCTCTTTTGGTACAACGCATAGCTTGATCGGATTTGAACGTGTTAAGGATGAGTATGTCAATTATCTGGACTTTAAAGAGATATATTTTCCACTCAAGGCAATGCGCCCACGACCATTTTCGCGTATTATATTCGCGACGGCTACCTATTTAGGCATGCCTCACTTTGTATCCCTCGCTCGTCCCTTCGCCATTTCATTGTGTGGGAGTTGCATAGTGGTGGTCTAGGCGGTCATTTTGGACGCGACAAAACCATCACGTTAGTAGAGGACAAGTTTTATTGGCCGAGTCTTAAGTCTACGGTGCATAAGATTGTGAGTAGTTGCCGGACTTGCCAATTTGCTAAGGGGAACAAAACGAATGCGGGGCTTTATACCCCTCTCCCGATTCCTTCCGTACCTTGGGAGGATATTAGTATGGATTTCATTCTAGGTCTTCCTGTCACTTTTCATCGTAACGATTCCATTCTGGTGGCCGTTGATCGATTCTCCAAAATGGCGTATTTTATTGTGGGTGATAAGACCGACGATGCATCTCATGTAGCAAAGTTATTTTGTAAGGAAGTCGTTGGACATCGGGGCGTTCCTAATCTATCGTCACTGATCGGGATGTGAAGTTCACTAGTTATTTCTGGAAGACCTTGTGGCGAATCATGGGCACTAAGCTCTTGTTTTCCTCTGCCTACCATCCGCAAACGGATGGGCAAACGGAGGTAGTGAATCGGAGTTTGGGTAGTTTATTACGGTGTCTCGTTGGTGACCACATGGGTACGTGGGACCTCGTCCTTCCCCATGCACAATTGGCTTACAATAATTCTAAAAATAGGTCCACCGGGTTGTCCCCAAATGAGATCGTGCACGGCTATAAGGCCCCTGTGCCACTTGACTTAATTCCGTTACCTCCATCTTACAAGTCGAGTCAATTTGCACAGGATTTTGCCGCTCATGTTCATGAATTATATAAACACGTTAAGGACACGCTCGAAACTCAATACACGTCTTATCAAGTCCAGGCTAACGTACATAGGAGGGCATCCCACTTGAAAGTTGGCGACGTTATGGTGCGTCTTGTCCCTGAACGGATGCCTTCGGGTTCCATAAAAAAGTTGGCTAATCGGCGAGCGGGCCCGTTTCGAATATTAAAAAAACTAGGAGAAAATGCGTTTCTTTTGGAGTTACCCACTGATTGGGGCATCTCCTCCATTTTCAATGTTTCTGATTTAACTCCGTATGTTTCTCCACCACTTGATTTATCGGTCTGCCCGTTTGGTTCCACTTCTTTATCTAATGGGTCTGGGGGTGAGGTTATGCCCAGATCACTCTCTTCTTCGGTCCCCACTGGAGGTACGTTGAATGTTGATGACAGAATTAATTCTCCTTATTTGCCTAATGCGTTTCCAAGGTTCCCCCGAACCATTTATGTTCCTGACAGGATCCTTAGAGATGAAAAGCTTTCCTCGCCCGGTGGTTCCAGTCGCCGCTACTTGATTCGTTGGCGTGACCGTCCAGCCTCCGATGACTCGTGGCTTCCAGAGTCGGAGGTGACACTTTTGGATGATGCTCTTCTCCGCCGCTACCACCGCGACAACTCATCGGTGATGAGTACTTTTGAGAGGGGGAGGATTGATGGCGACGACGGCCCTCAACGTGAAGATATTGCGGATGGCGCGTTTATGGGTGACGACGTTTCTCTAACCAAAGATTCACCCCATCGCCGCCGCGGTGACATGTATGAAGAACGACGTTACAACCTTCGCCCGAGGCGCCAACATAAAAATTAATAATTATAATAATTTTATTATAATTATTAATTTAATTTTATCGTGCTTTATTTATATTTTCATGTTGTATTTTTAATTTGGACAACATTTAGACATTTCTGTGGCAAGCCTATATAAGGCTAACTTGTATTTGTTTTAAGGATTATTGATGAAGCTAATTTGAAAACCCTAAATCCCCTCTCTAATATTTCCCTCTCATTCTTGTGGCCGCCCCCCTCTCTACTCCCCCCTCTCCAAGTATCGGTCAAAGGAGGCCGCCCCCTCCTCTCCTCCTCTTTCTAGCCGCCGGCCGCCCTCTCCTCTTGGCGTCCCGCCCCTATTCTCCCCTCTAGCCGCCCCTCTCTACCAAGTATTCTCCCACCACCTTTTCTCTCTCCTATTCTTGGACGGTTCTTCATCCTCTACGGATTCCTCCAAGGGAACTTAGTGATATTCGGTGGATATTGGATACGGTGAAGCATAGACGGCGAACGGATTCCTCTCCAAACAACGCGCTTCTGGTGGATCCGAAAAGAAACGGTCGGGCGAGTGTATTGCTTGAGGCCAATCCAATCTCAAGCGGGTAACGAACAAACCACTAGTGTGATTTCTCTCTTGATTTTTCTTGTGGTGGATTTCTGTGGCGTGATCTTCGAATCACTAATTTATTTTCGTGACTTTCTTCATATTGGAATTTTGCATTTCATCTGTTATTTTAATATTCGAAGGGGTTTGGCGAGCCCCGCTTTTTGTTGGGAGAGATCAACCATTTTTCGAATCGATATTTTTCGGTGGATATCTTTTGGTACAACGCATAGCTTGATCGGATTTGAACGTATTAAGGATGAGTATGTCAATTGTCCGGACTTTAAAGAGATATATCTTTCCACTCAAGGCAATGCGCCCACGACCATTTCCGCGTATTATATTCGCGACGGCTACCTATTTAGGCATGCCAAACTTTGTATTACTCGCTCGTCCCTTCGCCATTTCATCGTGTGGGAGTTGCATAGTGGTGGTCTAGGCGGTCATTTTGGACGCGACCAAACCTCACGTTAGTAGAGGACAAGTTTTAGTGGTCGAGTCTTAAGTCTACGGTGCATAAGATTGTGAGAAGTTGCCGGACGTGCCAATTGGCTAAGGGGAACAAAACGAATGTGGGGCTTTATACCCCTCTCCCGATTCCTTCCGTACCTTGGGAGGATATTAGTATGGATTTCATTCTAGGTCTTCCTGTCACTTTTCGTCGTAACGATTCCATTCTGGTGGTCGTTGATCGATTCTCGAAAATGACGTATTTTATTGCGGGTAATAAAACCGACGATGCATCTCATGTAGCAAAGTTATTTTTTAAGGAAGTCGTTGGACATCAGGGCGTTCCTAAATCTATCGGCACCGATCGGGATGTGAAGTTCACTAGTTATTTCTGGAAGACCTTGTGGCGAATCATGTGCACTAAGCTCTTGTTTTCCTCAGCCTACCATCCACAAACGGATGGTCAAACGGAGGTAGTGAATCGGAGTTTGGGTAGTTTATTACGGTGTCTCGTTGGTGACCACAAGGGTACGTGGGACCTCATCCTTCCCCATGCACAATTGGCTTACAATAATTCTAAAAATAGGTCCACCAGGTTGTCCCCAAATGAGATCGTGCATGGCTATAAGGCCCCTGTGCCACTTGACTTAATTCCGTTACCTCCATCTTACAAGTCGAGTCAATTTGCAGAGGATTTTGTCGCTCATGTTCATGAATTACATAAACACGTGAAGGACACGCTCGAAACTCAATACGCGTCTTATCAAGTCCACGCTAACGTACATAGGAGCGCATCCCACTTGAAAGTTGGCGATTTGGTTATGGTGCGTCTTGTCCCTGAACGGATGCCTTCGGGTTCCATAACAAAGTTGGCTAATCGGCGAGCGGGCCCATTTCGAATATTAAAAAAACTAGGAGAAAATGCGTTTTTTTGGAGTTACCCACTTATTGGGGCATCTCCCCCATTTTCAATGTTTCAGATTTAATGCCGTATGTTTCTCCATCACTTGATTTATCGGTCTGCCCGTTTGGTTCCACTTCTTTATCTATTGGGTCTGGGGGTGAGGTTATGCCCGGATCGCTCTCTTCTTCGGTCCCCACTGAAGGTACGTTGAATGTTGATGACAGAATTAATTCTCCTTATTTGCCTAATGCGTTTCCAAGGTTCCCCCGAACCATTTATGTTCCTGACAGGATCCTTAGAGATGAAGTGCTTTCCTCGCCTGGTGGTTCCAGTCGCCGCTACTTGATTCGTTGGCGTGACCGTCCAGCCTCTGATGACTCGTGGCTTCCAGAGTCGGAGGTGACACTTTTGGATGATACTCTTCTCCGCCGCTACCACCGCGACAACTCATCGGTGATGAGTACTTTTGAGCGGGGGAGGATTGATGGCGACGACGGCCCTCAACGTGAAGATATTGCGGATGGCGCGTTTATGGGTGACGGCGTTTCTCCAACCAAAGATTCACGCCATCGCCGCCGCGGTGACATGTATGAAGAACGGCGTTACAACCTTCACCCGAGGCGCCAACATAAAAAATAATAATTATAATAATTTTATTATAATTGTTAATTTAATTTTATCATGCTTTATTTATATTTTCATGTTGTATTTTTAATTTGGACATCATTTAGACATTTCTGTGGCAAGCCTATATAAGGCTAACTTGTATTTGTTATAAGGATTATTGATGAAGCTAATTTGAAAACCCTAAATCCCCTCTCTAATATTTCCCTCTCATTCTTGTGGCCGCCCCCCTCTCTACCCCCCCCCCCCCCCCCCCCCCCCCCCCCCCCTCTCCAAGTTTCGTCCAAAGGAGGCCGCCCCCTCCTCTCCTCCTCTTTCTAGCCGCCGGCCGCCCTCTCCTCTTGGAGTCCCGCCCCTATTCTCCCCTCTAGCCGCCCCTCTCTACCAAGTATTCTCCTACCACCTTTTCTCTCTCCTATTCTTGGACGGTTCTTCATCCTCTACGGATTCCTCCAAGGGAACTAAGTGATATTCGGCGGATCTTGGATACTGTGAAGCATAGACGGCGAACGGATTCCTCTCCAAACAACGCGCTTCTGGTGGATCCGAAAAGAAACGGTCGAGTGAGTGTATTGCTTGAGGCCAATCCAATCTCAAGCGGGTGACGAACAAACCACTAATATGATTTATCTCTTGATTTTTCTTGTGGTGGATTTCTGTGGCGTGATCTTCGAATCACTGATTTATTTTCGTGGTTTTCTTCATATTGGAATTTTGCATTTCATCCGTTATTTTAATATTCGAAGGGGTTTGGCGAGCCCCGCTTTTTGTTGGGAGAGATCAACCATTTTTCGAATCGATATTTTTCGGCTGATCTCTTTTGGTACAACGCATAGCTTGATCGGATCGGGTGGGTCCATTTCGCTTGATTGAACATTGGCTTATCGCCTGAAAGTGGAGTTTTATTTCTTATTTATCTGTTAAAACTCTTGTTTAAGTTTGCTTTCAAAATAAGTGATATATATAAATATATATGATGCTTGATGATTGAAAGATAAATACAAACAGTAGGAGTGTATAAATAAAACACAGCACAGGAAATAAAACAAACAAACAAGAAGCAATCCAGATGACACAGAGAAATATAGTAGTTCCCTAAAACCTGGGTACGTCTACTCATCTACCCACTGGTAGGAATCCACTAGGAGGTTGTTGATAAGGTGCCCTCACACCAAGGTGATTTTGATAAGGTGACCACACACCAGGTGAGCTGTTGATATAGTGCTCTAACCAAGATGCAGGTTTTTGCTAAGGTGCCCTGTCACCGGGAGTTAACTTTTGAAGGGAGTTATAAACCTGTACAAGAAGTGGAAAGGAATAAAAGGAAAAACAGAATGGTTTGTTGTTCTTCTCTATATGAGAAGACTCTTGAAGATCCTGATTTGAAGTTGAATGGATCTTGATGAAGATGTTGAAGAGCTCCCCCTGTCTGATGTAAATTGATGACAGTTCTGGAGTCCTCTTCTCTTGATTGTACAAACACTCCTTTCTTCTTATGCAGTGATGATCCTGAGCAAATGGTTGTGATTGGTGTCTCAGGATATATGTGATCTGCAAGAAGATGTTAGCAAAAAGAAGATATACAAAAATAGATCTGCTTCTTTTTGTATCTGTGTGTTCTCTATCTATATTCCTATTTCTCTCTGTCTATGTCTATATATTTTCTGCTCTTCTCTTAATATATATAATCCAGAGAAGGCTTTTTGAATTCTTGCTGGGAATAAGGAAAGAGATAAAGTCTCTTTAATTTGATTCCTTGGGAAAAGGAGTTTCTGTCTTTGACTCTTCTGCAAACGGCTATAAACTTTATTGCCTGCAACGACTATATCAGAAAAGCATGTATATAATAATGTCAGTCCAGCTGTATAATAAGAATATTGCTGACAACATTTTTCGTCGAGCGCTGTTCTGAAGGAGATTTGTCGATCGCTGGCTGGCTTGAATTTGTCGAGCGCCGTTCAGAGAATGCCTGGCCGCTGAGATTATTCTGACTGAATTCGTCGAGCGCTGTTCTGATAGAAATTTGTCGACCGCTGGCTGGCTTGAATTTGTCGAGCGCCGTTCGACATTCGTCGAACGCAGAGAGCTTATATTATTTTCTTATATTTTCTCCGATTCGATCGCATTATATTTAATTGATGTTTTCTTTGTTTTCTTACTTAAGGAAATTGATCTAAGTTATGATGTGCTTTAAGATGGAAACTTAAATCTTAAATATGAATCTTAACTCAAATCAAAAACTAAGGTTTCAACAATCCCCCCCTATTTGAGTTGGGATCATAATCCAAATCAAAACTAGTGGCCTGGTAATCTTCTTTTAATTTATACGGTTTTTGATGAATTTTGATTTCTTAAGTTCTGAATTAAAATTTTCAATTTCAGCAACCTTTAATGGATTCTAAGGAATGAAAAAAAAACTTTGTCTGATACCTTCCTTCTTAAGAATCCCCTTATCAGAAGAGACTCACACTCAGTGCTCTGATTATTTCTAATCAATGCAACTACAGTAGAATGCTCAACATAATTTGGAGAAGGTCTGTAAGAACATTGAAGTTATCTGACATTGTTTTTAATGATAAAAACATTCAAATGAATTTTATGTTTGCTATTTAATTAGGAATGGAGTTTAATGGTGAAAAACTTTTTGATACCATTAGAAAGTTCTTTTGGAAATATATGTTTTGAGAACTTTAAAATCTGATTTTTGATACCAATTGAAAGTTTTCTTTTGTAGTCATTAAAATATATGTTTGATATTATTTTAAATTTTTCTTGATAATCATTAAGCAATTTAGCCTTAATTGAATTTTTTTGTGCTTTTGAATTTTCTTCAGGTTTATTATCTTCAGAAGTTAAGTAGTTTATATTTGTTAACTTCTCTTTAATTTCTTTGTTTGATTTTATTGAATCTGTAAATGTTATTTTAAAGACAGATTTGTAATTTGTAAAGGTAGAGTTGAGAATTGAAATTACCTCATTTACCTTTTCTGTTTCAGCTTTTGTATCTGGATTTTGGTATGAACCATATATGGCCATCATGCAGAAAGTTCTAGCTCTGTGTTCTTCTTTTTCTTCTTCACTTAGTTTGGTTGATAGTTCTGTATCATAAATACAGTTAGTGAAAGAAGTTGAAGAGGTTTCATTTACCATCCTGAAGAGGGAGTTCCAAATGCTCTTTGCTGAAGTGCAATCAGCCACTTTTTGAAGAATGTCATCTGACATTGATTTAGCCAATATCTCCATGGCTATGACCTCAACACTTTTCAGCCTTTCTTGATCATCTGTTGAAGAAGTTGAAGATGTAGTTCCTGTCAAAACAGATTTATATATATCTTCATCTCTGGCATTCATGAATAATTTAATTCTAATTTGCCATAAATCAAAACTATCCGAATTACATAAAGGTGGATCTGAAATAGAATAATCTGATAGTGTCATTTTGGAAAAACTCTTTTTAAAAACAAATAAGAACTAAGGTGATCTTTGTGATTTCAGGTGTTAGCCTGTGTGAAAAATCAACTTCCTCTGATACCAATTGAAAGGGGTTCACTTGAGTATCAGGTGCAAGAAATTGAAAAAATAAAATCAGCCTCCTCTGATACCAATTGAGTGTGGACAATAGATATCCTCTGATGAGGGTGATTGATAAAATCAACCTGCTTTGATACCAATTGAAAGTGAAGTTTTAGTTCTTATTTATCTGTTAAAACTCTTGTTTAAGTTTGCTTTCAAAATAAGTGATATATATAAATATATATGATGTTTGCTGATTGAGAGATAAATACAAACAGTAGGAGTGCATAAATAAAACACAGCACATGAAATAAAACAAACAAACAAGAAGCAATCCAGATGACACAGAGAAATATAGTAGTTCCCCAAAACCTGGGTACGTCTACTCTTCTACCCACTGGTAGGAATCCACTAGGAGGTTGTTCATAAGGTGCCTTCACACCAAGGTGATTTTGATAAGGTGTCCACACACCAGGTGAGCTGTTGATAAGGTGCTCTAACCAAGATGCAGATTTTTGCTAAGGTGCCCTGTCACCGGGAGTTAACTTTTGAAGGGAGTTATAACCCTGTACAAGAAGTGGAAAGGAATAAAAGGAAAAACAGAAAGGTTTGTTGTTCTTCTCTGTATGAGAAGACTCTTGAAGATCCTGATTTGAAGTTGAATGGATCTTGATGAAGATGTTGAAGAGCTCCCCCTGTCTGATGTAAATTGATGACAGTTCTGGAGTCCTCTTCTCTTGATTGTACAAACACTCCTTTCTTCTTATGCAGTGATGATCCTGAGCAAATGGTTGTGATTGGTGTCTCATGATATATGTGATCTGCAAGAAGATGTTAGCAAAAAGAAGATATACAAAAATAGATCTGCTTCTTTTTGTATCTGTGTGTTCTCTATCTATATTCCTATTTCTCTCTGTCCATGTCTGTATATTTTTTGCTCTTCTCTTAATATATATAATCCGGAGAAGGTTTTTTGAATTCTTGCTGGGAATAAGGAAAAAGATAAAGTCTCTTTAATTTGATTCCTTGGGAAGAGGAGTTTCCGTCTTTGACTCTTCTGCAAACGGCTATAAACTTTATTGCCTGCAACGGCTATATCAGAAAAGCATGTATATAATAATGTTAGTCCAGCTGTATAATAAGAATATTGCTGACAACATTTTTCGTCGAGCGTTGTTCTGAAGGAGATTTGTCGACCGCTGGCTGGCTTGAATTTGTCGAGCGCCGTTCAGAGAATGCCTGGCCGCTGAGATTATTCTGACTGAATTCGTCGAGCGCTGTTCTGATAGAAATTTGTCGACCGCTGGCTGGCTTGAATTTGTCGAGCGCCGTTCGACATTCGTCGAACGCAGAGAGCTTATATTATTTTCTTATATTTTCTCCGATTCGATCGCATTATATTTAATTGATGTTTTCTTAGTTTTCTTACGTAAGGAAATTGATCTAAGTTATGATGTGTTTTAAGATGGAAATTTAAATCTTAAATATGAATCCTATCTCAAATCAAAAGCTAAGGTTCCAACATCGCCCTTGGGAGATCTAAAGAGGTTTAGCGACCCTTCATGTGTCAATTGTTTCTCTTTGCCTAGTCCGGTGCACTTGCACTGTGTAGCTTGCATTTGCATCATTTTTCTTGAGTCGCGCGTCCCTCGAAAAATCAGTCCGTAGAGATCGTGTCGGAGAGCTTAGCCTGCATCACGTGCATTGCACTTTCCTCTATGGAATCGGAACTCTATGCCCTCGCTTCAGCAGGAGAAGAAGCTGAGTGGATGAGAGATCTGATCATCGACATTCCAATGGCGAGTCTAAAAATGAACTCTATTTCGCTATATTGTGACAATCAAGCCACAAAGACCATTGCAACAAATACGTTGTTCAATGGAAAGCGAAGGCAACTAAGGATGAAACAGGCCTGGTTGACCCATCTCACCAGTCAGTGGATAATCTCCCTATTGGACGTGAGATCAAAAGACAATGTAGCAGATGTCCTTACCAATGGCTTATGTAAGGTTCTAACACATAAAACATCGGGGGAGATGGGATTAATGTTCATTTAGTATGACTTAATACCATGCTTATGTTTTAAATCTTAGAACCGTAGTCTGCTTACATTTGAGCATCTAGTGTGAGCACACGGAAGTATTCCAGATGCTATCTGATGAAAGCCAGAGATGGATAGTTGTTAGGCATTCCAAACTTGATGACTTACGCAATTATCTTTAATTCAAAGGCTGATTTGGGTATCATTCCAAAAACGAATACTGAAGTTGCTGATATGCGTCCTGATATTATGATCATTACTTATATCATTTCAAAACTTGATAATATATTGGTCACAGCTTGTTGTATCATTCCAAACTTGATGATATAATACAATTGTGAAACGTTTGGTAATAATCTTAATAATCAAAGGAACATGGTTTGATTCTTTGAAATTAATTGTCTAATTTTGTGTAAATTGGATAGAGATGCTGATATGTGATTCTTTTCTTCCTGGTTAGAGTACTACGTCTTTTACTGCTAGAACTATTCACTTTACTCTTGATTTGCAAATGTTAGAATTCATAGAGATTTGTCTCATGACATTCTTATTGTGTCTGTTTGCAGATCACATGGAGATTGGAGGAGAGAAAGTTGATTTCGACCCAGATGATGATGATCTGTTGTTTGCATAGATCACTGCTCATTTATCTGTTTTGAGTTTTTTCCAGCTATGCTTACAGTTTCTTGTTTGGAGCCATGTGTTTTAGTTTAGATATTATGTATTCTAAAACTCATATTTATGTTTTCTGGAAAACTCATGTTTGTCGTTATTAACTCTTGTTTAAGTAATCTGTGATGTGCTCCCGTTATTTACAATATATGATGAGATTGTTGAGTTATATTTGAATAACGGGTTAACAGATGCTTAACAGTAGGTTAGGATCCGTTAGGGATCCACGCACCCGCCGGGGAATTGGGGTTTGCCTATAAGTACCCTGCTAAGGGCAACGAGTAGAGTGTTCCAAACTAGACACTCACCCGGATGCTTCGAGCACTATTCTAACACTTTTAGTACTACGAAACTGATAATTATTGAAGCATGTCATTTATACTTATTGCTTCATCATGATTTCATGTCTAATTACTAAGAAGGTATAAAGCTTGAAGAAGGCGCCTGCGCTCAAAATATTCTATGTACAACCATCATGTTTGAAATGACTATATATAGTATCTCCAGCGTAGAGTCGTGTCCTAGGTAGACACACCACTAATGAGTCACTATTGAGTCGGTCCACACACGTGTAGACATATATTTAGCGAAATATTTAACAATATCCTCCTATATCCGTCGCTGACCGCACTTCAATATAAGTGGCATATGCAATCTTCAATTAAACATGAATCATTCATATCAATATTCCAATAGGTTTAAATAGTAATATACTAGACAATTTATGCAGGCATGAAAATAAAATTAATTCAGAGCTACATCGCATAGAGTCTAGTGTAAGACCATAGCTCAGAGTCGAGCACGACCTAGCTAGTGTCTAATAATCAACCAAAACACAATATTCCAAACAAAACATGTAAGCAAAAAATAAACAAAACCGAAGATGAATCTTCCATGACTCTCTAGCATGCTATATGGTTAGATATCCAAGGTGGTTCATCATCTTCCTCGGGGATTCAAATTAAGTGCGTGTTTCCTTTAAACATGCATATAGTCGTGCAATTTGTGTCTTAGAGTGCACAAGTTTATCAATGTGGGGAGCACTTTGACATTCTCCATGTGAAGGTTATTACCTCCATATGCATTAACGTGAGAATTAAATCAACAGATCTAAAAATAATTGTAATAAGTCCCGAAGATGATACCAAATAATTTCACCCTTCGTGTAATGTTTTATATCATTATGCCTAAGTTTTAAGTTTAAACGAAAGATCGGATGGACGACTTTGACCGCGACGGTCTCACTGAAGATGCACGTAGGATGCTCGACGAAATTCCTCAACAAAATGTTCTGCCGAATTCTCTCACCCACGGTGTTCAAATCAGGTGGTTGATGAGATGAAGATAATTACTCAATATAGTGGATAAACTAGCTATTTCAATCCCTTGAAATATTTTTTTGGTCTACGAATATCATCTTGGGGTACAATTATAATTCCATGGTCTACGAATAGCCAAGGTCTACAAATAGCTAAAGAGGGTATGTGAATATCATCTTGGGGTACAATTATAATTCCATGGTCTACGAATAGCCAAGGTCTACAAATAGCTAAAGAGGGTATGTGAATATCATCTTGGGGTACAATTATAATTCCATTGTCTACGAATAGCCAAGGTCTACCAATAGCTAAAGAGGGTATGCAAATATCAACGCCCTTCTTAAAACTGAATTCGATCTCGTTAGCCTCAAACTACTCAACATAAGAATTCAGTTCAGTTTTACTATTGGAACAAGAGAAAAAGGGGCTCATCGAGAGCCATTGAGTAATGGAGGATGTAAAATCAACAACATTAAGATTTACATTCTAGTTCTTGAACAACTTCGCCCGAGAAACCATATTTTCTTCTGGTAGTGTTCTTTCTATTCTCACAACCTCTTTGAAATATCAATCTTTCTTTCTCAAAGCATCAGGACCTACTTAGCCAATGGAAAAACTAAGGCTCTGTTTGGCATTGTGGTGGCAGTCATGACCGCGGTGGTTTTGGAACGTCGTCCGTGAATGCCTGACCTCATCTAAGGAACTCCATTCACTTTGATGTTCAAAACTAGTTTTCTTTTGTTGGTGGCGGTCATAACCATTATGATGCGAAACATGCATTTTGTGGCGGTGGTGTTTTTCTCCAAACTCACCGGAGAAAAAACGGCACGCCAAACGGAGCCTATGTTAAGGAAGATGTATGGTATGGTACACTTTGAGAAGTTTTGTGAGCAGCGTATTAATTGATCAATGTACAAAAGGTAAAGAAGCTCATTACAATGTATGAGAAGGAATTTTGATATTTGGGTTGTGAATATCAAAATGTGTACAAAAATGATTCATAGGTTGCATATATTAAAGGGTTACATATAGCAAGAAATTATATGTTAATATAAACATGCTTTATCTATACTATCTTAAAAAGAAGTATGAATGGCTTTTTAAAGCCATTAATTAAAAAACCATTGAATTCATCTTGTCCGTTGATTCATAAGATCAGCTAACATTAGAGTTAAAAAAATAGAGTCATCTCTCTCCTGATTTCCGATCCTACGCGGCCTCCCCGATTCCTAATCCCGACTCCCTCCCAGAAAACGCTCTTCCCCTTCCCGTGCCCTACATCTACTCGCTCTTTCTCTTCCTCTCTCGCACTTCCTCACTCGCTCTCTCGCTCGCTCTTCGCCGTCGGGGTACTATATCGCAAGAGGCACGATAGAAATGATCGCAGGCCGACACTGTAGTTCAAACGCCGCAGAGAAGCTCGCCATCCAGGTCGTCCTCCGTCTCAGCCTCCACGCATCCAGGTCGCCCTCCGCCCAGCCCTACATTTCCCTCTTCCGCACAGCGAGTGTAACAACCCTAATTTTAATTTAAGAAAGGAAAAGTTTTTTCTTTATATCTATCCGCACCCCGGCCCCCTCCTTGATTAAATCCCGAGCAGCCCCCCTGTTAAATCCCGCTCCCGCTCGGCTAGGGCTCCCGCAGCCCCGATCCCGTCTCCCGCAAGTCGCAGAGCCGCTGCCCCTGTCTCCCGCGCGCAGAGCTGCCGCCGCCTGCCGTTTCTAGTTCCCTTGCCGCCGCCTCCCCCCGTGTCCTTCTCCTGCCAGCACCGCCGCCTGTGTCTCCTCCTGTCGTGGCCTCTTCCGCCTCCTCTAGGGCCTGCGCGTCCTCCTTCTTCCTTCAAGGGGCCGACAGCAGAAGCTCCTCCTGCTCCCAGATCCGCCTCCAGTCGGCGTCTGCCTCTCCTCCTTCTGCCATGGCCGATTCCTTCTCCTCCTTCTCTGGCCGGCAGCAGCCCTCCACTAGCCCAAATCCCTCCCCTCAAGGCCGGCAGCCCTCTTCTTCTCCGTTTCCGCCTAGGGTTTTGCTCGAACCTTCCACCTCCTCGGATTTTGGACTCGGATTTGGTGAATATTGGTAAGAAATTCCTCCTCCCCCTCCTATTTCAGATTTTTTGCTCTCCTATAATCGTCTAACTGTGTCTTGTTCTCGATTTTCGGTGCCGCTCCTCGATTCAATTGGCGGGAACTCGCGAAGCCCTCTCCGATTTAGGGTTTCCGTCACCCAAGCGCCGCCAAGTCTCCGTCTCCGCGTAGAATCTCTTCTCCCCTCTTTTTTGAGGGAGGTAATCCGCTAAACCCTCTTTGTTTATTTTTCGCGTCGTAGAATGCTCGTGTTAGCATAGTGAATTAAGCTATGTTGCTTTCATCGTTCTTAAACAAGTTCGAATTATGATTTCTACTTTTGCTTGCGCCGCTTAGCCGCCGCCGTCAGATTCAGCCTCATTTAAGGCAAGTAGAGATCCTTCTCTCTTGCAAACATTGAGCTGCAATTATTGTGTTTGTTCTTATAATTATATGTTTCACCCTTGAATACACGTTTCACCAAATAAGTTCAGTTTCTGATTGCTTGAATTGACTTGATAGTGGTTTGAGGTTTCACACATTTGGGATAACACAAATTTGAAATGTGAAATGTTGATTTTTATTGGAGGACTAGTAGATCTTTTCGAGCAGGAACATTAAGTGATATAATAATAAATGTTAAGATTCCTGCTAGCAACTATGTGAATTGTGCTTGATATAAAATCTTCGACTCGTACACATGGTTACTTAGAAGATATTCGTGTCTTGGGATGACGTAATCTAAAGGAATACTGGATATCCTAGAAAATGTTGCATAGTAATCTTATTACTCGTGAATACTTGAATCCGCAAGTTTCAAAACTCTCTATCGAGTTCTCTGAGTCATCGAATCTTGTTTCTTATGCCTGTCTGGTTTCAAGACTTGGTTAAATAACGTTCTATAACTTGATTCCTCCTGTTTCACGTTTGTAAAATATACTCTTGTATATCTGAATCAGTATCTTGGTTATATGTCTTGATATGCTAACAACCACGAAATCCTGCGCTAAGTCAATAATAATGTAAGTTAACATTGAAAGGTAGGGTTTAATTGATGAAACTTCTTGACTTGGGTTCCCTCTTGAATCCCTAATGGGAACAAAGGATCGGTCGTAGCGAGCTTAAATTTCTGAATCATTAAGGTCCTGTGTGTCATAAGTAAATCTTGGAAGCTAGGGTTTAGGTGGTGCATCGTCTTGATTGCATGGTCACGGTAAGCAGGAAATACTCTTATTCTAGTAAGCCTTACACCCGGACATGAGTGTGAACCATGTGCGCCCACTATAAACACCTACGCATTTCATTGATTACAGCTTATGATATTACATGATCTTTTATCTGCTTATTCCTGAATCTCCGACAAGTCTTGAATCTGAACCTGTATCTGAACCTGAATCTGTCTGAATCATGAATCCTTCAGTTCATTTATGTGCTTAGCAATCATTGAAAGGTAGTGTTAAATTGATGTGACGCCTTGAAGCGAGTTTCCACTCACCTTGTAACGGGAACCAATAATGTCATAGCAAGCCCAATTACTTTGATAAGCCTTGCATTTAGACTCCTGTTAGAATCTCGTGCATCAGATAGAAACACTTGCACCTTTTAATGATTACAACTAATGACATTTCATGACTGAATCTATGTTATGCTTCAGAGTAGTCTAATAATTCTAATTATTTTTACTCGTCTTGCTTACTGTCTGCCTTGCTCGCTTTGCTTCTGATAAAACTGGTACTTATACATTATTGTTTCCCTTGCTAGTTTGTAATCTACCTTGCTTATGTTATCAATGTTCTGAGGCTTTTCATTCTTGTTTTGGACTTGCCTTAGTGTTTGTGTCTGCGCCGCCTGCTCTCTGAGGCCGATCTGCGTCAAGTTTCATGTTTTGTGTTTATGTTTCATTTCTTTTACTGTCAGATATTTCTTTCATGTAATAATTATAATCAGCCATTTTCTCCCGTTTCATGGACAACTGTTAGACTAAATATTATATGTACTATAACTTGACATGATTTACATGTTCATTCATTTGCGATGTTTACTGCATAAATTTCTATTCCAAAACTTGTATCTTGAGCTTTTACTAAAATGCATGTGCACATTGTTTCAAATTATCATGTTTTAAAGATTCCGCAATAAAACAAACTGTTTTTAATCAAAATTATCTATTTTTAAACTATTTATTAGTATCTCTGATTGCGCCTTAGCAGACATGGTTTTCCTTCCGCCCATGCTTGTGGCATCACGGTCCGCCCCGAAGCGCACTCTGACTCTTGTCGAGACGGGTCGTGACAGTTGGTATCAAAGCGAGGTTTGTTTCTAAAGATAAAGTATTTTACAATTATCAAATATTTTGAATCTTATTATATAAATATTTGCATCATTTCTTCACGCACCTTGTCATTATGTGTTGTTCGCGGCTGAAACACGCACACACTCACTCAAAGCATGTGTAGTATGCACACGAATGTTATGGGAGTATGAGCAAACTTAACATTTTTATGCATATGAATTCCACTAGGATATACACCGCTTGGGAATATTAAATGGTTATGGGCAGTTTAATATTTTCAAGTGCGTTGGCATTAGAGTCTCAATATGCATGACATGTTAAGTGATATGGGCGCCTAACATGGCATGTGTATCCATTCATTGCATTCATATCATAAATCATTGCACAAGTGTGAAGCCAAGAACAACAATAATGATTGTACACGCATGGTTTTACTATTTGCTTGACATCGCACATGATCTCATGGTTGCACTTGCATGATCATTATCTAGAGTTGTCCAATGAAAATGCTGTAATTATTACATAATTTATGTACCTGACAGTAGGAAATGTGTTAGAATCTCTAGATTCAAATCTCTGATATTCGTGTTCAGTGCTTCTTGTTCTGCTTGTCTATCGATCTCATCTGATTCTCCAGTATCTCTTTCTAGCTAGCTCTTGAGCGTCAACATCGCAAAGTAGTTACCCCTTCGTGCAAAGATTGTTCGCTCTTGAATTTTTGAGTCTATCCCTCAATTCCGAGCTGAGTGAAGCAATTCCTGTGTTCCCTGAATCCAATCCTTCGTATCTGGCCATACCCGCTAAGATCGTAGAGTATCGCAAGCTTCTAAAGAAAAATCATCCTTATGATAACTGTGTTTTGAATGCATGAAAAGTTTGAATAATTCTCTCGAGAACTTGAATCTGATATGCGAAGCAATTATCCGCAAATTTTCTCTTGATCTCGGTAAGTCTCCGTGCTTGTTTTCCTTTCTGTTTCAGCATATTCATAGTTAGCTTCCATGTCTTGATCTGCAAATTTTGTTTGGATTAAATGACATCTGAATCTTCGCCATAAGAGGTCCCTTTTAGGGAATCCTCAGAAAGTTTCGGGACGAAACTTCCTAAGTAGGGGAGAATGTAACAACCCTAATTTTAATTTAAGAAAGGAAAGGTTTTTTCTTTATATCTATCCGCACCCCGGCCCCCTCCTTGATTAAATCCCGAGCAGCCCCCCTGTTAAATCCCGCTCCCGCTCGGCTAGGGCTCCCGCAGCCCCGATCCCGTCTCCCGCAAGTCGCAGAGCCGCTTCCCCTGTCTCCCGCGCGCAGAGCTGCCGCCGCCTGCCGTTTTTAGTTCCCTTGCCGCCGCCTCCCCCCGTGTCCTTCTCCTGCCAGCGCCGCCGCCTGTGTCTCCTCCTGTCGTGGCCTCTTCCGCCTCCTCTAGGGCCTGCGCCTCCTCCTTCTTCCTTCAAGGGGCCGACAGCAGAAGCTCCTCCTGCTCCCAGATCCGCCTCCAGTCGGTGTCTGCCTCTCCTCCTTCTGCCATGGCCGACTCCTTCTCCTCCTTCTCTGGCCGACAGCAGCCCTCCAGCAGCCCAAATCCCTCCCCTCAAGGTCGGAAGCCCTGTTCTTCTCCGTTTCCGCCTAGGGTTTTGCTCGAACCTTCCTCCTCCTCGGATTTTGGACTCGGATTTGGTGAATATTGGTAAGAAATTCCTCCTCCCCCTCCTATTTCAGATTTTTTGCTCTCCTATAATCGTCTAACTGTGTCTTGTTCTCGATTTCCGGTGCCGCTCCTCGATTCAATTGGCGGGAACTCGCGAAGCCCTCTCCGATTTAGGGTTTCCGTCACCCAAGCGCCGCCAAGTCTCCGTCTCCGCATGGAATCTCTTCTCCCCTCTCTTTTGAGGGAGGTAATCCGCTAAACCCTCTTTGTTTATTTTCCGCGTCGTAGATTGCTCGTGTTAGCATAGTGAATTAAGCTATATTGCTTTCATCGTTCTTAAACAGGTTCGAATTATGATTTCTACTTTTGCTTGCGCCGCTTAGCCGCCGCCGTCAGATTCAGCCTCATTTAAGGCAAGTAGAGATCCTTCTCTCTTGCAAACATTGAGCTGCAATTCTTGTGTTTGTTCTTATAGTTATATGTTTCACCCTTGAATACACGTTTCACCAAATAAGTTCAGTTTCTGATTGCTTGAATTGACTTGATAGTGGTTTGAGGTTTCACACATTTGGGATAACACAAATTTGAAATGTGAAATGTTGATTTTTATTGGAGGACTAGTAGATCTTTTCGAGCAGGAACATTAAGTGATATAATAATAAATGTTAAGATTCCTGCTAGCAACTATGTGAATTGTGCTTGATATAAAATCTTCGACTCGTACACATGGTTACTTAGAAGATATTCGTGTCTTGGGATGATGTAATCTAAAGGAATACTGGATATCCTAGAAAATATTGCATAGTAATCTTATTACTCATGAATACTTGAATCCGCAAGTTTCAAAACTCTCTATCGAGTTCTCTGAGTTATCGAATCTGGTTTCTTATGCCTGTCTGGTTTCAAGACTTGGTTAAATAACGTTCTATAACTTGATTCCTCCCGTTTCACGTTTGTAAAATATACTCTTGTATATCTGAATCAGTATCTTGGTTACATGTCTTGATATGCTAGCAACCACGAAATCCTGCGCTAAGTCAATAATAACGTAAGTTAACATTGAAAGGTATGGTTTAATTGATGAAACTCCTTGACTTGGGTTCCCTCTTGAATCCCTAATGGGAACAAAGGATCGGTCGTAGCGAGCTTAAATTTCTGAATCACTAAGGTCCTGTGTGTCATAAGTAAATCTTGGAAGCTAGGGTTTAGGTGGTGCATTGTCTTGATTGCATGGTCACGGTAAGAAGGAAATACTCTTATTATATTAAGCCTTACACCCGGACATGAGTGTGAACCATGTGCGCCCATTATAAACACCTACGCATTTCATTGATTACAACTTATGATATTACATGATCTTTTATCTGCTTATTCCTGAATCTCCGACAAGTCTTGAATCTGAACCTGTATCTGAACCTGAATCTGTCTGAATCATGAATCCTTCAGTTCATTTATGTGCTTAGCAATCATTGAAAGGTAGTGTTAAATTGATGTGACGCCTTGAAGCGAGTTTCCGCTTACCTTGTAACGGGAACCAATAATGTCATAGCAAGCCCAATTACTTTGATAAGCCTTGCATTTAGACTCCTGTTAGAATCTCGTGCATCAGATAGAAACACTTGCACCTTTCAATGATTACAACTAATGACATTTCATGACTGAATCTATGTTATGCTTCGGAGTAGTCTAATAATTCTAATTATTTTTACTCGTCTTGCTTACTGTCTGCCTTGCTCGCTTTGCTTCTGATAAAACTGGTACTTATACATTATTGTTTCTCTTGCTAGTTTGTAATCTACCTTGCTTATGTTATCAATGTTCTGAGACTTTTCCTTCTTGTTTTGGACTTGCCTTAGTGTTTGTGCCTGCGCCGTCTGCTCTCTGAGGCCGATCTGCGTCAAGTTTCAGGTTTTGTGTTTATGTTTCATTTCTTTTACTGTCAGATATTTCTTTCATGTAATAATTATAATCAGCCATTTTCTCCTGTTTCATGGACAACTGTTAGGCTAAATATTATATGTACTATAACTTGACATGATTTACATGTTCATTCATTTGCGATGTTCACTGCATAAATTTCTGTTCCAAAACTTGTATCTTGAGCTTTTACTAAAATGCATGTGCACCTTGTTTCAAATTATCATGTTTTAAAGCTTCCGCAATAAAACAAACTGTTTTTAATCAAAAGTATCTATTTTTAAACTATTTATTAGTATCTCTGCTTGCGCCTTATCAGACATGGTTTTCCTTCCGCCCATGCCTGTGGCATCACGGCCCGCCCCGAAGCGCACTCTGACTCTTGTCGAGACGGGTCGTGACAGCGAGCAACTTCAATTTCCTCTTCCCCGCAACCCTTCATTTCCCTCTTCCCCTCAACCATTCTACCAATTAAAAAACCCTACCACTCTCTCGATTGCCATCAATCAGTTCCCTCTTCCGTTGGATTACCACTCGCCGCTCGATTGCAAACAACTCTGCGCTCTTCAACATCTAAGATTTTGATGTTTTTTTTAACCTATAAGATCTTTGCGCTTTTCAACCTCAGTTCTTCATTCACTGTTCGTTTCAGAAACCCTAAACCTGTAAGATCTTTGCGCTCTTCTACTACAGGGAAACAATGCAGTTTTCGTGATTCTTCTTTCCAGTGCACCGTCTACATCGCAAGACCAGTTTGTTGTTGATGTGAGCAGGTATACTCCGACTCCGACCGATCATCAGTTCTCTTTTAAGATTTCATTTTAGATAGCCTCTACTTAATTCATTGCACTGCCATATCTTGGTCGATTTGCACCTCCTGATGTCGACATGCCTCTATTTCATTGCCTATACAAAATTGATACAACTTTTGCTAATTAATAGTTAAGCCGCAAATAGTTAAGCAAGAGTCGCTGGCTATTTGCCTTTATTCATTCCTCCCATGTTGATCTTTTGCTCCCCTGCAAAATCTTTTTTAAAATAAAATCATTTCCTTAATGTAACTCATCTGATTCCTCCAGGCAAAACCCTCGAATCAGCCGACAACGGTGCATCCTTATCAGTTGTATAGCAAAGAGATTTTCTAATTTTGTTATAATATGTTATTCAATTAGTTTAATCCCCCTAATCTAATGACTACACACTTAATTACACACTTGGAATATATTTTCATGAGTTGATTAATAGTTCATGATTTGTCAATGCAGGCTTTGACTTGGATAATTAATGATATAAGGATTGATGTGCTTGCAGCTTTCATGAGTTAATTATCGATTCATGGTATGTCTCTGCAAGCTCTCAGTTGGGTTCAAAACAAAATTCAACGGAAAACTGAGTGAGAAGAAGAGCTCTAAGGTTGGTCTAAGCTCAATTCATTGTGAGTTCTACTGCTTTTTTGGAATTGAATAGTCTTTTTACTATGGTGTTTATTTAGTTTAATCCTCTTGATAAATAATTATATGTTTTAGTTCAATAGGTTTTATGGTTGTGTAATGATATGCATATCGTGACAAAACAGAGCATTGCACATAATTGGTTACATGGGTACATATATCTACCAGAAAGCCGAACGAAGAGAAGAGACCCGAGGCTAGGCCGAAGTAAGCTCTTTGCTATTTCTATTTTTTCGAAAGAAATTTGTTTACTGTGGTATTCAAATACTTCAGTTAACATCTACCCTCAAAAGTACTTTTTAAGATAGTTGATTACTTAACCGTTAACATCCAAAATTTTATATATCACAGAAGCTACAAAAACTACAAAACCGTGACAGTACCCCCACCATCATTCACAACTAATACTTATATATTATTTTCTCTGCATGTCAGATTGAGTTCAAAGTGTTCTTTGATACAGTCATTTTTTTCATAGATATCTTCTCATCTGTCTTCTTCCTATTATTCACTCTTACTATTTGAAAAAATTTATCTATAAGCATTGAATTAGAGAGATAGTTTTACACTTAACTGCTCTTTACTGAAATATTTTAAACTTCTTTCAATGAATTTAAGACATGTACACATTAAAATTACTTGCTAGCTTTATCTATTTGATTGTCTTTATCTATTTGATTGTCTTTCTCAGAGGTTGGAGACCAATTTTGCCCGTCATTTTCTCTCCATTTCCTCCAACGTACATAGAAATAATATATCAGCGTCTCTCATTTTTTGAAAATTCTGTGCTGTTATGTTGTTGACATTACTTTGTTTGTCTGATATCCAACAAACAAACCTTCAGCTTTATTCCTTACGCTATGAATCATCATATTATACTTACCTTTCATTATGATGCACCTCACTTCTCTTTTTGTAATGAATTTTTGTGTGATTAGATGCATTTAAAATAATTCTTTCATTGCAGTTTCTCAATATATGGGTTCTCAAGGAGTATCTTTCACAAGAGTTTAAAATTCCAGATTCAAATGTAAAGGTAGATTTGGAATGGTTGATTAATGACTTTGTATTCATTTGCATATTCCCTCACTGGGAATAAATGAGGTATTCACAATTTAATTATTTTACAATGTCACTTGACTGATTCCTTCAAGGTTTGTTGTTTGAACTTATTTGCATTGTTATCTTAATTTTGTTTATAGCCCTGCTTTTTTTCATTTTCTATTTTTTAGTTAACAGTTTATAGCTGTCATTTCTAACCTTCATGGATCACCCTTTCTCATTTATTTGGCTTGCATATAATAATTTTATACAGATAATATATAGTTTCTCCTTTGTGATTTTGATACATCATACATTATAGGTAGCATTTATAAATGCATGTATATGGTATTTTTTGTTATTTTACAAATGTTGCCCTCACGATAAATGTCGCCCCCACGATAAATGTCATCCCCCATGACAAATTTTGCCCCCATGACTGATGTCGCCCCCATGACAGATGTCGCCCCCACGACAGATGTCGCCCCCACGACAGATGTCGCCCCCACGACAGATGTCGCCCCCACGACAGATGTCGCCCCCACGACAGATGTCGCCCCCACGACAAATGCCGTCTTGGATAGGGCCGGAGGCCCGTGCCTGTCACTCGTTTAATATATATTTATTAGTTTTTCGTTTATGTACTTGCACACTTACTATTTATAAGAGATTGTTATTCACAGATCATGTTTGCTTATTCATAATTTTTTATTACATGGAAGAAGGAATCAGCTTTGCTATCCACAGATATTTTTTTTATTCGAAGATCAATAGAAAATAAAATAAAATAAAATTAGAAAAGAAAAACACTCTTTCTCCCTGTGAAAATTTTGAAAACATACTATTGCTATTTAATTATCGATGGAAGAAAAACTTTTAATCTTCTATTTTTTTCTTTAGTTTAGGTTCTTATAATATTTTATCTTCTATTTTTAGTTTTCTTCTCTAAGCTTGTTGGGTGTTGAAGCCAGTAAAATCCTAGCTTCAAATATTCGGATCAATGCAGCCAAATGTTACTCGTCTAGCGATCCGGCTCGATGGCTTGACGGGCAACGGGGAAGGGCTAAAAGAGAAACAACATGACCCCAGGTGCTGCGGCAGGAAAGTCTCACCACGTACCCAGAAGCTCAGAAGAGACTTCTCCTCCACAACCAAAGATAGTTGAACAGGGTACAAGGAAGACACCGACTTGGTGAGTATCAAAAGTGACGACAAGGATGACGGGTCCAAGTATTCGAAAATGAGGTTCTGAAAGCTCAATAAAAGGTGCAGTTCCTGGTACCCTCGGGGCCCTATTTATAGGAAAACTAAAGGGGAGGATGATTCTTATTTATAGCCCAGCCCAACCTGGCGACTATGCGACATTGAGGTGATCTCGCCTGGTTTCGGCGAGCATCGCCTATGGTCGCCCACCTGGCGAGTATGAGGGGTTGCTCGCACATGCTCGCTCATACTCGCTCATGCCTTCTACTATTCATACTGGCTGAGTTGTCTTTTATCTTTGACGCCTGGCTTTTGTTTTAACATTTGACTTCTGCCTACATGGCTTGAATCAGGTCATACCCTTGAAGAATATGGGATGTACACAATCCCCGCTCTTTGCGAGCAATGGAGTTTGGAAAGAAACATCCAACCATTATTCGGTGAGCTGCTCCTGGCGAGCATCAGACCTACTCGACATCAACCTGGCTGGCCCCGGGGCTCTATATATAGAGGGGGGCTCTTTTATTGGTCTGCCTGTCTGAACTCGCACGCGATGTCCCTCACTGTTGAGGAAGAGTTTCGGGCAAATATGGCCAAGTTGGAGAGTTGGTCGGACCCTTCTTCTCGGAAACGTCCTCGCATGGGCGATGATGTTGAAGAGTTCCTCGCCCCCAAGAAAAAGAAGAAACTTGCGAAGAAGAAGTCATCGCCTACTCTAGCGGAGGATGTCGCCAATCCTTCCGCCGACCAACAGGGGGACTCCTGCGAGCACTCAAAGACTGCTCAGTGTGTTTGGCCTTGCCGACGATGTCGAGCAACTCGCTGTCGAGCCCTCTGCATCACAGTTCGCTCCTGCGGTGGATCCTTCAGGGTCCCAAACCCAGTCACACCTAGAGCTCGCTTCCTCATGAGGTAGAGACTTCATACTCATTGGATATATAATCGTCATGTTGGTTTTGATTTGAGATGATGACTTTTTCTCTATTTGCAAACCCGTCGACTTTTGGAGCTCATGGCGAGCATCTGGCCGTGCCTCCTCTCCGATCAGCTCCAATAGTCGCGCTGGAATCTCAGCATGGATTGCGAGTTGGCTGGTCGGTGCGGATCCATCATGGTTCTTGAAAGGCCATGTAGGGGAAGCATGTTCCCTCTCCGAGCGACAAGCGAGCTCCTTCAGAGAAGAACTCGTAGCAGGGGATGAGCAAGGCCTCCGTACCTTCTTTGGGCGATCAAGGGGGCCTTCCGGCGAGCAACCCACCTCCACCGGACGAGTCGCGATCAGCTCCTGCGAGCACTTCGCAGCTGCCTGCGGGCGGCCTTCTGCCACCACCTCCTTTGTCGCCAACATCGAATGCTCTAGCCGACCTTCATCCATCGTCGGTATCCATACCTTTGATCCCTCCTTTGGGATCATCGCGAGGGGGGATCAGGTCTCCTCAGGCTTCTTTTCCCCGAGAGGGGGAGGCCGACCACTAGATAGTCGTGATAGGGGATATGACGATGACATCCCAAGACGACCTGTCATGTCGTCGCTGCGCCCAACCCCATTGAGCAGGGAACATCCTGGGGGTTCTTCGTCAGGTCGGCGAGATGCTGCCCACCGCAACCCTTCTCCTTGCCGGGGCCGGTCTCGTCGGGTTCGATCTCGCATCCCTAGTCACGAGGCGAGGACTGAAGCTCCTCAGACTGGTATTTCGTCGTTTCTTTGTAGCCTGCTATTTCCTTTGACTGGAATTCTTGCTGACCATGCGGTCATCTTCTCTATTGGCGGCTCGCGCGTCTACTCCGGGGGAGCGTTGATCGATGTCATCGGGCTCCCACCCCACGAGTATCAGGAGAAGAACACTCGCACCTACAAGGAGTTGGAGGCAAAGTTCGATCAGTTGGCCATCTGCGAGCCTCATCGCCACATCTCCGCGCTGGAGGTGCGAGTAGCAAAGCTCGATGAATTCGTGGCACGAATAGTCGGTGCTGAGACTCGGTTCTATCTGATCAATGAGCTGGAGCGGTGCATGGCGATGATAAAACATCGCTAGTAGCTCCATCATGAGGATCTGGTCGGCATGCGGGCGAGCATGGGCTCGGCGGGGAGGTTGACGAGGATCGAGGATCAGCTCTGCAAGGTCGAGGACGCGATGTCAGTGGCCTCCAAACACTTTAAGAGCGCGCATAATATGGGCTGGGCCGGGTTACATCCTCAGTCGTCAGACGCGCATCCTCTAGGGCCTCAGTAGATTTTTTTCCTCTTTTTCTTTGTAGAGTGATCGCTTTTGACGACTATGCAAACCAACTCACTCATTTTAATTGTAATATTATTTGGCGAGCATTTGATCTCGCCCTTTACTTATTGTCTTGCTTTTTGCGATGATATATCCATCGTGTCTTCTTTAAATTGTTTGCTAGCATTGATGATGGATCGTCGCGTAGGCTTCAGTGAGATTCTAAGTTCTTTTATGTAGGTCCTCGCGCGTGGAGGTTCGGCGACAATGAATGTGTAATGCGGTCACGACGACTTCTTTGGGTACTCGCCATACCCCCTTTTTCTAGTTGCGGCGGGCTAGCTGATACCCCCTCCCTTACCTTTGTCTATAAATAGGGGGTGAGTACGTATTTATTACGCTATCAGCGACTTACTCCTTCTTGCGAGTATCTTTAATTTCCTTCTTTCTCGACGTCTGATACTCGCTCTTTTTTCTCGCCTCCTTCCCCTCCTTTCTTTTCGCCTCCTTTATTTTCGCGATGACTGGCAAAGCTGTTGCTCGGCGAGCAGGTCATGCGAGGAACTTTGTTATGGCGACATTCAAGAAGTCGGTTACTACGCAGAAGGATTAGACGATTTCAAGGAGAAATTCCTTCCTGAGGGATACTCGGGCATGCTTCCTCGCCATATCGAGCGCCAAAATACCATCCTAGAGGGCGAGATCATCTTCCCGATCCGCCACTTCGAGGTCGGCCTGCGACTTCTCCTGTGGCCGGAGTTCCACCATATTCTCTGCTACTACAGGATAGTCCCCACTTAGATAAACCCAAACGGGATGATGATGATCGTCGGCTTCCTCTGCTTCTTGCGAGAAGAGAAGATCGCCTTCGATCTTTCACTCTTCATGAGAATCTTCTCCTTCATGGTGACCAGCGAGGGAGTCATCCTCTTGTACAGCCATATCAGCATGCTTGTCGGCACGACGAACAAGAACCATCGCTGGGGCGAGCAGATAGTCGTAGTCGGAGGCGACTTCGAGAACATTCCTCGCCGATCCTAGCAGCCGCCTGAATCCTCCTTCGTCACTCCCTGTTGGATCTTGAGACGCCCTTAGAGGGGGGTGAATAAGGGTTTTAAAAAACTTTAGGATTTTAAGAAAACTTTTGATATTATATATGAAAGAGATTGAATCAAAAGTAAAGTACTAGTAATGTGAAATGAAATCAATTTTATTAAACAAGTAAAGACACGATTATTATTTATAAAATTGATTACAAAATCTGATTTCTATGACGCTAGAAATCAAAGGTGAATATAATAAACTCTTCAGTTTTCTATACCGACTCTTCTCACTAAGAACCGGTTGGCTTTAGCTGATCTATCTTCGGATACGACCTCAAGCCGCTCTAACCTTTCTATCCCTAGAAAGGCCTCGAGCACCCCTAGATCTACTCCCTAGATCTAGTCGCCAACATGAGCTAAATTTCTGCCCTAAGTCCTACCCAGACCTAGTGGCCAACACGAGGCAAATTCGCTAAACGATCATAATGAAAAAGGTGTTACAAAAATACAAGAGACAAAATATAAAACTCCCTATGAGGAAATCTGAAGGAGAAGATGAAGAATCGCTGAAGATTGTTGAGGTCGAAGCGTGTGTTCTTTGCGTTGAGTTCGCGCTGATCCAAGCCTCCTTTGATTCCTACTTTTGAAATTGAATGGGAAATCCTTTGTGGTCTGGAAATACGGCCCTTACAAATAATTCAGAGTGCTGGAATAGGGCTCCTTGGCATAGATGGTTGAAGAGAACGAATGCCACCTATTTATAGGACTAGAAGCTAACGCCGTCGTTAAGGCTAACGCCAGACGTTGACCCAATATAGAAAGAACTTGATGACTCAGATCTTTAAAACAGGAAGGAAATACTGCATCTTTGGAAATATTCATTTTAGGCAACCTTAACGCTGGCCTTAATATAACGCTGGCGTTAAGTCAAATCAGTCCTAAAATGCTCTTGCAATCATGGCAGCTTCCCTTCATGCCATATCGTCAGGTGTCAACGTTGGCGTTAAGTCCTAACGCCTAGCGTTAGACCACTTTCATCATTTTAGCTTGTGGGCAAGTCCAAACCATATCGTCGACTGTCAATATCGTCGAGCGTTAACGTCGGCGTTAAGACCTAACGCCTGACGTTGGACCACTTTCATCATTTTAGCTTGTGGGCAAGTTCAGACCAACAATGCAGCATCCCAGTGTTAATATAGTTCAAACCTGCATGCTAAAAACACAATGACAACAAGATCAAATACAAGTAGGATTTGTTATTCTCAAATCAAAGGGATGCGGAAAATCGTGTTCCAACAATCTCCCCCTTTTGATATTAACAAATCCAATAGTGAAAAAGCATAATCATAAATAAGAGATGTGTTTTTAGAAAGATATATGACACTAATCAACATATAGATAAGAGTTATTATTTTAGTTTGTTAAATTGTGCTCCCCCTTAGTGTATGCTCCCATAAACTAGATTCATGCTCCCCCTTAAGCTAGAGAATCCTATTTCATTAAGCATTAAAATCTATCATTTTATTCTCCCCCTTTTGTTATTAACAAAAGTGGGTGGAGAATAACAAAAGTGGGTGGAGTGAAAACAAAACTAGAATAAAGAAGACAAAAGATGAGACATACTAAGAGAGGATAAGAGTTTTGTTTTAAGTATAAAGTGGGTCATTATCGAGCTAAAGAGAGAGTAACACATCGGAAAAAGAATTTGATAAGCGTGAGTAATAATATCCCATGTACTTAAGCAAGTCATTCTTCCACTTGTTAGAAGATAATGAACACAAGATTTTGAAAGATACAAGTGAAGAAGAGACCAAAAAAATAAGCATGATAACGCATGATAAAAGTACATGATTATCAAATAATGCGGAAGAGCAAAAACAAAGTTAGTAAGATTAATATATTTGTAAAGAGTATTTTTGGTTTAATTCTTCCAACAATATGTCTGGACTCTTCACATTTGAGCATTTTAACTTTGAAAATTTTCCATAACTAATAGGCAAGCATGATTTAACATATTCAAAAGATAAGAGCTACAATGTTACTAATTCGTATTTCAAGTAAAACAAATATTGTAGAAATCATGCATTGCAATCTAGTGCTTTTACTTAAGTTTGTAGAGATTCATATAAATATGCATTAAGATCCAATTCTCATGAGTAGAAGTTTTATGGAAAATAATGATGTATGCATAAAGTTATTTTGATAAGAGTATACAAGTGAAATCAAAACACATGACATATGTAATGAAATAGTAAAACAATATTAAGATTGTAATCTTATAATTACTTTCACACATCAATTCTAGAATAAAATTTCAAAGCACAATGAAATAGTACAACTACCAAGGTTCTTCACCCACATAATGCTCATTAAGACTTATCAGGGAGCGAAGTATTGCTTGGGGGATCGCATAAGCAAATTTTTTTGTATTAATTTTTATTTTGAGTGATCCGATGTACAAAATAGAAGTGATAAAAAATGTGCTTACATAAGGCACTTTACAATTCTTTTCAAGGTGCTCAACCTCACAATGCTCATTAAGTCTTATCGGGAGGGTGAGTAGTATTTGGTGGAGTTATCTTTGTCATTTTATTTCATATTTTTTTATTTTGGGACAAAGGACTCCGAAAATACTTATTTTTGCAAACACTAACAATATTGAAGTAACACTTCTATATGTGCAAGAAATATTTTATTTGAAAGATGGTGTAGGTAATATAGACACAACTTAATAAGTTAAAGCTATCACACTACACAATCATGCAAGATTAAGATTATGAGCACATATTGATTACCAAAATAGTGAGTGAATGAATCATTGATTAACATAAAATATTACTCATACTTAGAGGCATGTTAGGTAATCATACACAATTTTCTATAGACCATTTCATTGCACATAATAAGATTAAGGTCAAGGCATGAAAAGATAAAATAATGTTAAGAAAACTTGAAATGAAAATTAAACATTGAAGAAAATCTTTAAGTGTATGTCTTATCAATTTTGACCTTGAAAATACTAAGATGTTTTGCTCATGTGAAGTATTTATAATCAAACCATATTTTTGTAAACACGAGCATCTTCGCACGGGCTACGCCCGTGCTCGATGCTCTCGGGCGGCCTTCGGCCGCATCAATGCGGGCTTCGCCCGCAACCAAGCGGGCTTCGCCCGCTTGTCATTCAAGGCGGGCTTCGCCCGCCCCCTCGGCGTCGGCGGGCCCGTGCTCGATGCTCTCGGGCGGCCTTCGGCCGCATCAATGCGGGCTTCGCCCGCAACCAAGCGGGCTTCGCCCGCAACCAAGCGGGCTTCGCCCGCTTGTCATGCAAGGCGGGCGAAACGTCGGCGGGCTTCGCCCGCCCCTCGCCGGTATTCGCCCGCCCCTCGCCGGTCTTCGCCCCCGTCACCTATTTAAATCATGAAATGAAATCCAAGGCATAAATAAATGAAATAACCGTCACTTATTTAAAATTTTAAATAATTTCACATTCATTAAATATTAAAATAGAAAATAAATTAAAAAGAATAAAAAATGTAACCCCCTAAAATCCCGCGGCAGTACCCAGCTGCTTGCGGCGGGCCGACATTTTTTTTATTAAAAAACATTGAAAAAAAACCTTAAAAAAAAGTTAAAAAAAAAGTGTGTTTTTTATTTAAAAAAACTTTAAAAAGAACTGAAACAATTTCCATCTTCGCACGGGCGTAGCCCGTGCTCGATGCTCTCGGGCGGCCTTCGGCCACATCAAGGCGGGCTTCGCCCGCAACCAAGCGGGCTTCGCCCGCTTGCCATTCAAGGCGGGCTTCGCCCGCCCCTCGCCGGTATTCGCCTGCCCCTCGCCGGTCTTCGGCCCCGTCACCTAATTAAAATTTTAAATAATTTTACATTCATTAAATATTAAAATAGAACATAAATTAAAAATAATAAAAAATGTAAACCCTTAAATTAAAAATAATAAATAGAGCCCGTGCTCGATGCTCTCGGGCGGCCTCCGGCCGTATCAATGCGGGCTTCGCCCGCAACCAAGCTGGCTTCGCCCGCAACCAAGCGGGCTTCGCACGCTTGTCATTCACGACGGGCTTCTCCCGCCCCCTCGGCGTCGAGGGGCGGCCTAAAATCAAATTTTTTTATTAAAAAAACACTAAAAAAAAGTTTAAAAAAAAGTGTGTTTTTTATTTAAAAAAACTTTAAAAAGAATTGAAAAAATTTTCATCTTCGCACGGGCTACGACCGTACTCGATGTTCTCTAATTTAATATTTAATAAATGTGAAATTATTTAAATATAAAATAATAGTATATCACACTCACAATTATGAGATTTCTGCCAAGCATTGGTGCGTCTCCGGGTCTCAAAATATTATTATTATAAACGTTAATAACATAGGAGCATGTACGAACAGCTCAATTAAATGATTTTAATTAAATGTTTTATTGTGCGGACACCGTTTGGAGATGCTTCTACAAAGCTGGCTTCATGCCCACTTTAATCATAATTATAAAAAAATTTAACAGTTTATAATACTTTATATATTCAAAAAAGTGGCTAAAAGTTTGGTACATTTTTAATCGAATAAGAATTGAGTTTGTTAAATTTGTATGATAAGAATTGATATCTATTATTTTATATGTCTAAAAAAAGTTAAGTTATGAATTTTAAAAAAACTGAAAACAAATTCAATTTTAAAAAAATCGCAGGCTGGGCCCACAGACGGGCACCGCCCGCTTAAAAAAATCGCCGGCGGGGGCTGCACTTGTAAACCACAAAATGCTGAAGTGGTCTGTGGCCTGCACTTGTATAAAATAAAATAAAAGTAATTATGAACTCCTGGCGTATATGATTTTTATTTTATCAATCAATAAAAAATGATATCACAATAAAAGAAAAGTAATTATGAACTCCGGGCGTATATGATTTATCAATAAATAAAAAATGATATCGGCCACGCAAAATTATCCATCGCAAATTTTGACTAAGTTTCAACATATTTAAATATATTTATTATTTAATAATGTTCCCGTGACATTCAGTTTTAAAAAAAATAGCAGGCGGGGCCCACAGGCGGGCCCCGCCCGCTTAAATGCCACGGCGATGTGGGAATTTTAGTCCCACATCGCCAATAACAGTTGGTTTCCACTGTTGATATAGCGTAAACCCGCTGTTTATTCGAACAGCAGGTAGCCCCGACCGTCCGCCCCGGACCCGCGTGAGCCTGTCCCCGCTGCACTGCCCGTCTGCCCCCGCTTGATCGCGTCCGCCCAGCCCCGCCCGTCCCCGCCCGTCCCCGCCTGAGCGCGCCCGACCCCCAGGCATCCAGCTTGACCGAGCCGCCTACCGCAGCCTAACCCGTTTTTTCGTTCCGACAGGGGCAAAACGGTCATTTACTGTGACTGACATTGTTGACATTCCTTAGCAGCGGAACAGGCTTATTAATATAGATATAAGTGAACAAAACATATTTTTCATCATTTTGGATTATTTGAATTTTTTGTTGTTTTGAATTTTTGGAATAAAAACAAATAAAAGAAAGAGAATAAATTCCAAGTCAGAGAAAATAATCATAAAATATGCATGAGAAAAATATCAGAGTTTTTGTAGAAAAACCAGAGTGACAATTGGGCCAATGGAGCTAACGCCGGGCGTTGAATCATAACGCCCAAACTTTTCATGATTTCCTTAGGCTTTGAAAAACTTTTTATTTGATTATGAGGTATTATAACTAGGCCTTCCTAGTGTAGAAATTTCAAGCATTTTGGAGATGTTTAGAAGGCTCATTAAGCATGTTTTTGTTTGTATAAAATGGGTTTTATATTTTTATTGGTTTTTCAAATACTTGTGTTTTATAAGATCATTAAAGCTCAAAATGATAAAATATGCAAAACACAAGATAAGCATGTTTGATCAAAACAAGAATGCATGAATAATATAATCATAAAGAGTGCATGCAAAACATATGATATAAGTATGTCCTAGATTATAATACCCTAATTATATGCCAACACACTAGTCCCATACTAAGTGACGAATGTCATGAGGAGCTACACACATGCCGTAGGTTGGGGTGTTAATCCTATATGCACACACTAGAGAACGCTCAACCTAGCACTCTTTCCCCTCAGTGCCTCGCAAGGCCCCACTAGAACCCTCCCCGGTTAAGGATAAGACATGACTTAAAGGTTAGGTCTCTAATGCACGCAATCCTACGCCCCCGCTATTGTGAGACACATAATGTGGGTGAATGATCATGGACATTCTAAGCGTTTAGACCTAAATACCATTTTATAGACTATGACTTTATTTTTTGTTATATAAGGATATATGATTTTAAATGTATTTATTTTTTGTTACACAGCTAAGGACTTTATCTTTGTTTCCTGACATGTGATTTGAGAAATATGAGTCCAAGGATTGCATGTCATCATTTGTCCTTAGCCAGTCAATCTGCTTAAAATGATGTAGGATGACAAGATCCAGATACCCAAGTGGCTCCTCCCATAGAATAGGTGGAAATCTTAGGTATCCAAATTTGCTTGATATCGCATCTACCCTTCTTCCTACAAGAGCCCTTGGTGTGTACACGGTGAGAACACTTGGCACAAGACACAAAAGGAGTTGAGACCTTTTTCAGATTTTTCTTTGGACTATTGCTGGAGGCTAGGAGAGTAGTAGAAAATGGTGTAGATTTTATAGAACACGAGTTATTTGTTCTGTTACTACCGCCAACTGTAACAGTTACCGCTGGGCGGAAACTTCTAGAGCCATATCCTAGCCCATATTTAGCACTTACATGCCTTTGGTTGGCCAAAAAGGGTCTTCTGGCCAACACTGAATTTTTCTATAACCAAGTTTAAGTCTTGGATTCGGGCTTTTAATGAGTTTTTTCATCTTGTAGCATAACACACCATTTTTCTAACGTTTTCTTTTTATTATTAATTTGAGAATGCGAGGTTATTAATTTTCTTTCTAAGGTTCTCATTTTGTTAGTTAGAGTTTTGACATTGGAATGAGCCTTGGAAAGTGTTTCTTCAAATGTCTTAATATTTACCATGGAGTGAGTGCACTCTTGGCAAGAACCCTTCTCTTTATCTAATGTTTTAGTTTCTTTTAATAACGCCTTATTTTCTGATTTAAGCATTTCAAATTTATTCAGATTTTTCTCAAAGTGTTTGCACAATTTCATATATTCAAAAAATAACTCATCTTACGAGGAAGGAAGTACCTCAGTGCCGCATTGGACACTGCAATTGTCGTTCGATGGTTCGTGGCTTCTTCCCATGATGCACATGTTTGCCTCCTCATCATCGCTTGAAGTTGTTGCGCTTGACTCCTCGGAAGACGTATACTTTTTCTTCTTGTCCTTCTTTTTGTGCCTCTTCTCCTTCTCCTTCTCTAGAATTTTTGGACACTCACTTCGGACGTGTCCGATCATCCTGCAGTTGAAGCACTCTGGAAGAGATTTCTCCACATCATCATGGCTCGCCTTGTTCTTCCATGACCCTTGCTTGCTGGACCCTTTGGTGAGATATTTGCGAAAAGTTTTTCTTCTTTCGGGATCCCACATGAATCTTTTGAAGTTCTTCACCAAGAGACCTTTTTCATTATCGTCTTCTTCGTTGTCGGACTCAGTTTTTAATTTTAGCACCAATGCTTTCGTTTTTGGCTCCATATTGTACTCTTCATGTTGGATCTTGAGTTTCACCTCATGGGTTTTTAGATTCCCAATGAGACTCTCGATTTGGAGCTGCTTTAGATCGTGCAATTCAGAGATGGCCATCACCTTCAGATTGAAGCGTGGAGGGAGAGTTCTTAGAATCTTCTTTACAAGATCGTCGTTGGAAAAATTCTTTCCAAGAACTCTTGATGCATTTACAATCTTTGTAAACCTTGTGTATGGTGTCCACGTCTTCATTTTCCTCCATCCGGAATTTCTCATATTCGGACTCTAGTTGAAAGAGATTTGAGTCCTTGACCTGCGATGTACCTTCATGAGTTAGCTCTAATAAATTCCAAATATCAAAGGCAGTTTCACAAGTACAAACACGATTAAATTCTGTTCTATCTAAGGCACATAATATTGTGTTCATTGCTTTAGTGTTATTTTTACACAACCTTATCAATCTCATCCCATTTATCTCTGGGCTTTTCCATGGTCACTTCACCAACTACACTTGTAGGAGGAGTATACCGTTGTTCTACCCAAGCCCAGACTTATATATCTAAAGTCATAAGAAAATAACGCATTCTAGTCCTTCAGTAGTTATAGTCTGACCCAGTAAATAATGGAGGTCTACTTATCCCTTGCCCCTCATGAAAAGCGAGATCATGGAGCGCCATTATTCCAAGTTGTTAGATCATTTTGGAATAACCTACCTCTGATATCACTTGTTGGATCTTGAGGCGCCCTTAGAGGGGGGGGGGGGGTGAATAATGGTTTTAAAAAACTTTTGATATTATATATGAAAGAAATTGAATCAAAAGTAAAGTACTAGTAATTTGAAATGAAATCAATTTTATTAAACAAGTAAATACATGATTATCATTTATAAAATTGATTGCAAAATTTGATTTTTATGACGCTAGAAATCAAAGGCGAATATAATAAACTCTTTCATTTTCTATACCAACTCTTCTCACTAAGAACCGGTTGGCTTTAGCCGATCTATCCCCAGATACGGCCTCATGCCGCACTAGCATTTCTATCCCCAAAAGGCCTCGAGCACCCCCTAGAACTACTCCCTAGACCTAGTCGCCAACACGAGACAAAGTTTGCCCTAAGTCCTACCCAGACCTAGTCGTCAACACGAAGCGAATTCACTAAACAATCATAATGAAAAAAAATGTTACAAAAATACAAGAGACAAAATATAAAACTCCCTATGAGGAAATCTGAAGGAAAAGATGAAGAATCGCTGAAGATTGTTGAGGTTGAAGCGTGCGTTCTTCGCGTTGAGTTAGCGTTGATCCAAGCCTCCTTTGATTCCTACTTTTGAAATTGAATGAGAGATGCTTTGTGGTCTGTAAATACGGCCCTTACAAATAATTCAGAGTGCTGGAATAGGGCTCCTTGGCATAGATGGTTGAAGAGAATGAATGCCACCTATTTATAGGACTGGAAGCTAACATCGGCGTTAAGGCTAACGCCAGACGTTGACCCAATATAGAAAGAACTTGATGGTTCAGATCTTCAAAACAGGAAGGAAATACTGCATCTTTGGAAATATTCATTGTAGGCAACCTTAACACTGGCGTTAATGCTAACGCTGGCGTTAAGTCAAATCATTCCTAAAATGCTCCTGCAATCATGGCAGCTTCCCTCCATGTCATATCGTCGAGTGTCAACGCCGATGTTAAGTCCTAACACCTAGCGTTAGACCACTTTCATCATTTCAGCTTGTGGGCAAGTCCAGACCATATCGTCGAGTGTCAATATCGTCAAGTGTCAACACCGACGTTAAGACCTAATGCCTGGCGTTAGACCACTTTCATCATTTTATCTTGTGGGCAAGTCCAGACCAACAATGCGGCATCCTAGTGTCAATATATTTCAAACCTGCATGCTAAAGACCCAATGGCAACAAGATCAAATACAAGTAGGATTTGTTATTCTCAAATCAAAGGGATGTGGAAAACCGTGTTCCAACACTCCTTCCTGGAGGGACCTAGGGAGAAGCTCTTCAGCGCCTTCCGAGGTCGGCAATTCGACGTCGTTGTTTGGCGATAATGTGTGAACGAGTTAGAATGGGTCTTCCCGGGTGAATGTATATTGCTGAGTGAGTATTCTCTATACTCGCGCTTTATGGTGCTCTTCTTAGTTGGCGACTAACCATCATCTTCTTGCTTCTGTAGCTACTCGCATTCTACCGTGCGAGCCTCTCTCCGTGGCGAAAGAGGCATCTCCGGCTTGGGAAGGTGTGGTGATCCCGCCGTGCGATGATGAGTGTATGTCGTCACCCCCTATCGACTTGTCGCAGATTCCCGAAGGCCCGGTTGATGCCGGCGAGAAGGCGGCTCCTCGTGGAAGAGGAAGGACAATGGGAAGACCAAGGTCGGGGAGCCCGCGAGGAAGAAAAAGAGATCGCGAGCAGAAATTTTGGCCGAAAGGCGGATCCTGCGGAGACTGGCGACCCTGACCGTCACCCTAGTTTTGGAGAGGGCATGCGCAGCGAGGATGCCTATGGTCACCCGCTGGTGACCTGGGCGTAGCGCGCGCACGAGGTGACATTGAGCACCAATCTTCCCGCATGGTCTAAGGATTGGGAGAATAGAGATGAGGCGTTCGATGTTATGTTCTCCATCAATGATCGCGCCAACGCCGAGTCACTTCAGGATGTCTCGGTCGAGTATCTGGCCCACCAGACCTCGCGCTCGCTCCTACAGTCAGTGGAGCTCAGCCATCAGACGACTATGAGTTTGCTTACCTATGAGGAGAGGGTCAAGCTGCTGAGCAAGACCGTCCTCACCCTTGGGCCCAAAACCGCTAAGTGCAAGGCTTATGAGGTACTCACGACTTCTTTGAAATACATACTCCTTTATTCATCGCTTGTCGACCATCACGCTAACGATTATCTGTGATGCCCACATGATGCCAAGGTGGAGACTGCGAAGAAGATGTCGCAGCTTGAGAAGGAGCTAGAGGACACTCAGGCAGCCCTAGAGGCCGCTTAAGTGAAGATCATTGAGCTGGAAACTCGCCCCGTCGAGCAACAACCTTCAGTGGTGGGTCCTTCCTGGGTGGGGAAGCAGATTAGGATCCATGGCGACGAGATATCGAGTATTCGTCGTGGCATCGCTAGAGCAACAGGGAATGTTGTCCTGAGCCGGTTGAGAGCCGACGACCACTTAGTGCCTGAAGTGATGAACCTAACGGTGATGGATATCATCCCGACCCTGCTCGCTGAGGAGTCTACTTCTCCTACTCACGCTCCCACTCCTCGGTCATGCGATGATGATGAGGACTCCGAGGATGAAGAGGGCGAGTAGGAGGATGTCGACGAAGAGGAGATCGTCAATGTCGATGATGAAAACGAAGACGCTGGGAATGGTGAAGATCTCGGTGAGGATGAAGGAGGCGATGATGACGCCTAGTCGGCATGGCCCCCTTTTTGATCGCCCTGTCGGACATGTATAGATTTTGTTGATGTAATACTCGCGCATATATATGAAAGAAAGATATCTTTTGTTCTTCTGCTTTTCTCATACGCGCATGCTTTGTGGAATTCGGTGGGCTCTTAGGCTCGAATGCGATGAGTGCTCGCTAGGCTCATAGGCTCGAAGTGGTTTGAGTGATCGCCGCCATGACAGGTGCGACTTTGAAAGATACTCGCTACGATGGAAAAGCTCACAATACTCGCCTAGATATACTCTCACATATATGCTCGCACTGTGGAAACTCACATTCTTCAAAGATTGATGAGGCTTGGACTGTGGGTGACACTCGAGGCCCCCATAAGATGCACACTCTCGAGGCTTCTACTCCACCTGGTGAGAAGTGTTTTAGAGATCATAATCTTAACAATAATAATCAAGGCAAGTAGGGAATGACAGTCGGAGGGTCCAAGGGGACACACAATCTCGAGGCCTCCATCCAACTTTGTTGCTAGATGCTGACGAGTAGGGAATGACAGTCGGGGAGGTCCAAGGGGACACACCATCCTGAGACCTCCATCCTACTACGTTGCTGGATGTTGAGAAGATCTACGAGTAGAGAACGACAGTCGGGGAGGTTCAAAGGGACACACCATCTTGAGGCCTCCTACTTGGATGCTGGATTTTGAGAAGATCTTTCTCCTGCTACTCAACAATCAGAGGGAGTTAACCACACCGACTCAATGATTGGAAGAAACGATAGTAAGACAAGGCTCTGCCATGAGCTTCTTGATATTTGAGGTCAAATGACACCTTTACGCAAGGCTCTCTCAGTCAGTTAAACTGAGCATCTCTTCGTCGAGTTCGGAGGTCGGCGTTCAGACTTTTTTCTGATAACCTATCTAGTCGAATGAGAAATGTGATTTGGGGGGGGGGGGGGGGGGGGGGGGACGTGGTGAGTCACTTGACCAATATGCAAGGGGGAGCTGATCTCGGTCATCAATGCGGACGCTTTGTTAGGTATTGTGCCTTCAATGATCCTAGATTTGAAGAAGGAACACAAATATAGATAAGCAAAGTTGTCTTTGATATATGTTTTAGTTCATGATGTGATAGGTATGTCAAGACTATATATTTAGTATCAAGACTATATTATCAGTATCAAAACTATATAGAAGTGAAAAAAAGTTCACTAAGTCAAATATTCGTTTGAGCCTTAGCCGACATATCGTTGAGACAAGGAACATATCGTTGAGACAGTCTCGACGATATCGTCTTGAAGAAAATTTATCGCTGAGAAAGCAAGGCCAAGTCCTGTAGATAGCATCTCGATGATATCGTCGAGAAGAAAGCTTATCAACTTGAAGATTAATCTTATGTCATGTAGAAGGAATCATCTGTAACATCCCAGTGCGAGCTAGGCCACTCATGAGTGTGTTGTGTCACCGGAGGTTGACTCAGACTCGGTAGAAGTCCTAGGACCCCGAGGTGATCAGGTTTGAGTCACGGTCAGCAAGTGGTGATTAATTTACTTACCCTAATTAAAAGCTTAATCTTGTGTTCTGGAGCTGAGTTTGAGCTCGGGTAGGATGTTGGGGTAGTTTAGAAGAATTTGGTAAAAGCTGCTTTCGTAATGTTGCTTTAGAAGAATTTGGAAGAATTTACTTCCGTTTGACGAACGTCGAAGGGGGTACTGCCGTTCGACGATCGTCGAAGAGGCAGCCGCTCGGCGATCGACTAAGGTGCTGACCGTTCGACGAAATGCTCAGCGTTCGTCGAACGTCCAAGGGACAGCCGATTTCTGCTGCTTCCGTTCGACGAACGTCGAAGGGGCAGCTGCGTTCGACGAAGTTTAGGCTTCCGGCGGTCGACGAATTAGAGGCTTTCAGCGGTCGACGAATTAGAGGCTTTCAGCGGTCGACGAATTAGAGGCTTTCAACGGTCGACGAATTAGAGGCTTTCAGCGGTCGACGAAATATATTTATTCAGCGGTCGACGAAATTGAATTAGGCAGCATTCGACTAAGGTGCAGCGCTCGACGAAATTGAAATAGGCAGCGTTCGACTAAGTTCGGGCAGCGTTCGACGAAAATCCTAGCGTTCGGCGAAAATTGCAGCGTTCGACGAAAGTGTCGTTCGACGAAAGCGTTGCAGTGTCGTTCGACGAACGTCGAACGAAGTTGAAGCGTTCGACGAAATTGCCGTTTCCGTTCGACGAATCTGGGCAACTTTTCTGCCATCGCCCGGTAAAGCCTGAATGCTTATATTTTAGGCTAGAAGTGGAATTAAAAGTCAATAGATGGCTGACACAAGTCTTGGAACTTGGAGATTTCATTAAATGCTCATTAATGTTCTCTCTCTCTCTCTCTCTCTCTCTCTCTCTCTCTCTGTCTCTCTCTCTCCATTCTCCATTAAGCCAAAAATGCAGAACACATAAAGGGCTGATCTCTTAATCAGAGAACTATTCATCTTCTTCTTCTCCTTCTTCTTTTTCTTCATCTTCATCCCTTAAGGGGTTTATTTAGGGTTCTTGAAGGAGCAAGCTTGGAGAGGAATTTGGAGCTTGGCCGACCACCACCATGCTTCCATCAAGATGAGCTCCAACCATGGTCGTAAAATAAGGTGACTTCCTCCCCTCTCCTCTAGTACTAGCCTCTTAGATCTCAATAGGAGAGATGAAGGCTCAAGAGAGCTTCTCGTGTGAGCTTAAATGGAGTTTCCTTAGGAATACCAAGTTGGAACCTCAAATTTAGGGCACCGTTCGCCGCGAGGTTCTTGGAATCATTTCCTCTCTTCAAGAGGAAGAGATGGGATTTGATTTGGTGCAAACCCATGGTCATTGAGGGAGAGTGAGGGGAGTGATTATGTAAGGATTTTAAAGGTGTAATGACCTAGCATTTGTTTGAGAAGATGATGAATAGTCCCCTGTTAAGTAGTGTTTAATTTATATCTTTTGTGATAAAAATGATGTATAACCCCATGTTAATTATGGTTTTAACTATATATTTTGCGATAAAGGTGATGATAGCCCCCTTGCTAAAGAAGTTTCAATTTATAACATTTCACTTGGTTATTAAGGGATGAATAGGTGCGCAGCTGGGTTCAAGCCAATTCTTTGGTTTGATCCCGCTAGAACTAGGCTTCGGGCTCAACATGAAAGTTGTAGCCCTCGGAAAGAGCTTTCCGACGATAGGTCACCCGTTTTCTGAAGTGCCCTGTAGCTCCCTAAAGGTCCAGTCGAGTGGACTGTCCAGAAAGCTGGAATGTGGTTAAGTGTGTGCTGTTTTGCTGTCCAGATTATTGTAGTTGACTTCAGAGAAGATTTTAGGTAGGAGCCACTTGGATCTGGGTTTAGGACTCAACATGAATCTTGTAGACCTTGGTGAGAGCTTTCCAAAATGGGGTGGCACATAATTTGGGGTAGAGTAGAACTCCCAGAAATTCAGTTTTGTTAATCAACGTCGTTGTATTTTGAATTGCGATAATTTTTGGGATATCTTTTATAATACTTGTCTGATGCTCTTAACAATTGGTAGAAATCAAATTGATGATATTGTGCTGACCTCTGTTGAATTTCATGAGTTTTGGGAGGATACTTGTTGTCATTTTGCCAATCATAGTTCTTTCCCGCATTGCTCCGTAAATAATAATTGGGAATGCCGACGGGGCTAATATTTGGTGAGAATGGCCATAACAAGCTAGCGGAACTACGGTAGAAGTTTTAGCAAGGCTCGGTTTGTTATGAGTTCTTAATTAAATATATTGTCGTAAAATATTATGCTGCTGAACTCAGTTAGAGATTGAAAATGAATAACCAAGTTGGGTTTGAGAGAACAAAGTGTTGTCTTGAAATGGAAGGTTGATATCATAAAGTAAGTTGGAAACGCAAGTAGTCCGGTGGGGTCAAGGGTGTGAATTCCCTAGTTCATGAACGTCGTATAGAATGTTTGTCATAATATTTGCACACAACCGCACGAGAATTGTGACAACTCGGGATGGGTAGCATCGACTAAATGTGCAAGATGTGAAATGTAATAAGACTCCGCTTGGGGGTCCTCGGGTGCTTATGAGCACGGGTGTGCATGTTGATGTATGGATCTTGGATGGAGGATTGCTTGTGGCGGGTCTACGGGCTTGCTGGTCGTGACACCAACAGAAGCCGACAGTTAGACTCTAGACCGGTTGGGTTGGACTCTTGGTGCTCACCTACCCAAGTCCCCTTCTGTGTCCTTGAAGGCTCAGCTTTATGCGAGCAGTACGCAGGGTCTCCGCTGTGTGTTCTTAGCGTCGAGGCGTACAGAGGCCTAGGACTGGTAGTGTTCAAACCCTCCTAGTAGTGGAGGAGCTCGTTCCACTGTCTCCGTCTGGCCACGACGGGAGATGCCTGAGCGGTTAGCTACCCCTCAAAAAGCGAGAACTAAAGGTCTATGTTGACATAACAACTTTGCATGGGTGAGTCATCATATCATAATCATTGCATTGCATTCATCCTTCATCTTTGCATTCATCCTTCATAATCATAGCATTGCACCGCATCGGGTCCCTCAAATAAATTAGTATGGGCTCTTTTATATGATGGGTCCCAGATTGGAAACCTTAACTTATAAGTTTGTATGAACATTCATATAAGTTAAGGTACGATATGAACTGCTTACTTCTGTGTTATTTCACTACTTGCTTACACTCTGTCATTGCTATATTACTTGTTAGTTGTGCTTCTTATACATTTGATATGCTGCTTCTTATACACTAGTTGTGCTTCTTATTACTTGTTACTTACTGCACTGTTATTTCTGTACCTGTTAGTTAGAGTTATTGCAAGTACTTGGGTACTTATACAACCGACGTATGTGAACAATCATTCCTGTCACCTGCTTTGTATATTATTGCTTACATTGCAGCTTTTCTTCCTTTCCTACCACCCGGTGCTTTGGAGTCGCCGGGGGAGCGGATGTGAAGCCACTTAGTCTTTATGACTAACGGTTGTTGCACCCCTCTTTTTAGGAGCGCCCCCCTGGGGCAGCGGCGCGCGGTGTTGGAGGAGGATAGTCAGGACAGGATGACAGGGCCAGAGACCACGATACCCTCACTACCGTCGGTGACCGATGTGAGCGCAATTTGAGATGTAGCCCTTGGGCTTTTAGCTTGATACTCTGATACTTTTGCAGGAGCTCTCAGAGCTTTTTGTCTTTTGTACTTATTTGGACTCTTTACTTATGTGAATTTATGGCTTCTTGTTTTTAGTTTATTGATGGGTTGGCGCTGTTCAGTTGGTTTGGCTGGCAGGATAGACGTCTTGTGGGGGAGGCTAGCTCGCGTGCTGGCGCTTCCGCAAGGCGCCTGTCCTGGGCATAAGACTCCCCTCGGCCGTGTTTTGTGTTCCGGGAGGGGGGTCTTACAAATGGTATCAGCTTGCAACGATCCTGAGATAAAGAAGTCCATTAAACCACAGGGCCACCATGTTAGCTAAATCAGTTTGAGGACAAACTGATGCAGCGGAAGCGGTGGTGTGCCCATGTGTGATTCACATTAAGTATATCCATTTTTTCCTATAGGAAGTGCCAACCTAAGCCAAACTCGTACCCTTACGTATAGATGCTGTCTCATTCTGGTATTCTCATTCCAACAATTAGAGTTGGTTTGGCATAGGATTATGCCAACCTAACTAGGATACCACTTTGGTCGACTTAGCAGGATATGTCGTGACATACCCTTACCTTATACCGATCTCAGGGATGATGTGACAAAGCAATAAGTGAACGCAAATGACTAAGGGAAGAGTTCAGCGTGAGTGTAAATGCTAGAAACTCACACCCTGAGATTTTTATCTCAGATATGGAGTGATATTATCATCTTACCCAAAATATTATGTCAATCTCAATGAGATTGGTGCATGTAGTCTATTATCAGCTTAGTAAGAGACAACTAAGCATGCCGTCTATACTGTATGTAGAAGGTTTCATATGGAGAAGATATGATAAGAATTTGGATCCAGAGAAGGCCCATTTTTGGACGAATGTGTTATATTGGTGATAGAAGAAACTCAGTCGAAGAGATATGGGGGCTTATCTCTTCGTTTATTGGGCTAGTTATGTACCGACTTGGGTTCCTTGATGATTTAAAATCGTTGTAATTTTTGACAATGGAAGTGGAGACCCTTGAAGAGTTAATTCATCTTAAGCAAGGCGGACTGCTAAGGCCATGTTTGGGTTGATAGGAATTTTATTAGCGGAATAAGAAAGGAAAACATTTTGAAGATGATAATTTCCTCTATATTGTTCTAAGATTATGTGGATAAGTAGCGAGTAGAGTAGTAAATTAACACTTCGGGGATATGCAGCTATGTTGTGATAACATTATAACTGGGAAGTTAATGAAATTTTGTGCATGCATTGCTGGTAAGATGATAAACTACCCCTGAGTTTGGAATTTCTTGGTGAACATTCCCTTTAATGTTGTAATTACTTGACATTAATAAGTGTTAGGCGGTGCAGTCAACAAGATTAATATGACTTGTTTGATGATCTAAAATCCTAAAAGTTTTTATGAAATAAACATGCCATGTATGATCGTTGGCAGGGATGGTAGGGCGCTTGAAATGGATTTGATTTAGTTTATCATATTGTGAAGTATGCCCTACTTTTGGTAGTCTGCATAATCCGTGTCGAAGGGAAATCATCTCGAGCCTTGCACTTTGGTTCATGATAAGTTCAAACATATATAAATGTACCATATGGGGGGTGGAAGAAATTTAGTCCAAAAACGTACGAGGGCTTATCCCTTCGTTTATTGGACTATTTACGTATCAACTTCGTTTTCCCTTAGATCTTGTGTATTTGAAGAGTACGCGAACAATGATGATTAGATTCGTGATAACCTCTCAATATGGGTGATAGCGTCAAGGGTGTTGAGACACACCGTGAATTGAACACGTGAAGGGGATATTGATGATAAGTTGCACTTACTTATTTAGTGAGATATGAATATGTCTTTGTACGAACAAGTAAGAGTACGTGTAGCGTTTTACCTCGACAAGGTAGATTTCTAAAGGCTCTGTACCGAAACCCAACCGTTGGATAAAGTATATGTTCACGGTTGAGGAGCCCTTAAATGAAATGATTTAAATCACGGGATAAAAGTGACGCCAATTTTTGAATCTGGTGCAAATCAAAGTAGAACCGGGAGTAGACAAAAGTAACACTTGACTCGAGGTCACGTGTTATTAGAAGGGAACGATGTGATTATTACCCATGCGAGGTGTAGAGTCATGGATTCACCTTTGAGCCTCGATAACGATTCATATTATCACCAGAACCAAATGATAAGCATCATCGGATGATCACGTGCGGAATTTGGAAACTCTTTGGAAACATAAACGCTTTCTGAGCTTAAACCCTTGAGGTAGTAGCATCATTTTTTGTAGTTGGTGCATTTAAAGGGCATAATGTCATGACAAGTACAGTGGGGTGATTGCAGGACTTGACTATTATATGGATTTCAAGTCAAGCGGTAAACATCCATGATGTTTAACCATTGTAATTATCTTGCCATAATTAGATACTGAACTTGGTTGGTGGCTTTTGCATGAATTATTATAAGGTGATCATAACGATTGTTGTAACTTAATACCAAGTGGGTGTCGTGCTAAGTGTAAAAGATGTGTGATGTATGAATGGTTGCCTCGGACGAGATGACATTGATGGAAGCAATTGATAATGATATAGATAATGATGGTTGTACGAGAAGATGAGATTAAGGCTTGCTTATACATTTTTAATACATAAGAGAGACGATCTTGCGGGTACAATAACTGTTTGGGTATTTAAGATTTGACCCAAGGACATGACATCGTGAATTTTATGGTTGATCGCCCGTTTGACTTTGAGGCCATCCTCATTTAACGCAAAATTTTTGGATGCACAGAAGTGATATATGTGCTCATGATCATGATCAGGTAAGTGGTACTGCATCCGCTTTATTGCTCTATGCATCAAGTGTCATCAATAACAGTATGTCTGGGGACCTGCTTAATCATCAGTATGAGGTGGCCAAAACCTTTGCAGCATCATTAAAGGTGAGTCCAAGGAGTAACTTATACTATGTGGGAGTGAATGGGCCATACTGCAGTGTTAATATGGTGAGAATGTCATCGACTCAGGACTCCTTTAAGTCAAGCTCATTCCTTACAATATACATATCCACATCGAAAAGAGATCTTTGTTGTGTTAAGCCAAGCTTTAGTTCTACTGGATCGATTAAACAAAGCAAGACAAGAGCATTAAATAGAAACAATCTGGCTCACTTAATCAAACTGCCATACATGCTGTTAAGCTTATGTACATGGGAAATGGAACACATTAGATCTGATACTATGAAAATGGATAATAAAGAGATGAGTGAAGTGATTATCAATAACATCCTTAAATTTGAAAGGATTATATATATTCACATCTGCCCCATCTCCTTCCAGGTTTTAGAAATTTGAATTTTGTTTGGAAATTCAGGAAATTTATTCATGGCAATCTCCTTATAGTGGCTGTTTGGGTTAAACTTCAGGAAATTTTGTTTATTGGCAATCTCGTTATTCATTATTGGTGGTTTGGGTTAGCTCCAGGAAATTTCTTTCATTAAAGAATCTCATCATGTTGGGTGTTGGTGGCTGCTTGGTTTATTATGCTTGCTGCCTGATAATATGGATAACTTATTTTCTGATTATAATTAATTGGCTAAAATTTGGATAACTTTATTTCTATTTATATTTGGTGGGCTAAAATGTGAATGAGTACCCTCGCTAGTGGTGAGTGGGATTTAAAGTGTACTCAAGATGACTTTTGTGATCTGAACTTAAACCCCATAACCTCAACTTAAATTTCGGGGACGAAATTGTTTCTTCGTTTATTGGATTTGTAACATCCCAGTGCGCGCTATGCCCCTCATGAGTGTGCTGTGTCACCGGAGGTTGACTCAGACTCGGTAGAAGTCCTAGGACCCCGAGGTGATCAGGTTTGAGTCACGGCAGCAAGTGGTGATTAATTTACTTACCCTAATTAAAAGCTTAATCTTGTGTTCTGGAGCTGAGTTTGAGCTCGGGTAGGATGTTGGGGTAGTTTAGAAGAATTTGGTAAAAGCTGCTTTCGTTATGCTGCTTTAGAAGAATTTGGAAGAATTTACTTCCGTTCGAGGAACGTCGAAGGGGGTACTGTCGTTCGACGATCGTCGAAGAGGCAACCGCTCGACGATCGACTAAGGTGCTGACCGTTCGACGAAATGCTCAGCGTTCGTCGAACGTCAAAGGGACAGCCAATTTCTGTTGCTTCCGTTCGACGAACGTCGAAGGGTCAGCTGCGTTCGACCAAAGTCGAAGGGGAAGCTTCGTTCGACGAAAGTCGAAGGGGCAGCTGCGTTCGACGAAGTTTATGCTTCCTGCGTTCGACGAAGTTTTGGCTTCCTGCGGTCGACGAATTAGAGGCTTTCAACGGTCGACGAATTAGAGGCTTTCAGCGGTCGACGAATTAGAGGCTTTCAGCGGTCGACGAATTAGAGGCTTTCAGCGGTCGACGAAATATATTTATTCAGCGATCGACGAAATTGAATTAGGCAGCGTTCGACTAAGGTGCAGCGCTCGACGAAATTGAAATAGGCAGCGTTCGACTAAGTTCGGGCAGCGTTCGACGAAAATCCTAGCGTTCGACAAAAAATGCAGCGTTCGACGAAAGTGCCGTTCGACGAAAGCGTTGCAGTGTCGTTCGACGAACGTCGAACGAAGTTGAAGCGTTCGACGAAATTGCCGTTTCCGTTCGACGAATTTGCCGTTTCCGTTCGACGAATCTGGGCAACCTTTCTGCCATCGCCCGGTAAAGCCTGAATGCTTATATTTTAGGCTAGAAGTGGAATTAAAAGTCAATAGATGGCTGACACAAGTCTTGGAACTTGGAGATTTCATTAAATGCTCATTAATGTTCTCTCTCTCTCTCTCTCTCTCTCTCTCTCTCTCTCTCTCTCTCTCTTCATTCTCCATTAAGCCAAAAATGCAGAACACATAAAGGGCTGATCTCCTAATCAGAGAACTATTCATCTTCTTCTTCTCCTTCTTCTTTTTCTTCATCTTCTTCTTCATCCCTTAAGGGGTTTATTTAGGGTTCTTGAAGGAGCAAGCTTGGAGAGGAATTTGGAGCTTGGCCGACCACCACCATGCTTCCATCAAGATGAGCTCCAACCATGGTCGTAAAATAAGGTGACTTCCTCCCCTCTCCTCTGGTGCTAGCCTCTTAGATCACAATAGGAGAGATGAAGGCTCAAGAGAGCTTCTCGTGTGAGCTTAAATGGAGTTTCCTTAGGAAGACCAAGTTGGAATCTCAAATTTAGGGCACCGTTCGCCGCGAGGTTCTTGGAATCATTTCTTCTCTTCAAGAGGAAGAGATGGGATTTGATTTGGTGCAAACCCATGGTCGTTGAGGGAGAGTGAGGGGAGTGATTATGTAAGGATTTTAAAGGTGTAATGACCTAGCATTTGTTTGAGAAGATGATGAATAGTCCCCTGTTAATTAGTGTTTAATTTATATCTTTTGTGATAAAAATGATGTATAACCCCATGTTAATTATGGTTTTAACTATATATTATGCGATAAAGGTGATGATAGCCCCCTTGCTAAAGATGTTTCAATTTATAACATTTCACTTGGTTATTAAGGGATGAATTAGTGCGCAGCTGGGTTCAAGCCAATTCTTTGGTTTGATCCCGCTAGAACTAGGCTTCGGGCTCAACATGAAAGTTGTAGCCCTCAGAAAGAGCTTTCCGACGATATGTCACCCGTTTTCTGAAGTGCCCTATAGCTCCCTAAAGATCCAGTCGAGTGGACTGTCCAGAAAGCTGGAATGTGGTTAAGTGTGTGCTGTTTTGCTGTCCAGATTATTGTAGTTGACTTCAGAGCATATTTTAGGGAGGATCCACTTGGATCTGGGTTTAGGACTCAACATGAATGTTGTAGCCCTTGGTGAGAGCTTTCCAAAATGGGGTGGAACATAATTTGGGGTGGAGTAGAACTCCCAGAAATTCAGTTTTGTTAATCTGCGTCGTTGTAGTTTGAATTGCGATAATTTTTGGGATATCTTTTATAATACTTGTCTGATGCTCTTAATTGGTAGAAATCAAATTGATGATATTGTGCTGACCTCTGTTGAATTTCATGAGTTTTGGGAGGATACTTGTTGTCATTTTGCCAATCATAGTTCTTTCCCGCATTGCTCCGTAAATAATAATTGGGAATGCCGACGGGGCTAATATTTGGTGAGAATGGCCATAACAAGCTAGCGGAACTACGGTAGAAGTTTTAGCAAGGCTCGATTTGTTTTGGGTTCTTAATTAAATATATTGTCGTAAAATATTATGCTGCTGAACTCAGTTAGAGACTGAAAATGAATAACCAAGTTGGGTTTGGGAGAACAAAGTGTTGTCTTGAAATGGAAGGGTGATATCATAAAGTAAGTTGGAAACGCAAGTAGTCCGGTGGGGTCAAGGGTGTGAATTCCCTAGTTCATGAACGTCGTATAGAATGTTTGTCATAATATTTGCACACCACCGCACGAGAGTTGTATCAACTCGGGATGGGTAGCATCAGCTAAACGTGCAAGATGTGAAATGTAATAAGACTCCGCTTGGGGGTCCTCGGGTGCTTATGAGCACGGGTGTGCATGGTGATGTATGGATCTTGGATGGAGGATTGCTTGTGGCGGGTCTACGGGCTTGCTGGTCGTGACACCGACAGAAGCCGACAGTTAGACTCTAGACCGGTTGGGTTGGACTCTTGGTGCGCACCTACCCAAGTCCCCTTCTGTGTCCTTGAAGGCTCAGCTTTATGCGAGCAGTACGCAGGATCTCCGCTGTTTGTTCTTAGCGTCGAGGCGTACAGAGGCCTAGGAATGGTAGTGTTCATACCCTCCTAGTAGTGGAGGAGCTCGTTCCACTGTCTCCGTCTGGCCACGACGGGAGATGCCTGAGCGGTTAGCTACTCCTCAAAAAGCGAGAACTAAAGGTGGTCGGATCGTGGTAGCTCTGATCCATTTGTAAGACCCCCCCTCCCCAAACTGAACCGGGTTCAGGGAGGGGGGATCTTACTGCCCAAGAATGGCCACTAGTGCTTCTCGGATGGCAACGACCCACCCTCTCAAGCGCCGAGTGGTCTCCTTGTCAGGCACGAGAATCACAACATCACATCAGAACGCACAGCGGAAGCAATCGAAATAAACAAAACGAAGCTCACAGATTGTATTTACATATTTAAAGCAGGCTGAAGCCTATTGTTTACAACCACTGCCTCGGGGGCTACATAGACTATAACAAAGACCCTAGGCTAGTCCTATACTCTAGTACTCACGTCTCGGAAGATAGGGGGAGAGGCTGGAGTGTCCGATCGAGCCATCTCTAAGGCTGGTAACTCATCCTGCGGTGCCCCATTTCCTATGATTGGTTATAAGAACAACCGTTAGTCACAGAGCTAAGTAGAAAACACATCCCCTCCCCGGATCCGTATCCAAGGGGCGGGCTAATAGACAGAAATAAATAGCCGAAGCAATGTAGAGGGTTAGCAGCAGGTAAACATATATACATATATATACATATATATATATATCAATAGGGCCTCCAACCCTAATATCCGCGTGGTGACACAAGCATACAACACTATCTCGCGCATACTCGCACCGAGGTATTCAAACCTGTACACACACAAAAGACCCTGTGTCGACACAGTTTAGACCGCTTTGTTTCAAGCAGGGTAGCTAACCCCGCGGGCCTCACCGATGTGGCTGTCGGTGACACTGTCCAGTCTTGCCACTTATGATTGTAGTCGTACCGTAACACTCGGGCCCTCTCGTATAGCATGGTGTACTAATGGAATGTGAGCGACATCCGGTGATTCCGAGGTTTAGGCCGACCAACGGAGGCAAAACTGCGGGTTCGAAGTGGTGATCACCGTTGTGCACATCTCCCTGTCTCCATGAGTCGTCACCCCACCCGCACCGGTACGAATGGTCTGCGGGCGTGACCGACCCGCCACTTCCAAAACAATCTTCGAAAGCAAGCTTTATCACAGAGCAAACACTTTAAAACTTAACGCGGCGTTCTTACTCGACCGGTCACTCGACCCGTGACCGGGAGGCTCGGCGTTAGGAGGGCTCCTTATTTGAGACTGACTCAGGAGGAGGGACTCAACTCCGGGTCTTCCGCAACTAAGGCCTCACAGAAAGGAGTAGAAGCACCGCTTGCCAGCGTAGAACTGCGGTTAGCACTAAAATATAAAAAGTGCAGCATAAGCAGTAAGAAAGGTCGGAAGCAGGGGCCGAAATATCAGGACTAGTACGAGACTGGAGAAATGAAAGTACTGAAAGCAGTAAATCAGGACCAGTGCGAGACTGGAGAAATGAAAGTACTGAAAGCAGTAAATAAGGACCAGTGCGAGACTGGAGAAATGATACTACTGAAAGCAGTAAATAAGGACCGGTGCGAGACTGGAGAAATGAAAGTACTGAAAGCAGTAAATAAGGACCAGTGCGAGACTGGAGAGATGAAAGTACTGAAATCAGTAAATAAATAAAGGGTTAGTAGTCCAATCACTCCATAACAGGAGGCTTCAACGTCGACTCCGTTCTTAGGAGGAGGTTCTGCTTTCTCCCCGTTCATAGGGGTTCTACTCCATTCCCAGAAGTTTATTTACGTTCCATGAGGTTTAGTATTTTCCCTTTGCCGTGGATTCGTTCTTTTTATTATCTCGGCATTACTGCATTGCGGCGTCGCTCCGCGATTTCGTCCCAATTTTCGCGTCGATATTTTAAACCTAATCGATTCCTTAGATCGATACGCGTAATTTTATTATACCGCTAAAATACGCGTCGCGAGGACGCCAGTTTATTCCAATTAATTTCGCTCCCCTTTCGGGCATTTATTTTGCTTGTAAAAGCTTTTAAAGGACCAAAAGAAAAGCTTACAACTTCAAATTTTGATAGTATTTGCAAAATACCCTAAAATAGAGCCTATAATTTTTGATGATTTTTCCCAACTCTTTTGGCCTTTAAATTCCTTAAAATAAACCTTTTATAGGGGTTTAAAAATAGTAAAATTACTCCTAAAAATCCCAAAAAATTACAGTAGGTGCCCCTCAGAGTGGGGAATATTTTTCATTTAGGAAAGTTTTTCCAAAACTGCCCCATTTCTCCTCAGAAAAATGGGGAAGGGGAAGGGCAGTTGGGGTGCGAATAACAAAGGAGAAAAAGGCTGGGGGCGCCGCACCGGGCGCCCTCCTTGGGTCCCCACAGCGGATCCGCTGTGGGGGGCGCATAATTGGAGGCAGGGGGTGGGAAACTAGGAAACAGGAGCCGCCCGATCTCCTGGGGGAGATCGTGCGGCTCCCGTTCATTTAACGTGAGGCGGCCGCTGCCGCCGCCGGGCAGCGGCCGGCTGGTGCCGGCGCTGCCCTCGGTCGGTGCGCCGGGGGCCGGCGACTCCTCCGGTGGTGGTCCGGCGGCCTGGCGCCGCCGGCTACCACCGGGAAATAGAACAGAGAGGGGCGGGAGGCGGTGGCGCGGCCTGCATGCGCCATGCAGGCTTGCTGCGCCGGCGCCTCCGCTGGGAGGGTGCCGGTGCCGCCCCCGGTCAGTGCGTCGGGGGCCGGTGACCACTCCGGTGGTGGTCCGGCGGCCTGGCGCCGCCGGCCGCCACCGGGGTTGGGGTATTACCCCGTACAGGAAACGGGAGGGAGGGGGGAAGGAAGGCACGGGTGCCGCCGGGGCGCGTCCTCCGGCGGCCCGGCCGCCTCCTCTTCGTCGGCGCCAAGGTCCCCGAGTGGGGACCTGCTCCTCCAGTGCCACCACCGGCGCTGGGGGGGTTGGCTTCCACGGCCAGCACCTCCACCCGAGCTTTGCCAAGCTCGGGGTGGCGCTCCGGCGACGGGGAGGGGGCTGGCTTGCCTCAGGGGAGTAGGAAAGAGGAGGGGAAGGCTTCTACCTGAGGGGGTGGAGCTCGGGAGGTGGAGGGGCAGTGGCTCGCCATGGAGGGGAAAGGTGGCGGCGGTTTGGCTGGGCAGGGCTCCGGCGAGGTGGGTGGCTGGGCTAGCCGGCAGGGGAGAAGGAGGAGGAGGTGGGGGGTTGGCACTCAGGGAGAGGCTGAGCCCCTCCTTATATAGAGGAGAGGGAGGCCTCCCCTCTCCCTCCTTTTAGCCCACGTGGGCTAAAAGGGAGGGATGGGTGGGGGGAGATATTTTTCTCCCCCCTTCTCTCTCCTGCCCCCTTGCCCCAATAGGGGCTGCCTATCCATGGGAATCCCCCTCCCTTGGGGGAGGGGCTTTTCTCCCCCCTTTCTTTTCTTTTCTCAACAGGTTTCAAGCTTTGGGGGGGGGGGGGGGGGGGGGGTTGACCGAGGTCAACCTAGGGCGGGGTCCTTCATGGTCCCGGGGCCATCAAGATTTGTCGGGGCTGATGCCGAGTTTGTGTGCTTCACATTTCGTGCGTTGCACTGAGGTGGTCTGCATTGTCCTAAAATGGCATACTCTCCATACTACCTCGGATCGAGACGCAAAGAATTCCGTTGTGCACATATCGTTCATACGAGTCTAACGAAACTGACAGAAGTCAATTCGGGGTTCGTATGACCACTATTCATAATAAGGAGGTAGTGGCGCGCTACGACACTCAAAATGGTCGTTTTCTCCCAACGACCTCAGATCGAGGCACAACGAATTCCATTGCGCTCGTATCATTCATACGAGTCTAACGGGACTGACGGAAGTCAGATCGGAGTACGTTTGGCCACTATCCCACTATAGTGTGGTAGCGGCGCACAACGATACTCAAAATGGTCGTTTTCTCTAAACGACCCCAGATCGAGGTGCAACAAATTCCGTTGCACTCATATTGGTCATACGAGTCTAACGAGACTGACAGAAGTCAGATCGGAGTATGTTTGGCCACTATCCCACTATAGTGTGGTAGCGGCGCACAACGATACTCAAAATGGTCGTTTTCTCTAAACGACCTCGGATCGGGGCGCAATAAATTCTGTTGCACTCGTATTGGTCATACGAGTCTAGCGGATCTCACAGAAGTCAATTCGGGGTTCGCAGCACATAACCCTATATCGGGTTATTTCTACCGTTCGGGCCTACTTTTATTGGGCCCACTAGGGTTTAGTGGCCCAATAAAAGTCGGGATGTTACAGACTGGACCAAAGGTCCACTCGCCCGGTCCTAGGGGACGGGTGGACCGAAGATCCACTCGCCCAGGCCTAGGGGGAGAGACAGGCTGTCCCGATAAGTGGGGAAGTGGACGTCTCATCTCCACTCGCCTCCCCCCTTGTGCTGGTCGTTCAGGTTCTTGGTTGAGCTGCGGATAGTAGGTTTTTGGCTATCCGCAGCCCAATTTTGGGAAGTCTATGAATAGACCCCCATGGGCACCTTGGGAAGGGATGTTGGTACCCCCCCTCCCCCTCCCTCGCGTGTGAGCAAGCACTACCCCTCCCTCCCTCTGTCATTGAAGGTGGACGGTGAGGTGATCCTTAGTGCCCTACAAGGTGCCCAGGCTCATCATTGGCTTGTGAGGGGAAGTTCCTTGTGAGCTTCTGGGTATGTGGTGGGACCTCCACGCTGCAGCTTAAGGGGTCCATTTGTGGACTTAGGTGTTCTCCAAGGGCAAGGTTCTTCGGTTCTTAGTGACTGGTCAAGGGTCTCGCTCAGGTCAAGTAAGTGTTAGCTGCATCCCCCTTGTGAACGTCGAGACCATTTCTCTGATTTCAACAACCAACAGCTCCGTTGAGGTGGTGGCCGGCGATTGGGGATGGTTGGCCGGCTGGAGGTGGCCGGAACAAGAAGTTTACGGTGGAGGAAAAAGCTTGAAATCCAAGCTTTCGGCCATGTTGATCCAAAACCAATTGGCCCCGAACCTTGCGGCCAACATGATGAGATCTATCCACTGAGAGAGAGATGAAGGAGGACCTGAGTGGTGGCCTGTAGCCGTGTCGATCGTCGGTCCTCCATTGTTGGCCGTGGAGCTTTTGTTGTCATGCCGATATGGGTTTAGAGGACTCAACTTCTTCTGGAAAGTGGGGGAAACTCCTCTCCTTCACCCATTGAGGCTTTTTAAGGAGCCAATTTGGGGAGGGGAAGAGGCAAAGCTTGAGATTCCACCATTAACACCATTAATGGCGAAATTTCGGCCACCCCTAAAAACCACTAGATTCATCCCACATGTGAGTTGGAAAACCTTTTAAACTTCTCCTAATTGATAGGGGGAATGAATCCCCATCAATTGGGAAGGCTTTTGGCCTCCCTTGACCATGATTTACTCTGCCAAAACTAATCACGACCGCATTCTGTCGGTTCAGCTACCGCCAGTGCTAGCGCTAGCGCTAACATCACGATGGAATAAAGCTCGTCGGTTCGATCACTATCGCCAGCGTTAGTGCCAGCGCTAGTGTCAGCGCTAGCGTCTCGACGATATAAAAGCTCGTCTCAACGGCATTGAGTTCGTCTCAACGGTTCATCTAGACCACCACTACCGCCAGCGCTAGCGCTAGCGCCAGCATCTCGACGGCATAGGGCTCGTCTCAGCGGTTTATCTAGACAATCCTTACCTCCCGCGTTAGCACCTACCGCTCACATTAGCACCTACCGCCGACGTTAGCTCTGAACTCAGATCACTCTTCTTTCTATGATTGGACAATTGGGTGTGTATTAAAGGGACCCCTAAATGAATTAGGCATGTTATGATAGGGTCAAGGGTCAAGGTGAAACCCTAAAGTCAAACCCTAGGTTGGATAATTGGGATGCACTATTTGCAGACCAATGTGGTCTTCACCTATTTGTCAAGGTCTTATGATCTCTTTGTTCTTCCTAGGGTTTTGTCATGACCTAGTGTAACATCTCATTTCCTATTAGACCCCTAACTCCAATTTAGGGTGAGACAAGTGGTGAGTGTGGTGAGTTTGAGCTAGATTGCAGCCTTAGGACACATAAGGTTAGGTAAACTCACATGTGGTCTACTATAAGGCTCAAGTCAACCTAGGTCAAACTAGCTCAACATGAACCCACACTTGCAAATTGACTCCACCATTAGATGATAAACACTCCAAGGAATGCAATAGACCCAAAAGCCCCATCATGGGGTCACCAATTGACCCAATTTGACCAAAGTCAAACTTGGGTCAACATAGGTCAAATCCTCCCCAATAAGTTCAATTGAACCCCAAAGCATGAAATTTACTTCACCCCTAGTCTTAGAACATCATGGGGGACCCAATTGACTCAAAAGCCCCATCATGAAGTCTTCAATTTGGCCCAATTGACCAAAGTCAACATTCCCCCAATTTTGGTCAAAATCACACTTATTGGTCAAATTAGCTCACCTAGGTCCTCACCATGACTCAACCAACATTGGGTGGTGTCAATAGATCCAAAACCATCACATTGGACCAGTCAACACACCCAATTGACCAAGTCAACCCAAAAGTCAACATAGGGTCAATTTTGCCTAAATTGGGCTTATTTGGAATTAATCCAAATTCCAATGGATTAAGGCCCTCACCCAAAGCCCATTCTGAGGCCCAAGAGTCAATGACCATCCTTGCCCCTTATTTCCAACATGCAAAGGCATGCATGGGGGCAAAAGTGGAATTTTTCCCCTCCTCCATTAAAGACAAAGGGGATTTTGAGGAGAGCTTGCCATATGGCCCTCCTCTCCTCTGCCCAAGACCAAATCTGAACTCCCCATCAACTCCCCAGCCGAATTCCAGCTGAACCAGTGACACTTGGCGGCTAGGAGGAGCAAACAAGGTGGAACCGAACCCCCCCCCCCCCCCCCCCCCCATCTCTAAACTCCTATAACCAGCCTCTCTCAGCCCATTTCGACCCTTCCATTACCTTCAGAAGGTTGAGAGCAGTCGAGCCCGTGTATTGGAGCAAGGAGAATGGTGCAGAAACAAGGATTCGAGCAGGGTCACCGGAGCTCGCCACCGCCATGCCGCACCACCACCATACCCGCCGCCAGGCCCTACTTCAGGCACGATTTCTCCCCCTCTCCCTCTGTGCTAGTCATCTAGGGTCTTAGCAAGGGCAGTCGGGCTCAATTGAGCCGACAGCCATGGGATTTTTCCCTCCCGAGCTCCGATTGGGCTTCCTCCAGGGATCGCCGGAAAACCCCACCTCCGGCCACCATTCCACCGCCAATCGACGGCCAACCCCTCAACGGAGGTGGTGGCGGCGGCAGATGACCGGGGAGGGTAGTGGTTGGCCGGGATCAGGCCCCTTTCCTTCTGGGCCGTCGGCTAGAGGAAGGAGACGAAATCGCAGCCGTTGATTTCGTCTCCTTGATCTCTATTGGCAGACCAAGGCAATTCTGCCTTCAAACATGCATGGTTTTGCATCCAAAAATTGAAGGCCTTAGAGGCCATATTTGCAAAAAGTGGCAGAGATAACTTTTGTAGCCCTATGTGTCTACTTTCATTTGCCACTTGAATCAACTGATTTGGTGCACTGTGGACACCAGGGCACTCATTTTCCTAGGACTGCTCCTTGTGTAGGGCAGAAATGAAAAATGCTATAACTTTTAAATGGCTTAACCAAATCCCTTGAAATTTCTACCATGCATGCATGGTATGATGATACACCTAGGGTTAAACTTTGAGAATTTATGGAGGTATATTCATTGAGATATTTCAGTTATTAGCAATAGTAAATAATTGGTATTTATGGAGTTGTGTAACTCCAAACACCCCCAAATTGGGGTGGTAAGCTATTTATATATATCTTGATCACTGGTTAAAATTTCATCATATGTGCATGAGTATAATTCTCTGAACTTCAAAATGAAGTTTGGGTCTTAAGAGGAAAATTGGGGTGCTAATAGTCAATTTGGGCTTTTGAGCTTTTTGATGGAATTGAAGGTGGGAATCACCTTGCATGCCTCTGAAACCTTAGGGTTAGTGTATGTTATGAGGATATACATCATTGACATAAGTTTCATGATTTTTGGAAGTTATCTTCCTAAAGTTTTTAATTAAATGAAAATTGTCACACTTTTAGATTAATGAAATAATTTGAATCAAAAACATAGGGATAAATCCAAAACTCTGGGGATTGGATCTTTGTCTGGAAAAGCACATTTAGGAATTTTGTTGGAATTTTTGGATCTCATTCATTTCTCTGAATTTGATTTACTTGGTTAGGTCAAATTTATTCTAATATGACATTTAGGTCTCATATGCATTTGGAGAATTATGAAATTATTCTAGTAGGTTTCCTTGGTGATTCTATAGCTCTGTAAATTTTATCATAATTTTTAGATGAATTTTTGTGGTAATTATCAATTTATTGAGGAAAAACCCCTTTTTTAATTAATTAATTAATTTAATGGGGTAAAATAGTTTGTAAAATTCTAAATCTCTGGATTTAGTGTTTTTAGATGATTATTATACTAGGATAATTTTCTCAGAATTTATAGAGACATATTAATGGTAGTTGTAGTGCAAATCCCTATTTGCACCCCATTTATGTTAAATAGAAATTATGGTAAAAAAATTCCTGTTAAAAATGTGAAACTTAGGATTTGGTGTTCTTAGACCATTATTATGCCATGATAAGTTTCCCAGAATTTATTGAAGTCTTAACATAGCACTTGTAGTGTAAACCCTTATACGCTCACCAAATGTAACCAATGATAATTAAGGGTAAATACTCCTTGGAATAATATGAAACTTAGGCATTGCTGTTTTTAGGTCAATAACATACTTCTATGATTTATTCAGATTTTATTGAGACCTGTAGGTGGTGGTTGTAGTGTAAACTCTTATTGGCACACCACTTGTATTAAATGAATATTGTGGATAAATATTACCTGGAATATTATGAAACCTTGGATTTGGTGTTTTTAGATGATTAGTATGCTAGGTTAATTTTCTCAGAATTTTTGGAATTCATATTTTAGTACTTGGTGTGTAAAGTCACATCTTCATCTTTTTCATGATAAATATAAATTATGATTATAAATTTGTTGGAAAAATATGATCTTCTGGAAATAGTGTTTTTATGTCAATATGAAGCTACTGTAATTTTTCCAGAATTTTAGGAAGTCTAATTGCAGTACTTGTAGTGTAAAGCCATTTTTTCTCTCCTTTAAAGATAAATAGAAATTGTGGGTCTAAAATGTTTGGAAAAATATGATCTTCTTGAAATAGTGTTTTTATGTCAATATGAAGCTACTGTAATTTTTCCAGAATTTTAGGAAGTCTAATTTCAGTACTTGTAGTGTAAAGCCATTTTGTCTCTCCTTTAAAGATAAATAGAAATTGTGGGTTTAAAATAATTGGAAAAATGTGATCTTCTGGAATTTGTGTTTTTATGTCAATATGAAGCTACTGTAATTTTCCCAGAATTTTAGGAAGCCAAAATCTTGTACTTGATGTGTAAAATTATTTTTCCATTCATTCATTGATAATTAGGGATCTTGGTTATTTAATTGCTGGAAAGATATGAAATATTGGAAATCTTGTTATCATGTCACATTTCATCTCTGGAAGGAAATTTAACAAATTTGAACTCACTAGCATGATACCTCCTTCCCTTTTAGATTCAGATTAGTAATTAATGAAATTTTATAGAGGTCAAAATTATATGAAATATACTTGGATTTTGATCATCCCTTATTTTATCCACTATGAACCTATGATAAAAATTAGAAGTCATTTGGAAGTAATTTGACCAAGGTTCTATCATAGGAATCTAAGTTAGTTATATGTCGTGGTCTGCGGATAGTAAAAACTCATTATGATGAATAGGTCAATAATATCACAAGGAAATCGGTGAGAATTTGATCATAACAAGAGATGAGTATAGACCACTTAGAGGACTAGAAGTTATTAGAGTTGAAACCAAAAGAACGATTGCTTAGGAGCGGGATGAAACGTAAGGCGTGAAAACACTTAAGATATAAAGAGTATTGAGAGGGTGGAAGGTTAGGTCTGGGTAGTCACCAAGAATATTGATTGTCCTGGAAAGGGGTTGGGCATCATCCCATCACATACCCTAGTACCTTGCGAACCCTTCACCGGGTAGCCCTCGGGAAGTCCAGGATCCACCCTAAACTTCCAAGTATAATAATAACTAAACAAGGGTAGTCTAAATAGGAGGTTTAATTTAAGTGGAATGATAAGAGGGTAATTTTATGGGTAGATATCAGTAATACTAAGTGTCTTGGGGAAGGGAACTTTGGGGTGTCATCCCATTGTAGTTCCTAATACCGTAGCGAGCCCTTTACAGGGTAATCCTCGGGAATCCAAGATTAAACGTAAACTGTAGGGATAAGATGTTGTACAAGAATAATTTAATAACACACTCACCCACACCCCGTGGTTACGAGAGCTTAGTCGGTTTGGTGCTACGAGCAGTAAGCTCCGTGTTTGTAAGAGCGGATTGATAAGTCAGGTGAGCTTGTGACTCGGTAGTGTATGTTGGTACGGACGGGTTGGTCCGGTGAGCCGGTGGCTCGGAAGGTTATTATTGACGGGCAGGTTAGCCCGGGGAGCTTATGGCTCGGAGGTAGATAGTAGAACATGTTGCATGTGCACGAAGGTGGTGGGTCTTCGGTATTGGATGGTCATTCACACCGACGTCAATACGTTGACTCGGCAAGTGTGGTAATTACACTTAGCCGTGAAAGTCTGGCGGTCCAGTCAGCAAGAGTACGCAGGCGCTCCGCGGTTTTGTGTTGAGGCGTACGATAGGTCTAGGTTAGGTAGTGTGAATACCAACCTAGAGGTGGGCGAGGCCCAACCCACCGCTTCCGTTTGCCACTACGGGAGTATCCTGGGAGTCTTGCTAGCTCCAAAAAGGGGGAACTAAAGGTCTATGCGCATAGAGTCGTAGTGAGTGAGTTGCACTTGTATGAACATAGCATAACATCATACCTTGCATGTCATAGCATGAACATTGCATTTCAACCCCTACCCCTAACGCATAAATTGGTATGAGACTTTTTATACGATAGGCCCTGCTAAACGACCCCTTGGTCTATAGGTTTGTATGAGCATTCCTATAAATCAATGGTTACTTTTAAATTACTTTACTTGCGTCGCACTGCTTCTCTATATTAATTTACTGCACTTATTACGGTTTACTTGCTTATACTTCTAGCATAGATATGGATATACTCTTGATAGCGTAGAATATTTGTCACCTGCTTTTGTTTACTCCACTTTGTTGTCCTCCGCTTCTTCCTCCCGCACGGTACCTAGGAGTCGCGGGGGGAGGCGGGGACAAAATCGGCTTAGTCTTTATGACTAACGGTCGGTTGTGACCGTAGGTGTTCGAGGAGCTGGAGCACAGGCACGACCATTCAAGACATGATGGCAGGATCTGAAGAGCAGAAGTCATGCTATGCTTCTACTACAAGACAAGTGTTTGAAGATTTGAGAGTTGTTAGCTTCGGCATAGATGTAGAGTGAGAGAGTGAGATTTTTGTTCAACCTTGGTTATGTACTGGGCATAAGCCCCTTTTACTCTTTCATTTGTTGTACTCATTGATGGACTTTTATATTTTGTTGTATAAATGTGTGATTGTGGACTTGGTTCTGATTTTTTCCTTCTTAACTCTTGTTGTCCTGTCGATCGTTCTTGCCGGCAGGATCGGCGTCTTGCGGAGGTAGCTAACTCGGGTGTTAGTGTCACCGTAAGGCGGCGGTTCTGGGCATAAGATCCGGAAGCTCTCTAGGTGCGGGAGAGGGATCTTACACCTAGTCATGACAGAACCATCCTAGGGGTCTAGTTGCTGGAGGGTTGTTACAAATCCCAATAAACAAAAAAAAATTTCGTCCCCGAAATTTAGGTTAGTCTTGCGGGGTTTCTACCAAAGGTAACTGAACGTATCATTCCCTAAGAATTGAAGTTATACCTGACGCGAAGAGCACCTGCTACCTCTGCTGCATCAGTCCCAATGATTCCCAAATAAGCTACTTCTGTCCATGGTTTTACCGCATGACTTTTACCTACGGAACCTTCTTGCGCCGCAGGACTCGCACTATCGTATCATCTATCCTAACCGGCTCCAAGCGAACTGATTGGTCAGAAGCTACCAGGCAATCTATAGTAGAAAGTTGTTGCTCCAGACGCAGTAGACCCTTCCTAAGAGAGGAGACATGGAATACGTCATGCAAACCTGCTAACTCTGGCGGTAGCTCTAGTCTATAAGCCAACAGGCCGATCCACTCCAGGATCCTGTAGAGCCCTATTTATCTTGGACTGAGCTTCTTCCGCCCACGTACCGGCGAGACTCCATGCATTAGACATATATTTAGGAACACCCGGTCTCCAACCTGGAACTCTACCTGATGATGTCATGCATCGTAATACCTGGCCTGGCTGCTCTGGGCCTCCAGCATCCTAACTCGAATCAGTCGCACCTGGGCATCTATGTCCTCCACAAATTCTGAGTCGAGTGCCTTTAAATCCTCATCCTGGATCCAAGATAGTGGAGTCCTGCGCCTCCGTCCCTCTGAGGGTGGAAAGCTGTGCTGAACGTTAACCAGGAGCCCAGATAAGCCTGGACTGATCTTCACTTCTTGGACGTAAACCGTCCATCCCGATCCGACACGATCGTCATGGGCACACCACGATAACGAATAAACTGCTCAACAAATCCCATCAAAACCAACAGGAGCGTCCTTCCGGCTCGGGGTGACCCTAGCTACATTGGTCAATCTATCCTCGATGTTCTAAATAAGTATTTCCCCGGAGTGGGGATGTGGTAACCTGTGTATGAAATCCATAATTATATCCTCAACTTCCACCCCTAACACGGGCAGTGACTGTGGTAGTTCCCAAAGACAACAAAATTTGGAATTAGTTTGACGAAGGAGAATTTGGGAGGACAAGGAGAATTTTTTTGGCGCGCGCAACATACTATGACGTATTAAATTGCATTTTTGATCTATGAAACTGTTTTTTATAAGAAAAAATACATAATATTAATGAGGAGATTTTTACAATCGTTTTTAGTAACTATTTCCATATTATGATCATTTCATACAAAAATTGATTGGACTTAATAAAATTCGATCGAAAAACCCGAAATATTTGTCATACCATTTTCGATCATATTTTATTAAGTTCGTTCAGATGTTTTTAAGAAATGATCATAATATGAATAAATAGGTACTTAAAATGATTGTTAAAATCTTCTCATTAATATTCTGTAAATTTTTTTTATAGAAAACAATATTTTGATACCCAACAAAAAATGGGTTTTGTTAGTCTTTCATTGCGCATTAGATGCATCATTAAAACCCAACATAAAATTCATCATATTTATGCATGTCAAGAAAACGACTGATATGATTACAATCATCAATTGTGTCGATACTACCGTGTCGGTACTCTTTTGTAAGGACAACAAAATTATGTTGCTAAATGTTGTTATTAGTAATAAATTTTGTAATTGATCTTGGACTTCCCGAGGTCTACCCTGTGAGGGGTTGCACCGGTACTAGGAGATGTGATGAGGTGACATCCCAAATCTCTCTTTCGCAAGATACATGTAAATACAAAAAGTTAAGTTCAAAAATAGTTTTTTTGTAAGTTTTTGGTTGTTTTATAATTTTGTAGTTGATTTTTTGCATATCAGGGTAGAAATCAAACAAATAAGCGAAGAAAAGATAATAAAATAATTTTTTTTTGCAATTTGGCTTTTATAAATTTTTTTCAAAAAACAACCAATGACAGAAATGCAAAAAAAGTAGTACATATAAAGGAACATTTTTTTGGTGATTTTGCAAAATTTTAAAAACACAAAATCGGAGAGTCGAGATACCGCCCGCGCTAACACAAAAAATCGGAGAGTCGAGATACCGCCCGCGCTAGCACTAGCGTCGGCGGTAGCGCTGCTTTTTATAAATACCATTTTTCTTGTCGTTTTGGCCATTGCAACACAAGCCGTCACCGAGAACCCTATCAAGTACAGCATGTGAAAGCTAGATCTAAGGTAAATCTCCACCATTTTGTATGATTCTTATTTTAAACTTTGATTTTGATGTTTGAGATGAAGATGTATGAAAATATTGGAGATATTCAGTGGTTTATATAATAGATCTAAAAAATAGATCTAGAAAAAATTTTGTTTTAAAGAGATTTCTTTGATTTTTAGATGAAGATTTCTAGTTTTATTTTAGCCTAAAACATATGAGACTCATTGATCTAAGTGTTTGAGAAAGGTAGAATTCGGGAATAGGAATAGTAGATAGCAATTTTCGAAAGGAGGCTAGCGCCGGCGCTAGTGGTAGCACAGGCGTTAGCGCTTTACCTTTAATTTTCTAATGAAATTTGTGGCAGATGGCACCTCGAACAAAAGGAAAGAAGAGTTCTGGATTGGCTGTAGAGACAACAATGGTGGGTGTTCCAAATTATGTGGAATTTGCAATGCCGAGACACCACCATATCATGCATTTGTTTGCACTGTCCGAGGTGTCATATGTTTTCCTTTCCGAACGGTTTTCCTCGGAATTTGTAAGAGAATTTTATAGACATTTGGAAGATCCATCACAAACAGGTTTGGATGGAGGAGTGCAGTCACAGGTGCAGGGGCACATGGTCACTATAATGCATGAAGATTTGAGGGTAGCGTTTGGATTGATAGAGCACCCTCATGGGTTGGATATAGTTGAGAAATTCCGGGCTGAGAGAGATTGGACTCAGTTGAATTTAGTACTTCATCAGAGGGTTGTTGGAACATGGTTTTTCGCATCCCTTTGATTTGAGAATAGCAAATCCTACTTGTATTTGATCTTGTTTGCCATTGTGTTTTTAGCATGCAGGTTTGAACTGATATGACACTATGTTGTTGCATTATTGGTCTGGAACTGCCACAAGCAGAAATTGTGATTGTGGTCTAATGCGAGGCGTTAAGACTTAATGTTGGGCGTTGACGATCGACGAGATGGCTTGCCGCTGAGATGATCGACGAGATGGCTTGGCGCTGAGAAAATGAAAGAGGTTTAACGCCAGGCGTTAGGTCTTAACGCTGGGCGTTAACTCTCGATGATTATGGCAAGGAGGGAAGCAGCCGTGATTGAAGGGGCACTTTAGAAATGATCTGACCTAACGCCAACGTTATCCTCAACGCTAGCGTTAGGGTTGCCTAAAATGAATGTTTCCTAAAGTGCAGAATCTCCTTCCCGTTTTGAAGATCCGAGCCATCAAAACAATTCCATACTGGTCAACGCCAGGCATTAGCCTTAACTCCGGCATTAGCCTCCAGTCCTATAAATTGGTGGATTTTGTCTTCTCCAACTACTGATTGAAGAGAGCCCTATTCTAGCACTTCAGAAACTCCGAGAGGGCCGTATTTTCCAGACCATCATCTCCCACACAAATTCGAGAGAGGAATTCAAGGAGGATCGAATCAATGCTTACTCAACGCGAAGAACGCACGCTTCGACTTTGAGAATATTCAGCGAGCCTTCGCCATCTCCAGAATTCTTCATAGGGAGTTTTGATTTGTGTTTTGCATTATATTTGAAACCTTTTTATTATAATCGTGAATTAAATTCGCCTCGTGTTGGCGACTAGGTCTGGGTAGGACTTAGGGAGGAATTCGCCTCGTGTTGGCGACTGGGTCTTGGGAGTAGATCTAGTGGGTGCTCGAGGCCTTTTTGGGTTAGAATGGCTAGAGCGGCTTGATGCCGTATCCGGGAAGGATATGCTAAAGTCAACCGGTTCTTGGTGAGAAGAGTTGGTATAGAAAACAAAAAGAATATTTTACTTTATCGCTTATGATTTCTAGCGTCATAAGAAATCAAATTTTGTAATCTTTTATTTCATGTTAATAAAATCATGTCTTCCATTTATATTACTTGATCTCCTCTTTTTGTGTGGTTTTATCTTTAATTCAATCTCTTATCATTTCAAGTATTTTAAAATATAACAAAAGTTTTAAACCCTTATTCACCCCCCTCCTCTAAGGGCGCCTCAAGATCCAACATGTGGTATCAGAGCTAGGTTATTCCAAATCGGCTTAACAACCGGGAATAATGGCGCTCCGTGATCTCGATTTCCATGAGGGGCAAGGAATAAGTAGACCTCCACTTTTCACCAGAACCAACTATAACTATTGGAGAACGTGAATGCGTTACTTTCTAATAAATTTAGATATAGATGTCTGGGCTAGTGTCAAAATACTGTACACCACTCCTACTTATGTTGTTGGAGAGGTAACCATGGAAAAGCCTATAGATAGATGGGATGATGGGGATAAAAATAAATGTAAGAATAATGCTAAAGCTATGAATGTCTTATTTTGCGCATTAGATAGGACTGAATTTATTAGAGTTTCTGCTTGTGAAACTGCTTATGACATTTGGAATTTACTAGAAATAACTCATGAAGGTACCTATCAGGTTAAATACTCCAAGCTATTCCAACTGGAATCGGAGTTTGAAATATTCAGAATGGATCCAGATGAGGACGTGGCTTCGATGTACACACGTTTTACCAAGATCATAAACGCCTCAAAGATCCTTGGAAAAACCTTCTCAAATGGTAACCTGGTGAGGAAGATCCTTTGATCTCTCCCTTCGAAGTTTAATCCAAAGGTGACAACTATTTCAGAATCGCATGATCTAAGACGGCTCCATATTGAGAGCCTCATTGGGAATCTCAAAACCCATGAGGTAGAACTCAAAATCCAAGACGAAGAATACAATCAAGAGCCAAAGAAGAAAGCCTTGACACTAAAGTCAAGGAAAGAGGAGACCAACGAGGAAGAGGATGAGGAGATTCCTTTTGTGAAAAATTTCACAAAGTTCATGAAGAATCCAGAAAGGAGAAATCACTACAAGAAAATAGACTTTTGGCCAGGGCAAATTGCCCTGGCAAAAAGTCCAAAACTGTGGCTAAAGAGCTTTTGCCACGGTCTAGCCACGGGAAAAATTCGTGGCTAAAGGTCGCGTGGAGAAAGGTTTTTAGCCACAGATTGGCCATGGCAAATAGTATTAGCCACAAATAAATAATGTCGTGGCTAATACCTGGACCTTTTGCCACGGTTTTTCCCCCTGGCAAAAGATTCTAAGTAACCGTTAAATGGACTATTTGCCACGGCAATGATAAAAATACATGCCTAGTTTTTCCGCCACTGCCATCACAAAACAAAGCCTTATACTTGAGCTTCCTCAATGTCTAATAATCATCTCCCCCATCCCCATATTTTAAGGACATCCATCAAAGATATGTATTAGTAATTATAGGAAGAATCAAAATGCTTGACTGAAACTGCAAATATTCTCCATTTTATAGGCAGCAATGACAAAATTTAGGTAGAAATCTCATAAATGAAAAAGAACAGAATCTGAGATCGTATCTTTTTCCTGCTTCCAACTAGTATATTTAAATTACAATAAAAGTAATCATTTCTATCAATGGTGCTTCTGTATCTATCGGCTTCAATCTTCTTGATGTCTGCTGGAGAAATCCAGCCATGAGATGTTGTCATGGTCGCTGAGTCCAGTACTGGCTATAAATACCAACGAGGCTGGAGAGAGTAGACCCCCTTTTGAAGGCACCAAATCGCCGTAGGGGTGGGAAAATAGCTATTCGGTGGGGGGGGGGGGGGGGGGGGGGAGGCCATCCCGCCCAAGAATTCACAGGCGAAACAGAAACCCTAGCCGGTTCGAAGAATACCTGTGTAATCGCTATCGCTGGAGCCTGGAGGAGAAGACTCAAAAGCCCGGTACAATGAATACCTGTGTAATCGAGCCATCGCCCGCTGCTCCGCTCGTCCTCTTCTTAGGGCATCGTGCAGCTTGTGCCCTTATCACTGGAGAGAAGAGGGGATAGATGAAGAGCTCGTTGAATATGAAGGGGGGAAATAGAAAACAAGCGGGCTCTCTGACGGTTTTGCAAATAATAGAAGATTGGTCGTGGCTAATACTTAATATTAGCCACGACTGTTGTTTTTCGTAGCTAATACTTAAGTATTAGCCACGTTTTTTTTGCAGTCGTGACTAAAACCTAACTATTAGCCACAGTTTTGCATTCATGGCTAATACTGGAGTACTAGCCACGGTTTTTGAACCATGGCAAAAAAAGTGTAGCTAATACTCATTTTTCTAGTAGTGAATACCTTCCGTAAGTTCTTCCAAAAAGGCTCTTCCTTCAAAAGAGAGAAAAAGGAAAAATCAAGCGACGACAATGAAGAGCGACCTCCTCCTGAGTGCTTCCATTGCAGGAAGACCGGACATATAAGAAGCCAATGCCCAAAGTACTTGAAAGAACAAAAAGAAAAGCGGCATAAAGGAAGAGAAAAGAAGAAGGTTTGAAGGATGCAACGTGGGATGACTCTTCATCCAAAAGTTCAAAGGAATCAACTTCAAGCGATAGTGATGAGGAAAATTTGTGCCTTATGGGGAGGAGCCATGAATCAACAAACGATGATTGCAATGTCCAAAGTGACATTGAGGTAATTCTAATACTTATGATGACCTCTATATTGAGTACATGAAAACATGCAAATTTTTTTGTAAAAGTCTAAAGGATCTTAATCTCCTAAAAACCGAAAATAAAATTCTTTTAAAACAAAATAAAAAATTAAATAAGGAAATAAAAACTTTGGGAAAAGAGTTGTGGTCAAGCCTGGAAAATGATCATAACTTAGAAAGAACAAAAATACTAGAAAATGATCTTTCTAAGGCTCTCTCCAATATCGAATCTCTCACAAAACAAAAAGGAGACTTAGAAAGAAGTTTAAAAATTTCTCTTTCTCAAACAGAAAATGAAAAGAAAAATTTTGCAAAGAGGTGTGGAAACTTAGTAAGCGAAACTTTTGCCTTAAAAGCCCGAATCGATGATCTTAATATGACAATAAACAAATTTGGGGTTGGCCAAAATTCACTGGACATGATTTTGGGCAACCAGTGCTATGGTTCTGCAAAGTTTGGGCTGGGTTATCGTTCGAAAAACTACCACCCAGCGTTAGATTCTAACGTCGACGTTAGCTCTAGTTCCAGAAACAAAAATTCTTTTTATAATAATAATTCTGTCACCCCTTCCACTTCTATGTCTACCAGCAAGGGTCAACAAAACTCTCTGAAAAAGGTCTCAACCCCTTTTGTTGCGTGTGCCAATTGCTTATTTTTTGGCCACACCACAGACTCTTGCAGGAAGAAGGGAAAGCGCACTTTAAAATAAATCTGGGTACCTAAGGTCATCAGCTATGTAATGGGAGGAACCACATGGGTATCCAGATCTTCACTAACATCTTCTTTTTAGGTGTGTTGGCAGGCTAAGGACAAGGAAGACATGTGGTACTTGGACTCAGTTTGTTCCAAGCACATGACGGGCGATAAAGCAAAGTTCCTTAGCCTCACAAAGAAGAAAGGAGGAACCGTGACGTTTGGTGACAATGAAAAAGGAAGAATATTAGGCACCGGTACAGTGGGTAACAACTCCTTCTCTCTTACAAATGTCTTATTTGTAGAAGGCTTAAAACACAACTTAATTTCTATTAGTCAACTATGCGATAACGGTCTTAATGTGTTATTTGAGTCTTCTACTAATTTGTGCAAAATTATAGATCCTAAGACTAATAATATTATACTCATTGCACCAAGAATTCATAATGTCTATTTAATCTCTTTTCATGATCTATCACGTGTGTCACTAAAATGTCTAATTACAAAAAATGAAGAACTAGAATTATAGCATTGGTGTCTTGGTCACAGTAGCACCAAGTTGATCTTAAAATTGTCAAAAAATAAAATAATAAGGGGTTTACCAATGCTTAATGGAAATCTATCCACCTTATGCTCGCCATGCCAAAAGGGAAAATTTTCTAAAATATCTTTTAAAAATAAAAATGAAATGTCCACCACTAGACCTCTACAACTAATTCACATGGACCTATTTGGGCCAATTAGCACTTGTAGTCTAGGTGGTAAAAAGTACACATTTGTTTTAATTGATGATTTTTCTAGATTTACTTAGACATTTTCTTACCTCCAAATCCGATGTTTTTTCTGAATTTACTAAACTATGCAATCGCATTCAAAATGAATTAGAACTAAAAATTAAGTGCATTAGATCGGATCATGGAGGGGAATTTGAAAACAATAGTTTCACCCCTTTTGTAATAATCTAGGTATTAAACACGAATTTTCCACTCCACGCACCCCCAACAAAATGGTGTGGTGGAGAGGAAAAATAGAACCCTTCAGGAACTCGCATGCACTATGCTATTCGAGTATGGGTTGCCAAGATCCTTTTGCGCCGAAGTCGTAAATACATCTTGTTATGTCATAAATCGAGTCATGCTTCGCCCAATCCTAAAATTAACTCCATATGAATTATATTACAAAAAGAAACCTAATGTATCTTACTTTCATGTCTTTGGATGTCAATTTTTATCTTAAACACCAAAGATGCTTTAGCAAAATTTGATGAAAAATGTGATGGAAGGAATATTTCTTGGATACTCTTCAACTAGTAAAACATATAGGATATACAATAAAAGATCTAAAAAGGTTGAAGAGTCCATTCATGTGAAGTTTGATGAATTTGTTCCGTGTGTAGATTCTAACAGTGTAGGAAAGGAAGAGGAACCATCTTTACCCTTGGAGGATGATAATGTTGAACTACTTGGAGGTGACAAAGAGGTTGTGCAAGAAGAGTTTGTACCTCCAAGCATGCTTAGATTCACAAAAGATCATCCAAGAGAAGTTGTCATTGGAGAACCATCAAGAGGGATAATGACATGCTCTTCCATTCATGAATCCTTCTCTAATTTATGCTTTGTTTCCGTAATTGAGCATAAAAATGTTTCTACCGCGCTAAACGATGAATTTTGGTATTTAGCGATGCATGAAGAATTAGAACAATTTGAACGTAATAAGGTTTGGAATGTTATAGAAAGACCATCAAATCATCCGGTAATTGCCATAAAATGGATTTTAAAAATAAATTAGATAGTGAATCTAGAATTACTAAGAACAAAGCTCGTTTAGTAGCACAAGGTTATTCACAAATCGAAGGGGTGGATTTTGATGAAACCTTTGCACCCGTAGCTCGCTTAGAATCCATTCGAATTTTTCTTGCATTTGCAAGCTTCAAAAGATTTAAACTTTTTCAAATGGATGTTAAACGTGCCTTCCTAAATGGAATTATTAAAGAAGAGGTTTATGTTGAACAACCCCCCAGTTTAATAAATGAAAAATATCCTAATCATGTGTTTAAACTAGATAAAACATTATATGGTCTAAAATAAGCGCCTCGTGCTTGGTATGAAAGATTAACTTCATTTCTTTTAAAATATGATTATGTAATGGGAAGTGCCGATAATACACTGTTTATCAAACATGTAAATAATGATCTAATCATATTACAAATTTATGTAGATGACATCATTTTTGGATTAACTAATGATCAATTATGTAATGAAGTTGTAAGTGTAATGCAAAAAGAATTTGAAATGAGCTTGGTAGGAGAACTTAACTATTTTCTTGGCTTTCAAATCAAACAAAGAAATGATGTAATTTTTATAAATCAATCTAAATATGTTCATGACATGTTAAAAAGATTTGGGTTTGAAAATTTAAAATAAGCCTCCACATCTATGAGTGCCTCTCTAAAATTAGGAAAAGATGAAGCCCGAAGTTCTATTGACCAAACACTATATAGCGGAATGATAGGATCGCTATTATATCTATGTGCGTCTAGACCCGATATTATGTTTGTTGTTTGCTTATGCGCTAGATTCCAAGTCAATCCTAAAGAGTCTTATTTAAAAGCGGTCAAACAAATTTTTATATATTTAATCGGCTCATCTAATTTAGGCATATGGTAACTTATAATGATACATTTATTTTACATGAATATTTCGACTCTGATTATGCTGGGTGTTCACTAGATCGTAAAAGCACAAGCGGCACATGTCACTTCTTAGGCCCCTCACTAGTTGCTTGGTCGAGTAGGAAACAAAATTTTGTTGCCCTCTTCCACCACCGAGGCCGAATATGTCGCACTAGGAAGTTGTTGTGCACAAGCCCTTTGGATGAGTCAAACACTACAAGACTTTGAGGTACATCTAAATAATATTGAATTAAAATATGACAATAAAAGTGCAATAGACCTAACAAACAATCTCGTTCATTATTCACGATCCAAACACATAGATGTGCGTCATCAATTCATTAGGGATCATATTAAGAAAGATCATGTGAGAATTAGCTTCATAGGCACAGAATCTCAACTTGTAGACATTTTTACAAAACCTCTCCCCGATGCTCGTTTCAACATGCTTAGACTAGAATTAGGAGTCTTAGATATATCAAATTCAAACCCATCAAATGTTATCCCTCCTCAAAACTAACTTCCGTACTTTTATATTAATCCTCTAATTCAAAATTTATGATATGTTTATTTAAATAAATCATGAAATTAAATTTCTCTCTTTCAAAAAACAAATATAAAAGATAAAAACATTTTTTATAAAAACCACCAAAAATATGCTTAAATAGCCTTCTAATCAATTCCAAATTCTCTGAAATTTCTACACTAAGAAAGTCTATATACCTACTCCCTATTCCAGAGATTTTTTTTTCAAAAATCTCAAAAAACAGTGTCCTGTTTGGCCGTTAAGTACTTAACGCCAGGCGTTAGCTCCTTTTGCCAAATTGAAATTCTGATTTCTCAGCACTATTTCTGGTATTTTTATAATAACTTTTCTCTGTTTCTTTTCTCGGTTTTTGAAATTATTTTATTATTAGTTTGGTTGTTTTTTTTTCTAAAAAAAATCAAATAATTCAAAATAATCAAAAATATGTTTTGTTATTTGTTTTGCTTTAAAATATTTGCAAAACTATGGTTTGACAATAAGACTTCACAAGAGCAAACATCTTAATTATTTTTGTTACAAATGGTCAAAATTGATTTTGGCATATACACAAAGATTTTCTTCAATGTTTAATTCTAATTTCAAATTTCCTAAACATTGTTTTATCTTCATGTCTTGACCTTAATCTGATTATGTGCAATGAAATAGTCTATAGAAAATTGTGTATGATTGTCTAGCATGCCTCTAAGTATGAGTAATGTTTTATGCTAATCAATGATTCATTCACTCACTATTTTGGTAATTTACATGTGCTCATAATCTTAGTCTTGCATGAGTGTGTAGAGTAATAGTTTTTAACATATTAAGTTGTATGTCTAAATTACCTTAACCATCTTTCAAACAATAAATTTCTTGCACACATAGAAGTGTTATTTCAATATTGTTAATGTTTGCAGCAACAAGTGAATTCGGAGACCTTTGGCCCAAACTAAAAAAAAAATAATGAAATAATATGCCAAAGATAACTCCACCAAACACTACTCACCCTCCTGATAAGTCTTAATGAGCATTGTGAGGTTGAGCACCTTGGAAAGAATTGTAAAGTGTCTTGTGCAAACATATCCTCTTTATCACTTCTATTTGTACACCGGATCACTAAAAATAAAAAACTTATAAAAATGCTTATGTGATCCCCCAAGCAATACTTCGCTCCCTGATAAGTCTTAATGAGCATTGTGTGGGTGAAGCACATTGGTAGTTGTACTCCGTTTGTGTGCTTTGAAATTTTATTCTAGAATTGATGTGTGAAAGTAATTATAAGATCACAATCTTAATATTGTTGTTACTATTTCATTGCATATGTCATGTGTTTTGATTATTTCACTTGTATACTTTTATCAAAACACCTTATGCACACATCGTTGTTTTTCATAAACCTTCTACACATGAGAATTGGATCCTAATGCAAAATTACATAATTATCTAAAAACTTAAGTAAAAGCACTAGATTGCAATGCATGATTTCTACAATGTTTTCTTTACTTGAAATACGAATTAGTTATATTGTAGTCCTTATCTTTTTGAATATGTTCAATCATGCTTGCCTATTTGTTATGAAAATTCCAAAGTTAATGCTCAAATGTGAAGAGCCTAAACATATTGTTGGAATGGTCAAACTATAACAAAAATACTACTCTTAATTATTTTGTTTTTGTTTTCTGCATCTCTATTTTGATCATGTATTTCTTTTATCATGATTTATCATGCATACTTCTAAGGTTTTTCTTCACTTGTGCTTGTCAAACTATATTGCATTTTTTCCAACAAGTTTCTTAAAAAATTTCACTTTAAAAAGCAAGTGGTAGAATTACTTTGGTAAAACAAAATATGGAATGTTGTTCTTTCACGCATGTACAACCCTCATATTTTCCGAGTCGGTGCAACCCGACCCGGTGAGGTTGTAATAGGAAAGGTTCCGCGATGAGGTAGACCAAAGCCGAGCGAGGCTAAGGAATGACCCGAGAGAGGGAAGAATGGCCAAGCAAGGCAAGTGCGGGAAGCCCTCCCACTCGGCCACCTCCCTCTTAGGGAGGCGAGTGGGGGCAGTCCCCCCCACTCGGCCACCCCCTCTTAGGGAGGCGAGTGGGGGCAGCCCCCCCACTCGGCCACCTCCCTCTTAGGGAGGCGAGTGGGGGCAGCCCCCCCCCCCCCCCCACTCGGCCACCCCCTCTTAGGGAGGCGAGTGGGGGCAGCCCCCCCACTCGGCCACCCCCTCTTAGGGAGGCGAGTGGGGCAGCCCCCCCACTCGGCCACCCCCTCTTAGGGAGGCGAGTGGGGGCAGCCCCCCACTCCGCCACCTCCCGCTTAGGGAGGCGAGTGGGGGAAGCCCCCTGATGAGTCCCAAATATATACACATTTATGGACTCATCTGGGCCGATTTTCTAATCTATGCACTACACTTTAGGCATGTTTTCGTTCATATTTGATATTCCATGCTATGTGCACTTCTAGGCCCGTTTTGGTGTTAATTCTTGTTTATCATTGTTATTAGTTTTCTTGCATGTTAAGTGTCACTTTCAGTGGTTTGATTAGTGTTGTATGCTGGAACAGGAGTCGTGCAGGTGTTCCCGGTACAATTCTGTACAGGAACACTGCGCACGATCACTGGTTCTATTGCGCACGACCACTGGTCGTGCGCCACTGATCGTGCGCACTTAACGCCCTTTTTATGAGTTCTGTCTGGCTTATCGCACGACCACTTACGATAGTGCGCACGACCACTGGTCGTGCGCCAATGGTCGTGCGAACATTGTATTTTATAATTTTCTTGCCTTGCAGGCTCCGTCCAGACAGGCGCACGATCACAGGATGCTAGTGCGCACGACCACTGGTCGTGCGCCAATGACCGTGCGCGCTGTTCATTCGAGCGCCTATATATAATCCTGTTCGCGAATTAGGTCGCGAACCCCGCATTTCTTCCGCCCGAGTCTGCCGTTTTCGCCCCTTCCGCAGGTTCTCCGCCCCCCTAGGCCTCCTCCATCATCCTTGAGCTCCAAGGAGAGGTTTCTAGCCCAAAGATTGCCAACATCGAGCAAGGAGATCGCGTATCGGAGGAGATTGGATCGTGACACGAAGAAGACGAGCCATTGGGAGGAAGTGACAGCCCTCCTCTACCTCGGACGCAGTTGAAGACCGAGCTTGGACGCGGATTGACAACCTAGCGATTCCAACCGTGAATCTTCGGCAAGGCTTCGGATGTGGTCGACTCCTTTACTCTCTTTTTCCTTCTTTATGTTGATGATTATTTAGGTTAGATTCTTCTATATCTTGATGATGAACACTATGAATCGTGCTTGTAATCTTAATTTCATGTCTATGTGAAGTTATATTTTGTTCATATGTGTATGAGGTGCGCCCCCATCTAATTTCCATTCCGCCGTCGTGTTCGGTGCCGCACTAGCAATTGCTAGTGGCGTGCTTGTCGAAGAGGTGCTTGCGACCCTCATTCTGTTAGCCTACTCGTCCATCCGCCTATCGAAGCGTGGCATCGCGGCCCGTGTAATCCATTCGCCTAACGAAGCAGTGCGCTCAAGGCCTGCACAGTTCGATTCCGCTTGCCTACTCGTCCATCCGCCCTTGCGACGCAGCGCGCTCAAGGCCTGCCTAGTCTCCATCCCGCCAAGCGAAGCATTGCATAGCGGCATTGCATAGGAGTAGTTATAGTTGTTTTCTTTTATTTTCCAAAAGCCAAATCAACTCTCCCACATTCCATCCGACTCAAGGACTTCGATCTCAAGTCCTTCCTCGAACGTTAACTCCACCTTACTGTGTTCCTTTGAGATTCGATACTCGGGGATTACTCCTCGTTTTATATTACTTGAACGATCGGTACACTGCCATTTCGTGTCGCAGTCGAGCTACCGCCTATAGCGGTGTGTGAGATTTGCGCCATCAAGTTTTTGGCGCCGTTGCCGGGGAACACAGTCGTGTGAGTTTTCTGGAGAGGGAGAACCTGAGAGAGAAGCCCTTCCATTTGTAAATTGCATTTCTTTGTTTTATTTCTTTTTATTCCATTTTCCTGTTTTAATTAGGTTGCTTTAGTAATTTTTGTTAGGTGTAGTATTTTGCACAATAACATTTTTATTTTGAATCGTATTATCTTCACACTATGTGGGCACATCTTAATTTCCGTTGCCGTTGGTGTGGAGCTACCTCCCACTCTAGTGATGAATGCCCTACGGAGAATAGTAGGCATAATTCTTATAGCCCAGCATATGGAGCACCGACTTCGTCTGATACTCCATATGGTGCGCGTAAGTCTTATGGCTACTCTGCTGAGCCTTTACCGTCTTACTTCTTTTCGGCTTCAGCACCCGCTGTGCCAAAGAAGCCTGCTAGGCAGTGCCAGTTTTGTCGGAGCACTGATCATGTCTTGAAGGACTGTGCCGAGTATCTTCGCCAATTGGACGAGGATGACGAGCCGGATATCCGGATCGTCCCAACTCCTAACTCTGGCGGCACACCTTCAACATCCGGTTATGTGTCTTTGCCACCTTCACATCTTGAAGGGTATGGCATGGACACGGTCACTGGATGTGCGGCTGATCTAGGCACCGACATTGCTGAGCCTATTCTCCCGGTGCATCCACCACCCCTAGTGGATTCGATTCTTTGTGAGGAATCCGTGCTCGACTTTTATCCGAGCACTATTCTTCCCCCTGTTGTGCATACTACATTCGTCTCTGACGACATTGTTGATGATGTGTCACAAGAGGAGGCGGTTGATCTTAGTATTGTGCCTACTCCTATGGAGGAGGACAACCTTCTAGGTGAAGAGGAGCTTTCCTCAACACCGGTGGAGGAAGTCCAAATCTTGGGCATGGCCACTGTCGATCCCGCTGAACCTTGCGGCATTGATGACAGTGCCAACATTATTTTACTTCCCCAACCTGATGGGAGTGAGACCGGGATCACTCCCCCGATTGATATTTATTTATGTTCTTCGTCTTCTTTATTTCTTGATCCCCTTCCTTCATCCGAGTCTGTGCAGGTTGAGTCTTCACAGGTACTTCAGGAGGACTTGGAGCATGATGCTCAAGTCAATGATGAGTGTATCTTCATATGTGAGGAGGTTGACCCCTCCTCCATAGAGGAAGCCTCATTCATTTCCTTCTCCTCCTGCTGCACCCCTGGAGATGATACCTTGCTGGGCAAGGATTGTCTTGGTGAGATGAATGAGGACCAGGTCTCCTCCTCTTCTTACTTTCTGTTTCCTCTACCTGCGTTATGTAGGTATTATTATTTGGGTAGAGGAGTAACTGTTCTGTCGCCGTATCGGTACCCGCTACCGACACGTGTATTAGAACAGTTACCTGTCCATTTCCTTTTTCATAGGCCCATTAGCTAGAACCTTCATGTTTTTGAATAAGTCGTGCTGGGATGACAATAACCCCAGTAGTTATCTTACTTTTCATGCATTTTATTTTAGTCAATCCTGTTTAGTTAGCTGTAGTTTATTGTAGTTTATCTTTTTCTGTTTCTTTTGTTTTGCGGAGCTGACCCCTGCAGGTACTTCTTCTGGATGGCGGATGCTGCAGCTTAGTCTTGGTTTAAACGTCAATCTCCTGGTATGCTCACTTGCTGAGCATTGGGTACTCTCTTCCCCTAGCCCTATTTTGATTTTCCTGTCATATATTATGCGGATTGTTTAGTTTAAGTCTGGGGGAGAGTAGTTTTGTTTACCCGCTCGCATGCACTATTGCATTGCATATTAGAAGATTTCATTTAAAATGTTTTGTTTATTTTCATTGCACACCACAGCACCCACTTGAGCGCGCTTAGCCGTTGGCACGTCGCGAGTTGAATTTGTCTTTTTGTGTGATTTGGAAAATCATTGTGCTGGCCTAGGATTATGAGGCGGAGTAAAATGTTGACTCCTGTAGTGCTCCTAGTCGAGTGCTCATGTCTCGTAGGAATTCGTGTAGATTCAATTTCTTTTTATGCTTTTAGCTTATATTTTTCTATTAGCGTAAATATTGTTTACTTTACTCAAAATTTGGTGAATCCGGTGTGAATCAAACGGTAGCATAGGAATGTGTGTAGACGTTCGCTAGTCGCATATTGCTCGAGTCGGGAGGAAGGAGTATCTTTCTCGGTGGCTAGAACTTGCCCCAAGTGACTCTTGAAGCATGGGTATACGGTTAGTCAATTGCGTGAATGTGATATAGGCCATCATTTTGGCCCGGTTGAGCCTTTGTGCCTATTCCTACCGCTTTATCCTCGTTAGCCCAGTTGCGCCTACCCTTTCTTTGATTCAGCTCCACTGATTGTCTTACCAAAGCCTAAATGTCAATCCTAGTCGCACACCCAAATCTGAGCTTTAGCTGTTTATTATTTTCATAAGTTGGGTTGTTGATGTGGTGATATGTTTGTGAAAATGTGGATGTGCATTATTGATAAATTTGCTGAAAATGTTTTGAAAAGAAAAGAAAAAAAAATGAGAAAAAGAAAAGAAGTAAAAAGAAAAAAAAAAGGAGATGAGCCTTATTGAAAAATCTGTGCATAGATTTATGTTTGGAGTAGGCGGTGCACGCACCCATGTTGTTAAGTCCAAGTCTGGGGGTGTGGTGTACCCGCGTATTTGTGTGGTGAATGAGGATAGTTTTCTGCATTAGCTCATTTGGGTTTAGTGTCTGAGCCGTCATTTTTATCTTTGTTTTTCCTCACCTAAACCCAAGCCTCATCTTAAACCTAAAGTCCTATTGATTCACGCAGTTGAGTCATACCAGTGCCGTGGAGAGAGTGCGAACGGTCAAGCTTATGGTCACCGACATTGATGGATTTCAATGGAGTTGTCCCGAGCCCCGATCTTTGGCAATGCTCGCCTCAGCGTTCAGTTTACTTTCTTCCTATGTACGACCTTATGATTCACCGTGATTCACTTTTTGAGTAAACGTAATATATAAATACGCTCCTAGAAAATTATAAACTAATATGTATAATTAGAAATTTTGTCTACTGTATTTCTACGCGCATGAGCATGCGACTTCGCATGGTACTCCGCTTTTTAATTTCTTTTCCAGCTTATGTTTTTCTTGTCCGCGAGAGATGGTTTGCTCGGGACGCGCAAACAGTTAAGTCTGGGGGTGTGATGAGTCTCAAATATATACACATTTATGGACTCATCTGGGCCGATTTTCTAATCTATGCACTACACTTTAGGCATGTTTTCGTTCATATTTGATATTCCATGCTATGTGCACTTCTAGGCCCATTTTGGTGTTAATTCTTGTTTATCATTGTTATTAGTTTTCTTGCATGTTAAGTGTCACTTTCAGTGGTTTGATTAGTGTTGTATGCTGGAACAGGAGTCGTGCAGGTGTTCCCGGTATAATTCTGTACAGGAACACTGCGCACGATCACTGGTTCTATTGCGCACGACCACTGGTCGTGCGCCACTGATCGTGCGCACTTAACGCCCTTTTTATGAGTTCTGTCTGGCTTATCGCACGACCACTTACGATAGTGCGCACGACCACTGGTCGTGCGCCAATGGTCGTGCGAACATTGTATTTTATAATTTTCTTGCCTTGCAGGCTCCGTCCAGACAGGCGCACGATCACAGGATGCTAGTGTGCACGACCACTGGTCGTGCGCCAATGACCGTGCGCGCTGTTCATTCCAGCGCCTATATATAATCCTGTTCGCGAATTAGGTCGCGAACCCCGCATTTCTTCCGCCCGAGTCCGCCGTTTTCGCCCCTTCCGCAGGTTCTCCGCCCCCCTAGGCCTCCTCCATCATCCTTGAGCTCCAAGGAGAGGTTTCTAGCCCAAAGATCGCCAACATCGAGCAAGGAGATCGCGTATCGGAGGAGATTGGATCGTGACACGAAGAAGAAGAGCCATTGGGAGGAAGTGACAGCCCTCCTCTACCTCGGACGCAGTTGAAGACCGAGCTTGGACGCGGATTGACAACCCAGCGATTCCAACCGTGAATCTTCGGCAAGGCTTCGGATGTGGTCGACTCCTTTACTCTCTTTTTCCTTCTTTATGTTGATGATTGTTTAGGTTAGATTCTTCTATATCTTGATGATGAACACTATGAATCGTGCTTGTAATCTTAATTTCATGTCTATGTGAAGTTATATTTTGTTCATATGTGTATGAGGTGCGCCCCCATCTAATTTCCATTCCGCCGTCGTGTTCGGTGCCGCACTAGCAATTGTTAGTGGCGTGCTTGTCGAAGAGGTGCTTGCGACCCTCATTTCGTTAGCCTACTCGTCCATCCGCCTATCGAAGCGTGGCATCGCGGCCCGTGTAATCCATTCGCCTAACGAAGCAGTGCGCTCAAGGCCTGCACAGTTCGATTCCGCTTGCCTACTTGTCCATCCGCCCTTGCGACGCAGCGCGCTCAAGGCCTGCCTAGTCTCCATCCCGCCAAGCGAAGCATTGCATAGCGGCATTGCATAGGAGTAGTTATAGTTGTTTTCTTTTATTTTCCAAAAGCCAAATCAACTCTCCCGCATTCCATCCGACTCAAGGACTTCGATCTCAAGTCCTTCCTCGAACGTTAACTCCACCTTACTGTGTTCCTTTAAGATTCGATACTCGGGGATTACTCCTCGTTTTATATTACTTGAACGATCGGTACACTGCCGTTTCGTGTCGCAGTCGAGCTACCGCCTATAGCGGTGTGTGAGATTTGCGCCATCACCCCCCACTCGGCCACCTCCCCCTTAAAGAGGCGAGTGGGGGCAGCCCCCCCACTCGGCCACCTCCCTCTTAGGGAGGCGAGTGGGGGCAGCCCCCCCCCCCACTCGCCCACCTCTCCTCCCACTCGCCCGGCATGGGTGTGGAGGTCGGTATGACTTCCCGTGAGGGGGGGAGTGGGCACTTCGAGTCCCACTCGCCCCCCCCCCCCCCCCCCCCCCCCCCCCCCCCCCCCCCCCCCCCCCCCTCATGCGTGGTTGATTGCGGTCATGGTTGGACTGCGGATAGCAGGATTTTTGCTATCCGCAGTCCATTTTTTTGGGAAGTCTATAAATAGACCCCCATGGGCACCTTGGGAAGGGTTGGTTCCTACCCCCTCCCTCGCGCGGTCTTGTGAGCAAGCACCCCCCTCCCCCTTGTCATCGAAAGGTTGACGGTGAGGTGGTTCTTAGTGCCCTCCAAGGTGCCCAGGCTCAGCATTGGCTTGGGAGGGGAAGCGCTCTAAGATCTTCCGGGTATATGGTGGGACCTCCTCGTTGAAGCTTAAGGGGTTCGTTTCTAGATTCAAGTGTTCTTCAAGGGCAGGATCTTTCAGTTCCTAGTAACCGGTCAAGGGTCTAGGCTTAGTTCAAGTAAGGGTTAGTCGCAACCCCCTTTCGAACGCTGAAGCCGGGAAACTGGTTTCAACATTCTGGTGCGGTGAGCGTGGAAGCGACTAGTTCGGAAAGCTCTGAGCCATGTCTCATGGCTGGAAGCGACGAGTTGGGAGACTCGCCTCCGGCATGCGAGTATGTGAAGAAGGGCGACGTCGATGAGTTCAGCAAAGGGATCCAGTGCTCGACACCACCGTCAGAGAGGCAATAAGAACGCCCCCGTCCAACCAGGGGGGAGTAACTTCACCTGAAAGGGCCAAGAAGGAGTTGCGGAGACGGAAGAAGTGGCGAAGAAGATGACCAAGGAGCGTGCGGCCAAGTGAAGTGCCCAGGAAGGGCGAGATGTAAGTGAAGTGCCCAGGAAGGGCGAGATGTAAGTGAAGTGCCCAGGAAGGGCGAGATGTAAGTGAAGTGCCCAGGAAGGGCGAGATGTAAGTGAAGTGCCCAAGAAGGGCGAGGTGTAATGAAGTGCCCTAGAGGGGCGTAGGGTAGTGGAGTTTTAATAGACGAACTAGGAATGAAAAAAGGGTTCTGGGGTAATACCCCGATCTAAGATCCCCGACTAGAGACCATTCTCCGGGCTTAGTCATGCCGGTAGATGGGGGACTCGTCAGGTCGACTCGCTACTTGGTAAGGGGACTGGGAAGGCGTTGAGTCCCTCCACCCCCGGTTGAGCTAAGACTCCCAGGACATGGATGGGTACTTCCACCTCCAGTCAGATTAGGAAGGCGTTGAGTCCCTCCACCCCCGGTTGAGCTAAGACTCACAGGACATGGATGGGTACTTCCACCTCCAGTCAGGTTAGGAAGGCGTTGAGTCCCTCCACCCCCGGTTGAGCTAAGACTCCCAGGACATGGATGGGTACTTCCACCTCCAGTCAGATTAGGAAGGCATTGAGTCCCTCCACCCCCGGTTGAGCTAAGACTCCCAGGACATGGATGGGTCCTTCCACCTCCAGTCAGATTAGGAAGGCGTTGAGTCCCTCCACCCCCGGTTGAGCTAAGATTCCCATGACATGGATGGGTACTTCCACCTCCAGTCAGGTTAGGAAGGCGTTGAGTCCCTTCACCCCCGGTTGAGCTAAGACTCCCAGGACATGGATGAGTACTTCCACCTCCAGTCAGATTAGGAAGGCGTTGAGTCCCTCCACCCCCGGTTGAGCTAAGACTCCCAGGACATAGATGGGTACTTCCACCTCCAGTCAGATTAGGAAGGCGGTGAGTCCCTCCACCCCCGGTTGAGCTAAGACTCCCAGGACATGGATGGGTACTTCCACCTCCAGTCAGATTAGGAAGGCGTTGAGTCCCTCCACCCCCGGTTGAGCTAAGACTCCCAGGACATGGATGGGTACTTCCACCTCCAGTCAGGTTAGGAAGGCGTTGAGTCCCTCCACCCCCGGTTGAGCTAAGACTCCCAGGACATGGATGGGTACTTCCACCTCCAGTCAGATTAGGAAGGCGTTGAGTCCCTCCACCCCCGGTTGAGCTAAGACTCCCAGGACATGGATGGGTCCTTCCACCTCCAGTCAGACTGGGAAGGCGTTGAGTCCCTCCACCCCCGGTTGAGCTAAGACTCCCAGGACATGGATGGGTAGTTCCACCTCCAGTCAGATTAGGAAGGCGTTGAGTCCATCCACCCCCGGTTGAGCTAAGACTCCCAGGACATGGATGGGTACTTCCACCTCCAGTCAGGTTAGGAAGATGTTGAGTCCCTCCACCCCCGGTTGAGCTAAGACTCCCAGGACATGGATGGGTACTTCCACCTCCAGTCAGATTAGGAAGGCGTTGAGTCCCTCCACCCCCGGTTGAGCTAAGACTCCCAGGATATGGATGAGTCCTTCCACCTCCAGTCAGATTAGGAAGGCGTTGAGTCCCTCCACCCCCGGTTGAGCTAAGACTCCCAGGACATGGATGGGTACTTCCACCTTCAGTCAGGTTAGGAAGACGTTGAGTCCCTCCACCCCCGGTTGAGCTAAGACTCCCAGGACATGGATGGGTACTTCCACCTCCAGTCAGATTAGGAAGGCGTTGAGTCCCTCCACCCCCGGTTGAGCTAAGACTCCCAGGACATGGATGGGTACTTCCACCTCCAGTCAGATTAGGAAGGCGTTGAGTCCCTCCACCCCCGGTTGAGCTAAGACTCCCAGGACATGGATGGGTACTTCCACCTCCAGTCAGGTTTGGAAGGCATTGAGTTCCTCTGCCTCCAGGTGAAGGTAAGCACCTAGGACGCGGATGGGTACTTCCGCCTCCAATGAGATTGGGAAGGCGTTGAGTTCCTCTGCCTCCGGGTGAAGGTAAGCACTCAGGGTGCAGGCGGGTACTTCCACCTCCAATCGGTAAGATCCCTGACTACAGACCGTTCTCTGGGCTCAGTCATGTCGGCAGATGGGAGGCTCATCGGATCGATTAACTACCCAATGATCGGTTCGAGTACAAGCAGTAAAGGGAGAAAGTAAGCTAAGAAATTCATTACAATGGTAACTGGTTCAGTGATAACATATGTTACATTAGTCATTACTTCACCCCTATTGGTGCATGCAGGATTAAAGGAAACAGGTATGCAGGAGATACATGGCTCCTACGAGGATCCAAAGAAGAGAAGAAGTCCCTAGCCACCCTCACGTTCAGGGGGAATAACCACCGCTGCAAGGGGACGAGTCGGGTTGCGCAGGAGAAGGGGAGAACCCATGCAGGATGTCATCGGCAGAGACTCCCCTCCAGCTGTCTCGGAGAGCATCCGCCTCATGAAGGCGGCTCCCCAGGGCTTGGGTCGTTGACGTCACAATCCTCCTGCGAGTACACTCGACTTCAGCAGGGCAAGGTGGGGCAGCCGTCGCTGCCCTCGAAGGTTCGCCTCTTTCTCTCTCCTTTCTCCCTTAGCTGTCTTTGGGCTTCAGCAGGCGAGAAGAGAAACCGGCGCGCGGGCTCTTGTTGAGCTGCCTCCACTTCCAGTTGAGCTCTGCTCCCTGGAAGATGTTGAGTTCCCTCCATCTTAGGTTGAGTTCGACTCGACTAGAGATGTTGAGTTCCCTCCATCTCAGGTCAAGTTCGACTCGACTAGAGATGTTGAGTTCCTCCATCTCCAGGTGATCTCGGCTCCCTGTTAGGTGTTGAGTTCCTCCACCTCCAGGTGAGTTCGGCTCCCTGTTAGGTGTTGAGTTCCTCCACCTCCAGGAGAGTTCGGCTCCCTGTTAGGTGTTGAGTCCCTCCACCTCCAGGTGAGCTCGGCTCCCTGCTAGGTGTTGAGTTCCTCCACCTCCAGGTGAGCTCGGCTCCCTGTTAGGTGTTGAGTCCCTCCACCTCCAGGTGAGCTCGGCTCCCTGTTAGGTGTTGAGTTCCTCCACCTCCAGGTGAGCTCGACTCCCTGTTAGGTGTTGAGTCCCTCCACCTCCAAGTGAGCTCGGCTCCCTGTTAGGTGTTGAGTTCCTCCACCTCCAGGTGAGCTCGGCTCCCTGTTAGGTGTTGAGTTCCTCCACCTCCAGGTGAGCTCGGCTCCCTGTTAGGTGTTGAGTCCCTCCCCCACCAGGTGAGCTCGGCTCCCTGGTAGGTATGGAGTTCCCGCCTCCCACCTCAGGTCGAGTTCAGCTCGACTAGAGGTGTTGAGTTTCTCTCCACCCAAGGTTAAGATCATTTCAACCAAAAGGTGTTGAGCTTTCTCCACCTCCTGTTGAGCTCGGCTCGCAGGAGGGGCGTCTAGTGGAGAAAGGTTTTCCTCTGAGTCTTTCCTCCACCTCAAATCGAAGTCAATTCGACCTAAGGTGTTGAGCTTTTTCCACCTCCAGTTGAGCTCGGCTCATAGGAGGGGTGTTTAGTGGAAAAAGGTTCAACTTCCGTCTCAAGTCAGGATCAGCCGAAAAGCTCGGCAAGGATGTCCCGTTGGCAAGTCCCTTCGTGGATTCCCCTCAGGTCCCACCAACTCGTCAAATCGGTGGGTTGAACTTTCTTTCCGAGCTTGGGGCAAGCTCGAAAAGAGCGGGGATTGTGTACAACCCTCATATTTTCCGAGTCCGTGCGACCCGACCCGGGTGAGGTTGTAATAGGAAAGGTTCCGCGACGAGGTAGACCAAAGCCGAGCGAGGCTAAGGAATGACCCGAGAGAGGGAAGAATGGCCAAGCAAGGCAAGTGCGGGAAGCCCTCCCACTCGGCCACCTCCCTCTTAGGGAGGCGAGTGGGGGCAGTCCCCCCCACTCGGCCACCCCCTCTTAGGGAGGAGAGTGGGGGCAGCCCCCCACTCGGCCACCTCCCTCTTAGGGAGGCGAGTGGGGGCAGCCCCCCCCCCCCCCCCCCCCCCCCACTCGGCCACCCCCTCTTAGGGAGGCGAGTGGGGGCAGCCCCCCCACTCGGCCACCCCCTCTTAGGGAGGCGAGTGGGGGAAGCCCCCCCACTCGGCCACCCCCTCTTAAGGAGGCGAGTGGGGGCAGCCCCCCCCCCCCCCCCCCCCCCACTCGGCCACCCCCTCTTAGGGAGGCGAGTGGGGGCAGCCCCCCCACTCGGCCATCCCCTCTTAGGGAGGCGAGTGGGGGCAGCCCCCCCACTCGTCCACCTCCCGCTTAGGGAGGCGAGTGGGGGCAGCCCCCCCACTCGGCCACCTCCCCCTTAGGGAGGCGAGTGGGGGCAGCCCCCCACTCGGCCACCTCCCTCTTAGGGAGGCGAGTGGGGGCAACCCCCCCCCCCCCCACTCGCCCACCTCTCCTCCCACTCGCCCGGCATGGGTGTGGAGGTCGGTATGACTTCCCGTGAGGGGAGGAGTGGGCACTTCGAGTCCCACTCGCCCCCCTCATGCGTGGTTGATTGCGGTCATGGTTGGACTGCGGATAGCAGGATTTTTGCTATCCGCAGTCCATTTTGTTGGGAAGTCTATAAATAGACCCCCATGGGCACCTTGGGAATGGTTGGTTCCTACCCCCTCCCTCGCGTGGTCTTTTGGGCAAGCACCCCCCCCTCCCCCTTGTCATCGAAAGGTTGACGGTGAGGTGGTTCTTAGTGCCCTCCAAGGTGCCCAGGCTCAGCATTGGCTTGGGAGGGGAAGCGCTCTAAGATCTTCCGGGTATGTGGTGGGACCTCCTCGCTGAAGCTTAAGGGGTTCGTTTCTAGATTCAAGTGTTCTTCAAGGGCAGGATCTTTCAGTTCCTAGTAACCGGTCAAGGGTCTAGGCTTAGTTCAAGTAAGGGTTAGTCGCAACCCCCTTTCGAACGCTGAAGCCGGGAAACTGGTTTCAACAACGCATATCATATTTTTTTTTCCGCTATGCTACTCTCTCCCTTAGCTCGATCACGACTTACCTTATGTTTAAACTAAACTCTAAATCCTCTCTTAGTTATGTTCCAACTTTTGTCTTCTCTCTTCTAGTTTTGTTTCAACTCCACCCTCTTTTGCTAATAACAAAAGGGGGAGAATAAAATGATAAATCTTAATGATTAAAGGAGTAGGATTCACTAGATTAAGGGGGAGCATAAATCTAGTCTATGAGAGCATACACTAAGGGGGAGCACTTAAGTAGGGGGAGCAAAACTTAAACAACATGTAATTCTTATTATTGTCTCTATATTGCTTAGTGTCATATATCCTTCTAAAAACACACCTCTCTTATATATGAATCTGATTTATCTATATTGGATTTGTTATTATCAAAAGGGGGAGATTGTTGGAACATAGTTTTCTGCATCCCTTTGATTTGAGAATAACAAATCCTACTTGTATTTGATCTTATTTGTCATTGTATTTTTAGCATGCATGTTTGAACTAATATGACACTAGGTTGCTGCATTATTGGTCTGAAACTGCCCACAAGCAGAAATTATGATTGTGGTCTAATGCCAGGCGTTAAGACTTAACGTCGGGCATTGACGATCGACGAGATGGCTTGCCGCTGAGATGATCGACGAGATGGCTTGCCACTGAGAAAATGAAAGAGGTTTAACGTCAGGCATTAGGTATTAACGCTGGGCGTTAACACTCGATGACTATGGCAAGGAGGGAAGCAACCGTAATTGAAAGGGCACTTTAGGAATGATTTGACCTAACGCCAGCGTTATCCTCAACACCAGCGTTAGGGTTGCCTAAAATGAATGTTTCCTAAAATGCAGAATCTCCTTCTCTTTTTGAAGATCCGAGCAATCAAAACAATTCCATACTGGGTCAACGCCAAGCGTTAGCCTTAACGCCGGCATTAGCCTCCAGTCCTATAAATTGGTGGATTTCATCTTCTCCAATTACTGATTGAAGAGAGCCCTATTCCATCACTTCAGAAACTCTGAGAGGGCCGTATTTTCCAGACCATCATCTCCCACACAAATTCGAGAGAAGAATTCAAAGAGGACCAGATCAACGCTTACTCAACGCGAAGAACGCACGCTTCGACTTCGAGAATATTCAGCGAGCCTTCACCATCTCCAAAATTCTACATAGGAAGTTTTGATTTGTGTTTTGTATTTTATTTGTAACCTTTTTATTATAATCGCGAATTAAATTTGCCTCGTGTTGGCGACTAGGCCTGGGTAGGACTTAGGGAGGAATTTGCCTCGTGTTGGCGACTGGGTCTAGGGAGTAGATCTAGGGGGTGCTCGAGGCCTTTCTGGGGATAGAAGGGCTGGAGCGACTTGAGGCCGTATCCGGGAAGGATAGGCTAAAGCCAACTGGTTCTTGGTGAGAAGAGTCCGTATAGAAAACAAAAAGAATATTTTACTTTATCGCCTACGATTTCTAGCGTCATAAGAAATCAATTTTGTAATCTTATATTTCAAGTTTATAAAATCATGTCTTTCAATATTACTTGATCTCCTCTTTTTGTGTGGTTTTATCTTTAATTTAATATCTTATCATTTCAAGTATTTTAAAATATAACAAATGTTTTAAAACCCTTGTTCACCCCCCCCCCCTCTAAGGGCGCCTTAAGATCCAACAAGGGCATGCATGAGTTTGATCAATTTAGTGGCGACGCTCACATTAGATGCCCTTGCGGTTCAAGACGTTTTACGTCACACTATTCTGCTGAAGTTGGGCGATACAATGAAGATTACGATACAGCTCAGCCTTGTTTCATATCACATTCTTGAGGAGGAGAGGTTTGATGTGGCTGACTTACTTCTTTCATTGATTCGGTATACTTACAAACTGCAGGATCCTTCCCGACAGCGACACAACAACCTACCCCTTGGTGGGATTATATAGAGAGTCATTCTACAGAAGTACCCCGCCATTAAGAGTGGTTTCTACCTGATCGATTGCTTTCATGCCCTATACAGCACCACATCCCTCCGAGCGGCATCACTACCAGATGAGCCATCTTCGTCCACCCGACCACCACTACGGCGTGGAGCTTCAGTCCAAGTGACTCGAGACGATTCATTTGAGTGTTATCGAGATGATATGGGTCAGCGGTTCACCCGAGTGGAGGAGGAGGTATCAAAGGTGAGGCGGGAGGTAGGAGACGTAAAGAAGGAAGTTTCCGACATCAAAACGATGATGAAATATATGATAAATGCACTAAAGTTGAATCCATCATCACTAGAGCAGAGAGAATGGGATAGCCCGACAGAGGATCCACCACGGCATTCTATTCAGCGGAGTCGAAGACGACGGTCAGCAACTCCTAGTGAGGAGGAGGTAGATGAGGCCGAGTAGTGGCAGTAGGATGACCTAAGGGTCACTTTTATTTGAGTTTTGTAATAAGACAGATGTTGAAACATGTTTTGAAAAAACATTGTCACTACCGTTGGCGCTACCTGCTAGCGCGCGGCGCTATCCTTTTCGTTCAATGTTAATATTTTTGGATTGCAGGTTCCTTTATCTGGTTCTTATGATCCTCTGCAGTAATTTGTCTTACGTTCTTATCTACAAATTTTTGGATTTACATGAAGTGGAGATGTTAAGCAATTCATGTTCTTATGAAAAACCACTTCATGTACTCAACAAATGATTAGATGAAAAGAGATTTGGATATCCAAAAAGAACTATTCGTGTGAGTTCCTTTGGGTACCCAAATTGATCGTGGAAGATTGTGAGAAGGCAAAGAGATATTAGTTTTTTATAACAAGTTGACGTGTCTTCTTTTCACACTGGTCTCCATTCATAGTTTGGTGGATTCTTAGTGTTATGATTTGAGATTTCATTATATGCCCTATAATTTTTGAGATATTGACTTGTTTGTTTTTTATAATCTCTTTCTCTTAGTACTTGAAATGTTCTATTTTGGTGGCAATGAAGATTGTGTTTTTATGTTGGAGTTATGATTGTTAATATACCGAGTTTTATAATAGTGGCTTCTCAGAATTTTATGAGGATTATAAATTTTTGTAAAAAGATACTCCTCTCACATTGGAGAGTGAAAAAAGACTTTTGTAGAAGTATTTTTATAAATAATTTTTTCTTTGTTATTCAAATTTCTATACTTTGAAACCTTATTAGAAATTTGAACTTTCTCCACAAAAGATTTTAATAGACTTAGCTTATGAATTAGCGCATTATTTTCAATAATAAATTTCTTAGTTTGCTCTTTTGCACTAAGAAGATCCCTTTCAAAAAAATTCAAATTTTCTTTTAGAGGAACACAATCAAGACAAGGAGAAGAGTTTTCTTGAGAAGAGTTTAAATCAGAATTTTGCAAATCAATAGGTTTAGCATTTGATTTTAAATATTTATTTTCCATACGTAATTTTGAATTTGCCTCTTTTAACTTTTTAATTTTTCGTTTTGCTATTTCAAGCATGTTGTTGGGAACAATGCCCAGTAGTGTTCCTGATTTGAAGAAGTGCTCAACTCAATGATAAGTGAAAGTTCTTTTTAATGTCACATCTAGTTCATGCTTGCAGAGATGAGACAATATGTCCAGTACTTCAATAACCTGCCTAAGTATAATATCGTCGAAAAAGGCTGGACATATCGTCGACAAGTATAGGCACATCATTGAGATGATGGGCAAAGCAAAGAAGAATGATTGTGTCTGTGTCGTCGAAAAGGATCATGCGTATCGTCGACAACAGCAGGCCTATCGTCGACAACATGCAGAGCAAAGCAGAATGGTGATATCATTGTGACATCTACACGACGATATCAGAAGATGAAAAAGAAGACTCAAAGATGTGGTCGACAATAAGCCATAACATCGATAAGGCTAAGTCAGAATGAATGTCGTTGAAAAGGCAAAGAGAAGATCAGTGTCAAAGATATCGTTGATAAGAAACTGTATCGTCGATAAGGCCAAAGAAGAACAGATAACGTCATGAAGAAGCCTTGTCGTTGAAGAGGCCAAGTAAGATTGATGACAACTACATCGTCGTAAAGAAGGCGTGACGTTGAGAAGACTTAAGGAGGTCAGTTGAAGACAAGTAGTTGCTAAAGTATAGTCTGTCAACATGATATCGATCATGTCGTCGAGAAGACAAAGTGATCACAACGATATCAAGCAGACAAGAAGATCGCGACGACATCAGTTAGATGACTTCGTGTCGTCATAAGCTCGAGTACAGAAGAGATGTCCAGTATCGTCGAAGATATCACTATCTGTTGAAGAATTGAAGAAGAGATTAGTTCGAGGCATCGACAAAGTCCTGTCGTCAAGATATTATCCATATCGTCATAACAATGGAAATATCATCGAGACAATTTCAAAAGTAGTCGGACATGCTGTCAGCAATTAATGTCGCCGCCTGATTGTCCAATCAGTGCATGCTCTTGAGGGATGGGCGTCTGACAGTAAAGGACATCATATATGACCATTAAGCAGCTCATCCGTCCTATAAAAGGGAATAGTATGCCCTAGAAAAAGAGAGAAAAAGGAACGAAAAATAATCCAGCCTAGCAATACAACAGTACAAGCGACGATGAAGAAAGAAAGAAAAGAAGAACAAAACGATCATTCTGTGTTCTTCAAGTTGCAGTCAAGTTTCATCGTCTGCTAAGAATCGTTCAAGAAAGGTAGCCAGTCAACATCAGGCAAAAGGAAGAAAGCTTGAAGAAGATTTGAGCCGTTCAGATTCAAAATCAGAAGCATCTTCTTCAAGATAAGAAGCTAATCTCCATCAGGCAGAAGAAACAGTTTTCATAACTGTAAATCTTTCATTGTAAGGCTTGAGGGCCAAAGTTGTAAGATCTGTTTTCAGATCAGAGTGTCAAGCTTGAGGGCTTGAGATCTGTGAGGCTTGAGGGCTAGGGCAGAGGGACTTGCGGGTCCAAACTTGTCGAGCTTGTGGGCTCGGGTGCAGTGAGGGGGCTTGCGGGCCTAGGCTGTAGGCAAGACTTGCGGGTCTGTGCTGTGTAGAGCTTGAGAGCCTGAGTGTCGAGCTTGCGGGCTCGGGTGCAATGAAGGTGTTGAAAATGTTGAAGTGGAAGTTGGCAATCTGGATGGGTGATCGCGCGGTCTGCCTAACCGCGCGAGCTCGCGGTCTCCATTTGCGGTCTGATCTCTTTGGTCTAGTCGCAGGTCTATACGGCTTGACCGCCGTTCATTTTGTCCAAGGTGACGAGGTGAGGCGCGCGGTCTGGTTTGTGAGACCGCGTGGCGTGTTGTTCTGTATCGTGCGGGTTAAGCTGTTAACCGCGTGGTCTGTTCTCTGGAAGCGGCAGTCCGGTCTGATGGCTGTCCGGGTTCCTGTGGTGCGCGCGGTCTAAGGTCTTCTTAGTCGCGCGGTCTAAGGTCTTCTTAGTCGCGCGGTCTCCGGTTTTGTGATCGCATAGTTGGTCCTTCAGCGATCTGCTGGTATATGCGGTCACTGGTGGTTGGTCGACTTGGCGGGCTGTTGCCCTAGTCGGCTTGGTGGTGTTCGCGGTCTCTGGGGAGGCCGTGTATAGGCGAACACCGGTGGTGAGCGTCATGACTGGGAGAGTTGTCATGATCGCGCGGCTTCTTGGAGGAGTGGCAATCTCCGACCAGGTTTGGAGTCGGCGAGCTCACAGGCGCAGAGCGATCTTCTGCTGATCGCGCGGGTTGACCGGTCTTGGTCGCGCGATCAAGGGGCGGTGACTCTATCTCATAGGGTGGTGACTGGATCAGGTCGCACGCCTATAAATAGGAGTCACTGTAACAGCAAAATAAATATCGCACCAAGTGTCAGCTGAGCTCGCGCCTATTTCTTGCGGTCTCATTCTTGTGACTGACCGGTTAGCTGATTGAACTTTCCTTGTGCAGCTTCTGCGGATTGTGCGGGCAGCATCGGTCACCTTCTCTTCTAAGGTGTTCGAGCGGTCTCGCGGCTTGCAGTGCGGGTTGCTGAAGTTCGGGAGGATCAGTGGAGTTTGGGAGGTCGCGGAGGTTCAACTGGTGTTGATCAAGTCGCTGACAGTGTGTGTTCGCGCGGTCTCGTTTCCTAGTCACGCGAACAACCTGTTCGTGCGGTCAGGCGGTCTCAGAATTTCAGACCGCCGGTTATCTTTCCTTCAGCATTGTAATTTCCTTTGGTTTTGTGTACTGGCGAAATCATGTCTCACCATGTATACCTCGCTATGTAATTAAGACTTTTGCTATCATCAATAAAGATTGTGTTGGTTCATGTGCTTCTGGTTGTTGGCTATAGCCTTGAGTTGTACAATTCCTGTTCACTCCTAGATCTTAGAAAATTTCACATGGTATCAGAGCGAGGTTGGAGTGGATAGAGCAGTGAATAACTCAAAGTTGCCATCGCTTTTGTGAGGAAGGAACCGGTGGTATAGCCATAGAAGCAGGTTTTGCAAGAGGTCTTGGAATTGAGATGCTCAACTCGACTAACTTCAAAAAGTGGAAGTCGTGTATACAGAGTTATCTTCTGGGCGAGGACCTCTGGGAGGTTGTTGGAGGAGATAACACGGAGGAAGTTGTCCCAGTTGGGGATAATGACCATGAGGTGAGGAATTGGAGGAGGATCAATGCGAAAGCAGAGTTCACTCTAAAGAGGGCAATATCACCTGACCTATTTGATCAAATCTTGGGGTGTGGATCAGCTGCAGAGATCTAGAGAGCCCTGGATGGGCTGTTTAACAAGAAGAATATAGCGAGGCTACAGTTCCTGGAAAATGAGCTGGCTAGGTCGACTCAGGGTGATCTTTCTATCTCTACGTTCTTTCTGAAGATGAAGAGCTTGTGCGCTGAGATTTCAGCGTTGGACCCTGATGAGCCAATTTATGAGGCAAAGCTGAAGAGGCACATCATCCGTGGCTTGCGGAAGGAGTATGTGGCCTTTGTGACGTCGGTGCAGGGTTGGGCAAATCAACCGTCTCTGCTGGAGCTAGAGAAGTTGGGGGTTGTTTCCCTGGGCAGTGATAGAGGGCCACTAACGTTGAAGAGTGTCTATCACGTGCCCAGAATGAGGAAAAACCTCTTCTCAGTGACCAACGATGTAGACGTTGGGTATCACGTTCTGTTCGGCCCAACAGAAGTGAAGTTTCTAAGAAACGTTGAGGGGGTGAAGGCTGAGGTCGTTCATGTCGGGAGAAGGGCAAAAGACTTGTTCGTCTTATCGACAAGTTCTTATGTCGACAAGATGAGGACGAATGATAGTGTCGTCATATGGCACAAGAGGTTGGGGCATGTAGGAATGGATAAGCTGAAAGCTATGTCGGTTAAAGGTCTGGTCAAGGGTCTGCCTAGTCTATCTTCCTACGGTGACGGTCATGTCTGCGCGTGATGTCAGTTCGGCAAGTCTCATCGACTGACGTTTGATAAGACACAGACGAGGAGTAGTGTGCCGTTGGAGTGCATCCACGGTGACTTGATGGGACCGACTGCTACCCCAAGCCTCAGAGACAGCAGGTATATGCTGGTGCTGATCGATGATTACACCAGATATGTCTGGGTTTATTTTCTGAAGGAGAAGGCGGAGGCGTTTGCCAAGTTTGTGGAGTTCAAGGAGCTTGTGGAGGGTCGGCTAGGCCTGTGGGTTAAGAAGCTGAGAACTGACAACGAGTGGGAGTTCACCTCTGGTGAGTTCGCTAGTTTTTGCAGGAAAGCAGGCATCCAGAGGGAGCTTACTTGTGCGCATACTCCACAACAAAACGAAGTTGCAGAGCGGAAGATCCGTCATCTGACGGAGACCTGCAAGTGTTGGCTGCATGCCAAGAGTATCCCAAGGTCCTTCTGGGCGGAGGGAATGTCTTGTGTTGCCTACGTCATCAACAGGATGCCTCTTAGTCCCATTAACATGTTGACCCCGCATGAGATGATATTCAAAGAAAAGCCAAGTGTGGCACATCTTTGGGTGTTTGGTTCCACCTATTATGTGCACATTCCAGATGCGCTTCGGACGAAGCTAGATGCGAAAGCAAGGAAGCTAGTCTTCGTGGGATATGATGATCAGAAGAAGGGCTGGAAGTGCATGGACCTGGAGACGCGGAGATTTGTTATATCTGGCGATGTCGTATTTGACGAGGTGACGTCTTACAAGGGGAGTTCTGGTGTTGTGTTGCGAGAAAGCGGAGTGGAGGAGCAGGAGAGAGTTGTGGAAAATCTTCAGGTGGAGCTGCCTTTGTCACCAGGTGGTCCATCTACTTCTAGTTTTGAGACGGAGGCTCTGGATCAGGAAGCAGGGGGAGCGGTGCTCCTAGTACGTCTGGTAGGGGAGCTAGGGAAGAAGCAACTGAAGATAATGCGAGTCAGGGGAAGGAGCTGAGGAGATCGAAGCGAACGATCATTGCCCCTGATCGCTATACGGGAGGAAACATGGTGAGCTTTGTCTCATGTTTCTTTGTTGGTCCCCTGGATGAGCGGGAACCAGTGAGCTTTGAGAAGGCCAAAGGCGTGAAGCAGTGAGATTCGGCTATGGAAGAAGAGATGACAGCTCTTGAGAAGAATGAGACTTGGTCTCTGGTGCCCAAGCCCAAGGGTATCACCCCTGTGACATGCAAGTGGGTCTACAAGCTCAAGAAGAAGGCAGATGGTAGTATCGAGCAGTACAAGGCTCGCCTTATGGCTCGGGGATTCTCGCAGCAATACGGTGAAGATTATGAAGAGACATTCAGTCCGGTGGCAAAGATGACTTCAATTCGGTTTGTGATTGCCTTGGCGGCGTTTTGGGGGTGGAAGATTTGGCAGCTCGACGTAAAGAATGTTTTCTTGTACGGCGAGATTGACAAGGACATCTTCATGGTCCAGCCGCCAGGCTTCGTATCTGAAGATTTTCCTGACTATGTCTGTAAGCTGAAGAAGGCCCTGTATGGGTTGAAGCAACCGTCGAGGGCGTGGTACGACAAGATCGCATAATATCTCTTATTTTGTGGATTTAGTGCTTCAAACTCTGACTCAAGCTTGTTCGTCAAGAAGAGCGGGGAGCTTCAAGTCATCGTGCTGCTTTACGTCGACGATATGATCGTGACGGGGAATTCGAAGGAGGAAGTAGCAAAGCTTCGGGCCGAGCTATCTATCAGGTTTGAGATGAAGGATATGGGTGAGCTTCACCATTTCCTTGGACTCGAAGTGTAGAGGAAGGAGAGTGGAGTGTTGGTGTCCCAGGCTGGATATGCGGAGCGAGTCGTGGAGCGATTCGGCATGAAGGAAGTGAAGTGCATTTTTACACCTTTGGAGAAGGCCATGAAACTTCGGAAGGATGAGGGGAGGATTCTGGAAGATCCGCTTGTGTTCCGAGCTCTAGTTGGGAGCTTGATTTATCTGACGATCATTAGGCCGGATATTGCATATGCAGTTGGTAGGTTGAGTCGGTATATGGCGGAACCACGGATGCCTTATCTACTAGCGGCCAAGAATATTTTGAAGTATGTCAAGGTGACTTCGGACATGGGTCTCCTTTACAGGAGGGATGCGGGCTTCGAGGTGCATGGGTACATGGATGCTGATTACGGGGGAGATTCAGATGATCGGAAGTCGACGTCTGGATTCGTCTTCATGGCGGGCCCCACGGCTATATCATGGTGCAACAAGAAGCAGGATTCCGTGTCTGTCTCTACCACGGAAGCGGAATACAAGGCTTCGGCTTTGGCAGCTCAGGAAGCCATCTGGCTTAGGAGGTTGGTGGGAGACGTCCATAAGGAGGTTCGGGGTCCGACTCTGCTCCGCGGCGACAATGAGAGTGCTCTCAAACTAGTTACTAATCCAGTTTGTCACGCGAGGACCAAGCATATCGAGATCGAGCATCATTTCATTCGTGAGAAGGTGCTGGAGGGGTCTCTTTCAGTCGAGCATGTTCGAAGTCAGGACAACGTTGCTGACATTTTCACAAAGGCGCTGGCGAAGGGGCAGTTTACTCGGCTAAGGAGTTTACTTGGGCTGTTTTCAACTTCCCACTTCAAGGGGGAGTGTTGAAAATGTTGAAGTGGAAGTTGGCGATCTGGAGGGGTGATCGCGCGGTCTGCCTAACCGCGCGAGCTCGCGGTCTCCATCTACGGTCTGATCTCTTTGGTCTAGCCGCAGGTCTATTCGGCTTGACCGTCGTTCGTTTTGTCCAAGGTGCCGAGGTGAGGCACGCAGTCTGGTTTGTGAGACCGCGTGGCGTGTTGTTCTGTACCGTGTGGGTTAAGCTGTTAACCGTGCGGTCTGTTCTATGGAAGGGGCAGTCCGGTCTGATGGTTGTCCGGGTTCCTGTGGTGCGCGCGGTCTAAGGTCTTCTTAGTCGCGTGGTCTCCGATTTCGTGATCGCATAGCTGGTCCTTCGGCGATCTGCTGGTATATGAGGTCACTGGTGGTTGGTCGACTTGGCGGGCTGTTGCCCTAGTCGGCTTGGTGGTGTTCGCGGTCTCTGGGGAGGTCGTGTATAGGCGAACGCCGGTGGTGAGCGTCATGACTGGGCGAGTTGTCATGATCGCGCGGCTTCTTGGAGGAGTGGCAATCTCCGGCCAGGTTTGGAGTCGGCGAGCTCACACGCGCAGAGCGATCTTCTGCTGATCGCGCGGGTTGACCGGTTTTGGTCGCGCGATCAAGGGGTGGTGACTCTATCTCATAGGTTGGTGACTGGATCAGGTCGCACGCCTATAAATAGGAGTCACTGTAGCAGCAAAATAAATATCGCACCAAGTGTAAGCTGAGCTCACGCCTATTTCTTGCGGTCTCATTCTTGTGACCGGCCGGTTAACTAATTGAACTTTCCTTGTGCAGCTTCTGCGGATTGTGCGGGCAGCAGCGGTCACCTTCTCTTCTAAGGTGTTCGAGCGGTCTCGCGGCTTGCAGTGCAGGTTGCTGGAGTTCGGGAGGATCAGTGGAGTTTGGGAGGTCGCGGAGGTTCAGCTGGTGTTGATCAAGTTGCTGACAGTGTGTGTTCGCGCGGACTCGTTTCCTAGTCGCGCGAACAGCCTGTTCGGGCGGTCAGGCGGTCTCAGGATTTCAGACCGCTGGTTATCTTTCCTTCAGCATTGTAATTTCCTTTGGTTTTGTGTACTGGCGAAATCATGTCTCTCCATGTATACCTCGCTATGTAATGAAGACTTTTGCTATCATCAATAAAGATTGTGTTGCTTCATGTGCTTCTGGTTGTTGGCTATAGCCTTGAGCTGTACAATTCCTGCTCACTCCTAGATCTTAGAAAATTTCACAGAAGGGGCTTGTGGGCCTAGGATGTAGGGACTTGCGGGTCTGAACGTGTCGAGCTTGCGGGCTCGAGTGCAGTGAAGGGGCTTACGGGCCTAGGCTGCAGGGACTTGGGGGTCCGAGTTGTAAGGCTTGCGGGCCGGAGACAGTGGCGGAGTTTGCCGAGCCTAGCACATTACTAGGTAGGCGCAGAGGGAAAGAGGACTACTCAAGACACCCTGTCTTGAGGAACCTCTATAAGTTCTTGTGTGTTTTCTGTGCTGTGCTTTACTAATCCATAGATCTATTAACTAGAACACAAGAACACCTAAAGGGGATAAAATAATTTGAAAAACCTATTCACCCCCCCCCCCCTCTAGGTGATAAGTTGACACCCAATAACTAACAAGTGGTATCAAATGGAGGTTGTTCAAAGAAAAGCTTAACAGCTTGAACAGATCTACCAGTGGGTGTCTACTTTCCACAGCTATGGAATCAAGGATAGTTGTTTGCTCCAGGGAGAACTTTTCCCTTTGGAAAGTAAGAGCTAGAATATTCATGGAGGCAGTGGATCCTAGAATGTTTCAAATCGTTCAAGAAGGACCATATACCCCCATGACTATGATAGAAGATGAGATCCTTCTAGCCAGTTTGGACAAAGAAGCCAGAAGTATTCTAGCTGGTGCAGTAGATCTGCCAACACTCCAGAAGCTGACTCATTGCACAACAACAAAGGACATGTGAGACTCCCTAGGAGTCCTCATGGAAGGGTCAAAGGAAGTATGCATCAGAGCACCCCTGACTACTTCAGACAGCGAATCAGATGATGAAGATTGCTCTGTAGCCAGAGAAAGAATACGAGCACCTTTAACTCTCACAGACAGTGACTCTGAGGATGAGGAGGTCTATGAGTTGATGGCCCTATCAGAAGAAGAAAATCATGATGAATCACATCATGATCAGGTATGCATCACTCACACATCTTTACTACCTGCTTCAATTAAGAAGACCAAGAGTGCATCAGATGATTGCTCATCTTCTGAAAATGATGCAGAAGACTGCTCATCATGCAACAATAACAACCATACTGATCTAATAGAACAGTTTGGTGATCTCTTGGCCGCTCTGAGAAAGAGCAAGAAGCTTGTTAGGAAGCAAGCTAAGGAGCTAGAATCACTCAGACCCATTAAGGCTGAGATGAATGAGGAAATGGGTATGTTCCACAATGGGGGCACCAATTCCTGTGAGCTCAAGAAGATCATAGGCAAGCTTCATGATGAAAGAAACCAAACAGAAGAACTCATTAGGAAACTTGAGAATGATCTTCTTAAGGAAAGAAGCTTAGTGGCTCAATTCTCTAAGCCCAAAACTATACTTCCCATCATTGACACCTTCTCTTCCTATGGAAATAAGAGGGGATTGGGTTTCAAGGAAAGGGCAATAGGTGTTGGGAATGGATAAAAGGGGAAAACTGAAGCTGAGCCTCATACCACCTTTCAGAAGGTAGTACTTCCCTCTAACAAGTATGACCAAGACAGTGTCTATGGTCACTGGATGAATGAAAGCTCCAATAGATTGGGAAATGCTCCTAACTATGGGAGGAGAAAGGGCATGGGGATGAGTGCATTGAAGGCTTCCCATGAGGAAATCCAAATGGCCCATCATGGACCATTTTTGTTTGGTGCCTCAGCCCCCACACTCAAGGGTAAAGGAGCAACACCTTCCCAATCTCTTCCAGATAAAAAGCAGGCTGGTAGCACCATTATATTCAACTCTCACTTGATCATATCTGATGCCATCAACACCATGTCAGCTACCAAGCTGACATCTGTTGCTAACCAACAGATAAAGTCAAGAAGAAATAATTATACTAGAGCAGCTAGTCAGCTCTTGGCTGAGAGAGATAGGAAGAATGTTGTTGCCTTCTCTACTGAACATAAGCCTTGTGATTCTCCACCCACTTCAAAAATTGTTCAGAAAAGAAGGTACAACATCCATGAATGTTGGTGCTGTGGTAAAGTGGGACACTTTGCCATTAACTGTTGGCACAACCCTAGTGTGCTTAGTGCAAAGGAGAGACCTCCTGGAAGGGCTGAGGTGAGTATAAGAATTCCTTATTATACTAACAAGAACCTAGGACCCAAGTCACCTTGGGTTCCTAAGGGATATTAAATATGTTTTGCAGGGAATTCCATTTAGCCAATAAAAAGCAAACAAGGCTAATGGACAATAAGTGCTCCAGGCTCAACTCTGGACTAAGAAAAACCTCACCACATGCCAAGATGCACTGGTCAAGGGGGAGCTAAAAGTAAAGATAAGTGGACATCCCATCAAGGGGGGAGCTACGAGCTCAAGAAGATATAAAAGCTAAGGTGAAGGTAACTACGTTGATGTTCAATACATAACCTCATTCTTATCACTTTGTTTAAGGTAATTTGTACTTGAGTAATCAAAAGCTATCACTCAAGGAACACATATGTATGACACTGCTAAAGAATTGCACTAATCATACAAAAGAGTGAAGAAGAACAATATCGTTTTGAACACAAAACTATATCGTCGAAATGATGATTGATATCGTCGGAATGAGTCCTCGACATCAAATTTGCATCACGATGATACCTAATCATCAATGGACTCTTAAATAGACCTGAGCTTAACCAATCATTACAGCTAAACTCGAGTTAATCAGACATTTAAAAATGACACTTCATCTTCCAACTCGGAAACTATAAATAAGGCAGATGTCTTAAGGTTGAAACACTTTCTACACTAGCCCTAAAAAGACGTCGTGCTCTCTACGCCTTCGAAGAGTGAACGAGTCGACTGAACTAGAATCCTCTCCTATCAAGTAATAAATGGCGCCAAAGAAGGAAGGATTCCTCTTTGAAGGAAGTGAAGTGGTGAGGAATGGTTTCGTGGAAGGACCAGAAGAGATTCAAAATGCTATCAAGCTATTGGACGTCGTCGGTCTGGAATTTGCCCTCTCCGAACCGTCAGTGATACTCAAAAGAGAAGTGTTGGAGTTCTACACTAATGCCAAGGGTGGCTCAAAAGGAACATCTGTGAAAAGCGTAATCAATGGGATAAAGGTCAAAGTGAATCCAAAGAGGCTGGCCAGGGCACTTCAGTTGCCGGCTTTGCCAAGGGGGAGGAAGATGAAAAGGTCACCCAGTAAGACCTCAACAAAGCTCTGGAATGGTGCGAACACTCCAGCAAGACCCATGGGTCCCTAGAAAGGGAGAGCTTTAATCAACAAGGAAAACTTGTGGCAGATATAGTAGGTAAAGCCCTCCTCTGCAAAGTAGGGTCGCATGATAGGATATCCAATCCCATGTTCGAGATAATGGCTAGGATAATCCTAAGTAAAAAGACCAACTCGGGTCAGCAAATTTTCAAGAGGATACAAGAAAGCTTTCAAGCTCCAAATCTGGGAAGAATTCTATCACTATATTTTCTGCTATCCTACCCTGAAAGCTTTAACAAAAAGTATGGAGTAAAAATTCATCACATGAGAAGGATGGACATCAAAATCCTTGACATGTGGGAGAAAACTCTGACTAAGCCTCCCAAGCAGCTGAAGACTGCAGAGGATGTGAAGAGGAAGGCAGAAATGTCATCAGAAGAAAGCGAATCAGGCAACAGCTCAGACTCGTCTGACTCTGAAGTGCTTGCAGAGAAAAGAAATATCTCCCCTCAGACCTCTGCCTTAATTCTGGGACTCGGAACAATGACAACGGCAGGAACTGAGCAAGAGGATGATGAGACTGAGGGGGAGAAGAATGGTTAACTTCCTGCTCAAATGGAAGAAGTGATCAATAAGATCATTGGGGTTGAGGATGCTGTCCATCATGGATCAGTAGACCAAGAGGACCCAAGTAAAGATTCCCAAGAAGAGAAGCTAGAGGATTCTGCTGATGAGACTAGCAGAAATCTGCCAAGTACCGAAAAGGTAGAAGGGCCAAACCAATCACTCATCAGAAAACCTCTATCTCCAATACTGGAAGGGAATGAAGAAGAGGAACCAGAAGAAGCTAGTTCACCTCCAGAGAATAGACCAGTGGAGTTCTCACTGTTGTCTCAGATAAAGATGCTCCTGGATGAGCAAAGATTAAAAATTGAAAGTTATGTTACCTCTGCGGTCAATGAACTGAAAAGGGAACTATCTGTTGAAACAGAGAGCTTGAGAAATGATGCGAAGAATCTACAAGGGTATACTGCCAAAGAGACAACCCTTACTCACAAGGGTCTATCTGATTTAGGGGTCAATCAGACTCTGATTGTCAGCAACATAGAAAAGGCCTACATTGCATCCACCAAGAGGATGGCTGAACACAAAACTGATCTCCAAGGAAGTCTAGATCACCACAATAAAGATCTAGACAGTTATCTGCTTGAGACCAAGAATCACTTGGAAGCAGGAATCCACATGCTCAAAAACAAGATATTGGTTTCTAAGCCATAAATGGGGAGAGATCAATGATAAAGGCCAATGGTGATCATGCCATCTGGACCACAAACACCATCAGGGAAGCAATGAATCTCCCTCCTCTACATTTTGACCAGTCTGCAGAAGAGTACCCAGCTGAAGAGCAACATGCAGATATCCCTGATACTGCCACTGATAAGGGTAAAGCGAAGGAAGCACTGGAGGATGCATAAGTAAAAATAAGGAAGAGAAAGTACATGGAGGAGATGGAGAAAAGGAGGACTATGAAAGATGGAGTCCTAAATCCAGAATCATCATCCTAAAAGCATGGGAGCAAGTGAAAACTAATAAAGGTGAACGATATAATGTATACAGTCCTCAAGAGTGGGCTAAATATGAAGATCAAGAAGAATCGAGAAGGAGTCATAGAAGGGACATGCAAGCAGGTAGAATCCCAACTAATGCTCCTGAACCTCTCAAGTATCATCCCAAATCGCTTGAATACTTCATCAGGCAAGCTGAAAAGGAGCAGGAAGCCAGTGCCAAGAAAGAAAAGGGTGAAGCTGCTATGAGGGCACCAGAGATATAGACGACTAAATCTTTAAGGGGCTGAATGTAGAAATGTCAAAAACTTTTGAAAACATTTGGCACTATTTATAAATGAAGTAACACTTGTCAAATTCAGTGTTCACTCAATTATAGCTGCAATGTCATTATTATATGCTTATTTGCTTAAAATGTTAAACTTTTTATATGAGTGGCATTTATCATTGAGTGGGTTATGACTTCCTCAAATAGGGGGGAGATTATTGGGAACAGTGCCCAGCAGTGTTCCTGATTTGAAGAAGTGCTCAGCTCAATGATAAGTGCAAGTTGTATTTAATGTCACATCTAGTTCATGCTTGCAGAGATGAGACAATATGTCTAGTACTTCAATAACCTGCCTAAGTATAATATCGTCGAAAAAGGATGGACATATCATCGACAAATACAGGCACATCGTTGAGATGATGGGCAAAGCAAAGAAGAATGATTGTGTCTGTGTCGTCGAAAAGGATCATGCGCATCGTCAACAACAGCAGGCCTATCATCGACAACATGCATAGCAAAGCAGAATGGTGATATCATTGTGACATCTACACGACGATATCAGAAGATGAAGAAGAAGACTCAAAGATGTGGTCGACAATAAGCCTTGACATCGATAAGGCTAAGTCAGAATGAATGTCGTTGAAAAGGCAAAGGGAAGATCAGTGTCGAAGATATCGTTGATTAGAAACTGTATCATCGATAAGGCCAAAGAAGAACAGATAGCGTCGTGAAGAAGCCTTGTCGCTGAAGAGGCTAAGTAATATTGATGACAACTACATCGTCGTAAAGAAGGGGTGACGTCGAGAAGACTGAAGGAGGTCAGTTGAAGACAAACAGTTGCTAAAGTATAGTCTGTCGACATGATATCGATCATGTCGTCGAGAAGACAAAGTGATCACAACAATATCAACCAGACAAGAAGATCGCGACGACATCAGTTAGATGACTTTGTGTTGTCATAAGCTCGAGTACAGAAGAGATGTCCGGTATTGTCGAAGATATCACTATCTGTTGAAGAATTGAAGAAGAGACTAGTTCAAGGCATCGACAAAGTCCTGTCGTCGAGATATTATCCATGTCGTCATAATAATGGAAATATCGTCGAGAAAATTTCAAAAGTAGCCGGATACGATGTCAGCAATTAATGTCGCTGCCTGATTGTCCAATCAACGCATGCTCTTGAGGGATGGGCGTCTGACAGTAAAGGACATCATATATGACCGTTAAGTGGCTCATCCGTCCTATAAAAAGGAACAGTGATGCCCTAGAAAAAGAGAGAAAAGGGAACGAAAAAGAATCCCGCCTAGCAATACAACAGTACAAGCGGCGGCGAAGAAAGAAAGAAAAGAAGAACGAAACGATCATTCTGTGTTCTTCAAGTTGCAGTCAAGTTTCATCGTCTGCTAAGAATCGTTCAAGAAAGGTAGCCAGTCAACATCAGCCAAGAGGAAGAAAGCTTGAAGAAGATTTGAGTCTTTCAGATTCAAAATCAGAAGCATCTTCTTCAAGATAAGAAGCCGATCTCCATCAGGCAGAAGAAACAGTTTTCATAACTGTAAATCTTTCATTGTAAGGCTTGAGGGCCAAAGTTGTAAGATCTATTTTCAGATCAGAGTGTCAAGCTTGAGGGCTTGAGATCTGTGAGGCTTGAGGGCTAGGGCAGAGGGACTTGCGGGTCCAAACTTGTCGAGCTTGCTGGCTCGGGTGCAGTGAAGGGGCTTGCGGGCCTAGGGTGTAGGCAAGATTTGCGGGTCTGTGCTGTGTAGGGCTTGAGGGCATGAGTGTCGAGCTTGCGGTCTCGGGGTGCAGTGAAGGGGCTTGCAGGCCTAGGATGCAGGGACTTGCGGATCCGAACGTGTCAAGCTTGCGGGCTCGGGTGCAGTGAAGGGGCTTGCGGGCCTAGGCTGTAGGGACTTGCGGGTCCGAGTTGTAAGGCTTGCGGGCCGGAGACATTGGCGGAGTTTTCCGAGCCTAGCACATTGCTAGGTAGGCGTAGAGGGAAAGAGGACTACTCAAGACACCCTGTCTTGAGGAATCTCTATAAGTTCTTGTGTGTTTTCTTTGCTGTGCTTTACCAGAAAACAAGAACACCTAAAGGGGATAAAATAATTTGAAAAACCTATTCTCCCCCTGTAGGTGATAAGTTGACACCAATAACTAACTCATGTAAAACGAGGAAACCGAATTTTTAATGAACAGAGAGGAACTAGTTTTGCTTACTGTGCTATCGGAAGAGGCAAGATTTGAACTTAAAGTTCCTTTGGCTTTTTCTTGGCACTCTTCTTCCAAAGATAAGATTTCTTCTTCTCTTTTCACTAGATGTGCACTCCATTAATCCATCATGAGAGGAGTTTTCTTCTGTGCAAGCATGTATGTTCTCCAATGCTTGCGTTAGTTCCATACCTGTGAGAGGAAGACCATACATTTCTTCAAGAAATTTCCAAACTTTGTATGCACTAGAAAAACAATATACCAATTTGAAAATATCTTGAGATAAAACACAAAAAATACTATTCAAAGCCTTTGCATTTATGTGACATTCTTTTTTATTTGATTCATCTGGTGGTCTTACTATTGCTATATTCCATTCTTTGATGTCTAAAGTTTTAATAAACTTTTCAATTAAAATTTTCCACCCTCTATAATTTCTCCCTTCAAATAAAGGTGGTGCAAGAGATTTTTCTTCATCATAAAAAATTTCCCCTCTAGTAGAAGCGAGATTATGAGACGCCATTATTTCCGATTGTTAAGCCGATTTGGAATAACCTCGCTCTGATACCACTTGTTGGATCTGTAGGCGCCCTTAGAGGGGGGGGGGGGGGGGGGGAGTGAATAAGGGTTTTAAAAACTTTATATATATTGTATATGACTTGAGAATCTAAGAGATCAAAATAGTGAAAAACCAAACAACTCAAGTGAAATAAAATAAATACATGATTTTATTAACTTAAAATAGTAGATTACAAAACTTGATTTCTTATGACGCTAGAAATCGTAGGAGAAAAAGAAAATTCTCCTTTTGTTTTCTATCCCGACTCGTATCCCCACGAACCGGTGGATTTAGCCTATCCTCCCCCGGATCCTGCCTCAAGCCGCTCTAGCCAATCCTCCCCCGGATATGGCCTCGAGCACCCCCTAGACCTACTCTAGATCTAGTCGCCAACACGAGGCGAATTCCTCCATAAGTCCAGACCTAGTCGCCAATACGAGGCAAATTTATTAAATGATTACAAGAGATATGAATTGGAATAAGCAACAACAATATGAAAAACTCCTTCTGAGGAACTTCTGAAGTCGGAGACGAAAGATCATTGTAGAATAAGCGTGGTTGAAGCGATCATCGGTCCGATGTCGCGTGAAGAAGTCCTCCTTCAGAAACTATCAGAACTTTTGGTGGGAGATCAACTCTCGGCAGAATAAGGCTCTGGAATTTAGGCACTAGAAGTCTCTCAAGGATGTGTGTCTAAAATGAGAGAAGAGGGCTCCTTTTATAGGAGTGCGAGCTAGCGCCTGCGCTATCGCTACCGCCAGCGCTATCTTTGTTTAGACAATATTCTACGTGTGAGAGTCTTTCATTCCAAGTAAAGCTGGCCGAGATTCCTCTTGTACATCGAGCTATCGCTGGCGCTATCCGCTACCGCCGCGCGCTAGTGTCCATGTTGGACTTTTGGTTTCAAACTTGCCCGCAACCTTCTTATATTATCCTTAAGTCATATGACATTGTTTCCTGCACACTTAAATACACATGATCAAAAACACATATGATTTGTTATTCTCAAACCTCGGAGATGCGGAAGACCATATTCCAACACTCCCAACGTCACCTAGAGCCCGACTCCTCCTTCGACCTTCCTCTCCCCCGAGAAACCAAACAACGGCCCGTCCGAGGCCATCACTCTCTTTGCTTCCACCTGCATAGCATCGAAAGTCTTCTTGAAGATCACATTCACGGAACTCCCATTGTCGACCAAGATTCGGGAGACCGTGAAGTTCTCGATGGCCATCTAGATCACCAAGGCGTCGCAAAACGGATCCTCATAATTCGGCATATCTTCTGATGAGAAGGTGATTTTTTCTAGAGGGGGCGGGTTCCGGGAGGTCGACGCGACACTCCTGCTGAACATCATTTGGAGGCTCTTCTTACGAGTTGCCTCAATCTCGGACCCATCGTGGATCACTCTGATCCCCCTCGAGCTCATACATGAGCTCGGTCCTCACACCTATCCTACCCTTCTCTGGGTAGCACTTCTTCGATCCTCACCTGCGGTTGCTGCTCATGTGTCAGTCCTCTCATCCTCCTCATCTCCAAAAACTTTAGCCAGGTGGCCGTCGCGTGACCTTCCTCCTGGTGGAAGTTACAGTAGGGCAACGCCACCCTGCCTCCTCCTCTTCCATTTCCTCTTCCTCTACCTCTTCCTTGGCCTACAGTCATGGTTTGCTGCTGACGGGGAGGTGGGGGGGGGGGGGGGGGGGGAGGGGGGATCGAACCCTGTCTCCACCCCAGGGGGGAGGGGGGGGGGGGGGGGTTGAACCGCCTTTGCACCCCATGGAAATTCACCCCTCCTCGATGTCCTCTTCCTTGACCCTGCCCTGGTCCTTCATGAGGTCTCCATGTCAGCCGGTTGTTAGGCTCCTGGAACCCCATGCCATGTTGCTGTCCTTGGAACCTCTGACCTCTGGGTTCCTCTCTTCTCCTCGCCTCCTGCTGCCTTCCTCATCCCTGCTCCTTCGCTTCTCCACCGCCCAACCTGGCCACCTGTCTGACAAACGTCGGGTTTGTCGCCTCCCCTTCGATCTCCTTCTCCTCCCTCTCCATGAGCTCTTCAAAGGAAAGCGGGGGAACTCTCTTCAGTTCTATTCTGAAGAGCCCTTCGCGGAGCTCCAAGATGAAGGCTAGCATCAGGGTGTGCCCCGACACTTCATTGACCAAGAGTATTTCCTCGTGGAACCTGTCCACGTAACTCCCCAACGTCTCTTCTGCACCCTGCTTGACTGCGAACAAAAAATCTGCTCCCTTCTTTCTCATCTTGGACATCGAGAACCTTAGAAGGAAGCACTGTTGTAAATCCTCGAAGCAATAGATCGAGCTCGGGGGCAATTGGTGAAACCAGTCTCGAGCTTTCTCCTTCAGGGTGATGACGAAGAATCGGCACTTGAAAGCGTCCGACACTTGCTTGATGGAGACGACGTCCTCGAACCACTGAACGTGTTGTACCGGGTCATCCTTGCCTGTATAGTAAGACATATCTGGTTCCCCTGAACCCCTCCGGAACCGGGGCCGAGAAGACCAGCTCACAAAAGGGGCTCTCTTCCCCCATTCGGCGAGTGGTATAGTCTCGCGGAGTCAATTCACACACCTCAACACTCGCCGGGCTAGGGAAGAGCTGTCGCGCCGGGATATCTTGCCCACTCCCTTCTGTCGTCGCTTCCTTCCTTGGTCGCTGACTGGGGGCGTTCTCGCCTATCAGCTGGGGCGCGATCAACGGGACTGCGGGTATCTCGAACTCGCTTCTAGAGGCGAATGCAAGGTGCAAGGTCTGCAGGACCTCCCGCTTGAAGTCTTCAAATATTCCCATTGTTACCCCGCTCGCGAGTGGTTGCAAGTGGCCTGGGTCAGATCTATCATCCTCACCTCCAGCCATGGAGCTCAGCTAGGGATTTTCCTGTATAGGCCGTGTACGGTCCACGCTCACCGCACCAAAAATGTTTAAATCGTCAACCGGTCTCTTGAGGAGTTCGGACCCACAGGGGTTGTAGCCTACACCTACTTCTCCCTCACTGACACTCTTGATTGTTGACGAAGAAAAATGAATAGACCCAAAGCTGTAGCGAGGAGGTCCCGCCACACACCCAGAAGATCTTAGAGAGCTTCCCCTCACAAACCAATGCCCAGCTAGACACCTTGGAGGGCACTACGAGCCAACCAAAATTAACCAGAGGAGGAGAGAGCCCAAAGATCGGATCCCCTCCAAGGTGCCCTTAAGGGTCTATTTATAGATCTTCTAGTCTGGTCTGCAAATAGCGTAAATCCGTCTTAGTTTTACTAATCACACCTCAAAATGGTCTGCTAACAACCAAACTCTGATGTTCTGAAAGGCTATTGGCAGCCCACAATGGGTATTCAAGTAATTTCACCACCAAATCCTTCTAGGCGAGTGGTCCGTGAAGACACCACTCGCCAGACTTCTTGCGCATTGGATTCTCTAGGTTCCACTGGGAGAGTGGTCTGTAGGGGCACTACTCGCTTGACCCTTGTCTTCTCTGGGTGAGTGGGATTCCGCCCCCTCACTCGCCTGACCTCCCGTGTATCCGCACTCCTAAGCGGGTGAGTGCTTTGCGGATGAGGCTTGTACTCGCCCTGAAGCTTTTCTGCCTCTCCTGACCTGAGTGAGTGATCCCCCCGCACTCTGGGCGAATGCTCCTCTTAACCTACCTTGAATCCCCTTTGACCTTCTGGGACCTGTGGACCCACTCGACGAATACGGGGTTGTACAACAAGTTTAAGTATTCAAAAATGAGGTTCCGAATGCTCAGCAAAAAGTGCAATTCTTGGTACCCCTGAGGTCTTATTTATAGAAAAACCAAAGGGGGGTGTCTTATTTATAGCCCAGCTCAACCCGGCGACTATGTGACATTGAGGGGATCTCGTCTGGCTTCGGCGAGAATTGCCTATGGTCGCCCACCTGACGAGTATGAGGGTTTGCTCGCACATGCTCGCCCAGACCTTCTACTGTTCTTGCTGGCTAAGTTGTTTTTTATCTTTGACTTCTGACTTCTGTTTTGACCTTTGACTTTGACTTCTGGCTTCTGTGTTTGACCTTTGACTTTGACTTCTGCCTACGTGGCTTGAATCGGGTCATACCCTTGAAAACTATGGGTTGTACATTTAGGTTCTTCTCTGAGGACTTCACAAGTTTCGTCATCTTAACCAACACTCAATATCTCCCAGGTTAAATTTCCTTAGGTTACTACGCTCATCAGAGGCTATCCATGGTGGTGATTATATACTCCCATCCTCCAAATCACGCATCCGTCGTAGCCACGACACCCAATGCCTCCGGACGCCATACATACACCAGTTTACTGTAGGCTCCCTCCCCGCCAAACGCTCTGTTTGCGACCTACAACCCCATGCGTTCACTTTAACCATCAACCGGACTTCGCCGGAAAAGATGCCGCCAGTTCTAACAGCGCCGACTGACACAACAACTACGCTATACTCTCCAGCAAGGTCGTCGTTTCCGAAGGCACCGACCATTTCTGATCTCTCCCAAGCTCCGATGCATGGATCCCTTCTCCACGTGACTTACCAGTGCATTCCTGGTGCATACAACAGGTATGAGCCAATCTTGCTTACCCCAATTGCGATGACATTTCCTATAACTAGCTTGAAGTTGCTTTCCAAGCAACAAGTCGTAAAATTTTGAGCCAAAGTTGGTTTGCAAATAGAGAAGTCCAAAATTTAAAAAAAATCATAAACTCAAATAGGGCAGCCCGATGCACAAAGCATCCCCACGCAGCGAGGGTCCGGGGAAGGGTCCCATCATAAGGGTGAAATATAGGCAAATCTTACCCTGCATTTTACAAGAGGCTATTTCCCGGACTCGAACTCGTGACCTCAAATAAAAATAAAAATAATTTGCAAATAGACCAATACGCTTTGCCAATAAAAATCGCTTATTTATATTGCAAAAATGAGAGTAAGAGTTTTTTTTTAAATTTAATCAATTTATTAGCATCAAACCAATTTATTGATTGAAAGAAAAAGCTATTAATAGGAAACCAATTTATTAAGTTTGCAAATAGACAAATACACTTTGTCAATAAAAATCCCCTATATATATTGCAAAAATGAGAGTAAGAGTCTTTTTTTTTAAATTTAACCGATTTATTAGCATCAAACCAATTTATTGATTAAATGAAAAAGCTGTTAATAGGAAACCAATCTTGAGCCTCAACCGATCGGCAGCCAGTACACATCTCGTGCCCTAATAGTTTGCGAATTTCTCCAGGGCGACGAGCTGCTCCACTGCCGGCGATGCTCATTCCCGTGCCCTAAACTCTCACGCGAATTCTCCAAAGACGAGCATTCAGAGCTCGCGTCAGGATTCTATCTCAGCAATTGTTGAATCTCGCATCCAGAGCTCGCATGGGTCTCGGCTTCCGAACTCGCGGCTACCTACCTCCCAGCGCTCGCAGGCTGGCAGCTATCGTCCTTTCCGCAGCCACTACTCTTCTTCTCTGATTCCAAGCTCGTCGCTACCCTACACGGGGGTACTCGCCCCTTCCTGCTGTACTCGCCCCTTCCTGCTGTACTCGCCAGCATCTCAATTTCTGAACTCGAAGTTACCTCCCTCCCAGCGCTCGCAGCTATCGTCCTTCCAAAGCCACTGCCCCTCTTCTTCTCCGACTCCAAACTCGCCGCCATCCTACACCAAGGATACTCAGCCACCCCGCACCTAGGGAACTCGCCACTTCCAGCTGTGCTTCCCCCTTTCTGTCTTTCTTCCAGCTATGTCTAATCCATCATCCAACCAAAATCAGTCAAATTCTGCTTCTCTTAAGTTGTCATCTCAAAACAGTGATGGATTACTCGGAAAATATACTTCTAGCGGTCTAACTGCTTCTAAAGATGTAAGGACGTTGAAGACGGATAAAACTTCTTCTTCTTGCAAAACTTCAATCGAGAAACTGAAGGCTGTAGGGTCGAGTTCTCAGGCTTTTGCTCGTGATGGCGCAGAAGGCTCATCAGGTCAGAAATTGACCTCTAGCAGCCTAAGTACTTCTAAAGATGCAAGGACGTTGCAGACGGATAAAGCTTCATCTTCTTGCAAAACTTCAGCAGGGAAACTGAAGGAAGCACCCCATTCTACCAAGTATTTGTCCGTGGCTGAAAAATCCGATGACTCTGATGACACAAAGCCTTTAAGTAGAGTTCATTCCTTTAAGCAGAGTAATTCCACGGTTGTTACAAAGGTACCTAAGCAGTCATTGACCAATGGTTTATCGGATTGTTCGGCTGACCCGACCACAGTAAATAGGCTAAATGGTAGATCAAGAAGTTCTGATGATGATGATGATGATGATGGTGTTCCCTTGAGCGCTAAATTTTGTTCAGCTCTTCTGCCCTCACAGGGAAGAAATCATTTAGCAGCTACAAAGGCAAGTATTAAGGAACATTTTGAAGATTCTGATGATGAAAAACCTCTGTTGTCTAGACTCCAAGCTAAGTTTGTTGGTGCTGCACCTGCAAAGTATGACTCTGATGAGAAGAAGCCTTTGGCATCACAGAGAAGCAATTCCTCGATGGCTACTAAAGCAAGCATCAAGGAATCTTCCGATGATTCAGATGATGAAAAACCTTTGCTTTCTAGATTCCATGCTAAGTTTGGTGGGCCCGCATCTACACAGTACAACTCTGATGAGAAGAATTTTTCTTATAAATTTGCAGAAAATGGTTGTACAAAGAAGGAATCAGTTGATGGGTCAAAGTACTCAAAAGCCTCAAATAAAAGACCTATCAGTGACACTAGCAACACAAATGAGACTATTGCCAAAAAAACTAAGGTGCTTGGAAGTTCGGCTCAGATAAAGCCTAAGCCAGAAGTAGCCGTGAAGAGAGAGCAGACGATGGATGATGGTGAGCATATACGAGCTGCTCAGATAATTAAAAAGCCAGTTTCTTCAGTAAATCAAGTACATGTGAAGAAAGAAATTAAGAAAACTACATTTATGAAAGAAGGTAAGAAGATGAAAACACTGAGGGATTCAAGATCTTCCAAGTCATCGAATGTTCCACCTGGATCCGGTGGTGGGCGGAAATGGACTACCTTGGAGCATCATGGTGTTATTTTTCCTCCCCCATACAAACCTCATGGAATTAAGATGCTATACAATGGTCAGCCAGTTGATTTGACTCATGAACAAGAGGAGGTGATGCAATAGAAATATTCATGAAATTTTAGTTTATGATTCGCCATTCATAATATATGGTTTTCAAATATTTTTATTTCTTGTTAATTTCTTATTTATATTACAGGTTGCAACAATGTTTGCCGTCATGAAGGATACTGATTATGCTTCAAAGCCTAGATTCATCGAAAACTTCATGAATGATTGGAGGCAAATCCTTGGTAAAAATCATGTCATTAAGAAATTTGAGCTCTGTGATTTCAGTCCCATCTATGAATGGCATCTCAGCGAGAAGGAGAAGAAAAAACAGATGACTTCAGAGGTATTTTCTGCTGCCTATAGATTTAGAATCTTCAGTGTTCATCATGAACTATGTTTCTTGTTGGAGCAATTGGTAGTCATAAGTTGATTCATCAAGGTTGAACAGTTTAGTTTTGCGGAAAATTGTATATGAACAAGCTCATAAATCACAACCATTAGTCATAAGTGTATGCATCTGTTATGGGCCTAGCCCAGTGGTTGCCGGAGGATAATCGGATGCGGGGATATTGGCGGTGAATGTCTTAATTTTTTTTATCAACTTCATTTTTCCTAATAAAGTAGTACTTGTTCTTGTCTAGATATGGTACATTGATCTGTTTAGTTCTCATTTTCCCCCCTCGAGCAGTGCATGAATTTCTTACTAGAGCTTTACTAACATAAAGTTTCCTTTAAAATTTGTGTAGGAGAAGAAACAGATAAAAGAAGATAAAATGAAGCAGGAGGATAAATATATGTGGGCTATTGTTGATGGAGTAAAAGAGAAGGTATAGCTTATATTTCTCATTTCAATATGCACCTTTACTGATTCGTGCATCAGTTTAAGCTAAGGGCATCAAACTTTGATGCTAGGTTTGTGTGACACCTATAATATTTGAGGAGCCTATTTGGACATTCAAAAGAGAAATATTATTTTTGAACTTCTGGTTTCCTATTATTTTTTTTGCAGGAAGGTTGCTAGAATCCAATAGATCTATCTTGCATGATATAATGCAACAAATAAAAAATTAAGCTCAATGAACAATAAGAATCAGTTATAGTACATTAAGAAAGGTTGTTTCTCAATTTTGAATGTAAAGATGATAAAAATGTTAAGTGATACATTATTGTATAGAGAAATATTCTATAAATATTAGATGTACAATCTGTGCGAACAAGAAATGAATGACTAAGATGATAATCTATGAGAAATAGTGTGATAATTGCAATAAGACTTTTCCTATTTACTATTCAACATAATGAGGCACTACCCTCACTAATGATACTATGACATAACAAGTTAAAAATATGCTAGATGCAGAGTATGAGAGAGAACATGAATTATGGGGTGTGATTGATAGGGATGATATGACAAGTGGTGAGTGCTTGGTGTAACGTGTCCCTAATGTCGGGCTCAATGATAACACACCACACATAATACATCAAGCATCATTGTTGCAATATGAAAATTTGAATCATGGGGTCGATTGATATGACATGTGAGTGGTTGGTGTAATGTGTAATGCACCAAATATAATACATCAAGCACCATTAACTAGCAGGGGATCGCAACAAACGTCCCACTCAGGATGAACCTTGCACGATTTATATAGGCATTATCGTGGCCAATCCTCGATCATAGGGTTCAATCCTCAACCACAATGTGCAATCCTCTACCGACGGGCATTTTTCGTTGTGCACACCCCTCACATGATCCTCCCCTACAAGAGTGCTTCTTTATTTTTTGTTACAATCTTCATCAATCTATAGTCTTGATGCCTCTTCGCCTACAATTGTTATACTCATTGTTGGGTTCTTGCTCAACTTTGGTCTATAGAGTATCGCGCCGCCCCATGATATCGTCGCCGCTCTGCAACATGTGGCTTGCCCATGAGGGGTAGTCAACGCCCAATAATTATCTTACATCTCCTGGACCTAGGCGCTACCCTGCAACACAGAGATCGTGGAGAAGACAGCCAAATCTCAATCATATCACCAGTCCTAGGGAACTAGGGGATATGCTCTGGCAGCCACTCCATGCTACATGACAGACTTTTATCGCAATCCTTCTCTCACCACTTGCCAACTATTTCTTTTGCATGATTACATGTGGCGATCATCCTATTCAGCTAGGCGGGCTCCATATACCCCCTCTGAAGGAGGGAGAAGGGTTCAAAATTTTCTTGGAGAGGAAGAGCAATACAAAGATAAGGTTGTGAGAAGGAATTTCAGGGTTCCTGAGTTAGTGGTGGGTTCTCTATAAGCCTCTCTGCTTTGCGCTTTGAAGTAAGGTTCTACAAAATCTACCCCATGGACAAATCAGGGAACATTGAGTAGATCTTGTATGTTGAGAGAATGCAGTTGAGAAAAAAGAAATTTAAAGTAGTGTAGTTTAGCCTCCTGAGAGTGAAATTTATTACCGAAAGAACAATTGATAACATGTGAGAAGTTCATAAACCTAGGAAAATCATGGTCAACATCTTTAGAGAAAGGTTTTGTAAACCGGGAGTACGTTTGACAATAAGAAAGAGAACTTCTATAACGTGAGAGTAGTTTTAATAACCTAAGAGGAGCTTTCATCACATGGATGAGGTCCTGGATGGTTAGGGACCTTTTGCCTAGGGTTCTTTTATGCGTAGTCATGATAACTATGGTTGATATAGATATGTAAGGAAACTAGAGGAGACAATAATGCAGATGTGGATGTCGATATGTGTTGAGTGCTTGGTGTAATTTGTAATTCACCACATATAATACATCTAGCATCATAGGTCAACAGGGGATTGCGACACGCGTTCCACTCAGGATGGACCTTGCATGATGCATATAGGCATCACAGTGACCAATATTTGACCATAGGATGCAATCCTTAGCCACAAGGTGCAATCCTCTACCACACGTAGTTCTCATTGTGCACACCCCTTGCACGATCCTTGCCTGCAAGGGACACCCCCTGCACGATCCTTGCCTGCAAGGGTGCTTCTCGGTCTTGTGTTACAATCTTCGTCAATCTTCACTCTCGACGGCTCTTCGCAAACGGTTAGTATACTCATTGCGTGATTCTCACTCGGCTTTTGTCTATAGAGTATCTTGCTACCCCCCGACATTGTCTCTGCTCTACAACGCGTGGCTCACCCACGAGGGGTAGTCAGTGCCCAACAATTATCTTACATCTCATGGACCTAGGCGCTACATTGCAACACAAAGCTCGTGGAGAGGACAAATAGCCAAATCTCAGTCGTATCACCAGTCCTAGGGAATATGCTCTAGCAACCACTCCATGCAACATGGAAAATTGTTAACACAATCCTTAGTGGATATCTCGCCACGTGTCAACATCTTTTGCATGGTTTACATGTGGTAGTCATCCTCTTTAGCTAGGTGGGCTCCATATACCCCCTCTCAAGGAGGGAGAAGGGTTCGAAATTTTTCGGGAGAGGAAGAGATGCAAAGAGAAGGTTGTGAGAAGGAGGTCCAGGGTTCCTGAGTTAGTGGTAGGTTTTCTATAAGCCTCTGCTTGCGCTCTAAAGTAAGGTTCTACAAAATCCTCTCCACGAACAAACCGAGGTTCAACATTGAGTAGATCTTACCGGTTGAGCAGATGCAGTTGAGATTTTGAAGTAGCGTAGTTTAGCAGTTTGAGAGTGAACTTTATTATCGGAGAGAACAATTGACAACCTATGAGAGATTCAAAAATCTAGGAAAAGCATGGTCAACATCTTTAGGGAAAGGTTTTGTAAACTGAGAGTACGATTGACCATATGAAAGAAATGTTATATAACCTGAGAGTAGTTTCAATAATCTAAGAAGAGCTTATATTACATGGATGAGATCCAAGATGCTTAGGCACATTTTAGGCGAAGTCACAGTAAATATGGTTAGTGTAGATATGAAGGGAAACTAAAGGAGACGATAATGTAGATGTGGATGTCGATATGATGGAGGCCGATGTGAGACAAGGTGTCGGTACTAGAAATCCTGTTAACAATGACTCATAGAAGAGGCCATGGGTCTGAATCAAAGAGGTGTTGATATTAATACTATCTATATGACGACAAGCCAATGATAGATAAAATTAAACCTTGAGGTATTTTAGTGTTTGATCCAAGATTGTTGCTAGCTGATGGGTGCCCATGAGGATGATTGACTTAGGCTTGCAAGTTGAGTTGAGCCGGCTTGATAGCTCGACGAGCTGGCTCGAAAAAAACTCGACTCGACTCGAGCTCGAGCATGTCGAGCTCGAGCTCGACGATCTCGAGCTCGACGATCTCGAGCTTGCATTCGAGCCGAGCTCGAGCCTTGTAATATTTTTAGTTTAAGTCTTCATGAATTAGGCTTATATACCCTTAATAATATTTTTAATTTAAGAATTTTTTAGTATAATTCGAGCCGAGCTCGACCCAAGCTAGACGAGCTCGAGCTCGAGCTAAAAAAAACAGCTCGAGCTCGAGCCGGCTCATAGAAGAGGTATTTTAGTGTTTGATCCAAGATTGTTGCTAGCTGATGGGTGCCCATGCGGATGATTGACTTAGGCCTGCAAGTTGAGTTGAGCCAGCTCGATAGCTCGACGAGCTGGCTCGAAAAAAACTCGACTCGAGCTCGAGCTTGTATTCGAGCTCGACGAGCTCGGGCTTGCATTCGAGCTCGACGAGCTCGAGCTTGCATTCGAGCCGAGCTCGAGCCTTGTAAGCCTTGTTCATGAGCTCGCGAGCCGGCTCGCGTGTTTTTTTAATTATATATTTTTAAATATTATATTATATAACTATTAGTAAATAATATTGAAATGATCAAATATACTATAATTAATTAATTATATACCCTTAATAATATTTTTAGTTTAAGTCTTCATGAATTAGGCTTATATACCCTTAATAATATTTTTAATTTAAGGATTTTTTAGTATAATTCGAGCCGAGTTCGTCGAGCTCGACCCAAGCTAGATGAGCTCGAGCTCGAGCTAAAAAAAAATAGCTCGAGCCGGCTCATAGAAGAGGTATTTTAGTGTTTGATCCAAGATTGTTGCTAGCTGATGGGTTCCCATGTGGATGATTGACTTAGGCCTGCAAGTTGAGTTGAGCCGACTCGATAGCTCGACGAGTTGGCTCGAAAAAAACTCGACTCGACTCGAGCTCGGGCTTGCATTCGAGCTCGACGAGCTCGGGCTTGCATTCGAGCTCGACGAGCTCGGGCTTGCATTCGAGCTCGACGAGCTCGGGCTTGCATTCGAGCTCGACGAGCTCGGGCTTGCATTCGAGCTCGAGCTTGCATTCGAGCCGAGCTCGAGCCTTGTAAGCCTTGTTCATGAGCTCGCGAGTTTTTTTTAATTATATATTTTTAAATAATATATTATATAACTATTAGTAAATAATATTGAAATTATCAAATATACTATAATTAATTAATTATATACCCTTAATAATATTTTTAGTTTAAGTCTTCATGAATTAGGCTTATATACCCTTAATAATATTTTTAATTTAAGGATTTTTAGTATAATTCGAGCCGAGCTCGTCGAGCTCGACCCAAGCTAGACGAGCTCGAGCTCGAGCTAAAAAAACAGCTCGAGCTCGAGCCGACTCTTTTTGATGAGCTCGACTCGTTTGCAGGCCTAATTGACTCATGAAAATTTGTTCGTGTAACTTGAATTGAGAAAGGATCATAAGGGTTGCGTTGTTACATGATTGGTGAATTGTGGGTTGTTGATCACATGTATTATTTGAGTGAAAGAAAAATGCAGTCTTAAGAACTGTAATATTGATTAAAGTTCACATACGGGCACATCTTGTGAGTCGCAGTCAACACATTTCTTATGGGAGGTTCATGTGAGAAGCATGGAAAATGAAGATGTGATACATAGATCAATGTGTGAAGCAGGCGTCTCGAAAGGTTATATGTATTGTTAGGGGTGCAAGTTGAGTTGAGCCGGCTCGTAAGCTCGATGAGCCGGCTCGAAAACAGCTCGACGAGCCCGAGCTCGAGTTTGTGGAGCTCGAGCTCGACGAGCTTGAACTCAATTATGAGCCAAGCTCGAGCTCACATGTTGTTTATCAGCTTGTGAGCCGGCTTGTGAGCTTTTTATTTGTGCATTTTTTTTTAAAATTTGAAGAAAATAAGGCTTATGAGCTGAAAAACTCGTGAGCAACTTGAGCTCAATAAGTAGGCATTGAGCTCGAGTTTTTGGAGCTTGAGCTCGACGAGCTTGAACTCAATTATGAGCCAAGCTCGAGCTCACATGTTGTTTATCAGCTTGTGAGCTTTTTATTTGTGCATTTTTTTTAAAATTTGAAGAAAATAAGGCTTATGAGCTGAAAAACTCGTGAGCAACTCGAGCTCAATAAGTAGGTATTGAGCTCGAGCTCGAGCTGAGCAAATGAGCTCGTCGAGCTTGGAAATCTTGTCAAGCTCGACTCGAGCTTGACTCGCTTGCACACCTATGGTGCGTTAGTGATTTGGAGTTCTCAGAAGAAGAGGTTGATGTCGTGGCCTGGATTACAATGGCAATTATGGGTGAGAGGGGGAGTTGTGGAGGTCATGAACAATGAAGAACTTGTTCTTCATAGGTATCACCAATGAGTAGGCGCTGGGGGGATTTGTGGGACTCCCTGTTGCGAGAGAATAAAGGGATTCACAATTTACAATGTTACGCGAGCAATCCTTGAACACAAAAGCAAAAGGGAATTATATGCAGTTGATTGTGGGTATTACTCAGGTGAGAGAAGAATGTAGGCGCAAGAAGTGCATCGTCTATTAGGGAATGTGAACAAGCAGATTGGTTGTTGAGTCACAATTGGTGCAGACGTTGTGGGAAGAAGGATAAACGAATCTAAAAAATAAAAATCAAACGAAGGAAGAAGGTGCAATGTTGAAAGAGCTGTGCATCAACTTGTTGCAATCTGATCAATGGAGACGATTGTGGACGAAAGTCTGGAAGCCTTTGGGATCCCAAAGAATGAGGAGCTTGTTTTTCGAAAGGATCACAAGAGAGTAGGCGCCTGGAGGGATTTATAGGGCCCAGTGATGTGAGAGACTAAAGGGAGATATTAGGATCTCATAATGAGGTGGATGTCAACCTCGATGTTGGAGGATCCATTCCAAATAGTAAAACTAAATGATGTCCTGTAAACTCTCAGTGCAAGTGTCAGTGGATAAAGAAAACTGAGTCGAGCGATTGATGGGATTAAAGGGTTTTGAGTAGCCGAAATTCTTGCATCGATAAGTAGTTGAGCCAAAGAACTTCCACCATGGCAAGAGAGAGAATTTAGGTTGTGTGTTTTGAAACCTAAAGTTATAATAAGATGTCAGGAGAAAAAAGAGATACATATGTTTAAGTGATGCATTGTTCAATAAAGATAGTCTTTATATCTAATAGAGGTGCGATCTGTGTAGTAATAAATATTTTGCCCAATATTTAGATTCATACAATATCATTAGCCTAATAGTAATTTATATAAATTTACTTTTTAGTCTCAATGGTATCCTTTTATCGCATAGTATTGCTGATTTTATACATTTTAATCACTCATACTTAACTCTTGATCTTATATCCTCATCCCATCCCATTGTTGGTTCGATCAGTGTTCTCATCAAAAGAAACCGAGCAAGAAATCCACAAAGCATTTTTGATTGTCAACCTTATAAAATTCCAGGTCCAGGCAGATTCCAAAGAAACCTCTTGAAGAGTGGGGCCTCTTCAAAAAACTCATCTGTGTGGAAAAAGGAAGAGGGTTTGTATCTATTGATTTGATTTTACTATCGGTGTAGATCGATCCCGACACATTGGGCGATTTGTTATTATTAATATTTTTGGACCGTCAGGTGGACGACCGAAGCCCGCAATTGAGACCGACTTGATTTTTCCCTTTTTATGTATTTTCATTTTTTTCCTCGCTTTATGTCAGGAGTTTGGTTGAGTTATTCGATCGGATGATTAAGTCTGTTAGATAGAATTAGCCTAAACCTCCCCTTTATTTATATCCTCATCAGGTTCCAGCAACTCCCCGCCACGGCGCCACCTACCCCCCCCCCCCCCCCCCCCCCAACACACACACACACACACACACACACACACCACCACCACCATTTCACCAACCTCGCAGCCATCTCTGCAACCCCCAACCTCCTTTCCCATTGGCATGACCTCATATATCCATCCATCTTTCATTCTAGCCTCCACCTCCACCCCCTCCACAAAATCAAAATTCTTTAATTTCATAAATCCTATAAATCACCCGCTTCACACCTCCCGTCCAACCACACATTTGATCCTTTACAACGCTCTTACAATTTTCCTAGGCTCGCATACCCTTCCTCCAATGTCAGTGCCAATTGCTTGGTGAGTCTTCAGTCTTCACATATTAGTTTTCATACCATGCACTGTATGGATGTTCATTTTTTGCTAGTAATAATTTACTCAATTTATTTGCTTAGTTTTTTTCAATGGTCTCATATGCCTTATTCACTTTATACTCAACGTTCAATTATAACTTGTCGTCTTATTAGAATCATTTGTAATAAATTATGGTTGTCCTGTGCGAGCTTTATTTTTGTTATTTAATTAATTGCGCTTCGGAGTAATTACATGGTCGAATCGTTTGCATTTGCATCGCAGTAGAGTTTATGTCGTAGACCTCTTGTTCATCGGATTGCATGCTTATATTCGTATGCATCTTCATTTTGAGCTTGTCGTGGTTCCACTGCATTCGCCGTGGTTGCCTGCATACAAGGTTGTAAATATCGGATGTCGGCGACATATCAGTTTGAGTTTTAAAATGTTAGATGTTGGAAGTTGGAGATTTGTTAGGGATATATTAAAATATCAAATTTTCATATCTTATAAATAAAATTTGTATTTTTATGTATACTAACTATAATCCTGGAAGCAACCTCTTGCAAAATGCATGGTAAAGTTTGCCTACATTTCACCCTTGTGGTGGGACCCTTCCCTGGAACCTCACTGTGCGGGGATGCCTTTTTGCATCGGGCTGCTCTTTTTACTAACTATAATTATTTGTTCTAAATATATAACAAATAGATGAAAAATAAGTCACATATATTACAAAATAAATTTGAATATTATTCAAGTATTATTAACAAATATAAAATGATACATTATACAATATATTTAATATTATACAATAATTTTATTTGGTAACACTATGTTTATAGCAAATAAATAAAATTTAAATGTTAAATATCTTTAATTGATTATAAGTATTTTCAAACATATAAATTTATATTAAAAACTTGCAAATAATTAACTAATAAATGTGTTAAACTTTTTCACAATTTTTGTAATATGAAATAAAAAATGTGAAATAATTATACAAAATTGTTATAAGAATTATAGGTTAAAAAACGAAACAGTAAGTCAAACTAATTTAAACATACATAATATAATACATATCAGTGATTTAAACATATAATGCTAGTCTGTGAATATAACATAAAATAAAATAGCGGACGCTATATTTTAAAGTTGTGTTGGCCGATATATCAGAAAAAATCGGATATGTCGGCTAATATTTTACAAAAGGGCATAATCTATTTAGAATGTCGTTTTGCCGTCAAAAAAGACACGTCGGGAGACATGTCGGACATGTCAGAGGATATTTAAAACAGTGCCTGCATAACATCTAAGGTTAGGGCAGCATGCGTCTGTCACCTGTAGATTCGCCCTTCGTCCCTTAACCCATGCCAATCTTTCTGGATAATTGATCCAAAGTATTTAAACATATTGCATCTAAATATCTTTTTATATGCTAACTCTAATAAGACAGATATTTAATTTTTAATATCACCCCTTAAAATTGCCAATAAGATACTGTCTTTCAAAACCCTTATCTACTAAACAATCTCTATTGTTCTACTTTTCTTGCATAACTTAGTAGATGTGCCACTAATTAAAGCTATCTCGTCTATATATTTTCTAAATATTTCTATTACCATTACAAAAAGATAAGGCTTACATCTAGGCATCTTTTTTAAGACTAATTTCATTTCACCTTTTGGATTAATTTATAGTTTACCTTATTGTTTTATTCATTATGCTTTTCCAAAATAGTCATTTTTCTTTAAACTCTCATCTAATCATCTCCTTGATGTCTTCAACTTTTATTAAAAATCTTATTATTTTCACTTTAGTACATCTAGCCTGATTGAAGTATCTAGATATCTAGAATTTATACTTAACCCGTTTATAATTTTTTTTCTTTTTCTATAATACCAACTCTATTATATGAATAATCAAAAGATGCCGCTTTTGGTTTGGTCACTATGCTCTTAGTAAGAATTTTAACTTTCTTGTAATTCATATAATCCCCAGCGATACTCAAGTATGTTACTTTCTAAAAATTATTTCCGTTTGTTTATAATTTCTACGCCTTGTCACTCCACCCCATTTATTTATAAATAAATGATTTCTTTTTAGACTCTCCTTAATAGTAAGTAGTTCCAGTTTACCTCCTTTAATAATTGAGATTTAAAAGTTAATAGTTTACCACCTTTCAATTTTCAGTACTTAAATCTTAAGACTTGTTCATTATTATATGTTGCATTATCAAACTCTCTGTTCGGATTATCTTATAAATTTTACAAGAAACTCATTTCTTCTAAAGCATACTCTATGAGATTTTATCACACCAATTTTTCCCATAACATTATACTTTTTTTAATTTATCATCTGATCATCTCCAAATCCATACTCAACATGAATTATGTTATTATTTATCCTACTAGAACCTTTATAGTTTATACCCATTTAAATAGCCACAAATAGTTATCCTTTCTTAATCAAAATCTATACCCAACATGAATTATGTTATTACTCATCCTACTAGAACCTTTATAGTTTATACCCATTTAAATAGCCACAAATAGTTATCCTTTCTTAATCAGGTATACATGGTATTAACTATTATGGCATTCACCTCTTCCAAAAACCAACTTTTAATTTTTCATCTGATCCAACTTTATGAGCTTAAACACCAACCACATAAATAATATCCTCACTTATAATTATCATAATGACAATCACCCTATTACTGGGCCTATATTTCACACCAATAATTTCTCTTTTAACTCTATGTCCACGACCATCCATACTCATTGTTTATTATTTTTTCCAACATACACTAATATCCATCCCCAAGATCTTTGGATCTTTTTTCTTTCTACCTAGGCTTCGTTTGGCACAACTTTTTTTGCTTCGGCGAGTTTGGACAAAAATGCCATTGCCATAGAATGTATGTTTGAAATGACAACGGTTATGATCGCCACCAAGAAAAGAAAGCTATAAAAGGGAATGAAGTTTCTTAGGTGAGGTCGGGTCTTCATGAACGATACCACCGTGTTCACGACCGCTACCGCTGTGCCCCCAAACGGAGCCCTAGTCTCATGCTAGGAAGTAATGCTTATGCTTCTAGTAAATGTGTTCATTGATTCTTGGTTCATTCTTTTTAGTTTCTCCATATTAAAAGTAGCAAATCAAATTCTATTATTGGGCCTAGGCTACCTAGTTTACTTTTCATCACAATCAGGTTAGATTATAACACGTTGCTTTTAGAGAACACCCTACCACTATCAATATTAAAATTGGACAATTGTTTGTCAACCTAACAATAACCCTTAGGATACATTTTTTGATCATATCAACACATTCCACGGGAGGATGAAATTGAGAAACCAACAAATAAAAAAACATCCATGGAAGAAGGGTTTAAACATGTCATCTAAAATTGATCAGAGAATTTGATGAGAATGCAAACGAGAACCGATAAATAAATACATAAGAGCGCAAAGAAAATTAATGATAAAGTTATATTTGGTCAATCCCAAGCTTTCTATGGATAGATTCACTGCAAAACTTGGTTGAAACAAACAAATATACCTTTTGTATGCACTGGTTCTATGAGAATCATGAAGAAAAAAACATCAATCAAGGCTGAGAGAAACAATGGGATTTGACCATGGTTGAGTGACGGTGGAACTCTGAGATGACAGACGATGATTGCCGCTTCGTCTAGATGAAAGGTTAAAGATGTAACGGTATAGTGTGGAAGTCGGAGGCAACAATGGTGAGAAGTGATGTTGTTACATGGATGTGCGGAGGTCGGCCGCTAGATCAAAAGGATCGATAGAACTACAGTGTTTAATGGAGACAATGATGAACTTGAGGTCAACGACTGACGCAAGTCACAATGTCAGCAAGAGATGATCTAAATGTTGCCTCCGGCTACAAGTCAGGAGGAGATGATGGATGAGTTGAGGTGGATTGCCTAGGCCCAATCCTAGTGATTTTGTCAATGCAGTCAACAACTGATACGCAATAAAATAAAAACATTTTTTTTTGTGAATCCTCTGCTTCATGTATCAATCACTGTCTATAAAAATATTTTAGCGACTTCCGTCTCTCTTTCCAGGTTGGAAATTTCAGGGTGGAACCACCAGGATTATTTCGAGGCCGTGGAGAGCATCCAAAGGTTTGTTCTCTTTGTTGCATTTGTTCAGTTTTTTCCGGTTTATGATTTCTTTTGTTATATTGTTACTGTGATAGATGGGAAAACTGAAAAGACGCATTCGACCAAAAGATATTACAATTAACATCGGCAAAGATTCTCCAGTTCCTGAATGTCCCGTACCTGGTGAGAGGTAACCGTAGCGATTGTGCGCATGATACATATATGGAATAAAATATGAGTTATGCTTTTGCAATTTTTGCAGGTGGAAAGAGATAAAGCATGATAATTCTGTCACATGGCTAGCATATTGGACTGATCCAATAAATTCAAAAGAGTACAAGTATGTTTTTCTAGCAGCAAGTAGCGCTTTGAAGGGCCAAAGTGACAAAGAAAAGTACGAGAAGGCGAGAATGTTGAAGGTAATATGAAGGCATTATTAGCTTTAACACTTTATAAGTAGATCATTAAAGCCTTGGTCACTTTTGATATTTTCTTCCTTTTTTGTCTCTCTCGAGTAATACTGTGCTTGCATTGTTCTCTTCGTGCAGAAATACATACATACCATTCGTGCAAACTATACAAAAGATTTTGCTAGTAAGGATGCTACAAAAAGGCAAATCGCTGTGGCCACTTACCTTATTGATAAGCTAGCACTTAGGGCAGGCAATGAGAAGGTGTGGTTGCATTTGCTCTACTTTTTTTGCACTGAGTTAGATTTTGCTTTCCTTTCTTGTTGATGCATTGCTATTCTTCATCTCATTTGATTTCAGATTTCCTAATCTTTATCAAGCTTGCAGATGTCGGATGTCGGACTCATGTCGGTTTGAGTTTTTTATGTCGGATGTCGGATTGCGGGGATATATCGGGGACATTTCAAAATGTCGGATTGTAATATTATATGTATATATATTATATAACATAATATTTTTTTAATTAGATGATAATTATTTTATTTAATGAAGTATACACTAAAATTCATATTAGAAAATGAAACTACTAACAAGTGTTTAATCAATTTGTAATAAATAAGAAATGTTGCATACTTTCAAAATGTCGAAGTGTAACCAAAGGAGAGCTGCGAAGAAGACGAGAGCCAGAAGCGGAGATTAGGGCAAGCGAAGAAGATGAGAGCCCAGAGCGTCGTGAGGAGGACGCGAGGGAGATGAGGAGTCGTCGTGAGGGGCAAACATAGTATAACTATATAAGTATATAATAAAAACTGATTTAATTATAAAATTTAATAAAATAACTTATTAATTTCTACTGGCCGCCATAACCCGCCATAACCCGCCATAACCCGGCATAACCCGCCATAACGGGCCGACATGTCCGACATGTCGGCCGCCATACTGGAAAACGCCATTTTTCTCATTTGTGTCGCTAACGTTGCGATTTCCCCTCAAAAATGACATGTCGGCCGACATGTCGGACATGTCGGCCGACATCTACAAGCTTGATCTTTATATTACTTATTTTGCGCTTATGTACTTTTATCATGCTTAGTGCTCTTACTAGATTGTGATTTTAAGCATATAGTAAGAGTCAAAGGTTCAGGCTTTTTCAGTGTTTAAATCTTTGAATTGCCAAACTTCCCTCAGAATATCACATAATACTGCATCAGAGGATGATTTCCAACGTAGGATTCAGTCTGTTTTCACACCCTTGGAGCAGCTGTGTGCAAGCTGATGAATTTTGTTACCTCTTTTCTTCTGCTAAGTTTTATTTGGCATGCACGAGATTGCTAATATATTTGATGACTCTCTATTTCGGCCTTCAATAGTACTTGCATCACTGCCCACGTTTACGTGTTCATCTTGCCTCTTCATCAAAACTCTGTCCCACAGTTTGATCGGCGACAAAGATTGATACAAAGATTGAGACCTCTTACTGAATATTGTTGATCTGCTTTCCTAGTTTTCAGCTATTCTTGACTTTGGGGGAAGTTTAGTAAGTTCCATATGCTTCCATATAAAGTTTGTTAAATGTGAGTGTCCTCCCATTTCTTCAAATTCCATTCTGTATAAATTAGTGTATGCTACCCTCTGAATCTTTTGCCTAATTTGAGAGCACTTTATCCAACAACTCCTTGAATTTTGTACTAATTAATGTATGGTTCATCGGTTTTTCATATGTAAATGTGCTACTTTTTTGTAATGGATATAAACAAGTGATGCAATTTTGTTGGATGCCTTTCATATCATATATATATTTTGATACTTTACGCCCCTTCTCCTGCCCATATTCCGCTTAAATCTTGTGTAATTAGATACCTTTAAGTTGTTTTATTGTTTGAATGATCACATATTGAACTTCTCCTTTTTCTCTTTAGTTTTTCCATCTTTGTTTTGTTGTCCGTTCTGCTATGCACCATTCAATGTTTCATCTAAAAAGTATCATTTGTTCCGGAATGAAGAATCCAGAAAAACTCATAAATCATAAAGGATGGGAAGGCCATATTTGACCAAAGTGGTTATTGGAGATTCATGTAATGTTACTGGAATGAATCCGCCATCTGTTTCATTTTTTTTCTTTCTATAAAAGATTTACAAAAGAAGATATTTACGTTAAACTAGTTGACGCAGGACGGCCCGATGTGAAATGAATGTGCCGACACGCTAATGCAATCCTACGTGGAGGTGCAGAATGAATGCTATTGAGCTCAACATAAATGATGCATACACGTTTTCAATTAATCCGGAAACAAAACAACGACAATTATAATTATATAATTTGAGCAGTGCTACACAATGTGAATCAATAATTTTCAAACACATGAATTATATCATGCACTTTCTCCGCACAGAGGATGATCAACTACAAATTGCACGAATAAATACTATAGAACTAAAAGAACTGAAACAATAGCACTAACAATTACAACACCCAAGCAAATATAACATGTTCATCTAGAATTTAATACAGAAAATTACAACACAAAACAATAATACTCACAGTCATAAAGATCCGGCGGTGGCACTAGACGGAGATCCACGGTTGGTTGTGAACCGGAAGTGGGCCAAAGATGCAAGAGCTCAGGGTGTAGATGGTGGCTGGAAGCTGAATCTATAGGGACTGTGATGCGAACTCGACGGTGGAGGAGGGGGAGTGGGGATCGGCCGGTTACGGGGAGAGAGATGGAGAGAGAGAGAGAGACGAGGGAGAGAAGGAGAGAGAGAGAGTGAGGATTAGGGTTATGGAAAAGAGAAGAGAAAATTCATATTCATCCAAGATGTCCAAAATGAGTACAAGCGTTGCTCCTTATAGTAGTGGGTGCGAATAGCGGCGCGAATAAACCGCCCCAAAATAAAAGCTAAAATAAACGTAAATGCTGAAAATAAAAGATACGATAGAGGCTAAGACGCAATCTACTCTGCGGGCTCGGTGGGGCCGTCCGGTATACGCGCCCGACGCTTGTAGACTCGCCATGGAGGCTCGACGTCGTGCAACTCCGTAACACTGCCTCCATCTGGGAAATGTGCCTTGTCCTCAAGGCAGTAGTAGACGAACTGGCGGCGGAAGTCATCCCGGGGCAGCCATGTCGCATCCGAGTCGGGCCGGACGGTCCAAGCCACAAGGACCTCCTTCGATGTATGGTCCCTTGGGGTGCAACATCTATGATCGAGGATCGAAGCGGGATAGTAGGGTGCCTCTCCTGCGAGGTTGAGGTCGTCCGGAATGTGATCCGCGGTGGTGTGCTCGCCCACCACGCGTCGTAGCTGCGAGACATGGAAGATAAGATGAATGCGGCTCCCGGTTGGGAGGCGAAGGCGGTAGGCGACCACCCCTATGCGGGCGAGGAACTCGAAAGGCCCAAAAAATCGAGGCGCCAGTTTCGTACATGGTTGGCGGGCCACCGAAAGCTGTCGGTATGGGTGGAGTTTGATGAAAACCTTCTCTCCTACCTCGAAGGTGAGGTCCCGACGTTTCCTGTTGGCGAAGGAAACCATCTTCTGTTGGGCCCGTCGTAGGTGGTGCTTCAAATGATCTAGAATGGTGTCCCTACCGCGGAGAGCGGTGGCCAGGCGCTCCACCTGGCATTCCCCTGGAAGGTGGTGGACAATAGACGGAGGAGGGCGGCCATAAATGACCTCAAATGGGGTAGTGCCAGCCGCCTGGTGGTAGGCGGTGTTGTAAGAGTACTTGGCCCACCCGAGTCACTTGGCCCTGCTGTGAGGCTGCTCCCCCACGAAGCAACGAAGGTACGTCTCCAGACACCGGTTGAGGACCTCCGATTGGCCGTCGGTCTGCGGGTGGTACGTCGTGTTCTTGCGGAGAGGGGTGCCCTGTAAGCGGAACAGTGTAGTCTAAAAGGTACTCAGGAAGAGCGGGTCGCGGTCGCTCACGATCGACCGAGGGAACCCTTGGAGGCGCACGCCCCCCTGGATGAAGTTGTCGGCGACTCTGGCTGCAGTGTATGGGTGGCGGAGGGGAATGAAATGAGCATACTTCGAAAGCCGGTCCACTATGACCAGGATGCAGTCGTGTCCTTGTGATCGGGACAGTTGTGTGATGAAATCCATGGCGACGTCGTCCCAAATGCGGTCGGGAATCGGGAGAGGCTGAAGGAGGCCACCCGGAAACATGGCTTCGTACTTGGCCTTCTGGCAGATGAGGCAGGCGGCTACGAAGTCCTTGACCTGTCGGAACATGTGAGGCCAATATAAGGAGCCTGCTAGCCGTCAGTGCGTCCGGTAAGCACCGACGTGTCCCCCTGTCGGGGAAGCATGGAACTCGGCCAACAACCGAGGAATGCTCGGAGAGGAAGGGGCGAGTACGAGGCGGCCCCTGAAGAGGAGGCGTCTGGAAACCAAGGAGTAAGGTGGGCGGGCTGTGGCGTCCGCGAGGAGTGCTATACTGCTATCTGAATCCCGTTGAGCGCCGGGTCAGCTTCTACTTCCCGTTGGAGGGTATTCGCATCCTCCCAGACCGGGCGGGAGATGGCTGCAAGTATGGGGTTGCTAGAGAGAGCGTCGGCTGCGCGATTCGCCTTCCCTGGCCGGAACTCGATGCTGAAGTCGTAGTCTAGTAGCTTGGTCACCCACACTTGTTGAGTGGGCGTAGCAATCTTCTGTTGTAGGAGGTAGCGGAGGCTGTGATGGTCGGTGCGGACCACGAACCGTCGACCCAGGAGGTATGGTCGCCAGTGCTGACCTACGAGGACGAGGCCCATGAGCTCGTTCTCGTAAGCGGAGTGGCTACGGACTGTATCAGAAAAAAGCGCGGCTGAAATAGGCCACAGGGCGGCCGTCCTGCATAAGTACGACTCCCACGCCGACGCCCGACGCGTCGCACTACACGAGGAAGGGCTGGGAGAAATCCGGCATGGCTAACACTGGGGCGCGAACCAAGGCTTGCTGCAGAGCGATAAACACGGCGGAGGCCGCCGCCGACCACTCGAAGGGACCTTCGACAGATTTCTTTAGGAGCTGGGCGAGGGGACGGGCCAATGTGTCGTACCCCTGAATGAACCGACGGTAGTACCCTTTCAGTCCCAAGAACCCGCGGACATCGCAGAGAGAAGAAGGTGTCTGCCACTGGAGGAGCGCCTCGATCTTGTCGCCGTCCATCGCGACCCCCGCTGCGGAGATGGTGTGTCCCAGATAGCACACCTCTGGAACCCCAAAGGAACACTTTGTTGGGTGGAGCTTAAGGTGGTGACGCCGCAGTGGCCAACGTCTGGCGAACGTGCTGGAGGTGCTCCTGCCAAGAAGAACTGTAGACCAATATGTTATAAAAAACAAGTACGTGCTGACGAAGTACCGGACGAAAAATGTCGTTCATCGTGGCCTGAAAGGTGGCTGGTGCGTTGGTCAGTCCGAAAGTCATAACCAGGAACTCGTAGTGTCCATCATGGGTCCGGAAGGCCGTCTTGGCGACGTCGGCCGACCGAACGCGAATTTGTTGGTAGCCAGCACGGAGGTCCAGCTTGGTGAAAACGGTCGCGTCGTGGAGCTCATCCAAAAGATCCTTATTCACCATAACCAGGTACTTGTCTGGGACGGTGGCTTTGTTGAGCTCCCGATAGTCCACGCAGAAGCGCCAACTGCCGTCTTTTTTCCTGACCAAGAGGACTGGGCTGGAAAAGCGGCTTGCACTGGGACGGATGAGGCCCCCCATCAGCATGTCTCGTACAAGCCTCTCGATCTCGTCCTTTTGCACGTGCCCGTAGCGGTATGGTCGGACCGAGACTGCGGACACGCCGGGCTGAAGAGGAATGGCATGATCGTGTGGCCGAGCCGGCGGTAATCCGAATGGTGCAGTAAAGAGGTCCGCAAACTCAGATAGGAGGGCCTGAAGGGCCGGAGGTGGTGATGAGGCCGGCGGTGCGGCGTCCGAGATGGACCAGAGCCAAGCCGAAAAAAATCGACGTCTGAAGTCCTCTAAATCGTGCGGAAGGAGACGGGGGAGCGAAGTAGTGCGACATCCCCCACAAGGCAGCACTCCTGACCATCCTGGAGGAAACACATCGTCATATTCCCCCAGTTGACTCGCACGTCGCCCAACGTGCATAGCCACGCAACACCCAAGATGGCGTCGATCCGCCAAGGCCAAAGACGTAGAAGTCCGTCGTCACTGAGTAAGGGCCCACTGAAAGCGAGACGGCCGGACAACGACCCTGGATCGAGCGACGACGACCATTGCCCAAACTGACCGTGAAGTCCGGAGAAGGTTCCAGCGGGAGGTGGAGCTGCTGGGCCAGTTGAGAGGAGAGAAAATTATGGCTTGCCCCGCTGTCCACCATGATGACTATGTGGCTGTCGCCCAACTTGCCTGCCAACTTCATGGTTTGGGGCCCTGAAATGCCGCCCACGGAAAAAGATGGGAGCTCCAAACAGTGAAGGCCGGCGTCGTCGGCGGCCTCGGTGGTCCTCCGCAGTGATTTCGAGGTCCTCAAAATCCACTAAAGTAACTTCCGGTTCGTAGTCTCCGATGATGGCGTGGATTTCTTTGACCGCGCATGTTCGAACCAAAAATGCACCAAGTCCACACTTGCTCAAGATGGAGAAGGAGGGGGGTGAATGTTGAGGTGGTCGGTTACTTTGAGTCACGAGTGAAGGAGTGAGAGAGGAGAAAAAGAGATGGAGATTGGAGGTCTCCTGAAGGGAGATGGCGATGTCTCCTAAAGGGAGATCGCCCGGAAGAGGCTGCTACAAAGAGGTCTACACGGTCTCAAAACTGGAGACCGCTCAAGTCACTAGTTGAGGGTTGGAAATTCTCCGAAGTCCCTTTTCTGGTACCCCTGCCCCTCTATTTATAGATGCGGGGGCCTGCCCAAATGGGCAGGTCTAAAAATAACGGGCTGCCCGGATCTGCTGAGACCGCTTGCTGAGACCGCTGAGATAGTTGAGATCGTCGAGCTGAGATCATTGAGATCGTCGAGATCGCTGAGATCGTCGAGCTGAGACCACTGAGATCGTCGAGCTGAGACCACTGAGATCGTCGAGATCGATGAGATAACTGAGATCGTCGAGCTGAGACCACTGAGATCGCTGGGAACATACTGAGACTGCCAGGCAGAAGCTGAGATAACCTGGAATAAGCTGAGACTGCCGGGGGCTAGCGCTGACGTTAAGACTAACGCGGGGCGTTCTAAGACCGCTGCGATCACCTGAGACATGCTGAGACTGCCAGTACAAGCTGAGATCACCTGGAATAAGCTGAGACCGCCAGGGGCTAGCGCCGATGTTAAGTCTAACGCGGGGCGTTAGCTACTGAGACCGCTGCGATCACCTGGGACATGCTGAGACTGCCAGGTACAAACTGAGATCACCTGGAATAAGCTAAGACCGCCAGGGGCTAACGCCGACGTTAAGTCTTACGCAGGGCGTTAGCTACTGAGACCGCAGAGATCACCGAGATCTCCGGGAACAGGCTGAGACCGCCTGGGACCTGAAAAATGTCAGCTTGAAGGGGATCACCGATTTCTGGGTAAACAACGCAGACGTGGGTAGGGGAGTAGGGCTGACGGGCGGAAACATAGTCCTTTGCGGTGGAGGTCGTCGAACTCGCGGTTGGAGAAACGCTGCAGCGGGCCTGGATGGCCTGGCCGGCCGCCAGGAGGGGGCCGAGGGGCCTGTGGTTTCGGAGTAGCGGGCCGCCATGGCCGCCCCCCCGACGGGGGCCCCCCTGGAGTCGGCGGGGGTCGAGGAGACAAATCTGCCTCCATGAGGCGGCCCATTTCGAGGGCCTCAAAAACCTCTGGGGGTGATGAGTGCGGAGCCTGGACCGGATGTTGGGCTTTAGGCCATGCATGAAGAAGCCGAGATAATGATCCGGTGGTAGGCCCGGAACGTGGGTGACGAGGGCCACGAACTCATCGATGTAATCGTCCAATGCACAGGTTTGGCGTACCCCACACAGTCGTTCGTTGGCGGATCCGGAATAGCGGCTGTCATAGCGGCGGATCACTCCTGTTTGATCTTCGGCCAAGAGATCGTCGGGTTGGACTGTCGGGGCCACAGTGTCCAATGAAGGGTAGAGTCGTCGAGTCCCACGATAGCGGCAGAGACCTTGTCTTGCTCGGGAGTATGGTGGAGGTCGAAGTACTGCTCTGCCTTAGCAATCCACCCCATCGGGTCCACACCGGCGAAGGTGGAAGGTCCAGGGCGAGGGTTGGACGGCCCAGAGGAAACAGAGCCGCGGACTCTCCGTTGTGCGGGAGGGGTGCCATGCCGAGGATGGACGCGCTGGTGGACGGGCCCGCGGATTCGGTGGCGTGGGAGGCGGTGGTGGTTTGGAGGGCATCGATCTTGGCATGAAGGGCGACAAGGGATGCATACATGGTGGCCACGAGGGACTCTTGGGTGTCGAGGCGACGTTGGACGGCGTCGTCGGAGCTATCGGCGCCGGACACGTCAGGGTGCAAGCGAGTCGCCGGAGCCATGGTTGATGGAGAAAAGGGCCGTGACGTTGGCATGCCGAGGCGGAGGTGCGGTGCTGGATGCAGCGGTAGGTCTGGATGCAGTAGCGGATGCAACAACGGCGGTCTGGAGGCGCGGTCTGGATGCAACAGCTGATGCAGCGACGGGCAGAAATGGCAGGTCGATCGGGATGCAGCAGCGGCGGATCGGGATCGGGATGCATCAGCAGCGGTGGTGCGGCCCGGTCGATCGGGATGCAGCAGCGGCAGGTGCGGCGCGCGGGCTGACTCGCGGAAGACGTGCGGGAGGGGTGGCTGGTGCAGCGGGGAAGGGGTTCTCCGGCGGGCGGCGGGCGGAAATGGCAGGTCGGACCAATTGATGCGAACCTGGCGGTGGAGGGGGGGATCGGCCGGTTACAGGGAGAGAGAGATGAGGGCGAGAGAGAGAGAGAGAGGGAGGATTAGGGTTTGGGAAAAGAGAAGGGAAAATACATATTCATCCAAGATGTCCAAAATGAGTACAAGCGATGCCCCTTATTGTAGTGGGGTGCGAATAGCGGCGTGAATAAACCGCCCCAAAATAAAAGCTGGAATAAACGTAAATGCTGAAAATAAAAGATACGATAGCTGCTAAGCCGCAATCTGCTCTGCGGGCTCGGTGGGGCCGTCCGGTATACGCACCCGGCGCGTGTAGACTCGTCATGGAGGCTCGACGTCGTGCAGCTCCGTAACAAACTGACTTTGGGGGCCAGTATTGGTAAGGACTTGCCAAAATGGGTCTGTTCTGGAACCAGGACAGCAACCTGGATCGTACTGGGTTGCTGTTTTTGTGGCTGGCAGCAACTTTCCTGAAGTTAGATAGCAATAAATGTGGAATTGGATTAAGGCGACTTGCTGTGGGAGGTGAGGAGCCTTGGGAAAAGTCCTGGACTGGCTTTGCTATCCTGGACAGCAGGAGATGAATTCCTGGACAGCAGGAGATGAATTCCTGCAGCAGGAATGGGGCGGCAGGGAGTGGGGATGGATTATTTGTGGCTCCACGTGAGGAAAGGCAGGGAGGGGCTCGACAATGCAGCAGGCAGAAGGGCTGTAGCAGGAAGGAGGGTTACCTTGTGGTGGGCGGTGAGAAAAGAGATGCACAGAAAATGACGTTGAGGGAGCGGCGAGTGTAGGGATGACGGGAGTTTTGCCTTCGATTTCTGGATGAGAATCGTGGGAGGCGAGGAAGATGGCTTGCTGTAGAGGGGGAGTGGTCGTGAGACGGAATCGAACTCCTGTAGGGGGGTAAATGGAGAGTCGGCGGTGCTGGAAGTGGAAACGTGAAAAGGGTTTGCCGGCTTGGATCAGATGGGAGATGTGGTAAGGGAGAAGATGAACAATGGGCGTATTTCAGTGGACGTGAGGGGAAACCGTGGGCTGAGCGGCTGGATCGATCCTTCAAAGAAGAAGAGGGCACTGAACAGGGAACTGACGGTTTTCTCCTTCAGAATCGTGGAGTGGGATGCGTGGACTTGCGGTTATACTCATACGGGTAGAAGAAAACTATCGTGGGAGGGGAAAACAAAGGAAAGGAAACAGGAAAATAAAATGATAACTGAAATTAACCGGGATGTCGCATCCCGGGTTCTCGTGGCGCCGCACCACGAACGAATGTCGGTCTGGAATCTCTCACAAATCAGCAATAATCAGAAAATCAGAACACAGGCCCATATTTATAATGAGAGGGGCGGTTGGGCACCCGGCGTGAACGACTATGATCATCCGTTACGCCCGGTGTCCTAAAACACTAAATACAAGCCCAAAAAAATAAAATAAAATACATAAAATGTAAAACGACGCCCCACGCGCTCGCGGTCTCGGATTGCCGATCCGATGAACGCATCTCTGGCAAATCTGCAAAAACGGGTCCCGCCAAGTGGTGGCTCGATCTCCTCCAATCACGAACATGCGGTCGATCCCCATCACTTATGCATAGTAATTGCCCTTTAAAAAGATATGTGGCTTTCCAGTTCAAACCCTCTCCCCCCTTCCGTTGACTTGGATCTTTTGAGGTGAATAGGTGTCTGACCGCTGCATCTCATCCAACTATGGTTTCCTCTTCTCAACCGACCCACTTGTAGACCCCACAGATAGAACCAACACCAAACATGCAGTGGAGATTAGTGAAATTTATAATGTTTTTCATTATGGACGCAATTTATCAAATTTCAATCAATGGTAAAGGCACAAATAACCTACACTACATTCCTCTGTTGAAGAAGGCAGAAAGTAGAAAAAATTGAAATGCCACAATTTTTTGGTGGTTAGTGGATTTCTTGTGATTTTTGAGCATTCATTTTTATTGGCATGCTAAATTTGCTTCTGGAGAAAAAAATTTGCTTGTTGCTTTGATATGGATTTCTTAGTAGACCTTTCTAAATGAACTCCAGGATGATGATGAAGCTGATACTGTTGGTTGCTGCACCTTGAAAGTGGAGAATGTTGCACTACTCCCACTAAACAAGTTGCAGGTACGTAAATTTTGTTTGAAAGTTTCAATTTTTTGGTGGTTTTGTTCTTATTTTCGTGTTTTTATCCAGTTTGACTTTCTCGGTAAAGATTCCATTAGATATTTCAACACAGTAGAAGTTACATTGGATGTCTACAAAGCAATTGGAGATTTCCAAAATGGTGAGCGCATCACAGTTATACCCACCTCTCATTTGTTTGTTAATTACAGACCCGATCACTTGAACTTTTTTTCAACGTTTCTTTACTTCACTAGCCAAAAAGAATGATGGAAAGAAGAAAGTTGGAGAGGATGATCTTTTCGACTTGCTGGATACAAATAAACTCAATACTCACCTGAAGGAGCTCATGCCCGGACTTACTGCTAAAGTTTTCCGTACATATAATGCTTCCATTACGCTGGATGGCAAGGTAATTTTACTGGACAGCAGAAATTTTTTCCAATTTAATTGCGCATTTCATCATGTTCTGTTTCTGCTGTGGTCACCCAGTAAAACTTTCCTTTGCCAAACTGCCCTTTGTCTTTGTAGAAGAATAAATATACCTTGCTCCCTATTTTACCCTATTCCAATGATATACATGCTAAATTATTTAATAGTTCTTTTGTTTTCTTTCGACTCTCAATGATTATTGAGATGAATACATTTTTATGTTCTTTTAGTACTCTATAAAAAATAGAAGAAGATAAATATCTCTCTAAAAGCTTTTTTCTTCTCTCAATTCCTAATTGAAGTATAACAGCTGGTACAAGATTAATGATCATACTGTACTATATCTCTCTAACCTCCAAAATTTAGTAAAATGTTTCAAATGTAGACATATCTGATATATATGAATACTATATGTTTGAACTAATTTCTCTATTAAATTCTTTTGTACTCCTGGTAACTATACACAAATTTTACTTTTTGTAATTCTGATTATGAGTATATAGATATTTCTGCATGCAAGAATTGCATCAGTCAATTTGATTCCGTCATCTTTTGACTTGGCACCCCTTATTTTTGTTTGTTCTGAACAAAACATGTTCGACTCACGACAGAAGTTAGACTCGTTGTGAGCAACAATGGCGAGCACACTTGGAAAATCTGTTCTAACTCAAAGTTGTATTCTATTTAACTGTGCTCGCTGGATTTGTTTGAGCCATTGTGCCTCTATCTTCTGTAATTGGGGATGATAAAATAATTTCTTTATTCATCTACATCGTGCCTTTGTAGTTGAGTGAAGACACCCAGGATGGAAATGTTTTAGAAAAGGTTGCAGTATATCAGATAGCTAACAAAGAGGTAATTGCCGATTCTTGCACTTACAATTTGAAAAAAAAATTTGTGTAACGCTGATGGTTATCTCTATTAAAATTTATGTTTCTCTTTCCATTTTTATCTGTAGGTTGCAATCATATGCAATCATCAAAGAGCTGTTTCAAAGTCTCATGAGGCCCAAATGTCAAAATTGGATGACAAGATAAATGAGTTGAAGGTTTTCTTTATTTTCAGATTCTGAACTTCAGGAGAAGTTTTTTTTCATGCTGTTTTAATTTCTTCCTGTTTTATATCATGTAGGCTCAAAGACAGGAGCTTGAGGTTGACTTAAGCAAAGTAAGAAGAGGGAAGGCTCTGGGGAAAGATGCAGATGGCAAATTGAAGAAGAATGTTGGCCCTGATTTGTATGAAATTAAACACAGCATGTCAGGATTTATATGTGTACGTATATATATTTTTGGCACAGTGCATGTAACACTGTAAACTCGCAGGTTGGAGAAGAGAATCGCTCAGTTTGACGACAAAATAGAGAAAATGGAGTTGAACAAAAAGACGAAAGAGGACTTAAAGACCGTCGCTCTAGGAACTTCTAAGATCAATTACCTTGATCCACGGATAACTGTTGCATGGTGCAAGCGCAGTGAAGTTCCGATTGAGAAGGTATTGTTCTCTTTCTCGGGTTACCCAATATTTCATCTTCTGTTCTGGTTATGGGAAAATACATTGGATCAATTGGCAGCGCTTGGTTAGGAATTGGGGATTTAGGGGTCCGTTTGGGCAATTTTTGCTTCAGTGAGTTTGGGCGCAATTTTTGCTTCAGTGAGTTTGAGCGCAATTTTTTGCTTCAGTGAGTTTGGGCGCAATTTTTGCTTCAGTGAGTTTGGACAGTTCTTTAGGTGAGGCCGGCTGTTCACAATTAACGGTTCATAGCCACCGTGTTCACAACTGCCACCGTCCTGCCAAACGAACCCTTAATTATAGGCTTTGTTTGGTTTGCAATCGTAATTTCACCCATAATTTCATGGAGGGTGTTTGGTTCCAATATTTAATAGGTGTAATTGGATACCTAGGAAATGTGAACACCCACATTTTCCAGAGACAGTTCATGAATATCATCCAACTCTAGTGAAAATTTAGAAAGAAAATTTTATTTTGGTTATCATTTTGTTTCATGTCACATACCATGGGAAGAAAAGATAAATATTTTACAAGAGGAATTTCTCAACTGAATTAGTAGGTGAAGATTAGTTTCAATGCAGCATTGAGGAAAAAAATGCATTTGAGTAGAGTCAGTGTCTTCAAAACCAGCATCTACTACCTGCACCATTAATTCCTACACTGATACTTTCCTTGCACCAGATCTTCAACAAATCGCTTATCGCAAAATTTGCATGGGCGATGGACGTCGATCCAGATTTCAGATTTTAGTTTTCGATTGGTGCAGCTGCCTCCTTAATAAGAATCTCCCAGGTTATAGTCTTGCTGTTTGTGGAAATCTGTAAAGAAAATTAGCAATTTCTTCAAACAACCCTATATATATACATATAAATATATATACATATAAATATATATATATATATATATTTATATTTATATATATTATGCTGTTGTATTTTAATCTTTTTTTTATAGAGACAGGACACTTGAGGATATATTTATGACATAATATTTGTATAATTTTCTTTTATTATCCCAAAATGAGGCTGATGTTTGATGCTCAGCATTTTACTGAGATTTGAATTTTTATCTTAAAAAGGTTTTTCATTTTGAATTTTAGTAGTTACTGGCTGGACTGGATTTAGGTTTCATGTATACGGGTTCGAGTTCTAGAAGCAGTCTCTTGCAAAAATGCATGGTAAGATTTGATTACATTTCACTCTTGTGGTGGGACGCTTCCCTCGCTGTGCTGGGGATGCTGAACACCTGGCTGCCCTTTTTTTTGTTTTTATATAATTTGTAGAACTTAGAACCATAAAAATCTCAATTTCTAAAAAATAACTTATTTTGTTTAAATTGATTATATAACAAATTATTACTTTTGTTAGATTATAATATAAATTTAATATTTAAAATTATTAAACTGTTTATGGATATCTTAGTTCTTACAGTTGTGTGGGTCCCAAGAGAAAATTGCCGCCAACCAAGAATTTGTTTCCCTCAGCATAATTTCTGATGTCGCGAGAATAACATTACAAATATGTACAAAAAATATATAAAAATAATATTTATTTATATATTTATATATTTATATACGGGGGACTCGAGAAGCAATATGAGTGAACTAAGAGAGCCTTAAATATATTTTCTTAACTGACACTTGTATATGTTAATTAACGTATATCAAATAATTTGGATTTTGTAATACCTTAAAATGTGTCTTCTATTTGAGCGGTTGTCTTATTGATATTTCATGCAATGTTTGGTCTAGCAAAATGCGAGGTGGATGTTCATTTTGTCATAGACAATACGAATATGGAGTGACTGATTCTTTCTCATTATTTCGCCTAACGAATGTATAACTGCAAAAGCAAATTTGGGCTTCTTGTTGCGGCCATTACAAGGTAAAGAAACACCGCGGTGAATCCGCGAGATTCATGAATTTGTGTGTGCCACATTAGCAAGAGGAGGAATGCTTATGTGGTTCTGGTCATCAAAAAGCACAAACACAGTGTTTTGCATTGTTTGAATTGCTTCCATTTGAAATCACAAATCCCATCAAACATTATTTTATGCCTATACCAACTACATGGAGGGAGCTCTATTCAAGACCACCGTTTTAACTTTAGCTTTGTGTGGGACAGTGGCAGCGGTGGGAAATTCTCTATTCCCATCGTAACTATTGCTTTGAAGGTGTATGATTTTCCAGTGGTGAGAAAAGTACTTTTCTTCAAAAAGCATTTTTGAGATTTTTTGGAATATCATTGAACACTCGTTGTTGGAACATGGATACCGGTCAAACTATGTTCGAGATTTTAGGGAGTAGCTAGAGTTACTTTTCTCTCCGTCAGATCCCTAGGTCTAAGTATTTCGAGCTGAGAATTGACCCTCTCAGAATGGTAGGTAGTTGCCTAAGAGAAGGCCCATTGGCTGCAGCGAGGAGGTCCCGCCACTAACCCGGAAATCTTACTTGGCTTTCCCTCCCAAAAACCAAACGCTGAGCCTGTGTCTCAGATAGCACAAGAACGTAAGGAGGAAAGATCAGGCTCTCTTGGGGGTGGATTTGTGCTGATCTGAGACATAATGAGTCCTATTTATAGGCAAATTCTTCTAAGGGCAAAATAGTCCTAATGGCTTGCAGATAGCTTCCCCGCCTTAACCAAATTACTATATGCAGACCCAAATGGTCTGCGAATAGCTCTTCGCGCCTTTTCGTAACTACTAACCGCAACCCCCGTTGGTATGCGGATAGTGAGAGAGGACTGATGAGTCGGGTTGACCCGAATTCGCCTCGCTCCCTCCTTAAGCCAGTGCGACTGAGGCGACTAGGTCATATCCTACTTGTCGAGGGTGAGTTCTCCTGAGGCGAGCTCGCCTGAGGCCAAGTCAAACTCGCCTCGCCCTGGGAGAGAAGGAGCTTTGTCGCCGAGACAGGCTGTTCACATCATCTAGACGAACCACACTTATATCGTCGAGAAGAAATTATGTCGTCGAGACGAGGTCATGTCGTCGGGACAAGGCTATGTCGTCGAGAAGGGAAAGGGGGCGTACTCGTCTCACTCTACCCTGGGCGAGTCAGATCGCTATTGGGTCTACTCGCCGAATACGAGTTATACACAATCTCCGCTCTTTGCGAGCTCGTCAGAGGTTGGAAAGAAGAGTCCAACCCCTATTTGGCGAGACTACGCGCTTGCTGGACTTCCTCTATAAATAGAGTGGGGGTATGTCTTCGATCCTTTATGCCGAGATGGCTTTTGGAGGAGGTTCTTTCGTGGCTGCCAACCGGGCGCTTGCTGATGATGAGCTAGAGGCGGCTGCTGTTCTCGACCTCATTGGCGAGTTCCTGACCCCTTGCCTTCCTAGCTCCGTGAGGAAGAAGAAGCACAAGAGAAAGAGAGTCGATCTTGCTTCGCGTGAGAAGTCCTCTACTGATCCCGACTCCACTGCCAGATGTGTGCCTTCACCTAAGAGGTTAGCCGCCCCGCCTATTAACGAAGAGCCCAACGCTGACTTGCCTCTTCGACAAGGTGAGGGCAAGATCGAGACCCCGATCGGTGGGGTCAGGGATGCAGGACAGCCTCCAGCTGACACTGGTGCTCTGCTTGTAACATTTCGACTTTTATTGGGTCACTAGGACCTTAGATGACCCAAGAAAAGTGACCCGACCACAGGTATAGTACCAGAAAGCTAGAAGGTGACCCATGTTGTATTTTGAGCAAACATGCTCTGAATCAACTTCCATCAGTTGCATTAGAATCGTATAGTCGATATGAGTGCAACGGAACTCATTTCGTTTCGATTAGAGGTCATATGGAGAATATGACCATTTTGAGTATCGTAGCGCGTCACGACAACACAATTTAAAAATATGGAGCATACGTGCCCCGAATCGACTTCCGTCAGTTGCACTAGACTCGCATAGTCGATACGAGTGCAATAGAACTTGTTTCATTTCGATCCGAGGTCATATAGAGAATATGACCATTTTAAATATCGTAGCGCGTCACGACGATGCAGTTTTAGAATATGGAGCATACGTGCTCTGAATTGAGTTCGGTCAGTTGTAATAAACTCGTATAGTCGATACGAGTGCAACAGAACTCGTCTCATTTCGACCTGAGGTCATATGGAGAATATAACCATTTTGAGTATCGTAGCGCATCACGACGACGCAGTTTTAGAATATGGAGCATATGTGCTCTGAATCGACTTCCATCAGTTGCATTAGACTCGTATAGTTGATACGACTGCAACTGAACTCATTTCGATCCGAGATCATATAGAGAAAATGAACATTTTGAGTATCGTAGCGCGCCACGACGACACAGTTTTAGAATATGGAGTATACATGCTCTGAATTGACTCCCGTCAGTTGCATTAGACTCGTATAATTGATACGAGTGCAATGTAATTCATTTCTTCTCGATCCGAGATCGTTTAGAGAAAATGACCATTTTGAGTGTCGTAGCGCGTCACGACAATACCGTTTTAGTAAATTGAGCATATAAACTCGGAATTGACCCCAACCAGTTGCATTGGACTCGTATGACCACAACAAGAGAAACAAAATTCATTGCGCTTGATTTCGACGTCGTTAGTCAATTTGGTCAAATCAAGCTTTGCGTTGCACCGAAAAGCGTGCACACACCAATATTACTAAAATACCCCAAACAAGGAAATGGTGCATCGCGAAGTTCAGTTAGTGCATCAGAGCATACCTATCTTAGAGTCCGCATGAGTAGACGCAATAGTCTCGTCTCCGGTCCTTAGAGATGTGAGCCATTAGCTTGGTAGAAGCAGAGAGAGGGTGTTGTAGTTTCTTTAGCCTAATGGGCCGCATGTATAAACTTAAGGCTACAAATTTTGTTAAATATATATATGTATGGTTTGTTCTGAATTGCTTACACTGTGATCTGATGTGATGAATTTCCAGAGCCTGACAAGACGCTCATCTTATGCTTGGAGAGTGGGTTGTTGCCACTCAGAAAGCATATGATGGCCGTCTTGGGCGGTAAGGTCCGTCTCGGACCCGACCCAGTTGCGGTTAGGGGAGGGGGTCTTACAATTGGATCAGAGCATTCAGATTCATCCATGTGGGAAGTCCAGAATCCTTTTGTCCCTCACTTCGTTTCTTGGTTCAGGACGAACCATGCAGCGGAAGCCTGGTGGACTTTTAAGGATAGAGTTAAGGATTCTAGGCTGCACACCCATACACACTTTGTTTCCGCCTTCGTCAGTTTTGCAAATTCCACTACTTTGCAAATTCCTGACTCCTTCCGATTACTTCTTCGGATACCGGAGTCGAGTGACAGGAGATATTCCTCGAGTGATGAGTACCACTCTGTGACTCCACCACCTGCTCCTACTGCTCGCTTTGCAGATACGGAGCTGGGTCAGACCCTCACAGGCTTGCTAAGCATGTTCCAGACTGCCATTTCCCAGCAACAACAATAGTTCGTTCACAAGAATGACATGCTAACTACCTTTCGAGGATTGAGACCTCCTACTTACCGAGGTACCGAGACTGTTATGCAGACAGAAGAATGGATAGAAAGAGTCGAGGAGCTGGTAGTTGGAATGAGATGCCCAGAAGTTTTTGCAGTTTCCTTGGTGGTAACCATACTTGAGGGTTATGCCCACGACTGGTGGCGGGCAACTATTCGTTTCACCTTTATAGGACGCCCACTCAACACTATTCTATGAGGAGAATTTTCGGAGGTATTTTTAGAACACTTCATACTCGATGCCGACCGAGCTGAGCTGCAGGAGCGCTTTCTGCATATTCGTCAAGGAAATATAACGATGCCAGAATACCAGAGAGAGTTTATCCACTTAGCCCGGTTTGCGAGAGTACTTGCGATGATAGACATAGACAAAGCTACTAGGTTCTACCGAGGTCTGCGCGATGACCTCCGCCAGGCCCTGATTATGATAACACAGACTTCATTCCACAACATCACCACTCACGTCGCTGCACTAGAGATGGACCAGATTACGGTAACCAACGACAGAGGAGACCAATAGAAACACTGGTTGCACCATAAGGACGGGAGAGGGTAGTGGCTCTTCGATGAAAATTTCAAGATAGGAGACAACATCGCCGCCACCAACCATACCGACCAGCACCCTAGCCGGCACCAGTATTGCGACGAGATGTACCCTTCGCAGGGAACTGCTTTCTGTGCCATCAACCCGGACACATCCGAGCTTTCTACCTATAGGTCGCGGAGAGGCCTGGAGCTGTTCAGGGAGCTGCAGATAGAGGATGAGAGCCGCAGAGGAGCGCCTGAGCCACACCTCTGGAGGCTTATATGCTATGGGCTTACAACAAGGAACAACTCCAGATATAGTTATCGGTATATAGTTTCTCGGTGATGCTTATCTTTTAGCTTGATGTAATCTCGGTTGTTATACGATAAATAACTCTTTCCAGGATTACTTATGGTAGAAGGTCAACCTCCAAAACTCGAACGGATAGTCCATCACGCTGAAAGGTATTCCCTTCGTTACACACATAGTTTTAACTTCTACACGGCCTGCCAGGGTAGTTAGACAAAGAGTTAAATCGACTTACGATTGAGTACTTGTCCCCTGCTAAGAATTGACGAGTTATTCAACCAACTGCAATGTACAACCCTGTATTCGTCGAGTGGGTCCCCGGGTCCCAAAGGGTCAAAGAGCATGCAAGATAGGTTAATAAGAGCACTCGCGCAGGCCAGGAGAGGCAGGGAAGCCTCCGGGCGAGTGCGAGCCTCATCCACAAAGCACTCGCTCTCTTAGGAGTGCGAATGAGCGGGAGGTCAGGCGAGTGAGGGCGATACCTCACTCGTCCAGCGAGCCAAGCATCTGGCGAGTGGAGCCCATATGGACCACTTGCCCAGTGGAACTAGAGGGTCCAGTGCACGAGAAGCCTGACGAGTGGTGCCTTCACAGACCACTCGCCCAGAAGGCTCTAGTGAGGAAATTACCTAGATACCCTTTGTGGGCTGCCAATAGCCCTTCAGAACAACGGAGTTAGGCTGTTAGCAGACCAATTTGGGGGTGCGATTAGTAAAACTAAAAGACGGATTTATGCTATTTGCAGACCAGACTAGAAAAACTATAAATAAACCCTTAAGGGAACCTTGAAGGTGATCCGATCTTTTTGGGCTCTCTCCTCCTGGTTATTTTTGGTTTGCTCGTATTGCCCTCCAAGGTGCCCAGTTGAGCATTGGTTTGTGAGGGAAAGCTCTCTAAGATCTTCCGGGTGTGTGGCGAGACCTCCTCGCTACAGCTTTGGGTCTATTCATTTTTCTGCATCCACAGTCAAGAGTGTCAGTGAGGGAGAAGTAGGTGTAGGCTACACCCTCTGTGGGTCCGAACTCAAGAGATCGGTTGACGGTTTCAACATTTTTGGTGCGGTGAGCGTGGACCGTAGCCTGCACAAGAAAATCTCTAGTTGAGCTCCATGGATGGAGGTGAGGAAGAAATATCTGACCCAGACCACTCGCAACCACTCGCGAGTTCGAGACACCCGCAGTCTCGGTGGTCGCGCCCCAGCTAATAGGCGAGTACGCTCCCGGTCAGCAACCTGGGAAGGAAGCAACAACGGAAGGGAGTGGGCGAGATCTCCCGGGTGGCAACTCTTCCCCAGCCCGGCGAGTGCTGAGGTGTGTGAACTGACTCTGCGAGACCATACCACTCGCCGAATGGGGGAGGGGAGCCCCTTTTGTGAGCTGATCCTCTCGGCCCCGATTCTAGAGGGGTTCAGGTAGCCGGAAATTGGTCTACTACAGCAGAGATATAGGTATATGTTAAATTGGTATAAGTTTATTGTTCTTTTCTATTATATGTCTATATAATGTGGTGCTGGAGTGCCCCAGATCGATTTTGTTGTCGAGCTCTCATTAGCCGGTGGGTTCCAGTTGATCTCTGGAGAGGCTAGCAAGATGATGCAGTGTTGGAGTGCCCCAGATCAATTCCGCTGTCGAGATCTTATTAGCAAGTGGGTTCAGGTTGATCTCTGGAGAGGCTGGCAAGGTGATGTGGTGCTGGAGTGCCCCAGATCGATTCCGCTGTCGGGCTCTCCTTAGTCGGTGGGTTCAGGTTGATATCTGGAGAGGCTGGCAAGGTGATGTGGTGCTGGAGTGACCCAGATCGATTCTGCTATCGGGCTCTCATTATCCCGTGGCAGGATGAAAGGTTTCAAAAGTTGGCCCTGAGCAGACTCGCTGACCAGACTCTCACTTAGCTGGCAGGGCCGTAGGCTCACTCGGTGGCAGGTTGTGAATGAATGGCCTCAAGCAGACCCTCTGACCAAGCTCTCATCTAGCTGGCAGGCCGTAGGCTCACTCGGTGGAAGGATGAAAGGTTTCAAAAGTTGGCCCCGAGCAGACCCGCTGACCAGGCTCTCACATAGCTGACAGGGTCGTAGGCTCACTCGGTGGCAGGATGAAAAGTTTCAAATGTTGTCCGCGAGCAGACCCGCTGACTAGGATCTCACCTAGCTGGCAGGGTCATAGGATCACTCGGTACCAGGTTGTGAATGAATGATCCTGAGCAGACCCACTGATCAGGCTCTCACCAAGCTGGAAGGGCCATAGGCTCACTCAGTGGCAGGATGAAAAGTTTCAAAGGTTGGCCCCGAGCAGACCCGCTGACTAGGCTCTCACCTAGTTGGCAGGGACATATGCTCACTCGGCGGCGACTCACGATGATGGCAAGGTAAGAAAGGAAAATCCAAGAAAGGAAAGATCGACACGAGGTAAGTCTCTAAATATGGAGCATGTGAATGGTGCCCATCGAGAAGGACACTCTCCTGTGAATGGGGTCCATCGAGAAGGGCACTCGCCCGGCGAGTGCACCCGGGGTGTAAACCTACCCCAAGGGGTGCAAGAATCATGCTGAACGAAGCGAGCTCTTGGCTTGGTCACGCTCCCTGCAGAAATCAACACAACCACCTAAGTCCTAAAAGGGCACGAACGCGCACGAGTGGGTTGCGACTGTGTGACGCACCTATCGGGCGAGAATGCCTTGGTCACGGTCTAGGACTAAGGGTCAACGGTATGCAAATGAGCAAGTGATACCCGAGCACGTAGGCGAGAATGCGAAAGCATGGAAGACGACATACGAGCGCGCGAACTATTAGCGAATGACTGCAAGTAAAGCTGAGAAGGAAAAATCACAAAAACATAGACAAACAAAAATCTTTCATTTCATTTCATTTCCAGTGTGTTTTACAAAAGATAGATCCCGCATTACAACCAAAAAAGAAAAGAAAAAGATCTTCAGGAGGAGTCGCCGGACTTCTCGCTTGAGGATCCACTGCTTGCGCCTGAAGGCCGGGCGAAGAGCTCGGGCAGTACGTGGCGAGCCGTGATCCTCTCACCCCTTCTTTCAGGAGCCCGACACCCCGAAGCACCTCCAATGCATGTTTCGCTGCTCCTTGGGCAGTCTCCTGCATCAACACCTCGAGCTTATTGTTGGTGTAGTGATGTCGGGTGTCCTTCTCTCCGGGAGGCGGCGGAACAGCGTCGTCTCGCAACTTTTGGTTCTCAGCCTGCAGCTCCTTGACCCGGTCCTCTAGGGTGTCCACTCACACGCACAAGATGTCGGAGTTGGATATATCCTGCAAGAAAAGAAAGTGTTAGCACCAGGGCAAAAAAGCAGTGAAGTGCGAAAGCTTAAGTCACTACAAGGGTCGTACTTACCACTCGGACTGGGCGGCTGGCGAGGACTTCGACGGTCGCCAGCTGCTGCTTCAAGGCCACGACTTCAGCAGAAGCGAGATCGCGCGTCCTCTCGACCTCGGACAGGTTCCGCCAAGGTTAATGCTTCAGCGCGAGGACATGTGCGCAAGCTCGAGAGCGCGCAGCTGAGCCCGCGCGGTCTCATGTGCGAGCATCCGAGTGGACTCGACGTCATAGATTGAGGCATCCTCGCAACTGTAAAGCACGAAAGAGAGGCCATAGGCCTCACCAATGGTGGTCTCCTGCTCCATCCAGGTCAGAAGGAGGGTGGAAATGGAGACCCGGTTGGCCTTTCGGTCCCACTGGAGAAGGGGCTCGCCTGCTTCATCGACATATTTCTCGCCCAGGGCAAAATTTCGATGCCCTCTCGGCGACGATCCTGAGGAAGTCCCCACCGATGCGCTGGAGGTCTTGACCGCCGTGTCCACCGTGACCGGGGCACTTGTCTCAGGGGTCTCGGCAACGATCGCCTTTCCCTTGACGGTTGAAGGAGGCTTGGACCACTTGGAGGGAGAACCGGGAGCCATGTCGGGCTTCCGCTTTTGGTCGCTAGGCTTCGAGGAGCCCGGGTCTGTGCGGCAGGCTTCAGCGGAAGACCACGCAAGAGTAAGGGCGGCGTCGGGAGTCCTCGCACTCGCATTCGGAGGATGAAGGGGGATATCTCGGATCCCTGCATCAGATGAATCAAGTAAGGAAAAAAGAAAGCAGATGAAAGTAAGCGAGAGCTAGGGTTGAAATAGTTCGCCTTACCCTCTCCCGACCAGATTGGCGGGAGTGAATTGACGTGTTTCCATTGGTACACGATGTCCATGACGTGACCTTGGATGAACAGGTGGAGCTTGGCCTCATAGCACCCAAGTGTAGGAGTCCTATAGGTCGACTCATCCTCCTGCATTGGCGCGAGAAGGGTGTTGCCGAATCTCCCGGTCATGAAGATGAACCGCCAAACCCAGTCGTGGTTCTTGTTGGCGGTACCGGTGATCTTGAGCGGGATCTGGCCGGAGAAGAAGGCTACCCCACCTTGCGCCCGGAAGTTGAATAGCTTGCGGAAGACGGGAAGGGAGAATTCGATCCCCTCCCCTCGCAAGTAGCAGGAAAATGCTACCAGCATCGCGATGGAGTTGGGGTTCAGCTGCGCGGGAACTATGCCAAAGTAGCGGAAGGTCTGGCGCAGATTGGGCCAGAGGGGGAGGCGGAGTCCCACCTCGAAGTGTTTCAAGGGGATGGCAAGGGTGTCTGGCGAGAATTGGTTGATGCGGTCGCAATCTCCAGGGCGGCGCACAATGAACCCCGGCGGGATGTAGTCCGCGATCGCCATGGTGAAATCCTCTTCGGACAGGTCGCAGGTGGCGAAATCATGGTTGGTGAATGCTTGAGCGCACCTGCCCCTACTATTAGACTCGACCACCATCACACGGAAGAAAGTTTGCGAAAGAAATTTGGAGAGAGGTGCGAGTGCAAGTGCGAAAGCAAGAAAGAGAAAGAAGACAGAATGAAAGTGATAAATGCGGTCGGTGGGCCTGGCTATTTATAGAAAAATAAAGAAATCAAGAACTTTTCGAGGCGTGGGGGTGCGGATAGTGACCATGCTACCAACGACACCTCGGGATCCAAGCCATCCCCACCTCCATCCCACTCACCGACGAGTGGTAATGGTCGCACGCATAGTCCTCTACAGAAAGGCGAAAACAACATAAAGCGAAGCGAGATCAAGGAAATAAGCTCACCACTCGGGAAAACGGAAAGGAAATTATGCGAAATAGAAATGATTAATGTCCAAAGTACAGGATTGTTTACATTACAAAGCCGATCTCAGGCATGCATTACAGAAATAAATTAGCTGCGTGGGGTGAGGGGGTACAGGGGGCGAGTACCGGTAGGCTCAGTATTGAATCCATTGTCATCGACCCCGGCCTCACCTCCCCATTCTCGGTGGCACTCGCGGGTAGTAATATGCACTTACAGCCGTGAGCTCTTGATTGACCAAGAGCATTTGATCCCTAGCCCGCACAATGTGCCTCCTGGGGGAAGTCTCCTCGCACCCGCCTCCCTGATGCTCCATCTCTCACACGAGATACGAGTAGTCCCTCTCGAGAGTACTCAGCCTGCGCTCAAAGGACGTCCGGTGCCCATCCGTCTGGCAAGCTAGGTCTCACTGCATCTAGATCAGCTTGCTGAGGACCTCTGTCATCTACTCCTTCATCGTCCTGGGATTAGCAGGATCTCCGAGAAAGTCTGAGAGGTCGCTGGGAGAAGGGGGCAACGAGATCACCTCATCTAAATCAGCGAGGTCTCCCGGTAGCCTACGGGAGAAAAATTTAGATTTGTTCACTCGAGTAAACTTGAGGAGAACAAGACATATAACATGGTACATATTCTTCGACGGGGGGGGGGGGGGGGGGGGGGGGGGGGGGGGGGGGGGGGGGGGGGATGGCTAGAGGAGCTAGGTTGCCCTACGAATGGTTGGCTGGGGGGATGAAGCAATTTCCCCTTGACAGGGCGAGAAAGAACCTGGTTGGCGGCAGAAGTGGTAGCTAGGTCGGTGGCGGGGGAATCGCGATTGAGGTCCCTCCCGGCCAAGTGTCCCGGCTCCTGTACCGGAAGAGTGGAGATGGTCTCACGGGCTGGAGTGCTGCGTGGGACCAAGTATAGCCCCGTGGTTTCGAAGGTGGGGGCTGCAGAAGACAGGGTAAGAAAGAAGATGAGGTGATAAGGCAGGAGAGAAAGCAACAAGCGGCTTACCGATCTCTGGCTGGGTCCCGCCGAGAGTGGCGGGAGGGCAGGACTCCTAGGACGGCGGAACGTCCTCGACAACAGGTGGGAGCACGTCAACACCCACCAGGCTGGTCTCGGGGTCGCCTCTAGTCCCCAGTGTGTCCTACGGGTGACTTCGAATATTGAGGCAGCGCATCCCATCATCAACTATAGCAAGCTAGATCATAATACCTCGACGATGTTGTCAGAAGGATTGCACGAAGAGGGCTGAGTCCATGAAGCGGACTCAATCACCAAAGGGTCCCGCCGAACCGCCTTGGCCTTTCTTGATTGATAGGGTAAGGCTGGGTCCCTCTTCGTCAAGAGCCAGGGGGAGTAGCGAGCGGTCTTGGAGGTATTCTTCTCCTGAGGAGCGGCGAGACGCTCCAGCAGACATGGCGAAAGCGGTCATGGCGATGGCCTCATGAACGTCATTGGGATGGCGAGAGCTCCGAGGGAAAAAGAGAGACAGTAAGTGGAAGACTGGCACCCTCAAGGCAACGGCCTGATATATATATATATATATATATATATATATATATATATATATATATATATATATATATAGCAGAGGGGTGGGGCCCACCAAAAAAGATTCCCTCTAGGTCAGCAAAACACTCATCGAATACCAGGGGTTGGACTTTTCTTTTCGAGTGTAGAACTCGCTCGCAAAGAGCAGGGATTGTGTACAACCCCATATTCGTCGAGTGGGTCCCCGGGTCCCAAAGGGTCAAAGAGCATGCAAGATAGGTCAAGAAGAGCACCCGCCCAGGACAGGAGAGGCAGGGAAGCCTCCGGGCGAGTGCGAGCCTCATCCGCAAAGCACTCACTCGCTTAGGAGTGCGAACGCGTGAGAGGTCAGGCGAGTAATGACGATACCTCACTCGCCCTGCGAGCCAAGCATCTGGCGAGTGGAGCCTATATGGACCACTCTCCCAGTGGAACCTAGAGGGTCTACTGCGTGAGAAGCTTGGCGAGTGGTGCCTTCACGGACCACTCGCCCAGAAGGCTCTAGTTAGGAAATTACCTAGATACCCTTTGTGGGATGTCAATAGCCCTTCAGAATAGTGGAGTTAGGCTGTTAGCAGACCAATTTGGGGTGTGATTAGCTAAACTAAAAGGAAGATTTATGCTATTTGCAGATCAGACTAGAATAACTATAAATAGACCCTTAAGGGCACCTTGGAGGAGATTCGATCTTTGTGGGCTCTCTCCTCCTTGGTTATTTTTGGTTGGATCGTATTGCCCTCCAAGGTGCCTAGTTGAGCATTGGTTTGGGAGGGGAAGCTCTCTAAGATCTTCCGGGTGTGTGGCGGGACCTCCTCGCTATAGCTTTGGGTCTATTCATTTTTCTTCATCCACAGTCAAGAGTGTCAGTGTGGGAGAAGTAGGTGTAGACTACACCCCCTATGGCTCCAAACTCAAGAGACCAGTTCACAGTTTCAACATGCAAGGTGCTTCTATCTTCCCAAGAGGGATATACGATCAGGCTATTACCAACTTGGGATCTGGGAGAAGGATATACCTAAAACTGCATTCAGCTCCTGGTTGGAGCATTAGAAATTCATGGTAATGCTTTTTGGGTTAACTAATGACCGTCTGCATTTATGGCCTTGAAGAATAGAGTGTCCGAACCCTACTTAGGTCACTTCGTTATCGCCTTCATAGTTGACATACTTATCTAATCTAGAAGCAAATCAGACCATGTGAGGCGACGTTCAATGAGCTACAAGAATCGCTTGACCTCAGCGTGATCCTTACAATTCCATTTGGAACCAAGGGATTCCAAATCTACACCGACACATCTCTGGAAGGATTGGGAGCCACGCTGATGCAACATAACAAAGTGATTGCTTACACGTATTGGCAATTGAAGTCGCACAAGCCTAACTACCCGACCCATAACTTAGAATTTAGTAGGGTAGTCTTTGCCCTCAAAATCTGGAGGCACTATCCACAGAATTAAAAGTGAAATCTTCTCCGACCACAAAAGTCTCAAATCTGTCTTCACCTAAAAAGAGCTGAACCTCCGACAACGTCGGTGGTTGGAAATTCTCACGATTATGAGTTCTCCTTTCAATACCACCACGGTAAGGCCAACAAGGTTTTCGAAGCCTTGAGTCGTCAACCTACAATGGTCGGGAGCTGGATGGAGGCAATACCCAAAGAGTTGTCGCCATCTTTAGTAGACCTGGACATCACCCTCATCACTCATATGGACCGGGTAGAATATCAAGCTCAGATGTATTGGATGGAAATTCAATGTGATATTCGAGACCGAATTCACGAAGCTTAAAAGATTGACTCGGAGGCGGCTCCGATCATCTAATCTCTACAAAATGGTGCGCATGAGGACTTCAATATATATGATGGCATCCTGCAGAATAAGCACTGAGTCTTTATTCACTCCACTGGAGGAATCCAAGAGGAGATATTCCGAGAAGCTCACCAATCCAGGTATTCTATTCACCCTAGAGCAACTAAATGTATATTGACCTGCGACGTACTATATATTGGCCGGAATGAAAAAGGATGTCACAGATTACGTAGCACATTGCCAAACCTGCCAGATGGTCAAGGTAGAATGTCGAAGTTTGGGGGGGGGGGGGGGAGGGGGTCTGATGCAACCCCTACCAATACCAGAGTGGAAATTTGAAGACATTTTGATAGATTTTGTCCATGGTTTACCTCGATCCGGTGCAGGAAATGACTATATGGGTCGTGGTAGATCGTATCACCAAGGTAGCCTGATTTATACCTAATCGGCAAGGTGATGGTGTTGATGTGATAGTCAGACTCTTCATAGAGCAAGTAGGTCGATTTCACGGGGTACTGAAAACAATTGTCCATGATCGCGATGGAGGCTTTACTTCAAAGGAATATAGACAAGTGCATGCTTTTATTTGGGCACAAAACTAGCTTTTAGCACCGCATTCCATCCCCAAACTGACGGTCGAATGGAGAAAATGAATTGAAACACGGACGATCTTCTTCGACTGTGCATAGTGGAGCATAAACGATCCCTGGGAGCAGCTTCTGCCTCTGGTAGAATTCTCATATAATAATAGTTTCCAAGCCAGCATCCAAATGGCCCCGTATGAAGCCCTCTATGGGAAACGCTGTCGAACACCTTTATCATAGGCACATGATGAAGATCCTGAGGCATTAGGTGTGATGTACATTGATGACACCACCACATCAATAAAATTGATTCGAAATTGGATGCTGGAGGCACATAGCAGATATACTAAGTATCACGATGCTCATCATCGTCCGATTGAGCTTAGCGTAGGAGATATGGTATTCTTGAAGATCAAATTTATGCATGGTACCTTCCGGATAAAGATGCTAAGCCCATGCTATTTGGACCCTTACCCATTCATAGAACGAGTCGGCCCCGTTGCATATCGATTACCACTACCACAGAAATTGGGAATTTTGCATGATGTCCTCCACGTCTCTTCATTACGACGTGTCCTTCGAAAACCTGATCAACATCTTCCTATACCCCAGTACCTGTGCAGTTTGCATATCTCTGTAGTTAGAGCCCATGTGAATGGTTAACTCAAAAATCAAGAATCTATAGAATAAATCCATAACCATTGTTAAGTTATTATGGTCAAATCACGGTTAAAATAAATATACTTGGAAAGCATAGAGCCTCGTTAGAGGAAAGTACCCATAACTTTTTCCCCAGGTATGTTACATTTTCAAACTCCCCCAATATTAAGCAATTTTCGGGGACGAAAATCCTCTTATTTTTATTGGATTGTAACATCCCGACTTTTATTGGGCCACTAGGACCCTAGATGACCCAATAAAAGTGACCCGACCACAAGTATAGTACCAGAAAGCTAGAAGGTGACCCATGTTGTATTTTGAGCATACATGCTCTGAATCAACTTCCGTCAATTTCATTAGACTCGTATAGTCGATATGAGTGCAACAGAACTCATTTTGTTTCGATCCGAGGTCATATGGAGAATATGACCATTTTGAGTATCGTAGCGCGTCACGACGACACTTTTTTAGAATATGGAGCATACGTGCTCCGAATCGACTTCCGTTAGTTGCATTAGATTCGTATAGTCGATACGAGTGCAACAGAACTTTTTTCATTTTGATCCGAGGTCATATTGAGAATTTGACCATTTTGAGAACCGCGCGTCACGACGACGCAGTTTTCGAATATGGAGCATACGTGCTCCGAATTGAGTTCGGTCAGTTGCAATAGACTCGTATAGTCGATACAAGTGCAACAGAGCTCGTTTCATTTCGACTCGTGGTCATATGGAGAATATGACTATTTTGAGTATCGTAGCACGTCATGGCGACACAATTTTAGAATATGGAGCATATGTGCTCCGAATCGACTTCCGATAGTTGCATTAGACTCGTATAGTTGATACGAGTGCAACGGAACTCGTTTTGATCCGAGGTCATATGGAGAATATTGTTAGATCTTGAGGCGCTCTTAGAGGGGGGAGGGGGTGAATAAGGGTTTTAGAAAACTTTAGGATTTTAAGAAAAACTTTTGTGCTTTTCTATTAAGTAAGTTGAAACAAAAGTAAAGAGCTAGAAATAAGAATTGAAATTAATTTTTGTTGGGAAAAACCCTTGTGATTTATCTAACAAATTATTTAAAGTGGTTTCACCAGTTAGGTTATATTGCCCACATTGTATAGAAAGGGTAAATTGGTCATTAGATGTCTTAGGATGTCACACTCACCTTAGAGTGTCAAGACCAGGTCATGATAAGCATAAATTCAGTTGAGTTAAAAACATGCGTCAAATAAAAGTCGACCCAACTTCAACTAGATGTCGACGTAACTCTGACTTAAAGTCGAAGCAACTCAATTAGCATGTCGAAGTATAAATCATGTCGACACAACATCGAAAGGAATTCAACGCAGAAGGAATATTCTGTTGAAGCAATCTTTGAAGTCGACGCAACTTCGACTTCTATTCGACGCAGAAGATGAAGTTCAAGTCGAAGCCTTCAACTCAACGGATACGTCGATAAGGAATCGACATAACGTCGACATCTGAGTTCATCCAGAGCTAAGAAGGAATTCAAAGCTACTCCCATAAGAACTCAGAGGTGCATCGACATGAAGAATGATGAAGTCGACGCAACATCGAATACAGTCTGAAAAGGAAGCTTTTTCTGCTGTCCTAATAACACCTTTTTAGAAGGACCACAAAGCTAAAGACAGTTCTCCAACGGTTCGTTTATTGCCAAGAATGGAATGGAGTATTCCAGGACACAACAACAACATTCTTGGAAGGTATTCAAATCTGATGGACGGGTCGGGATCAAAAGAAGAAAGAGAAATCAACTGTCCAATAAGAATTCCTTTTCAGGACAACCCAAAAGAATAAAGAAATTCAAATTCAATCATGGAGAATAAATATGCTGAGAGGAGAAGAAAAACACAACATTGATCATATTATTTTCTGTCTGTCGTAAAGGGTTCTTCTTCTTCCTCATTCAACCCTAAGACAAAAAAACAAGTGTTCTCCCTACACAGGAAAAGAATACAATTGCTTCTTCTTCTTCTTCATCACACAACAACTAGTTTACAAGAAGTGCTATGAGAATAAGGATAAAGCAAATAACCCTTGCAATCATCACAATCATAAGCAAGGGTTCATCATATTCAGATCCAGTGAAAAACAGAAGCTGTAGTTCATGAGAAATTGCTTCTGAAGAATTCTGAAAGCAGAATTCTATTCTCCCTCTTCTTTCAATCTTCTCCTTTATTCTACAACTGTAAAAGAGTTTTATTAACCCCTCTTTCAAAGGATTCAGTGGATCTAAGAGTCTCCATATCAAAAGACTCAGTGGTTATAAGAGTCTTCTTATCAAAAGACTCAGGCACAGGTGTGCAATCCTACCAGCGAGGTAGAAGAGAGGAGTGCCCACATTTTGGGGAACCTCTAAAAAAATTCCCGTGTCCTCTATGTTTGATTTTCTGTGTTGTCCCTATTTCTAGTTTTCTGTGTTTATATTTCCTGCAATCTGTGTTTACCTTGTTCTGTCTTTTGGATTACTGATTGCATAGTACTTTGTGTTTTTATTGTATGTGCATAATTAGGGTAGAAAATATTTAAAACTCTATTCACCCCCTCTAGAGAATACTCAGAGGCACACTGTGCACTGTCAATTGGTATCAGAGGGAGGTTGATCATTAAAAGGTTAACACCTTGACCAAAAGATCTCCTCACTCTCGTTTCTTTAGTTTAAATTAATCAAAACTATTTTCTAAAGAAAACGAGTTCTAAGGATTATGCATCAACAATACCACCAGTGTGTAATCTTAATAAGTTTACACTCTAGAAGGCCAGAATAAAGATGTATATGAACTTTATTGATGAAGACGTCTTTGATGTTATAATTTCAGGTCCCCTAGCTCCAGTCAGACAAGATGTCAGTGGATCTTCAACACTGGAAGCTGTTCCAAGTAATGAGTGGACAGAGGCTGAGAAGAAGAAGAAGGCATGCGATGCCAAAGCAATGAACATTCTGGTTTCCACAATGTCAGATGACATTTTCCAGAAATTAGCTGACTGTCAATCAGCAAAAGAGATCTGAGAATCCCTTTCCAGAATTGTTGAAGGAAGTTCTGATGAAAGAAAGGATAGGAAGTCCCTTCTCATAACCCAATATTAGAACTTTCAAAAGAAAGCTGAAGAAAGTGTTGTTGAAATGTATGTAAGATTCAACATCATTATCAATGAGCTAAAGAGTCTGGACTAGAAGATATCATTGACAGAGATCAATGATAAGATCCTCATGTGCTTCCCAAGCTCATGAGACTCAAGGATCTGGGTCATCAGAGAGTCCAGATGCCATAGAGAGATCTCTACTGATGCTTTGCTAGGAAAGCTCAAGTCTTATGAGATGCTACTGAAAAGCAGGCAAGAAACAGAGGCAAATGAGACAACATTAACTCCCATCCAAAGGAGCCTTGCTTTAAAGGTTGCTGAAGGAGAGTCATCCACTCCTGAAGATGAAATGTTCAGCCTCATAGCAATGAGATTCAGAAAATGGATCAAGACAGAAGACTCAAGGAGAAGAGAGAAGAGCTTAAAGCCCAGGTTTGATAAGACTCCAAAGAAGGAGGTGTTTTGCTGCTCCTGCAACAAGCCAGAGCACATAGCCCCTGAGTGCCCACAGGAACAAAGGGACAGGAGCAGCAACAAAGATGAGCAGAAGAAGAAGTCTTTAAGAGGAAAGACAAGAAGAAAGTTAAAGGTTTCATTGCTGAAACCTGGAGTGACTCTGAAGCAGAGTTAAGCTCCTCCACATCAGATAGTGATGAAGAAGCTGCTGAAGTAGCCTGCCTGATAGCATTAGGGATATCCTCAGATGATGAAGAAGAGCAGGTATCACTATTTGATAATTTTGATTTTAATTCTGATGATTTTAAAAATGGCTTTAAAGAATTTTGCAATGATTTCCTCAAAATACAAAAATAATTAGAAACAGATAGGGAAGAATTAGAAAAACTCAAGAAAGATGAATTATATTCAATAAATAATGATTTGAGAAATATAATTCAGAGTAAAGAAATAGAATTGATAGAGATAAGAAATGATAATCTAAAATTAAAAGAAGAGCTAACAAAGGCAAAAACCTTTGAGGACTCTCACAATGGGAGGAGTCAAAAGCTCACAGACATTACACAAATCTCTCCATGAGATTTAAGCACCTAGGCCTAGGAGCAGACCCTTGCACTAACACTGAAGTCACTAGTAGACCAGCATGGAAAAATCCAGTTAGATTTATTAGACCTAGTGGTTATCAAACAAGTGAGAGGAGTGCAATATCTAAGGATCAGGATATTAATAATCCAGATAAAATAACTATATTTAATAGAGGAAAACCAAACAATGAAAAGAAATATCTAGGCAAGAGTAATTCAGAGAAATTAACTAACAACAATCAAAAAGCTAAAGACAAAAGTAGAATAATTAGACACACTGCTGCGTTATTATATTTGGATACATTTTATACACATCTGAAGTGCCAAAACAATAAACCTAGGTTTGATAAACTCATTCTCTGCCATCCAAAAGGATATCATGAAAGACCCTTCTATTCTTTCATAGAACCTTATAATGGTAAAAGCAAAGGGCCCAAGGTAACCTGGGTTCCTTCTAATGTTTGAGCAACTTGTGCAGGATTAGGTAGGATCCCTCCTAAGAGATAATTGGGGGGGGGGGGGGGGGGAAGAACTATGACTTAATAAAGAACTAAATCCAACAAGGGAGTGATCTCTTCTCTGAATCCTCTTATTATCTACTTTAGTTAATGAAAATAATAATATAAATACTATTTTCAATAAAAATATTGCTGGGAAAAACAACAAGGACTTTCTAAGAAAATAGAACTATTTATTCAGAGTTGCGTCGAATAGAATTCGACGTACCGTCTAATTCTACTTGATGCTTGCTTTGAAAGCAATATGCAACAGATAATTCGAGTTGCATCAAATAAAATTCGATGTACCATCTAATTCTATTCGACACTAGCTTCGAGAGCCGTCTAAATCAGACAATTCGAGTAGCATTCGACGCGACGTCGACTTCATATCGACGCATCCATTGATTTAATACTTGCCCATCAAATTCGAAGGTGCGTCGAGTTCAAATCGACGTAAAGTCGACATGATAAGCGCACATAATTTCACTTCTAGAAGATGCTTACACATTTTGGCGCGCTGACTATTAATCTTTGTCGACAGTGCTTCAGATAAAACCCTAAGTTGTGACGAATCATCTTCTCTTAAGCAGCATAGGCGTCGAATTCATTACGCTTTCAAATTTTCTCTTTCCTGCTCTCGTGCTCTCCCTCCCTCCAACTCTCCTGCATCTTTCTTTCGTCTCTCTCTCTTCTCGTTTTGCAGGTACTTCAGAATCAATGGCTCCTCCAAAGATAAACTCTCACTTGTATGTTGATATAGACTCCTTCAACGCAGCATCTGATAATTTCAAGGCCATCCTCAGCTTATTTCACACAGCAGGTCTGACAAAGCTGATTTCATCAAGGTGCAAGATCCTTGATGCTGAACTAACAGAGTTTAAGGAAAATCTGCAAATAGGAGATGATGGATCCCTCAATGGGAAATTTTTTGAGACTGATATACATATAACAGAGGAATTGTTCAATCAAACATTTGATCTTACAACTAGCAGTGATTCAGATGAACTAACAGGGGATGAGATCAAAAAGGTTTTAGAAATCATGCAATTCAGGAAAGAGAAGGCCATCAATCTGAAGAAGATTGATCTTGCAGAAGAATACAGGTTCTTGGCAGACATAGTAGGGAAGGTGCTACTATGCAAAATCTCTGCTCATGATGCAATTCCCAAACAACAATTACAAGTAATGGGAGTCCTGGTTCTGAACAAGAAGATAAACTGGGGAAGATGTCTTTCTGAAAATGATTGGCCACAAATATGCTCACAAAGAAAATGCATATATGAAAATCATGAGCCAGGTGCTCTTCCACCATTGTCCAATGGTGTGCAAGTCAAAAGGAGTGCATATTCCTCCAGGGAAAAGAATGAACATATGAAATTTTTTAAAGTGGACCAGGCAGATTCTGAAGCCTGATCAAGCTGCACCTTCACCTCCTCATTCTCCAACTGCACAAGACATATGGACTAATCTACCAGATCCTCTAAGGGATAACCATATACCAGAGGACACTCCAACAACTCAACAAAATACTAATCCAGATGCTGATCTAGATGTTGATCAAGCCCAGTTCAACCAGACCATTCCATCCATTCCTGCCCCAGAACCTACACCTCATGTCTCTCTCCAACCACAGCAACAACCATCCACCATAATCAGACAATCAGTCTACTCCCCTACCATAATATCACATCTCTCCAGAAGTGTATCAATCCCACTCCACTATCCACCAAGATCTCCCAGACTTTAATGAGAACTTCACAATAATCCCTCCAGTTACCCTATCCACACCTACTCATCCTACATCTCTTGTCTCTATCACACATTCTACTCCTTCTTTTGATATTGAGTTGCAATCTCTAAAGAGTAGGGTTGGCCTCAAGCACCTTTGCTGACCTACTGGCCATTCAAGCCAGAAAAATCAATAAGAAGTACTCCCAGATGGAGTCAGAGATACAAGAATCAAAAGAGTCCCTCCTGTCACTCAAAATAATTGTATCCTCCTCCATGATAATTAAAGATTTCTTAACCTACCTTGTAAGTAAAGTTAAGAAGGGGGAGAAGATCCAGGAGGAGGAGATACTTAATCAGGGAATTATAAGTGTCCAGGAGAAGGACAAGTGTGCACAAGAAGAGATTGCTCCAAGTGTCCCAGGTACTGAGGCCCATGAACCAAATAAGCTCACTATTTTTCAAATAGGAATAGTCCAAGTGGAGCCATTTGGGAATCCTCCAGAAACAGAAAAGCTTGCATCAATCCAGGGGGAGCCAGCTCTAGAAACCCCTGTAGTAACCCAGGAGGAGCTCCCATCAACACGGAGGGAGCTCCTAGAAGATAAAAAGATATTGGATGAGGTTGCAATGATTGCTAAGGAGGCTGCTCTGAATGCTAAACAAGATTGTTGGAACAACCCTATTATTGATTTGGGCTAGGATCACTATCTGTTGATTAGGACTCAAGTTGACCTCATTGTATAGTCTAAGGGTCAAGGTCTAAGTGTGTATGAGTTAGCTAGAACTTAGGAAAAATTCCAAGTCTCTGCGTTCGACGAACTCCAGATTGAGATCGATGAACTCAGCTCTGTGTTCAATGAATAAGTAACTAAATGTTCAGTTCGACGAACTCAGCTTTCAGTTTGACGAACTCAGCTCTTAGCTCGACGAACTCAGTTTTCTTCTCGATGAATTTCTTCTCCAGCTTGACAATTTCTGATGGATCAGTTATCTATTTTCTCTGAACTCAGATCGACTAATCAGCAACGGATCTATTCTATTATTTGGACTTATTCATTATTTAATAAGTCAAGATTTGATCTTTCCTTTTATTATTCCTTTATATTCTCTTCTTTCGAGAAAGTAGCCGTTGACATATATTGGAAAAGGATACTTTCATGGAAAAGGAAAATGAATTAAAGTTTATTGCTGAATTACATTGCAGTTCCAAGAATGATCATTTTAGATTATTTTATTCCTTAATTAGAAGATTTGAATTTCAAATCAGTCAGATATATCTAAGGAGAAAGAGATATAGAAGACATCATCAAGGAGATATATCAGGACATAGAGAAGAAAAAGAGATATACCAATATATACAATAGAGAACAGAGAAGATATAGAAGAGACTTGAATAATACTCAGAGTGACAGAAATCTTCATCTTCTACAGCAGCAAATTTTCATTCTCTGAGATCAACAACAATCTTCTCTCAGTTTTCAGCTGCTAATTCTTAATCTTCAAAGAGCAACAACAATCTGAGAAACTCTGTCTCTCAGATTCATCTGCTATCAAGGAAGATATTCTACATTCAAGAGAAAACTCCATCCAACTGTCAAAGAAATTCTATCAGACAGGGGGAGCTTTACAACACAACAATCCACTAGTCTTCTCTCAGATCTTGTTGACAGAGAAGAATTTCATAAACCTTTTTGTTTACCCTTTTTATCCCATCTTGTACAGGGTTCTAACTCCCTTCAAAAGTTAAACCTTTGGTGACAGGGCACCTGATCAAAAACCTGTGTTTTGGTTTGAGCACCTGATCAAAAGCTCAGTGGTGTTTGGGCACCTGATCAAAAATCCCAGTGGTGATAGGGCACCTGATCAAAAACCTAGTGGATTCCTACCAAGGGTGGTAGAAGAGTAGATGTACCCAGATTGATTGGGGAACTATTATAGAGCCTTGTGTTTTCTGTGATTGTGTTTTTCTTCCTGAACTATGCTGTGATTTGTGTTTATTTTGCTTTTACACTCACTCTGTACACATATAAATATCACTATTTTAATTCTGCTATAAAATACGTTAAAACTTTTTAATACTCTATTTACCCCCCCCCCCCCCCCCCCCCCCCCCCCCCCCTCTAGAGTAAATCTAAGCTCTAATACCTCACTTTCAATTGGTATCAGAGGTTGGTTGATTGGTTACACAGGCTAACACCTGAATCAAAAGATCAATTAGATCTTAAGTTTTTCTAGAGTTTTATTTTTCTAAAAACTCATGGAACAGAACAAAGATTACTCAAGCACAAGACCTCCTATGTGCAATCTCAATAAGTTTGCATTATAGAAGGCAAGGATCAAGTTATATATGAATTCTATTGATGAGGATATTTTCAATTCCATTTTGACAGGACCCCCTACTCCTTCATCATTAACAAGTACTGAGACAACAACTAACTCTAATGCTGTTCCACCTCCTGAGTGGACAGAAGCTCAAAAGAAGCAAAGAAATGCAGATGCCAAAGCAATGAACATATTGGCACAAACAATGTCTGATGATATTTTCCAGAAGGTTGTGGACTGCACCTCAGCCAGGGATATCTGGAACTCCCTCAACAACATGGTTGAAGGTTCTGCAGATGAGAGAAAAGACAGAAGATCTCATCTTATCTCTCAATATGAAAACTTCAAAAAGGGAGAAACTGAAACAGTTGCAGACATGTACAATAGACTCAGTCTCATAATCAATGAACTGAAATCTTTGGACAAAGTGATTTCAATCACTGAAGTTAATGATAAGATCTTAATGTGCTTCCCCGACACATGGGACTCTAGGATCTGGCCAATCAAGGAAGTCAGAAGCCTGAATGAGATCTCTACTAAGACCTTATTGGGCAAATTAAAATCCTATGAGCAGCTTATCAAGTTTAGAGAAGCTGAACAATCTACCTCCACTCTAGCCACCAAGAAGGAGAAAAGCATTGCTTTCCAAGCTATAGAAGAGGAAGATAAAGCTCTAGGAGAAATGGAGTTTATGAGTCTCCTAGCCAAGAGATTTTATAAAATGGCTAGAAAGGACTTCAGAAAGAAGGATCTCAGATCAAAAGAAAAACCAAGGTATGACAAAACAAACTCTAAAGAAATTATTTGTTATGGCTGCTGGAAACCTGGACACATTCTACCTGAGTGTCGAGAGAACCAAAAGAAGGACAAAAGAAAAGAGAAAGAAGAAAAGAGGCACTCCAGCAAGCCATCCTCCCACAAACACAAACATGAGGGAAGAGGCTTTGTAGCTGAAACATGGAGTGATACAGAGTCAGAGTCATCATCCAGCTCCTCTGAAGATGAAAATGATACAAAGGAAAAGGATCAATACTTGATGGCTATTTATTACGCATGCAATGATTCAGAACATGTATCATCGTCCAGTTCCAGTGATGATGAAGATAATGAAGATGAAAGAAGTTTCTGCATGATGGCTATCAATGCCTCAGGAAGTAATTCAGATGAATCAGAATCTGATAATGACAGTGATCAGGTAATCTCTACCTTTGACTTTAATTCAAATGATTTCAAAAATGAATTTAAAACTCTTTGTTTGGATTTAATTAAATCTGAGAAAGAAATAATTTCCCTCAGAAATAAGTTGGTTGAAATGAATCAACTGATTGAAGATAATGTCAATCTTAAGAAAGAATTGTCTGCCTCCAAAGAACACATTGTTCTCATTAAGAACAAATTATCCGAGGCTAAAAAGTTTGAAGAATCCCTCAATAGGAGAAGTATCAAATTGATGGATATCACAAGCAATGTGAATGCTAGACTAAATGGCAAACTGGGCTTAGGTGCATCATCAAGTCAGCCATATATCCTTAAGAATAACATTTTATCTACTCTAGTAAAGTTCATCTTTGTCAAGAGCAAAGAGGCAATAGTTGTAGGTAAGAATATCTCAAGTAAGGATGTTAAGAATAAAGGAATTCAAAAGAATTTGTCGAACGGCGCTTGACGAAATCACACAAATTTGTTGAACGGAGATCGACGAACGCTGAACACAGAATTTTAGTATAGCTATTCTTCGAACGACGCTCAACGAAATCACTTCAATTCGTCGAACGACGATCGACGAACTCAACCAAGTTTGTCGAACAAAAATTGTACTGAATTTCAAAAGAATTCTAATTCTCAACATACTAAGAATCCCTTTACTGAGTGGATCATTCCTCCAAGGAAATATCATCCACAAGGCTATAAGGATCAGCCTGAGGTTTCTTACATTTCAGAATTTTGTGGTAAGACAAAAGGACCCAAGGTAGTCTAGGTCAAGAACAACTAGTTTATTTTCTATTGTGCAGGTACAAGGCTATCCAAGCATAAAAGAACAGTGGTATTTGGATAGTGGGTGTTCTAAGCACATGACAGGAAACAAGGCCAACCTAAGCAATTACAAGGCAAATCTTGGACCCAAAGTGATTTTTGGAGACTCCAACTGCGGACAAACAAAAGGATATGGAAAAATCAAAGTTGGAGCAGTTACCTTCAAAGAGGTAGCATATGTCAATGGTCTCAAGCATAACCTCATTAGCATAAGCCAATTATGTGATGAAGGTTATCAGGTAACTTTTAATCATTCCTTATGTCTTATTATCAATAATAAAAACATCAATGTGTTATCTGGTATTAGACATGGAAATATTTATTTAGTCAATTTTGACTCTGCCAATTCAGACATTTGCTTATTTAATTCAATAAGTAAAACAAATGAATTATGACATAAAAGGCTAGGACATATTAACCTTAGAACTATCTCTAAGCTATCCAAGGACAATCTAGTAAGAGGACTGCCTTCTGGTTCATACAAGAAGGAAGGACTCTGCAGGGCTTGTCAAATAGGAAAGCAAACCAAGAGTAATTTTAAATCTTTATCCAAGAGTGATTCACCTAGGATTCTGTACTTACTGCATTTGGATCTCTTTGGACCCACTGCAATACAAAGTCTAGGAGGGAAACATTACACTTTAGTTATTGTAGATGACTTCTCTAGATTCACTTGGGTGTTCTTTCTTAGGAACAAGTCTGACACCTTCAGTGTTCTGACAGACTTTCTCAGGTCCATCAAGATTGAGTACTCTACTCTAGTTGCATTGATCAGAAGTGATCATGGCACTGAGTTTGAATCTCTTCTGATGAGAGAATTCCGTGGAAAAGAAGGGATCAAGCAATGTTTCTCTGCTCCTAGAACTCCTCAACAAAATGGGGTAGCTGAAAGGAAAAATAGAACACTAATTGAATCAGCAACTACATTGCTTACTGATGCTCACTTGCCACTCTCTTTTTGGGCAGAGGCAGTGAACACAACAAATTATGTGTTGAACAGAAGTCTGATACATAAACTTAAGGGTAAAACACCCTATGAATTACTTAAGAATAAAAAGCCTAAGGTTAACTATTTTAAGATTTTTGGCTGTAAATACTATGTGCATAACAATGATAAGAAATATCTAAGGAAATTTGAAGCAAAAGCTGCTGAAGGTATATTCCTTGGATATTCTCTTTCTAGTAAGGCATATAGAGTTTATAACAAATCAACTCTTAAGATAGAAGAGTCCATGCATGTGTCTTTTGATAAAACTAATATGTTAAATGAGGAGAGGAACACCACCTTTACCAGAGACATTTTGCAGGTACCAGGTCTATGTGAAGAGCTCAATGGATTAAATCTACAGAATGAAGAGTCTCTACTTCCATCATCTCAAACTATTGAAGACAGTGATGAAGAAGATATTCCAGAAGATCTTGCTGATAATTCAAATCAAGTGACAGCTGAACAAATCCATCAAGAGGAAACTATTGCTGAACCCACTCCAACTGTTGATCACATTACAATTAGAGATCATCCAATATCTCAGGTCATTGGAGATATCTCAGCAGGTGTTCAAACAAGGCATCAACTGAATCAAAATCAGATGCATACTTGTTTCCTATCACAGATTGAACCTCAATCCATAAAAGATGCAGAACAAGATCCAAACTGGATTCTTGCAATGCAAGATGAACTCAAACAATTTGAGAGGAACAAGGCTTGGGATTTGGTTCCAAGACCAAAGGGCCATCTAGTCATTGGCACTAAATGGGTCTTCAGGAACAAGCTAGATGATCAAGGCTTCATAATCAGAAATAAAGCAAAATTTGTAGCCCAAGGACATTCTCAGGAAGAAGGAATTGATTATGATCAAACCTTTGCTCCTATTGCTAGACTTGAAGCTATAAGGATATTTCTTGCCTTTGCTGCTTTCAAGAAATTCAAAGTATATCAGATGGATGTGAAGAGTGCATTCTTAAATGGAGATATCAAAGAAGAAGTTTGCGTGGAACAACCACCATGTTTAATCTCTCCAACTCACTCTTCTTATGTCTTTAAGCTTAATAAAGCTCTCTATGGTCTCAAGCAAGCTCCCAGAGCATGGTATGAGACCCTAGCTAATTTTCTTTTAGAGAACAAGTTCTGTAGAGGCATTGTTGATAAAACCTTATTTTTCAGGATACATAAAAATCAAACCTTACTAGTTCAAATTTATGTAGATGACATTATTTTTGGCTCTACTGATTCAAATCTATGCAAAATGTTTTCTGATCTAATGCAATCTAAATTTGAAATGAGTAGTATGTGCGAGTTATCTTACTTCCTTGGCCATCAAGTGAAGCAAACTCCAAATGGCATATTCATATCACAATCCAAGTATGCTAATGAATTAGTGAAAAGATTTGGTATGTCTGATGCTTCCACCATGAAAACACCCATGCTCTCCAATGCTGTTGTAGACAATGATGAATCAGGGAAACCTGTTGATCAAAAAGTATATAGAGCAATTGTTGGCTCATTACTTTACTTAATAGCTAGTAGACCATACATAATGTTTGCTACATGCATTTGTGCTAGGTTCCAAGTTAACCCCAAAGAATCTCACCTTATTTCACTAAAAAGAATTTTGAGATATATAAAGGGTTGTCCAAATCTAGGACTCTGGTATCCAACAACATCAGAATTTGAATTAACTGGATTCTCAGATTCTGATTATGCTGGATGTAGAGTAGACAGGAAAAGCACTTCAGGAACTTGCCGGTTTCTTGGTGATAGGCTAGTGTCTTGGTTTTGTAAGAAACAGACATCTGTGTCTACATCAACAGCTGAAGCAGAATATATTGCTGCTGGCAGTTGCTGCTCACAGATATTGTGGATACAAAATCAACTTCTAGACTATGGTATCAATCTAAATAAGTCAATTATATTTTGTGACTATACTAGTGCAATATCTATAGCACAAAATCCAGTACTCCATAGTAGGATTAAACACATAGAAATTAGGCACCACTTTATCAGAGATAATGTGGATAAAAATAAAATTTGCCTACAATTTATTCCTACTGACTTACAAAGAGCTGATATTTTCACCAAACCATTGGATGAAAAGAAGCATATCTTCTTTATAAATCAGCTAGGAATGATAGATGGAGATTCAATCAATTAAAAATTATATCTTCTATTTATCCCCTAATTTCGTCGAACGGAGATCGACGAAATTCAATCGTTCGTCGAACGGAGATCGACGAGACCTATTAGATCTAGAGATCGACGAAGTCTGGTCATTCGTCGAACTGAGATCAATTAAAATTCATCTTTCGTCGAACGCAGTTTGATGAAGCTTAAGACTCTTCGACTTCTGATTTTATTAGGTTTAGCCGAACTCAGTTCCACGAAACTTTTGCGCCTTCTCCGATCTCTTTCCTTATAATCAAATTTTAATTCTTTTTGTCTTTGCGCCTACAGAACCTGCTCTTGCTTCCAGTTTCCTTGCACTTGATCGTTCTTTCTTTTGCAGGTACAATGGCAATCTCTCAAACAGTAATCTCTTCGATGAAGTTTGACGCAGGCTTTGACATTGATATGGATTCTTTTGCTCGTTCTGACCAAGTATTTCAAGACATTCTTCGACTTTTCGAAGAACAACAGTTAAGGAAGTTCATGACCACCAGAATAAAACTCCCAGTGGAAGAGATAAAGGAATGGGTGCACACCATACAGTCAGAGAATGCAACTTTAATTTCAGGAACAATTTCAGGAAACCAGGTTCCTCTTACCCCAGATATTTTAACAGAAGTTTTTGGTTTGTTGAATGGAAATGATGAATTGGATATCGGTTCTGATGAATTTAATGATGAATTGGGTAAAATGGGTCACTCATCTGAAAACCCTAATCATCTGTTGAAAAAGAACTTGTCCATTGAATACAAGTTTTTAGCAGATATTGTTGGAAAAGTTTTGCTAGGCAAAACTTCTGCTCATGATTATATTACCAGACACCAATTTCTGTTGATGGTGGCCTTGGTGGAAAAGAAACAAATCAATTGGGGATTGATTCTCTTTGAATCAATCAAGAAGAAAATAAGCAAAATGAATGTTTGTTATGGCAGAGTGTTAGGGATTATTCTTCAAGAAAAATGCCCAAACCTGTTGGTGTCTCCAAAGGTCTTTATTAATGCAAGTAAGAGGCTGACCTCAGCTCTCTTTGGGAAATGGGAAAGGGTGATTCCTAAGAAGACTCCAAGGGCAGAAGCCTCCAGGCAAGCTTCTGAAAGCACCAGGACTGACCCAGTCACTCCCTCACCCCTACCAGAAGTTCCTCCTTCTGAATCTTCTCTTCTTCCCTCTCAACCTCTTCAGAACATTACTGAAGAAGTTCTTCCCTCTATCTCTCCCTTAGACATTTCTTCTCCATTGCCTTCTTCTCCTCCTATCCAAATAAATCTATCTACAAATGTTCCATCATCATCTCATCCAGATGTTGACTCTCTTCCCCCCTTCATTCCCCCTCCATCTTTTGACCTATTGTCTCCTCCACACTCTCCACCTCATTCTCCCATCCCAGATGCAAATATTCATCCACCCCTATCTGATGCAACCAACATTTTCCTTCCATCAGTGTGCACCAACCAGGATCACACTTCCATTCCCCCACCTTCTATTCCAGCACCCTCTTCTTCTCAACATACTTCAGATTTTGTATATGTTGATTTTTCTTCTATAGCTGACCAGATATTTAATCACATATCTCCAAAGCTAAATGCTCTTCTTGATGAAAAACTAGCTCCTATTCTTCAAGATATTTCTGACCTTTCTTCTAAGATTGCATCCTTCCCAGCCTTCTCTTCATATGTCCCTTCTTCTAGGGGCCTAGATTCAGGTCTTCATGAAACTAGGCAGGGGGAGATGCTTGATGAAGAAGCTCCTTTTGATGCAATTTCAGATGCAGTTATTGCTCCAGATAATGCAGATGCAGGTTCAGATATGGTGTTTGAGTTTGAAGCAGCTCCAGGTTCAGATACATTTATTGATGAAGAAGTTACAGTTACAGATTCAGTTCTAGTTATAGCTCCAGTAAATAATATTTCTATTCATCCCTCAATAGATATTATTTATTTGTTATCAAAGTTCAATTCAGTTTTCAGCAATTTTCCTAAGCCTCAAGTTCATTCAAAAGCTATAGTTCCATATACAGCTCCAGTAGATACAGTTGTACTAAAGAAAATTATCAAAAGTTTAAAAGTTCCAGCTCCAGTTCAGATTCCAGTTCAAGTTGCAGTAACAAAAGAAGTTGATTTGGTGAAGTCACCTCCAACTTTTGTTTCTGATGAATCACCTCTATCCCCTCCTACTTTTGTATTTGATGATTTTCCTCTTCCAGAGGATATTGATTTTGATGAAATTGCTCCTCAAGAACAACAAGATGTTGTTAAGGTTATTCAAGAGATTGATGATTTATATAATGCTCCTGTACAGTCTGGTAATGATAGTGATGATTCATATGCCAAATCATCAAAGAAAAGAAAGTCAAGAAGCAAAGCAAAGGCTGTTGCTGTTGCTAATCCTCCCTCTTCAACAAATGATACTCCATATTATATTTTGCATAATATAACCCTCACAAAGGATTCACCAGCATGGATGAGATTTTCTGGAAATGAGAACAACAGATGAAAGAAAATGAAGAAGACATGCTTCTATTCAGACAAGCCAGTAAAGTTTAATCACCCTCCTCCTCCTCCTCCAGCAGCAGGATCAGCAGGGATGTTCTCTTCTTCCTCTCAGAAATCTGTCTCTCAGCCTTCAAGAAGATCTGAAGGAAGTCATAGAAGCTCAAGTGGCTCCCATAGTTCTAAGGCTCTGTTTGGCTCCACGTTTACAGTGCTTCTCACTGGAAATTTTTTGAAAGCTGCGCCAAACAATGTTATAACAATAATGGTGGCAAAATAGATTTCCCAAAAAAGCTCCTATTATTTCTATTCTCCTGCCGCGCCCTCCCCCCCGATCCAAAATCACTTTTCTTATTTCCCTCTTCTGCGCGCTCTGCTAGGGTTTTCCCGATTTCCTCATCCCCGCCAGCGCCGACGACTCTCTAGCACTTCTCCGTCGACGAAGCTCCGGTAGCTGTCCTCCCTTGCCGACGACGTTCTAATCGTTCTCCCATCTCTCTGACGCAGCTCCAGTCGTTCTCCTCCATCGCCGACGGACGTCCAGTCATTCTCATCCCTCGCCGACCACCAAGCCACAATCGTTCTCCCATATCACCGACGAAGCTCCAGCCCTTCTCCCCTTATCACCGACGAAGCAAGCTCCTTTTATGGTATAGAAATTTTACAGATGGCACACATTTCTCTCCAGTTTTGGTACAGAAATTTTAAAATCCTCGGTTTTTTTTACTGATTTTTGTATAAATCCTTGATTTTTTACAGATTTTTGTATAGATTTGTTAGAGTCCGAGATTTTTTGTATAAATCCTTGATGTTTTTACTTGGATTTGTGTATAGGTTTTTTGTCAATTTGTGTAGCAGATCCATAGTAGATTTTGGTTGATATTTTGGTTGTAGATCCATAGCTGTAGATCATTTTAATTTTGTTCAGATTGTTGTTGTATATCCATGGTATTCCATCTCATATTTTGCATGATGAACGATATATGCCATTTTTCCGTGACTGTATTGGAGCAATCGACGGTACACATGTGGATGCATGTATTCCTGTGCACGAACAAGTGCCATATATTGGGCGTCATGGTACACCAACTCAGAATGTAATGGCTATATGTGATTTTAATATGTGTTTCACATATGTGGTGCCTGGATGGGAGGGCTCTGCTCATGATAGTCGCATTTTTCATCGCTCCTACAGAGATGCAAGATGTAACTTTCCATATCCTCCTCAAGGTGCAACTTCATTATTTATCTAATTTGCAAATTGATATGTAAAACATATACACAAATTGTCTTTTATTTGCTTATTGTAGGGAAATATTATCTAGTGGATGCGGGCTATCCATTACAAAAAGGGTTACTGAAGCCGTATCCCAAAACGAGATATCACTTGCCGGACTTTGCAAGGGGTGAAAGGCCTATTGAAGGGCGACGTGAAATGTTCAATAAAGCACATTCTTCACTTTCGAAGTGTTATTGAAAGAACATTTGGGGTGTGGAAAAAAAGATGGAGTATCCTTTGAGGGATGCCACCGTACAAATTCTCAAAACAATGTGTAATTATGGTCGCAACAATGACTCTACACAACTACATTCGACGACATCCTACACGCGTTGATCTAGAGTTTGGTCCATGTGATGAAGATGAAACCTTGGTTTACTCGGAGGCTTACGAGCATAGAACGGGGGACAACCTAAGTAATGCAGATCCTAACATAGATCCAGTAAACACTGAAGGGTCTGGTTCAACTGATATGGCAGCGTTACGAGATTTCATAGCCGATCAAATCCAAAACTCATAGAAGGTTGTGAGATACGTCAATGTTGGAGGACAAATGTATTTGGTTATGTTATTTGGTTTTAATTTTGTATGTCAAACATTGCAATATTATTTTTAATATGGTTTTTTATTTGCTTTATGGAAAAAAAATTATCACAGATTTTCCCACCACTGTTTCTTCCAAACAGTTGAAACAGTTTTCTATTTCTGAACAGCACTGAGAAATCTGCACTTCCAAACAGTTTCACAGATTTTCCCACCATTCTGCAAAAATCTGATTTTCTCACAACTGCTTCCCACCACTGATTTTCCCATCGCTGCAGCCGAGCCAAACAGAGCCTAAATCAGCCAGAGCCCCTCCTTCAGGATCTGCCAGATCTTCTTCCTCTGTATATAAGTATCATGTTTTTGATGGCTCCTCTCACAGAAAAAGAAATTCTGATGAACAATCTTCATATCAGGCCAGTGATATTGATGAAAGGCCTCCATCTCCAGTAAATCCAGAATCAGATAAGATAGCTCACATGGCTAGATTCAAAGAATCAATTGCTACAGCTCAGATCAATAAAGCAAAAGCAGAAGGCAAGGATTTCTCTCAGTTCACTACAATGTCTGATTTCAGAAGACAAGAATTTGAAAGGTATAGCTCAAGACACCTTTTCAATGCTGAAGATTACTTAAGGTTGCACCCAGCAGCAGTGGTTCCTCATGCATCATCTCAAATACTGCTGGGAGCTAATGACCTCTACATGAGTAAAAGAGAATCTGAGAACCCAAACAGGCAAATCATCTTCAAGCCCTCTTCAAAGTGAAAGAGTAAAGCTTCAGTTCTTTTGGTTTTGATTATTTCTGTTTTTAGTATAAATATTCCTAAACTCAGAGTTCTATATATTTTATCTGCTGAAATGATTTAAATTCTGTCAGATATATATGCTCTGTGTTTGTTGATTGTGTTTTGTAATTATTTGTCAAATAGTATCCGAACCCCAATAGGGGGAGATTGTTAGAACAACCCTATTACTGATTTGGGCTAGGATCACTATCTGTTGATTAGGACTCAAGTTGACCCCATTGTATAGTCTAATGGTCAAGGTCTAAGTGTGTCTGAGTTAGCTAGAACTTAGGAAAAATTCCAAGTCTCTGCGTTCGATGAACTCCAGATTGAGATCGACGAACTCAGCTCTGTGTGCGACGAATAAGTAACTAAATGTTCATTTCGACGAACTCAGCTTTCAGTTCGACGAACTCAGCTCTTAGCTCGACGAACTCAGTTTTCTGCTCGACGAATTTCTTCTCCAGCTTGACAATTTCTGATGGATAAGTTATCTATTTTCTCTGAATTCAAATCGACTAATCAGTAACGGATCTATTCTATTATTTGGACTTATTCATTATCAGATAAGTCAAGATTTGATCTTTCCTTTTATTATTCCTTTCTATTCTCTTCTTTCGACAAAGTAGCCGTTGACATATATTGGAAAAGGATACTTTCATGGAAAAGGAAAATGAATTAAAGTTTATTGCTGAATTAGATTACAGTTCCAAGAATGATCATTTCAGATTATTTTATTCCTTAATTAGAAGATTTGAATTTCAAATCAGTCAGATATATCTAAGGAGAAAGAGATATAGAAGACATCATCAAGGAGATATATCAGGACATAGAGAAGAAAAAGAGATATACCAATATATACAATAGAGAACAGAGAAGATATAGAAGAGACTTGAAAAATACTCAGAGTGACAGAAATCTTCATCTTCTACAGTAACAAATTTTCATTCTCTGAGATAAACAACAATCTTCTCTCAGTTTTCAGCTGCTAATTCTTAATCTTCAAAGAGCAACAACAATATGAGAAACTTTGTCTCTCAGATTCATCTGCTATCAAGGAAGATATTCTACATTCAAGAGAAAGCTCCATCCAACTGTCAAAGAAATTCTATCAGACAAGGGGAGCTTTACAACACAACAATCCACAAGTCTTCTCTCAGATCTTGTTGACAGAGAAGAATTTCATAAGCCTTTTTGTTTACCCTTTTTATCCCATCTTGTACAGGGTTCTAACTCCCTTCAAAAGTTAAACCTTTGGTGGTAGGGCACCTGATCAAAAACCTGTGTTTTGGTTTGAGCACCTGATCAAAAGCTCAGTGGTGTTTGGGAACCTGATCAAAAATCCCAGTGGTAATAGGGCACCTGATCAAAAACCTAGTGGATTCCTACCAAGGGTGGTAGAAGAGTAGATGTACCCAGATTGATTGGGGAACTACTATAGATCCTTGTGTTTTCTGTGATTGTGTTTAACTTTCTGTATTGTGCTGTGATTTGTGTTTATTTTGCTTTTACACTCACTCTGTACACATATAAATATCACTATTTAAATTTCGCTATAAAATAAGTTAAAACTTTTTAATACTCTATTCACCCCCTCTAGAGTAAATCTAAGATCTAATACCTCACTTTCAAAGATGCACAATCTCAGGGGAGCCTCCCAAAGAGAATGAAATCCATCAAGAAGATGACAGGTATCCTGAAGAAGGAAATGAATCTCTTGTTTTTGTTGCAAGAAAGGAGATACCTCTGGTTTTCTCAAGGAAAAGGAAAACTCCTGACAAAGAACAGTGAAGTCCAGGTACTCTGTAAATATGAACACTCTATATTATAACATTTGGAGCACACAACTGTGTTGAACAATATAATTACTTGACAATGAATGAAATGGTTTGTGATTCCATTCATTTATGTTTTATTATCTATGTATATCTTGTTAGTGTTTGTGTTTTTGTCACAGTGTTGGGAATATTGCCATTAATGTTCCCTTGATTTGAAGAAGCATCACTCATAATGCTAAATACATATTGTATTTGATAATACCTACTTTGCATCGGGAATATGTAGGATTAAGATATTCCAAACATTGGAATAAGTTCAGAGGTTTGCTGTCAAAACCGCTGAGAAGGAGTCATTGTCTCAGCGGAACCGCTGAGACGGGACCAGGAGCCGATGAGAAGTGATATGCCTCTACTGAGCTGTAGATAGACAAAATCCGCTGAGAAGAGAAACTGTCTCAGCGGATCCACTGAGACGAAAGCAGTTCAACCGCTGAGACAGAAGGCTGTCTCAGCCCAACCGCTGAGACAGATTCAAATCTGGAAGAAGAAAGTGGTGCGACTTGCTTTTGTTGCAAACAGCTGTAAAGGAGTGATAAAACATTCTATCCTCATCCAATATGTCAGAGGCCTTTCTAAGAGCCGTTGAAGACACGTGAAGTATAAGAGAACATGTTAGGGCACTTTCAAAAGTAGTTGTTGGTGTGCTGAAAAGAAGAAAGCTCTTATCACTGTTCCATTGACGGCTTTCAAGCTCTCTCCTTCTCCTGCTTACTGAACCAGCAAGAAGACATAAGGAGAGAAGATAACTCTTCTATTCAGAAGAGCAAGGTGATCCTTTCCCCTCAACTGAAGAGAAGGATCAGATAGAAGCAAGGACTGAAGTTTCAAGGAAGCACCAACTGTGCAGGAACAACAGAAGACATCATTCCAGTGCTGTCTAATCTTGTAAGCTTAACATTTATTCTCTGTAGGAACTGTATTGTTCTGAGCTTGTAAGACACATTGCCTAAGTGTGTAGGGCTGCTGAACCTGAGCTGTATGGATGTTAAGCCTGAAGTTGTAGGGCTATTTAACCTGAGTTGTAGGGCAATTTTCCTAAGAAGTAGGGCTTCTTGATGGGTATGAGTAGGAGGTCAAGGGGATCTCTGAGCAGTAGGAGTGGGAGCACTCGGAGTGGTAGGGATGGTTTTCCTGAGGTAGGGCTTGGATCAATACTTAGAGATCCTGAGGGATTTGAGTTGTAAGCTCTAAGAGCTGAGATGGGAGGAGTCGGCCTTGTCTAACACACTATTAGAAAGGTGTAGAGGGAAAGTGGACTACCCATAGACACACTGTCTTGGGTTACAACTATAAACACTTGTGTGTTTTCTATGTGTGCTTATTATTTTGTGTACTAGCAAAAGTAATTAAGTAAAAATCAAAGAGACCTATTCACCCCCTCTAGGTGAATTAGACTACATACCTATAAACTATCAAGTGGTATCAGAGGGAGGTTGGTCAAAAAGGACTTAATAGTCTGACCAGGTCCTACATAGGTATTGTTAGATCTGAATCTAATGGCTACCAATGGAGTTCAGAAGGATATGGGGTCTATGAAGCTTCCTATATGCAAAAAGGAAACCCTTGGCATTTGGAAGCAAAGGGTTAAGCTTTGCATGGAGGCCTCAGACCCTAGGATTTATATCACTGTTCAGAAGGGCCCCTTTCTTATCACAAAGCCCTCCACCATTGATCCTACTAGGCAGGTAGGCAAGTCATACACTAAAATGACAAGAGATGAGATATCATTGACAACAATGGACAAAAGAGCTCAAAACATTATAGTCAATGTTATTGATGATTCAACATTCCAGAACTTGGTACACTGTGAGACTGCCAATGAAATGTGGGATACACTGATAGTGTACATGGAAGAGACTGAAGAGGTGAGGGATGATAGGAAATCCCTCCTCAATCAGGAATATGAAGCCTTCATGCAACAAAGCCTGGAATGCATAGTTGATTGCTATGAAAGATTCTTCAGGATAGTGAATGAGTTGAGGACCTATGAAAGGACCTTCACTCATTATGAGCTGAATGAAAAATTCCTAAGATCTCTAACTAGAGACTGGGATACCAAGATCTGTGCCATCAGGGAGGTGTCTAAGCTGGGTGAGACTCCTCCCTATACTCTGTTTGGAAAGATGCTTTCCTATGAGATGCAGCTATCTGCTAGGAAGGAGGAGGACACATCCTCCAGGCTTCATGCAAGGGAGAGGACTATGGCCCTCAAGGCTGAGGGATCCATGAAGAGCAAGGCAAGGATGCCTACACCTCTAAGAAGGGCTACTGGCTTAGAAAATTCTGAGTCCAGCTCATCTGATAGCAGCTCTTCTGATAAGGAGTTCGCTGCCTTCTCAAGGCACTTCAAGAAGATGAGGAGGAGGAAGCAGTGGAAGAACAAACCTTCCTCCTCCTCACATTCCAGGAAGGATCTCAACAGATCAGACAAACAGTACCCCAAGGGGGACATATATGACTCTAAACATGTTAAACATGGTTCATCTAATGTAATTTGTTATTGCTGCAGTAAGCCTGGACATGTCATTGCTGACTGTCCAGTCAAGAGGAAGGAGAAGGGTGATAAGAAAGCTTATCACCAAAAGGGAAGAAAGGGAGAAAAGTCCTTCCTAGCCAAGAAGGACAAAAGATGGAGTGAATCTGAGTCTTCATCCTCAGACTCAGATGAAGAAGAAGAAGCCTATATTGGGTTGTTTGTAGCTGAGGAAGATGAGGAATTTCCTGCTGCAAAGTTGGGCATCAGGGCCCATCTATCACATTCAGACAGTGATATAGAGGAGGATGAAGATGCAAGAGAACATCATGGCTTAATGGCCATAACAGATGATGATGAAGAGAGTCAGGACATTCCTGACAAGGTACCTATTCTTCCACCTTCTTTTGAGTATGAGTCAATACCAGACTCTAAAGCATGCTCATCAATTGATGAAAATGATTCAGAATCTGAAGTGGCTGTCAATCAATTGATTGACAAGTATGATGCCTTATTGGATGCTCTGAAAAAGAGCAAGAAGTTGGCCAAGAGGCAGGCTCAAGAAATTGCTTCCCTTAAGTTGTCTAAGAAAGATTATACTGAGTCATCTACCTTGGTGGCTCAAATGAGTAGAGAAATAAGCCAACTCAAGGGGATAACAATTGTCCAATTGAGCACCATTTACCAAGAGAACAAGGTCATCAAGGACCTTGAGGAGAATCTTCTCAAAGAAAAGAGCCTAGTGGATTAATTCTCCAAGCCCAAATCAGTGCTTCCAATTATTGACACCTTTTCTTCTCAAACCAATAGAAGAGGACTAGGGTTCAATAAAATGGAAGTGGGTAAAGGGAGTGAAGAAAAGAGCAAGGCTAAGGCTAAGCCTCATACCACCTTTCAAAAGGTGTTACTTCCCTCTAATAGGTATGACCATGACAGCATGTATGGTCACTGGAAGAATATGAGCTCCTATTAGAAAGAAAACACTCTTTCCCATAGTAGAAGAATGGGCATGAGGATGAGTGTTATGAAGGCTCCCCATGAAGAAATTCAAATGGCCCATACTAGACCATTTGTTTTTGGTACTTCATCTCCATCATTCAATAGGAAGGAAGCAAGCTCTTCCAAGTTCACGCCAGCCAAGCACTTGACTGTTGTCAAACCTGTAGACAGGTCTGACAGCTCAGTGTCTGATGCCATCAAATCTTGCCCAGCTTCCAAGCCAAGGCAAGTTGATGTCATTAAGACAAATGCTTCTAAGACTGTCCACAGGTTAACCTTCAGCCAAATCATTGCTGAAAGGAACAAGAAGAATGTTGTTGTCTCCACTCCTGAACATAAGCATATTAATGCTCATTTCACCTCAAGAAATGTTTAGAAGAGGAGATACAACATTCATGAATGTTGGTGTTGTGGTAAGGTGGGACACTTTGCCATAGATTGTTGGCACAATCCCAATGTGCCAAGTGCAGAGAAGAGCCTTTCTGCAAAGGTTGCAACAGGTGTGATGTCATCTTTTCATGCTAACAAGAACCTAGGACCCACAATTAATTGGGCTCCTAAGGGTGGGTAATTAAATTCCTTCTTGCAGTTTAGTTCAAGTACCAGCCTTGGGCAAATATGGTACTTGGACAGTGGGTGCTCAAGGCATATGACAAGTACCAAAAGTCTTCTATAGGAATACAAAGCTGTGAAGAATGGACCTAAGGTCATCTTTGGTGGATCAAAAAATGGCATCACTAGAGGTTATGATATGATTTCCAATGACATAGTCTCCATCACAAAAGTGGCTTATGTTGAAGGTTTGCAACACAACCTTGTAAGCATAAGTCAACTGTGTGACTTAGGTTATGTCATTGAATTCCACAATGATAAGTGCTTGATCAAAAGTCACATGACTTAGAGATCATTCTCTCAGGAACTAGGAGTGGGAATGTGTATTGCTTAGATTTTATTTTCAATTCTTTCTCTTCCCTTGTGTGTCTTATGACTAATGAAAGTGAGTCTCTTTGTGTTCAATGACACAAGAGACTTGCTCACATTAACTACAAGACAATGTATAAACTATTTTTCTAAAAACCTAGTTAGAAATAGTCCTAATTTGAAATGTGTTAAAAGTTTTCCATGTCATGCATGCCAAATGGGCAAGCAAACAAGGTCCGCCTTTAAAAGCGTTGGCTCCAAAGACACTGAAAGATGTCTTTATCTATTGCACATGGACTTGTTTGGTCCTTTGCCAATTCAGAGCCTAGGTGGGAAGTTGTATACCTTGGTGATTGTTGATGATCATTCAAAGTATACATGGGTATTCTTCCTTAAGAAGAAATCTGATACTTTAGATATCTTTATAAATCATGTTAAGGCAATCCAGAATGAACTCCAATGTACTGTGGTCAAGACTAGAACTGACCATGGTACAAAATTTCAATCTGGGGCAATGACAAGGTTTTGTCAAGAATTTGGTATCACCCAAGAATTCTCCTCCCCAAGGACTCCACAACAAAATGGTGTGTCTAAGAGGAGGAATATGACCTTGATAGAGGTTGGGAGAACACTGCTTAGTGACTCCTCACTGTTGGAACATGCTTTCTGCATCTCTTGGTTTGACAATAACAAATCCTATTGTATTTGATCATACTTGCATTATGTTTATAGTGTGCAGGATCTTCAACATTCAATCCCCAAAGGAGTGCGAAAAAGAAGGACGTCGAAGAGACATCAGGATGATTATATGTTGTTACCGCGGCGCGGTAACACTACCGCTGGCGCTAGTGTTCGTTCGACAAAATGAAAGCTCCGTTCGACGAACTGGCGTTCGACGAAATGAAAGCTCCATTCGACGAATTGGCATTCGACGAAATGAAAGCTCCGTTCGACGATCTGCATGCTCTACCACGGCGCTCGACGAAATGTATGCTTTACCGCGGCGCGTTAGAACTACCGCTGGTGCTAGTGTTCGTTCGACGAAATGAAAGCTGCGCTCGACGAAATGTGAGGCCGGTTCGACGAAAATGCGCCCGACAAAAAGAGATGTGCGCTACCGTGGAGCGTTTGCACTACCGATGGCACTAGCATAAATGGAAACAATTGACAAGAAGGAAACAATGGAGAAAAAGGAAAGTCGATGGGACTCTATTTTGGCAAGTACTATCGCGGCGCGTTAAGGACTAACGCCCGACGGTAGCTTTTGGAAACCTCCCGTCTGCATGTAATTGAGGAGCTATTATGGAAGGAGATATTGGCTGAAGGAAGGATATCACGCTATCACAGAGCGTTAGCGTTACCGCGGCGCGCTAGTTGGAGTTCAAAGTTTGGCGCTCAAATGTTGCCTAAACTGCCACAATCCATGTGCCTGATCATTGCCTAATGTGGCTAACGCGGGGTGGTAGTACTACCGCAGGCGGTAGCGGCTGATTCTATTTAAAGACGTGCGCTGCCTATGTTAATGCTTGCTGTTACAGAAGAAATTGGAGCTATATATTCAGAGCACTCGTGAGGGCCTTCTCCAAGCATCCCGAAGAACTCCATCAACGTTCGTGAACGAAAAGAACTTGAAGACCTATCCGTTCGCATCAACATAGAGATCAAGTTCTTCTTCTTGAGGGAGTTTTTAGTTTTTGTTTTGTCTTAGTCTTTCATCTTATCTTTGTAATCGGTTCGTGAATTTGCCACACGGCGACTAGGGCCTTGCGGGGACTAGGGGGAAAATTCGCCTCGCGTTGGCGACTAGGTCTAGGGTGTAGATCTAGGGGGTGCTCGAGGCCTTTCCGGTGAGGGAAGGGCTAGAGCGGCTTGAGGCCTTATCTGGTGAGAGATAGTCTAAAGCCAACCGGTCCTTAGGAGAAGAGTCGGTATAGAAAACCAAAAAGGGTTTTTCATTGGTCGCCTCTTTCCAAGCGTCATTGGAAAAAGTTTTGTAATCATAACTGTTTCAAATTATTATTAATGAAAATATGTTTATTTCTTCATCTCTGATTCGTGCAAATCTGGTTTTCATTGTTTTAACCTAAACATATTTTCTCTATTACTAACGTCGAGCGGTAACACTACCGCTGGCGGTAGCAACAGAGAATTATTTTCTTTAATAATCAGAAAAGTTTAAATCCCTTATTCACCCCCCCTCTAAGGGCGCCTACAGATCCAACAAGTGGTATCAGAGGGAGGTTATTCCAATTCGGTCTAACAACCGGGAATAATGGCGCTCCGTGATCTCGCTTTCCATGAGGGGCAGGGAATAAGTAGACCTCCGCTGTTTACTGGAACTGATTATAATTACTGGAGAACGCGTATGCGTTGTTTCTTGATAAACTTAGATCTAGATATATGGGCATGTGTTGAAACTCCATACACTTCTCCTACATATATTGTTGGAGAAGTAACCATGGATAAACCTAGGGATAAGTGGGATGATGAAGATAAGGCTAGGTGTAAGAATAATGCGAAAGCATAATGAATGCTTTGTTCTGTGCTCTTGATAGCACTGCATTTAATAGAGTAAGTGCATGTGAAACTGCTTATGATATCTGGAACTTATTAAATATTACGCATGAAGGTACCTCGCAGGTCAAAGATTCAAAACTATTCCAACTGGAATCTGAATTCGAGAGGTTCAGAATGGATCCGAATGAGGACGTCAACGTCATGTACACTCGATTCACCAAGATCGTCAACGCCTCAAAAATTCTTGGAAAACATTTTCAAACGACGTCTTAGTGAGAAAGCTTCTTCGATCACTCCCACCAAAGTTCAATCCAAAGGTGACAGCGATTTCCAAATCGCATGATCTTAGGCGGCTCCAAATTGAGAGCCTCATTGGGAACCTCAAAACCCATGATGTGGAACTCAAGATTCAAGAAGAAGAGTACAACAAGGAACCAAAGAAGAAAGCCTTGGCACTGAAGTCAAGAAAAGACGACGACGACGACGAGGAAGATGACGAGGAGAGTCTCTTTGTAAAGAACTTCACAAAGTTCATGAAGAATCCGGAAAGGAGGAACACCTTCCGGAAATTTTTCCGAAAGGGCTCTTCATCCAAAAGAGAGAAGAAGGAGAAGTGTAGCGACGACGACGATGAGCGGCCACCTCCCGAGTGCTTCCACTGTAGGAAGATGTTGGAACAACCCTATTACTGATTTGGGCTAGGATTACTATGTGTTGACTAGGATCAAGTTGAACCCCATTGTATAGTCTAAGGGTCATAGTTTTAGGCTGATAAGATAGCTAGAACTTAGAATTTCTCTAAGTTTCTGCGTTCGACGAACTCAACACTGGGTTCGACGAACTGTTCTCTGCGTTCGACGAACGACCATCTCTCTGAGTTCGACGAACGTCTTGCTCCAATCTCAGCGGTCGACGATCCCGTCTCAGCGGTCGACAAAACCCAGCCGTCTCAGCGGTCGACGATCCCGTCTTAGTGGTCAACGATTTTGCTCAGATCAGCGGTCGACGAATCTGCGTTCGACGAAATTGATTGAGATCGACGAATTTTACTCAGATCGAAGAATTCTTTTTTAAGTTCACAAAGTTTCAGATAGATCATATCATTTCTTTCTCTGAACTCAGATCGACTACAGCAACGGATCTATTACATCAGATAAGTAAGGATAATATATTTCCTTTATTATTTAAAGATTATAGCCGTTGACATTTCTTGGAAAAAGGACATATCCAAAGAAAAGGAAAAAGGTAAACGGCGCAACAGATTTGTGTTTTCAAAATATCTCTTCAGATATATTTATTCCTTAATATAAGGGATTTGCAATTAATGCCTGCCAGAGATTTTAAGAAGAAAAACAGGAGGAAGATATACAGCAGATTATTCTTCTATAGTTAGACTCGACAAGAAAGATACAGACATAGAGAATATCAGAACTTCTGTCAAGAAAAACATAATTCAGAAAAGAAAAAGAAAAGTTCATCTTCCTCTAGCAGCATCTCATTCTCTGAGAACATCTTCAAGATCAATCTCTCAGACTTTCTGCTGCAAGTTTCAAATCTTCTATAGAGCAACAATAATCTGAGGAACATCTATCTCTCAGATTCATCAGCTTATCATGGAAGATAATTTGATTCAAGAGAAAGCTCCATCCTCAAGCTGTCAATAATTTCAATCAGACATGGGGAGATTTACACCATCAACATCCACTAGAGTCTTCTCTCAGATTGTTGACAGAGAAGAACATTCTAACCTATTTTATTCCATCTTGTACAAGGTTAAAACTCCCTTCAAAAGTTTACCTTTTGGTGGCAAGACACCTGATCAAAAAATCCTGTTGGTTTTGAGCACCTGATCAAAAGCTCTGTGGTGTGTGGACACCTGATCAAAAACCCCTTGGTGATAGGGCACCTGATCAAAAACCTAGTGGATCCTACCAAGTGTGGTAGAAGAGTAGACGTACCCAGGTTAATTGGGGAACAACTATAAAAATCCTTGTGTCTCTATGCTTGTGAATTTCTGTGTTGGTTGTGCTGTGCTGCTTTCTTTATTTAGTTTTATAACTCACTCTGCTACATATATATATCAGTATTTTTAATTCTGCAATAAATGTAAGAGAAAAGTTTTAATACTCTATTCTCCCCCCTCTAGAGTAACATTAAGATCTAACCTCCACTTTCAATTAGTATCAGAGGTTTCAACTGATATCAATTGCTCTTTCAATTGGTATCAGAGGTTTCAACTGATATCAATTGCTCTTTCAATTAGTATCAGAGGGCTGTTGATTTTATATACAGGCTAACACCTGAATCATAAAGATCAATTAGATCTTAATTTATTTTAGAGTCTTATTTTTGTTACAAACTCATGGCACAAAACAAAGTGTATTCTAGCACAAGACCTCCTATGTGCAATCTCAGTAAGTTTGCACTATGGAAAGCAAGGATTAGGTTATATATGAACTCAATTGATGAAAAAATCTTTAATGTTATTTTGACAGCACCTCCAGCTCCCACAACACCAACTAGTGCTGACACCACAACTAACAACAATGCTGTTCCACCACCTGAGTGGACTGAAGCCCAGAAGAAGCAAAGAAGTGCAGATGCAAAAGCAATGAACATTCTAGCACAAACAATGTCTGATGACCTTTTTCAAAAAGTGGTAGAATGCACTTCTGCAAGAGAAATATGGATCTCACTCAACAATATGGTTGAAGGATCTGCTGATGAAAGAAAGGATAGAAGTTCCCATCTTATTTCTCAATATGATAACTTCAAAAAGGGAGAATCTGAAACAGTTGCTGACATGTCTAATAGGCTCAGCCTCATAATTAATGAGCTGAAGACCTTGGACAAAGTGATCTCTATCACTGAGATAAATGATAAGATCCTAATGTGCTTCCCCAGCACATGGGACTCTAGGATCTGGCCTATCAAGGAATCCAGAAGCCTCAATGAGATTACTACTGAAACATTGTTAGGTAATCTCAAATCCTATGAGCAGCTTGTCAAATCCAGGGAAGCTGAACAATCCACTTCATCTCCAGCAACAAAGAAGGAGAGAAGCATATCTTTCAAGGCAGCTGAAGAAGAAGAAAAGGCTCCAAGAGATGAGGAGTTCATGAGCCTTCTAGCCAAAAGGTTCTACAAGATGGCTAAGAAGGACTTCAGAAAGAAGGACTCTAGATCAAGGGAAAAGCCAAGGTATGACAAAGCTTCACCTAAAGAAATTATTTGTTATAGCTGCAGGAAATCTGGATATATTCTGCCAGAATGTCCAGAGAATCAGAAGAAAGAAAAGAGAAAAGAAAAAGAAGACAAGAAGCACTCCAGCAAATCTTCCTCCCACAAACACAAACACAAGGGAAGAGGATTTGTAGCAGAAACTTGGAGTGACACTGAATCAGAATCATCATCCAGCTCATCTGATGATGAAGAAGAATCAAAGGAGAATGATCAGTGCCTGATGGCAATTTATGGCTCAAGCAGTGAGTCAGCAAGTGCATTTTCATCCAGCTCTTCTGATGATGAATATGATGAAGAAGAAAAGAGCTTCTGCATGATGGCTATCAATGCCTCAACGAACAACTCAGATGAAGAAGAATCAAGATCAGAAGCTAAAAATGATGCTGATCAGGTAATCTCCAACTTTGATTTTACTTCAGTTGAATTCAAAAATGAATTCAAAGTTCTTTGCTTAGACTTAATAAAATCTGAGAAAGAAATAATCTCACTCAGACATAAGCTAGCTGAAATGAATACAATAATTGAAGAAAATGCTAATATTAAGAAAGATTTGGCTGCCTCTAGAGAACAAATCATTCTCATTGAGAATAAACTTTCTGAGGCCAAAAAATTTGAAGAATCCCTAAATGGGAGAAGCATCAAACTGATGGACATTACAAGCACAGTTAATGCCAGATTAAGTGGCAAACTAGGCTTGGGTGCATCATCAAGTGAGCCACCTCTAATTAAGAAGAACATACTCTTTACACCCATAAAATTCATTTCTGCTAAAAGCAAAGAGGTTGTAGATGAAAATAAAAAACATTTCAAGCAAGGCTGTCAAGAATAAGGGAATTCAACAGAATTCGTCGAACGGAGCTCGACAAAATCAGACGAAGTTGTCGAACGGAGATCGACGAACTCTGAAGACAGATTTTCTATATAGTCATTATTGTTGGATCTTACGGCGCCCTTAGAGGGGGGGGGGGGGGGGTGAATAAGGGAATAAAATTCTTTCTATAATTTTCAAGATAATTACTAAATTGTTTTATAATGAAGGAGATTGAAATAAACAATTTAGATTTAGAATTGAAAACTTAGAACACAATATAATAGAGATTACGCCAAATGATACAAATCAAGTAAACACAAAAGAGACATGATTATATATATGAAAAAGTGTTTACATAAATTTGATTTCTATATCGCTAGAAATCGGAGGCGTACAAATATAAATTTCTTTTTGTTTACCAATCCTTCTCCCAAGGATCGGAAGGCTATCACTTGTCTCTCCCTAGACCAAGCCCAAGCCTATCCTCTAGATCTTCCCAAGATCTAGACGTAGCACACAAGGCCACGATTTCCCACCAAGCCACGCAAGGACTTGGACGCTCCGCACAAGGAAGCGATTTTCCCCTAAGCTACGCAAGGACTTAGACGCTCCGCACAAGGAAGCGATTTTCCCTACCAATACAATGTAAAATGTATATAAATGAAAATACAAGATAAAATAAGAACTCCTTAGAAATTCAGATCTCTGAAAGGAAGGTTGAAGCCTCGAGATGATCCTTGATGTAGAAGCGCGTCCGATCTCGTCTTCAATTTCAAACCTTCTCAGCATAAATGGGAGTTCATGAGGTTCTGGAGCTCTCTGGATGGAATGCACTCAGGAAGGGACTTAGAATCTTTAGTGGTTGTAATGCACGAACACAATGTGTCAATTTATAGAAAATCGCTGTCGGAAATTCCGACAGTGACTGTCGGAATTTTCCGACAGCGCAAAACTGCCGGTCGTGGTGCTGTCGTGGGCAGTTGTTGTAACCTCCGAGCTGTCGCCTGGGCGACATCGATGTCGGATTTCCGACATCTCAAAACTGCTTTTCGTCGTGCTGTCGTGGGGGAAAGTAGTTGTAACTTCTCTGCTGTCGCCTGGGCGACATTGACTGTCGCCTGGGCGACATTGACTGTCGCCTGGGCGACAGTGACTGTCGCCTGGGCGACATCTCCTCTTCATTTTTGCCATCCGAAACTTCTCCAGACTGTAGATAGAGTCGTTCTCATCTCCGAAATGTGGTGGCACATTCCGTAACTCTTCCTGTATTGAAAGTTATGACCATTTTAAGATCAGCACACAAAACTCATCCAACCTGAGACTTGTCATTCTCGGATCATGCCCATGAACGAGGACTTGTCTCCTCATTGAACCTATACAACCTGACCACTATAAACACACAAAATACTAGATCAAATACAACACGGTATTTGTTATTCTCAAACCAAGAGATGCAGAAAGCAAGCTCCAACAATCTCCCCCTTTTGATAATAACAAATACCCATATGAGAAATTAGTGAGTTTATAGATAAGTGCGATAAAAGATATGCATGAATAAAAGGTTTACTGCGTGACAGATTTTACTCCCCCTAAATATATATGTCACTAGATTTCTCATTTTATTCTTCCCCTTTTGTTATTACCAAAAGTGGGTTGTCATGATCGAGCAATAGACGCTTTCCATGAAAACTTTTTAATATACTCCCCCTAAATTGTATTCTCCCCCTAAATGTATGCTCCCCCTAAATGTTATAATTAATTGCAATGGTGCTTTATTTAATTATTCTCCCCTTAATCTTCTAGATTTCTTGAATTAATCTCCCCCTTTTGGTATTATCAAAAGAAGGTGGGGTGAGGGTAGTAAGGAGGCATTTAAATAACAAAGCATGATCGAGCTTTTAAATATATGAAATGCTAAAGAGTTGAAGCATAGTATATAAAAGAGATTTCAAATAAAAAGATAAGAGTTGTAAGCAAGCGGAAGATTATAAGAAACATCCTTTTTGTAAGCATGAAAAGCATAAGTAAAAATATGAGTTTTAGTTCAAAATTGAAGGATGTTTTAACCTTTTTGAAATCTCAAAGTTTTTCATAAAGATACCAAGCATGAAATGAACATATTAAAGAGAGATTATACTACAATGTTACTTAATTTTAAGTTCAAGAGATACCAAAACATTGTAGAGATCATGATAGGTTATCTAGTGCATTTTTATATAAAGAGTAGTATAGATAAAGCATTAGAATCCAATATTTATGAGAAGAAGTGTTATGAAAGATAATGATGTGCACATAAGTGTATTTTGGGCAATGTTAACAATTGATTTAAATCATCAAAATACAAGACATATGTAAAGTAAAGTGCACAATAAAACATAAGTAAATTACTTTCACACACTTTTAATGCACATAATTTAAATTTTTTTTTAACAAAGTGGTGTAATAACTAAGGTTTGCACAAGCCACTTTACTATTCTTTCCAAGGTGCTCAACCTCACAATGCTTATGAAGACTTATCAGGAGGTTCAAGTAGTGCTTGGTGGAGTTATATTTGTCTACATATATATATTTTTTTGTTCACATTTGTGAGACAACATTCTCCGAATACACTTGTTTTGCAAACCCAAATTTTTTTAACTTTTAACCACTTTTCTAAATTTCATAAGTGCAATTCAAATGTAGTGTAGGTAAAAAACTTATGCAAGTTTTAATTCATTGTACAAATACAATACACAAGCAAGCATTTTAGATTTAGACACACATGTTGATTACCAAAATAAGTGAGTGAAATATATCATTATCAATCATAAAACATTTACTCATACTTAGAGGCGTGCTAAGCTTGGTTCTACACATTTTTCAATACAATTGATGCACTTAAATAGATATATCAAAGCATGATAATCAAAACAATGTTCATAGAAATTTCAAGAAATAAATTTTAACATTGTAAATAATTCTAAATAATAGAATTCATACATGCTTGATATTGGCAATAAAGATCATACAGTTTTGTTTTTAAGTTTAATCATTTTTTTTAAATCAAATAAAAACAGAAAATCACAAAAACATATTTTTGTAATTTTTGAATTTTGAATTTTTGTAGTAGATTTTTCATAATAAAAAAAATAAATAACAAAAACATATTTTTGTATATTTTTTTAATTTTAAACTTTTGTAGTTGATTTTTCATAATATGATTAAAAACACAAATAGCAAAAAAAATTTTGTATTTTTGAATTTTGATCTTTTGTAGTTGATTTTTCATAATATAAATAAAACAAAAATAACAAAAGTCAGAAATACAACAAATAAGTAGAAAATATGAACCAACATATTTTTATGGATTTTCAGAAATTTTAAAAATCAGAAAATTCCAACACCCACGCTAGCGCCGGCGCTAGCGCTAGCGCTGGAAACAGTACTCGATTTTTTGAGAATTTTAAAAATCTGATTTTTTATTTTGATTAAGTGTCCTTAGAGTAGTTCAATGCTGAAATTTCAGAATTTTCAGAGATGTCTTGATTGCTCACATTTGCATAAAACTTTAGCTTTTTCAAATACATGTATTTTACAAAAACATTTAAGCTCAAAAAGATAAATTATGCAAACACATGAGGACATTTTTATTAAACAACCCAAAATATGCATGATTTAAGTGATAAGTAAATAAAATGTTCATACAGTACGTAATATAGGTATGTCCTAAGATTAGAAACTACCCCGACTAAATGTCTACACCCTAGCCCCGTACTAAGTGACGGATGGGCATGAGGAGCTGCACGCATGCCGTAGGTTGGGGTGTTAGTCTCATATGCACACACTAGAGAACACTCAACCTAACACTCTTTCCCCCCAGTGCCTCGCAAGGCCCCACTGGAACCCTCCCTGGTTAAGGACAAGACATGACTTAGAGGTTAGGTCTCTAATGCATACAACCCTACGCCCCCGCTATTGTGAGATATAAAGTCATAGGTGAAATAATCTTTTGGACAACCTATGCTTTTAAATCTAAGGGTTGATATAAAAACTATGGGTTTTGTTTAATGTGATGAGTTATATAAATCCGCATTGCTTTTCTACTTTTTATGAGATGACAAAATGAGATAACTAGCACAATTACTAATATTCAATAAGTGACAATGCTAGTATGATGAGTTTTGGGTTTCATGTCATGTTATAAGATTACTATTAATATTGCATGTATTTCAAAATAGAATTTCAAATTATAGATCTAGAATGGAGTGATGATTTAGTTTGATTTATACTTTCATTACAAAGTTGATTCTAGAGTCTACAAATGTGAGAGATACATGCAATCACTAGCAAAGCAAATCAATACATCAAATAATGTAAAGAAAACATTATTCATAATTTTTATCATAAGATTCATAATTCCTATTATCGATTTGAGATATGTCTTGATAGAACATGAATTATGATTTATGATTATAGACAAATTGGCATAGAATATATCTCAGATCATCATGATGTATGTAAATTCTAATTCTTCTAGACTTGTGATATAGTGATATAGTGATCTTCTTTGAATAAGCATGTTTGATTTTTAAGCCTAGAAATGATGATCATGTAAACATATTAAAGACAAAGATCACATATAGAATGTTTTGAAATTTATAATAAAATTTGCATTCAATAATTGAATCTATTGATCTTTGGTTTTGCATGATAATATATGATTTATGATATAATATTCATATATACATTCTAATGATTAATCCATAAACTATGTGTTTGTTGGAATTTTAATATTATATATAATTTCAAATCACATAGTTATCATGAAAGTTGAATAACATTGTAAGTGTTCTACCCAGCATAAATATATAAGCATAGACCAAGAAGCAATGCTAGGATGATGAGTTTGAATGCAATGTTATTACATAGGATTAATGGAGATTATGTTGCATGAAATATGAGAAGTTTTCAAATTAATTTTCTTTAGACCTAGAATGAAATGATTAAACTTTTGATTTGATCTTAATGATACAAGATGATTCTAAGGTCTAAGTTACATGCAAACATAGGTGACACACATCACACACATAATATAAAATATGAAACAATTATTCTAAGGATAGCGTGTGATGAAAAAATTCATAAACACAGAAATTTTCAAATCAAGCAAACTAAGATAGCTTTTAAAAACGGAGTTGTAATTGGGAAAGTTAACAGCACCAAGAGAACTCAAATGAACAAGCCTAGATTGCCATTGGATGGAGATTTTTGTGCTCTTTCCAAAAATATATTAAACGCAAAAATCAGGCGAGCGGATCAAACGATATGGATGTTTGAAGTTTTGATCGTAAACTCGCATTTTTGAAAGATTTAAACATGTGTTTAGATGAATTTTTGTTTTCAATTTTTCTAGATAATATTCTTCATTATAAGGGCTATCATATGCAGCAAATAAAATAGAAGATTATCATAACATTGCGCATTTTAATTTTTAGCTTAAGCCCTTTAATAAACCATTTAAATCCATTTAAAAAAAAATTTCATTAGTCTTAAAAAAAAAATTTCAATATTCAAATGATAATGTTAATTCAAGACATAGATGGATAAAGGATTTAAAAAGGATAAAGAACAATCAAAGATGAGATATAGATCACTTTGAAAAATATATGACTTAATGTTATATGTTAGGCTTAAAATGTAAAAGTCATATTTCATAATATATCTAAGTGACCTTAGCGTGTTGGCTCAACAATAAGAAAAACAAATAAAAGAAAAAGCAATTAAGCATATCATGAAGTAGAGTAATGATATTTCATATTTAATTTATTTCTACTTCATGCAATACGATAATTCTAATGAATAAGAGATTTAGGTATCCAAAGGGGACCAAGTGGGATGGTTCCTTTGGGTACCCAAATACATCGAGTAGGCTTTTGGAGAGAAAATGATGAATGGGCCTTTACAAGTGGAGTTAATGTTTCGTTTTTAATTTTGGGCCTCCATTCATACTTTGGTTGTTTTTCTTTTAAATTCATATTATGATTATATGACATCTTTACATGATTATATTTGTTTGAAAAATAATTCATTTGTGATTTATGTTTATTCAAATTATTTTTCAAAATAGATTGATGATGATAATCATAATGAATTTTATTATATGGATTCTTTGAAAGTTTATAAGAGTGATTGTCTTTCTTTAGAAGTGATTGTTGAAAGAGTGGGTTACAATATGTTTTAAAAGATTGATTCTTATTTTGATGATTTTCATTTCCACTCTTTCTTATAGACATACTCTTATAATATGAAGGATTATATTTTATAGTTTGATTTTCATGAAAAGGAGTTTTTAAATTTGAGTCATGATTGAAAATATATTGAGACTTATAATAATGACTCTTAAGAATTTTGTGAGGATCATAATTCTTTTTGAAACTAAACTCCTTTTGATTTAAAGTATGAAAATGATCCTTTTTAGAAATGATTTTGTAAGTTAATTTATCCTTGTTATTCAAAATCTTATGATGAAATTCCTTACATGACATTTGAAATTTTTCAACAAAAGATTTTAATTGTATTAACTTGCAAGATAAAACATAATTTTCAATTATCAATTTTTCATTATGCCTTTTAGAAATTAAGAGCCCTTTTTCAATTTCCTTGAATTTTTCTTTTAATAAATTGCAATTAAGACAAGGAATAGGAATTTTAACTAAAGAGCGCGAAAGAGAATTTAACACATCAATATTTGATTCTACGTTATCGTTTGCTTTTAAAGATTTATTTTCTAAACGTAATTTTGAATTAGCAAATTTTAACTTTAAAATTTTGCGTTTAGCAATTTTAAGCATACGAGATGTAGAAATAGAATTTTTTACAAAAAGAGAAGATTTAGATTTTCTTACCTTGCAATAGTTTCCGTCTTCTCTTTTGCTTGATGTGTTGCCATCAACTGAGTCCAATATTGTGACGTTGTCTTCTTCATCTTCCTCTTCCAAACAAGAGTGTCCATCATCCTTTCCGCTTGATGAGCATTCTATGGATCCATCCTTTGTGTAGCTCTCTTGAATATTTGCATAGGCTTGCATATTTTCCGGTTCTTGTGAATGTTTCGTACCTGTAGAAGGAGAATCATAAGTTCTTTCAAGAAAACTCCAAATTTCATATGCGGTAGGTAAAGTATAAATAAGTTTGAAAATATTTTGGTCTAACGCACAAAATATACTATTCATAGATTTTGCATTTAAAATAATTTCGTTTCTAGTTAGTACGCTAGATGGCTTTTTAATAGTAATATTCCAAACTTTTCCATCTAAGGCCTTAAGAAAATTTTTCATTAATATTTTCCACCCATTATAATTTTCACCCATAAATAATGGTGGTGATAATACTTTTTCATTTATATTAAAATTTTCCCCACTAGTAGAAGCGAGATCATGATCAAGAGGCGCCATTATTCCCGGTTGTTAAGCCGATTTGGAATAACCTTCCTCTGATACCAATTGTTGGATCTTACGGCGCCCTTAGAGGGGGGTGAATAAGGGAATAAAATTCTTTCTATAATTTTCAAGATAATTACTAAATTGTTTTATAATGAAGGAGATTGAAATAAACAATTTAGATTTAGAATTGAAAACTTAGAACACAATATAATAGAGATTACGCCAAATGATACAAATCAAGTAAACACAAAAGAGACATGATTATATATATGAAAAAGTGTTTACATAAATTTGATTTCTATATCGCTAGAAATCGGAGGCGTACAAATGTAAATTTCTTTTTGTTTACCAATCCTTCTCCCAAGGATCGGAAGGCTATCACTTGTCTCTCCCTAGACCAAGCCCAAGCCTATCCTCTAGATCTTCCCAAGATCTAGACGTAGCACACAAGGCCATGATTTCCCACCAAGCCACGCAAGGACTTGGACGCTCCGCACAAGGAAGCGATTTTCCCCTAAGCTACGCAAGGACTTAGACGCTCCGCACAAGGAAGCGATTTTCCCTACCAATACAAAGTAAAATGTATATAAATGAAAATACAAGATAAAATAAGAACTCCCTAGAAATTCAGATCTCTGAAAGGAAGGTTGAAGCCTCGAGATGATCCTTGATGTAGAAGCGCGTCCGATCTCGTCTTCAATTTCAAACCTTCTCAGCATAAATGAGAGTTCATGAGGTTCTGGAGCTCTCTGGATGGAATGCACTCAGGAAGGGACTTAGAATCTTTAGTGGTTGTAATGCACGAACACAATGTGTCAATTTATAGAAAATCGCTGTCGGAAATTCCGACAGTGACTGTCGGAATTTTCCGACAGCGCAAAACTGCGGGTCGTGGTGCTGTCGTGGGCAGTTGTTGTAACCTCCGAGCTGTCGCCTGGGCGACATCAATGTCGGATTTCCGACATCTCAAAACTGCTTTTCGTCGAGCTGTCGTGGGGGAAAGTAGTTGTAACTTCTCTGCTGTCGCCTGAGCGACATTGACTGTCGCCTGGGCGACATTGACTGTCGCTTGGGCGACAGTGACTGTCGCCTGGGCGACATCTCCTCTTCATTTTTGCCATCCGAAACTTCTCCAGACTGTAGATAGAGTCGTTCTCATCTCCGAAATGGGGTGGCACATTCCGTAACTCTTCCTGGATTGAAAGTTATGGCCATTTTAAGATCAGCACACAAAACTCATCCAACCTGAGACTTGTCGTTCTCGGATCATGCCCATGAACGAGGACTTGTCTCCTCATTGAACCTATACAACCTGGCCACTATAAACACACAAAAGACTAGATCAAATACAACACGGTATTTGTTATTCTCAAACCAAGAGATGCAGAAAGCAAGCTCCAACAATTATTCGAATGGCGCTCGACGAAAGCACATCCCTTCGTCGAACGACGATCGACGAACTCAGCCCAGTTCGTCGAACAGTAGATATACAAAAAATTTGCAGAATTCTTTTTCCTCACATACTTACAATCCTTTCACTGAATGGATAATTCCTCCAAGGAGATATCATCCAAAAGGTTATAAGGATCAGCCTGAAATGTCTTTTATTTCAGAGTTTTGTGGTAATACAAAAGGACCCAAGGTTGTCTGGGTCAAGAACAAATAGATTGTTTTTTCTGTTTTTACAGGTACACAGCTATCCAAGAATAGAAGAACAATGGTACTTGGACAGTAGATGCTCAAAGCATATGACAGGAAACAAGGACAATCTGAACAACTACAAGGCAAAGCTTGGACCAAAAGTGATATTTGGAGACTCCAACTATGGACAAACAAAAGGATATGGAAAAGTCAAGGTTGGAGAAGTCACCTTCAAAGAGGTAGCTTATGTCAAGGGACTGAAGCACAACCTCATCAGCATAAGCCAATTATGTGATGAAGGGTATCAGGTAACTGTTAACAAATCAAAATGCCTTATTAATTCTTCTGATAATATTACTGTTTTATCAGGTATTAGGCAAGGTAATATCAATTTAGTAAACTTCAACTCATCTAAATCAAAAATCTGTTTATTTAATCAATTAAGCAAACCTAGTGAACTTTGGCATAAGAGATTAAGACATGTAAATCTTAGGACCATTGCTAAATTATCTAAGGACAATCTTGTTAGAGGATTACCTTTATGTTCATACAAGAAAGAAGGTCTTTGCAGGGCATGTCAACTAGGCAAGCAAACTAAAAATAGTTGTAAATCATTATCTAAAAGTGATTCACCTAGAATCTTATACTTGCTACATATGGGCCTCTTTGGACCAATAGCAACAAAGAGTTTAGGGGGGAAGTCATACACTCTAGTTATTGTAGATGACTTCTCTAGATTCACTTGGGTGTTCTTTTTGAGAGAAAAGTCAGATAACTTTAAAGTTCTTACATACTTTCTTAAGAGCATTCAAATTGAGTACTCTACTGTAGTTGCATTGATCAGAAGTGATCATTGCACTAAGTTTGAGTCTCTTCTCACGCAAAAATTCTGTGAGAAGGAAGGTATCAGGCATTGCTTCTCAGCTCCTAGAACTCCTCAACAAAATGGGGTAGTTGAAAGGAAGAATAAAACCCTAATTGAATCAGCAAGAACATTACTTGCAGATACTAATTTGCCCCTATCTTTTTGGGCAGAGGCTGTTAGCACAGCAAATTATGTGCTGAACAGGAGTTTGATACATAAACTTAAGGGTAAGACTCCTTATGAGTTACTTAAAGGGAAGAAACCTAAAGTTAACTATTTTAGAACATTTGGTTGTAAATGTTTTGTTCACAATAATGATAAAAAATACCTTAGGAAATTTGAACCAAAATCTGAAGAAGGAATTTTCTTAGGCTATTCATTAATCAGCAAAGCATATAGGATATTTAACAAATACTCTTTCAAAATTGAAGAATCTATGCATGTTTTTTTTGATGAAACTAACACGTTTTACAAGGAGAAGAATTCTTCTACCAAAGAAAACCTACAGGTAACTACACTCTGTGAGCAGCTAGATCAATTAGATCTAAAGAAAGAAGAATCTTTACTTCCATCAACACAAAATCTTGAAGATAGTGAAGATGAAGATCATCCAGATCTTGCTGACAGCATAAATCAAGTGATAGCTGAACAAATTCCCCAAATGGATATCACTGCTGAACCAACTCCAACTGTTGACCACATCACAGTTAGAGATCATCCAATATCACAAGTGATTGATGATATTTCAGCAGGTGTTCAAACAAGGCATCAACTACATCAAAATCAGATGCACACCTATTTCCTACACAAGTTGAACCTCAATCCATAAAAGATGCAGAACAAGATCCAAACTGGATTCTTGCAATGCAAGAGGAACTCAACTAATTTGAAAGGAACAAGGTTTGGGATTTAGTTCCAAGACCAAAGGGCCATCCAGTCATTGGCACTAAATGGGTCTTCAGGAACAAGCTTGATGATCAAAGCAATATAGTGAGAAACAAAGCAAGATTGGTAGCTCAAGGATATTCACAGGAAGAAGACATAGACTATGATCAGACCTTTGCTTCTGTTGCAAGACTTGAAGCTATAAGGATCTTTTTGGCCTTTGCTGCATACAAGAAGTTCAAGGTTTATCAAATGGATGTAAAGAGTGCATTTCTCAATGGAGACATTAAAGAAGAAGTCTATGTGGAACAACCACCAGGTTTCATCTCTCCAACTCACTCCTCCTATGTATTTAAGCTTAATAAAGCTCTATATGGTCTCAAACAAGCTCCCAGAGCATGGTATGAGACGTTAGCTAATTTTTTTTTGGAAAACAAGTTCTGTAGAGGCATAGTAGATAAAACCATATTTTTCAAGATACATAAAAATCAAACTTTACTAGTTCAAATATATGTAGATGATATTATCTTTGGCTCTACTGATTCAAATTTGTGCAAAAGATTTTCCAATCTAATGTAATCTAAATTTGAAATGAGTAGTATGGGTGAACTATCATACTTCCTTGGTCTTCAAGTGAAGCAAACTCCAAATGGAATCTTCATATCCCAATCTAAGTATGCTAAGGAATTAGTGAAAAGATTTGGTATGTCTGATTCTTCCACCATGAAAACACTCATGCCCTCTAATGTTGTTGTTGATACTGATGAATCAGGGAAACCTGTTGATCAGAAAGTATATAGAGCAATTGTTGGCTCACTACTTTATTTAACAGCAAGTAGGCCTGATATAATGTTTGCTACTTGTATTTGTGCTAGGTTTTAAGTTAACCCCAAAGAATCTCACCTAATTTTATTAAAAAGAATTTTGAGATATATAAATGGTTGCCCTAATCTAGGACTTTGGTATCCAACAACATCTGAATTTGAATTATCTAGATTCTCAGATTCAGATTATGCTGGATGCAGAGTAGACAGGAAAAGCACATCAGGAACTTGCCAGTTTCTTGGTGATAGACTTGTGTCCTGGTTTTGTATGAAACAAATATCTGTGTCCACATCAACAGCTAAAGCTGAATATATAGCTGCAGACAGTTGCTGCTCACAGATATTGTGGATACAAAATCAGCTCCTAGACTATGGTGTCAACTTAAATAATTCAATAATATTTTGTGACAATACTAGTGCAATATCTATAGCACAAAATCCAGTACTCCATAGTAGGACTAAAAACATAGATATTAGGCACCACTTTATCAGAGATAATGTGAATAAAAATAAAATTTGCCTACAATTCATCTCAACTGATTTGCAAAGAGCTGGCATTTTCACCAAACCCTTGGATGAAAAGAAACATATTTTCTTTATAAATCAGTTGGGAATGATAGATGGAGACTCAATCTAATAAAAAAAATTAAATTTTCTATTTATCCCCTCATTTCGTCGAACGGAGAACGATGAAATGCTATCTTTCGTCGAACGGAGATCGACGATACTTAATAAGTCAGGATCGACAAAGACAAGCGCGATCGTCGAACTGAGATCGACGAAAACCATTGTTTCGTCGAACGCAGTCAGACGAAGCCCTAAGTCTTTTCGACTTCTGATTCTATTAGGTTTAGCCGAATCCTGCTCTACGAAAGTGTGCGCCCTTCTCCGATCTCTCTATATAATCAAAGTTTTCATATTATTTTATTCTTGCGCCTACAGAAATCTTTTTCCCTCCAGTTCCCTTTGCACTTGATCGCTCTCTCCTTTGCAGGAACAAATGGCGATTTCGCAAGCAGTGCTTTCCTCTATGAAGTTCGACGCTGGATTCGACATCGATTTCAAATCCTTCGAGCATTCTGACCAAGTTTTCCTGGATATTCTTCACTTGTTTGAAGAACAACAACTAAAGAAGATGATGACCACAAGAATTAAACTACTAGTGGCTGAAACTAAGGAATGGGCTTATACAGTAAAGCCAAAGAATGATGCACTATCAGGAACAATAGCAGGAAATCAGGTTATTCTAACCCCAGAAATATTATCTGAAGTTTTTGGTTTTGTGAATGGAAATGAAGATTTGGATATATCTTCTGGTGAATTTGATGAAGCTTTAGTTAAAATGGGTCACTCCTCTGGAACCCTAATCACCTTCTAAAGAAGAACCTGTCTATTGAATACAAGTTCTTAGCAGATGTTGTTGGAAAGGTCTTGTTGGGTAAGACCTCTGCTCATGATTACATCACCAGGCACCAATTCCTTGTGATGGTGGCCTTAGTTGAAAGGAAACAAATCAATTGGGGATTGATTCTGTTTGAATAAATCAGGAAGAAAGTGAGCAAGGCCAGTGTTGGCTATGGTAGAGTTTTGGGGATTGTCCTTCAGGAAAGGCATCCAAATCTTCTGGTCAATCCAAAGATCTTTATTAATGCCAGTAAAAGGTTGTCCTCAGCCTTGTTAGGGTTATCCCTAAAAGGACTCCTAGAGCAGAACCATCAGATATAGCTTCAGAAGGCACAAGGACAGTGCAAGTCACTCCCCCAACCCTTCCAGAAGTTTCTCCTGCTATTTCTCCTCCTCCTCTCCCTTCTCCACCTATCATTTCTTTTGAAGAAATTCCTCCTCCCAACTCTCCTATTATCCCTTCATCTTCATTGCCATCTTCTCCTATTCTTCAGACTCACACATCTGAAGAACCTTCATCTCTCAATGATATTCACTCTCCCATCCACATTGATTCTAATTCACCAACCCTACCTCAATCACCCATTATCCATCAAAATATCTCTCCACCTCAGTCCCCAATCCATATTGAAGCTCAGTTATCTATCCCTCACTCACCCATTCATCCACCTCAATCATCTTTTCAACCACAACCACCTATCAACCCTCATTGCCCTATTCACTCTCATACACCCATAGCACAAGCTACCAACATTGCTTTCCCATACACCATCCCATCCTCTTCCAACTAATCCAGATCTTGTCTATGTTGATTTTAAATCTGTTTCTGATCAGATCTATCATCACATTGCTCCAAGACTAAATGACCTCTTGGATGCAATAATTGCTCCAGTTCTTCAAGCTCTTGCTGATCTGTCTGCCAAAATAACTTCCTTCCCTTCACCCTCCTTATCTGTCCCTTCTTCAAGGGGCCTAGCCTCAGGATATCCTGAAACTAGGCAGGGGGAGATGCCTGATGAAGAAGCTCTAGATCTCACAGTCTTCAGTACAGATTCAGTTCAAGCAGATGCAGTTGTTGAAATTAGTGATACAGTAATGATAGATACAGCTATTCCAGCAGTAGAAGAAGTAAATAAGATTTCTATTAATCCCTCTATAGATATTATTTATTTGCTTTCCAAATTTAATACAATTTTCTCATACTTGCCAAAGCCTTAAGGCTATTCAAAGGAAATTATTCCTTATACTGCCCCTGTAAATAAAGATACCTTGAAAGAAATTTTGAAAAGCTTTGAAGCTCCAGCTTCTGTTCAGTCAGTTGAATCCTTGACAGTAGCAGAAGAAGTTGTTGTGATGAATTCACCTCCAACATTTGTATATGATGATTCTCCAATCCCAGACTTTGATGAAATGGATGCTGAACAAGATGTTGATGCTGATCAAGTTGCTGATAAAGCTCTAAAAGCTATTGATGATTTATATGACTTACCTTAATCTTCTGACTCTGGTGATGATGACAATGGTTCTGATGACAGATCATCTAAGAAGAGAAAAGCTAAGCTCAAGTCAAAGGCTGCTCCTAAGCCTCCCAATCCAAACAATGACATTCCATATTATATTCTGCATAACATCACTCTCACCAAGGACTCTCCAGCTTGGATGAGGATCTCAAGAAATTAAGCAAACATGAGAAAGAAAATGAAGAAGACTGGTTACTACTCTGACAAACCTGTCAAGTATAACCATCATCCTCCTCCTCCTCCTCCAGCAGCAGGTGTAGCTGGATCAGCTAAATTCTCTTCTTCCTCTTCAAGATACTCTTCCCAGCAGTCCAAGAGACCAACTAGTTCAAGAGGTTCTCAAAGTCATAGGTCTTCAAGACCTCCCTCAGGCTCCTCAAGATTAGCATCTTCAGAATACAAACTTCATATCTCTGATGGTACAACTCACAAAAACAGAAACCCTCAAAATCTCTCTTATGCTCAAGACAATATCTCTGAGAACAGCCCTTCTCTTCCCAATCCTGAAGAAGAAAGGATATCACAAATGGCAAGATTCCAAGAATCTGTTGCGATAGCCAAGATTAATAAAGCTAAAGCAGGAGGTAAAGATTTTTCTCAATTTACCACTATGTCAGATTACAGAAAGAAAGAATTTGAAAAATACAAATCCAAAAATGTATTCAATGCTGAAGAATACTTAGAAAATCACCCAGAAGCAGTGGTTCCTCAAGCCAAATCTCAAACCACTCTGGGAGCTCAGGATCTGTACATGAGTAAGAAAGAATCTGAAAACCCCAACAGACAAATCATCTTCAAGCCTCCATCAACAAAGAAATAAAAGGTTTTGATCTATTTGTTTTTGGTTGACATTTCTATTTTATTGAAATATTGTCAAACTCAGAGCACTTCTTATTTCATCTGCTGAAATGGTTTCTCATTCTGTCAGATATATTTTATGCTCTGCTGTTTTTCTGCTGTTTATTATTTGAAATTTGTCAAATAGTATCCTAACCCAAATAGGGGGAGATTGTTGGAACAGCCCTATAACTGATTTGGGCTAGGATTACTATATGTTGACTAGGATCAAGTTGACCCCCATTGTATAGTCTAAGAGTCATAGTTTTAGGCTGATAAGATAGCTAGAACTTAGAATTTCTCTAAGTTTCTGCGTTCGACGAACTCAACACTGGGTTCGACGAACTGTTCTCTACGTTCGACGAATGGCCATCTCTCTGCGTTCGACGAACGTCTTGCTCCAGTCTCAGCGGTCGACGATCTTCAAGACTCAGCGGCTCAGCGTCTCAGCGGTCGACGATCTCGTCTCAGCGGTCGACGATCTCGTCTCAGCGGTCGACGATCTCATCTCAGCGGTCGACGATCCCATCTTAGCGGTCGACAAAACCCAGCCGTCTCAGCGGTCGACGATCCCGTCTTAGCGGTCGACGATTTTGCTCAGATCAACGGTCGACGAATCTGGGTTTGACGAAATTTATTGAGATCGACAAATTTTACTCAGATCGAAGAATTCTTATTTAAGTTCAGAAAGTTTCAGATAGGTCATATCATTTCTTTCTCTGAACTCAGATCGACTACAGCAACGGATCTATTACATCAGATAAGTAAGGATAATATATTTTCTTTATTATTTAAAGATTATAGCCGTTGGCATTTCTTGGAAAAGGACATATCCATAGAAAAGGAAAAAGGTAAACGACGCAGCAGATTTGTGTTTTCAAAATATCTCTTCAGATATATTTATTCCTTAATATAAGGGATTTGCAATTAATGTCTGTCAGAGATTTAAAAAAGAAAAACAGGAGAAAGATATACAACAGATTATTCTTCTATAGTTAGACTTGATAAGAAAGATACAGACATAGAGAATATCAGAACTTCTGTCAAGAAAAACATAATTCAGTAAAGAAAAAGAAAAGTTCATCTTCCTCTAGCAGCATCTCATTCTCTGATCTCAGACTTTCTGCTGCAAGTTTCAAATCTTCTATAGAGCAACAAGAATCTGAGGAACATCTGTCTCTCAGATTCATCAACTTATCAAGGAAGATAATTTGATTCAAGAGAAAGCTCCATCCTCAAGCTGTCAATTATTTCAATTAAATAGGGGGAGCTTTACACCATCAACATCCACTAGAGTCTTCTCTCAGATTGTTGACAGAGAAGAACATTCTAACCTCTTTTATTCCATCTTGTACATGGTTAAAACTCCCTTCAAAAGTTTACCTTTTGGTGGCAAGACACCTGATCAAAAAATCCTATTGGTTTTGAGCACCTGATCAAAAGCTCTGTGGTGTGTGGACACCTGATAAAAACCCCTTGGTGATAGGGCACCTGATCAAAAACCTAGTGGATCCTACCAAGTGTGGTAGAAGAGTAGACGTACCCAGGTTTATTGGGGAACTACTATAAAAATTCTTGTCTCTATGCTTGTGAATTTCTGTGTTGCTTGTGCTGTGCTGCTTTCTTTATTTAGTTTTATAACTCACTCTGCTATATATATATATCAGTATTTTTAATTCCGCAATAAAACTAAGGGAAAAGTTTTAATACTCTATTCACCCCCCCCCCCACTAGAGTAACATTAAGATCTAATCTCCACTTTCAATTGGCATCAGAGGTTTCAACTGATATCAATTGCTATTTCAGAAGACCGGGCATATTAGAAGTCAGTGTCCAAAATTTTTAAAGGAGCAAAAAGAAAAATGGGTTAAAGGAAAGGAGAAGAAGAAGGTCTTAAAAGTTGCAACATGGGATGACTCTTCCTCTGGGTGTTCAAGTGAATCAAGCTCAAGCGATGATGATGAGGCAAACTTGTGCCTTATGGGGAAAAGCAATGAATCAACCGACGACGAGTGCAGTGTCCAAAGCGACACTGAGGTAATCCCTTCTAACTATGATGATCTTTATTCTGAATACTTAAAAACTTGTAAATCTTTTGGGAAAAATTTAAAAGATCTCGATCTACTTAAAACTAAAAATAAAATCCTTTTAAAACAAAATAAAAACTTAAATAAGGAATTATTAGCCTTGAGAAAGGAGATGGAGTCTTTCCAAAAGAATGATGATCTATTGGCAAGGACTAGCGAGCTTGAAATTGATCTTTCTAACGCTCTCTCCAATATTGAATCACTCTCAAAACAAAAGAGAGACTTAGAAAGAAATTTGAAACTCTCACTTTCTAATGTTGAAAATGAAAAGAAAAACTTTGCAAATAGATGCGGAAATTTAGTTAGTGAAAATTTTGCATTAAAAGCTAAAATCCGTGACCTTAACTTAGCTATAGAAAAATTCGGTGTTGGCCAGAAAAGTCTTGATATGATTTTGGCCAACCAAAGGCATGGTAGTTCAAAAATTGGTCTAGGTTTTGTCTCTGCTAACTACCGCCCGACGGCAACTGCTAACGCTGGCGGTAGTAACAGAACTCATAATTCATCGAATAATCACAAATCTGGAATTTATTCTGCTGATTCCCCATCCTCCAGCAAGAGTCCACAACAAAAACTGAAAAAGGTCTCAACCCCTTTTGTGTTAAGTGCCAAGTGCCATCACTTCGGGCATACCTTGGACTCCTGCAGGATGAATGGTCGATGTACTGTCAAGCAAATCTGGGTGCCTAAGGTTTCCACCTATTCTATGAGAGGAACCACCTGGGTATCCGGATCTTTACTCTCATCTTCTTGTTAGGTATGTTGGCAGGCTAAGGAAAGGAAGACATGTGGTACTTGGACTCAGGGTGCTCCAAGAACATGACGGGCGATAAAGCAAAATTCCTTAGCCTCACTAAGAAGAAAGGAGGAATGGTGACATTTGGGGACAATGGAAAGGGAAGGCTTTTAGGCACCGGTACTGTGGGTAACAATTCTTTCACTCTTACTAATGTCTTATATGTAGAAGGTTTGAAACACAACTTGATTTCTATTAGTCAGCTTTGCGATAAAGGTCTAAATGTTTTATTTGAGTCTTCTACTGATTTATGCAAAATTATAGATCCTAAAACCAATAGTATTGTACTCACTGCACCACGAATTCACAATGTGTATCTAATTGCCTTTCATGATCTATCGCGTGCGTCTCTCAAATGTCTTATATCAAAAAATGAAGAACTTGAATTATGGCATAGGCGTCTCGGTCACTCTAGCATCAAGTTAATCTTAAAATTGTCAAAGAATAAACTCATTAAAGGTTTGACTATGCTAAATGGAAATCTATCTTCTTTATGCTCGTCATGCCAAAAAGGAAAATTTTCAAAAACATCGTTTAAGAGTAAAAAGGAAATATCCACTTCAAGACCCTTACAACTAATTCACATGGATCTTTTTGGACCTATTAGCACATGTAGTCTTGGTGGCAAAAAGTACACTTTTGTATTAATTGATGATTATTCTAGATTTACTTGGACCTTATTTCTCACCTCCAAATCTGATGCATTTTCTGAATTTACAAAGCTTTGCAATCGTATTCAAAATGAATTAGATCTAAAAATCAAGTGTGTACGATCGGATCATGGAGGGGAATTTGAAAACGATAGCTTCACCACCTTCTGTAATAATCTAGGTATTAAACACGAATTTTCTGCTCCACGCACCCCCCAACAAAATGGTGTGGTGGAGAGGAAAAATAGAACTCTTCAAGAACTTGCACGCACCATGCTATCCGAGTATGGGTTGCCTAGATATTTTTGGGCCGAAGCCGTAAATACATCATGTTATGTCATAAATCGTGTTATGCTTCGCCCTATTTTGAAATTAACTCCATATGAATTGTACTTTCAAAAGAAACCTAATGTATCGTATTTTCATGTCTTTGGTTGTAAATGTTTTATCCTAAACACCAAGGATGCATTAGCTAAATTTGATGAATAATGTGATGAAGGTATTTTTCTTGGTTACTCTTCCACTAGCAAAGCATATATAGTATATAATAAAAAATCTAAAAAGGTTGAAGAGTCTATTCATGTGAAGTTTGATGAACTTGTGCCTTGTGTAGATTCTACTTGTGCAGGAAATGAAGATGTACCTCTTTCACCATTGGAGCATGATGATGATGATCCACTTGGAGAAGAAAAAGAAGTAGAGACGGTGCAAGAGGAACTCGTGCCTCCTTCAAGAGATCATCCAAGGGAGCTTATAATTGGAGAACCATCAAGAGGGGTAACTACACGTTCTTCTTTTAATGAATCTTTTTCAAACTTATGCTTTGTTTCCGAAATAGAACCGAAAAATGTTTCCACCGCTTTGAATGATGAATTTTGGTTTATTGCTATGAATGACGAATTGAATCAATTTGAACGCAATAGGGTTTGGAAACTAGTTGAAAGACCATCTAATCACCCGGTTATCAGTGTCAAATGGATATTTAAAAATAAATTAGATGGAGAATCTAGAATAATTAGGAACAAAGCTCGATTAGTAGCATAAGGTTATACTCAAATCGAGGGGGGTAGATTTTGATGAAACATTTGCACCCGTTGCTCGCCTTGAATCGATTAGATTTTTTCTAGCTTTTGCGAGTTATAAGAAGTTTAAATTATTTCAAATGGATGTTAAAAGTGCTTTCTTAAATGTGATAATTAAAGAGGAAGTCTATGTCGAACAACCCCCCGACTTTATTAATGAACAATTTCCAAATCATGTATATAGATTAGAAAAAGCGCTTTATGGTCTAAAACAAGCACCCCATGCTTGGTATGAACGCTTAACTTCTTTTTTATTAAAGCACGGTTATAAAATGGGTAGTGCCGATAACACGCTCTTCATTAAGCATTTTGATAATGATTTGATTATTTTACAAATATATGTTGATGATATTATTTTTGGAGCCACTAATGAAGAGTTGTGTAATGAAGTTGTTTTAGTGATGCAAAATGAATTTGAGATGAATCTAGTGGGTGAACTAACATATTTTTTAGGATTTCAAATAACCCAAAGAAATGATGGAGTTTTTATATGTCAATCCAAATATGTCCATAATTTGCTAAAACGTTTTGGTTTTGAAAACTTGAAACAAGCTAGTACTCCAATGAGCGCATCACTAAAATTAGGAAAAGATGAAGCCGGAATTTCAATTGACCAAACGTTATATAGAGGAATGATTGGATCCCTATTATACCTTAGTGCATCTAGACCCGATATTATGTTTGTCGTATGTTTATGCGCTAGATTTCAAGCAAATCCAAAAGAATCTCATTTAAAAGCGGTGAAATGAATTTTTCGATATCTAATCGACACATCAAAATTAGGACTTTGGTATCCAAATAATGATTCTTTTCTCTTGCATGGGTATTCAGATTCTGATTATGCGGGTTGTTCATTAGATAGGAAAAGCACTAGTGGTACCTGTCACTTCTTAGGTCCTTCTCTAGTTGCATGGTCAAGTAGAAAACAAAATTCTGTTGCTCTCTCCACCACCGAGGCAGAATACATTGCACTAGGAAGTTGTTGTGCCCAAGCATTATGGATGACTCAAACCTTAGAAGACTTTGGTGTTCATTTAAATAATACTGAACTTAAGTGTGACAACAAGAGTGCTATTGACTTAACAAACAATCCCGTTCATCACTCACGATCTAAACACATAGATGTAAGACACCACTTCATTAGGGATCACATCAAAAAGGAACATGTTCATGTAAACTTCATTGGAACTGAATTGCAACTTGCAGACATCTTTACCAAGCCTCTACCCGATTCCCGATTTGCTTTACTTAGACTAGAACTAGGGGTCTTGGAAATTCATACTTAATCATGCAATACCCACATTTTTGTGACCACGCATATCTGATTTCTGTACTGAATCACATTGTCACTAATCTGCACAACTATATTCCTAAGAAAAATTCTGAAAAATTTCACGTTTTCCCAAAAATTTGAGTTCTGTCACTAACGCCCGGCGATAGCATAGTACCGCTGGCGTTAGTGGGTATTTTATGAATTTCCAGTTTCTTTTTCATTTTTTATTTCTCAGTTCCTGTTATTATCTTTTACAATTCTAAAATAAAAAAAAACTATAAAACAAATCAAAATCCAACCAAAAACATGCTTTGTGTTTCTATATATCAAAACCAACTACAAATTTGAAAAAACCAATTAAAACAAAAGCATGTTTTATATTTGTGTTTTTTTTTGAAAACCTAATTTTTTATAAAAACTGATGTGCTTTTCAATGTTTCAAGGATGATATGGTTTATCTTGCCTAGTTTAGAATACAATGTTTCATTCTCTATTTCAAGTATTTTAATAACATTGATTTGTATCATGCCTTGATCATTATCCTATGTGTGCTTTGAAATTGATTATAGAAATCATGTGTAGTATTGCATAGCATGCCTCTATGTATGAGTAAATGGTCTATATATTTGATAATGATTTATTCACTCACATCTTTGATAAACTACATATGAATTTAATCTACTCTTACATGATTGTGTAGTGTAACAACCTAATATTATTGTTATGCATGCTTAATTTTACCTACACCACAAGTAAAAATCTTTTTTTTCATGCACCTTTTTTTGAAGAAGTGTGTCTTTTAAAAAAAATCTTTTGTTTGCACATACAAGTGAATTCGGAGACCTTTGTCGTTAAGTAAAAATTCAAATGAATAATTGACAAAGATAACTCCACCAAGCACTACTCACCCTCCTGATAAGTCTTAATGAGCATTGTGAGGTTGATCACCTTGGAGAGAATTGTAAAGTGCCTTGTTGCAAACATTTTTTCTTTCACTACTTCTTCTTGTACACCGAATCACAAATAACTAAAATTCAAAATAATAATTGTGATTCCCCAAGCACTACTTTGCACCCTGAAAAGTTTTCATAAGCATTGTGTGTGCAGAGCACCTTGATAGTTGTACTATTTTTCTATGTGCATTGAACAATTTATATAGCTTTGTGGGTAGAAGTAACTCTAAAAATGTTTTTTCAATAACATTGTGTTTATTCCATTATACATGTCATGTGTTTTGATTAACTCATATGTATACTTTTATCAAAAGCACTATTTTGTACACATCATTATCACTTGTAAGCCTTCTACTCATGAGAATTGGAGTCTATTGCATATCTACATGTATTCTCTAAATTCTTAAGTAAATGCACTAGATAGCCTTGCATGATCATTATAATGTATAAGTGTACTTGGTTTCTCCATTTAGAACATTGTATTCTTCCATCTTGACTTGATATCTTGTATCATGCTTACATATTTTTTCCGCTACGCCATGAGAACTCTGTATTGCATACCTTTCAAAACTAGTATATGGCTATGTTACAACTGAAATTATTTTGTGTACTTAAAATGCTACAACATCTATTTTGTTATGTCTAAAATTCTTAATCATCTACTATGCTTCACAATTCCTATATAGATGTTCACTTCAAAAAAGTATTTCGTCATGCTTTCCACCTCTTTACTACTTGTACGCTCGATCATGAATACGTTGTCCCAACAAGTGGTTCCTTTATGACAATTTTTTTTTCATTCCAATATTTGTATTCTTCCTAAGCGTTTAACTCTTTACCATGTTCATTCCCTCTCTACACATTTATTGCACACATTAACGTTTGACTTTCTCTCCACCCTCTTTTGATAATACCAAAAGGAGGAGAATAAATTTGAAAGAAATTCACGTGTTTAGGGAGTCAAGTTCATATGAATTTTTATTGTAGGGGGAGCATTCATTTAGGGGGAGCACTTGCACATGTCTTAAATTTCATGCTTATCCTTTTTAAATAAACACAATTCTTATCTTTTGAACTATTTCTTTCTAAAGGAATTTGTTATTATCAAAAGGGGGAGTTTGTTGGAACATGCTTTCCGTATCTCTTGGTTTGACAATAACAAATCCTATTGTATTTGATCATACTTGCATTATGTTTATAATGTGCAGGATCTTCAACATTCAATCCCCAAAGGAGTGCGAAAAAGAAGGACGTCGAAGAGACATCAGGATGATTATATGTTGTTGTTCGACGAATTGGCGTTCGACAAAATGAAAGCTCCGTTCGACGAATTGGCGTTCGACAAAATGAAAGCTCCGTTCGACGAATTGGCGTTCGACAAAATGAAAGCTCCGTTTGACGATCTGCATGCTCTACCACGGCGCTCGACGAAATGTATGCTTTACCGTGGCGCGTTAGAACTACCGCTGGCGCTAGTGTTTGTTCGACGAAATGAAAGCTGCGCTCGACGAAATGTGAGGCCGGTTCGACGAAAATGCGCCCGACGAAAAGAGATGTGCGCTACCGCGGAGCGTTTGCACTACCGCTGGCGCTAGCATAAATGGAAACAATTGATAAGAAGGAAACAGTGGAGAAAAAGGAAAGTCGACAGGACGCTATTTTGGCAAGTACTATCGCGACGCGTTAAGGACTAACGCCCGACGGTAGCTTTTGGAAACCTCCCGTCTGCATGTAATTGAGGAGCTATTATGGAAGGAGATATTGGCTGAAGGAAGGATATCACGCTATCGCGGAGCGTTAGCGTTACCGCGGCGCGCTAGTTGGAGTTCAAAGTTTGGCGCTCAAACGTTGCCTAAACTGCCACGATCCATGTGCCTAATCATTGCCTAATGTGGCTAACGCGGGGAGGTAGTACTACCGCAGGCAGTAGCGGCTGATTCTATTTAAAGACGTGCGCTGCCTCCATTAATGCTTGTTGTTACAGAAGAAATTGGAGCCATATATTCAGAGCACTCGTGAGAGCTGTTGGATCGGTAGGCGCCCTTAGAGGGGGGGGGGGGGTGAATAAGGGTTTTTAAAAACTTATATTATATTTTGAAATACTTGCTTATGATTAGAGATCAAAATAGTGATTATAAATAAAGATCTAAATTGTTTTATAATAAAGGAGAGGATAATAAACAATTTAGAGAAATGAAAAATAAATCACTTTTATTACACAAAGAGAGACATGATTATTATTAATAAAATTGATTACAAAATTTTGATTTCAATGACGCTAGAAATCAAAGCGAAATATGAAAGACTCTTTTTATTTTCTATACCGACTCGTATCCCCACGAACTGGTTGGCTTCAGCCGATCCTTCCCCGGATACGGCCTCAAGCCGCTCTAGCCAACCCTTCCCCGGATATGGCCTCGAGCACCCCCTAGACCTACACCCGAGACCTAGTCGCCAACACGAGGCAAATTTCTGCCCTAAGTCCTACCCAGACCTAGTCGCCAACACGAGGTGAGTTCACTAAACGATTATAAGAAAAGATGTGAAATAAATAAACAACAATATAAGAACTCCCTATATGGATCTCTTGGAGAAGTAGACGAAGACCCGCGGAGTATGATCGTAGTTGATGCGGTCTTTCGTCACGATGATGAAGCGTGTTGAAATCTTCTCCACGGATCTCCTTAAGCCTTCATGGATTTGTGGGAGTATCACTCTGAACCTTCCTCTCTATGCTGTGGCACGAAGATCTGGAATTTTGGATCTCAAGAGGATAAAGAAGACGGAGCCAAGGGGTCCTTTTTATAGCCATAGCGCTAGCGCCTGCGCTAGTACTACCGCCGGCGCTATCCCATTTTAGGACATATTCTGCGCGGCAGAATCTTCAATCTGAGGAAACAATTCTCTCTTGCCTTCTGTGCTCTGTGCTACCGCCTGCGCTATCGGATACCGCCAGGTGCTATCTCTTTCTATATATGCTCCCGGAATTGCGCTTAAGCATTCTTTTCGTCGATCGAATTTTCGCCGAACGGAGTTCATCGAGCGGGCTTCATCATTCGTCGAGCAGAAATTCGTCGAACGTAAGTTCGTCGAACGCAAGATCTATTTCGTCGAACCCAGCTTCCGTTCTCAGTGGTTCCTTAGCGCTAGCGCCAGGCGCTAGGTGATACCGCCGGTGCTAGAAGGAGTGATGGATTTGAAGGCTCAAATTTGGGGGCAACCTTCTTATGGAATCCTAGAGTCATATGGACTTTGTTTTCCTGCACACTTAAACACACAAGATCAAATACAAATAGGTTTTGTTATTCTCAAACTTAGGAGATGCGGAAGACCTTGTTCCAACAAACTCCCCCTTTTGATAATAACAAAACCATTAATGATATATCAGAGCATTAATATATATAAGCATGATGAACCTTACTTGTGTGTGTGTGAGAGTGATGACTTAGAATAATTATCGGTTTTAGCATTTAGAATTGCTCCCCCTAAGTGAATGCTCCTTTAATATGTAAGCTATCATCTTAATTAATCATGCTAGTTTTCATTTGGATAGCGGATCTTATTTATCATGTTAGTTCTCCCCCTTTTGTTATTAGCAAAAGTGGGTAAGGAGACACCACTTAAAAGTTGATAGTAAGATAAATGCATGATCGAGCTTGTAGAGAGAAGGAAATGATAAGGAGTTTTAGAATACTTTTTATAAAAATAGATCCGAGTTTTTAGCTTAAAGATGAACAATCTAACATTTGTCAAGTACTCAATATTATCATGTTAGTTTTTCCTTTTTATATAAGAGTTTTAAGCATAAAAAAATGTAATGATTTCCAAGTAACTAAACTACCCAGACAATATGTCTACACCCTAGCCCCGTACTAAGTGATGGATGGGCATGAGGAGCTGCAAATATGTCGTAGGTTGGGGTGTTAATCCCATATGCAAACACTAGACAAAAACTTAACCTATCACTCTTTCCCCCCAGTGCCTCACAAGGCCCCACTGGAACCCTCCCCGGTTAAGGACAAGACATGACTAGAGATAAGGTTATCTAATGTATACAACCCTATGCCCCCGCTATGGTGAGATATGAAGTCATGGATAATAATTATTGGAAGCGTTTAAGCGTTTTAAATCAAATTATAATTTCATAGCCAATAGGTTTTAATATTTGAATTTTTAAAGAAAAGTTCACATAGCTAATCCATTAATGAATCAGACTTTTAGTATTACAATATTTTCATAGAAATAAATCAGAGTTTTTAGCAAAAAAAAAATATTCATGTTTAGAGTAACCAATATAAAGTTTACCATGCAAGTCTACCACTTGTTGAAAGAAAGGAATTTTAAGACTCAAGTGCTGATGCACACAAAATAAAAACTTTAAGTAAGCATGAAAGCGCAAGGTAAAACAATTATATGGTTATGATGCGAAAGACTTATCGAAATACAAGAAACATCTTATTGTAATCAATGGTGATCCATAAAAAGATATATGAGTTAAGTTTCATAAAGAAGATATTTTTGTAAATCATTGTTCAATTAAAATCTTTAAGTCTAACAATAAAGTAACCAAGCATGAAATAATGTTATCAACAAGAGATTACTACAATGTTATTTTAATTCACAAATTCAAAACATACCAAACATTGTAGAAAGCATGCTAGGTTATCTAGTGCATTTCATAAATAAAGAGTAGTATAGAATTAGCATTAGGATCCAATACTCATGAGAAGAAGTGTTATGGAAGATAATGATGTGCACATAAGTATATTTTTGAGTAGAGTAAATAAATGTTTTAATCAACAATACAAGAGATATGTAAAGTAAGAGCACAATAAAACACAAATAATTTCACTTCCACACACTTCAATGCACAAAAAATGTACAACTACCAAGGTGCTTTGCACACACAATGCTCATTAAGACTTATCAGGGTGCAAAGCAGTGCTTGGGGGATCACATATTTTATTTTTAATGTTGAGACTAGTGATCCGGTGTACTTAAGAGTAAGTGGTTTTTATTTGAAAGAAAGATTTGATTTGCAAAAGATACTTTACTATTCTTTCCAAGGTGCTCAACCTCACAACGCTTATTAAGACTTATCAGGAGGTTCAAGTAGTGCTTGGTGGAGTTATCTTTGTCACTTTATTTTATGATTTTTGTTTTGTACAAAGTTCTCCGAATACACTTGTTTTGCAAACCAATATAATTTATGAAAACATAACCACTTTTCTTGACTTTTAAAAGTGTAAATAAAAGTAGTGTAGGTAAGATACTCGTGCAATTTTAATTCATTGTACTAATACAAAACATACACAAGCATTCTTAGATTAAACACATATGTAGACAATGCCAAAATAAGTGAGCGAATAAAAATCATTATCAAACATAAAACATTTACTCATACTTAGAGGCATGCTAAACTTAGTTCTACACAACTTTTACAATATAATTGATGCACATATTAATAGATATATCAAAGCATGATGAAAACAATATTCAAAGTAGTTTGAAAAGATAAATTGCAACATTATAGAAGTTCTAAATAATAGATTAAATCATGCTTGATTTTCAATGGGAAGTCCATACAGTATTTTTGATATTTTGAAGAATAATTTTGATTTAGAGTTTGAACTCATAAGATTGATCTTGGACTTCCCGAGGACTACCTTGTGAGGGGTTCGCCCGGTACTAGGAGATGTGATGGGATGATAGCCCAAAACTCCCTTTCGCAAGATACATGTAAGTAGAAAATGTAAGTTCAAAAAAAATACTTGTTCATACTTGTTTTTGTTTTGTATTTTTGTATTTGATTTTTGCATATAGAAATCAAACAAATAACCAAAGAAAGGAAGTAAGAAAAAATATTTTTTGTAATTTGGTTTTTGTAATTTTGTATTTTAATTTTTCAAAAATTAATTATAGGCATAGATGCAAAAATGAGTAGTACATATAAAATAATATATTTTTATTGATTTTACAGAATTTTAAAATTTCAGAAAATCGGAGACTTGTGCTAGCGCCGGCGTTAGTTTCTAGCACCTGCGTTGCTTCCGATTTTTCTTAATTATGTTTGTGCAATGTAAGGCCTGTCTAATAAAGTGGAGAGACGAGAAGAAAATGCAAAAAGTTGCGAAAGTTAAAATTTTAGTACATGGGTTTCACATTCATTAAAGCTCCAAATTTATTAGACCTTAATTCTTGAGTTTTGCACAGCATATGCATGAGTCAAATGATCATAAATAATTGAAATAATATTCATGCAATTTTTCAATTTCGGTTTGACATGATTATGATTTAACATACTAGGGGTAATCAAAAATGACGCAAATATATTAAATACCTAGGCAAAACTTGCGCATTTTATAAATTTAGCCTAATACCCCTAAAATACCTTTTGAATCCATTTTGACACTTATTTCATTTAGTCTTAATAATATAATATGACAAATTTAGTTTTTCAAATTTTATAAGACTAATAGGAAATTGGATTTAGAAGGATAAAAATAAAAAGGATAAGTAGATCACTTGAAAAATGATATGACTTTTTATTCAACTTTGTTGTATTTATGAATTTTGGTTTAATATGTGAAAGTCATATCACATGTTGTATAAAGTGATCTTATCATGATGGCTCAAAGAAATAAAAGCAAAAACAAAAAAGAAAATTAAGCATATCATGAAGTAGAGAATTGATATTTCATTTTTGATTGATTTCTACTTCATGCAAATGATAGGATACTATTGAATGAGAGATTTAGGTATCCAAAGAGGATCGGGTGTGACGGTTCCTTTGGGTACCCAAATACATCCTGTTTGCTTTTGGGGAGATATAATTGAATGGGCTCTTTTGATTTGAGTTTGTGTTTCATCTTTAGCTTTGAGTCTCCATTCAAATCTATGTTTAACATTATTTTTAGTTTTCAAATTTCCATAATCATTTACTTGAATATTTTGATCAAAAAGGTTTTTGAAATTATAATTTGAAGGAAATTTGTTTGCATTTATTTTTAGGTTGGGAGAAACATGATTTTGTAAATTATGGTGATTTTGATTTTGGTTTACAAATCCTTTATGTTCCTTACTCCCATTTTTAAACTTAGGTAAGATGTTCATATTCATATTCAACTTATTTTTATATATAGTTTGATATTGTGAATTTGTATTTACAATTTTCATAAGTAAGTTGATTTTTGATTTTAATTCATTATTCTTGATTTTTAGATTATGCCTAGCTTTATTATAAGCTATTGTGCTATTTTTAAGAGTAGAAACAACAGAGTCAATATGATTTTGATAGTCATTTCTAAATTCCTCAAATGTTTCGTCCATCTCTTTGATTTCAATTTTATAACTTTTGCATGTAGCACAATCACTTTTTAAAGATGAATTTTCTAAAGATAATTTTTCATTTTTTTTCAATTAATAGTTCTTTTTCAAAATCCTTGAATTTTTCTTTAATATTATTACAATCAAAACACAGTTTTATATTTTCAATTAAAGTGCAAGGTGGAGAATAATCAAGCACATCAATCTTTGTTTTTACATTAATTTTAGCTTTTAAGTTTTTATTTTCTAAACGTAATTTTGAATTTAAATTTTTTAATTTCTTAAATTTTACGCTTAGAAGTTTGTAGCAATTGTAATGCAGAAACAGAATTGCAAAAGATGGAATTTGATTTCCTTACAGCACTTTTGGACGCGATGAGATTTGAGCATAGAGTTCCTTTGTTATCTTTATCTTTTTGGCATTCGTCTTCCAAAGACACGATTTCTTCTTTTCCACTTGATGTGCTCTCCATTGATTCATCATGAGAGGAGCTTTCTTGAACATCTTTGTAAGCTTTTATGTTCTCCAATTCTTGTGTTTGTTTTATACCTGTAGATAGAGAATCATAAGTTATCTCAAGAAAATTCCACATCTCGTATGCAGTAGGAAAAGTATGAATGAGTTTGGAAATATTTTTATTTAACGCACAAAATAGTCTATTCATAGATTTTGCATTTAAAACCATTTCGTTTTTATTTAATACGCTAGGTGGCTTTTTAATAGTAATATTCCAAACTTTTTCATCTAATGCTTTAAGAAAATTTTCCATTACTATTTTCCATCCTTTATAATTTCTTCCTTCAAATAAAGGTGGTTTAAGAGATTTTTCTTCTTCATAAAAATTTACCCCACTAGTAGAAGCGAGATCATGAGACGCCATTATTCCTGGTTGTTAAGCCGACTGGAATAATCTAGCTCTGATACCACTTGTTGGATCGGTAGGCGCCCTTAGAGGTGGGTGAATAAGGGTTTTTAAAAACTTATATTATATTTTGAAATACTTGCTTATGATTAGAGATCAAAATAGTGATTATAAATAAAGATCTAAATTGTTTTATAACAAAGGAGAGGATAATAAATAATTTATAGAAATGAAGAACAAATCACTTTTATTACACAAAGAGAGACATGATTATTATTAATAAAATTGATTACAAAATTTTGATTTCAATAACGCTAGAAATCAAAGCGAAATATGAAAGACTCTTTTTATTTTCTATACCGACTCGTATCCCCACGAACCGGTTGGCTTTAACCGATCCTTCCCCGGATACGACCTCAAGCCGCTCTAGCCAACCCTTCCCCGGATATGGCCTCGAGCACCCCCTAGACCTACACCCGAGACCTAGTCGCCAACACGAGGCGAATTTCTGCCCTAAGTCCTACCCAGACCTAGTCGCCAACACGAGGCGAGTTCACTAAACGATTATAAGAAAAGATGTGAAATAAATAAACAACAATATAAGAACTCCCTATATGGATCTCTTGGAGAAGTAGACGAAGACACGCAGAGTATGATCGTAGTAGATGCGGTCTTTCATCACGATGATGACGCGTGTTGAAATATTCTCCACGGATCTCCTTAAGCCTTCATGGATTTGTGGGAGCATCTCTCTGAACCTTCCTCTCTATGTTGTCGCACGAAGCTCTGGAATTTTGGATCTCAAGAGGATAAAGAAGACGGAGCCAAGACGTCCTTTTTATAGCCATAGCGCTAGCACCTGCGCTAGTGCTACCGCCGGCGCTATCCCATTTTAGGACATATTCTGCGCGGCAGAATCTTCAATCTGAGGAAACAATTCTCTCTTGCCTTCTGTGCTCCGCGCTACTGCCTGCGCTATCGAATACCGCCAGGCGCTATCTCCTTCTATATGTGCTCCCGGAATTACGCTAAGCATTCTTTTCGTCGATCGAATTTTCGTCGAACAGAGTTCGTCGAGCGGGCATCATCATTCGTCGAGCAGAAATTCGTCGAACGCAAGATCTATTTCGTCGAACCCAGCTTACGTTCTCAGCGGTTCCTTAGCGTTAGCGCCAGGCGCTAGGTGATGCCGCCGGCGCTAGAAGGAGTGATGGGTTTGAAGGCTCAAATTTGGGGGCAACCTTCTTATGTAATCCTTGAGTCATATGGACTTTGTTTTCCTGCACACTTAAACACACAAGATCAAATACAAATAGGTTTTGTTATTCTCAAACTTAGGAGATGCGGAAGACCTTGTTCCAACAAGAGCCTTCTCCAAGCATCCTGAAGAACTCCATCAACATTCGTGAACGAAAAGAACTTGAAGACCTATCCGATCACATCAACATCGAGATCAAGTTCTTCTTCTTGAGGGAGTTTTTATTTTTTGTTTTGTCTTAGTCTTTTATCTTATCTTTGTAATCGGTTCGTGAATTCGCCACACGGCTTCTAGGGCCTTGGGGGGACTAGTGGGAAAATTCGTCTCGCGTTGGCGACTAGGTCTAGGGTGTAGATCTAGGGAGTACTCGAGGCCTTTCCGGTGAGGGAAGGGCTAGAGCGGCTTGAGGTCTTATCTGGGGAGAGATAGGATAAAGCCAACCGGTCCTTAGGAGAAGGAGCGGTATAGAAAACCAAAAAGGGTTTTTTCGTTGGTCGCCTCTTTCCAAGCGTCATTGGAAAAAGTTTTGTAATCATAACTGCTTCAAATTATTATTAATGAAAATATGTTATTTCTTCATCTTTGATTCGTGCAAATCTGGTTTTCACCGTTTTAACCTAAACGTATTTTCTCTATTACTAACGCCGAGCGGTAACACTACCGCTGGCGGTAGCAACAGAGAATTATTTTCTTTAATAATCAGAAAAGTTTAAATTCCTTATTCACCCCCCCCCCCCTCTAAAGGCGCCTACAAATCCAGCACTCACTCCCAGAATATTTCTGGGCTGAGGCAGTCAATATTGCATGTTATGTTCTCAATAGAGCATCTATCAATAAGGCCCTAGGAATAACCCCCTATGAGATTCTGAAAGGTAAACAACCAACTATTTCATACTTCAGAATCTTTGGTTGCAAATGCTACATTCTAAATAATGGAAAATCTCAATTAACTAAGTTTGCTGAAAAATGCAATGTTGGGGTTCTTGTTGGATATAGTTCACATAACAAAGCCTATAGAGTATTCAATAAGAAAACTCATGTTGTAGAAGAGTCCATGCATGTGGTTATTGATGATACCAGCCTGCTCTATAAGGGCTGTTCCAACTCTCCTATTTTCACAGGTAATGAGTACATGATATGTCTCTCCAAGACATACCCAACACAAGCAAGGTCAATTCAGAGGTAGCAATCCTTGAAATTGAAGATCAGCAAGCTGCTGAAGATGATGCTGCTCAAGAAGAAGAGCTGCAGATAGCTGACAGGTTGCCTGCTGCACACAGACACCTAAGGGATCATCCAAGGAACCAAATAATTGGAGATGTGAACCAAGGAGTGGTCACCAGAAGCAGGGCTCACAATGAAGCCCTATTCTTGATCTTTCTATCACAAATGGAGCCCAAGAAATTTGAAGAAGCAAATGAAGACACCTTCTGGATTTAAGCAATGCAAGAAGAACTGCTTCAGTTCAAGAGGTGCAAGGTGTGGAAATTGGTGCCAAAACCTCAAGGAAACAATATCATTGGCACCAAATGGATCTACAGGAATAAGCTTGATGGGAATGACACCATCATCAAGAATAAAGCCAGACTAGTGGCCAAAGGGTACAGACAAGAAGAAGGTATTGACTTTGATCAAACCTTTGCCCCAGTTGCAAGGTTAGAAACAATAAGGCTATTCCTAGCCTATGCTGCCCACAAAGGGTTCAAAGTGTACCAGATGGATGTCAAAACAACATTCCTAAATGACAATCTAAAGGAAGAGGTATATGCGGAGCAGCCCTCAGGTTTTGTTCATCCAACCCTCTCCTCTCATGTTTATTTGCTTAAAAAAGCTCTATATGGTCTAAAGCAAGCCCCTAGGGCTTGGTACAAGACCTTGTCTAGCTTTTTCATCAAGAACAAGTTCTTGAGGGGAAAGATAGATAACACATTGTTTTTTAGGGAAACAAAGGGCAAGTGACTTCTAGTCCAAATTTATGTTGATGACATAATCTTTGGGTCTACATATGACAACCTCTGCAAAAGGTGTACCAACCTTATGCAGGGGGAGTTTGAGATGAGCAGTATGAGAGAGCTCAAGTACTTCTTAGGACTCCAAGTGAAATCGTCTGATGAGGGAATTTTCATCTCTCAGACCAAGTACACTAGGGAGCTTATTAAGAAGTTTGGGATGGAATCAGCCTCCACCATGAAAAATCCCATGGGATCCAACATTTCCCTGGACAAGGATGAAAAGGGCAAGCCCTTTGATGAATCCATGTACAGGTGCATAATTGGGTCGCTATTGTATCTAACTGCCAGTAGACCAGACATCATGTATGCTATATGTATTTGTGCTAGGTACCAAGCATGCCCTAAAGAATCTCATTACTCAGCTACAAAGAGGATTTTGAGATACCTTAAGGGAAGCCAACATCTTGGCCTTTGGTACCCTAAGAACAACGATTTTGAACTAATTGGCTTTTCAGATGCAGATTTTGCTGGTTGCAAAGAAGATAGGAAAAGTACAAGTGGAACTTGTCAATTCCTAGGAAGAAGGCTGATCTCATGGTGCAGTAAGAAGCAGACTAGTGTGGCAATATCCACAGCTGAATCTGAGTACATTGCTACAGGAAGTTGTTGTGCACAAATTTTGTGGATACAACATCAGTTAGAGGATTATAACCTCAAGGTGAGTAATTCTCCCCTATATTGTGACTCATCCAGTGTTATCTCTATTGCTAAAAATTCTGTCTCACATAGCAGGACTAAGCATATAGAGATAAGATATTATTTTATTAGAGAGCATGTTGAGAGTGAAGATATATGCCTTGAATTTGTCCCCACTGACAAACAAGTAGCTGATATCTTCACAAAGTCATTGGATGAGGCAAAGTTTAATGCTGTAAAAATTGAGCTTGGCATGTTGAATTTAGAATAGATCTTATTCTGCCAATTTGTATGTCTTGCTCATGATGTTATTCCCTAGCTTTAATATATCATGTAATCATGTATAACAAGCTGTAATAGGAAAAAGTATCCATCTAAATAATTGGTAGCATGTTTAGATCTTGAAACATGGCTAAAAGGTTAAAGCTATTTGAAATTAGCATGCTTAGGATCAATGATAGTAATATCAGCTGAAATCGCTGAGAAGGTATCAGCTGAACCGCAGAGATAACTAAGAAGATCTCAGCTAATCTACTGAGACAACTAGAACTGTCTCAGCGGTTGACAATACCTTGTCCCAGCGGAAAACAACTCAGCCTCAGCGGTTCCGCTAAGACGGGCTGGCTAAATGAAAATATGGCATAATTGACAACTCAGCAATATAAATCAATCAAATTGATTAAGGTTAATCAACTTATATACATAGGGAAAATCTAAACCTAAATCAAGCCCCTATAAATATCAAAATGTTGATTAATTTAGCACATTATCACCTAACCTTGCCGACGAGACGAGACCTTCTACCTCCCGTCTCGACGACCTAACCTTCAGAAGAAATGGCGCCAAAATGGCAAAAGAGTTGCATGCGGGCTATGAAATAGTTTGAAATGGATGCATGCATGCTCCAGAAGAAATAAGAGAAGTGATTCAACTTCTAACTGGCCAAGGACTGGAATATCTACTGTCTGAACCAATCTCAATTCTCAGAACTGAAGTTCTGGAATTGTTCTCTAATGCAAAGATGTCCTCTTCAAATTCCTCTATCAAAGGAAGAATAGGAAGCATGAAGATAAGAATATCTCCTAAGAAAATGGAGAAGGCCCTGCATTTGACCTCTTGCAGTGAAGAGGAGGAAGAAGAAATTTCTGAGAAAGACAAGGATCAAGCTCTACAATGGTGTGAATATCGTGATGCCAAACTTGGCTCACTTAAGAGGAAGTTCTTTAATCAGAGAGGTAAATTGCTCTCTGATATTGTTGGCAAGGCCATCTTGTGCAAGCCAGGCTCTCATGACACCATCTCAAAACACATGTTTGAGCTGATGTCAAGAGTTATTCTAAAGAAGAAGACCTCTTGGGACGAGGTGCTATTTCTAAGGATAAGAGAATGTCTGCAGTCCCCCAACCTAAGCAGAATTCTCTCACTTTACCTTCTCACATCTACCCAGAGGAATTTAACAAGTCCAAAGGAACAAATCTACATTATCTTAAAAGGATGGACATCAAAACCTTGGACAGGTTCACAAGGGTCCTCCCCACGAGCCAACCCTCTGAACCCAAGGTGAAGAAGAAGATCTTGGTCAAAGGGCTAAGAAAGGCAAGAATAATTGAAGCAATTGGAGAAGTCGATACAACTTCTACTTCAACTCGACGCAGAAGAGGTTATCTGTCGAAGTCATCTAAAGTCGACGCAACGTCGACTACTTCTCGACGCAGAAGATATAGTTCAGAGCCAGGCAGATCAACTCGATGTACACATCGATAAGATGTCGACGCAACGTCTACTTGCAGAGCTCAATCAAAGCAGAGATGAAATCGAAGCTGCTTCTATAAGAACTCAAAGTTGCGTCGATAAGAGAAGAAATGAATTCGACGTTACGTCGAATACAGTCTGTAAAAGTATATCTTTTCAGCTGTCTTTCTGATCCTTCTTTCATGGCCCACATCCTTCAAGACCATTCCCCAACGGCTCAATAATTGCCTGAAAGGGAAAGGAGCATTAAAGAAGAAGACAAAAAAGTTTCTTGGAAACATATTCTTTCCAAGTGGACGGGCCGAGAATTAAAGAGGAAAGAAAGAGAAAGTGATAAGCAGATTACCTTATCAAGGATATCAGAAAGGGAAAGACATTCGAATTTGAAGAAGGTAGAATAAAAAGACAAGAGGAGACAGAGGCAGAAAAGGCATTAATCACTATCAGCCGTCTCCTTCATTTTCTAGGGCTTCTTCTTCTTCTCCCTTTCTCAGGAACTCTAACATAGCAAACAAAAAGGAAAGGAAGGCTCTACTGTTCCTCATTAAATAGAATAGAGGATCTGAAAGCTGCTCTTTAACACAATCTCATAACAGCCAGATCATAATCTGAAGAAGAAGAAGGAAGGATCTGACAATACAAAACTTCTGCAAATCATCACTATCAAAAGCAGGGGTAATCAAGAGCAGATCCTTTGGAACAACTTATAGGCTGATCTTCATACAGCCATCTTCAAGAATTCTGAGAACAGAATTCCTTCAACCTTCGCCCTTCTTCTTTCTCATTCTGTAAAAGAGTTTTATTAATCCCTCTTCAAAGGATTCAGTGGTTCAAGATCTCCTTATCAAAAGATCTGGTGGTTTAAGATCTCCTTATCAAAAGATCTGGTGGTTCATGATCTCCTGATCAAAAGATCATTGGTTCTAAGAGTCTCCTTATCAAAAGACTCAGGCACAGTGGTGCACTCCTACCAGGTGGTAGAAGAGAGGACTACCCACATTTTGGGGAACCTCTATAAAATTCATTGTGTCTGTGCTGTCCAGTCTTTTATTCTGCACATTATTTCTTGCATTCTTTATTCTGCCTGGTTTGTTAAGCATAACTCCTTAGAGCAATTTATTGTTTAACACAGTTAGGATAGAAATATTTTAAAACTCTATTCACCCCCCCCCCCCCTCTAGAGGAATCTCAGAGGCACATTGTGCACTTTCAATTGGTATTAGAGCTAGGTTGATCATTAAGAGGCTAACACCTTGATCAAAAAAGCCTCCTACTCTTATTTCTTTTCTATAAACATATTTTATAAAGAAAATGAGCTCTAAGGATTATGCTTCTACAAGACCTCCAATGTGTAATCTGAATAAGTTTACACTCTGGAAGGCTAGAATAAAATTATATATGAACTCTATTGATGAGGAAATTTTCAATGTCATCCTCACAGGTCCCCCAGCCCCAATAAGGAAAGACTCCACTGAGAAGGTCATACAAACCTCAGTTCCTAGAGCTGAATGGACTGAGGATGAGAAGAAGGTCAAGGCATGTGATGCCAAGGCCATGAACATATTAGTCTCAACTATGTCTGATGACATATTTTAGAAAGTTGCTGACTGCAACTCTGCAAAGGAGATCTGAGAATCTCTCTCCAGACTAGTTGAAGGAAGTTCTGATGAGAGGAAAGACAAAAAGGCTCTTCTCATATCTCAATATGAGAATTTTAAGAAAAAGGCTGATGAAAGCATTACAGAAATGTATGACAGATTCAGCCTCATCATAAATGAGCTGAGAGGACTTGACAAGGACATCTCTCTGACAAAGATTAATGACAAGCTCCTCATGTGCTTTCCTAGCACATGGGACTCTAAAATCTGGGCTATCAGGGATTCTAGATGCCTCAAAGAGATTTCAACTGATGCTCTCTGAAAGTGCACAGTTAACCTCACTAGAATTCTCTAGAGGGGGGTGAATAGAGATTTAAAATATTTTTGTGCAAAGTTAATAATTATATATATATATAAGTGTAGTGATCACAGATTAGTGCTTCCCACACACCAACAAGAATTAAATAAGTAAAGAAAATAAATGTAAGAAAAAATCACGGCACAACACAAAGAAATATAGTGGTTCCCCAAACTTTGGGTAGTCCACTCTTCTACCCCCTTGGTAGGAATTCACTATCTTGCACTGAGTCTTTTGATAAGGAGACTCTTAGAACCACCCTGAGTCTTTTGATAAGGAGACTCTTAGAACCAACTGAGTCTTTTGAAAATGAGACTCTTAGAACCAGTACAACTGAATTTTTTGAAGAGAGATTCTAAAAAACTCTTTTACAATATGTGAAAGTGAAATAAGAAAAAGGAGAAGAAGTATTTAAGACAAGAAAGAATCTTCTCCCTAGCAAGAAGATTGGAAGCACAAGAAGTAGTGAATGAAATCTCTCTTCTATAGTGAGAAGGAGATTGTAGGCCTTTTCTCTCTTTTGTGAGAGCTATCAGAGTTTGCAGCAGTATGGCTTCAGAGTGAGAAGGAGAAGGAAGCTTGATCTTTGCTGCAGCACTATTTCTCAATTCTCTCTTTTCACTTGGGAGCTCTTCCTCTTTTTCAAATGAATATTGTGGATCACTTCTGTGTATTCTCTGCCGACCTCCTTATTATTTTATAGCTCTGTCCATTCAAATAATACTATAGGAGGATAATTGATTAGCAGACAGAGAAATAGAAAGATAGAAATATTTCCATAATAATTATATCAATTGAAGGAAAGAATTCATTCTGATTTCAAATAATGTCCATAATGGAGTTAATCAAATTAGCCAAGAATCTATTAGAGGAAAAGAATGATTCAGAACGGCTATAAAGAATAAATTGATTCCATATAAATCAGATCTATAAAAGAAGGAAAGAGATCTGGCGCTTTTTGAATTAAACATAGAAATCGACGTGCGTCGATTACTATTCGACGTAAGCGACGAATTCGTCCTGGCTGGACGTCGAGAGAAGAATAAGGAAGGTGCGTCGACTAAGGTGCGTCGACTTCTCAAGATGCGTCGACTAGAAGTCAGAGCTACGTCTACATAGGATACGTCGAATTCTTCCTAAAGTTACTTTGACTCATTCTGAAAGGAACGTCGATACCACTTCGACGTTGCGTCGAATACTATTCGACGCATATTTACTTAACCTTGATTTTTCTTTCTTAGAATTCATATTCAACTCATTTTCACGGGTTAAGAGAAATCATTTTCCCAACAATCTCCCCCTATTTGTCTTAACCCTATTTAGAGAGAAATTGTATCAGCATATGATCAGGAACTCTGATAACCACTTGTGTTAGCTGGTCTCCTTGATTGCTGAGATGTGGATTTCTGAGAGGAGGAAAAAGGTGCTGCTGAGCCTGCTGCTGGAGGAGGAGGAGGAGGATGGTTAAATTTGACAGGTTTGTCAGAATAGTAACCAGTCTTCTTCTTCTTCTTTCTTCTTTTGTTCTCATTCCTTGAGAATTTCATCCAATGTGGAATATCTTTGTCAAGAGTAATGTTATGAAGAACATAATAAGGAATATCATTCTCAGGGTTTGGAGGCTTGGGGACAGCCTTTGACTTTGCTTTTCTTTTCTTTCTCTTCCTTGATAAAGTGTCATCAGAATCACTATCACTGTCTTCTTCATCAGAATCAAAAGAAGGAATTGGATTATCATATAAATCATTAACCAATTTAAGAGCTTTGATCCTTTGCTCTTCAGCTTCAAAAGCTTCATCTTCTGCTCTCCAAATTTTATCAAAATCTGGAATAGGTGATTCATCAAAGACAAAGGTTGGGAAATCAAAACTATTGATAATTTCCTCTGAAATTTCAACTGATTCATCTGCAAGACTTTGAATTGGAACTGAAACATGAACTGGATCTGCAATTTGAACTGCAAAACTACTGATAATCTTTTTCAGCAAAACTTTATCAATTGGAGCAGTATAAGGAACAATTGCTCTAGAATAATCTTGATGTTTTGGCAGAATAGAGAAAACAAAACTGAACTTAGATAGTAAGGAAATAATATCTAGGGAGGGATGAATATAGATATTATTTAACTTTTCTATGACTGGAACTTCAGATATTTCAACCAAATCAAACATATCTAAATCAGAACTTTGAACTGTATCTAAATCAGAACTTTGAACTGTTTCTTCAACAACAACTGTATCCTCTGAAACTGGAGCTGAATCTTCAACAAAAATTGTATCCTCAATAAGAACTGTAGCCTCTGAAATTGGAGCTTCTGGAGCTTCTTCATTAGGCATCTCCCCCTGCCTAGCTTCAGGGAGACCTGAATCTAGGCCCCTAGAAGAAGGGACAGAGATAGAGGAAGGAATTGAAGATATTTTGGAAGAAAGTTCAGAAATTGCTTGAAGAATTGGAGCAATTTTTGCATCCAATGTGGAGTCAAGAGTAGAAAGAATGTTATGGACTGAAGCAAGTTTTGCATCTAGGATTTGATCAATCTTGGGAAGAATATAGTCAAGAATTTGATCTGCAATAGTTTGAAAATGTAGAAATAGCATTTCAGGTTGATGAGATGAAGATGGTTGTGAAGTGGATGGAATGGAGGTGGGTACAAAAATGTTTGCAACATTTGCATGTTGTTGAGGGATGTCAGAATGAATAGGGCAAGAGTGATGGATGGGTGAATGATAGTCATCATGCATGGGAGATGGAGGTGGAGAAGTATGAGGGGTTAGAAGGGTAGATGAGGATGGAATGTCATCAATGAGTGTGGGAGAATTTGGAGGTGGAGATTGTGCAGGGGAAATGTTTTGAGGTGGAGATGGGAGAGGAGGAGAAGAAACAAGAGGAGGAGGAGAAGGAGCTTCTAGAAGGGGTGAGGGAGTGACTGGATCAGTCCTTGTGCCTTCAGAAGTTTTCTTCTGTGTAACTGCTCCTGTGTTCTTCTTGGTAAACACCCTGTCCCATTTAGCAAAGAGAGCTGAGGTTAGCTTCTTGCTAGCATTAATGGTCACCTTGGGAGAGACCAGAAGGTCTTGGTGTCTTTCCTGCAATACAATTCCAATAATTCTTCCAAATCAAACATTTTCCTTTGAAATCTTCTTCTTAATCAATCCAAAAAGGATGGATCCCCAGTTTACTTTCTTCTTATCCATTAAGGCCACCATCAACATAAATTGGTGCCTGTTAATATAATCATTACCTGTTGTTTTCCCTAACAACACTTTTCTAACTATATCAGAAAGAAACTTATATTCCACAGATAAGTTTTTTTTAAGCAGGTGATTAGGGTTTCCAGTAGAATAACCCATCTTAATCAATGCTTCACCATTTTCAACAGAGCTGAGCTATAACTCATCATCACCATTAACAAAACCAAAAACCTCAGTGAGAATGGTAGGGGTAAGAGAGACCTGATGTCCTGAGATGGTTCCTGTCAGACTTTCATCATCTGGCTTAGCTGTGAAACACCATTCCTTGATTTCTGCTGTGTGCAGCTTTATCCTCATGCTCATTAACTTCTTCAACTGTTGCTCCTCAAAGAGTTGAAGGATATCTTTGAAGATTTGGTCCGATTGAGCGAAAGATTCCATGTCGATGTCAAACCCGGCATCGAACTTCATCGAGTAGAGCGCGGCTTGAGAAATTGCCATTGGTACCTGCAAGAGAGAAAGATCAAGTGTAGTGGGAAACTGGAGGGAAATGATTTCTGTAGGCGCAATCTATTAAGAAATAGAAAAAGAGATTATATAGATCGGAGAAGGGGGCGCATTTGAGGAGCGGGGTTCGGCAAAAACCTAATAAAAGCAGAAGTCGAAAAGACTTTAGGTCTCCTGATAGTTTATATAGGTGTAGTCAATAATACTTAGAGGGGGGGTGAATAGGTTCTACTTATTTTCTTTATTTAAGCCTAAGATTTCTAGCTGGAGAAAACACAAGCACGGAAAGCACACAAAGATGTATATAGGTTCCTCAAGACAGGGTGTCTTGAGTAGTCCTCTTTCCCCCTTCACCTTTCTAACAGTGTGTTAGACAAGGCCACAAAACTCCAAACTCGGCTCCTTGAGCTTACACCACAAGTTCCTCAGAACTTCTCAGATCTAGAGTGATCCTACCTCAGGCACAGCAGCCCTACGCTCAGGCTCAGCAGCCCTACACCTCAGGCTCAGCAGCCCTACACCTCAGGCTCAGCAGCCCTACACCTCAGGCTCAGCAGCCCTACACCTCAGGCTCAACAGCAGCCCTACAACTCAGAGTTATGAACTCCTACCACTCAGAAATCCCACAGATTTCCTACCTCAGACCTATCAAGAGGTACTACCACTCAATCTGTCAACACAGCTTTACACATAGGCTCAATAGCCTTTTACTCAGGCAACAATGCCTTACAAAGATATAATAGAGTTTGAGTTGAACACAGAGGACAAAAAGATTACTCTTAGATCTTCTGAATTCTTTCTTCAGATCTGAAAACAGCAGCTTCAGATTTGTATCACTTTGATCTTCTCCTTCAGCCAAGCAAAAGATCAACTTGCCCTTCCTGAGTTGGTACAGGAAGTGCTATCTAATATCCCTTTGAAGATTAACTTCAGCAGAAGAGAATGACTTCAACTAGCTGAATCGCGAATGCTCGATTGCGGCGTGTAGTAAAAGCTTCAATAGAACAGTGCTCGTTGTTGTGCCCTAACATCTTCTTTTATACCCCCAGAAGGCTTCAACGGCTATTTCGATCCTCCTGACACAGTATGGGGCTGATTGGACTTGCTTTTCCTTCTTAAATGTCATTTGCGCCAAAAGCAGATCTCGTCAAGACATTTGGATCTGTCTCAGCGGTTGGGCTGAGACAACATCCAGTCTCAGCGGTTGGGCTGAGACAGCATCCAGTCTCAGCGGCAGCTCCAGTCCCCTTCTCAGCAGTTGCTCCAGTCTTCTTCTCAGTGGACCCACTGAGATGGCTCCTCGTCTCAGCGGTTTCGACCCATCGTCTCAGCGGTTATGCTGGGACAGATCTTTATCTCCTTGTGGATGATTCCTTCTCGTTTAAGGCCATGTTTGGCCCTTCCTTTTGAGTTACCTGTGCCTGTATATTCTACACAAGTATAGCTTTGTTAAATACAATATGTCCTTAGTATTAGGAGTGATGCCTCTTCAAATCAAGGTTATATTGAGGACAATATACCCAACAATCTCCCCCTATTTGAAGAAGGCAGAACATCCCCAATGCTAAGGTCCATTAACAATGAAAATCTTATCACAGAAAATATGATCCTGAGTATAAGCATAAGCAATGCATAGGACCTTTCTTCCCTTTCTCCAGCATTGGTACTGGACCTATGCATTGGTACTGGACCTATCTCCCCCTTTCTGGTTTCTTCAACCTTAACTTGCTATCTCCCCCTTAACTTGCTATGTATAGAGGGATAACAACTATAGATCCCTTTGGATCAATCTATAGGCTAACCTGTACACTCTTAGCATGTGCTAGCTACCCCTCAACCTGAGTAAGGAATTTACTCCCCCTTAATTGGAGAACTATTTCCTTGAGGTTGTAATCCTCCAGCTGATGTTGTGTCCAAAGGAGTTGTGCACAACAGCTACCTGCAGCAATGTACTCAGGCTCAGTTGTGGATATGGCCACACTGGTTTGTTTCTTGCTGCTCCAAGATATCAATCTTCTCCCTAGCAATTGACAAGTACCACTTGTACTCTTCCTGTCTTCCTTGCAACCTGCAAAATCTGCATCTGAAAAGCCTGTTAGTTCAAAATCATTGTTTTTAGGGTACCAAAGGCCAAGATGCAAGTTGCCCTTAAGGTATCTCAGAATCCTCTTCACAGAGGTGTAGTGAGATTCCTTAGGACAGGCTTGATACCTAGCACAAACACATGTAGCATACATAATGTCTGGCCTACTAGCAGTCAAGTACAATAGGGATCCAATAATGCATCTGTACATGGACTCATCACAGGCCTTTCCCTTTTCATCCTTGTCTAATGATGCATTGGACCCCATGGGTGTTCTCATGGTGGAGGCTGATTCCATCCCAAATTTCTTGATGAGTTCCTTAGTGTACTTGGTCTGGGAGATGAAAATTCCATCATCAGATTGTTTCACTTGGAGCCCAAGGAAATATTTCAGCTCACCCATACTGCTCATTTCAAACTCCCCCTGCATGAGATTTGCAAATCTCTTGCAGAGGTTGTCATCAGTAGACCCAAAGATTATGTCATCAACATAAATTTGGACTAAGAGACACTTGTCCCTTGTTTCCCTAAGAAACAATGTGCTATCAATCTTTCCCCTCATGAACTTGTTCTTGAGGAGAAAGTTGGACAATGTCTCATACCAAGCTCTTGGAGCTTGCTTGAGACCATATAGTGCTTTTCTAAGAAGATAAACATGAGAAGTTAGGGTTGGATGCACAAAACCTGAGGGTTGTTCAACATATACCTCTTCCTTCAAGTCTCCATTGAGAAATGCTGATTTGACATCCATCTGGTAGACTTTGAACCCCTTGTGGGCAGCATAGGCAAGGAATAGCCTAATTGCTTCCAACCTAGCAACTGGTGCAAAGGTTTGATCAAAGTCTATACCTTCCTCTTGCCTGTATCCTTTTGCTACTAATCTGGCCTTATTCTTGATGATTGTACCATTCTCATCAAGCTTGTTCCTGTATACCCATTTAGTGCCAATCACATTGTGTCCTTGAGGTCTAGGCACTAGCTTCCATACTTTGCATCTCTTGAATTGTAGGAGCTCTTCCTGCATTGCTTCAATCCAGAAAGTGTCTTGATTGGCCTCTTCAAACTTCTTGGGCTCCATTTGAGAAAGGAAGCTCAAGAATAGTGCTTCATTATGAGCTCTGCTTCTTGTCAATATGCCTTGGGTATGATCTTCAATTATTAGATCTCCTGGATGATCTCTCAGGTGCCTTGCAGCAGCAGGAAGAGGGTCCTCTGGTGGTTATGTTTGTTCCACTGGTTCAGCTATGACTTCACCATCTTGTACCTCTTCTTCTTCAGGAATTGCAGCAGCTGTTTGTGTTTTGCTGCTGCTGGGCTTGTCTTGGACAGTCAGCTCATTCATCCCTTCTTCATTTCCTGCCAGAATAGAAGAACTAGACCATTCTTTATAGAGAAGGCTGGTCTCATCAAATACAACATGCATAGATTCTTCTACATCATGGGTTTTCTTGTTATAGACTCTATAAGCTCTACTATGTGAGCTATATCCAACAAGAATCCCCACATTGCATTTTTCTGCAAACTTTGTTAATTGAGATTTTCCATTATTTAGAATGTAGCATTTGCAACCAAAGATTCTAAAGTAAGAAATTGTAGGTTGTTTGCCTTTCAGAATCTCATAAGGGGTTTTTCCAAGGACCTTATTGATGGAGGCTCTATTGAGAACATGACAGGCTGTATTGACTGCCTCAGCCCAGAAGTATTCTGGGAGTGAGGAGTCACTAAGCAATGTTCTCCCAGCTTCTATCAAGGTCCTATTCCTCCTCTCAGCCACACCATTTTGCTGTGGAGTCCTTGGGGAGGAAAACTCTTGGGTGATACCAAATTCTTGACAAAATTTTGTCATGGCTTCAGATTGAAATTATGTACCATGGTCAGTTCTAGTCCTGACCACATTACATTGTAGATCATTCTGAATAGCCTTGACATAATTTATAAAGACATGTAAGCTATCTGACTTCTTCTTAAGGAAGAATACCCATGTATACTTTGAATGATCATCTACAATCACCAAGGTATACAACTTCCCACCTAGACTCTGAATTGGCAAAGGGCCAAACAAGTCCATGTGCAATAGGTACAAACACCTTTCAGTATCCTTGGAGCCAATACTTTTAAAGGTGGCCCTAGTTTGCTTACCCATTTGGCAAGCATGACAGAGACCACTTTTAACACATTTTAATTTAGGACTATTTCTAACAAGGTCTTTAGAAAATAATCTATACATTGTCTTATAGTTAATGTGGGCAAGTCTCTTGTGCCATTGGACACAAAGTGACTCACTTTCATTAGCTACAAGACACACAGAAGAAATATAATAATTGCAAATGAAGTCTAAGCAATAAACATTTCCACTCCTAGTACCTGAGAGAATGGTCTCCAAGTCATTAGACTTTTTAATCAAGCACTTGTCATTGTGGAATTCAATGACATATCCTAAGTCACATAGTTGGCTTATGCTTACAAGGTTGTGTTGCAACCCTTCAACATAAGCTACCCTTGTAATTGAGACTATGCCATTTGAAATCATACCATATCCTTTGGTGACTCCTTTTTCAGATCCACCAAAGATGACTTTGGATCCGTTCTTCACTGGATGGTAATCCTTTAGAAGATCCTTAGTTCCTGTCATGTGCCTTGAGCACCCACTGTCCAAGTACCATATTTGGTTGAGACTGGTACTTGAACTAACCTGCAATACAAAATTTAGTGTACCTTAGGGCCCCAACTGGCTTTGGGTCCTATGTTCATGTTAACACCATAGGGAATATTCCTAGAGAGGGCTGGTTTGGCTTGAGGATCAGTCCTTGCCTTTGGCACATTGGGGTTGTGCCAACAATCAATTGCAAAGTGTCCCACCTTGCCACAGCACCAACAATCATGAATATTGTATCTCCTTTTCTGAATAGTTTTTTGAATTTGTACAACACTTTGTACATGTTCAGCAGAAGGGATATCAGCATTCTTCCTATTTCTTTCAGCAATAATCTGACTGAAGGATAATCTGTGGACAGTCTTGCTGCTCTTTGTCCTGATGGCCTCAGTTTGTATTGACTTGGTAGTCACACAAGATCTGATGGAATCAGACACTGGGCAGCAGGTCTTGTCAACAGATTTGACAGCAGTCTTGCTTTTTGCTGAAGCAGATTTGGAAGAGCTTGCTTCCATGTTCTTGACTGAAGGTGCTGAGACACCAAACAAAAATGGTCCAGGTTGGATCATTTGTATTTCCTCATGTGGAGCTTTCATTGCACTCAATCCCATGCCCTTTCTATTTCCATAGCTGTGAGCATTCTTGCTCAAGTTATAGAAACTTCCATTCAGTAAGTGACCATGAATACTTTCTTGATCATACTGGTTTGAGGGCATCAAGACCTTCACAAAGGAGGTCTTAGATTCTTTTGAGTCCTTGACTTTTCCCTTAGTGTTGCTAGTAGCTGCCTCTTTGTTGAAACCAACACCTCTCCTGCCATGTGAGTTGAAGGTGTCAATAATAGGCATCACTGTCTTGGGCTTGGAGAAATTAACCACTAGCATCCTCTCCTTGAGGAGCTTTTCTTCAAGATCCTTGATGATCTTGTTCTTGTGACTTATGGTGCCCACATGGATCATTGACATTCCCCTTAGCTTGCCAATGTCATTGCCCATTTGAGCTAGCTGGGTAGCATGCTCAATGCACTCAGATTTTGATTGCTTTAGGGAAGCAATTTCTTGGGCTTGCCTCTTGACTAACTTTTTGCTCTTTTTCAGAGCTTCCAGGAGTGCACCATATTCATCAATCAATTGATTGACATCCTCCTCAGAATATGATTCACCTCCAACTTTAGATGGAGGAGGTTCAGATTCTGAATTCTTTTCATAATCAGAAGAAGAAGAAATGCAGTGTATCAATACCAGCTCATGTTCTGAATTGCTGTGGCTGTCCTCATCTTCAGTTATAGCCATCAGCCCAAGATCATCTAGAGTGACCTCATCCTCCTCTTCATCACTATCTGAATGTGATAGAGGGGCCCTGATTCCTATCCTGGTAGCAGGATAGTCTTCTTCTTCCTTATCAGTAAATAGCCCCAAGTAGGCTTCCTCCTCACCAGCTGAATCTGAAGATGAAGACTCAGATTCACTCCAGCTCTTGCCTTTCTTGGCCAGGAAGGATTTTTCTCCCTTCCTCTCCTTCTGGTAATGAGGCTTCTTGTCACCTCTTTCCTTTCTTTTGACTGGACAGTCAGCAATGACATGTCCAGGCTTACTACAGCAATAGCAAATTATGTTAGTTGAAACATGTTTACTAGTTTTAGAGTCATACCTGTCCCTTTTGGATGTTGTCTCTCAGATCTGTAATGATCCTTCTTGGGATGAGAAGAGGAGGAAGGTTTGTTCTTCCATTATTTCCTCTTTATCATCTTCTTGAACTGCCTTGTGAAGGCAGCAAACTCCTCATCAGAAGAGGAGCTGTCTGATATGCTGCTCTCAGATTTCTCAGATTCAGCAGCCTTTCTTGGAGGTGACTGTACTCTACCCTTGTTCCTCTTAGAGCTTTCAGCTTTGAGAGCAACATATCTCTCCCTTGTGTGAGCCCTGGAGGAAGAGTCCTCCTCCTTTCTTGCAGAAAGATGCATCTCATATGAAAGCAGTTTCCCAAACAGTGTATGGGTGGGGGTTTCTCTAAGTCTTGCCCCTTCCCTGATTGCACAGATTTTGGTGTCCCATTCTCTAGTTAGAGATCTAAGGAACTTGTCATTAAGTTCATAATCTGTGAACACCCTTCCATAGGTTCTTAGTTCATTTACAATCCTAAAGAACCTTTCATAGCACATGGAGATATTCTCCTGGCTCAGCTGTCTGAAGGCTTCATACTCCTGATTGAGGAGTGACTTTCTATCATCCCTTACTTCAGCTGTTCCCTCCATATAGACAACCAATGTGACCCACATTTCCTTGGCAGTTTGGCAGTGTACCAAGTTCTGAAATGTAGTGTCATCAATGGAATTTACTATTATGTTTTGGGCTCTCTTGTCCATAGTGTACAGTGCTATCTCATCATTGGTCAGTTCAGAAAATACTCTAAGTACTTTTCTAGTAGGGTCAATGGTGGAGACTTTCTCAAAGGTATAAGGACCATTTTTGACAGTCAAAAAGATCCTTGGGTCTGATGCTTCCATGAAGAGCCTTACCCTTTGCTTCCATATGCCAAAGTTTTCTTTGGAGCATATAGGCAACTTCATTGACCCCAACTCCTTCTTCATTGCACTGTTGGCCATTTGATTTCAGTTTTGACTACTCCTTTATAGGATCTGATCAGACTGTTAAGTCTTTTTGATTAACCTCGCTTTGATACCACTTGATAGTTTATATAGGTGTAGTCAATAATACCTAGAGGGGGGGGGGGGGGGGGGGGTGAATAGGTTCTACTTATTTTCTTTATTTAAGCCTAAGATTTCTAGCTGCAGAAAACACAAGCACAGAAAGCACACAAGGATGTATAGAGGTTCCTCAAGACAGGGTGTCTTGAGTAGTCCTCTTTCCTCCTTCATCTTTCTAACAGTGTGTTATACAAGGCCACAAAACTCCAAACTCGGCTCCTTGAGCTTACACCACAAGTTCCTCAAAACTTCTCAGATCTAGAGTGATCCTACCTCAGGCACAGCAGCCCTACGCTCAGGCTCAGCAGCCCTACACCTCAGGCTCAGCAGCCTTACACCTCAGGCTCAGCAGCCCTACACCTCAGGCTCAGCAGCCCTACACCTCAGGCTCAACAGCAGCCCTACAACTCAGAGTTATGAACTCCTACCACTCAGAAATCCCACAGATTTCCTACCTCAGACCTATCAAGAGGTCCTACCACTCAAGCTGTCAACACAGCTTTACACACAGGCTCAATAGCCTTTTACTCAGGCAACAATGCCTTACAAAGATATAATAGAGTTTGAGTTGAACACAGAGGAGAAAAAGATTACTCTTAGGTCTTCTGAATTCTTTCTTCAGATTTGAAAACAGCAGCTTCAGATTTGTATCACTTTGATCTTCTCCTTCAGCCAAGCAAAAGATCAACTTGCCCTTCCTGAGTTGGTACAGGAAGTGCTATCTAATCTCCCTTTGAAGATTAACTTCAGCAGCAGAGAATGACTTCAACTGGCTGAATTGCGAATGCTCGATTGCGGCGTGTAGTAAAAGCTTCAATAGAACAGTGCTCATTGTTGTGCCCTAACATCTCCTTTTATACCCCCAGAAGGCTTCAACGGCTATTTCGATCCTCCTGACACAGTATGGGGCTGATTGGACTTGCTTTTCCTTCTCAAATGTCATTTGCGCCAAAAGCAGATCCCGTCAAGACATTTGGATCTGTGTCAGCGGTTGGGCTTAGACAGCATCCAGTCTCAGCGGTTGGGCTGAGACAGCATCCAGTCTCAGCGGCAGCTCCAGTCCCTTCTCAGCGGTTGCTCCAGTCTTCTTCTCAGTGGACCCACTGAGACGGCTCCTCGTCTCAGCGGTTCTGACCCATCGTCTCAGCGGTTATGCTGAGACAGATCTTTATCTCCTTGTGGATGATTCCTTCTCGTTTAAGGCCATGTTTGGCCCTTCCTTTTGAGTTACATGTGCCTGTATATTCTACACAAGTATAGCTTTGTTAAATACAATATGTCCTTAGCATTATGAGTGATGCCTCTTCAAATCAAGGTTATATTGAGGACAATATACCCAACATCTCCGTCAGACAGCGTTTGACAAAAATATCTTTTTCGTCGACCACCGTTAGACAAATGAAATTTTCTTTATCGATTCTGAAGTTAACAGGTTTTGTCGATCGCCGTTCGACAAATGATTCAAATTCGTCGTCCTCCGTTCGACGAATTGAGGGGATAAATAGAAATTTTAATTTTTAACAGATTGAATCTTCATCTATCATTCCTATTTGATTTATAAAGAAGATATGCTTCTTTTCATCCAAGGGCTTGGTGAAAATGTCAGCTCTTTGTAAATCAGTAGAAATAAATTGTAGGCAAATTTTATTTTTATCCACATTATCCCTAAGGAAGTGGTGCCTAATTTCTATGTGTTTAGTCCTACTATGGAGAACTGGATTTTGTGTTATAGATATTGCACTTGTATTGTCACAAAATATAGTTGAATTATTTAAGTTGACACCATAGTCTAGAAGTTGATTTTGTATCCACACCATCTGTGAGCAGCAACTGCCAGCAGCCATGTATTCAGCTTCAGATGTTGATGTAGACACAGATGTCTGCTTTTTACAAAACCAAGACACAAGCCTATCACCAAGAAACTGACAAGTTCCTGATGTGCATTTCCTGTCTACTCTGCATCCAGCATAATCTGAATCTGAGAATCCAGTTAATTCAAATTCAGATGTTGTTGGATACCAAAGTCCTAGATTAGGGCAACCCTTTATATATCTCAAAATTCTTTTTAATAAAATTAAGTGAGATTCTTTGGGGTTAACTTGAAACCTAGCACAAATACAGGTAGCAAACATTATATCAGGCCTACTAGCTATTAAATAAAGTAATGAGCCAACAATTGCTCTATATACTTTTGAATCAACAGGTTTCCCTGATTCATCATTATCAACAACAGCATTTGAGGGCGCCATGGGTGTTTTCATGGTGGAAGAATCAGACATACCAAACCTTTTCACTAATTCCTTAGCATACTTAGATTGGGATATGAAGATTCCATTTGAAGTTTGCTTCACTTGAAGACCAAGGAAGTATGATAACTCACCCATACTACTCATTTCAAATTTAGATTGCATTAGATTAGAGAATCTTTTGAACAAATTTGAATCAGTAGAACCAAAAATAATGTCATCTACATATATTTGAACTAGCAAAGTTTGATTTTTATGTACTTTGAAAAATATGGTTTTATCTACTATGCCTCTACAGAAATTGTTTTCCAAAAGAAAACTAGCTAAAGTCTCATACCATGCTCTAGGAGCTTGTTTGAGACCATAAAGAGCTTTCTTAAGCTTAAATACAAAAGAGGGTTGAGTTGGAGAGATGAAACCTGGTGGTTGTTCCACTTAGACTTCTTCTTTAATTTCTCCATTTAAGAATGCACTCTTCACATCCATTTGAAATACTTTGAACTTTTTATATGCAGCAAATGCAAGAAAGATTCTGATTGCTTCAAGTCTTGCAACAGGAGCAAAGGTCTGATCATAATCAATTCCTTCTTCCTGTGAATATCCTTGGGCTACCAGTCTTGCTTTATTTCTCACAATGTTGCCTTGTTCATCTAGCTTGTTCCTGAAGACCCATTTAGTGCCAATAATTAGATGGCCCTTTGGTCTTGGAACCAAATCCCAAACCTCGTTCCTTTCAAATTGGTTGAGCTCCTCTTGCATTGCAAGAATTCAATTTGGATCTTTTTCTGCATCTGTTATGGTTTGAGGTTCAACTTGTGATAGGAAACAAGTATGCATCTGATTTTGGTGTAGTTGATGCCTTGTTTGTACTCCTGCTGAAATATCTCCAATTACTTGTGATATTGGATGATCTCTAACTGTGATGTGGTCAACAGTTGGAGTTGGTTCAGCAATGATATCTTCTTGGGGAATTTGATCAGCTGTCACTTGAATTGATTTGTCAGCAAGATCTTCTGGATGATGATCTTCATCTTCACTATCTTCAAGTGTTTGAGTTGTTGGAGGTGAAGAATCTCTTATCTCTAGATTTAGTTCACTTAGCTCTCCACATAAATCAGATACCTGCAAGGTATTTATGGTAGAGGTGGTATTCCTCTCCTCATTCAATAAGTTAGTTTCATCAAAAGAAACATGCATGGACTCCTCTATTTTAAGAGTAGATTTGTTGTAGACAATATCTGCCTTACTAGATAGAGAGTATCCAAGGAATATGCATTCAGCTGCTTTAGCTTCAAACTTCCTTAGATATTTCTTATCATTGTTATGCACATAGCATTTACAACCAAAAATCTTAAAATAGCTAACCTTAGGATTTTTATTCTTGAGTAGTTCATAGGGAGTCTTACCCTTAAGTTTATGTATCAGGCTCCTATTCAACACATAATTTGCTGTGTTCATTGCCTCTGCCCAACAAGAGAGTGGCAAATGAGCATCAGCAAGCAATGTAGTTGCTGATTCAATTAGTGTTCTATTTTTCCTTTCAGCTACCCCATTTTGTTGAGGGCTTATAGGAGCAGAGAAACACTGCCTGATCCCTTCTTTTCCATAGAATTCTCTCATCAGAAGAGACTCAAACTCAGTACCATGATCACTTCTGATCAATGCAACTAAAGTAGAGTACTCAGTCTTGATGGACCTGAGAAAGTCTGTTAGAACTTTGAAAGTGTCAGACTTGTTCCTAAGAAAGAACACCCAAGTGAATCTTGAGAAGACATCTACAATAACTAAAGAGTAATGCTTCCCTCCTAAGCTCTGTATAGCAGTAGGTCCAAAAAGATCTAAATGCAATAAGTACAGAATCCTAGGTGAATCACTCTTGGATAAAGATTTGAAACTACTTCTAGTTTGCTTACCTAACTGACAAGCCCTACAAAGTCCTTCCTTCTTGTATGAACCAGAAGGCAGTCCTCTAACAAGATTGTCCTTAGAAAGCTTAGAGATAGTTCTAAGGTTAATGTGTCCTAGCCTTTTATGCCATAGTTCATTTGTCTTACTTATTGAATTAAATAGACATATGTCAGTATTGGCAGAGTCAAAATTGACTAGATAAATATTTCCTTGTCTAATACCAGATAATATATTCTTATTTTTATTATTTGTAATAAGACATTGGGAAGGGTTAAAGGTTACCTAATAACCTTCATCACATAACTGACTTATGCTGATGAGGTTGTGCTTCAGACCTTTCACATATGATACTTCTTTGAATGTGACTGCTCCAACTTTGACTTGTCCATACCCTTTTGTCTGTCCACAGTTGGAGTCTCCAAAGACAACTTTGGGTCCAAGTTTTGCCTTATAATTGCTTAGGTTGGCCTTGTTTCCTGTCATATGTTTTGAGCATCCACTATCCAAGTACCAATATTCTTTTATCCTTGGATAGCTGTGTACCTGCAAAGACAGAAAAATAAACTAGTTGTTTTTGACCCAGACTACCTTGGGTCCCTTTGTTTGTCCACAATATTCAGAAATAAAGGACATTTCAGGCTGATCCTTATAGCCTTGTGGATGATATCTCCTTGGAGGTATAATCCATTCAGTAAAAGGATTTTTAGTGTGTTTAGAATTAGAATTCCTGAATTTCTGTGTATAGTTTCTGTTCGACAAATTTGGGTAAATTCGTCGATCGTCGGTTGACGAATGTACAGGATTTCGTCGAGCGCCGTCCATGTAATAACTATACTGAAAATCTGTTTTCAGTCTTCGTCGATCTCCGTTCGACAAATTTGAATCTTTTCATCGAGCTTCGTTCGACGAATTCTTCTGAATTCTCTTATTCTTAACAGACTTGCTTGAAACATCTTTATTTGCTTCTACAGCCCCTTTGCCTTTAGCAGATATGAATTTTATAGGTGTAGATAATATATTCTTCTTAACTAGATGTGGCTCACTTGATGAGGCACCCAAGCCCAGTTTGCTATTAAGTCTAGCATTGACTGTGCTTGTTATGTCCATCAGTTTGATACTTCTCCCATTTAGGGATTCTTCAAACTCTTTTGCTTCAGACAACTTGCTCTCAATGAGAACAATATGTTCCCTGGAGGCAGCCAAATCCTTTTTAAGGTTTATATTTTCTTCACTTATAATTTTCATGTCAGCTAGCTTATTTCTGAGTGAGATTATTTCTTTCTCAGATTTTAATAAGTCTAAGCAAAGAACTTTGAATTCAGCCTTGAATTCAACTGAAGTAAAATCAAAATGAGATAATAACTGATCTGCATCATCTTCTGCTTCAGAGTCTGATTTTTCCTTATCAGAATTGTGTCCTGAGGCATTGATAGCCATCATGCAGAATGTTCTCTCTTCTTCATCATCACTGGAGCTGGATAAGGAAGCATATCCTGACTCACTGTCTGAGTCATATATTGCCATCAGACATTTGTCACTTTCATTTGATTTTTCTTCATCATCATCAGATGAACTGGATGATGATTCGGATTCAGTTTCACTCCAGGATTCTGCAATGAATCCTCTTCCCTTCTTTTTGTGCTTGTGTGAGGAAGATTTGCTGGAGTTTCTTTTCTCTTCTTTCTCCTTTTTCTTTTCTTTCTTTTTCTCTTCTGGACATTCTGTCAGGTAGTGTCCAGGTTTCCTGCAACCATAACAAATAACTTCTTTAGGAGTTGATTTGTCATACCTTTGCTTTTCTCTTGATCTGGACTCCTTCTTTCTGAAGTCCTTCTTAGCCATTTTGTAGAATCTCTTGGCTTTGAGACTCATAAACTCTTCATTTTGTGGAGTCTTTTCTTCTTCTGCATCAGCTGCTTTGAAAGCTATGCTCTTTTCTTTCTTTGTTGGTTGAGATGTAGTGGATGATTCTGCTTCCCTGGACTTGATGAGCTGCTCATAAGATTTGAGTTTGCCCAACAAAGCTTCAGTGGTAATCTCATTTAGACTTCTGGCTTCCTTGATTGGCCAGATTCTAGAATCCCATGTGCTGGGGAAGCACATTAGAATTTTATCATTTATTTCAGTGATAGAAATCACTTTGTCCAGAGATTTCAGCTCATTAATTATGAGACTGAGTATGTTATACATGTCAGCCACTATTTCTGTGTCTCCTTTCTTGAAGTTTTCATACAGAGAGATCAAGTGTGATCTTCTGTCTTTTCTTTCATCTGCAGAACCTGCAACCATGTTATTTAGTGAAATCCAAATTTCTCTAGCTGATGTACATTCAACCACTTTTTGAAATATGTCATCAGACATAGTTAAAGCCAATATGTTCATGGCTTTAGCATCTGCACTTCTTTGCTTCTTTTGATTTTCTGTCCACTCAGGAGGTGGGACAGCATGATTGTCTCATGTAGCTTCAGTGCTGGTTGATGTTGTAGGTGCTGGAGGCCCTGTCAGAATAACATTGAAAATTTCTTCATCAATAGAGTTCATATAAAGCCTAATCCTTGCTTTCCAAAGTGCAAACTTGCTAAGATTGCACATTGGAGGTCTTGTGCTTGAGTACTCGTTCTGTGCCATGAATTTTTAACAGAAAATAGATAAACAAAAACTCTAAATTAATTTAAGATCTAATTGATCTTTGTGATTCAGGTGTTAGCCTGTAAAGAATCAACTTCCTCTGATACCAATTGAAAGTGGAGGTTAGATCTTAAGTTACTCTAGAGGGGGGGGGGGGGGGTGAATAGAGTGTTAAAAACTTTTCCTTTAGTTTTATAGTGTAATTAAAATAGTGTTGTATATATATATATATATGTGTAAGCAGAGTGTGAGATATATAAATAGAATAAATGAATAAATAAAGGCACACAGCACAGCACAAAGAAATAAACACAACCAGAAGACACAAGGAATTTATAGTGGTTCCCCAATAAATCTGGGTAGTCCGCTCTTCTACCACCCTTTGGTAGGAGTCCACTAGGAGGGCAGGTGCCCTAACACCAAGGTGATTTTGATCAGGTGTCCACACACCACAGAGCTTTTGATCAGGTGCTCAAAACCAACAGGATTTTTTGATCAGGTGTCTTGCCACCAAGGAACTACACTTTTGAAGGGAGTATTAACCCTGTACAAGAAAGGTGAGAAAAGGGTTATAGTGTTCTTCTCTGTCAAGATGCTGAGAGAAGACTCTAGTGGACTTGTTGTAAAGCTCCCCCTGGGATTGAAGTATTTGACAGATGTTGGAGAAGCTTTCTCTTGAAGACACAAATCTTCTGTAGCAGATTGATCTGGAAGAACAGGTTCTTCAGATTCCTTGTTGCTCTTGTAGAAGACTTGAACTTGCAGCAAAATATCTGAGAAATGGTTCTTGAAGATGATGTTCTCAGAAGGAAGATGAGTGTTGTTTGAGGAAGAAGAAGACTTGAGAATAATAGACTGTATGTTATTCTTCTTTCTTTCTCTATCCTTGTTGTTTTTTGTATTCTGGAAGAATGCTTATTTGAATTCTGTCGAGAGAGATAAGACAAGAATGTCTGTCTTGATATATTCTATTTTTGGAAATAAAATAATCTGTCTTAAATTCTTTCTTGGAATAACAACAAAGACAAAACGATTTTGTCAGGTCCTTTAATTCCTTAGCCGTGAAATACTCCTTAGCATTAAATGTCAACGACTATTCTTGTCTTGGAACAAAGGAAATAAGGAATATATTTGAATAATATAATATCCTTACTTGCCTGTCTTGAATACGTCCAAATGTATTGAATATATCCGTTGGAGTCGTCGCTCTGAGTTCAGAGTATTGACAAACAACTAATATAAATAATCTGGACTTGTATTTGTCGAACTGAGCCTTAATATAGAATTTGTCGAGCTCTGGCTGGAATTCGTCGAACGATGCTAGGAATTTGTCGAACGATGCTAGCCATAATACTTCAGTCTGCTGAGACAAATTCGTCGAACGATGCTAGGCATTCGTCGAACACCACTTGACATTTGTCGAACACTGAGACTTAAAATTTTCCTTAAGTTCTAGCAACTCTAACAGCCTAAAAACTTGACCCTTAAACTATACAATGAGGTCAACTTGATCCTTAGTTAAAACATAGTGATCCTAGCCCAAATCAGTAATAGGGTTGTTCCAACATGATGATAGATGGAAGAGACCCCATCATGAGAGGGTCTGTGTTAATGTTTAATTTACATGTGTAGAGGGAAGGTTGTTCAACCACACACCAGCAGTGGTATCTGGACAATGGATGCTCCATGCATATGACTGGAGAAAGAGAGTTGCTGGAGAATTTCAAGGCCAAGGAAGGGCCCAAGGTAATCTTTGGGAACTCCCACTCTGGTCAAACCAAAGGATATGGCTTGATCAGGATTGGAGAAATCTCCTTTGCTAAAGTAGCTTATGTTGAAGGACTTCAACATAATCTGATCATCATTAGTTAGCTGTGTGATGGTGAATACAAATTTGTATTCACCAAGTCCTTGTGTCATATAGTTAGTTCTAAGACTGATCAAACAGCTTTGACTGGTCGCAGAAAAGGTAAGGTGTATGTGGTAGACTTTGAGTACACAAAGTCTGAGATCTGCTTGTTTAATTCCCAGTTAGAAAATAGTGAGTTGTGTCATAGGAGACTTAGTCATCTCAACCTTAAGACCATAGCCAAACTTTCCAAACTAAACCTAGTCAGGGGTTTACCAAATGGTAAATTCAATAAAGACCATCCATGTAGAGCCTGCCAACTATGGAAGCAAATCAAAGCTTCATTCAAACCAATTGGTAAGAATGATTATCCTAGAATCCTTTTCCTGCTACACATGGACTTGTTTGGTCCCATCTCCACTCAAAGTTTAGCAGGGAAATCCTACACTTTAGTTATTGTTGATAATTTTTCTAGGTTCAACTGGGTGTTCTTTCTAAAAGCTAAGTCAGACACCTTCAAGATCCTCTCAAGATTCATTAGACAGATTCAATCTGAACTCAATACACAGGTTGCTATGATCAAAAGTGATCATGTCACTGAGTTTAAGAATCAGTTAATATGTATATTCTGTGAGGATGAAGGCATCAGAGAAAGCTTTTCAGCTCCTAAAATCCCCCCAACAGAATCGGGTGGCTGAAAGGAAAAATAGAACCCTAATTGAATCAGGAAGAACATTGTTAGTTGAATCTAACTTGTCAAAGTCCTTCTGGGCTGAGGCAGTAAATACTGCAAATTATGTTCTGAATAGAAGTCTCATCCACAAGACTAAGTTGAAAACTCCCTATGAGCTACTGAAGGGAAAGGCACCCATAGTCACCTACTTTAGGATCTTTGGGTGTACTTGCTTTATCCTTAACAATGGTAAAAACCATCTTGCCAAATTTGACAAGAAGGCTGATGATGGAATATTCTTAGGATACTCTTCATCAAGCAAGGTCTGTAGGTGTTTCAATAAAAGCTCTCTTAAAATTAAGGAGTCAATGCATGTAGTTTTTGATGAGACTAACATGGTTTACAAGGGGAAGGAAACTTCCACCAGTTCTATCCTGCAGGAAGAAGATTAACTAGCAGATCATGTGGAAAGGATAAGCATAGTGGATCATCCATCTGTGTGTCAGGAAAAAGGACAGGACATTGACACTGACTCAGATGATGATTATGCAGCAGAAGAAGAGAAAACTGCAGCACTTGAGCTACCAGTCATAGACACATTCAAGTGAATGACGATGAAGCTCCTACTGTCTCTGAGCAGGTGGTAGCTCAGGAAGGAGACTGTCCCCTAGATCATCCCACAAGATCTAGGATGACTCAAAAGGATCATCCTCCAACTCAAGTATTAGGAGATTTGACAGCAGGAGTAAAGACCAGGAAACAGCTAACTTGTGAGACAATGCTGCAATGTTTTCTGTCATAATATGAACCCAAGAAATTTGAAGAAGCAGACAGTGACCCTCACTGGATATCTGCTATGTAAGAGGAACTGAACCAGTTTGAAAGGAACAAGGTCTGGACTTTGGTTGAGAGACCAAAGGATTACCCAGTGTGGAACAAAGTGGGTGTTCAAGAACAAAATGGACTCAACTGGGGTCATCATCAGAAACAAGGCTAGACTTGTGGCCCAAGGGTACAGGCAAGAGGAAGGCATTGATTTCAACCAGACATTTGCCCCAGTAGAAAGACTAGAGGCAATCAGAATGTTCTTAGCATATGCTGCCCACATGAAGATAAAGGTATACCAGATGGATGTCAAGAGTGCCTTTCTCAATGGGAAATTACAAGAAGAGGTGTATGTGGAACATCCACCAGGTTTTATCAATCTAACTTTTCCCTCTTTTGTATATAGATTAGATAAAGCACTATATGGTCTAAAGCAAGCTCCAAGAGCTTGGTATGAGACCTTATCCACTTTTCTCCTAGAACACAAATTTGAAAGAGGAAAGGTGGATAAAACACTCTTCACAAGAGCACATAAGAATCATCTACTACTAGTGCAAATATATGTAGATGATATTATATTTGGTTCCACAGATCAATCTCTATGCAAAAGGTTTGCTCACCTAATGCAGTCAAGATTTGAGATGAGTAGTATGGGGGAGTTATCCTATTTTCTTGGTCTCCAGGTTAGACAGAATGCAGATGGCATTTTCATATCCCAATCCAAATATACCAGAGAACTCATCAAAGAGATTTGGGATGGAAAATGGCTCTGTCATGAAAACCCCCATGGCTACCAATACTGTTTTGGATAGAGATGAAAAAGGTAAGTGCTTTGATCAAAAGACTTACAGAGCAGCCATTGGCTCTCTTCTCTACCTAACAGCCAGCAGACCTGATATAATGTTTGCTACTTGTATATGTGCAAGATTTCTGGTTGACCCAAAGGAATCCCACATGAGTTCTGTCAAAAGAATTCTAAGATATCTGAAGGGTACTCCTGAACTTGGCTTATAGTATCCAGCTGAATCTGGATTTGAATTGGTAGGGTATTCAGATGCAGACTATGCTGGATGCAGGCTTGATAGAAAAAGCACTTCAGGAACATGGCAGTTCCTGGGTGCTAGACTGATATCATGGTTTAGCAAGAAGCAAACCACAGTCTCCACTTCTACAGTTGAAGCTGAGTATATAGCTGCAGGAAGCTATTGTTCACAAATTTTATGGATGCAAAATCAGTTGTTAGATTACAACTTTTCCCTTGCCAATTCCACAATCTATTGTGACAGCTCTAGTGCAATAACAATTGCTTCCAATCATGTTCCTCACAGCAAAACTAAGCACATAGAGATAAGATCAACCTTCAATACATATCTACTGACACTAAAATGGCTGACATTTTCACTAAGCCCCTTGATGAAAGCAAGCACAATTTCTTCATCAATGCACTGGGGATGCTTGATGGAGCTCTGTAGGTCCCCCTTATCATGAATACAGAACTATTTTTTATAGAAAATTATTGCTGGGAAAAACAACCAAAATCTTAAAAGAAATCTTAACTATTTAATCAAAGCTGAGTCGAATTCAAATCGACGTACCGTCGACTTACGCCCGTACCGTCGACTTACACTCTGGGACAGATCCTTCGAATACCACTCGACGTAATGTCGAATACCTATCGACACTTACGTCAACATCATTACCGATGCCTGTATTTCGAAGCCACGTCGACATCAACTCGACGCTCCGTCGCGCTGCATTGACACACTTTGGCGCGCTGCATTATGCTCTTCTCTCGGCGTTGCTTCGAATAAAACCCTAAGTTGCGGCGATTCATCTACTAAAAGCAACTTTTGCGTTTAAATTCTATTGCGCTATTCGAGTTCTCTCCTTCCTGCTCTCTTCCTACTTCCCTCTCTTCATCTATTTTCCTTGTTTCAGTGTGGGTTCACGCAGTGTTTCAATGGCTTATCCGCCCAGTCATGAAGATATTATGGAGGCAGTCAATCTAGCTCTTGAAACAGTACTGTCTAAGTTTGGCTCGCTCTATCTATACTTCTCTACAACATGCTATTGCAAATTACGCCGTCAACATAAACGATTGCAAGAACTGACCTCTGATCTAGAAGTCTTTGACATAGAAGTATGATCGACAGCTGTGTCTGCTGATGGCTTTATATCCTTTCTCAATGATATAAAGCAGGGGGAGAGTGGTATCAGTAGGCAGCAAACTGATCAACAACAGCTGCCTCCTCAAGATTCAGTTTACACGACAGCGATCCCTCTCTCCTTAACCACTGAAGGAGAGTCGATTGTCTCATCCAAACTTCAGCTTTCAGTTGCAGTAAATCGGGGGGGTGATCTCTGCAAGGACTCTGTGCTTTGCTCAGGGGGAGCCATTAACTCAGGGGGAGGTCCCCTCAATCTCAGATGATCAGATGTACCTCAAGTCACTTCAAGAATTTCATGGAGTTACTGAATCATCCATCCCCGATCCTCTCTCATTCAGAGTGTCTTCTGAAGAATCATCCACAACACCCTCTTCAGTTAAGACAGATGATCAAGAGTATGTCTCACCTGATCCAGCCCCAGCTCAATCAATACCTCCAGCTCAGCCCTCATCTTCAATTCCTGCTCCAAGTCAAACAACTGAACCACTTCTTCCAACACCTGTCTTTAGGGGGAGACCTCCTTTCATAGGAAGAGGAAGAGGAAGAGAAAGGTTTATACCTATTTGGGAAAGGTATACTAAAGAGGAAAGAAAATAATTTAAGAAGGATAAATCATATAATAAGGTTTATAAAAAGGTTGCATTTCCTGAAAGTACTATGCAGGAGTATATCACCCCAAATCTTGAAAAGATTCTAGATGAGCATAGAGAAAGGGATAAGTATGAGTTTGAGGCTGCTCAGAAAGAAATTGATGTTAAGAAAAAGAGGTTCTTTGATATTCTACAAAGAGGAAAAGAAGTAGTTGAGAAAGAAGAATTGGCCAAAGCAATCCCAATCAAATCCACCTTATTTGATCATTCAATGTACACTACAAAGAATCCTCAGGCCAAAATGCTAGAAGCAGCAGAGCAACAACACAGAGGAGGGATTGGATGTAATCCAAAGGATGCAGTACAGCTACCCCTGAAGAGAAAGAAAGGGAATAAGTCACCTGAAGAGGAGATCAAGATAAAGAAGGTCTTGTTTACAAAAGCTTCTGGAAAGGAACAAACTACTGCCAATAAGTCACAAGTACTGTCTGTCGAATCCATATTAGAGAAGGCCTCTGAATCAGCTGACCTGAATCTAGAAATTATAAATCTGATGACTGCTAAAGTTTTTGGGTTGGGGTTTACACTCAAGGATGTTCATCCTAACACAGAAATGGACCTGGAGAAGCTCTTCAAAGCCCATAGAAAGATTCAGAAGAATCCTGAAAAGTCCACTCCTACAAATTTCAAATATGTGGAGAGAAAGTACATGAAGACTTGTTCTCTTTTCTCAAAGAAAAGAAGTAATACTCACTGTGGGTAAACTATGATAAACTTCTGCTTATCATTTATCTAATACTTTACATGTTATCAGCTCATCTAGTTTATTCATTTGATGTCTGTAAAATCATGTGTATAGAGTTTATTTTATGCCATGAAATGTGTAAAATCACTTCAGCCAATCTGTAAAATTTGATAAGATAAATAGGGGGAGATTGTTGGGAAAAACACTTGATTTAACTTAACAAATTAACTTAAAAGTGATTTTATCTACTAGGATTAAATTACCCATTGTATAGTGAGGGTAATATGGTCATTAGATGTCTTAGGATGTCATACTCAACATAGGGTATCAGGACCAGATCAAGGGAAGCAAAATTGGGCTAAGTTAATATTTACGTCGAATAGAATTCGACGTAACATCGAGTCCATATCGACGCTGCTCTGACTAGAAGTCCAAGTGGTCCAACCTTCAATCGAAGTAACTTAAGTCGACTCTACGTCGAATAGATATCGACGTAGAGGTCGGGGACCTGTTGAAGCAATTGGAGAAGTCGACGCAGCTTCTACTTCAACTCGACGCAGAAGAGGTTATCTGTCAAAGTCATCTAAAGTCGACGCAACGTCGACTACTTCTCGATGCAGAAGATATAGTTCAGAGCCAGGCAGATCAACTCGATGTACACATCGATAAGATTTCGATGCAACGTCTACTTGCAAAGCTCAATCAAAGCAGAGATGAAATCGAAGCTGCTTCTATAAGAACTCAAAGTTTCGTCGATAAGAGAAGAAATGAATTCGACGTTACGTCGAATACAGTCTGTAAAAGTATATCTTTTTAGCTGTCTTTCTGATCCTTCTTTCATGGCCCACATCCTTCAAGATCGTTCCCCAATGGCTCAATAATTGCCTGAAATGGAAAGGAGCATTAAAGAAGAAGACAAAAAGGTTTCTTGGAAACATATTCTTTCCAGGTGGACGGGCCGAGAATTAAAGAGGAATGAAAGAGAAAGTGATAAGCAGATTACCTTATCAAGGATATCAGAAAGGGAAAGACATTCGAATTTGAAGAAGGTAGAATAAAAAGACAAGAGGAGATAGAGGCAGAAAAGGCATTAATCACTATCAGCCGTCTCCTTCATTTTCTAGGGCTTCTTCTTCTTCTCCCTTTCTCAGGAACTCTAACATAGCAAACAAAAAGGAAAGGAAGGCTCTGCTGTTCTTCATCAAAAAGAACAGAGGATCTGAAAGCTGCTCTATAACACAATCTCATAGCAGCCAGATCATAATCTGAAGAAGAAGGAAGGATCTGACAATACAAAGCTTCTGCAAATCATCACTATCAAAAGCAGGGGCTAATCAAGAGCAGATCCTTTGGAACAACTCATAGGCTGATCTTCATACAACCATCTTCAAGAATTCTGAGAACAGAATTCCTTCAACCTTCTCCCTTCTTCTTTCTCATTCTGTAAAAGAGTTTTATTAATCCCTCTTCAAAGGATTCAGTGGTTCAAGATCTCCTTATCAAAAGATCTGGTGGTTCAAGATCTCCTTATCAAAAGATCTGGTGGTTCATGATCTCCTGATCAAAAGATCATTGGTTCTAAGAGTCTCCTTATCAAAAGACTCAGGCACAGTGGTGCATTCCTACCAGGTGGTAGAAGAGAGGACTACCCACATTTTGGGGAACATCTATAAAATTCATTATGTCTGTGCTGTGATTTTCTGTGATGTCCAGTCTTTTATTCTGCACATTATTTCCTGCATTCTTTATTCTGCCTGGTTTGTTAAGCATAACTCCTTAGACTAATTTATTGTTTAACACAGTTAGGATAGAAATATTTTAAAACTCTATTCACCACCCTCTAGAGGAATCTCAGAGGCACACTGTGCACTTTCAGAGGAGATCATGACATTGAAGTTCATGAATGCAATGCTCCTGAGAAAGAGCATGAAGAAGAAAAACCTGATGATTCTGAGAGAGAGCATCAAAAGAATGAGGATGCTGCTGTTGTTGAGGACATGTCAGAAGGACATGAAGAAGATCACACTAATTGTGATTCCTCCAATCCTGCCACTGCTGATAAAAGTGTGCAGGTCATACACTCCTCCTCAGAAGAAAGTGAGGATGATGAAGACAATGCTCCTGTTGATCTTCAAGGTGAGATTGACTTATTCATTTTCAATCTAGAGCAAAGTATCACGCTAATCCCTCCTGGACCAACAAATTACTGGGGAGATGATCAGGACATTGATGATCCTTCATCTGAGGGGGAGCATCAGAAGAAATCTCCTGCTAAGGAAAGTGATGATGCTCCAAGTAAGGGGGAGCAAGAAAGGATTCCTGAAGAAGAAAAAAGGAATTTATCAGGTAATGTACATGTTAGTAACCCCACTGATATTCACACTAACACTAATACTAATGATGATATTAACCTAAATGTAGATGATAAAGATGATAATGCCCCAAGTGAGGGGGAGCATCAGAAGACTGTTGAAGAAGCCAAGCAGAATGCTGCCATGGATCAAGATGAAGACCAACCTAATGCTAATACTGAAAATGAGCACTTACTTGATCCAGCTGAGGAGGAGCCAATCCCTGCTCAGGTTGTGGGGGAGCTGGATATTATATTTGATGTCCCCATCCACATCAGCAATATCTCATGACAAGCTGCTCAGCTCCATCATCTCACTCATTGAAGGTAAAATGATTTCAATGAAGAATTACATTGACAGATCAATAATGTCTCTAAAGAAAGAAATCATGGCTGAGGTCAAAGAGATCAAGGAAGACACTGCAATCCTTAATAAACAAATGACAAAATGGTTTGATCTGGCAGAACACACAGTGATTGCTCGGAATTCAATCTTGAGATCAATGGACAAACAACTCCAAATGCCTGAGAGGGACATGTCCTATGTCAAGAATTATGTAAGAAACACAGATGAGGTTATAGAAAGAGCCTCCAACCATATAGAAGAGTTTGTCTAGAAAACAGCCACCACAGTGATCAGTGAAACAGAAAGGATGAAAGATGAGATGAAATCTGATCTGGAAAATGCTTTCCAGACCCTCTCAGGTTCTGTAGTAGGTGCCTCCCAGTCCCTAGAAGCTAAGATAGTTGAAGAAGCCAGAAAGGGGAGGTGGCCAATGCTGAGACCAGCTCAGAGTTGGCTCTCAAAGTGCTGCAAGGAACCAAGATTGCCCTAAACCTGCCCCTGTTGGACAATTACATGCAAGAGGATTTTGACTTTGAGGGACAGGCCAGAATTGCTCAAAATACTCAACTGGCAAAGAGAAGAAAAAAGGAACAAGTTATGCTAGCTGAAGAATTTATGGCCAAGCAAAGGGATGAGCAGGGCAGAGACCCAGATTATGAATATTGGAGTGAGGACTCCAAGTGCATAATATTGAATGCATGGCTAACCCATGGACAAGTGTGCAAAGACATTGACAGGATTTATCCAGCCAAGGAATGGATAAAGCATCTAGAAAGGAACACAAGAAGAGAAAGAATCTTCAAGGAAAATCTTGTGAGAAAGGACAACCCAAGGAGGATGCCTTCAAGGTATATTCCAAAGCCATACCTATACTTCAAGAGGCAAGAAAACAAAAAGAAGATAACTTAGATAGAAGCAACTAATACATAAAAGGATACAACAAAAAAGGAAGCCTTAGCAAAAGAAAAAAAGTTGTTGCTGACAATGCTGAATGTTCAACATCTTCTAAGAGGAGAAAAACTTAAATTAATGTATTTAGTTCTGCTGAAAATCAAAATGTAATCAAAACAATGTCTCAACATTATGACTGAAATGAAATTGATAGTTTTGTTGAATCTATTGGTTTATCCTATAGGCTAATATGATTCTATATTATTGCTTTAGATATTATGTCATGCGTTGACATAATTAGTTAACCACATTATTGGTTTGATAAACAATGTTGTTATTATGCTTGTCATGAATATAATCTGTAATAACAGTATCTGTAATGCCATAGTAATGTTAACATGTATATGTTATGATATCATGAATGCTATGTAGTGCAGTTGCATGACGAGTCTTTATTTGTTATGTATCTTAGCATTAGTGATGTTCTGCCTTCTTCAAATAGGGAGAGATTATTGGGAATATTGCCATCAATGTTCCCTTGATTTGAAGAGGCATCACTCACAATGCTAAGTACATATTGTATTTGATAAACCCTACTTTGCATCAGGAATGTGCAGGGTTAAGATATACCAAACATTGGAATAAGTTGAGAGGCTTGCTGTCAAAACCGCTGAGAAGGAGTCATTGTCTCAACGGAACCGCTGAGGCGGGACCAGGAGCCGCTGAGAAGTGATCTGCCTCTACTGAGCTGCAGATAGACAAAATTTGCTGAGAAGAGAAACTGTCTCAGCGGATCCGCGGAGACAAAAACAGTTCAACCGCTGAGACAGAAGGCTGTCTCAGCCCAACCGCTGAGACAAATTCAAATCTTGAAGAAGACAGTGGCGCGACTTGCTTTTGGTGCAAACAACTGTAAAGGAGTGATAAAGTATTCTATCCTCATCCAATGTGTCAGGGGCCTTTCTAAGAGCCGTTGAAGACACATGAAGTATAAAAGAACATGTTAGGGCACTTTCAAAAGTTGTTGTTGGTGTGCTGAAAAGAAGAAAGCTCTTATCACTGTTCCATTGATGGCTTTCAAGCTCTCTCCTTCTCCTGCTTACTGAACCAACAAGAAGACATAAGGAGAGAAGATAGCTCTTCTACTCAGAAGAGAAAGGTGATCCTTTCTCCTCAACTGAAGAGAAGGATCAGATAGAAGCAAGGACTGAAGTTTACATTCAGCCAAGTTTCAAGGAAGCACCAGCTGTGCAGGAACAACAGAAGACATCATTCCAGTGCTGTCTAATGTTGTAAGCTTATCATTTATTCTCTGTAGGAATTGTATTGTTCTGAGCTTGTATGGCACAGTGCCTGAGTGCGTAGGGTTGCTGAACCTGAGTTGTAGGGATGTTAGGCCTGAGGTTGTAAGGTTGTTTAGCCTGACTTGTAGGGCAATTTGCCTGAGAAGTAGGGCTTCTTGATAGGCCCGAGGTAGGAGGTCAAGGGGACCTCTGAGCTGTAGGAGTGGGAGCACTCTGAGTGGTAGGGCTGGTTGGCCTGATGTAGGGCTTGGAGCAAGCCTGAGAGATCCAGGGGGATCTGAGTTGTAAGCTCTATGAGCTGAGATTGGAGGAGTTGGCCTTGTCTAACACACTGTTAGAAAGGTGTAGAGGGAAAGTGGACTACCCATAGACACACTGTCTTGGGGAACCACTATAAACACTTGTGTGTTTTCTGTGTGTGCTTGTTATTTTGTGTACTAACAAAAGTAATTAAGTAAAAATCAAAGAGACCTATTCACCTCCCCCCCCCCCCCCCCCCTCTAGGTGAATTAGACTACATACCTATAAACTATCACAAAGCATGTTTGAAATCACTTACATTATTTTGTAAAATTTGTTATGATAAATAGGGGGAGATTGTTGGGAAAAACCCTTGTGATTTATCTAACAAATTTTTTATAATGATTTCACCAGTTAGGTTATATTACCCATATTGTGTAGAAAGGGTAAATTGGTCATTAAATATTTTAGGATGTCACACTAACCTTAGAGTGTCAAGACCAGGTCAGGATAAGCATAAATTCAGTTGAGTTAAAAACTTGCGTCGAATAGAAGTCGACGCAACTTCAACTAGATGTCGATGTAACTCTGACTGGAAGTCGAAGCAACTCAATCAGCTTGTCAAAGTATAAGTCAAGACGACGCAACGTCGGAAGGAGCAAGATGCAGAAGGAAGATCTTGTTGAAGCCATCTTTGAAGTCGATGCAACTTCGACTTCTATTCGACGCAGAAGATGAAGTTCAAGTAGAAGCCTTCAACTCGACGGATACGTCGATAAGGAATCGACGTAACGTTGACATCTGAGTTCAGCCAGAGCTAAGAAGGAATTTGAAGCTACTCCTATAAGAACTCAGAGGTGCATCGACATGAAGAATGATGAAGTCGACGCAGCGTCGAATACAGTCTGAAAAGGAAGCTTTTTCTGCTGTCCTTTTAACACCTTTTCAAAAGGACCACAAAGCTAAAGATAGTTATCCAACGACTCATTTATTTCCAATAATGGAATGGAGTATTCCAGGACACAACAACAACATTCTTGGAAGGTATTCAAATCTGATGGACGGGTCGGGATCAAAAGAAGAAAGGGAAATCAACTGTCCAATAAGAATTCCTTTTTAGGACAGCCCAAAAGAAGAAAGAAATTCAAATTCAATCATGGAAAATAAATATGCTGAGAGGAGATGAAAAACACAACATTGATCACATTATTTTCTGTCTGTCAAAAATGGTTCTTCTTCTTCTTCCTCCTTCAACCCTAAGACAGAAAAACAAGTGTTCTCCCGCACATGAAAAGAATACAGCCACTTCTTCCTCACAGAGCAACTAGTTTAAATGAAGTGCTCTGAGAATAAGGATCAAGCAAATAACCCTTGCAATCATCACAATCATAAGCAAGGGTTCATCATATTCAGATCCAGGGATAAACAGAAGCTGCAGTTCATGAGAAATTGCTTCTGAAGAATTCTGAAAGCAGAATTCTATTATCCCTCTTCTTTCTATCTTCTCCTTTATTCTATAACTGTAAAAGAGTTTTATTAATCCCATTTTCAAAGGATTCAGTGGTTCTAAGAGTCTCCTTATCAAAAGACTTAGTGGTTCTAAGAGTCTCCTTATCAAAAGACTCAGTGTTTCTAAGAGTCTCATTATCAAAAGACTCAGACACAGGTTGTGTAATCCTACCAGGGAGGTAGAAGAGAGGAGTACCCACATTTTGGGGAACCTCTATAAAATTTTTGTGTCCTCTGTGTTTGATTTTTTTTGTTATCCCTATTTCTTTCTGTGTTTATATTTCCTGCAATCTGTGTTTACTTTGTTCTGTCTTTTGGATTATTGATTGCATAATACTTAGTATTTTTATTGTGTGTGCGTAATTATGGTAGAAATATTTAAAACTCTATTCACCCACCCCCTCTAGAGAATACTCAAAGGCACAATGTGCACTTTCAATTTTAATTAACATGAAAAGAAATTATTATCATTTATAAAATTTGATTACAAAATTTGATTTCTATGATGCTGGAAATCAAGGCGAATATGAAATATTCTTTTCATTTTCTATACCGACTTTTCTCACTAAGAACTGGTTGACTTTAACTGATCTTTCCCCATATATGACCTCTAGCCGCTCTAGCCCTTCTATCCCCAGAAAGGCCTCGAGCACCCCCTAGATCTACTCCCTAGACCTAGCCGCCAACACAAGGTGAATTCCTCCCTAAGTCCTACCAGACCTAGTCGCCCACACAAGGCGAATTTACTACATGATTACAAAGATAAAGGTAAATACAAAAGACAAATATAAAAACTCCCTATGAGGTAATTTGAAGGCGACGACGAAGAATCGCTGAAGATCGTTGAAGTCGAAGCGTGCATTCTTTGCGTTGAGTTAGCATTGATCCAAGCCTCCTTTGATTCCTTCTTTTGAAATTGAATGGGAGATCCTTTGTGGTCTGGAAATACGACCCTCACAAATAATCTAGAGTGCTGGAATAGGGCTTCTTGGCATGAATGGTTGAAGAGAACGAATGCCACCTATTTATAGGACTGGAAGCTAACGCCAGGCGTTGACTTAGTATAGAAATACTTTGATGGCTCGGATCTTTAAAATAGCAAGGAGATTCTGCATCTTTGGACACATTCATTTTAGGCAACCTTAAGGCTGGCGTTGAGGCTAACGATGGCGTTAAGTCAAATCATTCCCAAAATGCACCTGCATTCATGACAGCTTCCCTCCATGCCATATTCGTTGAATGTCAATGCCGATGTTAAGTCCTAATGCATGGCGTTAGACCACATTCATCATCTCAGCTTGTGAGCAAGTCCAGACTAACAATGTAGTATCCTAGTGTCAATTTTGTTCAAACCTGCATGCTAAAAACACAATGACAAACAAGATCAAATACAAGTAGAATTTGTTATTCTCAAATCAAAGGGATGCGGAAAACCGTCTTCCAACAATCTCCCCATTTTGATAATAACAAATTCAATAGTGATAAATCAGAATCATAAATAAGAGATGTGTTTTTAGGAAGATATATGACACTAAGCAACATATATATAAGAGTTATAATTATAGTTTGTTAAATTGTGCTCCCCTACATAAGTGCTCCCCCTTAGTGTATGCTCCCATAAACTAGATTCATACACCCCCTTAAACTAGTGAATCCTACTCCCTTAATCATTAAGATTTATCATTTTATTCTCCCCCTTTTGTTATTAGCAAAAGTGGGTGGAGTGACAACAAAACTAGAATAAAGAAGACAAAAGTTGGGACAAACTAAGAGAGGATAAGAGTTTTGTTGTAAGCATAAAGTAGTTCATGATCGAGCTAAGAGAGAGTAGCACAACGGAAAAAGAATATGATAAGCCTAAGTAATAATATCACATGTACTTAAACAAGTCATTCTCTCACTTGTTAGAAAATAATGAACAAAAGATTTTGAAAGATACAAGTAAAGATGAGACAAAAAACATGATAACGAATGATACAAGTACATGATCAAATAATGCGGAAAAGTAAAAACAAAGTTACTAAGATTAAATGAATTTGCAAAGAATATTTTTGTTTTGGTTTGACTCTTCCAACAATATGTCTAGACTCTTCACATATGAGCATTAACTTTGAAATTTTCTCCATAACTGATAGGCAAGCATGATTTGACATATTTAAAAAGATAAGATCTACAATGCAACTAATTCGTATTTCAAGTAAAGAAAACATTATAAAAATCATGCATTGCAATCTAGTGCTTTTACTTAAGTTTTTAGAGAATCATGTAAATATGCATTAAGATCCAATTCTCATGAGTAGAAGATTTATGAAAAACAATGATGTGTGCATAAAAGTGTTTTGATAGAGTATACAAGTGAAATAATCAAAACACATGACATATGTAATGAAATAGTAAAACAATATTAAGATTTGTAATCTTATAATTACTTTCACACATCAAATCTAGAATAAAATTTCAAAGAACAATAAAATAGTACAACTACCAAGATGCTTCGCCCACACAATGCTCATTAAGACTTATCATGGAGCGAAGTATTGCTTGGGGGATCACATAAGCATTTTTTATAAATTTCTATTTTAAGTGATCCGGTGTAAAAATAGAAGTGATAGAGAAAATGTGTTTGCACAAGACACTTTATAATTCTTTCCAAGGCGCTCAACCTCACAATGCTCATTAAGAATTATCAGGAGGGTGAGTAGTGCTTGCTGGAGTTATCTTTGTCATTTATTTCATATTTTTAATTTTGGGACAAAGGTCTCCGAATTCACTTGTTTTTGCAAACGCTAACAATATTGAAATAACACTTCTATATGTGCAAGAAATATTTTGTTTAAAAGATGGTGTAGGTAATATAGACACACAACTTAATAAGTTAAAGCTATTACACTACACAATCATGCAAGACTAAGATTATGAGCACATGTAGATTATCAAAATAGTGAGTGAATGAATCATTGATTAACATAAAATATTACTCATACTTAGAGACATGCTAGACAATCTTACACAATTTCCTATAGACCATTTCATTGCACATAATAAGATTAATGTTAAGGCATGATAAAATAAAACAATGTTTAGGAAACTTGAAATGAAAATTAAACATTGAAGAAAAATCTTTTTAAGTATATGCCTTATCAATTTTGACCATTTGTAATACTAAGATGTTTTGCTCATGTGAAGTATTTATAATCAAACCATAATTTTGTAAACATATAAGTGAACAAGACCTATTTTTCATCATTTTGGATTATTTGAATTTTTTGTTGTTTTGAATTTTTTGGAATAAAAAAACAATTAAGGAAAGAAAATAAATTCCAAGCCAGAGAAAATAATCATAAAATATGCATGGGAAAAATATCAGAGTTTTTGAAGAAAAACCAGAATGGCAGTTGGGCCAAAGGAGCTAACGTCGGGCGTTGACTCCTAACGCCCAAACAGAACATGATTTCGTAGGTTTTTGAAAAAAAATCTTTGGAATAGAGTTTATGTATACAGACCTTCTTGGTGTAGAAATTTCAGAGAATTTGGAGATGTTTAGAAGGCTCAAAATCGTTGAATACTTTTTCATAAAGAAGTTGAAAATTATTTTGAAGAATGTTAATTCAAATAATATAGTTAGGAGTGCATGAATACTGTACTAAGTGATATAGAGATCAGATATTATTCAGCATAAAGATACTGAAGATTTTGCACAGAAGGATAACGCTAGGCGTTAACTTCTAACGCTGGCGTTGAAGTATAACGCTGGAGTTATCTCTTAACGCCGAGACAGTAGATGATTTCATGCATTTTTGAAAACACTTTTCTTTGATTTTGAGTTATTATATAGGAGCCTTCTTAGTGTAGAAATTTCAGACCTTTTTGAGATCATTAGAAGGCTCTTTAAGCATGTTTTAGTTTTTTAAAAAATGGTTTTTATATTATTATTGATTTTTTAAATACTTGTGTTTTACAAGATCATTAATGCTCAAAATGATAAAATATGCAAAGCACATGATAAGCATGTTCGATCGAAAACAAGAATGCATAAAAAATATAATCAAAACATATTTTATAGGTATGTCCTAGATTATAATACCCTAACTGCATGCCTACACACTAGCCCCGTACTAAGTGACGGATGGGTATGAGGAGTTGCACACATGCCGTAGGTTGGGGTGTTAATCCCATATACACACACTAGAGAATGCTCAACCTAGCACTCTCCCCCCTAGTGCCTCGCAAGGCCCCATTAGAACCCTCCCCGGTTAAGGACAAGACATGACTTATAGGTTAGGTCTCTAATGCATACAATCCTATGCCCCCGCTGATGTGAGACATGTAATCATGAGTGAATGATCATAGACATACTAAGCATTTAACCCTAAAGATTGACTCAAAAACTTTGGCTTTATATTTAGGAATTTTTAGAATAATTAATGTAATTAAGATAGATGATTTTAAAGCCAAATAATTTTCATGATGTTCAAATTTCATTATTCAATTTTACCTTCATGGCATGATATAACTAGTATAGAAATTGATTTCTACCAATAGTGAGAGATGATGTTAGAATGATTAGTTTGAATGAAATGTTATGCCATAAGATTAATAGTGTTAATGTTGTATGTATTCAAAAATAGTATTTCAATTTTTAGACCTAGAATGAAGTGATGATTCTATTTGATTTATTCTTATTGATATAAAATTGATTCAATGGTTCACATATAAATAAGATACATGCACACACATTTTATAAACATTCATATACCATTCATGATCTCAAAACATATTTTGAAAGCAATATGATCTTTTTCAATTATGTTTAATATTTGAATTAGAAGATCTTTTGCTTTCGTATGATTATTATGAATTATCATTTACTTTACCATATAAAAATTAAGTACTCATGATCAATTATTCACGAAGATGTAAGTGAAGTATTATGAGAAAATTTATATTCATCCTATTGAAATTATTAATGAGAGAGATTGTAGGGTGAATAATGAATATAAATATAATGAGTGAATATTTTTTATTATTTTGAAAAGTTTAATATGATAGGGGCAAGAAAATGTAACAAAGAAATTAAATGAATAAATAAAAAGTTGCACATTTTATATTTCAACCAAAGACCCCTATATAGTTTGTTTAAATCCATTTTTGAAAAGAATTTTATTAGTCTTTATAGTATCACATAACAAATTTACTATTTAATTTATAAGACGTCTATATGCAAAGGATTTAACAAGGATACAAACTAGAAAAGAGGAAAAGTAGGTCACTTGAAATGATATGACTTTTATTCAAATTCATTCAATTTGATTTATTGATCATTAGGCTTTATGTGTAAAGTCATATTTCAATATATATGAAGTGGCCATATCATTTAAAAAAAACAAATAACAAACAAAAAGAAATTACGCATATCATGAAGTAGAGTATTGATATTTCATTTTTAATTGATTCTACTTCATGCAAATGATTGGACACTAATAAACGAGAGATTTAGGTATCCAAAGGGGACCAGGTGTGGTGGTTCCCTTGGGTACCCAAATACATCGTGTTTGCTTTTGGGGAGATAGTGATGAGTGAGCCCTTTTGATTATCTTGAAGATTATAATTGTAATGATTATTGAAGGTATCGTTCATAGGAAATTTGTGTAGTTCTAATTTTAAGTTTGGAGAAATATGATTTTGTAAATAATAGTGATTTGGATTTGATTTTCAAATACTGTGTTTCTTACTCTTATTAGGCTTAGTCAAGATATTCATATTCAACTTGCTTTTGGATATTGCTTGATGTTGTGGATTTATGTGTTGTGAATTTTTATTTTTATTTTCCTTAAGCAAGTTGATTTTTGTTTTTAATTCATTATTCTTGATCTTAAGATTATGCCTAGCTTTATTATATGCAATTATGCTATTTTTAAGAGTGGTGACAATGGAGTCAATGTGAGTTTGATAGTTATTTCTTAATTCCTCAAATGTTTCATCCATCTCCTTGATTTCAATTTTATAACTTTGGCACATAACACAATCACTTTTCAAAGATGAATTTTTTAAAGACAATTTTTCATTATGTTCTCTTATAGAAATAAGTTTCTTTTCAAGTTCCTTGTATTTTTATTTTAATTCATTAAATTCTATACAAGGTGTAATATTTTCAACTAAAGAGACACGAGTACAACTAGATAAGTCAGAATTTGATTCTACATTAACTTTTGCTTTCAAACCTTTATTTTCTAAGCGCAATTTGCAATTAGCATTTTTCAATTTCTTAATTTTGCGCTTTGTAATTTGTAGCAATTGTAAAGTAAAAATAGAATTGCAAACAATAAGGGAATTTGATTTCTTTACGGTGCTTTCGGATGAGGTGAGATTTGAACATAATGTTCCTTTGTCATCCTTATTGTATTCTTCTTCCATGGATGAGTTGTTATTTTCCCTTCCGCTTGATTTGCATTCTATGGATCCATCATGTGAGGAGCTTTCTTGAATACATGTTCAGGCTTGCATATTCTTCGGTTCTTGTGATTGTTCTATACCTATAGAAGGAGAATCATAAGTTCTTTCAAGAAAATTCCAAATCTCATATGCGGTAGGTAAAGTATGTATAAGTTTGAAAATATTTTGATCTAACGCGCAAAATAGACTATTTATAGATTTTGTATTTAAAACTATTTCGTTTCTATTTAATACGCTATGTGGCTTTTCAATAGTAATATTCCAAACTTTTTCATCTAAAGCCTTAAGAAAAAATTTCATTAATATTTTCCACCCTTTATAATTTATGCCCATAAATAAAGGTGGTACTAAAGATTTTTCATTTAATAAAAAATCATCCCCTCTAGTGGATGCGAGATCATGAAGCGCCATTATTCCTGGTTGTGAAGTCGTTTTGGAATAACCTGGCTTTGATACCACTTGTTGGATCTTGAGGCGCCCTTAGAGGGGGGTGAATAAGGGTTTTAGAAAACTTTAGGATTTTAAGAAAAACTTTTGTGATTTTTTATTAAGTAAGTTGAAATAAAAGTAAAGAGCTAGAAATAAGAATTGAAATCAATTTTAATTAGCATGAATAGACATGATTATCATTTATAAAATTTGATTACAAAATTTGATTTCTATGACGCTAGAAATCAAGGCGAATATGAAATACTCTTTTTGTTTTCTATACCGACTCTTCTCACTAAGAACCGGTTGGCTTTAGCCGATCTTTCCCCAGATACGACCTCAAGCCGCTCTAGCCCTTCTATCCCCAGAAAGGCCTCGAGCACCCCCTAGATCTACTCCCTAGACCTAATCGCCAACACGAGGCAAATCCTCCCTAAGTCCTACCCATATCTAGTCTCCAACACGAGGCACATTCACTACACGATTACAGAGATAAAGGTAAAAACAAAAGACAAACATAAAAACTCCATATGAGGTAAGCTGAAGGAGACGATGAAGAATCGCTGAAGATCGTTGAAGTCAAAACGTGCGTTCTTCGCGTTGAGTTAGCGTTGATCCTAGCCTCCTTTGATTCCTTCTTTTGAAATTGAATGGGAGATCCTTTGTGGTATGGAAATACGACCCTCACAAATAATTCAGAGTGCTGGAATAGGGCTCCTTGTCATGAATGGTTGAAGAGAACGAATGCCACTTATTTATCGGACTAGAATCTAACGATGGCGTTAGGGCTAACGTCAGGCGTTGACTCAGTATAGAAATAATTTGATGGCTCGGATATTCAAAACAGGAAGGAGATTCTGCATCTTTGGAAACATTCATTTTAGGCAACCTTAAGGCTGGCGTTAAGTCAAACCATTCCCAAAATGCTCGTGCAATCACGATAGCTTCCTGCCATGCCATATTCATCGAATGTCAACGTCGGTGTTAAGTCCTAACGCCTGGCGTTAGACTACATTCATCATTTCAGCTTGCGGGCAAGTCCAGACTAACAATGTAGCATCCAAGTGTCAATTTTGTTCAAACCTGCATGCTAAAAACACAATGGTAAACGATCAAATACAAGTAGGATTTGTTATTCTAAAATCAAAGTGATGCGGAAAACCGTGTTCCAACAAATATGACCATTTTGAGTATCGTAGCGCGCCACGACGATGCAGTTTTAGAATATGGACCATACATGCTCTGAATCGACTTTCATCAGTTGCATTAGACTCGTATAGTTGATACGAGTGCAATGTAATTCGTTTCTTCTCGATCAGAGGTTGTTTAGAGAAAACGACCATTTTGAGTGTCGTAGCGCATCACGACAATGTCGTTTTAGTAAATTGAGCATATGAACTCGGAATTGACCCCAGTCAGTTGTATTGCGCTCGTATGACCACTATGAGAGCAACAAAATTTGTTGCGCTTGATTTCAACGTCGTTAGTCAATTTGGTCAAATCAAGCTTTGTGGTGCACTGAAAAGCGTGCACACACCAATATTACTAAAATACCCCACCAAGGAAATGGAGCAGCATGAAGTTCAGTTAGTGCGTCAGAGCATACCTATCTAATAGCCCACACGAGAAGACGCACCAATCTCGTCTCCGGTCCTTAGAGATGTGAGCCCTTAGCTTGGTAGAAGTAGAGAGAGGGTGTTATAGTTTCTTTAGCCCAATGGGCCGCATGTATAAAAATAAGGCTACAGATTTTGTTAAATATATATGTATGGTTTGTTCTGAATTACTTACACTGTGATCTGATGTGATGTGATAAATTTCCAGAGCCTAACAAGGCACTCATCTTATGCTTGGAGAGTGGGTTGTTGCCACTCATAAAGCATAGGGTGGCCGTCTTGGGCGGTAAGGCTCATCTCTGACCCGACCCGGATGTGGTTAGGGGAGGGGGTCTTACACTGTTGCTCCCTCCTATTCGCCCTGCCATGGTACCAAGTAAGGTTACTGCCTCCTCTCCTGCCTAAATTGATCTAAACTTAACTCCTTGCCCTGTTTAGTGCCATCTAGCCGTCAGGTGCATCCTGAACAACTCACCGAAGCGTCGTCGAGGGGTCTAACCATGACGTCTTCTTAGGCCCCAGGGCGAGTAGGTTCGACTCTGGCGCCCCTCTCGCAGATGTCTCAGCATCTGTCCGGGGTCGGTCAGCCTACTCACCCCACATCTGGAGGAAAGTATTTGGTGATGGGTCCCCTGGCCTGCATGTGGATAGGTGTGGTCCTCCACCTACCCACCTCCACCGAAGGACTTTGGGCGGATCTGCCTCGGCTTCAGGATGGAGGTCTCACTCCTGCAGGTACTCGCCCTGCTCATCCCACTAACCTGTATTTCTGCCATTTTTTTTACTGACGGACTTCTCTTCCAGATAGCCACGCATCAACCTCCTCCGGTCACTACCACCTACAGACTCTCTCCTGGGATTGTCGCCGCTTGCAGCGTCCACTCCCTTGAGGGAGCTCCTCGCGAATCCGCCTAGCTTCAATGAGGGGTCATGGGCTTGCCCCATCGCTGTCCTCCAAGCCCACGACTCCTTCTTGGTGGTTATGCCGCCCGTCGAGGTGAATCAGCGGTTGGTCGATCTCGGAGATCGCCTTGCGGAAGCGAAAGACTTTCAACTACAACAGCAGGGCGAGGAAGGCCTATACGCCCGGGTGGCTGATCTGGAGGCGAGGATATATGAAATAGAGACTAGCCAACAAGCCAGCGAGGACTATCTCCAAAGGTTTGCGCAGGTGGCGGGCACTGTGGATGAAGCCTCCCTGTTAGAAGAGCACATCCGGCGAGGCGAGGACCATATAAGACAGAGCGAGGAGATTTTGTAAAGGGCTCGCGAAGACTTGTGAGCGGCCCACAGTATCACTTGGAGAGCTCACCATCCCCATCACACGCATCGCCTAGGTCACGGTTTGGCGCGCCGCAGTTGAGTCCTATAGATTGTTCTCACTTTTTGACTTTTTGACGCCTAATGTGATGTTGTACTCGCGACCCTTCGGGTCTTTGTAACGTGAAGGCAATATTTTTATACTTGTTTCTTTTGTACTTGCGCTATGTGCTTATGGAAATCTGATTTTTGTGCTCGCGCTATGCGCTTCTTTTAATTATCTGGTCTTTTATTTTTACTTGCGCGCTACTTAGGTCGGTTACTCGCTTTGGCGTACTCGCGTCGTCGACCAGTCCACTCACGTGCGACAGGATTTGGGGTTGGGGGCTATAAATAGAGGGTCTCATATAGTGGGGGGGGGGGGGGGGGGGTACGCTTTCACAGCCTTTCGAACACCCTCCCCCTCTCGAATCCTCCCTGCAGATCCCCTAGTCATCGCTATCCATGGTGAAAGAGCCTTATGAGGATGGGCGCGCCTTCTACACCCGTAACTTCAAAACACACAACTTCCCCAGCTCGCAGACCCTGGGCGAGGAGCTGGGTGATGTTAAGAACAACAACCTACCGTCCGGCTATACCGCGAGTCAGCCAGGCCCCAATGAGTTTCACAACACGCTCTACAGCGGAGAGCTCGCCTTCCCCCTGGCTCACTTCAAGGTGGGCTGAGTTTGCCTCTATGGCCTGAGGTCCGTCAGGTAATCTGCTATTTCAGGATGATCCCCGTGCAGGTCAAACTGAAAGCAATCAACATCATGGTCGCCTACGCCTGCTATCTACGCGAGGAGAAGATCGAGTTCAACCTCTCCGCCTTCCGCAAAGTCCTGACCCTGAAGGCGACCAGCAACGACACCATGTTCTTCACCAGCGTGTGCATCAAGATCTCCGAGACACTCAACAAGGTCCACCACTGGACCGATAAGTTTGTCCTAGTGCGCAGCGACTTCAGGAACATTCCCTTCGCTCCAATCTAGAAGACAGAAGCGGAGTTCAAGCCACCTCGCCTAAAGGGGGATGCACTGGAGCTCTACCTTTTCCTGAAGGAGAAGGTCATGGATGTCGTCTACCTGCGGCCAGGCATGGATCAATTCGCCTTTGTGAATCTGGGAGCGGGTATGTCTTAGGTAGTACTCGCCACATTGGTCTCACCTTTCTACTTTTGCTGGGAGTGGACTTGAACTGTCCTTTCTTTTCTTTTGCAGGTGAGCGCACCGTCCCTAATCGCCCCCTTGTGACGCCTCGTGCCAACGGTTGAGCGAGCCCCACCCCCTTTAGGATGTTCTCGATGGGGCTGTGATCGTGGTAGATAGCAAGAAACCCCCGACCATTGATAAGGGAAAGGGTCAAGTCGATCCTGAAGCTGCCTCGACAAGCGAGCCGAGGCAGAAAAAACAAAAGATGGGGAGTTCTTCCCTAACCCTATGATGAGCCCGCCTCCAGACCCCTCAATCCATGCAAACTTTGGGTTGGGGATGAGGAGTGAAGACTCCAAAGGCAACACCCTGATGATATGGGGCGTACAGGGTCTCTATGACCTCGCTCCTACCCTCCTGGGAGGACTTCGAGGAGGTCAACGACCGTGCGTACAACCTCCTCTTCGGATTATATGGGCACGAGGATGTTGAGGTTCTTGCGGAGGCTCCTATACGCAAGCTGGCCAATCTCAGCAGTCACTCTGCCCTTCGCACTGTCGAGCTGGTTCACCAGACCGCACGACGAAGGCTTTGTTCGAATAGGCGACTCCGTGACATGGGTCTGGCCTACGAGGAGCAGGGGGATAGGCTGGCTCAAGTGGAAAAGGAGCTGTCTGCACTCAAGGCTAATGACGCTCCTCCTCCTGAGGTAAGGACTCTTACTTACCTCCATCCTACTCGCCTGCCAACTTTGCCGGTTAACTCTTCTATTTCAGGAAACCACGACCGCGTTGGTGTTGCGACTGTCTGAGCTGGAGGAGCAGCTGTCTACGTCGTGTGAAGTCAGCTATTTGGGGACTCACCTTGCTGAGGCGGAGTTAGGGATAGCAGAGTTCTGCCACCAATCGGAGGGGAATCATCACAGCCCCCGCTCCTTCACTTCACCCCAGCCCAAGTCGCCGAGATGCGCAGGCAGCTGGCCATCAAGACTACAGTATTCACGCGGGAGCGCCTTCGGCGACAGTTCATTCTCACCGTGGAGGGAGCCCAAATCGATCTCGTGGTCCTTCTTTCGAAGCTATACTACGAGTCGGCGTGCTCTGTTCCGGCGAGAACCCCGAGCGATGGCTCTTCCAGCGAGTCGGAAGTAGACGACCAAGGCGAATTGATTATTTTCATATTCTTAACTATTGTAATAATTTTTTTCCTTTCTTGTTTATGAAATTATTTGGCGTACTCGTCGTTTTCATTTTATTGAATAGGCGTCTTCGCCTTGGTTTATTCCACGATTGTGCTATCTCTTATAATCTAATAGTCTATTATTATTATTTTTCTTTTTCTCTGATGTACTCGCCCATACTGCATGTCACTCGTAATTATGACTCGCGTAGGAGCGCTCTTTCTGCTTATCCAGTGCCCGCGCATCCCTGTACTCGCTGAGAGTGTGAGGCTGTTAGAGGGAGCCTCACTGCACTAGGTGATCGCATGCTTGTTTTAGGATTTTTTGCGAGGTGGTAGGCGAGTAGGCGAGTGGTTCTGACGGCTGCAGGTTTTGGAGATATCGAGTACTCGCCTCGCCTCCCTTCACCCCATCATGAAACTATCTTGGGGTTAGCACTTTGTAGAATTTGGAGCTCATTCGAGGGGGCAAGTAGCCAGCCTGCTGGGGAGGAGCCCAGTACAATGACCTAGTCTACGACAACACTCTGCTCGAGGACATGGAACTCACTCGAGGGGGAAAGTAGTTAGCCTGCAGGAGAGGAGCCCAGTGCAACGACCTGGTCTACGAAAACACTCTGCTCGAGGACATGGAACTCACTTGAGGGGGCAAGTAGCCATCCTGCAGGGGAGGAGCCTAGTACAATGGTCTGGTCTACGACAACACTCTGCTCGAGGACATAGAACTCACTCAAGTGGGCAAGTACCCAACCTGCATGGGAGGAGCCTAGTGCAACGACCTGGTCTATGACAACACTCTGCTCGAGGACATAGAACTCACTTGAGGGGGCAAGTAGCCAGCCTGCAGGGGAGGAGCCCAGTGCAACGACCTGGTCTATGACAACACTCTGCTCGAGGACATAGAACTCACGCGAGGGGGCAAGTTGTCAGCATACAGGGGAGGAGCCCAGCGCAACGGCCTGGTCTACGACAACACTCTGCTCGATTACATAGAACTCACTCAAGGGGGAAATAGCCAGCCTGCAGGGGAGGAGCCCAATGCAATGGCCTGGTCAATGACAACACTGCTCGAGGACATATAACTCACTCGAGGTGGCAAATAGCCAGCCTGCAGGGGAGGAGCCCAGTGCAATGGCCTGGTCTATGACAACACTCTGCTCGAGGACATTTAGAGGTCTTGTCTCTTGATACCTATCGTACAAATAGTGAAGCACTACACATTTGCAACATAACGTGTTATCACTTTATTTTAGCATGAAAGATGAACAAGACATTACATTGCTATTAGGAGTAAAAATGCTTCAGGTCGTCTCCACTCCAAGGGTTTCCCAGAAGTTCTCCCTTGACATTCTCTAGGAGATACCCGCCTGTTTTTAACACCTTGGAGACTATGAAGGGGCCCTCCCAATTAGAGTGGAGTTTACCTACCACCGCAGATCTCCTTGCAACGTCCACCTTTTTGAGAACCAGGTCTCCCTTGTCGAATTGTTTGATTTGAACATTTTTATCGAAGTGTCTCGCCATTCTACGCTTGATCTTCTCCTAGAGGACAGTGGCCTGGTCACGAAGTTCTTCTACAAAGTATAGCGAAAGTCGTTGTGCTTCATCGTTCTCGAGCCTCCATCCTTCGTCTCCATTTTCTGCTGCCACCACCCTTGCACTTCTGACCTCGAATTCCACCAGAATGAGGGCCTCCGAGCCGTGAGATAGCTTGAAGGGCATTTCGTCGGTTGTCGTGGTGGGGATAGTTCTCAAAGCCCAAAGGACTGAAGGGAAATTGCTCCACATTTTACTTTAGCAAGTTGACGATGACCTTGTTGGTCGCCTCGACCTGACCATTGCTCCTTGGGTGATGAACTGAAGCAAAGCGAAGGTCAATGTCGAGTTGGCTGCAGAAGTTTGTGAGCTCGAGACTGGCGAACTGCGGACCGTTGTCGGTGACAATGGCGAGAGGTAGGCCATGCCTACATATGATTTCTCCCCAGAGGAAGTTTTTCACTACCAGGGAGGTTGTCTTTGCTAGAGCTTTCACCTCCATCCATTTGGAGAAGTAATCGATCATTACAAGGAGGTACTTCCTTTGCCCACTTGCATGGGGGAACGACCCTACCAGGTCCATCCCCCAAATGGTGAAGGGCCAGGGGGTGATGATCGATCAGAGACGCTGGGTTGGTTGCAGCTGGAGCGGAGCATAGAGTTGGCACTTCAAACACCTCCTTGCAAACTCGTCTGCATCCTTTCTAATGGTAGGCTAGAAATATCCTGCTCTCAGCACCCTCTTCTCCTGGGTCCGGCTTCCCGAGTGACTTCCACACTCGCTCGCGTGAATCTCTTCCAGGACCTGAGAGGCTTCTCCTTCGGACAGGCGCCTCGCTAGAGGATCGGACAGGGTCTTCCTATAAAGTGCCCCGTCACTTAGTAAATAATAGGCCGATTTGTACCTGAATCATCTCTTATCCTGGACCTCCGAGGGAAACTCCCCCGTGGTTAAGAAAGTAACAAGGGGATCCATCCATGAGGAGGGTTGATCGATGTCCATCATCTCTGTCGGGGTGCCAGAATTGCCCCCGGCGCTGCGGTGTTATTCGAAGTGGAAGGGTGTGTCCCCCGTGGGTCTAACTGACTGCCCCGTGGATCCGCCTGAGGATAGCCGACTCTATAAAGGAGCGGTAGGCGCCTTGACCAATAGGCCGGTCTTTTGGTGCAGTTAGTTGCGTTGTATCCCTACAAGTGGTATCAGAGGGGGTCGCGGGTTCGAAACCCCGGGGTCATTTCGGGGGGGATTGTTGGGGTGCCAGAATTGCCCCCGGCGCTGCGGTGCTATTCGAAGCGGAAGGGTGTGTCCCCCGTGGTTCTAACTGACTACCCCGTAGATCTGCCCGAGGATAGCCGACTCTATAAAGGAGCGGTAGGCGCCTTGACCAACAAGCCGGTCTTTTGGTGCAGTTGGTTGCGTCGTATCCCTACAATCTCCCCTTCCTCGATAGAAGGTCAGAACAACCCTGTGACCGTACCCCCGACCACGGGGCCGTACTTGGACAGTCTATCCTCGTGGGCGTTCTCCTCTCTCGGAACATGTTGTATAGAGAAGGATCTAAAGGTGCCCACCAAGCCTTTAACCTTCACCAGATAGCGTTATAGTATTGACTCCCTCGCCTCAAACTCCCCTCAAACCTGGGAGGCAACCACCATCAAGTCAGAGTAAACTCTGATGTCGTGAACTCTGATGTCGTGAACTCCTAGTTCCCGGGCTAGGTGGAGCCCCGTGATGACGGCCTCATATTCCGCCTGATTGTTGGGGACCGGGAAGTGAATATTAATGACCTGCTCTATCCTGGTTCCATGGGGGCTGATCAGGACGATGCCTCCACCACAGGAGTTCCTCCCCGATGCTCCATCCACGAACATTTCCCAGGCCACTCGCTGAGGTCCTTCCTCTTCCTCTACTTCCATGGTGTAGTCGGCCAAGAAATCATCCACGGCTTAGGCCTTCATGGCCAGCCGAGGGACGTAGGTAACGTCAAACTCGCTGAGCTCCACCGACCACTTGGCCAATCCTCCCGAGTGCTCCACTCTTTCTAGGATACTGCGGAGAGTGTGATCAGTCACCACCCTGACCGGATGGGCCTGGAAATAAGGTCGGATTCTTTGGGTTGATACAATCAAAGTGAACACCAGCTTCTCTAAGATGGGGTATCGAAGCTCGACCTTCCAGAGGATCCGACTTACGTGGTAAATAGGGAGCTGCCTTTTTCCTTCCTCGCAGACCAAAATTGAACTTACCGCTTCGGCTTCCTACCCCGACATACAAGAAGAGGTCCTCTCCTTCCCTGGGTCCTTGCAACAAGGGTGATAGCGCCAACTTCTTCAAGCTTTCAAAGGCTTCTTGACACTCCGTCGACCATTCAAATTTCTTATTATCTCGAAGTCTTTTAAAGAACGGCGATGACTTTTCCCTGGCCCTAGAGAGGAACCTACTCAGCCCTGCCAATCGACCTATCATGCATTGTACTTCCTTGACATTCCTAGGTGCTTCCATTTCCATAATCGCCTTGACCTTGTCTGGATTCGGCTCCACTCCCGCCAGGGTCAAGAGGTGACCCAGGAACTTCTCCTTCCCTGCTCCGAAAACGTAATTGGCTGGGTTCAACATCATTTTATATTTTCGAAGAGTGGTGAAAGTTTTTGTCAGGTATCGTAGGTGCTCTTCTACACTCCTGCTCATCACCATGAGGTCGTCGACATACACCTCCAGGTTTCTCCCTTTCTATTCCTTGAACACCCTATCCAACATACGTTGATAGGTGGCTCCTACATAGCATCCGTCGTTGGTAATGAAAAATATATTTTTATGTCGGGAGGGTGCATGCGAATTTGGTGATAGCCAGAAAAAAGCATCTAAAAAACTCATGACAGTGAATCCGATGACATAATCTACTAGCTCGTCAATTTTAGGCAAGGGGTAGCAATCCTAGGGGCATGATTTATTAAGAAGGGAAAAGTCGATACACATATGCCATTTTCCATCTCTTTTTTTTTACCATTACAACATTGGAGACCCAGCCTGGATACTAGATCTTCGACACAAGCCTCGCTTCTAGCAGCTTCCTGACCTCCTCTCTGATGGGCTCAGCCAGGGTAGTGACGCTCGCCCTCTTCTCTACTGAATGGGATGGACTCCCTTGTCCAAGTTGAGATGATGGCAGGCGACGTTCGCATCAATGCTCGGCATGTCTGTTGCGCTCCACACAAAGATGTCTGCATTCTCTTGGATGCAGGACATGATCTTCTCTTTATCTCCCTCCTCTAGCTACCCGCTGACCTTCACTTTACCAGGCCTCCCGCCTTCCGATACAATCTCCTTCTCTTCCACTTCCTCGGCTGCCTCAAGCCTTGACATCTCTTCCATCACCTGGTCCACCACCTCAGCTTCCTCCTTCCAGGTGATGGTATTGACGACGTTGAGGTATCACTGCCTCGCCACGTTGGGGTCGCTTCGGATCTTGATATGCAACCCTCCTTGGTTATACTTCAGACACTGGTGGTAGGAAGCAGGCACGCACCTGTATGTTGGAGCTTGTGTTCCACATCTCTTAGTTTGAGAATAATAAATCACACTATGTATTTGATCTTGCTTGTGTTTATAGTGTGCAGGTACTATAGTTAAATAACCCCATGAATAGGATGTTGATTGGTAATGACTCTCTGAAAAAAGAGCTAATGCCCCGCATTAGAAGTTAACGCCCCGTGTTAACTTATCGTCGAGTGGGGATGTCGTCGAGAAGGGAATGATGTAGAGAAGAAATAGCGTCGAGAAGCCAGAGATAACGCCAGCGTTGGAGCTAACGCAGGCGTTGAGTCCATGATCTGTCATGATCTCGATGGTTGCACGCTCTCATCCACGACTGTACACGATCACTAACGATGGTGTTAACTCTTAACGTCAGGCGTTAACTCCCGTGCCTATTTAAAGAGCTGATTTTGTTGCACAATTACACAACTTACAAGCCTTCATTCCAATCTTCTGAGATAGCATTTCATCCCCAAATTCAGAGAGCACTCCCAACACCACCATTGAGGAATAAGAGTGAGAAGAAGATTTCCAACGGTCAAATTTGAAGAAGGACGCTCGCTTCAACTTCGACGATGGTCTTTGCGTGTCTTCAACATCTCCTTCAGCACTCTTCAATTTAGGGAGTCTTTTATTCTGAGTTTTCAGATCTAGATTTCAAAAGTTCAAGTTTCTCTCTTCCTTTCTCTTTCAATATCAAAGCCTTCACTCAAGCAAGGAAGAAGAAGACTATACTTTCAGATCTGAAGAAAAATCTCCTGGATATTTAAGAAGATTGTTTTCAATCTAAAGCATTGTAAAAACCCCTTTTACATATATTGTAGGAAGTGTTTACTTCCGAGTGTGTACATCCTAGTTTAGAGGATTGAGTGTAGGAGAAGTTGTTCTCCGAGTTTGTAGGAGTTGTACACTCCGAGTTATAAAATTTGTTTAAATCTGAGATTAGTGAAGTAGCCTAGTCAAGCCGGGAGTGCTAGATAGGTGAAGCGGGAAAGTGGACGTACCCATTCTGGGGAATCACTATAAATCCTTGTGTTTGTGTGTGTGTTATATTATTCTGTGCGCTTTTGTTTCAAGTTTTTAATTCCGTGTAAAGCCGTAGAATTCACCTATTCACCCCCTCTAAGTGATTTAAGTAGCAACTAGATACTTTCAATTGGTATCAAAGGGAGGTTGTTCGCTAAGAGGTTAACACCTTGAACAAAGATCTCTATCTAGTTGTTTAGAGACACCATGTATGGAATGGACAGAACCAAGGATTCTTCAATGAAGTTGTCGGTGTGCACAAAAGAAAACTTTTTGATGTAGAAGGAAAGGGTCAGATTCTACATGGAAGCCGCCGATCCAAGAATCTTTTAGATAGTTGAAGAAGGTCCCCACATTCCTATGCAAGCATCCACGGTAAATGCAAATATTCAGGTACCAAAGAAGATGTTGGATCTCATCAAAGATGAAATTGCTCTCGTCGCTTTGGACAAGAAGGCGAAGAATAATATTGCAAGTGCAGTGGATGACTCTATGCTTCAAAATTTGTTCCATTGCAAGTCTGCTAAAGAAATGTGGGACTCTCTAGTAGTCATAATGGAAGGTACTGAAGAAGTAAGAGATGATTGTAGATCTCCACTGAATCAAGAATATGAAGCGTTCAAGCAAGACCCAAGAGACAGTATATCTGAAACTTATGAAAAATTCTTCAAGATCATCAACGGTCTAAGAAATTATGACCGTGAATTTACTGTTGGAGAACTGAATGACAAGTTCTTGAGATCCCTGACGAAAGAATGGGATACCGAGGCTATAGCTATAAGGGAGTTTGGTAAGATGGCTACGATGGAGCCACAGATTCTATTTGGGAAGATTCTTTCCCATGAGCTAAAGCTGAGTATCAGAAAAGCTGAGGAAGAGGGAAGCAAGACTTCTGGAAGGGAGAAGTCTGTAGCACTGAAGGCCGAAGGGTCAAGAAAAGGTAAAGTTGTGTCACCAATGAGGACACAATCTTCAGATGAAGATGACGAGTCAGTGGCTTGCCCCTAAATCTCAGACATGTCTGATGAAGAGTTCTCTTTGCTTTCCAAGCAATTCAAGAGACTGCTCAACAAAAGAAAGCAAAGGAGAAATCATTCCTCCTCTTCTGATCATAGAAGATCAAGACGTGATGGTGAACATCACAAGAAAGGATACAACAACGACAGGTATAAATCCAACCAGAATAAACATATTTCGACTGACATTATTTGTTATTGTTGTAATAAGTCAGGCATATGATCGTTGAATACCCGTATAATAAGAAAGAAGGATCAAGAAAAGAAGAAAAGAGATCCTTCAAAAACAAAAAGGAGGAAAAGAGCTTCTTAGCTCAGAAGTCTAAGACTCTGAGCGACAGCGACTCAGATGAGTCAAGCTCAGACGAGGAAGCCTACTTTGGGCTTATGGCTCAAACCGACGAGGTAAACTATGACACCCCTTATGAGGGGAAGGTAAACTCTCACACTCCTCTTTCTGAATCTGAGATGGGATCCAATGCGGATGAGGGCTACTCCTCCAAGGAAGACTTAGCCCTACTAGTTCAGTATAGAGACTTATTGAAGGGATTTGACAAGTGTCGCAAGGTATTCAAATCTCAGGCAAAAGAGATTGAGTCTCTCAAGGCCGTGGAATCAAACCCGACGGAAGAAATTGAAAAATTAATTCCTCTCAGAGATGATGTTCAACTCTTGAAAGACGAACTGAAAAGCTCTGCTGAACTAGTAAAGCTGAAGGAGAAATATATAAATGAATTGGAAGGGAAGGTGGTTGAAAGGAAGCTAGTAGAAAGCTTCTCCAAACCAAAAACCATCCTTCCTCTTATTGATGGTTTCTCAGCTCCTGCGAAGGGTAGCGGTATCGGTCACGAGACCGAGAAAAGTAAGGCTGCTAAGAGAAGACTCGTTAAGGGTAAGGGCAAGGCTGATCAAAGTCAACCTTCCTTCAAGAAGGTGGTTTTTCCGACAAACACATGACTTTGAAACCTCTTATGGTCATTTTACTAGACCAACTCACGTTGAGTCAAACAAAAATAACCAAGGATGGAGCCATCCCCGAAACTTCGGAATGACTACTCTCAAAGCTCCTTATGAAGAAATAGTCCTCAAGGATTATGGCTCATTCGTACATGGACCGTCTGCTAAGAAAGCACCGAAAGTCAAAATTGTTGCTACAAAGCCACTTGAGAAGGAGACATGTGTATGTTGCAATCACGACGCTTCTACTTCCAAGGTTGTTGCTCCTGCATGACCCCCCGTTCAAAGATTCAAGTAAGAGAAGAAAAGAAGGTACAACATATTCGATTATTGGTGTTGTGGCAAAGTTGGTCACTTCGCCATAGATTGTTGGTTTAATCCTATGAATTTTAAGACTCCACTAGTTAATAATGCAAGGATGACCGCTCGCAATATTAACACTCCAAGTTGGAGTCGTCTAACAAGAAGCCAAGGACCCAAATCTGTTTAGGTTCCTAAGGGCAATTGATTATTGATTGTAGGTATGTCCAAAGGCCAACAACTCGCCTATATGGTATTTAGGCAGTGGATGTTTACGGCAGATGACCGGAACAAGAAGCCTATTGCAAAATTACACCCCAGTCAAGGATGGTCCAAAGGTTATCTTTGGTGGATCTGATCGGGGAATTACAAAGGCTACAGTATGATTATCAACGGTATAGTCTCTTTCACAGACATTGCTTATGTTAAGGGATTACAACAGAATCTTATTAGTATAAGTCAATTATGTGACAAAGGCTATATGGTTGAGTTCTACAAGGACAAGTGTTTGATAAAGTCGTTTGATAATTCAGAAACTGTTTTAACAGGCTCTCGAAGAAGAAATATTTTCTGCTTGAATTTTCTCTGTTTAGATTCTTCTACACCAGTGTGATTTTTAGCAAAAGATAGTGCATCTCTTTGTGACTAATATCACAAGAGACTAGCACACATTAATTTCAAAACTATAAAAATGTTATTTTCTCACAACTTAGTGCATGATGCACCTGATGGTAAGTGCATTAAAGAGAGACCTTATCATGCATGCTAAATGGGTAAGCAGACTCGGGCTACGTTTAAGAGCATTATTGGCAAAGATTCTACCAAATATTTATATCTGCTGCATATGGATTTATTTGGTCTCATGTCGGTTAGGAGTTTAGGAGGTAAAGCTTACACTTTGGTTATTGTTGATGACTACTCACATTTTGCTTGGGTATTCTTTCTGAAACACAAGTCAGACACCTTCGACTCTTTCACTAACTTTGTCAGGTAGATCCAGAATGAACTAAATTGCTCCGTAGTCAAAATCAGAAGTGACTATGGAACAGAATTCAAGTCTGGGGATATGACAGAGTTTTGTGAAAGCTTAGGTATCTTTCATGAGTTTTCATCTCCTCGTACTCCACAACAAAATGGAATTGCCGAGAGAAAGAATAGAACACTCATAGAGGCAAGCAGTACAATGTTGAATGATTCTTCTCTTTCGAAATATTTCTAGGCAGAATGAAAGATATGGGTTGTCAATGATCTACACCTAGAGGGGGTGATTAGGTGTTTCCAATATTCTTTGCTACTTTAAGTTTAATCTATCACAGCACAAAAGCAACACAAAAAGCACACAAGATTTATAGTGGTTCCCTACAAGACAATGTGTCTATAGGTAGTCCACTATCCCCCCCACCTATCTAGCAGTGTGCTAGACTAGGCTACTTCTCCAAAACTCAGATCTTTTCACTATACAGCAGGTCTTACAACTCAGATCACAAAGGATCCTACCTCAGCCCTTCACACAGAAAAGCCTACACTCAGGTTATACAAACCTTACAATAATTTTCTCAGACTTTACAAGTCCTACCAAGCACTCAGATCTATACCAAGATCCTACCAAAACTCAGGCTCACACAGAACCCTACCAATCTCAAGCTCACACAGAACCCTACCAACTCAGATCTAGTACAAGATCCTACAAGCTCAGGTTCACAAAGAACCCTACAAAGTAATACAGAAAAGTTGTTGTAGAAGATAAGACTTCAGGATGAAAGCTTTGAATAGCAGGTCTTCTTCTTCTTGTAAAAATAAGCCCAAAGATCTTGTGGATCAGTGAACCTTTCTTTAGAAATTTCTCTAGACCTTCACAACACAGCAGCAGTGAAGTCTTCTTCTTTTGTTGATTCTTTTCTTTCTCTTCTGGAAGTATGTGTGTGAATAAACTTGAGAGAGAATATTGAGCAAGCGTGTGTTGTACATTAAAAATGTCTACTTTTATATTGCTCTGTAATTTTGCATAAATGTCCTTGTTGATTATTTCATAATCAAATTTCCCGTTTGAAACGTCTTGCAGAATTGGCAATATTTCATCATTAATTACTAGCCGTTCTTGGAACTTGCAGAATATAGAAATAATAAATTTCTTCATTAAATATTGTGCAACGACTATATTCTGTAGAGAATAAGTCATTTATTGCTCCTTGATTTGTGCACAAGATAGATGGCATGCACATTCCCTGAATATCAATTTCCAAGAATGTCTGCGTAATAAAAGCTGCTCTACAACTGTCAAGGCGATAACATTCCTTCAAGATGATATCGTCTTGATCAGTGTAAATGACAGATATACTTCATGACGATATCGTCGACATACTTCCTTCTTCACGACTCTACTTGATATCTCAACGATATTACTTCTTCTAGACGATATCGTCGAGATGTTTCTTCTAATAAGACTTAGACTCATTCATCAGACTGACAGTCTTTCTTCAAGACGATATCGTCTTGCTCTTCAAGATGATGTGAGGTCTTCAAATCGATGTTTGTCCACATGAACCTTTCTTCATGACTTAAAGAGTTATGTCTTTTAATCTTCAAGATCATACATCTTCTTCAAGACGATATCGTCAAGACATCTTAGCTTTATCCACGATAAGCTTTCTTCATCCTTCAAGACTATACATCTTCTTCAAGACGATATCAAGAACAAGGCCAAACTTGTTGCTCAAGTCTACCGACAAGAAGAAGGGATCGACTTTGATCAAACATATGCTCCAGTGGCCAGACTCAAAGCGATCAGGTTGTTTCTAGCATATGTTGCTCACAAGGGATTTAAGGTCTATCAATCCCTCCATGATTATGTATATTTCTTACGCAAAGCTTTATATGGTCTGAAGCAAGCTCCCCGAGCTTGGTAAGAGACGCTCTCTAGTTTTCTTCTTGAGAATAAGTTCACTAGAGGAAAGATAGATAAGACAGTATTTCTTTGGGAAGTAAAAGACAAGATTTTACTAGTGCAAATCTATGTCGATGACATCATTTTTGGATCTACAGATGATAACCTCTGTACAAAGTTTCCTAACTTGATGCAAGAGAAATTTGAAATGAGTAGTATGTGTGAACTGAAGTATTTCTTAGGGTTTCAGGTAAAACAATCTGAAGATGGAATTTTCATCTCTCAGACGAAGTTCACCAAAGAGTTGATTAAGAAATTCGGAATGGAGAATGCAACTTCAATGAGGACTCCAATGGGTTCAGCTATGACTCTGGACAAGGATGAAAAAGGGAAACCTTTTGATGAAACCAAATACAGAAGCATAATTGGATCCTTGCTCTACCTTACTGTCAATAGACCGGATATAATGATTTCAACATGTGTATGTGCTAGATTTCAGGTGAACTCTAAGGAATCTCATTATGTCGCTGTAAAGACGATTTTGAGATACCTTAAAGGCACACCGAATCTTGGCTTATGGTACCAAAGAAGTAATGACTTCGGGCTAATCAGTTTTTCAGATGCTAATTTTGCAGGTAGCAGGGATGACAGAAAAAGCACTTCTGGGACTTATCAATTCCTTGGAAGGAGGCTTATTTCTTGGAGTAGCAAGAAGCTGAATTGTGTAGCAATTTCAACTGCTGAATCAGAGTATATCTCCGCAAGCAGTTGTTGTGCACAACTTCTATGGATTAGGAATCAGTTAGAAGATTACAACCTGAAGTTGAAGGAGATTCCTATGTTCTGTGACTCATCAAGTGCTATAGCGATTGCTAATAATCCAGTCTCTCACAGCCGGACAAAGCATATAGAGATATGTTATCACTTCATCCGGGAGCATGTGGAGAACAAGGACATCAACCTCAGTTATGTACCGACGGATAAGCAAGTTGCAGATATTTTCACGAAGGCGCTAGATGAGGCCAAGTTCAACTATTTCAAATTGGAACTTGGTATGTTGTACAAGAACTCTTGAAAAAAAAAGCCACAGAAATCAGTCAAAAACCAGAAATTCTTCTCTTTCAAAGAACTCAAGGGAATTACACGAGTCATTTTGACGATTCGTCGAGTCTTCATGTATACATTCGATGAATAAGTTTATTTCGTCGAGTACTTTCGGCGAATAAATTTATTTCGTTGAGTCCTCTCGACGAATCACCAAGTCTTTTCGACGAATCTCTCTCACAGGATTTCAACCCTAATTTCTATACTTATTGGATCTGAAGAGTCATTCTATTTTAAAGGTACACACATATCTCTCTTCTCAAAATATTAGTACTATATAAATTTTATAAGGGTTACCGAGTTCACACACTATTCATCGAGACCTCCCGTATCCTTGTGACGATTCGTCTCCTCTCTCTTTCGACGATTCTCCGTCTTCAACCTTTCGTCGATTCGTCTTCAGCTCTCAATGGCTCGCAGAAGCTCTAGGAATTTGCAGACAGGGGGAGAGCTCGTCAGGACAGGGTTTAACAGCGCATCTTATGATTTCAGAAATGTTATCTTGATGCTAGAAGTCGCAAGTTTATCATTTGTGTTGGAACATCCATGCAGAGTACTTGACAGAGAGGTCTTAGAATTTTTCAAACATGCTCATCTTCGACGACAAGGGACCTCTATCAAAAGCAGAATCGGAGACTCAATTATCAGGATGAAACCCTCTATGCTTACAAAATTTTTGCGGTTGTCGTCAGCAACTGAAGAAGACTTTCTTGATGAGAAGGATTTCAGAAGAACTTTATCTTTTTGTGGTTTGCCTAAAGATTCCACCTCCATTCGTCGAAAGCTCATGAATGGTGAAGAAAAGCTCTTATCAGATATCATATGTAAAGTTCTGTTATGCAAAGTTGGTTCACATGATTACCTCTCAAGTGATATGTTTAAGCTATTTACAGGAGTGGTTTGCAGGAAGAAATTGGATTGGGGTTTGTTGTTGTTTGTGAAGATAAAAGCTACTTTGTCATCACCAAATTTTGGCAGAATAATTACACTCTACTTGAATCAAATTGATGGAAATCAATTTAATATGTCTTCAGGTATAGTAGTTCATCACATCAAGAAGATAGATTCTTCTATCTTTAACAGATGGGAAAGGAAAATTTCTAGCCTGGTGCAAAGAAGTCTATGTTGGATGTTGAAGAAGAATTTGAGGATGAGCCTGTAGTTCCTACCTCACTTCCAAATGCTTCTCCCAAGACACCAGTTGCAGCATTTCATGGGGAGAGCTCTCAAGCTCCAGCTTCAAATGTTTAGAAAGAGCCTTCTGTAGCTTGGTCCCCTCTGCCCCTCATTCCATCTCCTCAAATTGATGATAAGGCATAGAATCTGCTTGCTGACTTAGGAGGTCATGAGGAAAAGCAGCTTGACTCCTCTAACTTACATAGTAAGATTGATCAATTCATCTCTAATCTTGAAAGGAGAATCAGTCTCATTCTTGGTCATCACCTAGAAAAGATTGATGATCCATATGAGGGGGAAGCAAGAGAAGTCTTCTTCTGCTGCTGCTGCTGATGATGATAATGATGATGCCCTGGAGAATGAGGTTGTTCAAGTAAGTTATATTGCTGGAAATGTACTTCCAAGTGCTCACCATTCTTGTGAAGAAGAAGTTGTCAAGGAGAAAGAATCCACACCTGTCAAATCCAAACCGAGCCAAACTAAAGCACTACAAATGTAAAAAAAAAATGCAATTTTTTTTTTTCATTTCCTGGATCAGAATATAAGAGTGAGGACTTTATCAAATACACATGTGAGAAGTAATATTATATCACATATCATGACATTTTCATGCAAATTGATAAACGGCAACTCAACCATCAAAATGTCATTTTGGGAGAGCAGCGACTACCCAAACGCTAACTGCGTTACTCACCGCAGCATTTACAATCATCACCACCCACCCAAACAGAGACTTAATTGAATACATTGAAGTTTAAAGAACATAGAGCTACTTAACCGCCATTTTCCTGCTAATCGCGCAACAGAAATAAGCGAAGAAGTGTTAACGAACCAGAATTGGCACGAAACATTCCGAAGGATTACTCATGCCTGCTCCAGCACAAGAGTGGCATATATTAACTCATTCCATGTATCCGGAACTCCAGGGAGACACCAATGGCTGCAATCCTCGCGTTTTCTCGAGACTTTTTCTCCGCCCCTCACCATCTTTCCATAAATAGAAGGATGAGAATCTTTTCGGTAGTTGGTCAGCTTGGTCACATTCAAGAGAATTAAAGGGAAATTCATTTTGGCCTTCACTTCCTCTATAATCTTCATTTTCACCGGATAATTATCGAGGATCGGTCCACTCAAGGCTGGGGAAGTTTCTCCATGACAGGTGCCGCCAGAGTCCCAATCACCGCCCCTAGTTTAAGAAATCCTCACGAATCTAAATTTCGCCGGAAATTTAATGGCGGTAAAAATATCGAAGGAAGTACGGTGATGATCGAACCTGAAATGAGCTGTAGAGTATCCGCGGTAAAATACTAATTTTTTTGCAGGATCCATGTTTTTGTCTATCCAACTTCCCCAGGTCTGCATGGATCTGTTAAAAGCTTCAGTTGCATCCAAATGCGGATAGATGACATCGCCTTCCTTGTAATAGTCCTTCCTGAGAAATCAAATTCATGTGGATATGGTTTTAGCGAAATAGAACTCAAAGAGAACACACCATTGTTTAGGAAACATAAGACATGACATGGTCGGGCTTGCCAATTAAGGGTCCGTTTGGCACAACGGTGGTGGTCATGAACGCAATAGTTACGAACCGTCGACCGTGAACACCCCACCTCTCCTAAGGAACTCCCTCCATTATTATGTTCAAAATTAGTGTTTTTTCTTGGTATCGACAGTGGCGACTAATCTTCCAAGTGTTTATATACATAAAGTTCAAAAGGTTAATTACACTAATCTTCCAAGTGAGTTTGTGTAATTACCTGGGCATCCCCTCCCCTTCTAAAATTACCAAAATCTCTCAATATACATCATAGGTTTTGAGTACAATAATCTAATTTTAAATACTTACGAGGGGCTGCACTCGTAACGTATTTTAAATAGATGGGAGTGTCTTTTAAGAATGGCAAATTCTGGGGTGGTTTTGTAATTTCAAAAGAGGGAGAGAAGTTCCCTAACTATACAAACTTAAGGAAACGGTCTACGTAATTAACCCAAGTTTCAATAATGTCAAAAAGCTAAAAAGTTTTAACACAGAATAACAAATCTCACAATCCGAAACAATCCACTATTCATAAAAACGATTGTCATATGCAGTCACTCACCAAACTACTAGCGATTTTTTTCCTAAAGAATAACACCCCCTCCCACTCCTTTGAGTTCTTTTAGTTATGAGATATAAATATAAATATATATATACACACACGCGCGCGTGTGCGAGTGACAGCGCACGGGGGCCCCTTGTGCTCCGTGCAACACTACCCCGACCACGACGGTACCTCATCTTAACAACACTCACGCACTTGAATCCCCCGAGCCGGTACTCCGCATGTTGCCCCATTTCGTCGTGCGCTCAGGAAATCGCGAGTGATGTCTCGCGATGTCGAGCTGAGGTGCCGTCGTGGCCAAGGTACGTCGCGCAGGGCACGGGGGGCCCCTATGTGTTGTCACTCGTATAATAATATTTAATAATATATATTATTATAGTTATATTTATATATGATTTTTTCTATATTAGTTATTATATATATATATATATTTATATCTTACCCCCTCCCTTTCTCTCTTTGATAAAACACGCGCCCCCTGGGTGGATCTATAGGGGGGCCATAGGGACGCGTGCCCCCCCCCCAAATTTTTTTGAGATTTGCTTTAAGCACACCAAAAATAAATAAATGTAAAAATTTAACATGGCTATTCGCACACCAAGTAGTCTATTTGCAGCCAGGATTCAATCTAAAACAGCGATTCGCGAATCGCGATCCCCCCCCCCCCCCCCGGATTCAACCCTAAAACAGCGACCTCCGTCTCCCGTCCCGACTCCCGACCCCGACTGACGCCCTCCGTCCAATCCGTCCTCTTTTCTCTCTCCCGACCGGCGACCAAGCGTCAGCAGCCCACCGAAGGGGAGCAGCCGGAGCCGTTCGTCGACCTCCTTTCCAGATCTTCTGAAGGTATCAGGACCATCGTTAGTTTAGATTTAGTGATGCAGGGATTCGAGAGGAGGATTTATCCTTATTTAGGTTAGATTTATCGACGAATCCCTGCATCACTTGGAGTCTGCCATGGCATCAGGACCATCGTTAGGATATATTTAGGACCTCCTTTTCAGATCTTCCGAAGGTCCATGATTCCATCGTCTTGTTTTAACTTGCATATTTTTTTAACCACAATGCATTATAGGCCCACACGAAGCTGATTGGTTTTGGAAGAAACATGTTGAACTGTCTGAAGACAGATATTATTCATCTTCTCGGAGGATCTAATCCTTCTACCGATGATGTAAAGTTTGTCTGCATCTTCAGATCTTGGTTAATGGTTAGAATTCTTCCCCTCAAACATTATTACACAGCACCAAAAATCTGGATCACTACACAAAAATCAATTCTATTACACATTACATAAAAATCAGTTCTATCACTACCCTAAAACAGACACCGTTACTGCCCACTGCATATTGGGATTTGGGGGAGTTTTACATATGTTAAAAATTTGAAGTGCATATTATTTAGAAGTGCTATTAGAAGTGCATATTATTTGGGGGAGAGCACATTTAGAATAATTATAATATGCAAACAATGTTTTAATTATTCTTTAATATAATGCAGGTGCAACCGTGCAAGAAGTGTTGCAAAATTTAAGCTACTCATCTTGGGCTCTTGGTAACAATATTGGGTACACACAAGATTGGATTTCCTGCCTTTTTACCAAAGTTTCAGAAGATTGGTAACTCTCTTCAACTATATCTCATTTTATATTAATGCATCATATATTCTAGGTGTGCTTTGAGGTATTAGTCAACTAGTGGCTAAGTAAAGCATAGTAGACTTTGTGATGAATGTTTGTAGGGATACTCCGTAGTATTGGCCGATAGAAGGTCAAGCGGAGCATATAAATTTTTATTTACTCTGCACTGTTAGTTTTAGAATTCAATTGTAATGTTTTTTTTTAATTTACATAAAAGTGAAAATGGAGGGTCAGAAGAAAAGAACAAGCCTCATCGTGTCTATGTTTCAAAAGAAGTTAAAATCTAAAGAGTCTTCTTTACCATCACTGCAAGAGAGTGAAAATGAGGAGATTCCCCCTTCTCCATCCGATGATATTGTAAATGTGTTCCCTTCGTTGATGAACAAAACTATATCCTCAAACGATAACGGCAAGTGTACCGTATCGAAAGTAGTATAGATTTATAAAAAAACAAGGTCGTATTAGACTCGGGGCGGTTGAATACTCTTACTTCGGAAAATCTCTATTATTTTATCAATTAAAACTAGGATTGGTTTTGCAAAAGGGAAATTAAAATAATAATTAAACGATGAGTTAAAAAAAACTAGCACTCGATCTTGAATCACTGCGGAATAATAAAAGAAGAAATAAGAACTCTAATTTTCTTAGGAAATTTACTTTGACCGTGGAGGTTCCCGAATTCTAAACGCACCTCTCTCGAGGGTACGTTCAGCTGAGTTTAGATTGATCAACTGAACTCTCATTCTATAATTGAAACCCCTAAAACTCGCCTTAACGTGGTGAACCCCTCTATTGAATTTGACTCCAATCCGGGAGATTTATGGCATCATTTCTCAAGCGTTGCAATCAACTCTCTTTATCCTTAAGTGATCAATTCGAATTATGAGTCTCTCGACTACTAAATTACGAAAGCATTAATGAGAATTTTATATCGAAAATATAATGTCACTTCAATAAAATTAAGGATAAATCTTAAGTATTTCAAAGAAGAGAGGAAGAAGATCTAATTACTTCATTGCGAATATCATTCCTTGGATCATCTCGATCGAGTACTAATAGAAATTTAGTTACTCATTGAGATTAAGGAATCAATAGAAATAGAAAGGTGCATAATAGAAGAAGAGAATAAGAGATTAAGAGAACTAATTTTATTGATTTCAAATGAAAAGAAATACATGCCATTGAAATGAAAATTATAACTATTGAAATGAAAATACAATTGCAAGAAAGAAAGAAGGATTACAAGAACTACTAAAAACATAAAATAATACAAGAAATGAAGAATCTAACTCCTAAAAAATCATTTTTAAACTTTTGGAGGAGCTGACTTTAAATAGCTGGGAAAATCGGGTTATACGCCCCTTGGTCACGCCTGTGACCAAGGGCGTGTAAGGGGCGTGTTTAGCTGTTGCGGGAAGGATGTCGTCTGTCTTCAATGCAGGCGTTTCGTGCGTGTCACGCCCCTCGGTCACGCCCGTGACCGAGGGCGTGTAACCTTCAAACTGGCTGCTGGCGGGAAACTTCGGCGGGAAGGAGCGCGGGAGGGTTCACGCCCGTGACCAGGATGTCACGCCCCATGGTCACGCTCGTGACCTGGGGCGTGTAACTTTAAATGACGCGGCAGGCTGATCTGGCTGCATGATTCGGGTCGCGGCCGTGACACTGGGTCACGCCCCTAGGTCACGCCCGTGACCTGGGGCGTGTACTTGGCGAAACTTCACGGAATGCGCCCGGGGTGGCGGAGTCGGGTCTGGAACACATCTAGGATGTCACGCCCTTGGGTCACACCCGTGACCTTGGGGCGTGTACTTGACATTTTTGCTTAAAGTGGCCAGAAAACCTGAAAAACATAAAATGAGCTTAAATTTGCTCACAAAAGTGAAAAGAAACAAATTAAAAGAGATAATTCATATAAATTACATAAATTCGTATTAAAATAGTATTAAAATTATACTAAAAGATAAGTATGAAAAGTACTCATCATTCGCCATCACCGTAAACTCAAGATATTGCTATGGATTGTGTATATGAATATGATGTAGAGTTGCTTCCACATGATCCGGGAAAAGGAAAAATATATTGATATTTCCGTTAAATGAACAAGATGCAGTGAGAAAGACATATATACTAAGAGATTCTTGTCAACCAAAAGGTCATTCTTTTCCTCAGAGAAAAATGGGACATCGAGATCGTTGGTTTGTTATCACCTGGTTTGATATGTTTGATTGGCTTGAGTATAGTGTTGAAAAGGATGCAACATTTTGTTTTGTGTGTTACTTGTTCAAGAATGATACTGCAAACAGTATTGTTGGGGGTGATGCTTTTGTAACTGATGGAGGATATAGATCATGAAACAAACCTGAAGGATTCCAAAAACATGTAAACAGGTAAACATGTTGCTTATCAACCAATTTATAGGCTTTTGAAGTTTGTACTGATTCTTCCTGTGGCTACTGCAAGTGTGGAAAGAGTATTCTCAGGCATGAACTATGTTAAGAACAAGTTGCGCAATAGTATGGGCGATCAAATGTTGAATAATTATCTGGTTACTTTTATTAGGAGAGACACATTTTTGGAAGTCTGTGATGACGACGTTATTGATCGTTTTCAAAAAATGAAGACTCGTCGTGGGCAATTGTAATTTTTTTGTTATTTTTTGTATTTTCCAATTGCTTCATATAAATGCAATTTTGTACGACTTTATAATGACAACATTTTAAGATGAGTTTGCTATGAAAAAAATTTTGTGCCCCCCCCCCCCCCTTACGAAATTCCTGGATCCGCCACTGCCCCCCCCCCCCCCCGCTCTCTTTCTCTCTTTGATGGATGCGGGCCCTCCCACTCTCCTCTCTCTCTCTCTGAAGAGTGCGTGCTCCCCTCCCCCTCTCCCCTCTCCCCCTTTCCCTCTGTCCCACTTTCTCTCTCTTTCTCTCTCCCTTATCTTCTAAATCTGCCAAATTTTTCTCTGTTTCTCAAAAAGCAGTGGGGCCCACTCCACTCTCTCTTCCTCTCTCTCTCTTTCTCTCTCATTGGTCTGATGGTATGGCGGGCAATAAATTTTCTTAGAAAAATTGAGCGATCCCACACAACTCTCTCTTCCTCTCTCTCTTTCTCTCTCTCATTTCTCTCCCGTTCTCTAATCATCTGATGGATGTGGGCCCCCTCCCTCTCTCCTATCTCTTCCTCTTTGACGGGGGCGCGAGCCTCACTCTCTCTCTCCCTCTCTCCTTTTCGTCCGTGAAATTGGATGGTTGTCGCGTGAAAGGAATTTTGAAGGACCAAAATGATTTTGAAGGGCCTTTGAAGGACCATTCGTGAGCCCATATGGTCACCAAAGTACTTATATATATAGGGCCATTTAACGGGACCTCCCCTCTAACTTTGCTAAATTACTGAGAGTACCCCTCTTAATTTCAAAATTACAAAAACCTCCCCTTAAGTTTTCATTTCATTACAAAAACCTCCCCTGAAGTTTTCATTTCATAACATCCATGCACAAAAATACCCCCCTCGGTGAACAGTGTCTAGGGGGGCATTTTTGTTCATGGATGTAATGCAATGAAAACTTAAGGGGAGGTTTTTGTAATGCAATGAAAACTTAAGGGGTGCACTCAGTAATTATGCTAACTTACAGGGGAGGTTTGGGTAATTATTTATATATATATACTATATTATAAAGATGTAGTTTGGGTTATCGGAGCCGTTGGATAGAGACCAATCTTCTAATCTCAGCCATCCAAACTAATTTAGTATATTCCTAATTACTGCTTTTTTGTCAGCTCCTCCCGCCAGCTTTTGGGCCACTGCTACACGCCAAAAGCTACATGCTACACACCAAAGCTACACGCCAAACTTCTTTAATTTGAATCCTCCAAGCCACTGCCCCCATGCTTTTTTTTGTCAGCTCCTCCCGCCAGCTTTTTGACCCGCTCCCCAAGGCTTCTTTCATCTATTCGGCTGAAAGTAGCAGAAGCAAAGCTCTCTCTTTCCCACGTCTCCTCCCGCACAGGCCGAAAGCAGCAACACAACTCCTCTCGCATGGCAGTCTCCTCCCACGTCTCCTGTGTTTCTCGACTGCGACCCGCCGAAAGCAACAGCAGCTCCCGCTCCTCCGCTCCGCAACAGCTCCCTTCAAAACAACTCCTCTCCGCTGCTCTCGAAAACATTTCCCCCTCCCGCTTCATGCTTTCTCCCACAAACGCCTAGGGCATCACCGACCACGCCTCCTCTTCTTGCCGCGTCGGATCACCTTCAAATCCACTCAAATCTGAACCTTCCTCTGTTTTCCACACTTACGCACTTCTTCTCTCCAAGGCGCAAGCACAGTTAAGGCACGATCGGCACCTCCGATAAGATCCTATTCTATGCTTTTTTCGAATCTTCTTCTCCAACCGACTCACCTCCCAACTTCCGATTTGAAGCTTCCTCTGTTTTTTCACACAGACGCATAGATAATTCAGAGGACGAAGGAAAATCATTAGGGATAGCAGTGTGAGGGCAGCTCCCTTTTCCATCTTTCAGCAATTTTCAGTGGCAGGCTACATAGTTTTTTTCATGTTCTTTCATATACTTCATATTTATAGTTCATGTGCTGCTTCATATTTATAATTCCTTCGATATACTTTTCATGTTCTTGCTTACAGTTTTTTGATTTAGAAACTTCTTCATTGCGGAATCAAAACAGATGGCAATCAGCTCACTCCCGCTTCGGTAATACTTTCATGTTCTTGCTTACAGTTTTTTTTATTCAGCTTTGATGATTTGAAAATTATTTAGAAACTTTTTTTCATTCTGTTTTGATGAGCCAGGTGCTGCAATCATGGGGATTTACTGTGTAATCAAAATAGATGGCAACCAGCGCAATAAACAGCCTACAATGCCTCCACTTCAAGCCATACATCCTCTTCCTCAATCACAGGTAATTGAAGAATACTTGATTACAAATAGCTTAGAGGTCGATTGCATATCCGCACATTTGTTTTAGAAAATTTGTATTGCCTGCTTTGTTTTTTTATTTTTATTTTCCCCTACTAACATTGAATTCCTGATAATATTCTAATATTACTCTTGATTATTTTCTAATTCCTGCACACTTCTGGAGATCACCTTTCTAATTTTGGATTGAGAATGTAGTATAATTCACACATTCTTGAGCATGTAACTAATGCATCAACAATTCACACATTCTTTTTTCTATTTTGTTTTAATTTTGTAATTACAGGGACAAAATTGGAAAGTAGAAGATTGTTTTGTTGATTAAGTAAAACTGTGAGATATAACAAAGAAATAAAATTGTGAAAGCTTATAGAAATTTATATTTTATATTGTTGAACTTCGAATTAAATTCAGTTTAGTCAATTCATATTATGGGTCTCTCTTCTACTTTTATGGGCCTCTCTTCTATTTTTACATGAATTATTCTCAATATTGCAATTCTACTCCATAGAAGACTTTAACTAAAGAGAGTGATAACTTAGATTGTGTTCACATTGCTCGCCAACCTGCGTTTGATCATCTTCACCTTAAGAATCACAAGAACACTATACTGCAATATCCTCGACTACTCTGTGATTTTTTTTAGTGAATAGCAGTTATTACATCTTGATAATTGCACATGAATTTTATTTCATTTTCTTTCATCATTTCATCAGCATCCTAAAATGCATGAAATTATTTAGTTTATCATTGAATTCATTGTGTGGTCACACGAGACTGGATAAAATTAGGAATGAATGTATCAGGGATAAGATAGGAGTGGCGCCAATTGTAGAGAAGATGCGAGAAGCTCGTTTAAGATGGTTTGGACATGTACATAGGAGACCATTAGAGGCACCTGTTAGGCGTTGTGAGAGTTTAGTCACTAGACATGTTAAACGGGGGAGGGGTAGACCAAAAAAGACTTGGAATGAAACTATAAAGAAAGACATGATGTACTTAGGCATTAATGAGACTATGCTTAAAGATAGGGCGCAATGGCGACAGAGGATCCATATAGCCGACCCCACTATGGTGGGATAAAGGCTTGAGTGTTGTTGTTGTTGTATCATTGAATTCATTGTCAAATGTGAAATCCAAACTAATGTGTGATTTGAATTCATTGTCAAATGTCAAACATCTCACTTTCCTATTTCTAGGTGGTGTAATTCCTTGCAAGGCTTTACGCAATGTTGTAGATGTCGGCCGACATGTCTGACATATCGGCCGACATAAAGGTTTTGGATGTAAGCCGCAATGATATCGATATTTATGGAAAAAATCTCGTTTTGCAAAATATCGGCAATTTATCGCGAAATATCGCCATGCGATATATCGCCGCATCTCAGTTTTTCACGGGGACTACGGGAGTATATTAATATCACGGGCTTGGTAACGCTAGGTTTCTAATTTCTCGCCTAGCTCGCTCTCTGCGGCTCTGCCCTAGCCTCGCGATTTCCTACCGTCGTCATTTCCTCGCCTCGCTCCGGTCGCCGGCGTCGACTCGTCCCTACCGTCGATTAACATTAGCCTCGCGATTTCTTCTTCGTATACTTCAGAAGTTTGGTATTCAATCTCCTTCTATCTATACTCATCAATTTATCCCCAGTTCGTATTAACACCAACCGCGTGATTTCTTCTTCGTATTAACACTATACAGAAGAGTATTAACAGTATTAACACTCTTCTTCTTCGTCGTTGATATACCCAGTTCCCCGCACTCTTCTTCTTCGTCGTTGATATACCCAGTTCCCCGCACTCTTCTTCTTCGTCGTTGATATACCCAGTTCCCCGCACTCTTCTTCTTCATCACCTTTTCTCACTTCTTCTCACCTCCCATATTCCAGTCTTCTAGTAACAGAAGAGTATTAACCTCCCATATTCAGTCTTCTGCTAACACTATGCATCATTCAATGCTAATTCCAAATCAGGATTTTTATGATTCTTTTTTTGTTGTTTAGACATTGTGCCCGGGTCTCAGGAGAACAGTATGATCTTTTTTATCATTCAATGCTAATCTGTATCATAATCTGTATGCATTTTAACCCAAATCAATTTCCAGAATGCAATTTGTGCCTGTTATTTGTGCATACAGATTATGACTCCTCTCAATCATAATCTGTTATACGACTCCTCTCAGTCGGTGCATGTTATGGACTCCTCTCAGTCTGTGCATGTTATGACATGCAGAATATGACATGCACAAATTATGATTTTAAACCAAATCATAATTTCTCAATTATTTAAACCCATAGTAACATGAATAATTTCTTTGTTGCAACCACCAAGTAATAAATTTAAAACTTTGATAACCTGTTTGTTATCTTGTCAACCATAGACATTGTTGTTATGTATAATAGTTATATTTTGATGTCTTCTTATTGCTCTGTTTGTTGAATCAGAGAATGGACTCCTCTCAGTCTTCTAGTAAAGTCTCCACTGTGCCATTGGCCGCCGGTAGAGATGTTTTTTGGGCATTTGGAGAGAAAGTGGTTGCAACGGATACTAATAGAATTCGTTGCAATTACTGCAAGCAAGTCATAAATGGGGGCATAACAAGGTTCAAACATCATTTGGCGGGGATTAAAGGTAATGTAAAGTCATGCCCTCACGTTCCAACTGATGTCAGAGTAAAAGCGTTCATAGTCTTCAAATAAGACCATCAAAAGCATTCGGGTTGTTTGATCTTCACATGAGAGGGGGAAGAGAGAGAGAGGGTGGAAGAGGAAAAGATTTTCCCAGACCTCTTAAACCAACTCAAATAGCTAGGGCCTAGGGGAGAGATGGACCGGGTGAGAGATGGTGTTTTTTTATTTTCTTTTTAGACTTTTTATTCTTCATTTTCATCTCTAAATAATGTTGGAAAATATTTTTTCTTCCTTTTCAAATTAGTCGGGCAGCAGAGCCTGTGCGCACCCAGAATTTCCACGGACGGGCAAAGCAAGTTCGCAACCAAGAGCAATCGTGCACGGGCCTGTGCATGACAACTAGTATATACATACATATATATTCATACATAGATATATACATATATACATATAGATATATACATATGTATATATATACATATACATATAGGGTTAATTACCGGGGCCTCCCCTGGGAGTGGATAATTACAGGTTGCACCTCTCTATCTTTCGAAATTACATTTGCCTCCCTTCTAAGTTTCCCCAGTTTACAAAAATGGCTCTTCCATTAGAAATATGGATGAAAAATGATAAAATCAGCCAAATTATTTTATAATACTCTAATTATATCCTTTTATAATGATTCTAGATTCATTACAAAGGATAAAATGAAAAGCACCCCTTTCAATGTAGAGTTATTACAAAGGGTAAAATTGGAATATCATAAAATAGTTTGGCATATTTTATCACTTTCCATCTATTTTTCTAAAGGAAGAGGTCACCCATTTCAATGTAGAGTCGTTACAAAGGTTAAAATTGAATATCATAACATAATTTGGTTGATTTTATCATTTTTCATCCATATTTCTAACGGAAGGTGCATTTTTGTAAACCGGGGAACGTTAGAGGCAAGGTAAATGTAATTTTGAAAGATAAAGCGGTGCAACCTGTAATTATCCAAACTCCCAGGGGAGGTCCCGGTAATTAACCCTATACATATATGTACATATTTTAATAAATGTCTTGATCATGTCAATCACCGCATGTGACCAAACATTCCCCAATTATTATTTTTTATTGTTTTTTTTATTTTTGGCCAAAAAATGGGTGTGCCAAACGCATGTCCCAGGTGTGAATGTGTTCGACAACTGTCGTACACAGGTGGAGTTTTAAGCATAGGCATGTTCGTGATGTAGAGCTTTAAAAGTAAATGACAAAGAACCACAAAGAATTTACCCCCTTGATGTTTTAGTATGGGTCCACCAATGACCAGTGTTGAAAACCAAGATATCAGCCCTCTTCCATCGGGCCGATGATTTGCAAATGTGATCTATCATGAGAATTGGATTGGATCTTCTCTGTCGATTGTCTCGTGTTCCTTCTCTAACGAGAAAGTGGGACCGGATGAAAGTTATAGTGCAATTATAGTCCTGCAGAGAAAAATAAAACCAATCAGGAATGGGCATAAACAAGAGCACCAACATTTCACTGAAAGATAACAAGTCACTTATTCCATAAACTATAACAAATAGGGTGCAACGGCTAGTTTCTTATCCTTACAGGAAATAGAAAAATGAAGTAGCCCCGTCCCTTTGTTATCTTGTTTCCACGTGTCTCATACATTCTGCTTTTATCAGGCAATGCTTCCCTCAGAATGCACAGTATTGATTCAAACTGGTTACGATTCATCGAATCTCCAACAAGCATCATCCTCTTACCCCTCAATCTCTCCAAAAAGTCCGTGGCATTAAACCTTCAGATCAAGAGCAATGGCATAATTTTGAAGAAGATTCATATGAGAATCATAAGGCGGAAACACTAAATTGGGTTAACACATAATGATGATGATAATGAAGATGATAAAAATCACGAATATGATATTATTTAAAGATCATTAAGATGGAAATATTGGGTTTAGAAGAGATTAAGGCTTCGTTTGGTGCGGCGTTTTCGCTCCGGTGCATTGGACAAAAACGCCACCATCATAGAATACATGTTTGGCATGACAACGGTTATGATCACCACCAAGAAAAGAAAGCTAGCTTTGAACATAAAAGTGGATGGAGTTCCTTGCGTGAGGTCGGGCGTTCACGAACAGCGATTCATAACATGTTCACGACCGCCACCCCCGTGCCAACGGACCCTAAGTCCCACAACAAAACTATGGAAATAATATATATCACATTGTATAAGAGAATGGAATTTGTTAAATCCGCAATTTGAAGAAAGATCCCATTTAAACTCCAATTTGATTCCAATAATTTAAATGTTATACAATACACATGCATAAGTTCAATAAAAGGTAATAAGATAACTGTTGGAACCAAGAAATTTGATTCACAATGTTCGGACCAAGGGGGTGACCAAAGGTTACTGATCTAGCGGTCGACCCTAGGCAATACACAATAAGAAGCCGGAGGACTAAGAAGACCTCTGAACTTCCTACCAGCGAGACCAGCGTGCTGCAATGAGGAGGTCCTGCCGCACACCCAAAATTCTATAGGAGCTTCCCCTCCTAAACCAAAGCTTAGCTCGGGACTAGAAAGGAACAGACTTGGCAAATGGGAACCTTGTGGGAGGGGAGTCAACGTGCTTTCAACTTGTGCCCTTGGATCCAAAGGGGGAGGGGACATGGTCTGTGAATAGCCGCCCCGCCTTTGCTGGAACTAAAAACTTGTTTTGAGTGACCCTGCTCCTGGGGGCCTCTGAAGGAGGCGATCTAATTGGAAGTGTTTTGGGCGAGGTCGCCAAATTAGAAACCGCCTGAGAGGAGAGCTCACAGGTGAGCTTCTACCGGTTTGGCGAGGTCGTTGGCGGAATTAGAAGGAGCTTTAGAGCGAACTGATTTGTTGAATGTGACAAGCTCCGGATGAGCCCCACCTGTTTTTGATGACGTCCTCCCTTGGTTAATGGTCAACCTTCTAAAGTCTAGGGGCCTACAATTAGTCCTAGGCCCTCCTCGTCGAGTATGGGTTGTACACAATCTCCGCTTTTTTGAGCTCACCTAGAGCTTGAAAAGAATCATCCAACCCTTATTCAGCGAGTTGCGAGCTGCGATCTGCCGAGATGAGGGGTATCGGCTCTTAATCCCCTATAAATGGGGATCGAGACCCCCAAAACGTACACCCCGGAGCATGGTTGTTGAGAAGAACACCTCGCCTTCGGATAGGAAGAAAAACCTCGCTTATGGATAGGATGGCCACCTCGCCTACCAAGGTGAAAGGCGGCCCGGTGATTGGAGTGAGCCCGATTCTGGCCTCCGAGGCCTAGGTTGCTGAAAAGTTCCAATCTCAATTTGAGGACCCTCCTCGCGACATCCTTACGCACAAGAGGAAGGAAAGATGAAAGAGAAAGAAGATAGCTAAGGCCTTAGTTTTACAAACCCTAGCCCTGGCAAGACCGAGCCATCTGGGTAGGGGGGGAGCCTTCCGTGAAGAAGACCGCCTCCTCCACGACTCCTGATTCGCTCTCAAATCGACGTCCGTAGCCGGCCGACGAGGTGATTTTGAGCTCGTGTTCGGTCTGATGTGGTCTAAATTGACCTTGCTTCTAACCTTCTTCTTCTTTACTTATTGTCTTCTCGGGGCGCCTTTGGGTCCGCCACGAACCTATCCGTAGGCGATTATGGCATCGCCACTCCTCAAGAGGAGGGGACGGTGAAGCTCCTTTGGATTATTGCCTTACCCGGTGAGTAGGATTCATTGTTCAAGAAAGAAATTAGTTATTCTGTTGTTGACTGGGTTGTACGCAGTGCGTGCCTTTGATGAGGTCTCCAAGACCTCGCCTATATCTGAGAAGATTCCTCTGGCAACCCCACCGGATGTGAGGCTACCTTCACCTCGTTCTGACGGCACAATCAAAGAGCTGAGTCCAAATTCGAAACATACTCGCTTCATGGAGCTCTCTAACACCACCAACCGCCAGTCGTGAGAGAACCGCCGTCTCAAGGGTTGTCAGAGCACGCTCCGCTTGAAATGACCACCGTCATCGTGACGTCGGTCGCCGCTTTACCTACCGGGGTGTGCTTACCTCCGGCTCCCACTGGTCATCCACCGCAGGGAAACCGCCGGCTATTTGTCCCGGACCCGGCCCTGAGCTCCCAAAGCTGTGAGCCCCTCCAGCAAGTTGGTCGTCAAGTCCTCATCTCGTGGGAAGGACCCTGAGGTAGCGCCTCGCTCGGAGACTGGTGAGCCTAGCGGGTCTTGCCGTCGGCTTTGTTCGCGAGGCCCTCATAATGGTCGCGAGAATACAAGGCCACGCTCTCGTTCTCCTTGCCATAGCGGGGAGAACTCGGGTCACCGTCGTGGTAAGGTGTTCTGTGCTCTAGGCATGCTCTGCTGAGTAGGCAATTTATTTAGAAGTGTTAACCGGACTGCCTTTCATAGGTCTGACCCCTCCTGTGGAGCCGTCTCTCCTCCGCGCCACTTCGCTAGTCGGCGAGTTTTTTGCCAACCTGGATGACTCCTTTAGCGAGTTTAAGGCTCGCTTAGTCACCATGCTCGCTTCGTACGATGCGCAGTTAAAGACTTTGGCTGCGAGCGAGCTTAATCGCCGCCTGATCGTTATCGATTCCCGACTGGCCCTGGTCGAGGAGTTTGAGCCCCGACTTGAGGGTGTCGAGCGCATGTATTTTGACATCCAGAATCTGGAGAGGTGGATGGCCGAGGTGGAGCACCGTCAGCAGCAGTTGGAGGATGACCTCCACAATCTTTCTAGGAGCGCGGGCCTCCCCGAGGACATGGCGAGGATGACGGATCACATCCGGCGGACCGAGGACATCATTCTCCATCATACAGAGGGTTTGCATAAGGCTCGGGAGGAGCTCCGGGACGCGCGCGAGGTCAGCTGGCGTTCCACCCTCGTCTCGACCTTGCAACGTCGTGACCCTTTGCGGCCTGAGCGTCTTAAGATGTTCTCAATTTGTAATATTAAGTATTGTTATAAAACTTGCGACCCGATGTCTTTAATTATGATGATTTAATTTGTCTTGTAATTGCTTACAATGTTTACTCCTTAGCTTGCACATCGACCTCGCCAGTCGCCACCTAGCGAGGTCTGTGTAGTTACTCGAATTGACCTCGCAATATTGGGTCCTCCTCGCTAGATTTTGGTCCAAAGTAGGATTTATATTATTCTTGTACTGACGACCTCGTTGATCTGCGTGCTCGCTACTCCTCGCTTGCGCGCGGCAGTCACACCTCGCCACTGAAATCGTCGGCCCGGGAGCACTATGCCGGTGATCAACTCCTATAAATAGGGGTCGCCTGACTAAATTTAATACACTTTCTCTTTTGTCGAGCTCTTTCCTGCGACGTGAGTGTATGAGGTCGTGCTTAGTTCTCACTCTAACTTAACGTACTGTCGAGATGGGCTATCCTGAAGGAAAGACTGAGGATAGCCTCCATTGCGCGGCCAATTTCGCCGAGTACAACTGACTGGAGGCCACGACGACCATGGAGGAGCTCGCCCTTTTTAGGCAGAATCATCTGCCTGATGGTTTTACAACTCGCCGAGCTGAACCGGGCGAGCATCTCAACACATTTTTCACAGACGAGCTCGTCTTCCCTCTGGCCCACTTCGACATGGGGCTCCGCATTCCCCTTTGGCCCGAGGTCTAGAAGATCTTGAATCAATATGGCCTCGTCCCCTCCCATATCAATCTCAATGGGATCGCGGCCATCATGTCCCTAATCTGCTTCTTGCGCGAGGTCGGGGGTAGTTTTCGACTACACCATCTTCCGCAAGTTGTTGACCTTGAAGGCGACCCTCGACAGGGTTGCCTACTACAGCGGCCTCTCCCTGAGGGTTAAGGAGACTCAGAACAAGGTCCATAAGTGGAACCTGAAGTTTATGATTGTGCAAGGTTCTTTCCGCGTGGTATCGTTACGGGCGGTTCAGAGGGACGCGGCGTTCTACAAGCCGCCCCATATACCTGCGACGTCAATATCCCTTAACACCTCGCACTATCAGAAATAGCTGAACGTTGTCCAGCTGCGATGACGCGTAGATGAGCTTGCAAACGTTGATCGGAACGCAGGTAAGGGCAAACCCTTTCTGTCCTCTCGCCTATGGATGTGTGAACTGAATGACAGTCTTAACGCTTTCGTTACTCCTTCCAGGACTTCGCTCACTTCCTGTCGGGGCGAAGATGGGCGGGCCCGGGCCCTCGCGCGCGGAGCGAGTTCCCCTCCTCCTCCGACGGACACAAAGCTGAATCTAGTGGACGAGGATGAGCCTGTCAGTCGTAAGGGCAAGAGGCCAATGGGCTCGTTGGCGAGCTCTGTTGAGCCGACAAAGAAAGAAGTCGCCCACAAAGACGTTGTCGAGCCCACACAACCTGACTCTGAGGACCCCGAGTCCCACTACAACTTTGGGCGCAACATTGAGGGGATGGACATCACCGGAGAACCCCTGCTCGCGTGGGACGACAAGCAGAACAGAGTGTCTGTCAGCACCTTGCCGTCCCGGGCGGGGGACGGTAAGCCTGATGGCAATGCCTTCAATGTCTTGTATGCCATGTACAGACGGGATGGTGCTAAGGAGCTCGCCCAGGACACTCCACAATTTGTCGAGTGGCAGGCCTCGCGTTCTGTCCTAAGAACGGCCGAGCTCACCCACTCATTGGCGAGGCGGTACCTCCGAGTAGGGGTGTGTGCGAAAAACTGAATACCGACCGAACCGAACCGAAATTCAAACCAAACCGCTCGGTTCGGTATAGGGTCAGTTTTTCATTTTGGATAACCACCCCCCTTTCGGTTTGGTGCGGCTTTCGATTTAAATAAACCGAGAAAATCGAACCAAGCTGAGATGTTCGCTATTACGGTCATGTTTATTCAAATTACGTTCATGCAAATACTTAAGCATGCATAGCAATGCACAAAACTAGCAGCGAATTAAAAACATTACATTAAATATTTTAATTGATCACACAGTATTAAATGTTAACCAGCCAACCAACGAATGCACAGAACTAGCGACAGACTAATAAATTTAATTTATCACCGGCGTATGTCTATTTCAATGTCTAATCAATTTATCACTCGATTCACTCTCTCTAATCCACTAAATCGGTAATCCATCGGACCATCAGCGATCTCCAAGACCGAGTTTGCATTGAAAGTTGAAACACTTGAACACTTCCCAAGTTCTTAACCTCCGGACAATGCAGCGGACTAGCGGCAGCGCCGCAGTGATGCTTGTGATCTCCAAGACCACGACCTCCAGACGCCGGGCGGTGCTTGCGTTCTCCGGACAGAGGTATTGCCACACTGAGGAAGAAACAGCTCTCCGCGAAACCTGCTTCATCCAATCGTACGTATTTTGACGGATGCAATCATAAACTTATTCGATTAAATTACATATTTATTATATTTAATTATATCTTTGATTATTTGTTCTTGTTTCAAAACAAGAAAAAAACTACTTAGTGATTTGCAAGATCATGATATTTCTATAAATAACATTTGTACTTTTGTACACCTTGTAACCTATTTAGACAAATTGAATGAATGATATTATTCAACAATGGTGTAAATCCAATAGGATGTGATTTAATGAAAATACTTTCTTGTATACAAAGCAGATTTGCTTTAGATAAAGTTTCTTAGAGAGGCTTTGGATGATTGGATCTTGAACAAAGAATCTAGATTGAGATAAACATTTTACTATAGTTTCCTCCATTACCCTCTTCAAGACTTTATCTTTGAAACAAAATTGGTTTAGGTTGGGTTCAATATTCATCTATATAAAATAACTTATAATTAAGGGGAATTAAAACCGAAAACCTCCTTAAAAAACCGCCCCAAACTGTCCCGGCTATTGAAGCGAACCAATCAGTTTAGGTTTGGTTCGGCTTGAAGAAAAAAAAATCATTGCGGTTTGGTTTTGGTTTTGGCCCAAACCAACTCAAACCAAACTGATTGCACCCCTTCGAGGCATCGGGGCGATATGTGATACCAAAGGAGGTCCTTGTCACTGCTGAGAAGGGGCAGATGAGAATGTCAAGGCCGCGGAGACACTGTCCGTGGCCGAGACTGAGCTCGCCGAGCTCCGAAAGGCGCAATCGGTGTGAGAGGTCACTGACGTAACCTCATATTCTCGTTCTTTTCGTACCTCGCATGTGAGGTCGTGCGTTGACTTTGATTTCATGTTTTCAGGTTGTCGCTGCGAAAGAGCTTTCCCTCCTGAAGCAAAAGAACAAGGCTCTCGGTTGCAGGCTTTTGCTCCGCCAACCCTGGAGATCTCGTCAAAGGAGCTCCTACAGAACTCGCAAGCCGAACTGATGGGGACGAGCGCGTGACTGTTGAGCCTCTCCTCCCCGAGATGGCTCGACCGGCGGATCAAGGGGTGAGCACTCTCGCCATCGTGATTCGGCCTCTAGATCAGACGACAACTCCTCCAGCTATTGGCGCGCTAAGGACAGGTCTCCCGTGAATATTGAGTAATTGACTCGGTGCGGCGAGGCGAGGCGGTACGGCGAGGCGACACGGCGAGGCGAGGCCGGTACGGTGAGCTAAGGCCTGGCGACTAAACGAGGTCTTTTTGATTGACTTCTTTTGTTCTTTCTTACAAGTTGTACACGCAAATCATTCGTATGAAAAAGAAAGATAGTAATTTTTGCATGAGTTTTTCCTATATTTGCCTGAACTTTTCTTAGTACCTTCTCAGAAATTGGAGAATTAACTTAGGCTCATACGACGAAGAGAGCGAGAGTGCGCATAGGCTCATAGTAAGAAGAGAGTGAGAACGCACTTTACGAAGAGATTCATACCCTGGGAGGATTCAACACTCTAGGGGTCAAAAGGCCAGTACGAAGACATGGACTTATAGAGACTCTCCTACTAGAGGCTTCGTCTGATCAGGAACACAAAGCAAAAACTCGAGGGGTCAAACGGCCAGCATGGAGGCATGGAGGCATGGACTTATGGAGACTCTCCTACTCGAGGCGCCATCTGATCAGGAACACGAAGTGAGCACTCGAGGGGTCAAACGGCCAGCACGGAGGCATGGACATATGGAGACTCTGCTACTCAAGGTGTAGTCTAATCAGGAAGACGAAGTGAGCACTCGAGGAGTCAAACGGCTAGCACGGAGACATGGAATTATGGAGACTCTTCTATTTGAGGCGTCATCTGATCAGGAACACGAAGTAAGCACTCGAGAGGTCAGGCGGTCAGCACGGAAGCATGTACTTATGGAGGCTCTCCTAATCGAGGTGTCGTCTGATCAGGAACACGAAGTGAGCAATCGAGGGGCCAGACGGCCAGCACGGAGGTATGGACTTATGAAAACTCTTCAATTTGAGGCGTGGTCTGATCAGGAACACAAAGTGAGCACTTGAGGGGTCAGACGGCTAGCAAGGAGACATGAACTTATGAAGACTCTCCTACTCGAGGCGTCGTCTGATCAGGAACACGAAGTGAGCACTCGAGGGGTCAGACGGCTAGCACGGAGGCATGGACTTATGGAGACCTTTCTACTCGAGGCTTCGACTGATCAGGAATACAAAGCGAGCACTCGAGGGGTTAGACGGTCAACATGGAGGCATGGGCTTATGGAGATTCTCCTACTTGAGACGTCGTCTGATCGGGAACACGAAGTGAGCACTCAAGGGGTCAAACGGACAGCACGGATGTATGGACTTATGGAGACTCTCTTACTCAAGGCTTCATCTAATCAGGAACACGAAGCGAGCACTCGAGGGGTCAGATGGCCAGTACGGAGGCATGGACTTATGGAGACTCTCCTACTCGAGGCTTCACGGTACTACCATTCGAGGGTTCAGACGACCAGCACGGAGGCATGGACTTATGAAGATTCTCCTATTCGAGGCTTCACGGTACTATCACTTGAGGGGTCAAACGGTTAGCATGGAGGCATGGACTTATGGAGACTCTCCTACTCGAGGTTTCAGACCTTCAGGGAAAGGAAACATATATCGTAGCGCAGCATGTGATTTGATAGCGTTAGAGCAACTCAGGTCTAGTATAAGCATACGTGTCATCGACCTTTCTTTTAGTTAACCTTGGTGTGAGCTCTGTCATATTGACCTGCTCCAACGTCTACCCAGCTAATGAATTATAAGGCATTAAAAATATCATTCTAGGAACATTCTTCTGCAGCAATTGGGGATCCAGTATCTTATAAGACATTTTAGATGAATACTTTGTCCTCCCTTCTAGCAACTAATAGACGGGCAAGTACGATGAGCTCTTGAGGGGGTCAGTCGGCCAGCAAGCAATGGGGGAGCTGATCTTGGTCGCTATTGCAGTGGTGTGGACTTATGGAGACTCTCAGAGCCCAAGGCGTCACCTAGTTACTTGACTAAGGGTTTCGAGTGGCGAGGTGGAGATTCATGATTTGAAATGCTTGCAGAGATTGGACGCTTCGTAACATGTTATTGAAAATAAACCGAGTAAGAGGATTTCTTTGGAAAATCTTGGAAGTTGACATTAAAATGATAACAGTAAAATGCATGGTTATCGAGGCCCGTTGCGTGCTCGGTGCTCATTTTGAGTTGACGATTTAAGAGTAGAACATTTTTAGGTCATCTCCACTCCAAGTGTTTTCAAGCGCGTCACCATCCTGATTTTGCAGGCGGTATCCTCTGGTCTTTAGAGCTTCTAGGACCATGAATGGCCCTTCCCGGTTTGGGTTGAGCTTCCCAATGGTTGTCGATCTAGCGGCGGCGACTTGCTTCATGACCAAGTCGCCCTTCTGGAATTGCTTGAACCTGGCACGCTTGTCTAAGTTCTTGGTCATTCTTCACTTGACCTCCTCTTGCTTTGTCGTGGCGAGATCCCAGAGCTCTTCCACAGAGTCCAGTGTGTTTATGCTTTTTTACCCCAGGTGATTATTTACTCGAGTAGAGAGGTGGCGAGATAGGGTCTCTAAGTTTTTGATGTTGGTGATTGGAACTTGGTTAGTGCTAGAGAGTACTCGCGAGCTCTTCTGGGAGAGAGGACGAGTACTTTGCAGGCCTTTCTGAGATCTCTGTCGAATGTCCTTTCTGCTACAGTTCTGGTTCTATGTATAGGCCTGGGGGCATCCCTACGGTTAGTCCCCTTTTCCCAAGCTGTCCAGGCTTCTAGATGGGTATAGCGGGTTCTAGCACCTTCTACGTTATTCTGGCGATATAGATTGTGCTTTGTTAACTTCCCTTCTTTGGCGAGTTCCTTCTAAATGGGCGAGTACTAATGGAGCGAGAACGAGTACTTCTATTGGTGAGAACTTTATCTGCGAGAACTCGCCTCTATTAGCAAGAACCTTACCTGCGAGAACTCGCCTCTTTCTTCCTCCTGAGAATACGGATTGAGTAAAATATCCAAACAGTTAATCCCCGCATTTTCCCAAATCTGAGGATTTCGGGAAAATAACAATCGGCGAGAGCCTTTTTCCTCTTCAAGACTTTCCTTGAGCCTATAAATACCTGTGGTTGGGCTACTTTCTGGTCTTACGATTCCTGCCGAATAACTTAATCTAGAGCACGAGTACCCTTATAATGGACAAGTTTTCAGGTTGCGATCTCATGGCTAAGATGAGGCTGCTGAAGTCTCTGAGCTCCCAGTCTAGTGACAATATTTCAAAGGGAAAAAAGAAGACACATAAAGAGGGGAATACACGACAGATAGTCATCGCTAAAAAGGTTGCCACCCCGAAAACCGACTCTCCTTTTGTTAATATTACTGATTCCCCCGAAGAGAACCCTCCTCTCTTAGGAGATAATGCAGAAGAGCCTTCGTCGATCAAGGTGAGATCTCGCTCCACTTCCGTGGTTTTGGCACTTCTTGCGGGTTCCTCAGAGTTTTTTAAAGGTATCGCTTGTAATCATGTTATGCAGGATTATTTGAATCTGGATGTGATGGCGAGGACGCTAACTGTCTCAGTGGTTAGTCCAGATCCAGCGGATGCAAGTAAGCTCACTGCTATAGAAGGTGAATTCTTCGGTGCCATTCTTCCTGGTGAGTTTGACCTGAAAAAGAGTCAGTTGGAGATGAAAAGCCAGGCAGCTCTCTTGTTAAATGCCGCAATAGACAGCGATCTGAAGGCAGCATTGGATGAGATCGTCAGACTAAGAGGGGTCAAGAAATATAGCGAGAAGACACAGAAGGGGAAGGAGGCGATGTCCTTAACATTTGATGAAGGAGTCGCAGGGTCCGAAGACCTTGTGATAGAAAAGGTTGCAGAGGCTGAGGAAGAAGAAGGAAAAGGAGGGAGGAGGAAGCGAGAAGTCTCGCTAAGAAGAAAGAAGAGGGGGCGAATAGAAGAAAGAAGGGGAGAAAAGAAAAGAGAGGCAGCGAAGCGGGCCACCAAGGAAAAGAGAAGGGAGGAAGAGGCGGTGAATAAGGCCGCTGCAGAGAAGAAGAAGTGAGAAGAGGAGGAGGCGGCGAATAAGGCCGCTGCTGAGGAGAAAAGGAAGAAAGAGAAAGAGGCGGCAGAAAAGGCTGCCGAATAGAAAAGAAAGAAAGAGGAAAAGAGGCGGCAAATAAGGTTGCCGAGAATTTCAAGCCATTTAATGTTTAATGGGTTCTTCGATATGCAAATTTGATGTGATTAGTTTTGACATTATTGAAGATGAAAGACAACTTCTGATTTCCTTAGTTTGAGTTCTAGAATTTTCTTGTCTGATATAATATATAATTGCAGAACTACTTTTCCTTTGAAGCTAAGTCATGGTGTATTTATATTTAGGATGAAATCTTCTTATTGGTGCAAACCCCATATTTAAATGCCTCTTTTTTGAATGCGTCTCTTCAGACTCCATCAACTCAGCTATTAGGGATGTAGTCAAGTCAGGCATATCTACTAACCCTAATATCATTAATCCCATCATCTTCGCTAATGAAGAGATCAAGTGGAGGGGAAGGCGGCGGTGGTAGTGGGCGGCGCGGTGGGTTCGGCCGGGCGGACGGTGGTTCGGCTCCGGCGAACCGGGCGGCCAATGTTCTCGGCCGGGGAGGGGGCGGTGCTCATTGGAGCGGTGGTGCTGATGCTCGCGGAGGTCGGTTCGCCCGCTTCCCGGCGGACAGCAACAGTGCGGAAGGAGGGCGCCTTCGGGACTGGTCGCCGGCGGCGGGACAAGGCTGGCAGCGCGGCAATCGCGGTGGGTACAGCTCCTCTTGGGCGGATGGGATGGAGCAGGGCCGTGGGCTGCCTTTAATTGCTGGAGGCGGGAGTTCGGCGGGGGAGACTTCGGACCCGCGGTGTGGCAAATCTGCTGCGGTTGGTGAGTTCGGGGCTGGTGGGGCGCCATCAGGTATGCTCCGAGACCTTGTATGTGATGGGGTTGATGCCGACATGGGAGCTGGAGGTGATTTACAGGAGGGAGAACATGCGATTAACAAGGAAAATGCAGCAGTTTTTTCTGCTGAAATACGCACACCAGGTGCTCGACAGAATGCCTCAACCAATTTCGGTGCAGTTTTTGGTGCGGTGGATGCAGGGAATGACTTGGGGCTGGCGCATGAGAGCTCCTTCTGTGGGCAAAGCCAACCTGGTGCTGCCCAGGAGCACGGTGGAGCGTTTGTTGATGCCCGCGCCGAAGGTGTTCGGGGAAATTCCTGGCCGAATTCTGGCAGCCCGGAACATGGTGTTCCCTCGTCGGCCTGGGCTCGCCGCGCCAATGTCTCGCTGGCTGATATTGATGAGTTGGAGAATATTGTGCCGGATGGCACCGCCATTGATTTGCTTGAGGAGGACGTGGTTCGGACTTTGGACAACTTCTCGTATTCCGTGGTGGGGAAGGTCATGGGCCGCCGCTTGCCGGCCTATGTTATTGAAGGTGAGATCCGCAAGCGGTGGGATCAGTTTGGTGAATTCAGATTTCTAATGCTTCGTGCGGACTGTTTTTTATGCATCTTTTTATCTGCGGCGGCCCGTGACTGTGTTCTCCAAGGAGGGCCTTGGTTTCTCAATGGATTTATTGTAGGGATGGATGCATGGTCTCCGGATTTTGACCCCTCGTCGTTCAAGGGGCTGTCCTCGCCCATTTGGATTCGGCTACCGCACCTCCCACTTATGTGTTGGAGTCGAGCGAACCTTGCCCGCATTGCGGCGCGGGTTGGCAAACCTCTATGGATTGACTCAACGACAAATGATTGGGACCGGATGGAGTATGTGCGGGTTTGTGTTCGGGTGGACTTGTCGAAACCTCTCCCTGGCGGCATTCCGGTAAATTGTTCTCTTAAAAGCTTTTTTCAGGTTGTGGAGTATGAGGGGCTTGCCTCCCTTTGCTCCGAGTGCGGTTGCATTGGACACTCGGATGGAGCTTGCCGGGGGATGGCACCTTCTGCACGTCTCCGCGGCCATCCTGCTAATGCTGCCATGCCGCACGCTGCCATCCCGCGCAAGCCCGCCGCTGCACCTCGGCAGGATACCGCCGCCCCTGCTGTGCCAAAGGAAGATGGGGCTCTTGGGCCCGGTCCATGGAACGTGGTTGCTCACCGCCGACGCCGGCGTCGGCGTGGGGCGCAACGGGCTCCGCCCGCCCCATTTGAGCAGCAGCCTGCGCCACCTCACGCTGATCGGCGCCCCCGATTCCGCCCTGCAGATCGCCCGCAGCAGCTCGAGTCGGGGCGTGCCCTGCGACCAGCACCACCGCTGGAACAGCCCATCAAGGGGGCTGTTTTCCCGGACCCCGTGGAGATCGGCCATCCTGCGGGGGGTGCGGGTATGGACCTGGAGGCGCTGCTTCCAGATGGCGCGATCACCGGTGCAGAATTGGTGCCTGTCGATGCGGTCTTGGGGACGAAAATGGTGCTCTACCCTCATGATCCGCCGAGGGTGCACCGCGCTCTCGCTGGCCGGGAGCTTGCAAGTTTGGACCCTGTCGAGTTTATATCCAACAAGCGGAGCCGGGGGGATCTGGTTAGCGACGGCGAGGACGCGTCCTCTTCAAGGGGTCCATGACGAGCCTCATTTTGTGGAATTGTCGGGGGGCTCGAAAGAAGGAGGTTGGACATCTTCTCCGGGATCTTACTATGCGGGGGGGGGGGGGGGGGTTTCCCTTGTGGGTTTGTCTGAGACGATGGTGGAAGATCTCTCTCGGCGTGATGTGGACCGGTTGGCGGGCCGGAATTGGGATTTTGTGCATCAACCGTCGGCTGGCAGGTCGGGGGGTATTGCGGTGCTATGGCGGAGTGATGTAGTGCAGTTTGTGCCGGTCTCTCTCTCGAGGCAGTGCGTTATTGGGGATGTTACCTTCCCTGATAAGCGATGCTGGCGGGTGGTGTTCGTTTATGCGAACAAGGATGTTTATGTCCGGAGGCAGCTGTGGTCTTTGCTGGAACAGTTTGCTACCCCGGATCTCCCGATGGTTGTAGGGGGTGACTTCAACTGCCTTCTACGGCCGGAGGAGCGGCAAGGCAGTCGACCCTTTGTTTATTCACAGGGGTCTTTGGAGATGGATGCGGCTGTGGCGGAGCTGGACCTTCAGGAGCTGGGTTTCACGGGCCCGACCTTTACTTGGTGTAACAACCAACCCGGACTTGGGCGTGTTCTGGGGCGTCTGGATCGGGTTTTTGTTAACTCGGTGGGAATGGCCGTTATTCCCTTGGGTGCTGTGCGACACTTGCCCCGGGTTGGCTCTGACCACTGTCCTCTCCTGCTGGCTTTGGGGGACGTGCAGGCTGATAGGCCGTCCAGGTGGATTAGGTTTGAGGATACCTGGCTTTCTTACCCGTTGGTGCGGAAGCTGGTGTCTCGGTCCTGGCTGAAGGCGGATGTCGGTGATAGTGCAGAGGTCTTGCAGCGAAAGTGTCGCCGCACCCTTCGGGCCCTTTTCTTTTGGAGCAAGAACAAGCTCAAGGATCTGGGTGCTCGGAAGGCGATTCTGGAGGCGGAGATTGTGGAGCTCCAACGACTGGAGAGCTTGGATGGTGGCATCTCGGAGGAGCAGACGCGGACTCTCATTGCAGCGGTTAAGGAGCTCTTGAGCATTCATGCTAGGTTGGCCACTTGGTGGAAACAGCGTGCAAAGGTGCAGTGGATCAACGAGGGTGATGCGAATACCCACTATTTTCACTCCATCGCCTCCTCTCATCGACGAGGCAATCGGATTTCTCAGGTGGAGCTTGCGAACGGCAGCCTTGTTGAAGATCCGGAGGGCATCGAGGCGGCATTCTTGGACTTCTTTGATCGGAAGTGGGAGTGTGCGGCTCCTGTTCTTGCTGGGTGGCCGCTCTTGCCTTCGTCTCGGCGGCTCGATGGAGGGGCGGCCTCCTTGCTGCTGAAGGAGGTTTCTGAGGAGGAGATTTGGGGCGTCATCAAGGCCATGAGGGCCAACCGTGCTCCGGGCCTAGACGGTATTACTTCCTCTTTTTTTGTCCACTTCTGGCCCATTGTGCGTACTTCTGTTTGCAGGGCCATTGGCGACTTTTTTGCTCTGGGTCGTATGCCCAGTGCGTGGAAGGAGACATTGGTGGTCCTCATTCCGAAGTGCCCCAATGCGTCTCGGCCGGATCGGTTCCGGCCTATTAGTCTGTGCCAGACCATCTATAAGGTGGCGGCGAAGATCCTTGTGGATCGCATGAGGGGGCTCCTACCCTCGCTCATCTCGGAAGAGCAGGGGGCCTTTGTTCCTGGGCGCTCTATTTCCCACCAGTGCTTCATCGCCCAGGAGGTGGTGCACAAGCTGGCGATCTCGACCTCCAAGACTGGGTTCCTAGCTATGAAGGTCGACATGGAGCAGGCCTACGACAAGATGTCGTGGGCGACGCTGCGGCAGGTTCTGGTCATGTTTGGGTTTCCAGAGGAGTTTGCTCGATGGATTCTGCAGTGTGTGGAGGGGCCGCAGTTTGCGTTGCTCCTCAACGGGCGACGTACGAGGTGGATTGAGGCGAGCTGTGGCTTCAGGCAGGGATGCCCCCTCTCCCCTTATCTGTTCATTCTGTGCTCTGAGCTGCTCTCGCTTGCCTTCAGTCAGCGGGGGAACTCATTGGGCGTTATGGATGCGGCTTCTGGCCTGCGGATCTCTCACTTGCTTTACGCCGACGACATCTTCATCACCTCGGATGCCACCACGTCGTGTGTGGACTAGTGTCTTGCCGTATTGCAGGAGTACTGTACTTGGACTGGGCAGCGGATCAACAGATCGAAGTCCATGGTCATGTTTGGCAAGTCCACCCCGACGGGGACGTGCGACAGGCTGACTCGCCGCTTGGGCTTCCAGAGGGTTCGAGAGTTTACTTACTTGGGCATTTTGCTGGCTATGCGCAAGCTGAAACGCTCCGACTTCTCGCACCTGCTCCTGAAGGTGGCGGAGAAGGTTCGGGCTTGGGGGAACCGCCACCTCTCCTTGGCGGGCCGGGCCACCCTCGTCCGGTCGGCGCTCCTGGCCACGCCGATGTTCCTCTATACGCATTGTCATGTGCCTCGCTCGGTCCAGGAGACTATAGAGCGGCTGGCGCGGTTTTTTCTGTGGCAGAGGGCCCCGTCCCAGCGCGGGATGCACTATGTGAGCTGGGAGCAGTGTTGCTCTCCCTCTGCCGGGGGTGGGCTTGGCTTCCATGGGGTGAGTAGGTGGCAGGGCCCCTTACGGGCAAAGTTCGCCTGGGAGCTGATGCAGACGGGATCCTCCCTTTTCCACAGGTTGGTTTCGGCCAGGTACAATGGCCGACTTTGGCGGGAGAGGATCACCCGGCGCGACTCTCCGGTTTGGCGGCTCATCAGGGAGGGTGCTGAGTGCCTTCGGCCCCTGCTTCGCTGGCAGATTGCGGATGGGGATTCTGTGGATGTACTTGCGCACGCTTGGATTCTTGACCGACCTCTCTCCCGGTGGCCCACTTTCGCTGACTGCGGCTCGCTGGAGTCACTCCAGGTATCGGCCTTCTTGCTTCCAGGCGGCGGTTGGGATGTTCCCATTCTGTCTCAGTTTTTTGGGCCGGATCTTGTTGAGGCTGTCTCCAGATTCCGGTCCACAGCTCCTTTCCCCGGGACAGGCCGGAGCTCTGCACCCGCCTCAGTGGCCGTTCTGTTGCCTCCCTCGCCTACATGGCCCAGTTTGACGGAGCGTGTACGGACTTTAGCTGGCTTCGGAAGCTGAAGCTTCATCCGCGAGAGCGGATGTTTTGGTGGCGGCTCCTGAGGGATGCGATCCCCACCCGGGCGTGGCTTGCCGTCGGGGTCTTACTGCTGAGCGGGGATGTCCTTGGGGCTGCACGTCTGAGGAGACCCGGGACCATCTGGTCTCGGACTGCTGCTGTCTGTCGGCCATTCAGGTCGCTCTTCTGCGTTGGGGATACAGTATGCCCTCCTACTCCAGCTGGGAGACTGCGCGGGAACATCTCTCATCTGCCTCTGCCGGCGCACTCGGTACAGCGAGGGTTTTTTGCTGTGCGGTGTACCAGGCCTGGCGTGGCCGCAACGCCAAGGTCCACAGTGGCGAGGTGGTGTCCTTTACTGTCATGGCGTCAACCATTGTTGAGAACCTCTCCATTATGCGAGCTCTACCACTCCAGGGGCACTGGGGTACCACCCAGCCTCACCGGCTGTCGACACCACGCTTTTGGTGCCCCCCGCCCCCTGGATGGATAAAGTTCAATGTGGATGGTTCTCTCTCCTCGTCCGGGCTTGCTGGGCTTGGGATGGTGGCCCGCGATGACCGGGGTGCTCTCATCTTTGCTGCTGGGTCCTCGCTTCTGCACTGGGATCCTGGGGGAGTGGAGCTGGCGGCGGTCTTGGCTCTCAAGGACCTTATCCCGCCATCTTTATATGGGGTGCGCGGGGCTATTGTGGAGGGCGACTGTTTGACCGTTATGGACAGCTGTGCTGCTGGTTTGCGACGCGGCGACTGGTGCGTGACGGTGGACGGCGAGGAGGACTTCTCTTTTCTGAGCGGCTTCCCGCATCTTCGTTTCCAGCATATTGGGCGTGAGGCCAACAGAGTTGCTAATTTCTGTGCTCGTTTTGCCCTACGGGGAAACTTTGTATGGCTTGATGTTGATAGCACTCAGACCGAGTTTGCCGAGCTTGTTCGTGCAGACTTGGATGACATGCTGTAGCTTTGTTTTTCTTTTTGGTTTTTAATTTCATGCTACATGCACTTTTCAAAAAAAATGCCTCTTTGGGAGAGGACTTTCAATTAAAGAGGTCACTCAAATCAACATTTTGAAGGCCTATTGGTCATGCAAGTCTTGTGAATAGATGTGGGAAAGGGCAATTAACCTTATCAAGACACTATTTGTTTCAATGATGAGGTTTTACCGATACTTATCAATCATTTATTATCAAGAATCCTTGACTATGACATGAACGCTTTCTTGACGCTTAAATAGGTCACCCTATCCAAATATCTTCCCAAAGAACTGAGGGATGAAGGTGTTATTATTGCTTGATGGATACCAACAATCAGGATATAGGCCTTACCAATATGTTCCTAGACTAGAACCTTAACTACTTTAAGTCTTTGCCTAGGAAGAATTTTCTTAGGAAGGTTTACTAACTCTAAGAATCTACTTCAACCGACGTATCCCTAGGACACGTCATACATCACATAGAAATCAAACTGATTAAAAAGGAGGCTAAATCGGTCAAGGTAAGATTGGAAAGATTATTGCTAACTAAGTACGATGCAAAAATGTTCTGATAAAGACGTTCTTTAGTCATGACTCTCAAATTCATGTTCGGTAGCAATACCACCAAACCAAATACGATGGGTAGTGGAGTGACAAAAGAAGTATCTTTTTTTTTCGTTCAAATTTTTTTGATATATAATGGACCTCCCGACAGGAATCTAACCCAGATGAAATCATGAACATCTGTTAGAGGAAAAATGAACAAATTGATCTTGTAGGATGTTGAGAGTCAGTATCTTGAGTGACCTTACCAATTTGTTCCTAGACTGGAACATTACCTAGTTTAAGACTGACGTGCCTAGGAAGAATTTTATTAGGAAGGCATACTACCTTTCAAATTTTATATATAGCCTAATCATGGGCTGCCACCTACCAAACATCATCATTCAATTATTTTATGTGAAGTATTAAGCTTAAGGTTTGCAACAACTTGACGCCACTGAGACAAGATAATCACGGTGTGGCCTTAACTAGCTCCAAGAATTGCAGCTACAGATTTTTCTCCATGCAGGTAAAATGAGATATTAATCATGTAACAAATGCTTGAGGCCTTAAAAAGAGATTGACAAGACCTTGTTGAACTTAAAATGAGATTATCAAAATTGAACCTAAGTGATATAGGCAGGCAAGATCGCATGACGCTACTGAGACTTGTATTTTTATGATAGTTATTTTTATATAATTTGATCTTTGTTTAAGGAATCGCTTACTTATATGATTCTTATATTAAGATAAAGATCAAATAATGTGTTTGGGATCATCAAGTGGTGTATACTCGATGATGTTATTTGTCTCGGATCATTTATTTAGATATGGTAGATGTTTGATTATTTGTGTTTGGTGGGGTCTGCGAAGAAGTTTCAATTCCCATATTTACTTATTTATGTGGATTGGTTTCTTTTACTTGGGTTAAATCATCCTATAGTTTGGTTTCATTCCAATTGTCCATTGGTTATATACTTTGTTTATTTGGTTTGAGGATTTTGTTTATTTAGTTTGAATCCTTCCTTTACTTTTCATAAAGATGATGATTCATAGTTTTGACCTAGTCCTAAGATTAACATAAAGCTCAGCATGTTATCCCTAGAGTAATTTTTATCCATTGAGCGACGGCCCTTCCACTCGGCATCGTCGGATCACTAAGGCCGACTTTTGACTTTGCTCGACAGGTGGGTCTTGCAGTCAAGCCCCCTTATCCCCTTGCAGGCTTGCACTTAAGGGTCAATCTCCATCTAGCCCGAGGAAACCTTTGCACACCTTTGTTACCTTTTGAGAGACCTACACCCCATAAAAACTGTCTACCTGAGACTATCTCTTAGCACGAAGGTTCTGACACAAGGGAGTGATGGATATTTAGTGAGAAGTTGAACGAATCAAAAACTAGGCATTCCACTCATGACATAGAGTTCTATGTTATCGTTCAAGCTCTCCGTCATTAGAAACACTGTCTGATTTAGCGTAAGTTTGTGTTGAACACAGACCATGAGGCATTGAGACATCGAAACTCTAAGAGAGAGAGTAGGCGGCACGCCAAGTGGGCTTCGTTATCTTCAATAGTTTACCTTTCACTTTAAGCACAAATCCGGAATCACAATCTAGTAGCTAGCACCCTTAGCCAACGCTCACACCTACTAGTCACCCTTCAATTTCACATTACTGACTTAGACTCTCAGTGTGACTTATACACAACTGATCCTTACTTTGGAGATATTTAGGCCTCTTGTCATCACAGGGGGACTGATCCTACTACCCAATACGTGGTGAGTGATGGATATTTATTCAAGGGTACCCGCCTTTGCATCTGCGAAGGACCCTCTCGAGAGAGACTACTCAGGGAGCTTCACTCATCCGGAATAGGAGGATACGTAGGACAATCCAAACTGTTGGATCTCGCCAATGTTAGGTATTATTGGCTGAAAATGAAACAGGATGTTATTGAGCTTAATAGGCAGTACACTGCGTGTCAGTTGTATAAGGGGCACGACCAAAATGCTGGATTATATACCCTCTTACCGATTCCTGAGAGACTGTAAGATGACATTTCAATGGATTTCGTAGTATGACTTCGCCGCACTCAACGAAAAGTAGACTCTATTTTTGTAGTTGTGAATCGCTCCTCTAAATGACGCACTACATTCCATGTAGGAAAACTTCTAGTATCGTACACAATGCTGAAATTTTCTTTAGAGAGGTCGTTAGGTTGCATGGCATTCTTACGTCTATTACATCTGATAAGAACACACGTTTTATGGGATATTTTTTGGAAAACTCATTTGGGACGACTTGGGACCAATCTCAGGTTTAGTAGCGTGTATCACCCTCCGACGGATGGACAGAATGAGGTTGCTAATCGGAATTTGGGCGATTTCCTTGGGTGTTTGACCGAGGAGGGTCTGAAGCAATGAGATTTTGTACTTACACAGGCTAAATTTGCATTTAATAATTATAAAAATCAATTCACTGATAAAACCCCAGGTGCATGACATTTATTGCATCCCATGAACGCATCTCTTTTGACGCCCAGGTGCATGTTAATTGTTTAAGAGAACTGCATAAAAATATCACTAACAAAAGTACAAGCAACTTCTGAAAAATATAAAATCATGGTCGATTATCGTCGCAGGGAGTCATATTTTACATGGGAGATTGGGTGTTTGTTTATTTCAGGAAGCAGAGATTTATGTTGGGTACGTATCATAAGCTACATCAACGAAAGTTTGGTCAATTTCAAGTGCGGAAGTGAACAGGTGCAAAAGCATACCTCCTAGATCTTCCCATCGAATTTGGTACCTCTTTAATACTCAATGTGGTTGATCTGACGCCATTCAATGGAGTCCCACCTAGTGTCAACCCTAGCCCACCCGCAACCACAGACATATCATCCAACTTAGATCTGATTACCACACCCACCACTGAGGAGGTAGACCAGGTTCTAGATATTCAGAAGTTTCGGACTCGTTATGGAGCATACCAACATTATTTAGCTTACTAGTAAGGTCGAGACATTACAGACAACTGTTGGATCAGCACCACCGAGCAACAGTGACGACGACAAGATCTTTCAGTTGCTAGTCTTTGCAAGTTATCGACGAGGGCGAGTTCTTTCAACCAGGGGGAATTGATGCAACCAGCATCATAATTGAAGACACACCTTAATGCCTCCTAATCTATTTTATTTTAGCATTTATGCATGCTTTATTTCTTGCATGTCTCGATTGATTTTACGCATATGTAAGTCTGAAAACGGTTTACTGGGTTGACCGTCCAGTGAGACCATGAATGAAAAGTCTGGTAATTTAGGATGATTAAAGAGGAAAAGGCAGGCCTTAAATTATATAAGTAACAAATAAATAAAAACAGAATTAAATCCTTCCATTAACAAGAATAGGCATACGAGGGAAAGAACTCATATGGGAATCAATTAAGACAATAAATCTAATTCATTCGCGTATAAAGAGGGCCAACGTGAGAAGATATGGTACCGAAGAGCAGAGAACGAAATTGTATTCGTTCCTCTGCAGGCCGAGAGCCCGCCCCACAGGCGCCAACTGAACATCTTGAAAAGGAAGAAGACCTCGACGCCAACCACGACTCCAGACAGGTACTTAACATCAACAAGCATCGGAGCCTTCGGAGTCCTGTTCCAACGTCAACAACATCGTTGATAGTTTACAAGGACAACATTGAACACAGATCTCTTCTGACGACCATGTGCCTCTCTAGTTCCACGAGGAGATTTCTTTTCGGTTCACACCTGACTTTGCTATCTTCCCATAACTAGCAACTCCACCCAGCTCGTCTCTTCTGCTCACATGCCAGGTGTTTTCTACAATGGTGACTGCCTCGTCCTGAGTCGAATTTCCATGCAAGCTAAGTTAAGGACCGGTAAAATCCGCCTCATCTCATTGTTTAATCCTTTAGCGTAATCTTTTTGCGCTCATCTAAGTAATCATGTGCTTTCCCGGACCTCCTCAATCATTTGTGATTATCATTATTTGTCATAAATTATTTTTTGCTATTTTGTTTGTGGATTTACAGACTCATGTTAGGATTCAAGTCACGAGTGTCTGGGAATCGTCCCAAAAATTGATTAATAACTTATGAATGGTACAACTACTCTGAAATTAAGTGTGTAAAGAGTTGCAAGCCAGTCCCACGTCATCCTCGTCGGATTTTGAAATTAAGATTACATCACAAGGTCAAGTTCAATCCTAACTAGGAGGCCTATTAAAAGCCAATTTGTTTTGGCTCATCTACAAAAAATACCAATCTTGTGAGTACTTTTTTGCAAACAGCGCATTGTGTGGAACGACTGGATAGGGTTGGCCTCAACCCATCTAAGAATATGATGATTGTATTGCATACAACATAATAGATGTACCAAATGAAGCCTTAGGGGACTTGTAAAAGGACAATTTGTTTTGGCACATCTAGAAAAAATATCAAACTTGTGAGCATTTTTTCCCAACTATCACACTCCATGGGATGACAGGATAGGGTTGGAGCCATTCCATTTAAGAATATGTGATTTTATTAGCAGTATCAGAGGAAGCCCTTGCCCTCGGCTAGGGTCAAGTTCAACACTAACCAGGAGGCATGTTAAAGAACAATTTGTTTTGGCTCATCTAGTCTAGAAATAAAAAAACCAAACCTAGGACACTATATAAAAGATTAACCTAATATTGAATTTTTCCCCAGCAATCGACCATGCTTTCTCTTTCTCCTCTCTCTTGCCCCTTCACTGATCTCCTCCGAAAAAAATCTTTTGAACAGTAAGTTTCTACTTATTAGAATATTTTTAACACATTCTTTAATGAGAGCAGTCATCATGTTCAGCATCAAAGGAAAGCTCTCTTCAAAACTTAGGCATCTACACCTCACAATTGCAGCAACATACAAAAGTTTTGGAGGTGAACTTTTCTTCTAGCAATAAGCCCATAGACTTTGTAGAATCTAGGGAAATCAAAAGAAAAGTAAACGAATTCACGAATCAAAACTAATACCTAGGAAGCTCGCAATTGTCAGGCTTCCACCTCCACTTTAGATAACCTTCATCTTTCCTTCCATTCTCCTGGCATCTGAAAGCCTCGTCCACATAGGGGCAAGACCCCGGAGCATAGAGTGGGTAACGCCCTTCATCGTCCCTCACCCACTTTCCTTGGTATAGATCGCACTTCTTTGCATCCCTGATCCACACTGCAGGGACTTCTCGACCAGCAACCCCTGCAATTCCTTGCTCGAGTGTCGGCGATGTTGTGGCTTCGGTTTCAGGGATCTGTGCGCCAATCGCTGGAGGACGAGACGAAAGGGAGATAATATCATCATCGTTTGCCACATCCTCTTCATCTGCTTCTAGAGAATCCTCTTCAGACGGTGGGGGGATAAAGGGAGGAGAGATCGGAGGTTCCTCCTGTAGTGGTGACGGGGGCGGCGGCGGCTGGAGAGGAAGGAGATGGTGTGAATGGGAAGGAACGAGAGTAGGGGAGCGGACAATTGAGACGTTCGAAAAGGTGGAGAATGAGAAAGAGGAAACGGAGACAGATTGCTTAGCGAGAAAGATGGCGGCGAGGATAAGGGGGAGAAGGAAAAGGGAGATGGCGAAGCGGTTCTTGGGGTGCCAGAGGGGGAGTGAGAAGGTGGTGGCCATGAGCGTGGGCTGACGGACATTCTGGCATTGGTTTGGCCGTTTAGGGCAAGACGTGACCGTCGGCAATTGCCGCCATGGCTGTGTTAGAAATAATCTAGATCTTAATGCGTAATTGTTGCGGGAAAAAAAGGGGTCTTTATATTGGCGGCTTTTATTTGACTATTGGTACACAAATTTTTATGAGTTATAACGTGCCTTTTGAAAATATGCATTATATATGCATATTTAGGAAAAGTGTTCAACACGAAAATTGTAGATCTCATCGAGATCTAAATTTTTCGTGTTGAACATTTTTCCTAAAAATGCACGCACAAGGCGTATTACCGCTCTGATCGTAATTATAGCAAATTTTTGACAAATTTTTGAAAATACGTTTTGTACATGCATTTTTAGGAAAAGTGTTCAACACGAAAGTTGTAGATCTCGATGAGATCTACAATTTTCGTGCTGAACACTTTTCCTAAATATGTATGTATAATGCATATTTTCAAAAGGCGCGTTATAACTCATAGAAATTGGTGTGCCAATAGCCAAATAGGGGCTATCAATATAAAGACCCAAAAAAAATAAAAAAAGGGTGGAGATTTGAGAAGAGAAGAGACTTTTGGGTTTTAAAGTTTTTACGACATTGTTTTATATGATACATCCATGTATAAATACAAGGTAGTAGCAACATTCAGAATGCATAATAAAGAGGGATACAGCTGGGGACTTATCGGTTTTAAGTTGCATTAACATCAAGTCTGATGTGGCACATATTTCAATTTTACACGCCCTCTAAATTTGTGCCTGTGACAACCCATATCTTCTTCCTGAGCTCCACAAAGCGATCTTTGGCGATGGGTTTCGTGAAAATATCTATGAGCTGCGTGTGGCTAGGGCAGTGTTGGAGCTGGATCATCTTCCTCTCGATCATTTCATGAATGAAGTGAAATCGTATCTCTATATGCTTGCTTCTACTGTGGTAGATGGGATTTTTTTATAAGGCAACGGCAGACATTACCGCAACGCAGCGAAATCTCTTTCCTTTCCTTCTTCTTACCATAGACTTCTTGTATAACTCTTTCCAGCCATATGCCCTCACAGCCCACGGTGTTCAATGTTATGTATTCCACCTCTGTGGTTGAGAGAGCTACGGATTGTTGCTTCTTTGAGCTCCACGATAGGTACCCCGTTGGTACTCTTTCTGTTGTCAATGTTGCCCGCCCAATCTGAGTCGGCGAAGCCAGTGAGGTCTTCATTGTCATCCCTTTGGTAGAGGAGGCCAAAAGTTTTTGTCCCTTGCAGATAGCGTAAAATGCATTTGACCGCAGCGAGATGAGATTTACCTGGCTTACTCACAAACCGAGCCACGATATTGACAACATTCTCAATATCAGGACGGGTGTTTGCGAGATATATTAGGGAACCGACAAGGCTCTGATATTCTTCTTCATCTGTGGATTCTTCTTCTTCTTTCTTTGTTGTTAACTTCTCTTTGGTAGCCATAGGATGACCGCAGAGTTGCAATCCTCGAGACCATGTTTCTTTAGAAGGTTAGAGGTGTAGAGTTCCTGAGTGACAAAAATGTTGCTTCCATGGTGTTTGATCTGAAGTCCCAAAAAGAACTTTAAGGGGCCCAGATCAATCATCTGATATTGCTAATTCATTTTGCCTCTGAATTGTTGTATGGCGAGTTGATTATTCCATGTGACTATAAGGTCATCAATATATATACATACGATAATCCTTGTAGTGTTGTCTTGTTTGGTGTAGAGGGTTCGTTCATGGAGGTTGCGAGAAAAACATTCATTCATAAAGAAGGAATTGATGTTTTCGTGCCATGCACGGGGAGCCTACTTAAGGCCATACAGAGCCTTTCGGAGTTTATAGACTTTATCTGGTTCGCCCTCTTTCTCGAAGCCTTATGATTGAATAGTGTACACCTCCGCTAATGCTCCATTAAGAAAAGCTGATTTTACGTCTAACTGGTACAAAGGGTAACCAGGTTGAGCGGCCATGGCAAGGATGAGGCGAATGGTGGTCATTCTTGCCACCAGTGCAAAAGTTTCATCGACGTGGCTCCCTTCCGTACACGCAAGTGCACGTGCAACCCTTCCGCCGACGTGGCTCTGCTCGTTCACAAGGAAAAAAACTCACCTCCGACATAATGCCAACATGGTGGCGTCATGAAAAAGCTTGAAAAAAATCCCCGTACTCCCCTGACGCCGAGCTCGGACTCCAAGGATTTAGGGGAAAATGACGGGTACCCCTTTTATTTAAGGAGAATTTGGGTAGTGATTAGCAAACCATCATAAATCATAAATGGAGGGAGTGGGAGGTTCCAAAACCTCCCCTACTATGAGAGTGCCCATAGTGGAGGAGGACCCCAATCCAAACCACCTCCACAAGGCCGCCTACTATCGCGCGCGGCAGCCCGCGCTTCCGAACCCCTAGGCAAGCACCTGCGCCCGCGCTGGTGATAGTGCACACAACCACACCCGCGTCCTTGCCTGCTTGGGCGGTAGCGTGCGCTAGCGCCCACACGCAGTTTCGCTCGTGTGGGGTCGTGTGCTACTGTGCACGGTAGTCCGCGCTGTAGCGTGTGTGGATGAGCTCCCTTCGTAGCGACGCCCTTAGCCGCGCACCTCGTTTGTGCACCCCCTTCCTCTGCACGACAACATACACACTCACGACGCGCCCACAAATACTAAACGCACATACAAGCACACAGATTCTCTTCCGGGCGCACATCACAATTTACCTTATTTTGCAAGGACTACATGAATGTTCTTGTTCATAGTTCGCGGTTCGCAGTTCATTAACATCACTGCCACCAATCTTCCTCGAACTGCCCGGGGGGGAACCATCATATGTGCAAAAAAGTGATTTGTGTGCTCTGGATCAAGGAACATGATTCGTCTGTCCCGTAGTTATGGCAGTTACAACAATGCAATTACCGGACTTCCCATGCCAAAAAACTATAAAAGGAGTCTTGAGTCTTCATTTCAAGACATCTTGCATTCAAAGCTTGAGAGAGCTTCTTTGAAGATCCTTCAGAGTTCTCCCTTGGTATTCGAAGCTCTACTTGAAGATCACCATCAAATTTTGAAGATCTCCCTCCTCTTCGAAGATCTCCTTCGAAGGTGACTTGAAGATCTATTTCACCCTTCGAAGATCTCCTCCCCCCTTGAAGCTCCTCTTCAAGCGCAACACGATGTTCTTACTTCGCATTCCGTTAAATCCTTTTGTAACTAGTAGTGGCATGTCGCCCTCGAGAACTCGAAAACATGTAAAACTACTGGAATTTGGTCGGCACCGAACCGGCCATGTGATTTTTCACCATTTCTGTGTTTTTCACGTTAAAAAGTTTTCTTGCCAACTGTCCAAATTTTTTATGACTGTTTGCGTGCTCAACGCCCTCCCGAGCAGACGGTTCGCTCCACCAAAATAGGATCACGTAAAACGGCAAAAATCAAAGCCACAATAAATGTGAACGGTTATAATTGGAAGGCTTTAAAATCGGGAAGAGAAACGTTGTATTCCCAACGTACGAAAATTAATGACGAAAAGCACGCGTAAGCGGTTTCGAAAACATGCGTAATAACTGCAAGAGAAAACGCCAAAGAATGAGGTCACGTCGAGCTCATATCGACGCAACGTCGGAAAACAAATCAAAGCAGCCCTACGGCGAGACTACACGACGATACAACTTATCGTCGAGACTTGCAATCGACGATACAACTTATCGTCGAGACCAGTCTGCTATTCGACGACAAAACGTGTCGAGATCGCGCGTTACGACGATACAACTTATCGTCGAGACTTGATACAACTTATCATCGAGACTCGCAATCGACGATACGACCTGTCGTCGTCGATCTGAATCAATTTGTCGAACGCAGAACCTTGGCAAGTTCGTCGAACGCTGAGACTGAAGTTCATCGACCGCAGAAAGCATTTCGTCGAACGTTGAACCTTGGCAAATTCGTCGAACTGGAGCATGTCGTTCGTCGAACGCAGGAAGGAGTTCGTCGAGTCGACACAAATCCGAATAAAAGGTCAAAAACGATTTTGTACAAAAAAAAATACAATTCAATTATTCCCCAAATCTGAAATCCGGATCTGGTCCGGTGCGGTGCGTGCGCGCGCGCGCGTGTGGTTCATAGTTTCTCCTTATGTTCTTTTGAACAAATGAGAAAGAGTGAAAACAAATATATACTCTTTAGCTAGAAAGCAAATGAGCATGGTGGGACTAATGAGTTCATCCTTTCATTCATGAAAGGTTTCTGAAAGTGGAGGTCAGATCTTAAATTACTCTAGAGGGGGGGGGGGTGAATAGAGTATTAAAATTTTTCTTTAGTTTTATAGCGGAATTAAAATAGTGTTATATATATCTATGAGTATAATTAGTGTGAGAATTAAATAAACAGAAAAGGTAAATGAAAGAAATCAAACAGCACAAGCACAGAATAATTAACCACAGAAGACACAAAGAGCTATAGTAGTTCCCCAAAACTGGGTACGTCTACTCTTCTACCACCCTTGGTAGGAATCCACTAGGAGGTGGTTGATAAGGTACCCTCACACCAGGTGATTTTGATAAGGTGTCCACACACCAGGTGAGCTGTTGATAAGGTGCTCTAACCAAGGTGCAGGTTTTTGTAAAGGTGCCCTGTCACCAAGATTAACTTTTGAAGGGAGTTATAACCCTGTACAAGAGAGGTAAGAAAGAGTTTGTAGTGTTCTTCTCTGTCAAGATGCTGAGAGAAGATTCTAGTAGATGTAGTCGTAAAGCTCCCCCTGTCTGATAGAATTATTTGACAGAAGATGGAGAAGCTTTCTCTTGAAAAACGAAAATCTCCTGTAGCAGATTAATCTGGAAGAATGGGTTCTTCAGATTGTTTGTTGCTCCTTTTAGAAGATCTATCTTTGCAGCAGATTCTGAGTAAAGATCCTCTTGATGATGTTCTCTGAGGTTTTTGTGTGCTGCTTGTCGAAAAAGAGGAAGAAGATCACTACTTGTATATATCTCTGTGTATCTCTGTATATATGTCTGTATATATGTCTTTATATATATCTTCTTTTCTTTTTATTTCTATATATATATATATCCCCCTTTTTTTGTTTGAATTCTGTTGACGTTCTTGGAAATAACAACAAGGCTCAAACGACTCTGCCAGGTCCTTTTGTTCCTTGGTCGTGAAAAGATTTCATTTCATTAAATGTCAACGGCTATTCCTGTCTGGGAAAAAGAAAGGAAAGGAATATATTAATTGAGTTTTAAATGTCCTTCCTTATCTGTCAGAATATATCCAAAGATATTGAATAGATCCGTTATAGTCGTCGTTTTGCTGTTAGGACAGAATAGAATGTGACTGATAATAAATCTGGAATTCAATAAATGATCTGTCGAACGCTGGGAGCCATCTGTCGAGCGCTGTCCAGAATATGTCGAACACTGGCCAAAGAAGAAAAAGAAACTGTCGAGCGCTGCTAGTGATTCGTCGAACGCTGATCAGTGAATGTCGAGTGCTGTAACTGGCAGTAGTACTTCAGTCTGCTTAGAACTGTTTGTCGAACGATACTAGACATTTGTCGAACCCCACGTGCCATATGTCGAGCGCTGCTGGTCATTCGTCGAACGCTGAAAGCCTTTGATTAATCTTAATTTCTAGCTAGTTTATCAGCCTAAAGACTTGACCCTTAAACTATACAATGGGGTCAACTGATCCTAATCAGTACAAAAGTGATCCTAGCCCAAAACAGAAATGGTCGTTCCAACAATCTCCCCCTATTTGGGTTAGGATACTTTTTAACAAGAGATCAAATAAATGCAGCAAAACAGAGCAATGATGAAATAAATAAATAAATAAAAATCATCAGATAAAAGCAAGTGCTCTGAGTTTAGAAACTTTACATTCATAACCAAGCAATTTATTTAAGGCTTTTTGTCCTGAGAAGCTGGCTTGAATATGATTTTCCTGTTGGGGTCTTCTGATTTCTTTTTGCTGATAAACAATTCTTGAGCACCAATGATTTTCTGTTCTTTGACATGAGGGATAAATGCTTCTGGGTGCATATCAATATATTTCTCAGTATTGAATGCTGTAACTGTTTTGTATTTTTCAAGTTCTTTTCTTCTGTAATCTGACATGGTTGAGAAACTTGAGAAGTCTTTGCCTTCTGCTTTAGCCTTTTTAATCTGTGCAGATGCAACTGTTTCTTTCAGTCTTACCATCTGACACATTTTCTCTTCTTCTGGATCTGGAAGGTAATAAATATCTTCTGAATCATTTTTGTCTTGAGTGACCTTTTGAGGTACTCTATCTCTGTGAAAAGATCCATCAGAAATGTGAAATTTGTATTCTGAAGATATTTGAGAGGAAGAGAAGGTTTGACTTCCTTGATAGATTGAAGCTGATTTCTTAGAGGAAGGAGCACTGGTTGATTTAGAGATTTGAGACCCACTAGAACTACCAGGTCTCCTTGAATATTGAGAGCTTGGCTTCTGAGAGGAGGATGATACACCTGCTGATCCTGCTGCACCAGCTGCTGGAGGAGGAGGAGGAGGATGATTGTACTTGACTGGTTTGTCAGAAATGTAGCCAGTCTTCTTGAATTTCTTCCTCCTATTGTTCTCATTTCTGGAGTACTTCATCCAGTGAGGAGTTTTCTCATCAAAAGGAACATTATACAAAATGTACAAAGGAATGTCATTGTTTGGATTTGGGGGCTTGGGAGCAGCCTTTGACTTAGCTGTTCTTTTCTTTCTTTTCTTTGAGAGTGTATCATCAGAATTACTGGTGTCATCATCATCTTCAGAGTCAGAAGATGAGATTGGCTTATTGTATAGGTCATCAATTCTCTTGATTGCTTCACGAGCCTTTAATCTTTCTTCTTCAGCTTTGTCAAACTCTGCATCTGCTTCTCTCCAGATTTCATCAAAGCTTGGCATTGGTTCTTCATTCCATACAGGAATTGGAGGTGAGGAAGTAATTTGTGGGGCTGGTGAATCATCAAGGAATTCTGCAAGATCATCTTCAAATTCTACAGAATGATCCTGTATTGGACTGTCTTGAATAGTGGATGAAGGAATAGAGGATATATAATTTTGTATGATGTCAGAATGAGTTTTCTGAGGAAGGCAAATCAGAGCCTTTGAAAGATCCTCTATGTATACCTTTAGTGATACTCTTGAAGTATATGTGACATCAAATTTTGATAATAGGCTATATAGATCATAGGATGGATGAATGCATATAGTATTTATTACTTCTATAACTTGTGAATCTGTATCAAAAATTGTAACATCTTCTGGAATTTCTTCTGTTGCTGGAGCTTGATACCATGTTGCTGGAGCTTCTTCATAGAACATCTCCCCCTGCCTAGCTTCAGGACAGCCTGAATCTAGACCCCTAGTAGAAGGGACAGCAGTGGAGGAGGGAAGAGAGGCTATCCTAGAAGATAAAGAAGACAGAGCCTGAATAACTGGAGCAAGTTTTGCATCCAGGAGCTGGCTTATTTTAGGAAGGATAAGATCAAAAACTTGATCAGCAATAGAGGAGAGGTTGAGGGATGAATAATCGGGTGGATGACAAGTGAATGGTTGTGATGTGGATGGAGAGGATATTGAAGGAATGATATTACTGATGTTGGTGGTATGTGGAAGAATGTCTGGATGGATTGGACTAGGAGAATGGATAGGTGAGTGATATTCATCTTGTATTGGAGAGGAAGGTGTGGTAGGTAGTGGTTCTGAAGATAGTGGTGGAGGTGGAGCATCACTGATGTGGTCGGTTAAGATTTGAATATCATTGATGAGTGATATTGCAGTTGAGGGAGGGGATGATGAATGAGCAGGAGAAGAGAGGATATGAGAGTGAGGAGGAACTGAGGAAGGATCTTCTAGAGGTGTAGAGGGAGTGACTTGATCAGTCCTTGTGTACTCAGAAGCTTTCCTTTTTCTGGAGGCCTCAGCTCCTGTATTCTTCTTGGGAATTATTCTGTCCCATTTAGCAAAGAGTGCTGAGGTCAGCCTCTTGCTGGCATTTATTGTTACTTTTGGTGACACCAAAAGTTCTGGATGCCTTTCCTGCAAGAAGATTCCTAAGATTCTTCCAAAGCATACATTCTCTGTAGAATTCTTCTTTTTAATTAGGTCAAAAAGGATTGATCCCCAGTTGACTTTCTTCTTCTCCATTAAGGCCACCATTAATAGAAATTGGTGCCTACTGATATAGTCATGTCCAGAAGTCTTGCCCAGCAGGACTTTCCCAACAATATCTGCTAAGAACTTGTAGTTCTGAGACATGTTCTTTTTCAGAATGTGGCTAGGGTTTCCAGTCAAATGACCCATTTTGACTAAAGCTTCATCAAATTCATTTGAGCTTATGTCTAATTCATCTTCACCGTTTGCAAGACCAAAGATTTCAGTAAGGATGGTGGGAGAGAGAGAGACATGATGACCTGCGATTGTTCTCGACAAGCTTTCATCGACTGGTTTTGCAGTGAAAACCCATTCTTTTATCTCTGCAACAGCTATCTTCTGCCTGGTGCTTAGAAATTTCCTTAGATGTTGTTCATCCAGCATTTGAAGAATATCCTTGAAGATTTGGTCTGACTGTACAAATGAGTCCATGTCAATGTCAAAACCTGCGTCAAACTTCATTGGGTGCAGAGAGGCCTGAGGAATCGCCATTGTTCCTGCAAGAGAAGAGAAAGATCAAGTGCAATAGGGAACTGAAGGAAAACGATTTCTGTAGGCGCGAACTTAGAATGAAGTAAAATAGGTGTTATATAGTCGAGGAAATAGGGAGGAGAGTTCGAGGAGCGCTGTTCGGCAAAACCTAATTAATTCTGAAGTTGAACCGACTTTAAAGATTAAAAGGTCTTTTTCGTCGAGCGCCGTTCGACAAATGGGATTTTCTTCACTGACTCTTAAGATGTAGGTTTTCGTCGACCATCGTTCGACAAAAAAAAAAAAAAAAAATATTGTCGTTCTTCGTTCGACGAAAATTGGGTTAGAACAAATAATCTTCAGCAGATTGAGTCTCCATCTATCATTCCCAGTTGATTCATAAAGAAGATGTGTTTCTTTTCATCCAAAGGTTTGGTGAAAATATCTGCTCTTTGTAAATCAGTGGAGATGAATTGTAGGCAAATTTTATTTTTATCCACATTATCTCTGATAAAGTGGTGCCTTATTTCTATGTGTTTAGTCCTACTATGGAGAACTGGATTTTGTGCTATAGCTATTGCACTAGTATTGTCACAAAATATGATTGATTGATTTAAGTTGATTCCATAGTCTAGAAGTTGATTTTGTATCCACAGAATTTGTGAGCAGCAACTGCCTGCAGCAATATATTCTGCCTCAGCTGTTGATGTGGACACAGTTGTTTGCTTCTTACAAAACCAAGACACAAGCCTATCACCAAGAAACTGACAAGTTCCTGATGTGCTTTTTCTGCCTACTCTGCATCCAGCATAATCTGAGTCTGAGAATCCAGTTAATTCAAATTCAGATGCTGTTGGATACCAGAGACCTAGATTAGGACAACCCTTTATATATCTTAAAATTCTTTTTAATAAAGATAGATGAGATTCTTTAGGATTAACTTGAAACCTAGCACAAATACAGGTAGCAAACATTATATCAGGCCTACTAGCTGTCAAATATAGTAATGAGCCAATAATTGCTCTATACATTTTCTGATCAACAGGTTTCCCTGATTCATCAGCATTGATGACAGCATTAGAGGCCATGGGTGTTTTCATGGGAGAGGAATCAGACATTCCAAACCTTTTTACTAATTCCTTAGCATACTTGGATTGGGAAATGAAAATTCCTGATGTGGTTTGCTTCACTTGAAGACCAAGGAAGTATGATAATTCACCCATGCTACTCATTTCAAATTTAGATTGCATAAGTTTAGAGAACTTTTTGCATAAATTTGAATCAGTAGATCCAAAAATAATATCATCTACATATATTTGAACTAGCAGTGTTTGATTTTTATGTATTCTGAAAAATAAGGTTTTATCTACTAGGCCTCTACAGAAATTGTTTTCTAATAGAAAATTTGCTAAGGTCTCATACCATGCACTGGGAGCTTGTTTGAGACCATAGATAGCTTTATTAAGCTTGAATACATAAGAAGAGTGAGTTGGAGAGATAAAACCTGGTGGTTGTTCCACATAAACTTCTTCTTTGATGTCTCCATTTAGGAATGCACTTTTTACATCCATTTGATATACCTTAATTGTTTGTATGCAGCAAATGCTAAAAATATTCTGATGGCTTCAAGTCTTGCCACAGGTGCAAATGTTTGATCATAGTATATGCCTTCTTCCTGTGAGTATCCTTGAGCTACAAGTCTTGCTTTATTTCTCACAATATTTCCTTGATCATCAAGTTTGTTCCTGAAGACCCACTTGGTACCAATGACTGGATGACCTCTTGGTCTTGAAACCAAATCCCAAACTTTGTTTCTTTCAAATTGGTTAAGTTCCTCTTGCATTGCAAGAATCCAATTTGGATCTTGTTCTGCATCTTTTATGGTTTGAGGTTCAACTTGTGATAGAAAGCAAGTATGCATCTGATTTTGATACAGTTGATGTCTTGTCTAAACACCTGTAGAAATATTACCAATCACTTGTGAAATTGGGTGATCTCTAACTGTGATGTGGTCAACAGTTGGAGTTAATTCTGCAGTGATATTTATTTGGGAATTTTGCTCAGTAACTGTATCCTGTGGAGGATGTTCTGTTGTTGCATGATTCTGATAATCAATAAGATCTGAATGATCTTCTTCTTCACTATCTTCAAGACTTTGAGCTAATGGTTGCATTGGATCTCCTGACTGTAGATTTAGCCCATCAAGCTCTTCACATAGAGTTGGTACCTGTAAAGCATTCTTGGTAGAAGAGTTCTTCTCCTTGTAAAACATGTTAATTTCATCAAAGGAAACATGCATGGACTCTTCTATCTTAAGAGAGGACTTGTTAAATACCCTATATGCTTTGCTAATTATTGAATATCCTAAGAAAATTCCTTCTTCAGATTTTGGTTCAAATTTTCTAAGATATTTCTTATCATTGTTATGAACAAAACACCTGCAACCAAAAGTTCTGAAATAGTCAACTTTAGGTTTCTTCCCTTTAAGTAATTCATAGGGAGTTTTACCCTTAAGTTTGTGTATCAAACTTCTATTCAGAACATAGTTTGCTGTGCTAACAGCTTCTGCCCAAAAAGATAGTGGCAATTAGCATCTGCAAGCAATGTTCTTGCTGATTCAATTAGGGTTCTATTTTTCCTTTCAACTACCCCATTTTGTTGAGGAGTTCTAGGAGCTGAGAGCAATGCCTGATACCTTCCTTCTCACAGAATTCTTGCATAAGAAGAGACTCAAACTCAGTGCCATGATCACTTCTGATCAATGCAACTACAGTAGAGTATTCAATCTGTATGCTCTTAAGAAAGTCTGTAAGAACTTTAAAGTTATCTGACTTTTCTCTCAAAAAGAATACCCAAGTGAATCTAGAGAAGTCATCTACAATAACTAGAGTGTAAGACTTCCCTCCTAAACTCTTTATTGCTATAGGTCCAAAAAGGTCCATATGTAGTAAGAATAAGATTCTAGGTGAATCACTTTTAGATAAAGATTTAAAACTGTTTTTGGTTTGTTTTCCTAGCTGGCATGCTCTACACAAACCTTCCTTTTTATATGTTCCTGATGGTAAGCCTCTAACTAGATTATTTTTAGATAGCTTGGCAATTGTTCTGAGATTTACATGTCCTAATCTTTTATGCCATAGTTCACTAGGTTTGCTTAGCTCATTAAACAGGCAAATTTCTGATTTAGAGGAATTGAAATTTACTAAATATATATTACCCTGTCTAATACCTGATAAAACAATGACATTGTCAAATGACTTGATAATGCATTCTGATTTATTAAAGGTTACCTGATAACCTTCATCACATAACTGACTTATGTTGATGAGGTTATGCTTCAGACCCTTCACATAGGTGACTTCTTTGAATGTTACTGCTCCAACCTTGATTTGACCAAAGCCTTTAGTTTGACCATAGTTGGAGTCTCCAAAGATCACTTTGGGTCGAAGCTGTGTCTTGTAATTTTTTAGATTGGCCTTGTTTCCTGTCATGTGCTTGGAGCAGCCACTATCCAAGTACCATTTTTGATTTAGTCTTGGATGGCCGAGTACCTGCAAAGACAAAAACATAAACTAGTTGTTTTTGACCCAGACTACCTTGGGTCCTTTTGTGTTACCACAAAATTCAGAGATAAATGACATTTCAGGCTGGCTCTTATAGCCTTGTGGATGATATCTCCTTGGAGGTATTATCCATTCAGTGAAAGGATTTTTAGTTTGTTTGGAAGTGAGATTTCTAGTATTTTCTGTATAGTATCTGTTCGACAAGTTTGGATAAATTGGTCGACTATTGTTCATCTGATAACTATACTGAAAATCTGTTTTCAGATTTCGTCGAGCTCCGTTCGACAAATTTGAACCTTTTTGTCGATCTCCGTTCGACGAATTCTTTTGAATTCTTTTATCCTTAACAAACTTGCTTGAAATATCTTTATCTCTTTTTACAACTTCTTTGCCTTGAGCAGAAATAAATTTTATAGGTGAGGAAAGGATATTTCTCTTAATCAGAGATGGTTCACTTGATGAGGCACCCAAGCCCAGCTTGCTATTATTGAGTCTAGCATTGACTGTGCTTGTGATGTCCATCAGTTTGATACTTCTCCCATTTAGGGATTCTTCAAATTTCTTGGCCTCAGAAAGTTTATTCTCAATGAGAATAATGTGTTCTCTGGAGGCAGCCAATTCTCTCTTAAGATTTGCATTTTCTTCACCCATCTCTTTTGTTTCAGCTAACTTACATCTGAGTGAGATTATTTCTTTCTCAGAGTTGAGTAGATCTGAGCAAAGGACTTTGAATTCAGCTTTGAATTCTTCTGAGGTAAAATCAAAACCAGACATTACCTGATCTGCATCATTTTCTTCTTCTGATTCTGAATTTTCTTCATCAGATTTGCTGGCTGAGGCATTGATTGCCATCATGCAGAAGCTCTTTTCTTCTTCATCATCATTGGAGCTTGATGAAGATTCAGATTGTGACTCACAGTCTGAGTCATAAATTGCCATTAGACATTGGCTGTTTTCTTTTGTTTCTTCTTCATCGGAAGAACTAGATGAGGATTCTGATTCTGATTCTGTTTCACTCCAGGATGTTGCTACAAATCCTCTTCCTTTCTTTTTGTGTGAATGGGAGGAAGATTTGCTGGATCTTTTCTTTTCTTCCCTTTCTCTTTTTCTCTCCTTTCTGTCCTTTTTGTTTTGATTTTCTGGACATTCAGGAGCAATATGTCCTGGTTTCCTGCAACCAAAACATATAATTTCATTAGAATGATTTTTGTCATACCTTGGCTTGTCATGGCTTCTGGATGACTTCTTCTTGAAATCTTTCTTAGCCATATTATAGAATCTTTTGGCTATGAAGCTCATCAACTCCTCTTTGTTAGGAGTTGATCCTTCTTCTTCTGCAGCTTTGAAGGCTATGCTTTTCTCCTTCTTGAGTGCTGGGGATGAGGTAGATTCTTCAACTTCCCTACTCTTGACAAACTGCTCATAAGATTTGAGCTTGCCCAACAAGGCTTCAGTGGTGATCTCATTTAGGCTTCTGGCTTCTTTGATTGGCCAGATTCTGGAGTCCCATGTGCTGGGAAAGCACATGAGAATTTTGTCATTGATCTCTGTGAGTGAGATCACTTTGTCCAGAGACTTCAGCTCATTTATTATGAGGCTGAGCCTATTGTACATATCAGCAACATTTTCTGATTCTCCCTTCTTCAAGTTCTCATATTGAGAGATCAGGTGGGATCTTCTATCTTTCCTTTCATCTGCTGAACCTGCCACCATGTTGTTGAGTGATTCCCAGATTTCTTTTGCTGAGGTGCACTCAACAACTTTCTGGAATATGTCATCTGACATAGTTAAGGCTAGAATGTTCATGGCTTTTGCATCTGCATTTCTTTGCTTCTTCTGAGCCTCAGTCCACTCAGGAGGTGGAACAGCAGTGTTGTCTGTTGCTGCAGTAGTGTTGGTTGTTGCTGTAGGTGCTGGAGGTCCTGTAAGAATAACATTAAAAATCTCCTCATCAATAGAGTTCATATAAAGCCTAATCCTTGCTTTCCATAGTGCAAACTTATTGAGATTGCACATGGGAGGTCTTGTGCTAGAATATTCCTTGTTTTGTGCCATGAGTTTTGAATGTTATAAAGTTCTTGGTTAAAGGAGCTCTAGACAAATTAAGATCTGGTTGATCTTTGTGATTCAGATGTTAGTCTGTAAAGAATCAACCTACCTCTGATACCAATTGAAAGTGGAGGTCAGATCTTAAATTACTCTAGAGGGGGGGGGGGGGGGTGAATAGAGTATTAAAATTTTTCTTTAGTTTTATAGCGGAAATAAAATAGTGTTATATATATCTATGAGTATAATTAGTGTGAGAATTAAATAAACAGAAAAGGTAAATGAAAGAAATCAAACAGCACAAGCACAAAGAATAATTAACCACAGAAGACACAAAGAGCTATAGTAGTTCCCCAAAACTGGGTACGTCTACTCTTCTACCACCCTTGGTAGGAATCCACTAGGAGGTGGTTGATAAGGTGCCCTCACACCAGGTGATTTTGATAAGGTGTCCACACACCAGGTGAGCTGTTGATAAGGCGCTCTAACCAAGGTGCAGGTTTTTGTAAAGGTGCCCTGTCACTAAGATTAACTTTTGAAGGGAGTTATAACCCTGTACAAGAGAGGTAAGAAAGAGTTTGTAGTGTTCTTCTCTGTCAAGATGCTGAGAGAAGATTCTAGTAGATGTAGTCGTAAAGCTCCCCATGTCTGATAGAATTATTTGACAGAAGATGGAGAAGCTTTCTCTTGAAAAACGAAAATCTCCTGTAGCAGATTAATCTGGAAGAATGGGTTCTTCAGATTGTTTGTTGCTCCTTTTAGAAGATCTATCTTTGCAGCAGATTCTGAGTAAAGATCCTCTTGATGATGTTCTCTGAGGTTTTTGTGTGCTGCTTGTCGAAAAAGAGGAAGAAGATCACTACTTGTATATATCTCTGTGTATCTCTGTATATATGTCTGTATATATGTCTTTATATATATCTTCTTTTCTTTTTATTTCTATATATATATATATATCCCTTTTTTTTTGAATTCTGTTGACGTTCTTGGAAATAACAACAAGGCTCAAACGACTCTGCCAGGTCCTTTTGTTCCTTGGTCGTGAAAAGATTCCATTTCATTAAATGTCAACGGCTATTCCTGTCTGGGAAAAAGAAAGGAAAGGAATATATTAATTGAGTTTTAAATGTCCTTCCTTATCTGTCAGAATATATCCAAAGATATTGAATAGATCCGTTATAGTCGTCGTTTTGCTGTTAGGACAGAATAGAATGTGACTGATAATAAATCTGGAATTCAATAAATGATCTGTCGAACGCTGGGAGCCATCTGTCGAGCGCTGTCCAGAATATGTCGAACACTGGCCAAAGAAGAAAAAGAAACTGTCGAGTGCTGCTAGTCATTCGTCGAACGCTGATCAGTGAATGTCGAGTGCTGTAACTGGCAGTAGTACTTCAGTCTGCTTAGAACTGTTTGTCGAACGATACTAGACATTTGTCGAACCCCACGTGCCATATGTCGAGCGCTGCTGGTCATTCGTCGAATGCTGAAAGCCTTTGATTAATCTTAATTTCTAGCTAGTTTATCAGCCTAAAGACTTGACCCTTAAACTATACAATGGGGTCAACTGATCCTAATCAGTACAAAAGTGATCCTAGCCCAAAACAGAAAGGGTCGTTCCAACAGTTTCCCTCCAAATAATTTGGGTTCCCTCCAATTTTGGTTTTGGAGCTTTTCATCAAATATGAATAGTCATACACCAAACGTCATAAAGGATCTAATAAAACATTATAAATAAATGTTTTATTTACAAATTTCTAACAAAACACACACACACATTCAACACATTTATTCAACACACAAACCTAAACCTACACACATTCAACACATACATTCAACACACACATTCAACACACACAACACACACATTCAACGCATTTAAACCCTAACACTCATTAAAACATACATCTCCAAAACCTACACAAACAACCCAAAGAGGCTCTGCCATAATAATTTTTGTCATTTTTAGAGTTTAGGTATACCTAAACTCGTGGAAGGTACTGTGTCCGCTTTGTGGCAGAGGGATCACTGGGAGGAGAGGCGCCGAAAGAATCTGCTGTGAGGAGGAGCCGGGAGAAAGCTGTTGCCGCTACTTCGCTGCTGTGAGAAGGAGCCGGGAGAAAGTTGATGTCGCTGCTTCGCTGCTGTGAGGAGGAATGGCCGGGAGGGGCTGCGCCGGGAGGAGATGCGAAGTCGGGAGAGGAGGATCCGGGAGGAGATACACCGCGATGAGAGGATGCGCCGGGGATGTGTCGTCGGGGCAGATGCAGCGAGGAAGCAGGTATCGGCCCTTTCGCAAAACGCGTGAATACATACCTATCCGGCTCGGTTTTGAGGAGGGGGCTTTCCTGAACAGTCCAAAACAACGTTGTTTTGGGTCAAAACCAAAACAAGCCAAAACAGGGCCAAACGAACACGATAATTTCGTTCACCAAAACTGAAAACAAAAACAGGGACCCAAAACGTTACAAACGAACGGACCCTTAGCCAATTTACCGTGGTCGGGTCAGCCGAACAATTCGAAAAACCATTGGTCAATGACTGCTTGGGTACCTTTGTAACAACCGTAGAATTACTCTGCTTAAATAATGCATGAACTCTACTTAAAGGCTTTGCGTCATCAGAGTCGTCAGATTTTTCAGCCACGGACAAATACTTTGTAGAATGGGGGTGCTTCCTTCAATTTCTCCGTTGAAGTTTTGCAAGAAGATGAAGCTGTTAGAAATTTTGCAAAGAAAATATTTATTTATAATGTTTTATTGGAGACCTTATGGTGTTTGGTGTATGACTATTCATATTTGATGAAAAGCTCCAAAACTAAAAGATGGAGGGAATCTAAATTATTTGGAGGGAAACCTTTCATGAAGGAAAGGATGAACCATTTAGTCCCACCATGCCTAATGGTGAGTATATATATTAGTTCACGCATTCTTATTTGTTCAAAAGAACATAAAGAGAAACTATGAACCACATAAAGAGATTGTTTATAGCATGTTCTTTTTTGTATTTTATGAAGGCTGAGTAAATAGATATCATCGACAGTGTAGCCATAGCCCAACGTTTCATCTGCAATGTGTTCGGATCAAACTGCATGCTAGGCCAAGTGTTCCTCTTCTGGTCGTGTTCAACCATCTATTTCGACCCAAAACATTGTTTCAGGTGGTTTTGGACTAAACCCAGAGTATAGCATGCAGTTTGATCGCGCTTAGCGCCGCTAAGTCCTTAGCGTGCCTTTGATCCGCGCGCACTTGAACGTTGCAAAGTTCATAGTGCGCGCAGTTGCTAACTCCACTTTCCTTCTTAAGACTACAGGATTTGCACATTGCAATCAGGATCGTCAACGAAGTTGCCCGAACTGACCAGAGGGCGAAACCATCATATTCGGAAAGTGGCGATCTGTGTGCTCTCGATCAACGACCGAGATCGGCCCGTCATGTGGTTACGGTAGTTACGCGAAATTATCAAGCCGACCCGACCAAGTCTATAAAAGGGACCCCGGATCCTCATTTGTGGGATCTGACACTTTGCATCCGAGAGAGTTCCTTGAAGAATTCCTTCAGAGATCTCCTTTGTGGTTCGAAGATCTCCTTCGTGATTCGAAGATCTCCTTCGTCACTTGAAGAACTTCGGACCTTGAAGACCTCCTACAACAGCAAAATAATTAGTTTTTCTGAGAGGCGGCCTGTCACCCTCAGAGACTTTCCTTCAACTGCAACTGTAACGAGAAGTGTCCTGTCTCTCTCAGTTCTCGCAACTTTACTTGTAACACTCGAACACTTACTGAAATTTGGCTGGCGCAGATCCGGCCACGTGATTTTTCACTCTTTCCGGGTTTTCCACGCTAAAAACGTTCTCTTGCCACCTATCTGTACTCTCTATGACTGTTTGCGCACTCGGCCTACTCTCGGGCTAAGACGGTTCAATTCGCCCGGTCTGGAAGAGGGCTGAGTGACCCCCAACAGTTTGGCGCCGTCTGTGGGAATCAAATTTCCCAAGTACTCCGCAAAGGCTTCCTAATAACAACACACGCATCGTCGCAGTACTCAGAGCGGGTAAGAATGGACATTCACAAGGCGCTTTCAGATGCGTACTGTTCTTCCATCCCCGCAGGCTCAGGGGAGAAAGCGCTCATCGCTGCGCCCATCCTACCCAAGTGGTTCGGCACAACAAGCAAGCAGGGCGGAGTAGGATTCGAATGACGTCTCGCTCCAGCAAGGACGATCCCCCCTGTCAAGACACTTCTTGACGTATCCAGTGTGAGGTCCCCATTGAGACCCCACATACATCTGTATCTAAGCTATGTTCATACATGTGTCCCAGGTTGAAGTAAGGCTAGTGAATACAAAATAAAGACACATAATAAGAAATGTACTTGCATACCTTGCTTACTTGTTGAAACATTTCTTTTTATCCATAATCAGTTCTTTTGTTTTCGCGTATCCAAGTCATGTCCGTTACCTACAAAATTTGACGACGGGCTTAGTCATAAAAATATGACTAAGTGAGGATATACCTCTTTCATTGCTATATGCATGTAGAAAAAACTTACACATTTCAAAACATCATTTTCATTTACTAACCGTTTTCTGTCTCAGTAGTAACTTATGCAACATATAACTATATGAACATGTTAGTACCAGTATAACAGTATGAGCAGTGTAGGATCATAACGACACCATGTACAATATAACAGTAAAGCAGTGTATCTGTATAAGCACTAAATCCTTGTATCAGTATATCAGTGTAAGCAATAATTCCATGTATCCGTATGTCTACATCAGTGTATCAGTTTATCATAGTAGCAGTATATCAGTCTATCAGTATAGCATTATATCAGTGTGTCCATGTATCAGTATCTATGAAAGAACATAATGACTGGGGGGAAACATTTCAATAATCATAAACAGTATAAGGAGCTATAGCATTCATATGAGCTACGGAACATGTAAACAATGCAAGTATCATAACTGTATCTATATCATGGAAGCAGTGCACATACATAACTTCATGCCAGTTTTCATGTCTATAAGCATTTATCAATGTACCTTTATAACTCTTTAACTCAGTATTTCCATGAACGTTTCTTTTCTTAGGGTATATTAGGGGCGATTGAATTGAAATTCATTTTCATTTTTCTATTTCTTTGGGCCCGACCCCTCTGGGTCCTGTATCCAAATCAGTACGTGCACACGCGTTTCCGCCTACGGCCGACTGACTTGGCAAACTGGCCCGACCCCTCTGGGTCCTGTATCCAAATCAATACGTGCACACGCGTTTCCGCCTACGGCCGACTGACTTGGCAAATCATCATATTCATTTCATTCATATGCATGCACTTCAATTCGCCCGTAATATAACCTCGTGTCGACAAGCTTACATAAGGTGGGTTATTCATTTTTATAATCCCCTCAGAAATATCATTCGCCTGTTTGCCTTTTTCAAGGCCATACAATATAGCGACATTTAGTATCAGTGATATCAACTATACATGTAACATTCAGTATAAAGAGAGTGTGTATATGAAAAGAAAGTAAAGCCATAAAGCATAAATGAAACAGGTAACTCCCACCATCAGTCGTTTATGTCATTGTCACATCTATTTTGAGGTGCCATCCTCCGTGGCATCTGTATCAAAATCGTATCATTTAGAGTTATTTATTTTGGGGTTGCACCTCTTTATAGCTACAATATTGACTTCGGTCATAACATCGTTTGGAAGCTACTTCACTAGCCCTCTATGTTGCATAACATAAGATTTAACTTGAAAGAGTTTCTCCCCCCTAAAACAAAACATGAACAAGAAAACCCAAAGATTGAAACAGGAATAACAACAGCCGGCCAACTTAAATAGACCCATATAGCTTTTCATTTAAAAATTAACTAATCCAATTTTGGAACTCTAAACCAGTGGCAGGAGAAACTTCAAAATCTTCATTTATAATATCAAAGAAAGAAGGAATATAGTAGCAGCTGGTCAAAGTGAAGCAATTCCCAAACCCCCTACTAGCAGTTATCATTAAATAGAGGGGCAGCCATGCTCAAAACATAAATAACACCTTATAGTTTTTAATTAGCATCAACCGGCCAACAATCATCCACAATAGCCCTTAAGAATAAATGATTTATCCTGTAGTAAAGATCCCCCAAGAGAAAAGATGATATCATTTAATGGTACAGAAATCCTCATTTAAGCCACGTTAAAGCAAAGTACCCTCAGGTAAGACCTGTTTAAACAGCCGGTTCATAAGTAAAGCAAAACCCCCATTTTTCCTAACAACAACTATAGAAGTCCCCAATGAAGTAGGGAAAGGAGAACAACAATAGCAACTGTAAGCTTTTACAAACTCCCCCATAAATCAGAAATTGAAAAGACCATAACCATCTTAGTACTCAGTAATTTATAAGAGGGAGAAGTGAAAAGAGGGCTCACAGTGCAGACGTCTAGGTCAAAAACTTCTGGTAACACACCTCCAAAAACTGCATGAGTACAGCAGCAGAGACAAGCCCAAAAGGCGCCGGCGATAAGAGGAGAAGGATCGTCAATGAGGAAGAGGGATCGCAGCTAGCCCTAAGTCCCCACCCGTCAAAAGCTCCAGACGGCACGACAATGAAAAATGTCGGGAAAGAGACAGGGCTCGCGAATATGAATTGACATCACTGCCTTCGACATTCCACCGTCTTACATAAATGCCTATACTATACACACACCAACTTCAAGCTCCTCTATTAGCACACCATTTTAGTTTTTAGCATGAATTAAAGCAAACCAAAGCAACATGGCTAACATGTTAGTGACACACCAATTTGCATATAAGCACACCATTTCACTACTTTCCTCTATTAGCACCCCAAGGTGCACTCCTTTACAATTACCATTAGCAGTTACTATATGGAACTCCAACTCAAACAAGCCGGTCCAGCACAACCATCCCAAATCTTTACCAAGATACCATATATATATTTTTATAGTTAGTCAACATATAAAATATACGTAAAACTCATATTCTGCCAAAATTTCGAGCGCCACAAAGCATCAAAGAAATTCATACTCAACGGGCAAAGCTATGCCGAGTTGACACTGATTTATTTTTCATCATAGGGGACGAACTTTTATTACATTTTATTATTCTTTTGGGTCATTTCACTTTTTGGGTCGTTACAAATTCTTCCCCTCTTATAGGAATTTTCGTCCTCGAAAATAGGACACGAAATATGACAGTATTTCCTTTCCCACACATTCAAACTTTTACTCGCTTTCTCGTTTTTCCGTATTCTTACTATTATAGCGATTAACAAACCGCCACAATGACTTATAAAAGAACATTAGTTTTCCATGAAGCATCTGTCATCATTTAGTACCTGATTCCGTAAAACATTGCCGTAATGCACTTAACATGACATGCACATTGTGAGCTTTCACGTTACCTTTTTACCCACGCACATATTATCATTCATCAGTATTCTTATTCATTACATATAAACTCTGATCATAAACTTTTATCATATAAACTTTCCTTTCATTTGACATTATATTCCGCATAATCATATTGGTATTTTCTCGCGCCTTCTTTACGTCCTTTCTTCAGCATATTTTCATTTGCATTTTGCAGTTTCATTTACTTCCCGTGTCGTTTTACTCATCACTCATCGTACAATTATGACTTTACATTTTCATCGCACTCTCCTTTGTTAAATTTCTTAACTCGTTGATTGAAATTCGTATCTCATTTTCCTATCGTTTTCATAGCAGCGTACTTTCATTTTCATGTTGTTCTCATTTGCAAATTTCTTTTATCATTTCTTCTTTATCTCAATCTTAACTTTATTTAGCATATAACGTTTCTTAACTCGTTGATTGAAACGATATACTTTAGAAACAATTTACCTTGTAGTTTACCTGTGTGTCTTACATTTTGTTCAATTTCATATAGGCCACATAAGACGAAGATAGACTTCAATGCACATTCAGTTCCTTATCTATAGTTTGCATATGGTCTCAAAGCTTTGGCAATGACTATTGTTATGAAATCTTTCTACAGACGTTTAACAGTGTCTTCATGGAAAATAACAATTTGTCTCTTATCAAAATTTTAGAGCCCGTTAATTGTACACCTTTCATTACACATTTATCCTAGTCATCTAAACACATTCATTTACTTTATCTTTCTTTCATTGATAAGCACCTCCCTAGTTCAACTACTCCATGTTTATCATATTCGTATAAGTTTGATTTGTGAAATGACTACTTTCTTTTTACACAGGTAAGAAATATTTCTTGGAGAAGATAGTTATCTCAAGCATTTGCTAGTGGTCTTTATGACGCAACCGGTCATGTCGGACCTTTATTTTAACTTTAATACTGAATGAAAATATAGGTTAACATTTACTCAATTACTAACTCTCATGATGGAATGTGTCGGGAAATAGATCTCTTGTTTCTTTTCCTTCATTTTTCTAACATTAGTTTTGTAACACCGCTTTCATAACCATATAACGTATCAAAGATTCGGCCGAAATCCAAGATATATTATATAGAGTGAAAGTGAAATTACAAATCATTATAATCTTTACTTTGCTTATTCATTTCCTTCAATGTTACATACCTATCATCATATTCGCATTTTATTCTTGGCAGTGAGTTTTTCATGATTCTTAATTCAAATTCATATAGGCTTTATCACTTTTACACCGAATGTAATTATTTAGACTTACTATGGATATTTAAGAGTGCTTGCATTGAAAACAATCGTGTCTTTTAGGATGGTAAAAACCTTTTATCTGTGCATTCTTCATTGGCTATGATGCAACATAAATATAAGCCTTTTTCATTTAATCAAATCGTTTGAAATTGTTGATTATCTTATACCTCTGCTATCTTGGTTCTAAGTTCATCTGGATGAAAAATATATTTCATACTCGTTTGAAGCCTCACGTTAGACATCATAGATATCATCTTTTTATTGCAAACATTATTTCGTAACTCCATATTATGGGTCGAATCATTTTCCTCTAGGATATTTTACGTACTAAATGATACCACAAAAACAGAAACTATTAGTAGTTTTTCCCTTCATTTACATGTTCATCTAGTTCTGATTTATATGTTGATACTTATCATTCCATCTAAACATAATATCCTTTCAATCTGAAATTAAATTAACCCAACAATTTCTTGTTTCATTCACCATCCTACATTTTTGAACTTTACGACACCCTTCTCCATCAATGTTTTCTTTTCTTCCTCTCATTTTAGATAGCATATTCATTTCATGCCTTTAAATTTACGCGTCATCTTTATCCTTACTTGTTATAGTCAAATGATTTCATACAGACATCATAATTATAAGCATAATAATCCTCGATATTATTTCATATTTCATCTCATCAAAATTATTTTGATTCCTTCTTATACCATCATAAACTGAAATTGATAGGTTTACCTTACTTTGAGTCATGAAAATACATTTACTATATGCACTCATTTTGTCGTTAAGATAGTCGTGATTTTGTAATATTCACTTCATCATTGCTGGAATACAAGTTCATGTATGAAGATTTTATTCAAATACATCTTTTCGTAATATCACTTCTTTTCATATTCATTGAAGTCATGACATCATATTACCACTACTTACATTTATAACTTCTATTATAACCAAATTCCGTTTTCTTTTTACATGAACACGTTTCAAAATCATGTATACATACCATACATAAAGAAAGTAGACTTATAATGCATATTCATTTTCTTCACTATTGCTTCTTCTTGCTATTGCAAAAAGTTTCCAAAATATTAACAGTGAATAGCGTTATTTAATTTTTCTATAGATGTTTAGCAATGTCTTCATGAACAATAAACATTTGTTTCTTGTAGAAAATTAGAGTTCATCATTTATACACCTGTATTACATGTTCAATCATTTTACATACCTCCGTCATCACATTATAAAAAGATACAACGCTATTATATACGTATAACCTTTCTTCCAGTTCTAAGTACATTCATCTTTCAACTCATTTCTACTTATCATATTCATTTATCTATCGTAAACAATACGAAGATCTTTCTTTGCAGAACCATTTGGGCTGATTTGAGCAATAGGGACAATGGCAAGATCTACTTGAAGTTATCTCGTTTCATGTTCGTGTACATTTCATTTAAGTCTTATCATTTCATGAATTCTTTCAAAACCCTTGGACGTACTTTAAATTAAAAATAATTTCTCATTTACTAGATTTCTATGAACGCTTTTCTCACTATCATATCATGTGTGCTTATTCAGTACTCACTACAACCGAACTTCTTCAAAACCTGGCTCTGATACCAAATTGTGAGGCCCCCATTGAGACCCCACATACATCTGTATCTAAGTTATGTTCATACATGTGTCCCAGGTTGAAGTAAGGCTAGTGAATACAAAATAAAGACACATAATAAGAAATGTACTTGCATACCTTGCTTACTTGTTGAAACATTTCTTTTTATCCATAATCAGTTCTTTTGTTTTCGCGTATTCAAGTCATGTCCGTTACCTACAAAATTTGACGACGGGCTTAGTCATAAAAATATGACTAAGTGAGGATATACCTCTTTCATTGCTATATACATGTAGAAAAAACTTACACATTTCAAAACATCATTTTCATTTACTAACCGTTTTCTGTCTCAGTAGTAACTTATGCAACATATAACTATATGAACATGTTAGTACCAGTATAACAGTATGAGCAGTATAGGATCATAACGACACCATGTACAATATAACAGTGAAGCAGTGTATCCGTATAAGCACTAAATCCTTGTATCAGTATATCAGTGTAAGCAATAATTCCATGTATCTGTATGTCTACATCAGTGTATCAGTTTATCATAGTAGCAGTATATCAGTCTATCAGTATAGCATTATATCAGTGTGTCCATGTATCAGTATCTATGAAAGAACATAATGACTGGGGGAAACATTTCAATAATCATAAACAGTATAAGGAGCTATAGCATTCATATGAGCTACGGAACATGTAAACAATGCAAGTATCATAACTGTATCTATATCATGGAAGCAGTGCACATACATAACTTCATGTCAGTTTTCATGTCTATAAGCATTTATCCATGTACCTTTATAACTCTTTAATTCAGTATTTCCATGAACGTTTCTTTTCTTAGGGTATATTAGGGGCGATTGAATTGAAATTCATTTTCATTTTTCTATTTTTTTGGGCCCGACCCCTCTGGGTCCTGTATCCAAATCAGTACGTGCACATGCGTTTCCGCCTACGGCCGACTGACTTGGCAAACTGGCCCGACCCCTCTGGGTCCTGTATCCAAATCAGTACGTGCACACGCGTTTCCGCCTACGGCCGACTGACTTGGCAAATCATCATATTCATTTCATTCATATGCATGCACTTCAATTCGCCCGTAATATAACCTCGTGTCGACACGCTTACATAAGGTGGGTTATTCATTTTTATAATCCCCTCAGAAATATCATTCGCCTGTTTGCCTTTTTCAAGGCCATACAATATAGCGACATTTAGTATCAGTGATATCAACTATACATGTAACATTCAGTATAAAGGGAGTGTGTATATGAAAAGAAAGTAAAGCCATAAAGCATAAATGAAACAGGTAACTCTCACCATCAGTTGTTTATGTCATTGTCACTTCTATTTTGAGGTGCCATCCTCCGTGGTATCTGTATCAGAATTGTATCATTTAGAGTTATTTATTTTGGGGTTGCACCTCTTTATAGCTACAATATTGACTTCGGTCATAACATCATTTGGAAGCTACTTCACTAGCCCTTTATGTTGCATAACATAAGATTTAACTTGAAAGAGTTTCTCCCCCTAAAACAAAACATGAACAGGAAAACCCAAAGATTGAAACAGGAATAACAACAACCGGCCAACTTAAATAGACCCATATAACTTTTCATTTAAAAATTAACTAATCCAATTTTGGAACTCTAAACCAGTGGCAGGAGAAACTTCAAAATCTTCATTTATAATATCAAAGAAAGAAGGAATATAGTAGCAGCTAGTCAAAGTGAAGCAATTCCCAAACCCCCTACTAGCAGTTATCATTAAATAGAGGGGCAGCCATTCTCAAAACATAAATAACATCTTATAGTTTTTAATTAGCATCAACCGGCCAACAATCATCCACAATAGCCCTTAAGAATAAATGATTTATCCTGTAGTAAAAATCCCCCAAGAGAAAAGATGATATCATTTAATGGTACAGAAATCCCCATTTAAGCCACGTTAAAGCAAAGCACCTCAGGTAAGACCTGTTTAAACAGCCGGTTCATAAGTAAAGCAAAACCCCCATTTTTCCTAACAACAACTATAGAAGTCCCCAATGAAGTAGGGAAAGGAGAACAACAATAGCAGCTGTACGCTTATACAAACTCCCCCATAAATCAGAAATTGAAAAGGCCATAACCATCTTAGTACTCAGTAATTTATAAGAGGGAGAATTGAAAAGAGGGCTCACAGTGCAGACATCTAGGTCAAAAACTGCTGGTCACACACCTCCAAAAACTGCATGAGTACAGCAGCAGAGACAAGCCCAAAAGGCGCCGGCGATAAGAGGAGAAGGATCGTCGATGAGGAAGAGGGATCGCAGCTAGCCCTAATTCCCCACCCGTCAAAAGCTCCAGACGCCACGACAATGAAAAATGTCGGGAAAGAGACAGGGCTCGCGAATATGAATTGGCATCACCGCCTTCGACATTCCACCGCCTTACATAAATGCCTATACTATACGCACACCAACTTCAAGCTCTTCTATTAGCACACCATTTTAGTTTTTAGCATGAATTAAAGCAAACCAAAGCAACATGGCTAACATGTTAGTGGCACACCAATTTGCATATAAGCACACCATTTCACTACTTTCCTCTATTAGCACCCCAAGGTGCACTCCTTTACAATTACCATTAGCAGTTACTATATGGAACTCCAACTCAAACAAGCCGGTCCAGCACAACCATCCCAAATCTTTACCAAGATACCATATATATTTATAGTTAGTCAACATATAAAATATACGTAAAACTCATATTCTGCCAAAATTTCGAGCGCCACAAAGCATCAAAGAAATTCATACTCAATGGGCAAAGCTATGCCGAGTTGACACTGATTTATTTTTCATCATAGAGGACGAACTTTTATTACATTTTATTATTCTTTTGGGTCATTTCACTTTTTGGGTCGTTACATCCAGTCCCATCGTGGCTTAAACTCCCACGCTGTAGAGAGTTCCACGGAACAGAAAATCCGTACGAACACGTTAACTGCTTCTTGGCCGCAAGGGAGGCGTTCGGGCTCCCAGACCAAATCAGCTGCAAGAACTTCGCGGAAACACTGCGCGGAAGCGCTCTCAACTGGTATTGATCTCTTCCTGAAGGAACCATCCACAACTTCACTGAGCTGTCCCAGCTGTTCGTTGAATGGCACGAGGACCGCACACAGAGAATCCGAGAAGATGAACGAGCGTGGGAAGAGCTCGAGGTGAACGGATCTCCCCACCCGAGACAAGCTCATCATGGCAAGCAACAAGAAGATGTCGCCACCAGTTTCCACCAAAAGCATCTCTGCAAAGGGTTGGATTTCACCTTGCACGCAAGCATCGGCAATCCAGCCCGTGAATTAAGAAGGGCGCTGATAAGCCATCGCATCTCGTTCAACATCCTGTTCATGGCAGCCGTGGTGCGGCTCAAACTCCTCGTCGGGAACCTCAAGCTCAGAGCCAGCGACGCAGAACTCCTGGACGGAACAATAATACCCACCATAGGAGTCATCGTCCTCCCCATCCAAGTAGGAATGCTCCCGGAACCGGTCCAGAATGATGTCCAATTCATCGTTGCAGAAGCAGACTCACCCTACGACGCAATATTCGGGTGCCTCCGACTCGACACCCTTCATCATGACGTTTCCATGGCTGGCCGCATGGCTAGGAAAGGGAAAATCCTCAGAGATTCGATTTGTGGTCTCAACGCTGCCACAACCGGGCTTCCTTAGGTCAACTACGAACCGTCGCCAAATCCAAATTCTGAGAAAGGTCGCGCGCAAGAGGGCCGTGCAGCTTCCGCATCAGCGGAAGAAACTAATTTCTCGGCGTCAGCGACCACGCAACAACTTAAAGTTGCGAGTCGAAAAAGAAAGGGACAACAACAATAGTTCGTGAAGGCCGAACGACCTAACCAGAACCAAGCAGTCTGCTCCCGATGGTCGGCAAACCAAAGCTCTCGGATTTACACCCCGCTAAATGCATCCCGCGATCATATCCTGTCTGTAATCTACAACAACAAGATCGTCAACTAGCCCAGAGCACTCTCCCAACAAAGAGGAGATAAATCCTAGTTTTGTGATTTTCACAAGGGCCTGGGGCACCATACGGGGCAATGTACCAGATTGAAAGAAGAGATTGAACGCCTTGTCCAGTTAGGACACCAAAAGGTTTTTCGCAAAGAAGCTCAAAAGGAAGCAACCAAGGGACGATCACCGGAATGATTAGCACACAGACCACCCTAGTAGAGCACACACAGCCCGCGTCTCATCTATCATCAATTTCTATTTACTGCTCTTTCCAGTTTTCTGCTTTTAAAAGCAGTAAGCCGCAAGATTGTACTTGTGCACATGTATCCATTGTGTATTAAAAATTACTACAACTATTTTCCGGCTCTATCAACGATATGAATCATCTAAAATAAGGCTACTAAAGTCAAGGTCACGATCTTCGGTACTAACGCCTAGCAGCAAACTCACCAACGTAGTGAAGAGAAGAGGCCTCTCGCGAGTGGAGGATAAGCGTCGAGTACGACAATCTTAACTAGGTCTGCCAAAAGACCGCCTCGCTTCAGCGCTGCTTGGGCACCTCGCCTCAGCGCTGCTTGGGCACCTCGCCTCAGCGCTGCTTGGGCACCTCGCCTCAGCGCTGCTTGGGCACCTCGCCTCAGCGCTGCTTGGAACATCGCCTCAGCGCTGCTTGGGCACATCGCCTCAGCGCTGCTTGGGCACCTCGCCTCAGCGCTGCTTGGGCACCTCGCCTCAGCGCTCCTTGGGCACCTCGCCTCAGCGCTGCTTGGGCACCTCGCCTCAGCGCTGCTTGGGCACCTCGCATCAGCGCTGCTTGGGCACCTTGCCATCGCGCCGCATGGGCACCTCGCCACCGCGCCGCATGGGCACCTCGCCACCGCGCCGCTTGGGCACCTCGCCCCGGGCCGCTTGGGCACCTCGCCACTGCACCGCTTGGGCACCTCGCCCCGGTGCTTCCTGAGCACCTTGCCCCCACGCTGCTTAGACACCTCGCCACCACGCTAATTCAGCATCTTGCCACCAAGATACCCAGGCCTCAACGCTAAACGACAAGTTTGTCACGATCTCCGACACAATCACGGGGCGGCAAGCTCGTTGCGATCTCCGACGCAATCGATGGGCAACAAGCCCGCAACCAACCAAGACGAGATAGAGGTTTCTCCCACAGCCAGAGCCAAGCGACGACTTCCGTCACGTCGCACGAAGATGACGGTGATCTAAATTACCGCGAAGAAAAATCAAAACCTCCGACTTCTCCGCGCAGTGATACGGACTTCGAAGGTTTGGGGGGCTTATGATGTGCACCCATAGATTTTAATGGGTTCTCATCTATTATGTAGAGAAATACGGACTGCGTTTAGTCGAAAACCCCACTCCCCACTAAGGTGGTGGAGTCATGGGCAAGAAAGAGGGGAAAACCCCCCTAAAAACCGCCCAGAACCGCTCCATCCTCAGCAGCTCTGTGCGCTACCGCGCGCGGTACCGCACACAGTACCGTGTGAGGTACCGCACGCGGTACCGCACGACCGCGCAGTTGCGTGCGGTACCGTGCGCAACCGCGCGCGCGGCACGCGCAATACCACGCGCGGTATTGAGCGGTACTGCGCGCGCGCAATCGCGTGGCACGCGCAGTACCGCACGCGCACAACCGCACGTGCGCAACTACGCGCGGTGCGCGCGGTACCACGCGCGATACCGCGCGCAATACCGCGCGCGATACCTCGCGCGGTACCGCACGCGGCCCGCGCAGCCGCGCGCAACCGCGCACGGTACCCTTCGTGTACTGCGCGCGGTACCCCTCATGTACCGTGCGCGGTACCCGGCACACGACCGCACGCCAGCATCCGCGCGTGTGTTCGGTGCCGACCGCTCCCCCTTCGCCTCGCGCTGCCCGTTGCGCTCTTTGTGCCATCCTTGAGCAGCCCCGATCGCGCTTAGCGCCGCTAAGTCCTTAGCGTGCCTTTGGTCCGCTCGCACTTGAACGTTGCAAAGTTCATAGTGCGCACAGTTGCTAACTCCATTTTCCTTAAGACTACAGGATTTGCACATTGCAATCAGGATCGTCAACAAAGTTGCCCGAAGCTGCCCGAACTGCCCGAACTGACCAGGTGGCGAAACCGTCATATTCGGAAAGTGGCAATCTGTGTGCTCTTGATCAACGGCCGAGATCGGCCCGTCAGGTGGTTACGGTAGTTACGACGGCGAAATTACCAAGCCGCCCCGACCAAGTCTATAAAAGGGACCCCGGATCCTCATTTTGGGGGATCTGACACTTTACATCCGAGAGAGCTCTTTGAAGAATTCCTTCAGAGATCTTCTTCCCGGTTCGAAGATTTCCTTCAGAGTTCGAAGATCTCCTTCGTCACTTGAAGATTTTTTTCGGACCTTGAAGACCTCCTACGACAACAAAATACTTAGTTTTTCTGAGAGGTGGCTTGTCACCCTCAGGGACTTTCCTTCAACTGCAACTGTAACAAGAAGCGGTCTGTCGCTCTCAGTTCTCGCAACTTTACTTGTAACACTCGAACACTTAGTGAAATTTGGCTGGTGCAGATCCAGCCACGTGGTTTTTCACCCTTTCCGGGTTTGCCACGCTAAAAACGTTATCTTGCCACCTGTCTGTTCTCTCTGTGACTGTTTGCGCACTCGGCCTACACTCAGGCAAAGACGGTTAAATTCGCCCGGTCTGGAAGAGCGCTGAGTGACCCCCAACAACTCTATTTGGTAGGACTGGAGAGGTCATCTTCAGGGGGAAAAGGAGCAACACTTGAGTTATTCCTCTTTCCCATAGGAGGCGGAACACCATCAGTGATCGCTTCATGTTGGGGTGCATCCATTTTCTATCACTGGGCACCGCAACGAAGCCTAAATACTTCTCCAGAGCTCCAAAACACAGCCTTATATGGAGTAAGCAAAATAAATGTAGAAATTAAAAATCAAATAGGAAGAATCTCTATGCTACCAACATTCACTCATTGTTACTAATTCTGTTGTCATAGTTTCACAAGTATTATAATTTTTCTTGCAAACTGGCATGTGTTTTCTGCACATTTTACTTGCTTGTAAACTTGCATTATTATCAAACTTAACCGTCTTTCTGTTTACACATTTCTATTGTATTGTTCTGAAGACGGGTTCTTATGTTGACCTAACATGCTCATTAATATCTTTAAGCTCTTTTTCATCTTGGGGATGCTATTGGACTTCTTTGGATAGTAATTTTATTTGCACAATTAAAAAGGCCTTAAATAATGCATTAAATGAGACATATAATTGTTTTGATGCAACATATGAAATAAGCACGGCACATGCAACAAATCAAGGCAAAGAGCACAAAGTGAGCACACTAGTATTGAAAAGAAGATAATCTCTTGAGAAGTATTCTAGGGGGGTGAATATAATATTTAAATTTTAAGATGTTTTCCTGTTTTCACAGATTCACACAACAATCTAGTTTACATCAAAGCACAACAATCACAAGTAAATAAAATCATAGAAAAGACAGAGAGAAAACAATACAAGACACAAATTTATAGTGGTTCCACAAATATCGAGTACATCCACTCTTCTGCCTCAGCAGGAATTCACTATCATAGTGCTGAGTCCTTTGATAATGAGACTCTTAGAACCGGGACTTTTGATAAGGTGTCCAAAAACTACTGAGTCTTTTGATAAAGAGACTCTTAGAACCGAGACTTTTGATAAGGTGTCCAAAACCCATCGATTCTTTTGATAAAGAGATTCACAGAACCACTGAATCATTTGAGGAGAGATTCTCATGACACCTTGTAAACAATATGAGTTGAGGTGAAGTTTTCACAAAGAAATATCTTTTCAACAAATTTCTGGAGAAGTAGTCTTGATAGCACTGTATGGATTCTGGCAGGAATTAACAACAGCTTCTTGGTTGAAGAAGAGAATGTTGATTCTCAAGAGAAAAGAGAATCTTCTTGTTATCTTTTAAGAATAAAAGACTTCTTGTATTGTTGTCTTGCTTGGTGCAGTTATTGTTCTTCAGAATTGAAGAATATCTAGAGAGCGGAGGAAGAAACAGAGAAGTAATTTTCTAGATTTTTTTGTTACATGCATTCCATTGTTTTGTATTGTCTATTGTATCACCTTTTATATACCTTCAATTTTCTGACAAAAAATTGACTGCAGGAACATCAAATTTTTTTTCTTGCATGCATTCCATTACATGCATTCCAAGGACTAATATTTTTTTTCTTAAAATAGGTAGAATAACGCATGTATTTTATGTTGGATCTTTACGCCCTTAGAGTGGGGTAAATAAGGGCTTTACGAAAGTTAATTAAAGCTTTGAAGATTTTTTGGTAAAGATTGCAGAAATAGAAAAGTTTCTGTCTCTGTTACTACCGCCAGCAGTAGGTGCTACCACCAGGAGCTAACTTTCCAGAGATGAACCTTCTCGAAAATTATGCCACACAGATTATTCTTTAAAAAAAATTGAATAAAATCGTAAGGATAAGGTAAGACGAAATATGATTTTATTTCAAAATATAAATATAATGTTATGATTCCAATAAAGCTTAAAATCGTGGCTTAAAAAAATCCTTTTTTGTTCATATACCGGTCCTTCTCCCAAGGACCGGCTGGTTATAGTATATTTTACCACAGATACGGCCTCTAGTTTCTCCCTAGATCTACACCTAGTCGCCACACACCGCGGCGAATTTCCCCTAAGCCTCGCAAGACCTAGTCGCCAACAACCGCGGCGAATTCCACTACCAAAACAATAATCAAAAGAGAAATACAAAGTAAATTCATAAATGTAAAACTCCCTATATTGAAGAACTCTGTAGGAGATGATGCAGAACCGCCAAGGAAATCATTGGAGTTGATGTGTGTCCTTCTCATAGTATGATCGTTTGGAAATCTCTTTCAAGCTCTTGATCTTCAAAGGTGGAGTTGGGAGTGCTCTGAGGGATGAAGGCTCACACGAAATGTTGGAGTTGTAGGTTGAGAGGTGGTAACCTTTCTTCAAAGAGATCCATCCAATATATAGACTCTGGAAGTTACTGCCAGCGGTAGGCTACCGTCGCGCGCTAGCGTATCGCGTAGAATCATGTCTGATATTGTGTGGATCATGGGTGAGAACGTGTGATCGTGTCCGAACGTAGCCCTACCGCACCGCTGTAAGTCCTTAACGCGTTGCGCTAGCACCCGCCACTACTTGCCATCGAAACTGTCTCCCAACAGTCTCGTAGTCTTCAGCTCTACCGCCAACGGTATGTGTTACCGCCCCGCGGTAGCCATAAATTCAGAGCCTCGTTTTTTTTTGAATTGCACTTGTAGGGTATAAAACCTGTAATTCCTGCAACTATAAACACACGAAAAACATGATCAAATACATAGTGAGAATTGTTATTCTCAAACCAAGAGATGCGGGACATATGCTCCAACAATCTCCTCATTTTGATAATAACAAATCCTCTTGGAAGAAATCAAATTTAACTAGAGTGGTGTTCATAGTAAATAATAAGCATGATAAACGTGGTTACTCCCCCTATGTAGATGCCCCCCTAGATAGATGCATTCTAAGATTTTTTAATGACTCCCTAAATAATAGATTTCTTCAATTATTCTCCCTCTTTTGGTATTACCAAAAGAATGTGGGGTAAAGTTTTAGCAATACGTTTTATTGTGCACTATATAGAGATGAAAGTACTTTTTAACTTTAGATATACCAATTGTAAAAAAAGCCAAAACAAAACGAAAAATAGTGCAAGCACTCTTAAAATGAACATCTTTCAGAATTATAAAATAAAAAATATAAAGAATTTTAAGTCAAATAAGATGTTTGAATTTAAGTACAAGAGATGCATTTTCATTGAAATTGTTAACATAAAATTTACAAGCATGATTTAAAACATCAAGAAAAGATTCATAACTACAATGTAATACAATTTGTATTTCAAGAAAAAAAAAATATTTTAGTGGTCATGCTTTGCTATCTAGTGCATTTACAAAAGTTTGTAGAGAATAATGTAGCTATGCTTTATGGTCTAATTCTCATAGAGTGAGTTTTATATTAGATAATGATGTGTAAAAATATGTGTTTTGATTAAGTATACAAGTATATAAGGGTGTGTTTGGTTGGGCTTAATTGCCCCGGTGCGTCTGGACAGAAACTCTGTTTTTGTGAAATGCGATGTTTGGTTAAGTGGCTCGTTCCAAACGCCGGTTTTAAGTAAACCGCGTTTCTTTTATTTGCAGCGCCGGGGTTCATTCCTCCAGTCCAGACGTGCGGCTAAGTTTGGAGCGCTCTCTCCCCCGATTCCTCCAGTCCAGACGCGCGACATCAACGATTTCGCCGGAGTTTTACGTCGCCTGATGCACGTCGCTGCTGCTCCTTACAAAGGTATGTTTGTTCCTTGGGCATTTGCGCATCCCGAGCTTGGATTTTTATCGTCCTCCTCCATTGCTAGGGCATCGACGACACTCTTCGCGAAGGGATTTCTCCTCCACGACAGGGATCTCTCCTCCACGACAGGGATTTCTCTCCTCCACCAAGACATATTTTGGTATTCCACTTCACTCTTCCTTACCTTTGATTTTTATTTCTCATTATGTTAAAATTTGATTTCTATAATTTTTTGTGTGTGGTTATAATCTGTGTTTTGTGTGGTTATATGTGTGTTATAGTGTGTTTTGTGGCTATAGTGTGTATGTGTGTGTGTGTGTTTATGTATATGAGTGTGCGTTTATGTGTGTGGTTATAGTGTGTGTTTATGTGTGTGTGTTTTATGTTTATATATGTGTGCATGTGTGTGTGTGTGTGTGTTTATGTATGTGTGTGTGTGTGTTTATATGTATATGTTTATGTTTATATGTGTGTTTTGGTATGTGTGTGTGTGTGTTTTGGTATGTGTGTGTGTTTTGGTAGAAGAGATGATCACGTTGCGTGAAAGTATAACGCAACAGTTGCACGCTTCTAGATCGTAGATGGTGGGAAGAAATGTTGTTATTTTTATTTATTATAGTAACTATTATCAAGATTATGTATTTTATGTGTTGAATAACATATTAAGAAAAAAATCATCAAAAACTCCATTTTCTTACCAAACATCTTTTTCAAAACTCCATTTCAATAAGCACTTATTTGACCCAAACATTTTTTTTGACAAAACTTCATTTCTCAGAAACAGCTCTTTTTCAAAATTACATTTCTGATCAGCAGTTTTTCATCAGCAACAACCCAACCAAACGCACCCTAAATCAAACAACATGAAAGCATGTAATGAAAGAACACAACATCAAAAATACATAAATAACTTTACTTCCACAAATTTCTATGCACATAAAGATTGTTTACTAAAGAGAAGTAGTGTAATATTTATTTGTACAAGATACTCTACAATTCTTTTCAAGGTGCTCAACCTCACAATGTTTATTAAGACCTATCAGGAGTATGAGTGTTGCTTGGTGGAACTTTTCTTGTCATATATTTATTTGTTTTGATTTGATTTGATTTTTTTATTTTTGTGACCAAGAAATCAAAATTCACTAGTTTTGCAAACATAAAGCTTTTTTTATTTTTAAACCGCATTTCTCTAATAACTAAGTGCATGAAAAATAAAGAATTACATTAAACAATTCAATATCGTGTAGGTAATCTATTTATGTAAATTAATAAGTTATGTTATCACACTACACAATCATGCAAGAATAAGATTAAAACACGTGTAGGCTATCAAAAGAGTGAATAATATCATTATCAAAACATAAAATATTACTCCTACTTAGAGACATGCTAATCATACCTACACATGTAATCTACAAATAAGTTCATTGCACATAACAAGATTGTTTTCAAGACATGACAAAACAATATTTTAAGAAACTTGAAGAAAGAATCAAACATTGTAATTAATCTTTAAGAATAAATCTAATCATCCTTGACTTTGACAATGAAGCATAAACAATTTTTTTGAGTTTTTTATTTTATAAAACAAAACAAGCCAAAAAAGAATAAGAAAAAAAATTGTATTTTTGAAATTATTTTGTAATTTTATCTTCGTTTTTTATTTTTAAGAAAAGAACAAAAAACAAAACAAAAATATGTTAAACTTTATGAAAGCATTGGAAATATAGTAAATTAATTTTTCAGAAAGGAAAAAAATCAAAAGGAGATCAAAATTTAAGAATTATGCTACCGCCGTCGGTAAGGTAGCGTCTGGCGGTAGCTTCACAAAGACTTGAATTTTCATCAAAAACACATATTTTTGATGATCTTTTTCTTCTAATTTTTCTTGAATATGATTTGTCATTATGGGGACTAAAATGCAACAAGAAAATAAAAAAAAGAGTAAAAAGTTGTGGATTTAATATTTTAAGCTAAGATATCCAAAACTCTCAATTCTAATCTAAGCATAGTGAAATGTGTATCAGGGAGTGGTTTGGAGAATATGTCCGCAAGTTGAGATTCAGTCCCTATAAAGCTAATTCTTACATGTTCCTTTTTAATATGATCCTTAATAAAATGATGTTGAACATATATATGTTTAGATCCAGAATTATGTACAAGATTATTTGTAAGATCGATAGCGTTCTTGTTGTCACATTTTAATTCTATGTTATTTAGATGAACTCCAAAGTCCTCTAATGTTGAGTCGTCCTTAAAGCTTATGCACAACAACTACCTAGTGCGATATACTCGACCTCAATGGTGGAGAGGGCAACATAATTTTGTTTTCTACTCGACCATGATACACGTGAATGGCCTAAGAAATGACACGTGTCATTAGTGCTCTAACGATCTACAGAACAACCCGCATAGTCCGAATCAGAAAAACTATGTAAAATAAAGTAATATTGTGTGAATACCATAAGCCTAATCTAAATGTACCGATTAGATATCTACAAATTTATTTAAGCGCTTTTAAATGTGATTCTTTGGAATTAGCTTGAAATCTAGCACACAAACAAACAACAAACATAATATCGGGTCAAGATGCACACAAATACAATAATGATCTTATCATTCCTCTATATAATGTTTGATCAATAGAAATACCGGCTTCATCTTTTTCTAACTTTAGTGATGCACTCATTGGAGTATTAGCTTCCTTTAGGTTTTTAAATCTAAATCTTTTGAGTATATCATGAACATATTTAGATTGACAAATAAAAATATCATAATTTCTTTGTGTGATTTAAAATCATAGAAAATATTAAGTTCACGTACCAAGCTCATTTCAAATTCATTTTGCATTACTAACAGTATTTTATTACACAACTCTTCATTAGAGGCTCTAAAAATAATATCGTCTACATAAATTTGCAATATCATGTACTTAATTTTGTTCTACTATTTCTATGCCCTCTGTATTTTAAATAACATCTTCATTGGTCTAAATTTTTGTATTTTTGTTGGTAGATTGTCTTATTAATTTAGAACTATTTCATTTACAAAGAAAGAAATGAACCTCAATTTGGATATCTTTAATAAGCGTCTTCATAATTGACACAAAAAGGTTAGAACCCAATTTTGATCTTTGATGTAAAACCAACTATAAGGCTCCGTTCTTTTGGAAGAAATTGAGAGATGGGAATTGGCTCAAACCAAGAATTCTTTAGGTCAAAATTGATCTATAGTTCGACTACAAATTGGAATTGGAATTGGCTCAAATCAAAATTTCTTTAGGTCGAAATTGGAACTGCCAATTTTTTACTTATCCATATCTAGAAACTTCATATGCAGGAAACTTGCTATTAAATCAGGAACAAGATGGATACAAAATTAAAAAAATTTCCCATTGTTCAGATTAAGATATACCTCCCAATGGATAAACATGAATGAAACTGTCAATTAAATCAGGTTTAAAAAAATCTGATAAAACAATCTGATGGCTCTAATGAGTTAACTTATGCAGAAATCTTCTTATAACTCATGGAAGCAAATAATAAGAATTACCAGATACAACTGCAGTTGCAAGCTGATTCTCACACTGCGACTGCTCATTAATCTCCAAACAGCTTAAAGCCCTTCTTCTCTTCTTCAACGTTGATGAATTATGATAACTTACATTCACATCTAATAATAGTCAATGCTCCATCTAATCATACATATCTTACATATATTTAACATACTTGTGATACACATCTTTCTTTCTTAACGCGCACTTAATAAGTTATCATGGTAGTTGACCATTTTCAATTTTCAAAAACAAATACTATATGAATGCTTTTATTTGCCCTTTCTACTTTTCCATTAATTTATTAACAAAAAACTTCTACAGTATATCTTCCTCGCATAGAATCAATGTGCTTTTATCTAAATTGCATAATTTTCTAAATCTGCATTTTATAACTTCTTAAATTCTTCAAAATTCTATTGAAAAGATTAATCAATCAAATCTTAATATCACCCATAACTCTTAAAATCTCAATATGTATCTCAATTGAATTTAAACTCTTATTTTCACGTATATATTTTTAAAAGTTTGTTCACCTTTGCCTTTTTAATTCAATATATAATATTCCTTAGTTATATTCATTATGTTTTTCCAAAGTATTTTCATATTTGCAACTCTTTTTTGATAGCTTCTCAAGTATATTGTCTCGTCTTAGTAATTTTATATATCTCATTTTCTCTTGATACAAAGTTTATTATATAAAAACAATACAAAATAAAGTTTTTGTTTGCACACGGCACTTTTAGCAAAACTTGAGGCATTGTTATCTATTACTATTTATAAAGAAAGTACCAATTACACATTAATTAAGGGAAATGTTATTCATACCCCATAAATGGATATTCACACCAATTTACATCTTATTTTTATTCAATTTTAAAATCCCCCCAAATTTATTATTTGTACCCACACTTTCTCCTCTCTTCTCTCACGCGTGCCCGATTAACCCTTCCCCCCTATGGTCGATTCCCTCGCCCACTGTCGTCCTCCCCGCGTCCTCGCCCTGTCCCTCCGTTCGCCGGCGCCTCACCCTGTCCCTCCGCTCGCCGGCGCCTCACCCTGTCCTCCGCTCGCCGGCGCCTCACCCTGTCCCTCCGCTCGCCGGCGCCTCACCCTGTACCTCGCTCGCCGGCGTGTTCTCGCATGTCCTCGCCGCATCCTGTACCTCGCTCGCCGGTGACGTAAGTTAACACTCCCCCATTTTGTCTAAGTATATGTTATTAATGTTAGACAAAAAAATTCCTATGTTGACGCAATTTATGACAGAAAAAACAATTATTTTTAAAACAAATATGTATGGGTACGATTATCAAGTATGGGTACAAATATCCTATTTGGGTACAAATAGCCGTGGGTTACAAATAGCCATTTATGGGGTATGAATAACATTTCCCTGAATTAATCTCCATAAATTTTAAAGTCATAGCCATTCTCGTTGAAAACCTCTAAGGTCAAATGTCATCACCAGGACACCTTATTCGAATCTCCACTCACTCCGGTGAATCTTTGCGTACATTTTAAAAATCTCAACATCTAAAGTAATCTTACGTCAAAATTTGTCACGCAGATCATGCAAACAATGTCAACGTTGAGTGACTGACTTTATGGACTCACCATATGACTTTATCGTGCCTTGAATATCTCCTATGTAACACCTTCACCGCAGCAACCATATAGTATGGGTCCGGTCGGGCCCCATGGCATAAAGCCATCACAGTTAAAATACTATAAAATGATACGAGAACAAAAGCTCAAGCAATCTAATTTAATAGCACAGCGGAAATTGAACCAACCTAGACATTGTCCACATCTATGAAATATAGTTAAAAGAGTTTCTGGCTTTATAGTCATACAAACATACATGAGTCTCAAGTGTACCAAGTACACCAAAAATCCTAAGCTATCTCAGCGCGCAGGCCGGAATAAAAGCAAAGGAAAACAGAAAAGAGGGGGGGGGGGGGAGAACACTTCATGAGGCAGTGACTTCTTTGCCGGCTAGCGAGCTTCAGCTAGAGATCTTTGCCCTGCAACTCATCACACAAAAAAGTGGCACACGAGGGTCAGCTAAGGCTGACCACAACTTCATAACAACACCCCTCCTCTCGGCCGTCCTAGCGGACCCCAAGGAACTACTTCACTCTGCAAATCAGCACTTCATATGCATATGAAACAAAGATATAAACAAGCATAACATGCTCAAATTTACATGTCACAAGCATCAAACATGTCTCTATGTTGAGGATTAAAAAAAGGGTCTACCAATGCAATATTTATGTAACTGGGTCTCACTCACGACACCCTATCTCGTCTATGAATCTAAAATGTCATCACAACACATTACATAATTTATTCATGGTGCACACTAGCATACAAACAGTGGGGTACACAGACTTCTTAACTCAAAGTAACCGATTCGGATGACCCCACTGGGACCCCTACTCGCACGTGGAATATCAGTACCCAGGGACTTGTCAACCGAGTATGGTGGTCCTGATCAGTTTCGCTAACCCCACTGGGACCCCTACCAGCACATGGAGTACCAATCCACGAGAACTTGTCAACCGACCATGGTGGTCCTGATCAGTTTCGCTAACCCCACTGGGACCCCTACCAGCACATGGAGTACCAATCCACGAGAACTTGTCAACCGACCATGGTGGTCCTAATTAGTTTTGATAACCCCACTGGGACCCCAACCCACATATTGAGTATCAACCCACGAGGACTTGTCAACCGAGCATGAAAATTTTGCCACCCCTAAAACACAAGTGCTTATAGCATATACTAACTTGGCGTCACATTCGATCACTAGGACTTTCTCGTGCTTTCCTCGTCGTAATCTCGACATTCGCTATTCTCACGAAATAATGGGCATTACAACGACATTATGGCCACAATCGCACGTCTAACAAAACCCTAAATGCAATGTCACACAATCATCACCAAATCGGACCACGGGCCACGATTTTGGCTTCACCCACAATACATAATCCGTTAATCGATTCCGGATTTCTAATACAATGATGTCGGGGACAGACACAATCGACACGGTGGCTCATAATAAACCGTGCTTACCCCAAGCTCTCTAATCAGAGGTACCGGATACCACAAACATGAAATCAAAGCATGACAAATAGAGAATGACAAGCACACATTCTATAACCGGGAGGAGAAATATCGTTAGCTTGCGAGATTTTGTCCTCGTCATTGAAAAGTTGCAAAGCAAGGATGAAGATGAGCGCCCTTGAACCCTCTCAGTGAATCCGGTCTCGGTTCGTCGATCGGAGCTCCGAAGCACCTCCAATGGCAGAAAAGAGCTCATCCTTCCTCCTCTGCCTCTTCCTTTCTCTCTAATCTAGAAGAGAGACAAGAGAGCTGAAAATGAGCTCCTTTCAGCCTCCTAAACGACCTAATAGCCTTAGGAAAAGACCCTAGCCGTCAGATCCCACACACCCCCCAACGAACGGGCCGATCTTGCGATCAAAACAAGTTCACGGGCCCAATCGCCCGATCGTGCGGTTCAAGCGCACAACCGTGCGTAACTCATGCCAAAACCAATTTACTGAAGATAGTTATGCGGTGTTATGCACGCACGACCGTGCGTGACTAAATCCACATGAGCGGTACTTCGCAAGATCGCGTGGCCTAATGCGTGCACGCCCGTGCTTGTGATAGAACCGACCCAAACTAAGGTTCTGAAGATGTCATGCAGTTTGGTTGCGCACAACCGTGCTTGACTAAAACGCACGACCAAAAGCCAACTCGCCTCTGAAATGCCACCGAACAGTCCCCAGAATACATGGGACGTCCTTAGGCCCCTTAGGGCTCTAATACCCTCAAACCTACAGGGATTTTTGGGTGTTACAACTCTCCCCCCTTAAAAGAATTTCGTCTCGAAATTAAAATATTACCAAAATAAAACACATACTTGACACGAAGAGCTCTGGATACTCTTCACGTATCGCTTATTCATGTATCACAAGCTTGACTTATATATTCCGCAGACTCCGAATCTCTGAATCCTCCAAGCCATTGTTTTAAATGGCCTTCGACATGTCATTTTTTTTTGAACAAAATGATATTAAATAGACTATCATTTTGCAAAACATAGGCCGACATCTGATTTTTTCTGATATATTGATCGACACGACTTTTGAACATAGCGTCCGATTTTTTATTTTTTATTATGTTAGTTGTTTGCCCAGAAGCCCGCGAGGCCGCGACCTCTCTTCTCCGGTCAGAATGGTCAGTTCTGGCGGTCTCAATTATGGGAGACCGCCCAGACCGCCTGCCTCGTCTTTGGTTTTTCTTCTAAGGAACAGGCGGCCAAGCCCCAGGGAGATCGCCAGACCGCGCGGTCTGAAGTTTTTTTCTCCCTTTTTGTTATTAGCACCCCATGTCTCTACCCCGGTTCTCCTGTACCCCGGGCAGCCCGTAATTTTTGGATCTGCCCGTTTGGGCAGCCTCCGCGTCTATAAATAGAGGGGTAGGGGTACCAGAAAAGGGACTTTTGGCTTCGAGCTTGCAGCTTGCGACTTGTGCAAACGGTCTCGAAATCTGTCACTTTTCTATCTCTCATCCTTACCTGTTTTAGACCCCCCCCCCCCCCCCCCCCCCCCTCCTGTAATCTTTTTGAGATCAATTGAAGCAGTTTTTTCCTCAGAGATCTCCTCTCTAGTTTTCTGTCTCAAGTAACCTGCACTCCGCAGTCTTCTCCCCATCTCATTTTTCTGGTGTAAATTTTGGAGGTACATTTTTTTTGCCAATAGAACGAACACGCAGCCTTCAGATCCGAAGTGTCCAGGTGAAATCAGTAGACAAGCAAAATGTCAGATCGCGAGATCCTTCCCGATCAGTTCGCCAGCGGTCAGCCGTCAGGTGGCGCGAACTCCTTGGAAGCCCTTGAATTTGGCGTCGAGCTCCATATCGTGCAAGCCCGCCGAGAGGCCGCTCAAGCTCGCCAGGAGGCCGCCAGAGACCGTCAGAAGACCACTCGACAGTTCGAATCCATGAACCTGATCCTGTCCGCGCTCTCCCAGAGGTTGTTGCCTCAAGCCGATCAGGTCGCAACTCCTGATCCTCTGACCGGCGGTCACGCTCCTGACCGAGCGACCCCCCAGCCCTCTGCTCCCCTGCGGACTCAAGGGGAGGAGTACGTTGCTCGCAAAGCTTTTTTTAGGGGAGCAGCTCAGGGATCTCCAGCTCGAGCCCTGAATTTCCAAGAGGAATATGTTTATCCTCCAGCTTCTGTTGCTGCCCCTCCCGCTCCTTCCAGTGATTTTGAAGCGGAGGAGCCTTCCCCTTTTTCCGACAAAATCCGTTGGGAGCCAACCCCCAACGGTTTTAGAGAGCCCATGTTGCCTATGTTCACCGGGGAGAGCGATCCTAGCTCTCATCTCCAGGCTTTTGAATCTGCAGTCGCTTTGAGGACTCTCTCAGATGCGATGAGGTGTAAATTGTTGATCACCTATTTAGATGGGCAGGCAAGAGAGTGGTTTTATAAGCTACCTCCCCAGTCCATCTCCTGCTTCACTGTTCTGAGGCAAGAGCTTCTTTTGAGGTTTGTCACCTCAAAAAAGAGGAAGAGTGGCCCTGCAACCCTCTTCAAGATCAAGCAAGGTGAAGGCAAGACTACGGCTCGCTTTATTGATCGTTTTCAGAGAGAAATCCTTGGGATAAGGAACGTAGATCCCACGCTCTATATGGTGGCCCTAATCAACGGCCTACAGGAAAGCCCTCTCAACTTTGAGGTCACCACTAGAGAGCCGATTTCTTATCAAGAGCTGATCAGCGTCGCGAATAAGTTCATAGAAGGGGAATTAACAACCCCAACTACGTTTCCAATTTGACTAGCAAAGCCGTCCAGAAGTGCTCCGCAGGTTTTCCTCCGGCCCCTCCATCAACAAAGCCTCCGCGACAAGAGTTCCAACCTCCATCTAAAAGAGGAAGAAACTTCCGTCATCACCATCCCTACCAGGGGCACCAACAGTTTCAGGCTAATGTGCCTCTGCTGCCAGCCCCAGTCACTCCAGCACCGCAACCAGCGCCCGTCCACCAAGTTCTTTTTGTCCAACCACCTCTTCCTCCTTCTCAGCCCGCCTTCAATGACTCTCAAGAGTCATTCACCGAGCTCAACATTTCAATGAGTGAGGTGGCTCAGATTTTGCAGAAGCAACCTTTCTTCAAAAGGCCTGCTCCATTGCAATTGGACCCGAAGACCAGAAATCTCTCCTTGTACTGTGAGTTTCACAGGGAGAGAGGTCACCTGACTGATAACTGCAGAGCTCTCTGCACGCTTGTGGAGAAGCTCCTTAAAGAAGGAAAGTTAAAAGATTTGGTCCAGAAGGGTGATCCCTCTAAGGCTTCGACCTCTAAAAACAAGGAGGTAGCAGAGGTCCATTGGGAGTGCGAAGAAGTGGATGACGTTGACCCTCTCGGCAACGTGGGATATCCAAGCGAGTGTGTGGATGCAAATGATGAGGGAGCTCTGGGCTACCTCTTCTGCATCCACGGTGGTGCAGGTCTTGAATCCTCGAAGAAAGCAAGTCTCGCTAGAGTCTTCAGATATGAGGTTGCTACTACCTCATCTTCTGCTCCGGTCTGAGGGACAGTCACCTTCGGACAAGAAGATCTTCCTCCGACAGCCAACCCTTTCAACGATGCAGTTATTATTAAGGCGGTCATCGAAAATTATACTGTTGAGAATATCTTGATCGATACTGGAAGCTCCGTCAACCTCCTCTTCAAGCCAACTTTTGAAGCCCTGAAGACTGGAAAGACTCTCCTTTCCACTGAAGGGTCTCTCTATGGCTTCTCTGGGGAGAAAAAAGAGGTAGAAGGGAATGTCACCCTCTCGGTGACTCTCGGAGGAATAATAAAGCTCGTCAAGTTCATAGTCGTTGAAGCTCCGAGTAGCTACAACACAATATTCGGAAGGCCATTCTTGAACGAATATCAAGCGGTGGTTTCTACCTACCACCTAGCTGTGAAGTTTGCCTTGAATGGCAAATAGTACCGGATCAGGAGTGATCCGAAGAAAGCTCGGGAATGCTATGTCAAGACGATCAATGTGACCGAATCTTTTTCCCCTCAGGCAGCTGAGACCTCTTCAGTTCCCCAAGTCCCCAATCCAGGTGAAGTCGCGGAAAAGGTCGTAGAAGAAGAAGCCAGAGATGGAGCTCGCTTGGAACCTGCCCAAGTAATTCAAATCGTGTCGATCAGCAAAGGAGATGAAAGCAAAAAGTTCTCAATCAATGCCGAGCTATCTGAAGCTGATAAAAATCAACTCATCTCCTGTCTTCAGAAGAACCTGGATGTGTTCGCCTGGTCAGCGGATGACATGTCAGGAGTTGATCCGGATGTCGCCTGCCACCACCTCAATATTGATCTCAGCTTCATCCCAATCAGGCAAAAGAAAAGAGCAGTGGCGGTGACCCGAGCTCAACCCATCAGGGAGGAGGTTGAAAAACTCCTCAAAGCCAAATTCATCCAGGAAATTCAATATTCCGATTAGGTGTCAAATGTTGTAATGGTTAAGAAAATTGGTGGTAAATGGCGGATGTGTGCTGATTTTACAAAACTTAATAAAGCTTGCCTGAAAGATTGCTACCCCTTGCCTCGGGTAGATTCTTTAGTTGATTCCGCGGTTGGGTATTCTAACATGAGTTTTTTAGATGCATTCTATGGCTATCATCAAATAAGAATGCATAATCCGGACATCCCTCATACCTCACTCATCACGAATGACGGATGTTTCTGCTACCTTGTAATGTCTTTCGGGCAAAAGAATATTGGTGCTACCTATCAGAAAATGATGGACACCGTCTTTAAAACCAAAAAATGAAGAAATCTAGAGGTCTATGTTGATGACCTCTTGATAAAAAGCAAGTCCTTTTCAGCTCACCTTAACGATCTTGTCGAAACGTTTGCAACCCTCCGAACCTTTAATATGGGATTAAATCCGTTAAAGTGTGTCTTCGGAGCTAGCAGAGGAAAGTTTCTCGGCCATCTCCTCACTCCGGAGGGGTTGGAACCAAATCCTGATAAGGTGAAGGCAATCTTAGAAATGTCACCTCCCAAGTCCTCCAAGGAAGTTCAGCAGCTAGGAGGGAGGATGGCAGGTTTGAGTCATTTTATCTCTCGCTCAGGAGATAAAAGTGCTCCCTTCTTCAAGACTCTCCGTGGAGGAGCTAAATTCGAATGGACCAAAAAGTGTGACGAAGCTTTCAATCAGCTCAAAAAGCAGCTAATATCAACTCCTTTGCTCCAAAGTCCAAGAGAAGGAGAAGATCTGTTTTTTATATCTTGGAGTTGGCTCTGATGCTATCAGTTCAGTGTTAGTCAGAGAAGAAAAGAAAAGGCAGTTCCCGGTTTATTATGTGAGCAAGATCTTGAAGGATGCGGAAACCTGGTATCCGATCCTTGAGAAGCTGGCCTTAATGTTCGTGACTTCAGCACGAAGGCTAAGACCCTATTTTCAGGCTTATTCAATTCAGGTTGTTACCGATCTCCCATTGAAGAATGTGCTAGAGAAACCAGAGCACTCAAGTAGATTGACAAAGTAGGCGATAGAACTCAGTGAGTTCGACATCTCTTACGTTCCTAGAATGACGATCAAAGCTCAGGTGCTAACGGACTTCATGATTGATGCAAAAGGAGTTAGCCCAGAGAAAGAGGTTGGAACACCTCTTGCTTGGACAATCTTCGTCGATGGGGCCTCGGGAAGGAACTCATCAGGAGCAGGAGTTGTATTGATTAACCCAAATGGGGTTAAATTAGATCAGGCTCTGAAGTTCTATTTTCCAACAACTAACAATCAAGCGGAGTATGAAGTCTTACTCGTTGGTCTTAAATTTGCAAGAGAGCTAGGGATTGAAGACGTCCAAGTCAAAACTGACTCTCTGGTAATGGCATCTCAAGTGAATGGAACCTTCGAGACCAGAGATCATATTTTGAAGCAATACCAAGCTCTGGTAAAGAATGAGATAAGTAAATTCAAGAGCTTCACTATTCAGCATATTCCAAGAGAGGAGAGCGCGAAAGCTGACGAATTAGCTAAGTTTGGTCTCCTTTCGGAAGGAACCATCTCAGAATTATTTCATCCAGCTATCGAGGAAGGAGATGTTATGCAAATAGATCAACGACCATCTTGGGTGGATCCTTTCGTTCTCTATCTCTCAACTGGGGAATTCCATCCAACGGTAAAGGATAAGAAAAGATTTAAACTAAAAGCAGCATATTATTACCTTGTTGCAGGAGTGCTCTACAGGAAAACTTTCCTCTCACCGTTGGCGAGGTGTGTTTCTGAGGATGAAATTCCAGTTGTTCTTCGGGAGGTTCATTCTGGAGAATGCGGCAGTCATTCGGGAACTAGAACTTTAGAGAAGAGGACTCTAAGACAAGGATACTTCTGGCACCAAATGAGGAAAAATGCAGAAAAGCTTGCAAATAGGTGTGTCCAATGTCAAAAAATTGCCCCTCTTCAGCATCAGCCAACTCAACAACTCAGGTCGATAACAACTCAATGGTCATTCGCAGTTTGGGGGATGGATTTGATCAGACATTTTCTTCTAGCTAGCGGACAACGTCGTTTTGTCTTGGTTATGATTGACTATTTCAGCAAATGGATCGAGGCAAAAGCGTTAGCAAAAACTACTACCCAAATTGTGAAGAATTTCATCTGAGTAGAGATTGTATGCAGGCATGGAATTCCTATGGCTCACAGATAATGGTCCTCAATTCAACAACTCCAGTTTAATAAATTTCTGTGATCAAATCGGCACTGAGCTACGTTTCGCTTTTGTACATCATCCTAGAAGCAATGAGCAAGTAGAAGCTGCCAATAAGTTGGTAATCAATCTCTTCAAGAAGAAAGTGCAGAATCTCAGAGGTAATTGGGCAGAACAATTATCTTCGGTGTTATGGGCTCTAAGAACAACTCCAACCTCAGCAACTGAAGAGACTCCTTTCAAGTTATCTCATGATTCAGAAGCTCTTATTCCAGTTGAGTTTGAAGTGAGAAGTCCAAGAGTAATATTATCTCAGCAGAATCAAGTTAGCTGGATGGAAGAAAATGATGAAGAGCTAAAATGCAGCCTCGATCTCATTGAAGAATTGAGAGATACATCGACAATTAGACAAGAGGAGGTAAAGAGAAAATGGCCAAGTATTTTGACAAGAATGTTGAGTTAAAGAGTTTGGTGTTGGAGATCTCGTCCTTAAGAAGGTAGATGCAGCAGCAAGATCTAACTCAGTAGGAAAACTCAATCCAAATTGGACAGGGTCATTTATTGTCAAAGAAGTACTCAAGAATGGTGTTCATCATCTCCAGACTTATGAAGGGGAAGAGTTATCGCATACCTGGAGCGGAGATGATCTCAAACGCTTCTTTTCTTGAATACTTGAATTTTTCATTCTTCTTTTACAAAGCATTATGATGATGTGGTTGTAACCTCTTGCATTATGTATATTGAAAAGGAAGCATCAAGATATATTGGTTGATTGTCAAAGGCTAAAAATCCTACCAAGCGAGACATTGACGGGTCCTGCTTGATGCCCCCTCGACTTGAAGCTTGAGGTGTAAATCTACCATGATCACAGGTAGTGGGGAGATTTCGCATCTGTGTAGTAGTAGCTCGCCAAGCTCGTGCGGAGGAACTTCAGGATACTGGGTCCTTGCTGACATCTGACACACCTCTGCATCAAGGGAGGTCTACGTAAATGTTCAGCTCTGTCAAGCTTTTCAGGCATCGTTACAATCTTGATGATCTCTTGAGGAAAGCAATGACGGTATAGCCTCCGCGGCATAACCGCACCTGCCCTTTTGATCATCTTGCCCTATGACCCTCGAATACTCGTTGGTGCAAGGATGGCCAAGGGACGGCCGGGAGCATCTGAGACCGACGTCTGAGTCCTTGAGTGGCTAGGGTGTTACAACCTTAATAATCTCTTAAGGAAAGCAATGCCGGTATAGCCTCCGCGACATAACCGCACCTGCCCTTTTGATCATCTAGAGTTGTTCACCTCTCTCTTTTCCCCTCTTCTTAGGGTGTTACAAACTTAATGATCTCTTGAGGAAAGAAATGTCGATATAGCCTCGTAGCATAACCGCACCTGCCCTTTTGATCATTTAGAATTGTTCACCTCTCTTTTCTCTTCTACTAAAGGGGTTACAATTGTGATGATATCTTAAGGAAAGCAATGTTGGTGTAGTCTTGAAGCATGACCGCGTCTGCCCTTTTGATCATTTTAGATTTTACACCTCTCAAGTTGTCTTTTCTTTGAATAAGCGGTCTGAGGTTTTCGAAGACCGCCAGTTTTAAGGCACCTGACTATATTGGAAATGAGGCAGTCTGGAACATTTGAGACCGCCGTCTGGGTTCTTTGGAGCTTTATATTAATCAAAGGCGGTCTGAAACATTAAAAATCCTAAGTTATCTCAGTGCGCAGGCCGGAATAAAAGCAAAGGAAAACAGTAAAGAGGGGGGAGAAGGAGAACACTTCATGAGGCAATGGCTTTTTAGCCGGCTAGCGAGCTCTAGCTTGAGATCCATGTCCTACAATCCATCACACCTCCTCCCGGGCATCCTAGCAAACCCCGAGGAACAACTTCACCCTGCAAGTCAGCACTTCGTATACATATGAAAACAAACATAACAAACTCTAGTCTACATGTCACAAGTACCAAACATCTCTCTATGTTGAGCATTAAATAAAAGGCCTACCAATGCAACATGTATGTAGTCGGGTCTCACCCACGACACCCTATCGTGTGTATGAATCTAACATCTCATCACTACACATTCAATTGCATAATTTATTCATGGTGCACACTAGCATACAAACAGTGAGGTACACACACCCTTTAACGCAAAGTAACCGATTCTGATGACCCCACTAGAACCCCTACCCGCACGTGGAATATCAGCACCACGAAGACTTGTCAACCGAGCATGGCGGTCTTAATCAGTTTCGCTAACCCCACTGGGACCCTTACCCGCACATGGAGTATCAACCCACAAGGACTTGTCAACCGAGCATGGCGGTCCTAATTAGTTTCGCTAACCCCATTGGACCCCTACCCGCACATGGAGGAGTATCACCAAGCGAGGATTTGTCAACTGAGTATGGGGATTTTACACCCCCAAAAGCACAAGAGCTCAGAGCATATACTAACTTTGTGTCGCATTCAATCACTAAGATTTTTCGGTGTTTCCTTGCTCTAATCTTGTCATCCCCTATTCTCACGAAAAAATGGGTATTACAATGGCGTTTTGGCCACAATCGCACGTCTAACAAAACCCTAAATGCAACATCACACAATCATCACCAAATCGGACCACGAGCTATGATTTTGGCTTCACTCACAATGCATAATTCGTTAATCGGTCCGAATTTCTAATCCAATGATGACGGGGACGAACACAATCGACCCAGTGGTTCACAATGAACCGTGGTCACCCCAAGCCCTCTAATTAAAGGTACCAGGTACCACAAACATGAAATCAAAGCATGAAAAATAGAGATTGTCAAATATGCATCCTATAACTAGGAGGAGAAATGTCGTTACCTTCTGAGATTTCTTTCTCATTGAAAAATTGCAAAGCACGGATGAAGGTGAGCGCCCTCGAACCCTCAACGCATATTTGGTCTAGGTTCGTTGATTGGAGCACTGAAGCACCTCCAACGACAAAAAAGAGCTCCTCATTACTCTTCTACCTCTTCCTTTTTCTTTAACCTAGGAGAGAGACAAGAGAGCTGAAAATGAGCACCTTTCAGCCTCCTAAACGACCTAATAGCCTTAGGAAAACACACTAGTCGTCGGATCCACAGACCCCCAATGAACAGCCTGATCTCGTGATCAAAATGAATTCACAGGCCAGATCGCACGATCGTGTGGTTCAAGCGCACGACTGTGCGCGAGTAACTAAGGCTAAAACCTATTTACTGAAGATAGTCGTGCAGTGTTGGGTATGCATGGTCGTGAGTGATTGAATCTGCACGAGCGACACTTCGCACGATCATGTGGCCTAATGCATGCACGCCCGTGCGTGTGATAGAACCGACCCAAACCAAAGTTCTGAAGATGATCATGTGGTTTGGTCATGCACGATCGTGCGTGACTAAAACACGCGACCAAAAGCCAGCCCGCCTCTGAAATGCCACCGAACAGTCTCCAGAATGCACGGGACGTCCTTAGGCCCCTTAGGGCTCCAATACCCTCAAACCTACATGGATTTTGGGGTGTTACATACTATAAGTGGTAGCTTTTCAAGAGGTTCATCAGAAGAATTACTAAAAAATTCATCGAGGAGGCGATGAACATCAAAAGGAATACCCAAGAAGTCGATAGTATCCTAAGACGCAGTCAAGACAACTACTACATAATAATCGCTAAACTCACAATCCTCACTCATGGGATGACTCATAATAATATGACGTGAAAAGACTTCGAGGATCAAGCACCGGAAAGAGTTTATCGTTGAAATCTTATCCTTACAAAAATCTCTGGATTGGGTCGTGGGCAAGGTAATCTTGTGAACATTACATAAAATGTGCACATGTACGGGGAGAATGTCGCACCAAACATTATCATGATTGGTACAGAGAACGTAACACTAAACAATATCCTCAAATGTTAGCAAGAATGATCTGTACAATCGTACAAGACACTGGTGTGTCACATGTAACACCGTCTTGTCAAACCAAACTACATGATATAGATGATCCCTCAACCCCATCCACTATAAACTCTTTGAAACTACCACATTGATATAACTCCATTGTCGAGGGCTCTATCCGTACAACTATCCCAACCATGATAGTCACAATTTTTCTCTTAGAATACGCTCCTTGATCATGGTTAAGCTCATTCTCGCAATCAATGAGTAGATTCCTCACAGGGCACTGAGCCAATAAGTTTCCTCTACTCTGACTTCTAAAGCAATGAAATCCATCCGGACAGAATGATCTTGTGTTGAGGGCCTCTCCTTTCATGTCCAGGGAGAACATGTCTAGAAGCAGCACTGGCCTCAGATTGGGGAGAGTTCCTAATGATGGGTTGTTAAGCTACAATCTACTACCATAGATCACACAAACCTCGAGAAGGTGCTTATACCGGAGGGTGAGCAGAAATATCTGCTCAACAAATTATAGTTAGCAAGGAATTAACTTCCTACCTATCTCGGTATGGAGCCTAGATACTGAAAATAATCGCGACAAACTACTCTTGAATGTCGTTCATCACTGCTAACTCATCGAATCAAGTCACGTAATCGGCAACAGATAGAAATCATTACCATATGAGTTATGACATATAACTAATCAAGGAGGTGACTCATGTAGGATACTGAAAATGCTTCTTTTTTTTTCATTTTTTTCACTTCTTGTTTGTTCATCTAGCAATGAAACGATAGTGAATCTATCATCCTTTCTAAGCTAGTAATAAAACTTCTAGCCTGGCTGTGAAGTCTCACCTTCGCTAGCCTATCTTGACGCTCATTAAACATCTCTTACCATTCGAAATACCGATGTGTCATTCTTTGACGGAGTACGTTTGGATTGGATTGGGATTACAGCTAGTGGTGGAGGCTACTCCCGTGGTGGTGGCAACAACAAGATTGGGCGTCGGACTGTAGAAGGCTACTAGAAGGCATGTCGGGGCTACTGGGTGGGACTTCGGGTTACAGGGAAGGTAGTTGGTGAAGTGCGGCGAGGTAGGCTCAGGTCTTTTCTGGATTCGGCACCAGAGCGGGTCGTACAAGGATGACTTTGGCACCGTAAAGATTGAGAGTTTGAATTTCTAATGCCCTACAAATAACATAATACATGATATTTAAAGAAAAGGGCAGAATTAGGTTAAGTAGCAAGGAGGACCCAGATTGTCCAATCGTGAAATCCAAAAATATCACATGAGAATAAAAAAATATAGAAAATGTGAGAAAATGCACAAACTGAATTAGCGGACTTTAATCGTCCGATTCAATCATCATCTATAACAAGAACCAACATTGAGCAGGACCCGATGTGTGTGCTCTGAGTGATGCAGTTGATCCCCATCAAATTCCAAATGAACAAACACATTTAATATGAGCTTGTGTATCAAAACTCTCAGTGTGACAACATTAAGTAAGATGATGCCATGGATTCATCTCCAAAAACTATGAAGATAAGTCATATATACCAGCGTACAGGTGAAGGAAGTAGATTTAAACAAGCATTCTCCATTATCTTATAAAAGGGCTTGAGATATTGGAAGACAACTTTATGTAACGAGTAGGTGATAGTAAGAACATTGTGATGGTGGTTGATCATTACGACTAATGGTTGGGGAGCTCAAGAAAAGGTTCAAGTGGCTAAAGATAATTGTGAGAAGACTCAGAAGAGTAAACAAGGTTAGGATATACACAAAAACTAAAACTGCTCAAGAAATAAGAAATGGCTAGCAGTTGATTAAATCTAACACAAAGTATTGTTTTAGTTAAAAAATATTACAATATATATCTGAAGTGCCACAAATTAGGGACACCATTGTAAAGTTTTTGGGTGAATTCAGGTAATTGGACTTAATTTGCATATTAGAATACTTAATTTAGTTTTCTTTTCTTTCATTATTGTAAAAACACAAGATGAAGCATTAAAAAGAACGGGAGGTTACCCCGTGTGTAACCGCCCAGTGTTGCCGGCTTCTAATGGCTTAGAGATTGGCGGTTATTATTGGTGTAATCGCCCCTGCCAGTGGTACGTTAATATGGGTGGTTACATGTCTGTCTCTATGCTGTAGTATGGACGGCTACAAAGTGTATAACCATCCCGTCTCTCTGTACATGTTCCGTTGTATTTAATCTCACATCGCTAATTGTATATTCTCTCACCTCCTATGTTCTATATAAAGAGGTACTCTCATATAAATATAATATTTAGATTTTTGGAAATAAAATATCCAGTTATTTTCAATTTCTCGCATGATAATCAGAGCTATAGATCCTGTGACTGTGAACTCTGTAATCGCCCCTCATCCCTGGCGAACTCTTGAAATCGATGTCCCTTGTTGCCATTCACGGACTTCGGTATCATACCGTCCACCCTTTTTGCTACAATACGTGCGAACTCCAGTTGTTGAACCGCCTGCCCTCTATCTGGACAAGTGGACTTCGGTTTGTAACCGCCCACTCTAATGTTGCTTTGGTATCCTTGTGCGCTCTGTATAGACTTCGGTGGTCTAACCGCCCGCCTTCTCTCATGTGGCTTGCTCCCGTGTGTGAATATTGAGCGGTCTCTGCCTTGAGCAATTTTTTCCATTGCTAGTGCGGTCTACTATCTTATAACTGCTCGGCTCCTTTGCCACTTGTTACCCCATTGTCTCTATGGATCCTACTCCCGCGTTTTCTCTTGTCGTTGTCGTTACTCCTACTGTCTTGTCTAGTGCCTCTGGCAATCTTGCCATTGTGTCCAAGTTAATCGGGTCGAACTACCTAGATTGAAGTGTATCCTTTACCTTTCTGTTGCAATTTCAGCACAAACGCCTCACCTAACTAACGCCCCTCCTCCAACCGGATCAGCTGCATACGAAGACTGGGATGCTAGTGATGCTCTCGTTCTTACTTGGCTCACCAACAGTCTCTCTGATGAGTGTTTACCCATCATTTGTCATGAAGAAACTGTGAAAGTTGTTTGTGACCATCTTATCTCATTGTACCCCAAGGAAGTTAAGACCTCTCGCATCTACACGTTATATGCAGATCACTTTGCTCGCCCCACCTTGCCTCCCACCGTGGCTTACCAAGAAGTTTAGGCTCTTGACGTAGGGCTTTTACAACATCGGCCCTTTTCTGTCAATCTTGTCGCACAACATAAACATTTTCAGGAGCTTCTGGTCGTGTGTTACCTCCTTCGCCTACCGGACTCCTATGACATAATTCATCAGCAAATTCAAGGTGAAGCTAACTCTCTGACGTTAGATGCCATTGATGCTCGCATCTTTGCGGCTACTGCCCTTCTTTAGCGGCTACTGCCCTTCTTTAGCGGCCTACCTTTGCATCAACACCGCCTTCTGACAGTTTTTCTCACTCTGCTGGTCGTGGCATCTCTCGCGTTCATGGTGGTCACTTTGGTGGGTTTGGACCTAGTGGGCATATTTGCTCACTTTGGTGGGTGTGGACCTAGTGGGCATATTTGCTCACAATGTAGGATAAGTGGCCACACTGTTGACCATTGCTTTACCAAGCATCCTCACCTTCGACTAGTAGTCGTTGAGGCCTCTTTTCAAATCTCCAAGCCGTCTGCTTCCATTGCCACCTCTTCAGGCAGCGTGCAGATTTCCTCTCAGGATAAGTTGCTCATCGACTCTGATGCCACCAATTATATGATGGGGAACCTGCTTGTCTTTTCTCACTTAGAGAAACACAATCGGTTACCCCAAGTTTGGGTTGCAGATGGCTCTCCTTCTCCTGTTTGTGGAACTGGTGTGGTTCAGGTTACCCCTACTCTCAACTTTGATGACACTCTATACGTGTCTAATTTTCCTTGCAACTTGTTATCTATGTATGCCCTCTCAACGACAGCTATAGTGCTATGTTTTATTTACCTCTGCTAATTGTTATTTTCAGGATCTTCGCTCCAAGAAGATGTTTACTACTGAGACTGAATGCGGGAGCCTCAATTTCTTCGACAGTATATATGCGCTCTCTGTCTCTACATATGAGCCTCTACGTCAATGGCATTTTCGTCTTGGTCATCCGCCCCCTCGCTTGCTCGACCAGCTTCTACCATTTCTCTCTAAGGACATCTCCTCTCTAGATTGTGAAGCCTGCCAGTATGGCAAACATCACCGGTCTTCCTATCCCGCCAAGGTCAGTCGTAGTTCGATTAGTCTGTTTGATCTTGTTCATTCGGACATCTGGGGTCCTTGTCCTACCAAAACTATTGATGGGGTAGTCTTTATATTGTAACTTTTATTCAAGATTTTTCCAGATGTACTCGGGTGTATCATCTTAAAGAATGCTTTGAACTATTCTTTGTATTTACTAACTTTCTATAATGAAAATTACACCCAGTTTGGTGCATCCTTAAAAGTGATTCATACTGATAATACAAAAGAATATGTTAGTCATCAAATGTCTGATTTTTGTATGCATCATGGTATTATACATCAAACCAAATGTGCTTATACGTCTCAGCAGAATGGCGTTGTCGAACGCAAGAATCGCCATCTTCTTGATGTTGCGTGCACTCTTCTCTCTCTGATGAATGTCCCCCGCTCCTTTTGGGGCCTTGTTATCCTCGTCTCATACTACCTCATCAATTGTCTTCCCTCTACCATTCTTCAAGGACAGGCCTGTTTTCCATTCAATATTTTGATGTTACCCCATTCTCCCCCACCACACGGGTATTTGGTTGTACTGCTTTCGTTCATTCCCCTTCATCTAGTCGAGATAAACGTCCATCTCACGTCATCAAGTGTATCTTTGTTGTCTACTCTCCTACTCAGAAAGACAATCGTTGTTATGACCCTATTCTCAAAAAACAGTATGTTTCGACCGACGTCACCTTCTTTGAGTCCACACCCTATTTCTCCACCAATGATCTAACTTCCACTATGACGAATCTTCCGCCTTCTCCTTCCTCTCTTCCCATTATACATGCTCCACCATTAAATATGCATTCCCCTCTTCCACTCTTACCGCCACCTTCTCCTTCTCCAAGTCCTACCTCGCATCTGGTTACTCTGGGGCTCCCTCGTCCAATTCTCAGGTCAGCGCTCTCTTCTTCGGACAGATCTGATGACGGTAACATCTCGTACCTTAATCTTCTTATTCATATTCGCAAAGGGGTCTGCACTTGTACTCAGTATTCCGTTAATGATGTCGTGTCGTAAGCTCGACTTACTTCTTCTTGCAGGTACTTTGCTCTCGCTCTCTCGGCTACTATCACCCCTATTACTTACCAAGAAGCTCTTGCCTCACCACACTGGAAAGCTGTCATGGACGAGGAAATGTCGACCTTAACATAATGGGGTACTTAGACTCCTATTCCCACCCTTCTTGGTGCTGGCATAGTTAGTTGTTGGTGGGTATTTGTTATGAAATATCATCAGAATGGCACCATAGATCGCTACAAGGCTCCTTTGGTTGCCAAAGGTTTCACCAAAGCCTATGATGTTGATTTCTTCAACACTTTCTCTCTGGTTGCTTGCATTAACACTATCCGCGTCCTTTTTTCTGTGGCTATCAATAAGGGTTGGCAGATATCTCAACTGGATGTTAAAAACATCTTCCTATACGGTGATCTACAGGAGGAAGTGTACATAGAGCAACCTTCTGGGTATGTTGCTCAGGGGGGTCTAAGGTATGCAAGTTGCGAAAAGCTATCTATGGACTTAAACAAAGTCTTCGTGTCTGGTTTGACAAATTTAGTTAAGTCATCTCCACTATTGGTTTCTCTAAAAGCTCTGTTGATCACTTGTTGTTTATACGGAAGAATACTAATGGATTGGTGGTTCTTGCAGTATTTCGATGACATCCAACTCATAGGAGATGATTTGTCTAGTATAACAATGACTAAGAAACAACTTCACGACAACTTTGTAACCAAGGACAAGGGGTCTCACAAATACTTCCTTGGAATTGACAGTGCAAAACAGCGCAACTTCGTTGTCCTTTCCCAGCGAAAGTATGCGCTCGATCTTCTAAGTAAAACTGGTCTTCTTGGTACGAAGCCTGCTCGATGCCCTATGTTTATAGAAGATGACAAACTATGGAGTGAGGACTCTCCCATCCTCCCTGATGCCACTCAATATAGGCGGTTAATTGGTAAACTCATTTACCTTACCGTCACAAGACCGAATATTTGCTATGGTATTGGGAAGGAAAGCCAGTTCTTGCAAACACCCAAAGAGTGCTATCTTTGGACAACACTCCAAATATTGGAATATATTAAAGGATCACAGGGGAAAAATATATTATTTCAAAAGAATAATCATCTGCGGATATAAACATATTCAGATGTCAGCTATGTTGAAGACAAAGGAGATCGAAAATTCATTTCATGGTTCTGCACGTTCGTTGGTGGCAATCATGTTACCTGGAAAAGTAAGAAACAAGTTGTGGTGTCCAGATCAAGCACTGAAGCAGAGTATAGGAGTATGACATAAACCACGTGTGAATTAAAGTGGTTACGAGCACTTCTACTTGACCTGGGAGAAGTCTACAATCATCATTTGCCCATGTTTTGTGACAATAAAGTTGTCATCTATATCTCTAAGAATCATGTATTTCATGAAAAAATAAAGTATATCGAAGTTGACTGTCACTTTGTTAGAGAAAAAGTTTTGAAAAAAATAAATCTACACTTCGTTTGTCACTTCCAAAAAAGAGTTGACAGATATCTTTACAAAACTAATTACTTCATCATTTTTAGATATATGTGGCAAGCTGGGCATGATCAACATATATAATTCAGCTTGAGGAAGAGTGTCAAAACATAAGATGAAACATTGAAAAGAATGGGCGATTACCCCGCGTAAAACCGCTCGGTGTTGTTGGCTTTTGATGGCTTAGAGATTGGGCAGTAAGTATTGGTGTAATCGCCCCTGCTTGTGGTACATTAGTTTGGACGGTTACTCATGGTGTAACCGGCCCTGCATGTCTCTATACTGTAGTATGGGCGATTACATGTGTGCAACTGCCCGGTCTCTCTATATATATTTCATTGTATTTAGTCTCACATCGCTAATTGTATATTCTCTCATCTCCTTTGTTCTATATAAAAAGATGTGCTCTCATGTAATATTTAAATTTTTTGAAGTAAAATATTCAATTATTTTCAATTTCTCACACGTATCAATCATAACACTTCCCATTAGCGTTGAAATTCAAAAGCATATAATTTGTCAATGCCACATAAAGGACATGAATCAAGTCTCGCTGTTTTGCAATGCAGTTTCAAACCTCTTAGAACCTTTTCAACAAAATAAACAAGAATAAGTTTTAAAATTTCCAAAGATACAATATTTGTCGCTACCTTCAAGGTTTAAAAGGATCATTTAGTTCTCAGTAGTAAAATAAATAAAAAATAATCAAGCCAACCCATACAAAATTCAGTGCAACAAAATATACTTTGACACTAACTACCTGGATAATGAAATACAAAGAAATACAAATTCCAACCTCCTCAAAATAAATTAATCAAGGGGTATGGTTGAATCCTAATTGGTCGAGTAGGCTGCCAGTGCAAAATATTATACTTAGCTTTTTCATTGCCTAATTTAGTTTAATTGGAAAGGAAACTTTCACAATTGCTTTCTATACTTTGTTAATTATAATTGCACTTAATGAGTAAGGCCCTATTTGGGAGAACGATGAGATGCCATTAGAGATTGTGAACGTCTTTATGAAAAATGCAGGTAGTGTGGGCAGGTACAGACATAAATGTCATTTTCTCCAAACACAATTAAACAACACCATAGTCATGCAAGTGCGGTTAAGTTTAGGTCGGCGTGAATGGTCAGATCCCATAAAGTAAAATTTGGCCAAAAAATTTATCATGAAAGTTCCAAACACAGTCTTATTACCACAGTTTCACCCAGTGCCATTCAAAAACCGCATTTGTGTCAAACACTGCTCAAATGGTGCGCATGACCACACCTACAAAAATGTTGCTTATGTTTTTCATAATTGTGTTCACAACTGTCACCACCCTCAAATCGCTCTCCCAAAAAATGGCTTAAGGAAAAATAGTTGGTGAATGGGCACATAAAGCTAGGATACATGGTTGTTTGGAACATAATAGGTGATAACCTCTTCACCAAGTGACACCAATAACCATGTATCTCCTATAAATGGTGTCACTATTTGGGTTACCCTAGTAAAACTCTGATTAGAGGAATAGCGCGACATGTAAAGGAGCATAAGATATCTAATGTCTACGGTTAGCCTTCTTAGAGCACATGTCGTTTTAACTCCCATGACTTCAAAGATCGCACATGCTTTCTCAGGTTGGACAACCTTCTTCTACCCCCAACCTTGCCTCAAGATGCCAAAGCCATCCTAAGATGAGTCCCTTAGCAGGTAGCTTCAATGAATTAATATTGAAAGCATCCTTGTCTATGAGGAACCTCAGACAAATAATTAACACTTTGAAGATCCAAACGAGCTTCCTTCGACGCATTCCCTATGAGGAGAGTTTCCAAACATCTACCTTTTGGGTAATGTGTGTTTCTATGCGAACCATCTTAAGGCAAGGTAGTAAATTCCAATTAGTAATGGTGCATAGAGGACTGATGCACATGAAGAATATACGTTAGTTTAAACATTAAGGCTCTGTTTGGAGAGACTTATTTTCACCGGTCAAGCGGTTACGACCGCAAGAACCGGACCTTAATTCGTAACCGCTTGACCGGTGAAAATAAGTCCCCCCAAACGGAGCCTAAGTTGATGTGGAACACTAGCTTTCTCAAACATAAATCAGGATGAAAAAGTATATAAAACGACAAGTTTCACATAGTTTTTGACTGTAAGAGACAAGTTTAAAGGGTTAAATATTCTCTACAGATTTGTCAAAAACTAGCAAATATAATTCCATGCAAATTTAAACTAATGTGAAGTGATTCAGTAAATGAAACTGGTAGATACATCATTCCAATCCGATTCAGTGTATACATAATAGTAAGACCCGGATCGATTCCGATTTCAACTGAGGAAACTGTTGAAGTAAAACAAAGGGAAAAAGAAACAGGAGTAGCTAAACCTAAAGAAGCATTCGCTTAAGACTCAAGAAAATGAATGCATCAAAGACAAAGAGAATGAGAAGGGAACTCACTCGATCCATTGTAGTCTAAATGCTATCAATTCGCGCCTCTCTTTCTTTTCGTCTTAACTTTTTTTTCTTCTCAATTTCAGTATCCACTGATCAATGTTTCTTAATCAACACCAAGACCATATAGAACTCCAGAATATTTTTCTGTAGATCCATTAAAGAAGCACTCCTCCAACTTCCTGAAAGTGGCAGCAGTGAGCAAGCTATCTGATCCAGCTTGATGGCAGATACCCACCCGTTCCACATCAAGCAGCTCTGCAAGCTTACTCAAACCACCATGCAGACTGTTGCAAAACCTCATCAAATGCTTAACATCGTAGATGTTTGGAAAATACATCCTCAATAAATCAAAGAAGCCCTCCTGCATCTCTGGCAGATTGCGGCAGGTCAGGATTTTGAGGAGATAGCCAAAATCGTAGCCACTGTGGAAGGTGACCCAGCGAACGGAGTCGTTGAGGACGACACCAGAGGACATGAGTAGCTCGGCAAAGCGGGGGGCGTAGACGCCAAGGCGGCGGTTCTTATCAAAGTCGATGCCGCTGTGGCGGAGGAGCTGAATGGATTCAGAGGCGAACACGTCCTGCGAGGCATCGAACTCGCGGAAGTTGAACTGCCAGACGCAGGGTCGGGCGGGGGAGCCGAAGGATGGGAGGCTTCCCCGGGCGTCGGAGAAGGTCAGTCCGAGCTGAATAAGCTTGAGGAGGTCGACGTTGGTCTTTAGGGTTTGGTAATTGTAGTCCGCGACACTGCGGAAGGCGCCGACGGGGCGAAGGGCGATACCGGGAAACTCGGTGTCCATGGCGACGTATGGGTAATCGTCCACAATGGAACGGATGAGGACGAACTCTTCTTCGAGATTGGAGACCCACACCTCACGGATCTCCACCGATTCATCACAGCTATCGATTTTGTCGAGGTTGGACATCCGAAAACACTAGGGTGAGAGACGACAGGATGTGGATTGCGGTGGCTGGGAGGAGGGATTTGTAGGGTTTGCGAAATTTGCGGCAATATGGGGGAAGACTGGCTGCGGCCTGCGAGACCTGCGAGTACGCGGATTTTGATCCTTTCAGCTGGGCGTATAAGCGTATTTATATCGACATTTTTTGGCGTTGTTATAGTAGATCAACATTGGCTATCTAAAATTTAGGGCATTGTTATCAGCACTGCAGTTTTGGCTATGTGCATTTTTTTTGTATGAATTATTACGTATTTTTTGAAAATACGTCTTGTACATATATTTTTAGGCTATTCTCGATGAGATCTACAACTTTCGTGTTAAACACTTTTCCTAAAAATGCACGCACAAGACGTATTGCCACCCTGATTGAAATATGTGCGTAACTATAGCGAATTTTTGGAAATACATCTTGTACATGCATTTTTAGGAAAAGTGTTTAACACGAAAGTTGTAGATCTCGACGAGATCTACAACTTTCGTGTTGAACATTTTTCCTAAAAATACATGTACACGGCGTATTTTCAAAAGGCGCGTAATAACTCGTTCAAAAAGAGTGCGGATAGCCAAAACTGTAGTGCGGATAACAATCACCAAAATTTAATATTAATTGATTCTTTTTGCAACTATTATTTGCACACCGAACCTCGAGTTTTAGGCTGATAAATAGATGTTTGTTTGCGATAGTTTTTTTGGAATCCCGTTTTTTAAAGCCACGTTTAGGGTCTATTCAGAAATCTCACAGCCTACAGCTTTTTGCGCTCGTGAAATTGATTTTCACGGCTTGTTTTTTTGCGCTCCCGTGCCCTCTCTCCTCTCCTCTCCTTTGCCCGATCCCAAGCGCGAAATCATCAAATACAAGATGTTTGTTGTCATCTTGAGACCTTCTTCAAATCAGGAATCTTGTGGACAATATTCTCAACAATCTCCCCCTATTTGAAGAAGTCAGAAACTCATAAGACAATAGATATATAGACATAAAATGATAATAAGTCAAAAATACTTAGAGGGCAAAAATATTCCATATTATATAAATATGTCCAGAAATCATACAGTACTACTTTAAGATAAATAAATATAAATCCAACAAAAATTCTAAGCAAGCCAAAAGTCTTTCAGCACTCTCCAACAACTTTCCTCTATTGCCTTTCAAAGTAACCCAGGGGCTTAGGGATATATCTTGGAGGAGGAGGAGGAGGTGGTCAATTTGGATGATTCCTTTTGTGAATGCTCCTCCTTGCCTCCGGCTTTTCATTCTTTTCCCACTCTAGTGAATTATAATATCTAGAAGTGTTGATCCCTCACTTTACACAATTCTCCCATGTGTATAAGATGATATTCTTGGACTCAGGGCTCCACACTTCATAACCAGGTAAGCTTTGTATTTGTAACCTCCTTCTTTGTCTAGTCGACCTCTCCTCTTTAGTGGGGACAATCTTCCTTTTATGAGATGAAGATGGCTCTACATGATCAGCTAGAGGAGAGTAGTTATAGTCATCCCAAGTTTCCTCATAGTTAACTGGAGGAGTGTAATCATAAGCAACTGGGGAGATTTTTGGCTCTGGAGAGTAATTTATTGGTGATAAATTCAGGGCATCCTAGTTGCATTGGAAATCCAAATAACTTGTTGAGCAGTTTGATGAGTGATGGTCTGAGTGATGGTCTTCTCCCCCTTTTCGATTTCTTCAAATACATGTGTACAGATAACTTCTTGAGACTTAGATAGCTTTTGTTCTGACATGTTTACTCATGCAGTCATGGTGTTCTTTATTTCCAATAGATGCTCATCCAATAATTGACTGCAAAAGTTTATTCTATTCAGTACATTGGTCCTGTGTTCTGCCATATTGTGCTCTGTTGCTTGAAAGGCTAAGTAAACATTCTCTCCAGTGGCAATTTGATTATCCATTATGGCTTGAATGCCATGATGAGTCATATCATTTTGCTTTGCAGTGAAATCTACAACATCTGCAACCTTCATGAAGAAGTGAAGGGTTTGAGCATTCAAATGATACATCGCTTCTTCCAGTGTTGTGATCTTTTCATTCAACTCAGTCATCAGTCCTTGGACTTACTTTTGCACAAAACTTTATATCTGCTTCCTTTGTATGTTCAGCAAGATTTGTAGTTGAGCAATTAGAGAACCACGAAGTACTTCACTGGTTTGTGGAGATTGAACCATGGGCTCTTCTACAGCAGTACTGTGTGATGGTCCTGTAGAAGGCACATAGTACTCATATAGATAATCGGGAGTAGAGGTATGGGAGGTGATCTTGTGAGTGTCTGGCCCTTCCAACACACTCTTTCCTTTCCATAGAACTATCTCCTTCCCTGTGGGGATTAGTTCTTCTGATTCTTCCTGGACTAATGATGGTGTTGGTGTGGATTCTAAAATCTTCTTGATGACCTGGTCAACTTCATCCAGTTCAAGAGTACTCTGGGCAGAGTCTTGTTGTTGTGACTCCCCCTTAGCCACCTCAGTGACTGACCTCTCTTCCTCTTCCAACAGCTCAGTTTCTTGGGCAGAGTTTTCCTGGAAGACCCCCCCCCCCCCCCCTCAACTGTTGTAGTACCTAGGGAAGCAAGTTCTTGGTGAACTTCTTCTTCCACTATTTTTGTATGAAGGGCAGATAGTTCATGTTGACCTTCTCCTAGGTCCACTATTTCAGTATGCTGAGGAGCAAGTTCCAAATGAACTTCTCCCATATTCTCAGCTCCTTTTTTCAACATCTTCCCTGGACACTTTCACAGGGACTGAGCTTTCTAAATCTTCTGGGACCTTAATTCCAGATGTGGTTGGGTTAACTTCCCCAGTATGCTCCCGCTAGCATGACTGGGGATTGAATGGGGCTTGGAGCATGTTCTCTCTTCTTCTTCAATCTTCTCTTCTTTTCTGCCATTTTTCCTGAGGACTGCCTTCACACTTCCCCTTCTCATCTTGATGTTCCTAGAGCTTTCTCCAGCTAAGGGATTTCCCACCTCTTTATTATCCTGTAATCAATTTTTTTAGGTAGCGCAGTGGTGCCACATGTGTCTCATTAAGCTTCTCTCCTGGGCATTTAAAGAGGTATAAAGAGATAATTATCCCCATGTTGGGGGTATTTAAGCAACCCTTTAACTTCTGGAAGATGAGCTGACTCCAGTCAATCTTCTTAGTTAGAATAATTGCAGTCATGAGTTTGAACATTTTTTTAGAAATTCTGTTGAACCTGGTTTGCACAATAGTACCTCGCATATAATGTCAATTGGTAATTTTCCTAGAGGGTTCATGTTACCCCTCTCTAGTGAGCCATACTCTTTAGATGACTAATCACACCATTCTAGGACTGCTTCATGACCAGCCCTTATAAATTCCTCTTCTTCTTCTCCTTCAGAGAGGGCTGGTAGGTCAAGTCACTGACTCAAGCTCCTGTGGGTAATTCTCATATTATTTCCAACGACAATGTTTTTGAAGTTCTTCCCAAAGGCATTGATATCGGCATTTTGTAAGAACTCTTCTACAGATTCTGGCACAATCCGCATCAGTTCTGATAGTATCATCTCAATCCCTGCAACACTGAGAAGGAATATGACATTATGTATCTCTTCTGAACAGTTTTGATGCAGGCGCGCACTACTTCACTGCTAGTGTTGATCTTGTCTTAAGAACTTGTCTTTGGCGCCATTGGAGATGTAGAAGGTTTTTGAGGAGAAAGCTTGGAAGAGAGAGCGCGAAAGACTTGGTATTGACTTCTAGGGTTTTATAGTCTATTTATCCTAATATTCTCCTGAATTTCTAATTTTTTTACAAAAAAAGGAAGTTGAATAGGCGAACACCTTATTTAAGTAATAAATTTGAGAATATCTTTGAATATGGTGTGCAGATATCCTTCCTTATATAAGACAATTTGTTTATGTGTTTCCCATCAAGCCAATATTTTTTCCTTTTAAGGCTTATCTCCTGCAATCTTTGTTGAGTGCCCAATATCTACTAACGTGCACAACATAATGTTTGTATAACAAGTAATTTGTATAACTAAACTATGACAGATTATTTGAAAGATTGGTTAGGCATGAACATTATTCTAAATTTAGCATGCCTAATATAATTCAATTTTGAAGAAATTGAATTTTTCTTCATGTAGAGTCTTGATGAAATTATCTGCCACTTGATTGTCACTGGGGACAAACTCAAGGTAAACATCTTCTTTCTCAACATGCCCTCTGTTGAAGTGATATCTAACTCAATGTGCTTGGTCTTGTTGTGTGACACAAGAATTTTTAGCAATTGAGATTGCACTTGATGAATCACAGAATAATGAAGATTTACTTAGTTGGATGTTGTAATCCTATAGTTGATGTTGTATCCAAAGCAATTGGGAACATAAAATTCCAGCAGAGATATATTCTGATCAACTGTTGAGATAGACACACTAGTTTGCTTCTTCCTTCTCCATAAAATTGGCCTTCTCCCAAGGAATTGGCATGCCCCTAAGGTTCTTTTCCTGTCTTCCTTGCATCCTGCAAAGTCTGCATTTGAAAATCATGTTAGCTTAAAATCATTACTCCTAGGGCACCATAAGCCAAGATTAGGTGTACCCTTATGGTATCTTAAAATCCTCTTAACAGAGGAGTAGTGAGATTCCTTGGGGTTCACTTGATATCTGACACAAACACAGGTAGAAAACATAATGTCTGGTCTACTAGCAGTTAGGTAGAGCAGAGATCCAATGATGCATCTATACTTGGTTTTATTAGAAGGTTTCCCATACTCATCCTTGTCCAGAGACACATTTGAGCTCATTGGAGTTTTCATTGAGGTTGCATACTCCATTCCAAACGTCTTTATAAGTTCTTTTGTGAACTTTGTATGGGAGATGAATATACCATCCTCAGATTGCTTTACTTGAAATCCTAAGAAATATTTTAGCTCTCTCATGCGGCTCATTTCAAACTTCCCTTGCATAAGATTGGCAAATCTTTTACAAAGGTTTTCATCTGTAGATCCAAAGATTATGTCATCTACATATATCTGGACCAGCAAAGTCTTGCCTCTTACTTCCCTTAGGAACAATGTTTTATCTATCTTTCCTCTTGAAAAATTATTTTCAATGAGAAAGTTAGACAAGGTTTCAAACCAGGCTCTAGGGCCTATTTGAGACCATATAAAACTTTCTTTAGATAGTAAACATAGCTAGGGTGAGATGAATTGACAAAACCTGGAGGTTGTTCTCCATATACTTTCTCTTTCAAATCTCCATTGAGAAGGCAGAATTCACATCTATTTGATATACTTTGAATCCTTTGTGACCTACATATGCTAGAAATAATATTATTGCCTCCAATCTTGCTATAGGTGTAAAGGTTTGATCAAAATCAATTCATTCCTCCAGTCTATATCCCTTTGCAACCAGCCTTACTTTATTCTTGATGATAACTCCTTGTTCATCCATTTTGTTTCTGAATACCCACTTTGCTCCAATGATATTAGGGTCATGGGGCCTTGGGACCAGCTTCCAGACTTTACACTTCTTGAACTAGTTCAACTCCTCTTGCATAGCCAAGATTCAGGATAGATCAGAGTTGGCTTCTTCAAACTTCTTGGGTTCTACCCGAGAGAGAAAGTTTAGGTGGAGTACTTCATTCATTATACACCTCCTTGTTTGAACTCCTTGACCTATGTCATCAATAATCTGATTCTATGGGTGATCTCTCAAGTGTCTTATTGTTGTTGGCATTCTTCCTGCAGTCTCTTGTGCTCTAGGTACAACTTGTACCTCAGCCTGCTTTGTTCTTTCTACACCATCCTATACATCTTCTGTTTGACAACTTTCTTCACTGATTAGTGCATCTGGTGAAGTTATTTCACTTCCTTCTTGCTTGTCATTAATAGACAACTTTTCTAGTTTTTTCCCAGTACCTGCATCACTAAGAGAACTAGGCCAGCCTTTATAGATCAGACCGGTCTCATCAAATACAACATGAATGGATTCTTCTACTACTTGAGTCTTTATGTTGAATATCATGTATGCTCTACTATGGGAGCTATATCCAAGAAAAACACCCTCAAAAGTCTTTTCAGCAAACTTAGTTAGATAAAGCTTCACATTGTTTAGTATATAGCACTTACTTCCAAAGATCTTGAAGTAGGCTAGGGTGGGTTTTCTACCTTTCACAAGCTCATAAGGAGTCTTGTTGTAGTTCTTGTTGATTAATGCCCTATTTTGCACATGGCAAGCTGTGTTGACAGCCTCAGCCCAGAAATATTTTGGAAGTGAGGAGTCACTAAGCATAGTTCTACTAGCTTCAATAAGGGTTTTATTCCTTCTCTCTGCAACTCCATTTTGTTGAGGTGTTCTAGGAGAGGAAAACTTCTGAAAGATATATAGGCTTTCACAGAGCTTGGTCATGGCTCCAAATTGAAATTTAGTTCCATAGTCACTTCTTATTTTGGCAACAAAACTGCATATTTCAATCTGGATTCGCCTGACAAAGTTAGTGAATATTTCTAGAGTATCTGACTTTTGTTTAAGAAAGAACACTCATGTGAACCTAGAGAAATCATCAACAATTACAAGTGTATAAACTTTCCCTCCTAAGTTGTGAATGGGCATATGACCAAACAAATCCATGTGCAGCAAGTGTAAACATATAGTGGAATCCTTAACCCCATATGGTTTGAATGAAGCCTTTGTTTGCTGGCCCATTTGGCATGCATTACAAGGGCTTTCCTGAACACATTTCCACTTGGGGCCAACTCTAACCAAATTTTTTGATAAGAGCTTATTAATAATCTTATAGTTAATGTGAGACAGTCTCTTATGCCATTGCACATTGAGAGATAATATATTCCAGCCATAAGACAGATAGACGAATCTGAATTTGCACATAAGAAATTAAGGCAATAAATATTTCCACTCCTAGTGCCAGTTAGTATGATCTCTTCAGATTTCGTAATCAGGCACTCATCCTTGTGGAATACAATCACATAGAAAAAGATCATACAGTTCACTAATGCTGATCAAATTATATTGTAATCCATCTACATAAGCTACCCTTGTGATGGTGACTATGCCATTTGAGATCTTACCATAGCCTTTAGTCTTTCCTCTGTTAGATCCTCTGAAAATGACATTTGGACCATCTTCTACTAAGGAATATTTAGTTAATAGGCTTCTTGTTCTAGTCATGTGCCTGTAACATCCACTATCCAAATACCAGATAGGAGTGTGGTTGGTCTTTGGACATACCTGCAAAAGAGAATCATTTCTTCTTAGGCACCCAAATTTTGTTGGGTCCTAGATTCTTATTAGCAATAAAGATTTTCTTCAGCTTCCGACCAATCTGAAGTGCATTATGGACTACTCTAGGTTTGGATGCTGGCTTTCCATTAGTTGCCCTTAGAACTGTTGGATTGTACCATCAATCAATGACAAAGTGGCCAACTTTTCCATAACACCAATATTCAAACTTGTCGTTCCTTCTTTTTGGGCTCACAATAGGAATTGGATAGCTTTTCCTGTGGTTAGAGGGATATCTGAAAGGTACTGCATTTGAGTCTTTGCATGGTGTGCGGTGATGTGCTGGTTGTGTCTTAGGTTGCACAGCCACTGCCTTGCCATTCCTTGCATCTCTCCTTTCAAATGCTTTTTCTTTGCCCTTGGTTTTGGTGTTGGCACCAAAGACAAAAAGGCCATGATCTTTCATTTCAGTTTCTTCACGAGCACCTTTGAAAGCACTTTATCCACTGTGCACATCTTTTGTTCCACTTGTGGAGCACTCATTTTTCCAGTGTCCATAGACCTTATCTCCTCCCTTTCTCTCATATCCTACATCACTTCTATATGGTGCTAAGAAGATATCAATTATAGGAAGAATAGTTTGTGGCTAGAAAACTTAGCCACTAGCTTCCTCCCATTGAGGAGCTCTCCTTCCAAATTTTTTATGGTCCTTTTTTTTGAACTAATAGATGAGCTTGAAAATCAGTTATTTTCTTAAACTCAATTATCTTATAGTTCATTTGATAGATCTTATCTAGCTTCTCATCAAGTTAAAATTTCAGGAGTTTGAGATTCTCAATCTCCTCAGCCTGCTTCTTAGCAAGCTTTTTGCTTTTCTTCAACGTCTCAAGGAGAGCACTATACTTCTCAACAATCTCATCAAACTTGTTCTCTGATTCAGGGTCATTCTCAGCATTAGATGACGAGCCTGCCTCTGACTCATCATTAGTCTCATAATCAAATATTGAAAAACAAGTTTTGGCTTTTACTTCATCAGGATGGGAGTCATCCTGATCTTCCCCTTCAGTAATAGCATAAGCCGATATCAATCATTATTTCTTCAGTGTCACTGTCAGATAGTGACAATGGGGCTCTGATGCCTGTCCTGGTAGTAGTATGTTCCACTTTTTCTGTCAGTGCAGTCAACCCAACATATGCTTCTTCTTCATCAAACTCAAAGTCTTTTCCTTCTTTGCCAAGAGGCTCTTCTCTGACTTCTTACTTGAGTGATACCTCTTCTCCTCAGACTTGTTGCTGCTCTTTCTCTTTGATGACAGTTAGCAATCATATGCCCCAATTTTCTGCACCCAAAGCAAATTGTGTCATCAGAAATGAATTTATTCTGTTTATATTCACACCTGTCCCTCTTAGGGTCTCTTATTGATCTGTCTGAATTGTTGTGATGCTTTCTTGAGCTAGAGGAAGAAGAAGAAGGTTTGCTCCTCCATTGCTTCCTCCTTTTCAACATCTTCTTCAGCTGCCTTGTGAACAACTCCATGTCTCCATCTGACAGTTCTTCGTCAGAATTGTTGGGTTCAGACTCCTCTAACTCAGTTGGTCTTCTTGGAGGGGATGATGCCTTCTCTTTGCCTCTTCTAGAGCTCTCACCCTTTAAGGCCACTGATTTTTCTTTGTTGTGCCCTTCTTCACTTTTCCTGGTATTCAAGTGCAGTTCATGGGACAACAATTTCCCAAACAAATTCTGAGGCTTGATATTGCCCAGATTTCCCATTTCTCTTATTGCATGTCCCATACCTTGTTGAGGGATATTAAGAACTTGTCATTCAATTCATAATTTGCGAAGGCTCTTCCATAGTTCTTCAGTCCATTCATTATCCTGAAGAATTTCTCATAGCAGCCCGCTATAGTGTACTTCTCTTGCTTGAAAGCTTCATATTATTGATTCAACAGGGACTTCCTTTCATTCCTTACTTCCTCTGTGCCTTCCATATAAACTATCAAGGTGTTCCACATCTCTTTGGCTGTTTGACAATTAATGAGGTTCTGAAATGTGGAGTCCTCAATGGCATTAACAAAAATATTTTTAAATTTTTTATGGGTGCTGTTGTAAGCAAACCCTATTTGGATGCTAGCAAACCAAAAAAAATCAACTTTTTTTAAATGCCTTTTTTTAATTTTCTAATATTTTATACTAGCAAACCATTATCCCTTCCCTTTCCCATCACCATGCAGCAATGCCGCCCATTATCCCTTCCCCACCGCCATCGCATCACGGCGATAGGGTCTAGTACAACTCTGATTTCTCATGGGGAAGGCGTGGCTGAGGATCAAAGGCATGGAGCTGCGCTTCCTGTAACATCCCATTTCGCGCTAAACCCCTCAGAGACGTTTTGACTACCCAGTTTTGTCTTTCCAGTGCGTGCTCGGATTTGGATTAATTGGGGGAAAAGAATGATAATACTGCTTTAGGAAATATTAAAATATGACAGGAAAATATGACAGGAAAATATGACAGGAAAATATAATAAAATTATAGGACTAAAATAAAGCAGGAAGAAAATGAGCCCTGGTTCGGCCAAGTTAATTCCGTTCGACGAAAGTCGAAGTATAGGCAGCACTCGACGAATTAATATTAGGCAGCGCCGTTCGACAAAAATCCAGATTTCGTCGATCTCAAATCTTAGCAGCGCCGTTCGACAAAAATCCAGATTTCGTCGATCTCAAATCTTAGCAGCGCCGTTCGACAAAAAGCCAGATTTTGTCGATCTCAGATCTTAGCAGTGCCGCTCGACAAAAATCCAGATTTCGTCGATCTCAAATCTTAGCAGCGCCGTTCGAAAAAAATCCCGATTTCGTCGATCTCAAATCTTAGCAACGTCGTTCGACAAAAATCCAGATTTCGTCGATCTCAAATCTTAGCAGCGCCGTTCGACGAACAACCCTGAATTCGTCGATCGACGAAATCTTCCTGTTCGACGATTTTGGGCATTTTTCTTCCCGTCGCCCGATAAAGCCTGAATGCTTATTTTAGACCAGAAGTGGAATTAAAAGTCAATAAATGGCTGACACAAGTCTTGGAACTTGGGGATTTCATTAAATGTTCATTAATGTTCTCTCTCTCTTCTCTCTTAACAAAAGAGCTGTAGGTCAGATTTACCCGATGGATCTTCTTCTTCTTCATCTCCTTCCCTCCCACCTGATGGTTTTAACTTAAGGGTTTTATTCATGGAGCTCTGAAGGAGCAAAGCTTGGAGAAGGATTTGAGCTTGGCCAACTGCCGTCATGCCGCCGAGGAGGCAATCGCGATCCATGGCCATAAAATCAGGTGACTTCCGCCCCCTCTCCCTTGGTGCTAGCGTCCTAGATCACAATAGGAGAGATGAAGGCTCAAGAGAGCTTCTCGTGTGAGCTTTAATGGAGTTTCCTTAGGAAGACCAAGCCAGAACCTCAAATTTAGGGCATCGTTCGCCGTGAGGTTTTAGGAATCATTTCTTCTCTTCAAGAAGAAGAGATGAGATTTGATTTGGGGCAAACCCATGGTCGTTGAGGGAGAGTGAGGGGAATGTCATTTAGGGTTTTAACCTAACCCCTGTTTGGGAAAGATGATGATCAACCCTATATTAGTTAGGGTTGTTAATTACATAATTGTGTGATAAATGTGATGATAGCCCCTTGCTAAAGAAATTTTCAATTTATAACTTTGCACTTGGTTATTAAGGAAAATTGTGCACAGCTGAGTTCAAGCCATTTTTTAAGCTTGATCCCACTGGATTTAGACTTCGGGCTCAACAGGAATGTTGTAGCCCTCGGAAAGAGCTTTCCAACGATAGGTTACACGTTTTCTGAAGTGACCTATAGCTCCCTAAAGGTCCAGTCGAGTGGACTGTCCAGAAAGCTGGAATGGGTTTAGTGCATGCTGTTTTTGCTGTCCATATTTCTGCAGTTGGCTTCATAGCAGATTTTTGGTAGGACCCTCTTAGATCTGGGTTTAAGACTCAACAGGAATTTTGTAGCCCTTGATGTTAGCTTTCCAAATTGGGGTGGATCATAATGTTTGGACAACTGTAGCACCCAGAAATCCAATTTTAGTAAACTGTGTCATAACACCTCCGATCTCAGTATTTTGTGGATTTATCCCATTATATTGGTTGGATGCTTATGAATAATGGTGGAGACATTTGTGATAACAATATGTACATCCCTGTTGAAATTCATAATTTATGATTAAGTAGTATTAAAGTTATTGTCGTGTTATTTCATAACTTGAAGGGGATATAAATACTGAATGTGAAGCCTGTTTGGGCCAGAATTTTGTATGAATCATGTATATGCTAGCATTGGCTCGTGATAATGATTTCAGATTTATTTCTGTTAAGATGACTCCTTGAATGAACCTTCAATTGTATATTTATGTGGAATCGTAAAAAGGACATGTATGAACTAATGTTCATATCGCTTAATAATCTATTGGATGATGTAGATTGGTGATAACCTCTCCATAAGGTTGATAGCTTTAATCGTGTTGAAACACGTTGTGATTTGTACATAAGATAATTGAATATTGGTGATATGTCGGGCTTACATATTTAGTAAAATATGAATATGACACCCTACGCACAAGTAGTCCTACAAGATCTTGTAGAGTAATTTCCATGATATACACAGGCTACTGCATAGAGACATGATGGCTCGGTATGGGTAGCATTGATGGATCGGTGTGGATTATAAGATATTGTTATATCTTGTGGTGAAATGTTAAGGACCCGGTTGTTGGGGGCCTTGGATGCTAATTAGCATCGGTTAAACTGGTATGATGTGAAAGGAAAGAAGGCTCCATCCTTGAGTCCCAGGGTGCTTGATAACATGGGTGTGCATGGGAATTGCATGGGTTGCATGGCTTACATATGGTGGTGTATGGATCTTGTTTGGAGGATTACTTGTGGCGGTTCTACGGGCTTGCTAGTCGTGACACCGACAGAAGCCGGCAGTTAGACTCTAGACCGGTTGGGTTGGACTCTTGGTGCTCACCTACCCAAGTCCCCTTCTGTGTCCTTGGAGGATCCGTTGTGTGTTCTTAGCGTCGAGCAGTACGCAGGGTCTCCGCCGTGTGTTTTTAGCGTCGAGGCGTAAAGAGGCCTAGGACTGGTAGTGTTCATACCCTCCTAGTAGTGGAGGAGCTCGTTCCACTGTCTCCGTCTGGCCACGACGGGAGATGCCTGAGCGGTTAGCTACCCCTCAAAAAGCGAGAACTAAAGGTCTTTGTCGACAAAGCAAATATGCATGGGTGAGTTCATCATATCATAATCATTGCATTGCATTCATCATCCATAATCATAGCATTGCACTGCATCGAGTCCATCATATAAATTAGTATGGGCTCTTTTATATGATGGGTTCCAGCATGGAAACCTTAACTTATAAGTTTGTATGGGAATTCATATAAGTTAAGGTACGATATGAACTGCTTACTTCTTTCTTGTTACTACTACTTGCTTACATTCTGTTATTGCCTTATTACTTGTTAGCTGTGCTTATTATACCTGTTACTAGTACTTGCATTTATAACCATTGCTACTTATGTACTTATGAACAACTTAGTTAGTGCCAATGCAAGTACTTGGGTACTTATACAACTGACATGTATATACAACTGACATGTATATACAACCATTCCTGTCACCTGCTTGTATATTATTGCTTATATTGCAGCTTTTCTTCCTTTCCTTCCGCCCGGTGCCTTGGAGTGGCCGGGGGAGCGGATGTGAAGCCACTTAGTCTTTATGACTAACGGTTGTTACACCCCTCTTTTTAGGAGCACACTTAGTTGGAGTAGCAGCGTTCAACACAGGAGGCCAACTAGGTCAGGTGTGCAGTGTTGGTGACCATGATAACTTGGCTACCGTCAGTAGCAGAGGCGAGTGAGTGTTTTGAGATGTAGCCATTGGGGCATTTAGCTTGATACTCTGATGATTTGCAGGAGCTTGTGTAGCTTTCTGTCTTTCTTGTACTTACTGTCTGGACATTATTACTTATTGTGAATCTATGGCTTTTAATGCTTTCTTTTATTGATGGGTTGGCGCTGTTTGTTGGCTTGGCCGGCAGGATAGGCGTCTTGTGGGGGGGGGGGGGGGGGGGGGAGGCTAGCTCGTGTGCTGGCGCTTCCGCAAGGCGGCTGTCCTGGGCATAAGACTCCCCTCGGCCGTGTCTTGTGTTCCGGGAGGGGGGTCTTACACTTCCTTACAGGTTTCAGCTAGGAACCCCCAAATCTTCAGTTTCGGAAAGGGCACAACCCAAAATACTAATAAGTGGCAGCTGGTTCTTCCCCTTGTTCCCAGCCATAACCCTAATAAATCATGTCGTCCAAAAGCCACTATCGCCCAAAAGAGACTTAGAAAGTGACCGCTGATTCTAGTGCAGAAGCATTGGAGTAGACCCTCTTCATCATTCACGCCGGAGGTCTTTTGAGGATGGTCATTTGGCTTTGATTTGATTCAGAGAGATCATCGAGATTGCTTCCGGCGACCTGCTTCCCATCGGCCATTCCGGCATCTTCATGCCTCCCCTCCTCCCCCTTCGCCATCTCCAATCTCTTGGACTTCTCGGGCGTCGGAGGTCGATACTGAACGCCACCAGCGAGCAAGGAGCGGGTGAGAGCATGAGAGGGGAAGGGGAAGATGAAGGGATAGTGGTTTGCTAGTATACAAAAATAAGAAATAAAAAAGCATTAAAAAATGATTTGTTTTTGGTTTGCTAGCATCCAAATAAGGTTTGCTTATAACAACACCCTTTTTTATCCATAGAGGCCAAGATGACTTCATCTTTTGTACCCTCTGATAGTTTCTTTGGAACTCTCAGATTTTCATCAATAGATGAGACCTTCATGGGGATGAAAGGTCCCTCTTCAGTGGTGGTGAATATCCTAGGGTCAGAGGCCTCAATGAAGAGCTTAACCCTTTGCTCCATATTCCAAAGTTCTCCTTCATGTTGATAGGAAGTTTCATAGAGCTTAATTCTTTATAGCTTTCTATAAGAGTCATGATGCTTTTAGACTTTTAACCTTTAAAGGATCTTATTCACCTGTGAAGCCTTTTTGCACAACCTCTCTTTGGAATTGTCTACAATTAAGCTGTGAAGCCTTTTTGAACAACCTCTCTTTGGGTTGTCTACTTACCTAGGGGGTGAATAGGCGTTTTAATAGTTTTATGCTTTCTTTTGATTTCCTTCTTTTAAGCACAACAAAGTAATAAACAAGCACAATCTACAACACAGTACACAAAGATGTATAGTGGTTCCCCAATTATGGGTACATCCACATTCCCCTTTCACCTATCTAGCAGAGTGCTAGCTTAGGCCAACTTATCCAAATTTCTCAGATCAAATGATCTTACTCTTAGAGTCCTTGACTCCTACAACTCATGAACAATAGTCCCCTTCCTCAGACCTTCAACACAAGGTCCTACAACTCAAATTTTCAATCACAAGATCCTACACTCATGCCAAAAGCAGCCCTACCTCAATCTCTCTAACAAGAGATCTACAATCTCTCTCAGGTTTTCAGTTGCTGAAGACTTGGAGGAATTCTAAAGCTTAAGCACTTGCAAAATTCTTTCACAAAATCTCTATAAGTGTTTGTGCATGTACCAACTTGTCTTTGTTCAATTTTCACATCCCTTTACACAGAAGACTGGGTCGGTAGAGGCCTTGCTTCTTGAAATGGAACTATTCAACGACTAGAGATTTTCTTAAACGAAAGTTCTTTAAATGATAGCAATCAAAAATCAATAAGTATAATCCATTTCCTCTTAAAGCACCATAATTATTGCAGCAGAAAGAGGAATTCAAATCAATTTGAATAACTGCTCAATTTGTGGCTTGATCTCAGTAGAAAGCCATTAGAACGCGCTTCAGACCCATAAAATGTTCTAAGTAAAACGCCAGTTAATGTAGTCGATAAACTCCTTCAGCACTTATAGTAATGATGCAGTCGACAACCTGCACCTTAAGAACACAACTTGATGCACTCCATACTTAAGCAGTCAATCCAGGAAAAATCCTTCTGTCACAGTCTAGACGATGTAGTCGATAAATCAAGTAGTCTTACAGTCGACGCACTCGACAAATTAATTAACTATCCAGTCGATAAATTTCTGAGCTTTACAGTCGATGCGGTCAATAAATGACTTAACTTCCAGTCGATGCAGTCGACATTTTCCTTAGTCATTCAGTCGATGCAGTCAACATTTAACTTAGACTAATTTTTGCTTCTGCCTTTAATTTCTTTTATCTATACTATTTTTTCTCATGATAATGACATGTCTAATATAAGATTAGGTCATAGGTCGACATGAGTTCAGCACCTTGGGGATTACAAGGGAAAAAGCCTGTTTAGGTGACAATAAGCCTGACACAATATTAGCCAAGCATTTCTATTGTACTTGTCACATAAAAACATACATAGACATCAACTGCAAGATGTTTATTGTCATCTTAAGGCCTTCTTCAAATCAGGAATCTTGTGGACAATATTACTGATAATGCTATATTTATAGTTATTTTTATATAATATTTTATTAATAATTAATTTAATTTTATTTAGTTTTAGTTAATTTATCACTAATTTATCTTCTTTTTGTATTTTCAGGTAATTTGGGCTGCCAATAGCAATTTCAAGCTCATAAGACTAAGCAGGAGAATATTTGGAGTATTTCTGCCGAAATCGCAAAGTACACGCCCTCGGTCACGGGCGTGACCTAGGGCGTGACATATTGTCACAGCCGTGAACCAGCCCCGCGTATTCCAGTTGAAGAAGCCAGCCGCCACGTCAGATTAAAATTACACGCCCTCCGTCACGGACGTGACAGAGGGCGTGACCTCAAAGTCACGGACGTGACTCGCCCGGAATGCATTCATTTCAGCCAGCAATCAACTCCCGCCGTTTCTAGCTTACACGCCCTCGGTCACGGGCGTGACCGAGGCCGTGACTCTTCTGCAACCGCCAGAGTAACTCCAGATCGCGACGTTTCCCGCCGTTTCCAGACCCGTTCAAGACACGCCCTTGGTCACGGGCGTGACCGAGGCCGTGACCCGCCATGCAATTGATTTTTGGCGGTTTCTCTTCCCCTAACGTCCCGGGCTTTCATGACAGCAATTACGCAGCTTACACGCCCTTGGTCACGGGCGTGACCAAGGGCGCGACTCCCCGATTTTTCAACTATAAAAGGCAGCAATCTCCAGAAGTCAAGGAGTTCGATTTTGGAGATTAATTTCAGCTTTAGTTTACTGTTTTTGATGTTCTAGCTAGTTTTTCCTAAAGTTGTAAGTTTTTAAATTATTGCTATTTTAATTCAAGTATTATTGTTTTCTTAATCATGTCTTTTTCCTCTTCTACTTGTATTCCCATCACTATGATGAGTAGCTAAATTTCCTTTAGCACTTGGTCATGATGAACTTTGGAATGAAATAAAATATGTTTTGAATTTTTCTAATTAGCAAACTCTCGTATTGTTTATCTTCGATTTATCTTTGAATTATTTCGTTTTGATTTCATATGTCCGGAATATGACTTTCAATCTAAGATTTGTTTGCTAGTGATCGAGAGATCCATGCGAACGAGGAGATCACTCAAAGATAAAAAGAGTTGTATTCAATCCTCGAGAGAGGGTGACACAAATCTTTCGGATTGGAGTCAAACCCAATAGTGGGGTTCACCGCTTAAAGCAAGCTTAGGGGGTTTCGACTGGCCGAGGGGTCTTAATCGATCAACCTAAGGTTAGGTGGTAGTTCTCTCGAGAGAGGCTCTACCATATTTTGGGAACCTCCACGGTCGAAGATATTTCAATAAGAGTTTGCAGTTTCATCTTTTATAAAATTATATTTTATTCCAAAGGGATTCAAGACCAAGTGCTAATCCTTTTAATCATAATTTTTCTTCGTAGTTAATTTTCTCCAAATCGTTTTTCCAAAACAAACCCAACTTTCGATCAATAAAATAATAGCTCTTCTTTGTGAGTAGAAGTACTCAACAAGCCCGGAAAAATACGACACTTGATTTTCTAAATCCTATACTATAAAGCGATAGATACACTTGCCTTATCGAATTATACGTGGATAATATTCTAATTTTGCGCAGCGCGATTTTATTCCATCAAGTTTTTGGCGCCGTTGTCGGGGATTTATTGTTGATATTTTGAAAGCTTAGTTCTATTAATTTTATCATTTTTTTTTCTCTTCTTCTCTCTTCTCTACGTTTTTTCTTTTTGGTGTATGACCCGAAGGAATCCGTCCGATCTTCTTGAATTAGATCCGGAAATCGAGCAAACCATTCGGCGACGCTTAAGATTTCAAGGACCAAATTCTCAAGATCTGATTGAGGAATCCGTAGGTGACACTTCTCCTTCTTCTTCTTCTTCTACTTCTTCCTCCTCTTCTACTTCTTCTAATATGGGTGATCCAAATCTGGATGAGGTCGCGCAACGGACTATGTCCTATTATGCCCGGCCTAATCTGGAGGATACCACTTCAAGTATTGTTCGACCTGCTATAGCGACCAATAATTTTGAATTAAAGCCGAGCATCATTCAAATGGTACAACAATATGTACAATTTGATGGGCTTCAAGATGAGGATCCCAACGCGCATATTTTTAGTTTTCTAGAAATATGCGATACTTTCAAAATTAACGGGGTGTCCGATGACGCAATAAGGCTTCGGCTTTTTCCTTTCTCCTTGCGCAATAAAGCTAAGCAGTGGCTCAGTTCTCTTCCAAGAGGATCTATCACCACATGGGCCCAAATGACGGAACAATTTCTCACGAAATATTTCCCGCCCGCTAAATCCGCTCGATTGCGTAAGGATATCATTTCTTTCTCCCAAGTTGAATCGAAAACGCTTTATGATACTTGGGAGCGGTTTAAGGAATATTTGCGCCGATGCCCCCATCATGCAATCCCCGATTGGTTGCAAATTCAGACATTTTATAACGGCCTAAATTCCCAAACGCGTCAAATGATTGACGCCGCCGCCGGTGGTACCTTGAATAACAAAACACCGGCAGGCGTGCAAGAACTTTTAGAGAGTATGGCCATGAATACGTATCAATGGAGTACACCTCGGTCGCGCTCAAATAAACCGGCCGGGCTGTATGAAATTGATTCATTTACTAATTTATCTCTACAGGTTGAGCTACTTAGCAAGAAACTAGAAGGGATGACTGCTCCCTCTTCCACACCTACCTGGGAGCCTAATCAAAATGCGGCGGAGCATGTGGATTACATGGGTAATCCGAACCGGCCGCCCTTCAATCCGGGGAACAATCAATACGGCAACACATACCACCCAGGTTGGAGGAACCACCCCAATTTATCATGGGGTAATCAAGGTAACACGGGTAATGCTCCCCTTGCTTCTCCAAATTCATCTCTTCTACCGCAAGCCCCTAAACCGCCTTCTCTCGAGGAGGTGGTTAATAAATATACTTCTAAAAATGATGTGGATGTCCGCAATTTACAAGGGTTGTTGCGGAATTTGGAGAATCAAGTGGGGCAACTTTTAAAAATGGTCACCGATCAGCCGAAAAGAACACCGCCGACAACTTCAAATGTCTTGGCGGTGACCTTTGCGGATGATTCAGACACCGATCTTGAAGAGGAAATTTCACCTACCCCATCATCTCTTCCTCTTCCAGAATTTCAACCCCGTCTTCCTTACCCCGCTCGTTTGATCGAGCGGGCTAATAATATTAATTCTAATTTTAATATTCCATGCACTATAGGATCTACTCATTTTTCAAACGCTTTCGCCGATCTGGGCGCTAGTGTTAATATTATTCCCTACAGTTTATCCCAAAAATTACAGTTAGGAGAACCTACCCCCACCGACATCAAATTACAATTGGCTGATCGCTCCGTGAAGACACCCATAGGAGTGATTCATGATGTGCCAGTTGAGGTTGGCGAGTCTACTTTACCGGTAGACTTTGTTATCCTTGATATGGAAGAAGACGCCGGGATACCTCTAATCCTTGGTCGTCCATTCTTGGCCACTACACGAGCAATATTTGATGTTTGTGAGGGCACTCTTCTCATCCGAATGGGGTATGAGAATATTTTAATTCATGCAACAAATTCACCCACCTTGCATCGCTCAAAGCCGTTATCATCATTTGATGATAAATTTAGAACGAGGTAAAGACCGGCATGCCACCATGGTCGAGCTCAACGACCGTAACCAAAGCGCTCTTGGGAGGCAACCCATATTTTTATTTATTTTTTTCGCTCTCTTAAAAAATGTGCCTAAAAAAGAGAAAGGATTTTATTTTAATATTTTTGTTTATGTTTTTTTTTTTGAAAAAAAAAATTTTAAATTCACAAAAAACATATAAAAATATAAAAACGACTCACAAATATATATATATATATATATTTATATAAAAAAAACCCAAAAAAAAGTGTTATTGTTTTTCGTTTTTTTATCAACAAAAAAAATTTTAGTTGTTTTCAATATATATATATATAAAGAGTTTTTGTTTTGTTTATCTTATTAAAAGAAAAAAAAAATCATGTTATTTTTTTTTATTACTAATAATTTTGCAGGTTTGGAGGAGATTTGCGAGATAACGATCACTCGCACTTACGCATGAAACCCCGCTCTCCAAGTCGGTACTTTATTTTTAGTATTTTTCTTTTATTTTATTACCTTGATTTTGTTTTTATTTTGTTTTCTTTTCAAAAAGATAAAAAAAATTACAAAACCAAACAAAAAAAAAAGTTTCTGAAAAAAAAGTCTTGGTCACGACCTCAGTCACGGCCGTGCCCAGGGCGTGGCGCGTCACGCTTCATTTTCCTGGCGAATCTCTCGACGAGTTGCACTCCATTCCGTCTTCCACAATAGTCACGGGCCTGACCAACCTTTGTCACGGGCGTGACATTAACGGAAGACCATTTTCGCCCAACCCGGCAGTCACGGGCTCAACTGGACATGTCACGCCCGTGACAACTTGAGTCACGCCCGTGACATTTGAAGGTCACGGCCGTGACTCATCCAGCTGGCATAACTCCTCCACCAGACCCGGTCAAAGATTCCCTTTGACTGTCACGCCCGTGACAGTCAAAGTCACGCCCATGGTCACGGGCGTGCCTGAGCGTTGACACCTCGGGAACCGATTTTTGACCGGCGAACATTGGATTCCCTGCCCTCTTTGATTTCGCCAGTTACACGCCCTTGGTCACGGGCGTGACCGAGGGCGTGACCTGACAAAATTCCGTTTTTTGACCGGTCCAGCCTCGGATTCCTCCCTCACACCATCTTTTCACGTGTCGCCCCTTACACGCCCTCGGTCACGGGCGTGACCGAGGGCGTGACACTTGAATTTTCCACTATTTAAGTGCCCCCTCTCTTTTCTCCACACCCTTTCCCACATCTCTCCCTTCTTTTCTCTCTTCTTTGGCCGATTTCTTCCTTTCATCTTTCCAAATGGCCGCCCGCCGCCGCAATCACGCCATTGGCGAGTCTTCCTCTTCCCTCCCCGATGACCCTTTTGATGCGGAGGCCATGCTCAATTTTTCCCATCCCACTCATCATGACCGGAGTACCCGCCTTCGTGGGAAAGAATTTGGAGTTTTCCGCGTCATCGATTGGAACGTTCTCACCACCCTCAGGCAGGCCAACGCGGTGCGAGATTTACTGACTACTCCGAGGTGGGCTCCTTTATTCTCCATTTCGGAGCCGGCGTACTACGAGCTGACAGTGGAGTTTTTCTCCTCGTTTGATTTCCACTGGGCCGGGGCCGACAATGTGCTTGAATTCCGAATGGGCGGACTTTCGCAAACCCTTCCTTTGCGTCAGTTCAACATTCTCATGGGCTTTTGCGACGAGGCTTTCACCCTTACGGAGGCCTACACCGCTCTCCCCCTCGATTTCCCTCGCGATTATAACCTCCACGGATTTTGGGCAGAAATCAGTAACGACCCCAATCCATATTCGCCTAAAAAAATCCAAGGGTAGTCATCTCCTCTCCCCCGCCTTACGCTATCTCCACTACCTCCTCACTTTCACACTTTCCGCTCGCGGCGATAGCCATGGAGTGGTGACCCGCGCGGACCTGTTATATTTATATAGCATGCACGAACGAGTCCCCCTCAATCTTGGTTCGGCGCTTGCAATGTTTTTTTCGGCATCAGACCAAAAATCGGAGGCTTAGTGCGCTACATGGAGGTTCATTTGTTACTTATTTGGCCAAGCGTTTGGGCCTTTGGGATGCACTTCCTCCCACTGCTCCACTCCAAACGCCCGCGCCTATCACGTTCCAAAACCTCCGGGCCCTTGGTTTGATGCGTCGGCGTGGCCGCGAGTACGAGGCCGTTCCTGGCGAAGTGGGTGGCGACCCGATCGATCTTGATTTCGAAGCTGATTCCGGTGGCGTTGCTCCAGCTCCGCAGTTTCCACAGCCGCCGCAGCAGCATTTTCCCCGGCGCCCGACTCATCCACTTATTTCGATCAGCAGTTTGGGCGGATCCACACCCGTTTGGATCAGATTCAGACAGAGCAGCTGTCCATGCACACTCATTTTAACACACATTTTGATACCCTCGAGCAGCGCCATGCTTCCTCTATGGAGCATCTGCAGCGGGAATTTGCTGATCTGCGTGCTTATTATCAGCAGGAGGATGACGACGATGATGTTTATAGATTTTTATTTTTGGTCGTCTGTATCTTTTATTTTCTGTCCCGCACCTTTGTATTTGTTTTATTTCTCTTTTATTCCTGCCAAAATATTAAAAATATAAAAAATGTTTTTCTTTATGTTTTTCTTCAGGATGGCTTGGGTATTGATTTGCTCTTCATCAGGGAAGTTTCCTCTCCTTTACTCGTACTTATTTCTAAAACATTGGGGACACTGTTTTCTTTTAAGTATGGGGGGAGGGTATTTCACGCTGGTTTTATTGCAAAGCAACACCCAAAATTTTTACCAAAAAAAAAATACAAAATTAAAAAAATCTACAAAAAAATATAGTTTTCTTAATATTTCTATATTTACTTGTTTGCAAAATTCTTAGTAGATTTACTTTTACATAGTGTTGTAGAAAATTTTATATACTTTATTAGATTTTGAATTTTGGAGTAAAATTGTTGACTCGTGCAGTGTTCTAGTTACGCGCACGCGTTAGTAGGATCTCATGTCGAATTAACTATTCAGCATAAAATTAGATTTATGTTTTTCTAACTGCGTAAAATATTTTTGTTTTACTTTTAATTTGAAACCGGTAGAATCCAAAAATGCTTTAAGTGAGTATGTAGAAGTTTACTGGAGAAATATTACGCAATTTGAACGGAAGGGTATTCTTTCTCGATGTCTAGAACTTGCCTCTAGCGACTCTCAAGACATTTGCATAAGTTAGATTCATGAGCATGAAAATGATTTAGGCCACCCTTTGATTCGTTTGAGCCTTTGCATTCCAAGCCATAAAATCTTAACCGTTGCTAGCCACTTTGTGCTTTTCCCCGTTTCTTTTGTAAGCCCCACTAATTTTCACCAAAGCCAAATAGCCTACCTATGGTGCATGCTTGAAATTTAGAGCTTTATTTGTTGCTAGCTTGTGTTTTTTATTTGTGAAAATGGTGATTTTAATTTTGTTATCATTTTGCTGCAAAAGAAGAAAAAAAATGAAGAAAAAAATGATAAAAAAATATATTGAGAAAAAAATTTGCAGAGTACATTTTTGACCCCTACCTTTATATTTCAAAATTATTTGGGGTGTAAAAATTAATTAGCATACAAGTCTTTGCAAAGCTCTTTCTTTTGCTTTAAGTGTGTCTTAACCCTTCACGTTTATCTTTTGATATCCGCACCATGAACCTAAGCCACATTTCAACCTAATTAAGTCCTATTGATTCATGCTTATGAGTTAAACTAGTGTCGTGGCGAGAGTGTGAAAGGGAAAGCCTATGACCATCGTCATTGATGGATTTCTTTGGAGGCTATCCCGAACTTTGATTTTGTGTAATATTGATCTTAGTAAACACGCTACCCGCTCCTTAAATATCATTTTAGGATTTACCGGATTTTCAATTAAAAAGTAATAACAATATATTATAGCGCATTTTTGAAAATTATAAGCTAATCTTTATATTGAATAGGTTTTTCTATTAGGATTTCTACACGCTTAGGCGCAAGACTTCGCATTTTGACTCCTTAGGTTCAAATTTCTTTTCTAGTATTTAAATTTTTCTACTCCTATGAAAAGTTGTTTGCTCGGGACTAGCAAACGAGTAAGTATGGGGGTATTTGATAATGCTATATTTATAGTTATTTTAATATAATATTTTATTAATAATTAATTTAATTTTATTTAGTTTTAGTTAATTTATCACTAATTTATCTTCTTTTTGTATTTTCAGGTAATTTGGGCTGCCAATAGCAATTCAAGCTCATAAGACTAAGCAGGAGAATATTTGGAGTATTTCTACCGAAATCGCAAAGTACACGCCCTTGGTCACGGGCGTGACCTAGGGCGTGACATATTGTCACGGCCGTGAACCAGCCCCGCGTATTCCAGTTGAAGAAGTCAGCCGCCACGTCAGATTAAAATTACACGCCCTCCGTCACGGGCGTGACAGAGGGCGTGACCTCAAAGTCACGGGCGTGACTTGCCCGGAATGCATTCATTTCAGCCAGCAATCAACTCCCGCCATTTCTAGCTTACACGCCCTCGGTCACGGGCGTGACCGAGGCCGTGACTCTTCTACAACCGCCAGAGTAACTCCAGATCGCGGCGTTTCCCGCCATTTCCAGACCCGTTCAAGACACGCCCTTGGTCACGGGCGTGACCGAGGCCGTGACCCGCAATGCAATTCATTTTTGGCAGTTTCTCTTCCCCTAACGTCCCGGGCTTTCATGACAGCAATTACGCAGCTTACACGCCCTTGGTCACGGGCGTGGCCAAGAGCGTGACTCCCCGATTTTTCAACTATAAAAGGCAACAATCTCCAGAAGTCAAGGAGTTCGATTTTGGAGATTAATTTCAGCTTTAGTTTACTGTTTTTGATGTTCTAGCTAGTTTTTCCTAAAGTTGTAAGTTTTTAAATTATTGCTATTTTAATTCAAGTATTGTTGTTTTCTTAATCATGTCTTTTTCCTCTTCTACTTGTATTCCCATCACTATGATGAGTAGCTAAATTTCCTTTAGCACTTGGCCATGATGAACTTTGGAATGAAATAAAATATGTTTTGAATTTTTCTAATTAGCAAACTCTCGTATTGTTTATCTTCGATTTATCTTTGAATTATTTCGTTTTGATTTCATATGTCCGGAATATGACTTTCAATCTAAGATTCGTTTGCTAGTGATCGAGAGATCCATGCGAACGAGGAGATCACTCAAAGATAAAAAGAGTTGTATTCAATCCTCGAGAGAGGGTGACACAAATCTTTCGGATTGGAGTCAAACCCAATGATGCGATGATTCGGCAAGTGCACCGGTCGCGCAAGTAATAATAATGGGGAAAATCCCCGAGTGTCGGTCTCTTGAGGAACACAGTAAGGTGGAGTTAGGTTTCGAGGAAGGACTTGAGATTGAAGTCCTTAAATCGGATGGAATGCGGGGGAGTTGGGTTGGCTTTTGGAAAATAAAATAAAAGCTATCAACTACTCCTATGCAATGCCGCTATGCAATGCTTCGCTTGGCAGGATGGAGACTAGGCAGGCCTTGAGCGCGCTGCGTCGAAAGGGCGGATGGACGAGTAGGCAAGCGGAATCGAACTGTGCAGGCCTTGAGCGCACTGCTTCGTTAGGCGGGATGGAATACGGGCCGCGATGCCACGCTTTGGTAGGCGGATGGACGAGTAGGCTAGCGGAGTGAGGGTCGCAAGCACCTCTTCGACAAGCACGCCACTAGCAATTGCTAGTGCGGCACACGAACGTGACGGCGGAATGGAAATGGACGGCGGCGCACCTCAAGCAACTCAAATAGATAAATTACACAAACACATAGACATGAAATATATATGTAAATATAACTAATTCAAGTGCCACTTCATCATAATAATGAGATCTAAAACATATACACATCAATAAGAGAAGAATAAGGCAAGAAATCGACCGAATCCGAAGTCTCGTTGTAGATTCACGGTTGGAATCGCCGGGTTGTCAATCCGCGTCCAAGCTCGGTCCGCAACTACGTCCGGGGTAGAGAGAGCTGTCACGACTCTCCAATGGACCCGTCTTCTTCGTGTCACGATCCGGTAGAGGTTGCAAACTTCCTCTTGCTCGATGGAGATGGTGGCTAGATCTCTCTTTGAAGCTCTTGGATGAAGGAGGAGGCCAAGAGGAAACTCCGGCTCAAGATTGGCGTGAAGAGCAAGCCCAGAGCACCTCCATATGGTGGGCGACGGTGGAGGGGCGAATCTGGACGGAACCGGGCGGAAAACGGCGGAAGAAAATCCCGATCGACCTAAAATCGCGAGCAGGTCATTTTATAGGCGCTGGAATAAACAGTGCGCACGGTCATTGGCGCACGACCAGTGGTCGTGCGCACTAGAATTCGGTGATCGTGCGCTCTGCCTGGACGGAACCTGCAAAGACAGAAATTATAAAATAACATGTTCGCACGACCGGTGGCGCACGACCGGTGGTCGTGCGCACTATCGTAGGTGGTCGTGCGCACTGGTTGAAACAGAACTCATGAAATTGATGATAAGTGCGCACGAACAGTGGCGCACGACCGGTGGTCGTGCGCACTATCGTAGATGGTCGTGCGCACTGCACCAAACAGAACTCATGAAAAAAGTGTTAAGTGCACACGATCAGTGGCGCACGACCAATGGTCGTGCGCAATAGAACCAGTGATCGTGCGCAGTGTTCCTGTGCAAAATTGCACCAGAAGCACCTGCACGACTCCTGTTCTAGCGTACAACCACGAATCCAGCTACTGAAAGTGGCACCTAACAGTGCATGAAAACTACTAATGAAGATAAACATGAAAATACACCAAAATGGGCCTAGAAGTGCACATAGCAAGTGATAACAAATATAAGCTAAAACAAGGCTAAAGTGCAGTGGAATGACTAGATAAACAGCCCAGATGAGTCCATATATGTGTATATAATCGGGACTCATCACCCAATAGTGGGGTTCACCGCTTAAAGCAAGCTTAGGGGGTTTCGACTGGCCGAGGGGTCTTAATCGATCAACCTAAGGTTAGGTGGTAGTTCTCTCGAGAGAGGCTCTACCATATTTTGGGAACCTCCACGGTCGAAGATATTTCAATAAGAGTTTGCGGTTTCATCTTTTATAAAATTATATTTTATTCCAAAGGGATTCAAGACCAAGTGCTAATCCTTTTAATCATAATTTTTCTTCGTAGTTAATTTTCTCCAAATCGTTTTTCCAAAACAAACCCAACTTTCGATCGATAAAATAATAGCTCTTCTTTGTGAGTAGAAGTACTCAACAAGCCCGGAAAAATACGACACTTGATTTTCTAAATCCTATACTATAAAGCGATAGGTACACTTGCCTTATCGAATTATACGTGGATAATATTCTAATTTTGCGCAGCGCGATTTTATTCCATCAATTACCAACAACCTCCTCAAACTTCTTGGGTTAGTTTGGAAAAAAAACTTAGAAACATTGATTCATTATGTGCTTTGCTTCTAGTGACAACTCCTTGTCTTGCATCACCAATTATTAGATTTTTTGGATGATCCTTGAGATGTCTTATTGTTGTAGGCAGTCTTCTTGGAGTCTCCAAAGTTGTTCATTTAGATTGCTTAGTTTCTTTAGGTAATTCTTGTACCACTTTTGAGGGCTGATTTTCTTCTTCTTCTTCATTAATCAAGTCTGGTGGAATCCGCTCACTAGTTTCAGCTTTAACTTCAATATACAGCTCTTTTATTTTTAAATATGAACCTGCATAAATAGAGGAATTAGACCAGCTTTTGTGTATAAGGCTAGTCTCATCAAATACAACATGGACAGATTCTTCAATAGCTTGAGTTTTCTTGTTGAATATCTTGTAGGTCTTGCTATGAGAGTTGTATCCAACAAAAATACCATACAACTCTTTACTTCAAACTTTGTTTGATTGGATTTTCCATTACAAAACATTTGCTTCCAAAGATTCTAAAGTAGGATATGGTTGGTTTTCTGCCCTTCACCAATTTATAGAGAGTTTTCTTGTGATCCTTTGTAATTGAGGACCTATTTAGCACATGGCATACTGTGTTGACAGACTCAACCCAAAGGTATTCAGGAAGTTAGGAGTCACTCAGAATAGTCCTACTAGCCTCAATAAGGGTTCTATTCTTTCTCTCAGCCACCCCACTCTATTGTGGAGTCCTAGGAGAAGAGAATTATTGTAAGATACCTTGTCCTTGACAGAAATCTGTTATAGCACCAGATTGGAATTCTGTGTCATGATCACTTCTGATTTTGACCACAGTGCAGTTCATCTTATTCTGGACTTGCTTGACAAATGTCATAAAGGTATCAAGAGTATTTGACTGTCTATTAAGGAAGAATACTCATGTATATCTAGAGAATCATCAATAATCACATGAGTATAAGACTTCCCTCCTAGACTATGAATTGGCAAAGGACCAAAGAGATCTATGTGCAATAAGTATATGCACCTAATAGAGTCTTTGTAAGCTAATCCTTTAAAGGTGGCCCTAGGTTACTTACCCATTTGGCATGCATGACATGGACCATCTTTAATGCAGTTCAGATTAGGTCTATCCCTAACTAGGTTTTCAGAGAACAGTTTCCTAAGTGTCTTGTAGTTCAAGTGTGATAATCTCTTATGTCATTGAACATAAAGAGATTCCCTTCCATTAGCTATAAGACATATAGGTTCAGAAGAATCCAAACATAGAAATTAAGGCAATACACATTTCCACTCCTAGTGTCTGTTAAAATAGATTCAGAGTCAATGAACTTCTTAATTAGACACTGGTCCTTGTAGAAGATGATGACATAGCCTAAGTCACTAAGTTGACTTATGTTTATGAGGTTGTATTACAACCCCTCTACATAAGCTACCTTAGCTATTGAAACTATGCCATTAGAAATTATAACATAGCCTCTTGTAACCCCTCTATATGAACCTCCAAAGATGACTTTGAGTCCATCTTTCACTAGGGTGTAATCCTTCAGATTGCTTCTTGTCCAAGTTATATGCCTGGAACACCCACTATTCAAGTACCAAATTGGCATTTGATTGCCTTTGGACATACCTTCAAAAAGAAATCATTTTACCTTTGGAGCCCAAACAACTGACATGTTTTTCCCAACTGGAAGACTCATCATAACATTGCTGGAAAGCTTCACATTCCTTGCCCTAGGTACTGTTGGGTTGAACCAACAGTCTATGGAAAAGTGACCTATTTTTCAACAACACCAGCATTCAAACCTATTATACCTCCTCTTATATGTCATCTTTTGAGTAGGATGCTGATGAACAGAAGAACGAGTTGTTGTATTTTTAGCATTTCTTTGATGAATCTGGTGACTGTGTGCATGATGAAACATTGGCTGCACAGTTACCTAATTTTTCTTCTTAGGGACTGGCTTTTGAGCGACAACCTTTCCCTTACTTTTGGATGTTGTTGTTGTATATCCAAATACAAATGATCCTTGATTATTCATTTGGATCTCTTCATGAGAAGCCTTAAAAGCACTCAGTCCTATGTCTACTCTATTCCTTGAAGTTTGTGGCTTTGTTCCACTCATTCATTGGACAGAAATCCATATGACAAATCATTATCATATGTATTGGAAGGAAAAATAACCTTTCTGAATATTGTCGGATCACTAGATTGCTTGTCACTGTCTGCCTCACTAGTGTATCCTACACCACCTCTATATGGTGCAGAAGACATGTCTATTATTGGCAACATAGTTTGTGGCTTAGAATAGCTAGCCACAACCTTCCTCTCAACGAGTAGCTTATCCTCAAGATCCTTAATGATTTTTTTCTGACATAATGAGATCACTTGGGCTTTTGAGATTCCTCTAAGCTTGTTTAATTCTTCACTCACTTAAGATAGCTTTCCAGCCTTTTCTAGGAGTTCAGATTGAGCCTGCTTGAGGGATTATATTTCCTCGGCCTGAGCTATTGCAAGCTTCTTGCTTCTCTTTAGATCATCTAGCAAAGCTCTGTACAGACTCACTATGTCAGCCTCATCCTCATGATCAGGCTCTAATGAGGATGATCTTTTTGACTCACTATCAAGCTAGGATTCTACTTCTATTTCAGAATCAGAAGCAGAAAGATGAGCTCTAATTTTTACCTGAGCAGGTGAGTTAGACACATCCTGGCTTTCTTTAATGAGAGACATGAGCGTAATAAGAGCTTCTTCATCAGATTTAGAGGAACTTGAGTCACTCTCACTCAAACTCTTGGGCTTCTGGCAATGAAGTTATTCTCAGTATTCTTGCCTTTCTGAGACCTTTTTTATCCGCTCCCCTTCCTTCTTTTCTCTTAACAGGACAGTCAGCTGTGACATTACCTGATCTGTTGCAACAATAACAAACAATATCTGATGTAGGTTGTTTGTTCAGTTTAGGATCATACCTGCCCTTTTTTTTGATTGTGCTTTGGCTTGTCAATGTTGTTGTAGTTCTTCTTTGAGCTAGAAGAGGATGATGATCTATTTTTCCATTGTATCCTCTTGATCAGTATCTTTTTAAACTTCTTGGAGAGCAAGGACAGTTCTTCATCAGTGAGCTCAGACTCTGATGTATTGGATTCAAAGTCTTCTAATTCATCAGGTCTCTTCGGAGAAGTGGGAGTCTCCATTCTGCTTTTTCTAGAGCATTCTGTCTTGAAAGCCACTGTCTTCTCCTTGATGTTGGATTTGCTGCTCTCCTCCTCTTCTTTCCCTGTATTCAGCTGCAATTTATGGGATAACAGCTTGCCATACAGATTTTGGGGATCGATGTTAGCCAAGTTCCCAATCTCCCTTATTGGACAGATCTTGATATCTTATTCTTTGTTGAGGGACCTCAAGAACTTCTCATTGAGATCATAGTTGGAGAATTTTCTCTCATAGTTCATTAATCCATTGACTATTTTAAAGAATTTCTCATAACATCCAGCAATTGAGTCCTTCTTCTCTTTCCTGAAGGCCTCATATTTTGGGTTGAGAAGAGATTTCCTATCATCTCTTACTTCCTCAATGCCCTCCATGTAGACCACAAGAGAGTCCCACATTTCCTTCGGAGTTTTATAATGAATCAGATTCTGAAATATGGAGACATCTATGACACTCACTTTTTTGTTCTTAGCCCTTTTGTCCATGGAAGCCAGAGCTACTTCATCGTTGGTCATCTCTAAATATTTTTATGGAACTTGCAGATTAGCATCAATGGTGGAGACTTTCATGGGAATGAAAGGTCCTTCTTCAACAGTTATAAATATCATAGGGTCAGAGGATTTCATGATTAGTCTGACCTTTTCCTTCCAAATTCCAAAGTTCTCTTTTCTACAAATAGGCAACTTCATAGAACTAAGTTCCTTGTAGTTTTCTCTAGAAGTCATGGTGAATATAATGTATTTCCCTGATTAGGATCTTATTCAAGTTGTTAAGCTCTTTTTGAAGAACCCACCTCTAATACCACTTGAATGAACGGGGATCTACCACTTAGAGGGGGGAGGGGGTGAATAGGTGTTTGGGATATTTTGAACTTTTCTTGATAAACAAAGAAATACAAGCAATCACAGAATAATCACATCACAGAAAACACCGAATTTATAGTGGTTCCCCAATATGGGTACATCCACTTTCCCCATGTGCCTATCTAGCAACGTGCTAGCTTCAACAAACTTCTCCAAATCTCAGATCTCCTTCACAGATCTAACAACTCAGAGTCCTTGGCTCTTACCTTAGGAACAAACCTGGTTCCCTACCTCAGACTTCAAGAGTAAGGCCTACACTCGGATTCAATAGATGAATCCTACCTCAGGTCCTCAAGAGGAACCTTAACTCCGGCCTTCAATAAGAGCCTTACACTCAGGCCTTCAACAAGATCCCTACTCTCAGTCCTTCAACAAGAGCCCTACACTCATATTCAACAAATGAATCCTACCTCCGGTCCTCAACAGGAACCCTACCTCAGGCCTTCAACAAGATCCCTACACTCAGGCCTTCAACAAGATCCCTACACTCAGATTCAACAAATGAATCCTACCTCAGGTCCTCAATAGGAACCCTACCTCAGGCCTTCAACAAGAATCGTACACGTATGCCTTCAACAAGAGCCCTACCTCAAGTTCTCGAAGAACTCTACCTCAGATCTCAAAGAGATTTAGCAGAAAGATGATTAAAATTTCTTACAATAGAACTATGAATAGACTCGATATGCTCTTCACTTGATTTGTCGGAGTATTCTTTAGGATTTGATGAAGACAACCTTCATTGCAGCAGCAACAGAGATCTTGAATGATGAATCTTGTATCTTGCTTATCACAGATTGATTAGGAGAACATGATTGATGCTCTGAGTGTATCTCATTCTTTAGATTGTCTTTTCCGATCTTCTTTTTCTTCATGGTATAAACTTGCTTTCTTGAAGAAAGAATACTGTTCTATCGAGCCGCTCTTCGATTTTCTTAATGATAGATTCTCTGAGTTCTTGTTAGGGTATCCATTATATCTGCATTTATAACATCAATAAACCCTAACGGTCGAAACGAGTATGTCTTTATGTCAGAAATCCCATACGTTAAAAGTCTGTACTGATTGGATTAATTGACGGCAATGATTAATGCATTCTGTGAATTTGAATTGTCACGATGACATTTCATCTCATCACGACGCTCTTTCATCTGGTCACGACGACATCTCAACTCTTTATGATGATACTTGTTCCTTTTAGATTCTGAGTGCACTTCTGCCAAGGTGTTAGCTTATCACAACGATAAAGCTTCTTCTCAGATATAGTTGTTGTCTTCACGATGATATTTCATCTCGTCATGATGACATTTCATCTTCTCACAATGACATTTCAATCTTCTAGTCGATCCTCCAGTTATTCAATGATACTAGGATCTTCCAGACGATATTTGAGTTCAACATGAATATAGTCTTCAAGTCGAATGAATAAGCTTATCAAGATGAATTCTGACTTCAACACGCTGTCTTCAAGTCGAATGAATAAGCTTATCAAGATGAATTCTGACTTCAACACGTTGTCTTTAAGTCTAATGAAAGTATATCAAGATGAATTCTGACTTCAACACGATGTCTTCAAGTTGAATGAATAATCTTATCAAGATGACATTTTAGCTTTTCACGATGATATGACTTAACACATAGATCTGAGCATTGTCTTGGTGATAGGGAAGCCATATCTAGATGATATGGTGTAACATCCCATTTCGCGCTAGACCACTCGGAGACGTTTTGACTACCCAGTTTTGGGCTTTCCAGTGCGTGCTCGGATTTGGATTAATTGGGGGAAAAGAATGACAATACTGCTTTAGGAAATATTAAAATATGACAGGAAAATATGACAGGAAAATATAATAAAATAAGAACTTATAAATTTGAACTTAAGAACTAATTTGATATTGTCGTTCGGCGAATTTCTTAGAATTCATCGATCTAATGTTGCCTCCGTTCGACGAAATTCTCAGATTTTGTCGATCTCAGAATGTTGGAGCAGCGCTCGACGAATTAATATTAGGCAGCGCTCGACGAATTAGAATTAGCCGCAGATCGACAGAAATATAGCTGTTGCCGCCGTTCGACAAAAATTCAGAATTCGTCGAACGCCGGTCTGCTTTTATCATTTCTGCGCGCTTCCTTTCTGTTCGACGAATTTGCTTAAATTCATCGAACGCCGGTCTGCTTTTATTATTTCTGCGCGTTTTCTTTCCGTTCGATGAATTTGCTTAAATTTGTCGAACGTCGGTCTATATTTATTAAATTCTGCACGTTCTTCTTTCCGTCACCCGATAAAGCCTGAATGCTTATTTTTATGATTATTTTAGGCTAACAGTGGAATTATTGTCCAATAAGGAGCTGACACCTAAAATTGGAGTTCCAAGGCTTATTAATGCAAACCCTCTTTTCTCTTAACACAAGGGCTGAGCATTTCTCCCGAGGGAAAATCTGGATCTTCATTTTTTTCTTCCCCTCCTTCTTCTTCTTCCTCTCACTTCAGGGAATTAGTTGGGGGAATCTTTGAAGGAGCAAAGCTTGGAGGAAATTTGGAGCTTGGCCGACCACCACCATGCTTCCATCAAGATGAGCTCCAACCATGGCCGTAAAATCAGGTGACTTCCGACCCCTCTCCCTTGGTGCTAGCGTCTTAGATCACAATAGGAGAGATGAAGGCTCAAAAGAGCTTCTCGCGAGCTTTAATGGAGTTTCCTTAGGAAGACCAAGCCGGAACCTCAAATTTAGGGCATCGTTTGCCGTGAGGTTTTAGAAATCATTTCTTCTCTTCAAGAAGAAGAGATGGGATTTGATTTGGGGCAAACCCATGGTCGTCGAGGGTGAGTGAGGGGAATGACATTTAGGGATTTAACCTAACCCATGTTTTGGAAAGATTATGAACAGCCCTCTGTCAATTAGGGTTGTTAATTATATATTTGTGTGATAAATGTGATGACAGCCCCCTTGCTAATGAAGTTTTCAATTTATAACTTTGCACTTGGTTATTAAGGAAAATTGTGCGCAGCTGGGTTCAAGCCAATTTTTAGGCTTGACCCCACCGGAATTAGACTTTGGGCTCAACATGAAAGTTGTAGCCCTCGGAAAGAGCTTTCCGACGGTATGTTACCCATTTTCTGAAGTGACCTGTAGCTCCCTAAAAGCCCAGTCGAGTGGACTGTCCAGAAAGCTGGGAGGTGGTCAATGCATGCTGTTTTGCTGTCCAGATTTATGCAGTTGACTTCAGAGCAGATTTTTGATAGGACCCACTCGGATCTGGGTTTAGGAATCAACATGAATGTTGTATCCCTTGATGTTAGCTTTCCAAATTGGGGTGGATCATAATTTTTGGACAATTGTAGCACCCAGAAATCCAGTTTTAGTAAACTGTGTCATAACACTTTCGATCTCAGTATTTTGTGGATTTCTCTTATTACATTGGTTGGTTGCTCATGAAATTCATAATTTATGATTAAGTAGTATTAAAGTTATTGTCGTGTTATTTTATAACTTGAAGGGGATATAAATGCTGAATGTGAAGCCTGTTTGGGCCGGAATTTTGTATGAATCATGTATATGCTAGCATTGGCTTGTGATAATGATTTCAGATTTATTTCTGTTAAGATGACCCCTTGGATGAACCTTCCATTGTAGATGTATGTGGAATCGTAAAAAGGACATGTATGAATTAATGTTCATATCGCTTGATAATCTATTGGATGGTGTAGAATGATGATAACCTCTCCATAAGGTTGATAGATTTAATCGTGTTGAAACACATTGTGATTTGTACGTAAGACGATTGAATATTGGTGATATGTTCGGGCTGACATATTTAGTAAAATATGAATATGGCACAGTACGCACAAGTAGTCCTACAGGATCTAGTAAGGTAATTTCCATGTGATGCACACGCAACTGCTTAGAGTCGTGACAACCCGGTATGAGTAGCATTGATGGCTTGGTCTGGATTATAAGATATTATTATATCTTGTGGTGAAATGTTAAGTGCCCGGTTGTTGGGGGCCTTGGATGATAGTTAGCCTCAGTTGACTTGTATGATGTGAAAAGGAGAAGACTCCTTCGGCGAGTCTTTGGGTACTTGATAGCACGGGTTATGCATGGAATTACATGCCTGTGCATGGTTTGCACTTGGAGGTGTGATGACACTGGTTGGAGGATACTTGTGGTTGGGGGATTACTTGTGGTGGGTCTACGGGCTTGCTAGTCGTGACACTTACAGAAGCCGGCAGTTAGACTCTAGACCAGTTGGGTTGGACTCTTGGTGCTCACCTACCCAAGTCCCCTTCTGTGTCCTTGATGGCTCCGTTGTGTGTTCTTAGCGTCGAGCAGTACGCAGGGTATCCGTTTTGTGTTCTTAGCGTTGAGACGTATATAGGCCTAGGTCTGGTAGTGTTCATACCCACCTAGTTGTGGAGGAGCCCGGTCCACAGTCTCCGTCTGGCCACGACGTGAGGTGCCTGAGTGGTTAGCTACCCTCGAAAAGTGGGAACTACAGGTCTATGTCGACATAGCAAAATGCATGGGTGGGTTCATCATATCATAATCATTGCATTGCATTCATCCTGCATAATCATAGCATTGCACCGCATCAGGTCCATCATAAAAATTAGTATGAGCTCTTTTATATGATGGGTCCCAAATTGGAAACCTTAACTTATAAGTTTGTATGGGCATTCATATAAGTTAAGGTACGATATGAACTGCTTACTCCTTTCTCGTTACTACTACTTGCTTACATTCTGCCATTGCCTTATTACTTGTTAGCTGTGCTTATTATACCTATTACTAGTACTTATATTTATAACCATAGCTACTTATATACTTATGAACAACTTAGTTAGTGCCATTGCAAGTACTTGGGTATTTAAACAACCGACATATATGAACAACCATTCCTGTCACATGCTTGTATATATATTGCTTATATTGTAGATTTTCTTCCTATCCTTCCACCCGGTGCCTTGGAGTCACCGAGGGAGCGGATGTGAAGCCACTTAGTCTTTATGACTAACGGTTGCTACGTCCCTCTTTTTAGGAGTGTACCTTAGAGCAGCAGTGCACGGTGCTGGAGGAGGATAGTTAAGTCAGGGTGATAGGGCCGGAGACCATGATACCTTGGCTACCGTCAGTGACAGAGGCGAGTGAGTGTTTTGAGATGTAACCCCTGGGGTATTTAGCTTGATACTCTGATGATTTGCAGGAGCTTGTGTAGCTTTCTGTCTTTCTTGTACTTACTGTTTGGACATTATTACTTATTGTGAATCTATGGCTTTTAATGCTTTCTTTTATTGATGGGTTGGCGCTGTTTAGTTGGTTTGGCCGGCAGGATAGGCGTCTTGTGGGGGAGGCTAGCTCGGGTGTTGGCGCTTCCGCAAGGCGGCTGTCATGGGCATAAGACTCCCATCGGCTGTGTTTTGTGTTTCGGGAGGGGGGGGGGGGGGGTCTTACAAATGGTATCAGCTTGCAATGATCCTGAGATAAAGAAGTCCATTCAACCACTAGGCCACCCCTGTTAGCTAAATCAGTTTGAGGACAAACTGACGCAGCGGAAGCGGTGGTGTGCCCATGTGTGATTCACATTAAGTATGTCTGCTTTTTCCTATAGAAAGTGCCAACCTAAGCCAAACTCGTACCCTTACATACAAATGCTGGCTCACTCCAAGACAGTAATTGGTATTCCCATTCCAGCCATTAGAGTTGGTTTGACATAAGATTGATGCCAACCTAACTAGGATACCATTTTTGGTCGACTTAGCAGGATATGTCGTGACATACCCTAACCTTATACTGATCTTGGGAATGATTAGACCAAGCAATAAATGACCTTGATTGACTAAGGGAAGAGTTACGTGAGTGTAGATGCTAGAGACTCACACCCTGAGATTTCTATCCCAGATATGGAGTAATATTATCACCTTACCCAAAATATTAGGGCAATCTCAATGAGATTGGTGCCTGAAATCTATCATCAGCTTAGTAAGAGGCCACCGAACATGTCTTTTATATTGTATGTGGATACCTCTCACTTCTATTTATGTAGAAGGTTTCATATGGAGAAGTTACGATAAGAATTCGGATCCAGAGGGCTCATTTTGGGACGAATGTGTTATATTGGTGGCAGAAGAAACTCAGTCGAAGAGATATGGGGGCTTATCTCTTCGTTTATTGGGCTAGTTATGTACCGTCTTGGATCCCTTGAGGAGTCGGTATCTTTGTAATTTTTGACATTGGAAGTTTTGATCTTTGAGAGTTAATTCACCTTAAGCAAAGCAGACTGCTAAGGCCATGTTTGGGTTGATAGGAATTTTACTAGCGGAATAAGAGAGGAAAAAGCATTTTTGAAGATGATCATTTTCTTTATATTGTTCTAAGATTATGTGGAAAAGTAACGAGGAGAGTAGTAAATCTACACTTTGGGGATATGCAGCTATGTTGTAATAACGTTATAGCTGGGAAGTTCATGAAATTTTGTGCATGTATTGTGGGTATGATGATACACTACCCTGAGTTTGGAAGTTCTTGGTGAACATTCCCTTAGTGTTGTAATTACTTGACATTGGGAAATTAATAAGAGTTAGGTGGTGGAGTCAACAAAATTAATACGACTTGATTGATGTTCTAAAATTTCTAAAAGGTTTTATAAAATAAACATGCATGCCATGGATGATCGTTGGCAGGGATGGTAGGGCGCTTGGAATGGATTTGATTTAGTTTATCACATTGTGAAGTATGCCCTACTTTTGGTAGTTTGCATAACCCGTGACGAAGGGAAATCACCCCGAGCCTTGCACCTTGGTTCATGTTAAGTTCAAACATATATAAATGTACCGGGTGATTGAATGTTATTTGTTCATGCTCTCATTACAATGAGATGCAGCTTGGTCGTCGTCGTAAAATTTAAATTTCTACATCACGGCTGATAAATAAGTGCGTCGATACGGGGATCTATAGGGTAAGAACTCTAGTCAAGGAGGATATGCCCCTAAGGTTTGTGCTCATACGTGAGATGAATGTACCATATGGTCGGTGGAAGAAATTTAGTCCAAAAATGTACGGGGGCTTGTCCCTTCGTTTATTGGCCAATTTACGTTCCGACTTCGTTTTCCCGTAGATCCTGTTTGTTCGAATAGTACGTGAACGATGATGATTGGATTCGTGATAACCTCTCAATACGGGTGAGAGCATCAAGGGTGTTGAGACACGCCATGAATTGAACACGTGAATTGAATATTGAGGATAAGTTGAATTTACTTATTTAAGAAGATATGAATATGTCTCTATACATATAGGTAGGTGCACGTGTAATTGTATTGCCTCGACAAGGCAGTCCTCTAAAGGCTCTGTACCAAAACCCAACCATTGGATAAGGTTTATGTTCACGATTTAGGAGTCCTTAAATGAAATGAATTAAATCACGAGATAAAAGTAGCACAAATTTTTGAATCCGGAGCAAATCTAAGTAGAACTGGGAGTAGACAAAAGTAACAATTGACTCGAGGTCATGTGTTATTAGAAGGGAATGATGTGATTATAACCCATGCGAGGTGTAGAGTCATGGATTCACCTTACTTTGAGGCCGTCCCCGTTTAACGCAAATTTTTGGATGCACAGAAGTGATGATATTGAAAGTGCTACACGTTATGTGTATAACGATGCTTGGGATTGGAAGAATCAATTTATTTTTGCAAATCTAAAGCACATGACTCCTTTGGTGGAGGACTCTAAATTTTATCTGGAAGCACGAGTAGTAACCTCATGTGTATCGGGGTCACCGATCTTAAGGGGTTTAGATCAAAGGTGCAATGAAAGTTGGCTTATTAAAGTAAGGAAACACTTCTCCTTCCCCCTCTTCCTCCTTCTCTCCCTTCCATTTGGGTTACATTTCAGGAAATTTCTTTTCCCATTAGTGGCTGTTGGGCTTGTTGCTCCGGGAAATTTGTTATTTTGGAACTTCCTTGTTTGTTAGCAATTATTTTTCTCTTATTTTAGCAGCTGTTTATGCTAGCTGTTGGGGGTTAAACTTCAGAAATTTTGTTTATAACACCTTACTCATTCCCGGAAATCTCTTCCTTGGTTTGTGTTAGCAGTTATTTGGTATTTCCTTGGTTTCATGACTAGCAGCTATCTTAGCTTCCCTTGATTTATATGCTATAATTTTTGTCCAGAATATGTGCCCTGCTCTACTCGTTTTTTCTTCCAGGATTATATATTCGCATCCGCCCCATTTCCTTCCAGAGTATAAGCTTCACATTGCCTACATGTTTTAGTATTTGGAATTTATTTGGAAATTCAGGGCTAGTGGCTGCTTGGTTTCTCCTTCCAGGTTTGATAAATTTATTTTTGACTCATGCTAACAGTTGTTGATTTAGTGAGAGTTTGGTGAACTTCCTTGGTTGTATATTAGCAGCTATGTGAATCCCCCTTGGTTTCATCCTAAAATAAATTCTTCCTTTTCCCCTTTTTCTGTTGCTTTTCTTGGTTGTCTGGGAGCTTATGCTGGCAGATCTCTTTTCTTAATATATATGCTGCTATGTTGGTTCATGTTAGTTATGCTGTTAGTTATGCTGCTGCAGATCCTGTTAGTTATGCTGGACATGAATCCTGTTAGTTTTGTCTGGGCTGCTATGTTGGTTCCTGTCGGCTGCCTATGAATCTATTAGAAATTTCTTTCCTTTTAAGGGCTGCTGCTTGGATTTATTATTTTGGCCTTTGCTTGTCTAATCCCGAATTCTTTAGAGGCTGCTGTATGTCTATCTTGTTAAATTCATTTTGGGCTGCTTCTTTTACTTGCTAAATGGGGGGGGGGGGGGGGGGGGGGGGGGCTGCTGCTATGCTTTAAATCAGTTGAGTGTTTCAATTTTGTTTGGGCTGCTATCTATATAATCCAGTTGGGATTTTTAATTAGGGGCTGCTTATGTAAATTCATTTTGGGCTGCTGTCTATAACTCTACGTGGATTATTTTTTTGGGATTTGCTTTTGCAAAATTTCAGTTTGGGGCTACTATATATATTCCAGGTTGGACCGTTTCTTTCCTTCCTTTTTGAGAGGGGCCGTCTTTCATGCTGTTTTATTGGGGGACTGCCTTTTAGCTCTTCATTCTGGGGCTGCTTTAATAAATTCTATTATGGGGGCTGCCCTATGGAACTCTGTTTGGGGGCTGCTTTATAAAACCTGTCATCTTGGGGCTGCTTTATTCATGGTCCTACCTATTAGGATTATGTTGTGGTGTTCCTCTTGGTTGTGGGCAAGGTTCTTTATAATTCCTTTGTGGCTGTCTCCTCATTGATTTAGGCATGGTAGCTATTGATTTATTTTATTTCCCTTCTTTCCCCCTAGTTTAAACTCTTGATTTATGAAATTCTGGATCGGTTTGGTTTGGAGTTCTGAGAATTTTTTCTGAGTTATAGTTCTTACCTTCAAATATCTGATAACATGGTTGAGGAATACTAAATGATTTTGGGTTATAAATATTTTTTTCTTCTTGATGAGTTGATACCATGGCTGATAACTGCTGCTATGCACTTGTGTTCCTTTTCCCTTCCTCTTTCCTGTTGGTGCTGTTGGGAGATTTGAGCTAGGGCTTTTAGTTTGGGTAATGTTGACTGAGTACATGTTGGATAATCATGTGGATCTTAACCCCCCTAACCTCAACTTAAATTTCGGGGACGAAATTGTTTTTTTGTTTATTGGATTTGTAACATCCCATTTCGCGCTAGACCACTCGGAGACGTTTTGACTACCCAGTTTTGGGCTTTCCAGTGCGTGCTCGGATTTGGATTAATTGGGGGAAAAGAATGACAATACTGCTTTAGGAAATATTAAAATATGACAGGAAAATATGACAGGAAAATATAATAAAATAAGAACTTATAAATTTGAACTTAAGAACTAATTTGATATTGTCGTTCGACGAATTTCTTAGAATTCGTCGATCTAATGTTGCCTCCGTTCGACGAAATTCTCAGATTTCATCGATCTCAGAAAGTTGGAGCAGCGCTGACGAATTAATATTAGGCAGCGCTCGATGAATTAGAATTAGCCACAGATCGACGAAAATATAGCTGTTGCCGCCGTTCGACAAAAATCCTGAATTCGTCGAACGCCGGTCTGCTTTTATTATTTCTGCGCGCTTCCTTTTCGTTTGACGAATTTGCTTAAATTCGTCGAACGCCAGTCTTCTTTTATTATTTCTGCGCGTTTTCTTTCCGTTCGACGAATTTGTTTAAATTTGTCGAACGTCGGTCTGTATTTATTAAATTCTGCGCGTTCTTCTTTCCGTCACCCGATAAAGCGGTGAATGCTTATTTTTATGATTATTTTAGGCTAACAGTGGAATTATTGTCCAATAAGGAGCTGACACCTAAAATTGGAGTTCCAAGGCTTATTAATGCAAACCCTCTTTTCTCTTAACACAAGGGCTGAGCATTTCTCCCGAGGGAAAATCTGGATCTTCATCTTCTTCTTTCTCTCACTTCAGGGAATTAGTTGGGGGAATCTTTGAAGGAGCAAAGCTTGGAGGAAATTTGGAGCTTGGCCGACCACCACCATGCTTCCATCAAGATGAGCTCCAACCATGGCCGTAAAATCAGGTGACTTCCGACCCCTCTCCCTTGGTGCTAGCGTCTTAGATCACAATAGGAGAGATGAAGGCTCAAAAGAGCTTCTCGCGAGCTTTAATGGAGTTTCCTTAGGAAGACCAAGCCGGAACCTCAAATTTAGGGCATCGTTTGCCGTGAGGTTTTAGAAATCATTTCTTCTCTTCAAGAAGAAGAGATGGGATTTGATTTGGGGCAAACCCATGGTCGTCGAGGGTGAGTGAGGGGAATGACATTTAGGGATTTAACCTAACCCATGTTTTGGAAAGATTATGAACAGCACTCTGTCAATTAGGGTTGTTAATTATATATTTGTGTGATAAATGTGATGACATCCCCCTTGCTAATGAAGTTTTCAATTTATAACTTTGCACTTGGTTATTAAGGAAAATTGTGCGCAGCTGGGTTCAAGCCAATTTTTAGGCTTGACCCCACCGGAATTAGACTTTGGGCTCAACATGAAAGTTGTAGCCCTCGGAAAGAGCTTTCCGACGGTATGTTACCCATTTTCTGAAGTGACCTGTAGCTCCCTAAAAGCCCAGTCGAGTGGACTGTCCAGAAAGCTGGGAGGTGGTCAATGCATGCTGTTTTGCTGTCCAGATTTATGCAGTTGACTTCAGAGCAGATTTTTGATAGGACCCACTCGGATCTGGGTTTAGGAATCAACATGAATGTTGTATCCCTTGATGTTAGCTTTCCAAATTGGGGTGGATCATAATTTTTGGACAATTGTAGCACCCAGAAATCCAGTTTTAGTAAACTGTGTCATAACACTTTCGATCTCAGTATTTTGTGGATTTCTCTTATTACATTGGTTGGTTGCTCATGAAATTCATAATTTATGATTAAGTAGTATTAAAGTTATTGTCGTGTTATTTTATAACTTGAAGGGGATATAAATGCTGAATGTGAAGCCTGTTTGGGCCGGAATTTTGTATGAATCATGTATATGCTAGCATTGGCTTGTGATAATGATTTCAGATTTATTTCTGTTAAGATGACCCCTTGGATGAACCTTCCATTGTAGATGTATGTGGAATCGTAAAAAGGACATGTATGAATTAATGTTCATATCGCTTGATAATCTATTGGATGGTGTAGAATGATGATAACCTCTCCATAAGGTTGATAGATTTAATCGTGTTGAAACACATTGTGATTTGTACGTAAGACGATTGAATATTGGTGATATGTTCGGGCTGACATATTTAGTAAAATATGAATATGGCACAGTACGCACAAGTAGTCCTACAGGATCTAGTAAGGTAATTTCCATGTGATGCACACGCAACTGCTTAGAGTCGTGACAACCCGGTATGAGTAGCATTGATGGCTTGGTCTGGATTATAAGATATTATTATATCTTGTGGTGAAATATTAAGGGCCCTGTTGTTGGGGGCCTTGGATGCTAGTTAGCCTCAGTTGACTTGTATGATGTGAAAAGGAGAAGACTCCTTCAGCGAGTCTTTGGGTACTTGATAGCACAGGTTATGCATGGAATTACATGCCTGTGCATGGTTTGCACTTGGAGGTGTGATGACACTGGTTGGAGGATACTTGTGGTTGGGGGATTACTTGTGGCGGGTCTACAGGCTTGCTAGTCATGACACCGACAGAAGCCGGCAGTTAGACTCTAGACCAGTTGGGTTGGACTCTTGGTGCTCACCTACCCAAGTCCCCTTCTGTGTCCTTGATTGCTCCGCTGTGTGTTCTTAGCGTCGAGCAGTACGCAGGGTCTCCGCTCTGTGTTCTTAGCGTTGAGGCGTACATAGGCCTAGGTCTGGTAGTGTTCATACCCACCTAGTTGTGGAGGAGCCCGGTCCACAGTCTCCGTCTGGCTAGGACGTGAGGTGCCTGAGTGGTTAGCTACCCTCGAAAAGTGGGAACTACAGGTCTATGTCGACATAGCAAAATGCATGGGTGGGTTCATCATATCATAATCATTGCATTGCATTCATCCTGCATAATCATAACATTGCACCGCATCAGGTCCATCATATAAATTAGTATGGGCTCTTTTATATGATGGGTCCCAAATTGGAAACCTTAACTTATAAGTTTGTATGGGCATTCATATAAGTTAAGGTACGATATGAACTGCTTACTCCTTTCTCGTTACTACTACTTGCTTACATTCTGCCATTGCCTTATTACTTGTTAGCTGTGCTTATTATACCTGTTACTAGTACTTGCATTTATAACCATAGCTACTTATATACTTATGAACAGCTTAGTTAGTGCCATTGCAAGTACTTGAGTACTTAAACAACCGACATATATGAACAACCATTCCTGTCACCTGCTTGTATATATTATTGCTTATATTGCAGCTTTTCTTCCTATCCTTCCACCCGGTGCCTTGGAGTCGCCGGGGGAGCGGATGTGAAGCCACTTAGTCTTTATGACTAACGGTTGCTACGTCCCTCTTTTTAGGAGTGTACCTTAGAGCAGCAGTGCACGGTGCTGGAGGAGGATAGTCAGGTCAGGGTGACAGGGCCGGAGACCATGATACCTTAGTTACCGTCAGTGACAGAGGCGAGTGAGTGTTTTGAGATGTAGCCCCTGGGGCATTTAGCTTGATACTCTGATGATTTGCAGGAGCTTGTGTAGCTTTCTGTCTTTCTTGTACTTACTGTTTGGACATTATTACTTATTGTGAATCTATGGCTTTTAATGCTTTCTTTTATTGATGGGTTGGTGCTGTTTAGTTGGTTTGGCTGGCAGGATAGGCGTCTTGTGGGGGGAGGCTAGCTCGGGTGTTGGCGCTTCCGCATGGCGGCTGTCCTGGGCATAAGACTCCCCTCGGCCGTGTTTTGTGTTCCGGGAGGGGGGTCTTACATATGGTCTTGAGCATTCTCAATTCAACATGCCTTCTGAAATGTCGAACACTCTTCTTGAAGATATTTTGTTCTTCCCGATGACATTTGACTCAGAGTGAATTAACTTGCATGGATTGGCTTCAACACGATGAAATATCTTTTCACAACGATCTTAACTTAGCCTTTAGAATGAGTGTACTCCTTTGTCTTTGTCTCAATGATAATTAATTGTTGCGCTTGAAAATCAACACGATATATTCTCTCCGTCTTGACGATATTTAGCTTAACATAATTTTGAGAATTATCTAAGTATTCATTGAGAATGACCATAACATTGAACTTATCGTGAATGATTTATTAAATTTAATTAAATAAACTTGTGCACAATAAATTAGATATTCATCAAATTCAAAATGCATTTATCATTGACATGAGAAGTTCTTCAAAGCAGGAACATTGTTGGGCAATTTTCCCAACAGATCTCCATCATCTCTCCTTCCTCATTAGAGGGTCTCCACAACTCAGTGATCATGTCTTTGGGCCATACTTTGCCAAGCAGTCCACCACTGAGTTTTCTTCCTTGGGCACAAGCTGGATAAAGAAGAATAAGAACCCTCCAATCAACCATTTTGCTTTTACCAGGTACAATTATAGGATGATGTCCCTGACCTCGAACTCTACGTGGAACTACGTCGCGATCACCATCGAATCTATGAAGGCTTGGATATCCTGGATCCCCAACTCCTTAGCTAGGCATAGTCCTGCTACAATGGCTTCGTACTCAGCTTGGTTGTTCATGATGGGAAACGAGCATACCGCTCTCTCTCCTCTCCACTTCGAGCCCAAAGAAATGGTGGAGCTCGCCCAAATCCTTCATCTCGAATATGATAGCTAGCTCATCACGAAGCCTAGCTACCTCCATCTCAGAATTCCCCGTGACGATCATATCGTCAACGTACAGCAGCACCAAGACCTGAAGATCCCCCGTCTTCTTAACAAACAAGCTCGAATCAGAATCAGAAGCAAAGTACCCGCAGAACTGGAGGTATTCTGCGATCTTCCCGTACCACGCCCGAGGCGCTTGCTTCAAGCCGTAAAGAGCCTTCTTGAGCTTGCAAACATATCTTGGGTGCGCTTCGGATACATACCCAGGTGGCTGATCCATGAAGATATCCTTGTCAATCTCTCCATATAAGAAAGCGTTCTTCACGTCGAGTTGCAAATCTTCCACCCTTGGCAAGCTGCCAATGCGATCACCACCCGGACCGAAGTAATCTTGGCAACGGGGCTAAATGTTTCTTCATAATCCTCCCCATACTTCTGAGAGAAACCTCGAGCTACAAGGCGAGCCTTGTACCGCTCAATACTTCTGTCAGCCTTCTTCTTCAGCTTGAAAACTCACTTGCAAGTCACCGGACTAACCCCCTCAACCTTAGGCACCAAGTCCCAAGTCCCAAGTCTCATTTTTCCTGAGGGCAGCCATCTCTTCATCCATGGCTCCTTCCCACTCCTTGACTCCAATGACATTTTCATAACAAGATGTCTCTCTCTCATCCAGGGGACCTGCGAAGAAACATGAGACAAAGCTCACCAAGTTCCCGCCCGTATACCGATCAGGTGGAATAATGGTCCTCTTGGACCTCCTCAGAGCTTGATTCTGAACCACCTCTTCCACTGCAGCTTCTAGACTAGCTCTCCTCTCAGGTAAACATGGAGCCTCGCTCCCCATGCTTCCAGAACCCGAAGCACCTGATCCAGAGCTAGTAATACAAGGAGCACATGGGGAAACAGGTAACTCCACCAGAACTTCCCGTGCAGCTTCAACTGGTCCACCTTCTTCCCTGCTTCCTTGTAACTCCACAGAAGAGTTACCTTGGTATGACGTCAACTCGTCGAATACCACATCTCTTGAGACCACATATCTCCGTGTTTCAGGATCCATGCATCTCCACCCTTTCTTCCGATCATCATAACTGACGAAGAATAGCTTCCTTGCCTTAGCATCTAGCTTCGTTCGAAGGGCATCGGGAACATGCACATAGCAGGTATAACCGAACACTCGAAAGTGTTCCACGCTTGGCTTCTCCTTAAACATCAACTCATGAGGGGTCTTCATATTGATGGGGCTGAGAGGCATCCGGTTGATAACAATGGCCGCACAGGACATTGCCTCTGCCCAGAAGGACTTTGGGATACTCTTGGCATGAAGCCAACATTTGCAAGTCTCCGGCATGTGACAGATCTTCCGCTCTGCAACTCCATTCTGTTGTGGAGTATGAGCACAAGAAAGGTCCCTTTGGATGCCATGCTTCCTGCAGAAGCTAAAGAACTCCTTGGAGGTGAACTCCCCTCCATTGTCTGTTCTGAACTTCTTTACTCGCAGGTTTAGCCGACCTTCCACCAGCTCCTTGAACTCCACAAACCTTTCGAACGCCTCTGACTTCTCCTTCAGAAAATACAACCAAGTATATATGGTGAAGTCATCAACCAAGATTAGCATATACCTGCTACCTCCAAGACTGGCAGTGTTGGTAGGTCCAAACAGATCACCATGGATGCACTCCAATGGTCTTTTACATCTGCTTTGTGATTTGTCAAATGGAAAGCGTTGAGCTTTACCAAACTGACAACCTGCACAAACATGACCATCCCCAAAAGATGACAAGCTAGGCAGACCTTTCACCAGGCCTCTACCCGCCATAACTTTCATCTTATCCATTCCAACATGCCCAAGCCTTTCATGCCAGATAACAACGCTATCATTAGCCCTCATCTTATCAACATAGGAACTTATTGAAAGAACAAACAAGTCCTTCACCTGTCTTCCAATATGAGTGACTTCAGCTTTCACCGCTGAAACGTTTCGGAGAAATTTCACCTCTGTTGGACCAAACAAAACGTGATAGCCAGCGTCCACCGCATTTGTCATAGAGAAGAGGTTCTTCTTCATTCTCGGAACATGATAGACACTCTTCAACGTAAGAGTACCACTATCACCGTTTAATGAAGCCACACCCTCCTTCTCAACTGCATGAATAATATCATCAGCCGTAATGATAGCATCATTAACTGTATATGTCTGCAACGAGGAGAACTTTGACTCATCACCAGTGAGGTGATGACCACACCCAGAGTCCACAATCCAATCGTCTTGATAGTTGATGGAAGTCATGGCCCGAACACACGTGCCCATCATGAAAGCTCCTCCACCACCCCAACTACCTTCTGAATTGGAACCAGCCTCCTCCTTACCTGCAGCATGCCCCGGCTGAAGATTGACTTTACAGTCCCTTTTGAAATGACCAACCTTATTACACCTGAAACATCTAGGTCCTTCCTGCTTCTTCCCATCATGCTTAGGAGCATAGCTCCTCTCTTACTGATATGAAGTAGACGAACCATCATCTCCAGATGACTTCTTCTTCTTCTTCTTCTTCTTGTCCCATCTCTTCTTATTGACAAAGAAGAGAACCTCGCCTTCTCCCCCAGAGACCGACATCCCAGCCATTTGCTTTGCCAAACTTTCATGCGAAGCAAGTAAGTTCTCTAGATCCAGCAATGAAGGCTGATTGCCCCAGCCTTGAACAGAAGTAACAAAGACAACATACTCCCTCCGCAAGCCGCGGATTATGTGCCTCTTCAGCTTAGCTTCTGAGATAGGCTCATCCGGGTCCAAAACCGATATCTCTGCGCATAGGTTCTTCATCTTCAAGAAGAACGTAGAAATGGACAAATCTCCTTGAGTTGCTTTCGCCAACTCATTCTCCAAGTACTGTAGCCTCACTACATTCTTCTTATTGAACAAGCCATCCAAGGCTGTCCAAATCTCAGCAGCTGATCTGCATCCAATGATGTGATCAAACAACTCTGGAATGATAGCCCTCTTGAGAGTGAACTCTGCCATAGTATTCGTTCTTCTCCAAGCCTTCACGAGCTCAGCATTCCCATCAGCAGGAACCATTGCTTGTCTAGCTTTTCCTACAACAACCTCCCATAAGTCCTCGCCAAGAAGATAGCTCTCCATGCAAGACTTCCACTTCTTGAAGTTAGTCTGCGTAAGGAGCTCAATACCAAGACCTCTAGCATATCCTCCTTCCATTGCTATCCCACTGATTGCTACCACTTGAGAAACCCGAGAGAAGTAACACCACTATCAGCTTCACAACCTCAGCAACCTACATCTGATACCATGTTGAAAAACTTGAGGTCCGGAGATGAAGTGAAAAAATATGCGGAACACACTTCACAAAACATTTCACAAGCGTAGCACAACAGTGACAATAAGAAGAACGAATAGTACTATGGTATTGAATATCTCTTTATAATGCGAGGTATACATGGCGAGACATGATTCATAAGAATCACAGAGGAGAGAAGCACAAAACACAGATGTAAAACAAGCCGCAGCGACCTGACACTTGAGACCGCCAGACCGCGCGAACAGACAAGTCGGATGGAAGCCGCTGAGACCGCGCGAACAGAGAACAGACCGCACTTGTCAGACCGCAACCTCAGACCGCCATCTCGCTGCTTATTTCTCTGCTGAAAACAAACAAGTCCGCACTTCTTGATCGCCCAGACAGCACGGTCTTGCTCAAAGAAGAACCCGCGAACACTGAACAAGAACTGCTTCCTGTGACAAACCGCAACTCAAGACCGCCTGGCCACTTAAGACCGCCTGATCAACTGAGTCCGTTGCACAGACCGCGAACACCTAAAAACAGTCCGCCCAGACTGGTTTATTCAAAGCTGGAAGAAGAAGACAAGCTGACCGCGAGCTGCAAACCGCTTAACCTGCGAACACAGAAACCGGTCAGACTAAATCTCAAACCGCGCGACCTCAAAAAGAGACCGACACACTAAAGCCAACATTGAGTTCTTACAGTTCTCGTTAATAATGACGGGCCCTGCACCCCTATTTATAGGCGGGTAGACAGATGTCATCACCGCACAATTGGGATACAATAACCGCCCATCAGATCGCGAGCGGTCTCGCAAAATAAACCACCCGACCTCAGCAAAGCTCACAGCTCCTTTATTAACCTTGCGGTTACAACCAAACCGCCCGGTCACAGCGGTCTCAAAAACAGACTGCCCGGTCTCCTTCCAAGAATGTCTGGCCGACAAAAATAAGTCGCCAGATCGACCCGTGCAAGCCGCCCGGACAGAAGAGGCGGTCTCCCAGATCAGACCGCTCAGTCCAAACCGCTGAGAAAAAACCAACCAGAGAACCGACGCAGACCGTGCGGTCTCTGCGGTCTCCAATCCGCAGACCGCCCAGCTCAAATCCACTTCCACTTCAAAAATTTAACACTCCCCCTTGAAGTGGGAAGTGGAAGTCAACCCAAGCAAACTCCGCAGCCGACCAAAAGGTCTCTTCGCCAACGGCTTAGTGAATATGTCAGCAACGTTCTCCTTGCTCTGCACATGCTCCACATCAGAGATCCCTCCAACACCTTCTCATGAATGAAATGATGATGAATCTCTATGTGCTTCGTACGCGCGTCACAAACTGGATTGTTCACCAGTTTGAGAGCACTCTCGTTGTCACCACGTAGCAGAGTAGGACCTCCCACCTCCCTATGATTGTCCTCCACAAGCCTCCTAAGCCAGATGGCTTCCTGAGCTTCCAAAGCCGAAGCTTTGTACTCCACTTCCGTGGTAGAGACAGACACAGAATCTTGCTTCTTGCTGCACCATGATATAACTGTAGAGCCCGTCATAAAGACGTATCCAGACGTCGATCTCCGATCATCTGAATCTCCTCCATAATCAGCGTCCATGTACCCGTACAAGAAAAAGCCCGAATCTCTCCCGTAGAAGAGACCCAAATTCGAGGTGGATTTGACATACTTCAATATACTCCTAGCCGCCACAAGATGAGGCTTCCGAGGCTCTGCCATAAACCGACTCACCCTGTCAACTGCGTAAGCAATATCTGGCCTCGTGATCGTCAAGTATATCAAGCTACCGACCAAAACTCGGAACACCAAAGGATTGGTAAGAACCTTCCCTTCATCTCGCCGAAGATGAACTTCAACCTCCAGTGGAGTAGAGCTGCTCTTCTCCCCTTCCATGCTGAATCTCTTCACGATTCGATCCGCATAGCCCTTCTGGGAAACGAGCATACCGCTCTCTCTCCTCTCCACTTCGAGCCCAAGGAAATGGTGGAGCTCTCCCAAATCCTTCATCTCGAATCTGATAGCTAGCTCAGCACGAAGCCTAGCTACCTCCATCTCAGAATTCCCTGTGACGATCATATCGTCAACGAACAGCAGCACCAAGACCTGAAGCTCCCCCATCTTCTTAACAAACAAGCTCGAATCAGAATTAGAAGCAAAGTACCCGCAGAACTGGAGGTATTATGCGATCTTCCCATACCACGCCCGAGGCGCTAGCTTCAAGCTGTAAAGAGCCTTCTTGAGCTTGCAAACATATCTTGGGTGCTCTTCAGATACATACCCAGGTGGCTGATCCAAGAAAATATCCTTGTCAATCTCGCCATATAAGAAAGCGTTCTTCACGTCGAGTTGCCAAATCTTCCACCCTTGGCAAGCTGCAAATGCGATCACCACCCGGACCGAAGTCATCTTGGCAACGTGGCTAAATGTTTCTTCATAATCCTCCCCATACTTCTGAGAGAAACCTCGAGCTAGGCGAGCCTTGTACCGCTCAATACTTATGTCAGCCTTCTTCTTCAGCTTGAAAACCCACTTGCAAGTCACCGGAGTAACCCCCTCAACCTTAGGCACCAAGTCCCAAGTCTCATCCTTCAGGAGGGCAGCCATCTCTTCATCCATGGATCCTTCCCACTCCTTGACTCCAACGACATTTTCATAACAAGATGGCTCTCTCTCATCCAGGGGACCTGCGAAGAAACATGAGACAAAGCTCACCAAGTTCCCGCCCGTATACCGATAAGGTGGAATAATGGTCCTCTTGGACCTCCTCAGAGCTTGACTCTGAACCACCTCTTCCACTGCAGCTTCTGGACTAGCTTTCCTCTCAGGTAAACATGGAGCCTCGCTCCCCCTGCTTCCAGAACCCGAAGCACCTAATCCAGAGCTAGTAATACAAGGAGCACCTGGGGAAACAGGTAACTCCACCAGAACTTCCCGTGCAGCTTCCACTGGTCCACCTTCTTCCCCGCTTCCTTGTAACTCAATAGAAGAGTTACCTTGATATGACGTCAACTCGTCGAATACCACATCTCTTGAGACCACATATCTCCGTGTCTCAGGATCCATGCATCTCCACCCTTTTTTTCCGGTCATCATAACTGGCGAAGAATATCTTCCTTGCCTTAACATCTAGCTTCGTTCGAAGGGCATCCAGAACATGCACATAGCAGGTAGAACTGAACACTCGAAAGTGTTCCACGCTTGGCTTCTCCTTAAACATCAAATCATGAGGGGTCTTCATGTTGATGGGGCTGAGAGGCATCCGGTTGATAACAAAGGCCGCACAAGACATTCCCTCTGCCCAGAAGGACTTTGGGATACTCTTGGCATGAAGCCAACATTTGCAAGTCTCCGTCAGGTGATGGATCTTCCGCTCTGCAACTCCATTCTGTTGTGGAGTGTGAGCACAAGAATGCTCCCTTTGGATTCCATGCTTCCTGCAGAAGCTAAAGAACTCCTTGGAGGTGAACTCCCCTCCATTGTCTGTTCTGAACTTCTTTACCCGCAGGTTTAGCCGACCTTCCAGCAGCTCCTTGAACTCCACAAACCTTTCGAACGCCTCTGACTTCTCCTTCAGAAAATACACCCAAGTATATCTGGTGAAGTCATCAACCAAGATTAGCATATACCTGCTACCTCCAAGACTGGCAGTATTGGTAGGTCCAAACAGATCACCATGGATGCACTCCAATGGTCTTTTACATCTGCTTTGTGATTGTCAAATGGAAAGTGTTGAACTTTACCAAACTAACAACCTGCACAAACATGACCATCCCCAAAAGATGACAAGCTAGGCAGACCTTTCACCACGCCTCTACCCACCATAGCTTTCAGCTTATCCATTCCAACATGCCCAAGCCTTTCATGCCAGATAGCAGCGCTATCATTAGCCCTCATCTTATCAACATAGGAACTTGTTGAAAGAACAAACAAGTCCTTCACCCATCTTCCAATATGAGTGACTTCAACTTTCACCGCTGAAACGTTTCGGAGAAATTTCACTTATGTTGGACCAAACAGAACGTGATAGCCAGCGTCCACCGCATTGGTCACAGAGAAGAGGTTCTTCTTGTTGGGTATATTGCCCACAATAGTACCTTGATTTGAAGAGGCATCACTCTCAATACTAAGGACATATTGTATTTGATAAAGCTTTGTTTTTGTAAGTCAAACAGGTACAGGTGACTCAAAAGAAACGGCCAAACATGCCCTTAGTTGTGAAGAATCATCTACAAAGAGATGAAGATTTGTCTCAGCTGAACCGCTGAGATGAAGGGTCAAAACTGCTGAGATGAGGAGCCATCTCAGCGGATCCGCTGAGAAGAAGGTGTCTCCGCTGATAAGTTCTTCAAATGCTGAGAATCAGCGTGTTTGTGGAACGCTGAAGGCTGTTCGTCGAACGTAGGACTAAGTTCGTCGACCGCTGAGATGAGACCAAAGAAGGAGCCGCTGAGAAGGCATAATTGCCGTGTTCGTCGAATGCAGAGTGCTGTTTGTCGAACACAAAACACTGTTCGTCGACCGCTAAAACGAGACCAGAGAAGGAGCCGCTGAGAAGGCACAAAGGGCGTGTTCGTCGAACGCAGAGAGCTGTTCGTCGAACGCAGGACAAAGTTCGTCGACCGCTGAGACGAGATAGAAGAAACTGCAGACAATTGTCTGTTCGTCGAACGCAGAGTGAAGCAGGTTCGTCGGACACAGTGTGAAGTGGGTTCGTCGAACGCAGACCTTCTTTAAAGAAAAGTAGGGCGGCGGGACCTACGGCTAGGGCAAGTTGCAGAAAAGCTACAGGGGACCACCGATCTCTCTCATACTTCTTGGGAGATCAAATTAGAGTCGTTGAAGATGAAAAGAAGTATAAAAGAAAGTGTTAGGGCATTTTCTATGCCTCGGCCGATTGCGTGCAAAATCTCCATTCACCATTGATGGCTGCTGCTCACGATTTTCTTCCTGCTCCCTGAAAGAGAAGAAGAAACTGAGAGAAGAAGAAACTGAGAGAAGAAGATAGCTCCTCCACCAGAAGGGGCAAGGTGATCTTCCATCACTCTATTGAAGAGGAAGATCAAGTTGTGGCTATAATCAACATCTTCAGCTACAGGAAGCACAGTCTGTGCAGGATCTACAGGAGAGTACCTCTACTGTAGAATAATTCTAAATAAATTTTCTGTAGGGCATCTTGCCTGAGCTGTAAGACCATTTGGTCTGAGTTTGTAGGAACCTGAGGGTTCTGAGTGTAGGGCTGAAGGCCTGAGTGTAGGATCTGTTGATCTGAGTTGTAGGGCTTCATTGCCTGAGCTGTAGTAGGTGGAATCCTCTGAGTTGTAGGACCTGCTGAGGTCTGCGCTGTAGGATCAGGAGCTGATCTGAGGTAGGGCTGTTTAGCCTGAGGTGGGACCTGTTGTGGTCTGAGTTGTAGGACCTGCTGAGGTCTGAGGTGTATGATCAGGAGCTGATCTGAGTTGTAGGGTTGCTGTGCCTGAGGTAGGGTTTGATAAAACCTGAGAGATCCTGAGTTATCTGTGTTGTAAGCTCTTTTGAGCCGAGTTTGGAGGAGTTGGCCTTGTCTAACACATTGTTAGAAAGGTGAAGGGGGAAAGAGGACTACTCAAGACACCCTGTCTTGAGGAACCTCTATACATACTTGTGTGCTTTCTATGTGGTTGATCTCTTGCTTAAACCAGAAATCAGAAATAAGCTAGGGTGCTTAGAGGAAAATCATAAAGACATATTCACCCCCCTCTAGGTGATTTAGACTACAAACCTAATATTCTTTCAAGTGGTATCAGAGGTAGGTTGGTCAAAAAGGACTTAACAGTCTGACCAGATCCTAAAATGTTTAGTCAAATCGAATCCCATGGCCTCCTCTGGATTGCAAAAGGAAATGAGGTCCATGAAGTTGCCCATGTGCAACAAAGAAAATTTTGGCATATGGAAGCAAAGGATCAGGTTGTTTATGGAAGCATCTGATCCAAGGATCTTCATTACAGTTGAAGAAGGACCTTTCACCTTTCACACTGCATCCACTATAGATCCAACAAGAAGAGTGGCCAAACTATTCAAAGATCTGACCAAGGATGAACTTGAGTTGTTCATCATGGACAAAAGGGCCCAGAACATCATTGTCAATGCTATTGATGATTCCACCTTTCAAAACTTGGTACATTGCACTTCTGCAAAGGAAATGTGGGATACTTTGATAGTATGCATGGAAGGGACAACTGAAGTTAGGGATGACAGGAAGTCACTCCTAAATCAAGAGTATGAAGCCTTTAGGCAACTGAACCAGGAATGCATGGCTGATTGCTATGAAAGATTTTGCAGGATAGTGAATGAGTTGAGGACCTATGAAAGGAACTTCACTCATTATGAGCTGAATGATAAGTTCCTTAGATCTCTCACTAGAGATTGGGACACAAAGATATGTGTCATCAGGGAAGTGGCCAAGCTAGGTGAGACCCCAACTCACACACTGTTTGGGAAGCTGCTCTCCTATGAGATGCAGCTGTTTGCAAGGAAGGAAGAGGACACCTCTTCAAGGGTTCAAGCAAGGGAGAAATCTGTTGCTCTCAAAGCTAACAGCTCCAAGAAAAGCAAAAGCAGGATGGTGTCTCCTTCTAGGAGAAGTGCTGAACCTGAAGTCAGCTCCTCAGGATGCTCTTCCTCTGATGAGGAGTTTGCTGCCTTCACTAGACAGTTCAAGAAGATGATGAAGAGGAGGCAGTGGAAGAACATGCCCTCCTCATCATTACACAACAAAAAGGATAGCAGCAAATCAGAAAGACATCACCCAAAGGGTGACGTGTATGACTCTAAAATTAGTAAACATTCTTCTAACAATATAATCTGTTATAGCTGCAGTAAGCCTGGGCATGTCATTGCTGACTGCCCAGTCAAAAGTTAAGATAGAGTTGAAAAGAAGCATCATCATAAGAAGGAGAGGAAGGGAGAACAATCCCTTCTAGCCAAGAAAAGCAAGAGCTGGAGTGAATCTGAATCTTCATCTTCAGATTCAGATGAAGAAGAGAAAGCCTACATAGGGTTGTTTGCTGCTCAGGAGGACGAAGACTATCCTTCTGCTAGAACAGGAATCAGGGCCCCTCTTTCACACTCAGATAGTGATGAAGAGGAGGATGAAGAAGACATTGCTCAGCTAGGCCTTATGGCCTTTACTAATGAGGAAGGGAGTCAGAATGCTTCTGACAATGATCAGGTACTATCTCATTCCACTGCAATTTTTGATTTTTAGACTAGTCTAGAATCTGTTGCACCATCATCAATTGATGGAAGGGGCATGGATGCTGAGGAAGAACTCAATCAATTGATTGATAAATATGGTGTTCTTTTGGAGGCTCTGAAGAAGAGCAAGAAGCTTGCCAAGAGGCAAGCCCAGGAAATTGTTTCCCTCAAAATGACTAAGGATGTCAACACTGAACCTACCACCCTGGTGGCTTAGATGAGTAGACAAATTAGCCATTTACAGGGGTTAACTATGGTGCAAATAAGCATTATTTCCCTAAAGAACAAGGTCATCAAGGACCTTGAGGAAAAGCTTGAGAAGGAGAAGGGCCTGGTGGCTCAATTCTTCAAGCCCAGATCTGTGCTTCCTATCATTGACACCTTCTCCTCTCAAACCAATAGGAGAGGACTAGGATTCAAGAAAATGGAAGTAGGAGAAGGGAGTGGAGTAAAGAGCAAGGAGAAGGCTAAGCCTCAACCCACCTTTCAAAAGGTGATTCTTCCCTCCAACAGATATGACCATGAAAGCATTTATGGTCACTGGAAGAATGAGAAGTGCTATAGGAAGGAAAATGCTCCTTCACATAGTGGAAGAAAGGGAATGTGATTGAGTGCCATGAAGGCTCCCCAAGAGGAAATTCAAATGGCCCAACATGGACCATTTGTTTTTGATACTTCAGCCACTTCATTCAAGGATGAGAAGGCAAGCCCTTCTAAGGTTGGATCAGTCAAGAACATGACTGCTGCCAATTCTGTAAACATGTTTGATTGCTCAGTGTCAGATGCCATCAAATCTTGTATGGCTGCCAAGTCATTGCAAGCTGATGTCATCAGGACAAAGAGCATCAAGATAGCACACAGAATGACATTCAGTCAAATCATTACTGAGAGGAACATGAAGAATGCTGTTGTATCTATTCTTGAACATGAGGACTGTGCTGCACAATCCTCAAGAAATGCTCAGAAGAGAAGATACAACATTCATGAATGTTGGTGCTGTGGTAAAGTGAGACACTTTTCCATAGATTGTTGGTACAACCCCAATGTACCTAATGCAAAGAAGAATCTTCCTGCCAAGGGTGCAGCTAGAGTAAGGCCTTTCGATTATGCTAACAAGAACCTAGGACCCAAGTCATCTTGGGCTCCTAAGGAACATTAAACTCTGTTTTGTAGGATAGTTCAAGTACCAGCCTCATCATCATTTGGTACTTGGACAGTGTGTGCTTGTGGCACATGAAAGGAAGAAGAGTGATATCATAAAATTGATATCAGATAGAGGAATAAATCCTCAAGGTAAGTATTTTTCCTCCCTATTGTGTATTTATCATCAAATGCTATCTATAATAGTGTTAAAGTAGGATGATAGAATTAACCAGTAAAATCTGTGTTAGCTAAGCTTCAAATAACGCTTAAAAGTTGGGTTAAGTCTGGGTACGGCGAATGTCGTGCTTAAGTTCGACGAACTTAGTTTTAAAACATTAGCTGTTCAATGAATTTAGCCCTAGGTTGAAACTTTAGATGAACCGTCTCAGCTGAACCGCTGAGTCGATTAGGTTAACAATCTGGCCCACTATATAAACTCTCGATGGCATTAAATGACTTTTCACATTCTCTCGCACCACTCCAGCCGCCGAGACGAAATCTCTACTCTTCTGTCCCAGTGTTTTCGTTTTTCTCATTCGACTAAGATGGCGCCCAAGATTGCGAAGGAATTGCAAGAGGGTTGTGAGTTGGTGAGGGATGGGTTTCTACATGCCTCACCAGAGATTTTGAGCGTTATATCCTTAATTACTGATGCTGGACTAGACTTCTTGTTGTCTGAACCCTCTCAGATCTTCAAGCAAGAAGTGCTAGAGTTCTTTGCAAATGTCAAGCAGTCGTCTTCTAAGGATGGCCTAACATCTAAAGTTGGAGAAATTAGGGTGAAACTGTCCCCTAAGAGACTGGAAAAAGTACTGCACCTTCCTAGAGTGGAAGAAGAGGAAATATCTGCAGAAGACAAGGAGCATGCCTTGAAGTGGTGTGAATACAGTGACCCCCAGACTTCATCACTGAAAAAGAAATTCTTCAATCAGAAAGGGAAGCTGCTGTGTGACATTGTGGGAAAGGCACTCCTGTGCAAGCCAGGCTCTCATGACACAATCTCTCAACCCATGTTTGAGCTGATTGTAAGGATCATTTTAAAGAAAAGGACATGCTGGGGAAATGTCCTGTTCCTAAGGATCAAGCAATGCCTGCAGGCTCCAAATCTTGGAAGGATCTTATCTCTCTTCCTGCTGAAAGCTTATCCTGACCAGTTCTCCTCTTTCAAGGGTGTAAACATTCACTACTTGAAGAGAATAGATATCAAGACCTTGGACAGGTCTGCAAGGGTTCTCCCCATGAGCCAACCTTCTATGGTGGCTGAGATAAAGGAGAAGAAGAGAGCTAAGATGAATGAAGGAGAAGGTGCTGGATCCTCCAAAAAGGATGATGAACCTCCAATGCACAAGGATGGTTTGGTAGGAGAAGATGTCCCCAGGACAAGTGGGGATGAGGAGCCCCAAGGAAGAGTTGAACCCAATCCCGAGCCAACTCAGATGAACACTGATCCAGCTGTTCCTCAAGCTGAAGATGAACTTCCCAATTCACCTATCCATGGTAAACAAGGATTTCAGTTAGACCTCTCCTCTCTAACAATAGTTTAGTCTAGGTACTTAACTCCTCATTCATTTTTCAGGTGTCTCTAGACAAAATTCTCCATCTATGGATGCCCCAAGTGAGGGGGAGCATAGCCCAGCCTATGAAGGAGGAGGTGGGTATGCTAGTGGGGGAGAACATCAACAGGAACCAATCCCACCATATCTTTAAGGTACACCTAATGCCCCATATGAGGGGAAGCAGATCCCTAATGATGGAAGGGCTAATGCTCAGAGTGGAGCTGAAGAGGTGGTTGTAAAAGTAGTGACCCAGGAAAGGCCAGTTGCTGTTCTAGACACATCTGACCTGCTAAACTCAATTCAAACCATAATTGAGGGTCAGATGTTGTCAGTAAAAGAACTTGTTGCTAAAAGGATACAAGGTGCTACTGCTCAAGTTAGGGATGAGCTGAATGCTACAAGAGCAGCTTTATCTCAAGAAATCCAAGCCAGTGAGCAGAGGTTGGAGATAAGGGTGGATGCTGTGAGGGATGAGCTGAATAGTCAAATCAAGACTGTCACTGCTGACTCTGCTCATATCCTTCAGCAAATGACCAGATGGTTTGAGATGGCCAAAAACACTATTGCTGCCCAGGAAACAGTTCTGAAAAATATTGCAGACCATCAAGGGGATTCCACTAAAGACATTACATATGTAAAGAATCACCTGTACAGGAATCAAAATGTCTGGGAGAATGCTGTTACCAGGATGACACAAGTGGTCAACACATCAAGCAGCCAAGTCAAGTCCCACATTGACAAGGCAAAGGAAAACATTTTGGATGATGTGGACAACACCTTCCAAACTCTCTCTCAATCCATAATGGATCAACACTCTGAGATAGAGAAAAAAATAATGGACAATGACAAAGAAGGAGAGGAGAAGCTTACCAAGCTAAATGCTAAGCTGAAAGGTGCTCATATAAAGCTATATAACAGCATGGAGTCTGCTCACCAGCTGATACTCTCCAATCAGGCAGAAGCCAGCAAGCAAATGGTGGAAGTGTTCAACAATGCTTCCAATGCTATTCAAGAAAATATCCTAACCATGGTCAAACAAGTTAATGAAACTCAGTGGGACTCAATCTTAAAGGTACTGTAAGGAACAATGATTGCTTTGAATCTTCCAATCTTGAATCCAAGCAGAAATGAAGACTTTGACTTCCAAAGTCAATCAAATCTGATTCAAGATGAGAGAGCAGCAAAGAGGAGAAGGGTAGAGGGCATTCAAACTACTGAAGAATATATGGCCCAGAAAAGAATGGAAAAATTAGAGGATCTACTCCATGAAGATGACAATCTGGAGTTGGACACAATTGTTGTCAATACCTGGGTGAGCCATGGTAATCAAATGAAGGACATTGATCATGTCTATTCAGCTGCTGAATGGATCAAGCACCTTGAGAGGGAATCCTTAAGGGAAAGGATTCTCAAAGAGAACATGGTGAGAAGGGAAACTCCTTTAAGGATTCCCACAAGATATCTTCCCAAGCCACTTCTGTACTTCAAAGTAAAGGAGAAGATCAAGGCTGTTGCTGGAGCTAGGAAGAGAAAGTCTGAAGATAAAGAAAGCTCATCCCAGGGACCATCTAAGAAGAACCTGCCTTGAAATGCTTTTTAAATTATTCCATGTACAATCACAAGTTGAATTGTGTGAATGTCTGTATTAAACATTTAAATTGAAATGATATTTCAGATTCTAAAAATCATATAGTGTTTATTGGTATATGCACTCTGTATTTTTACCTATAGTATCCAGGAACTAGAATGGGTCGTTCAATTTGAACAGGATCTGCTATTACAGAAAATAGCTTTCCAATTGAGGGGGAGCAAATTCCCTGCTCAGGTTGAGGGGGAGATGGCAAATGCTAAGAGTGTATAGGTTGTCCTATAAGTTGATCCAAAAGGATCAATAGATGTTGCCTCCCTATCCATAGAAGGTTAATGGTTGAAGAAACCAGAAAGGGGGAGATAGGGCCAATGCTTAGGATAGGCCAATGCTAGATAGGGCAAATGCCTAGGGTATTAGGGCCCATGCTACAGATCATTTATTGCAATATGTTTTTGCTGTTAATGTACCTTAGCATTGGGAATGTTCTGCCTTCTTCAAATAAGGGGAGATTGTTGGGTATATTTCCCTCAATAGTACCTTGATTTGAAGAGGCATCACTCTCAATACTAAGGACATATTGTATTTGATAAAGCTTTGTTTTTGTAAGTCAAACAGGTACAGGTGACTCAAAAGAAAGGGCCAAACATGCCCTTAGTTGTGAAGAATCATCTACAAAGAGATGAAGATTTGTCTTAGCTGAACCGCTGAGACGAAGGGTCAAAACCGCTGATACGAGGAGCCGTCTTAGCGGATCCGCTGAGAAGAAGGTGTCTCCGCTGATAAGTTCTTCAAACGCTGAGAATCAGCGTGCTCGTCGAACGCTGAAGGCCATTCGTCGAACGCAGGACTAAGTTCGTTGACCGCTGAGACGAGACCAAAGAAGGAGCCGCTGAGAAGGCATAATTGGCATGTTCGTCGAACGCAGAGTGCCATTCGTCGAACACAGAACACTGTTTGTCGACCACTGAGACGGGACCATAGAAGGAGCCGCTGAGAAGGCACAAAGGGCGTGTTCGTCGAACGCATAGAGCCGTTCGTCGAACGCAGGACAAAGTTCGTCGACCACTGAGACGAGATAGAAGAAACTGCAGACAATAGTCTGTTCGTCGAACGCAGAGTGAAGCAGGTTCGTCGAACACAGAGTGAAGCGGGTTTGTCGAACGCAGACCTTCTTTATAGAAAAGTAGGGCGGCAGGACCTGCGGCTAGGGAAAGTTGCAGAAAAGCTACAGGGGACCACTGATCTCTCCCATACTTCTTGGGAGATCAAATTAGAGCCGTTGAAGATGAAAAGAAGTATAAAAGAAAGTGTTAGGGCATTTTCTATGCCCCGGCCGATTGCGTGCAAAATCTCCATTCGCCATTGACGGCTGCTGCTCACAATTTTCTTCCTGCTCCCTGAAAGAGAAGAAGAAACCGAGAGAAGAAGATAGCTCCTCCACCAGAAGGGGCAAGGTGATCTTCCATCACTCTATTGAAGAGGAAGATCAAGTTATGGCTGTAATCAACATCTTCAGCTACAGGAAGCACATTCTGTGCAGGATCTACAGGAGAGTACCTCTACTGTAGAATAATTCTAAATAAATTTTCTGTAGGGCATCTTGCCTGAGCTGTAAGACCATTTGGTCTGAGTTTGTAGGAACCTGAGGGTTCTGAGTGTAGGGCTGAAGGCCTGAGTGTAGGATCTGTTGATCTGAGTTGTAGGGCTTCATTGCCTGAGCTGTAGGAGGAGTAATCCTCTGAGTTGTAGGACCTACTGAGGTATGAGCTGTAGGATCATGAGCTGATATGAGGTAGGGCTGTTTAGCCTGAGGTAGGACCTATTGTGGTCTGAGTTGTAGGACCTATTGAGGTCTGAGCTGTAGGATTAGGAGCTGATCTGAGTTGTAGGGCTGCTGTGCCTGAGGTAGGGTTTGAGAAAACCTGAGAGATCCTGAGGGATCTATGTTGTAAGCTCTTTTGAGCCGAGTTTGGAGGAGTTGGCCTTGTCTAACACATTGTTAGAAAGGTGAAGGGGGAAAGGGGACTACTCAAGACACCCTGTCTTGAGGAACCTATATACATACTTGTGTGCTTTCTGTGTGGTTGATCTTTTGCTTAAACCAGAAATCAGAAATAAGCTAGGGTGCTTAGAGGAAAATAAAAAAGACCTATTCACCCCCCCTCTAGGTGATTTAGACTACAAACCTAATATTCTTTCACTTCTTCATTCCCGGAACATGATAGACACTCTTCAACGTAAGAGTACCACTATCACCGTTCAATGAAACCACACCCTCCTTCTCAACTGCATGAATAATATCATCAGCCGTAATGATAACATCATTACCTGTATATGTCTGCAACGAGGAGAACTTTGAGTCATCTCCAGTGAGGTGATGAACACACCCAGAGTCCACAATCTAATCGTCTTGATAGTTGATGGAAGTCATGGCCCGAACACACGTGCCCGTCATGAAAGCTCCTCCACCACCCCAACTACCTTCTGAATTGGAACCAGCCTCCTCCTTACCTACAGCATGCCCCGGCTGAAGATTGACTTTGCAGTCCCTTTTGAAATGACCAACCTTATTACAACTAAAGCATCTAGGTCCTTCTTGCTTCTTCCCATCATGCTTAGGAGCATAGCTCCTCTCTTGCTGATATGAAGGAGACGGACCATCATCTCCAGATGTCTTCTTCTTCTTCTTGTCCCATCTCTTCTTATTGACAGAGAAGAGAACCTCGCCTTCTCCCCCAGAGACCGACATCCCAGCCATTTGCTTTGCCAAATTTTCCTGCGAAGCAAGTAAGTTCTCCAGCTCCAGCAATGAAGGCTGATTGGCCCAGCTTTGAACAGAAGTAACAAAGGAAACATACTCCCTCCGCAAACCACAGATTATGTGCCTCTTCAGCTTAGCTTCTGAGATAGGCTCATCCGGGTCCAAAACCGATATCTCTGCACATAGGTTCTTCATCCTCAAGAAGAACGTAGAAATGGACAAATCTCCTTGAGTTGCTTTCGCCAACTCATTCTCCAAGTACTGTAGCCTCGCAACATTCTTCTTATTGAACAAGCCATCCAAGGCTGTCCAAATCTCAACAGCTAATCCGCATCCAATGATGTGATCAAACAACTCAGGAATGATAGCCCTCTTGAGAGTGAACTCTGCCTTAGCATTTGTTCTTCTCCAAGCCTTCACGAGCTCAGCATTCCCATCAGCAGGAACCATTGCTTGTCTAGCTTCTCCTCCAACAACCTCCCATAAGTCCTCGCCAAGAAGATAGCTCTCCATGCAAGACTTCCACTTCTTGAAGTTAGTCTGCGTAAGGAGCTCAATACCGAGACCTCTAGCATATCCTCCTTCCATTGCTATCCCACTGATTGCTACCACTTGAGAAACCCGAGAGAAGTAACAACACTATCAGCTTCACAACCTCAGCAACCTACCTCTGATACCATGTAGAAAAACTTGAGGTCCGGAGATAAAGTGAAAAAATACGCGGAACACACTTCACAAAACCTTTCACAAGCGTAGCACAACAGTGACAATGAGAAGAACGAATAGTACTATGATATTGAATATCTCTTTACAATGCGAGGTATACATGGCGAGACATGATTCATAAGAATCACGGAGGAGAGAAACACAAAACACAGATGTAAAACAAGCCACAACGACTTGACACTTGAGACCGCCAGACCGCGCGAACAGACAATTCGAATGGAAGCCGCTGAGACCGCGCGAACAGAGAACAAACCGCGCCTATCAGACCGCAACCTTAGACCGCCAACTCGCTGCTTATTTCTCTACTGAAAACAAACAAGTCCGCACTTCTTGATCGCCTAGACAGCACGATCTTGCTCAAAGAAGAACCCGCGAACACTGAACAAGAACTGCTTCCTGTGACAAACCACAACTCAAGACCGCATTGCCACTTAAGACCGCCTGATCAACTGAGTCTGTTGCACAGACCGCGAACACCTAAACACAGTCCGCCCGGACTGGTTTATTCAAAGCTGGAAGAAGGAGACAAGCTGACCGCGAGCTGCAAACTGCTTAACCTACGAACACAGAAACCGGTCAGAACAAATCTCAAACCGCGCGACCTCAAAAAGAGACCGACACACTAAAGCCAACTTTGAGTTCTTAGAGTTCTCGTTAATAATGACGTGCCCTGCACCCCTATTTATAGGCGGGTAGACGAATGTCGTCACCGCACAACTGGGATACAATAACCAGCCATCAGATCACGAGCGGTCTCGCAAAACAGACCGCTCGACCTCAGCAAAGCTCACAGCTCCTTTATTAACCTTGTGGTTACAACCAAACCGCCCGGTCACAGCGGTCTCAAAAACAGACCGCCCGGTCTCCTTCCAAGAACGTCTGCCTGACAAGAACAAGTCGCCAGATCAACCCGCGCAAGCCGCCCGGACAGTAGAGGCGGTCTCCCAGATCAGACCGCTCAGCCCAAACAGCTGAGACAAAACCAACCAGAGAACCGACGCAGACCGCGCGGTCTCTGCGGTCTCCAATCCGCAGACCGCCCAACTCAAATCCACTTCCACTTCAAAAATTTAACATATATATACCATGAGATAGGGCACAACAAAAAGAGATGCGGCCTAATGAATATATATCTGAAGTAGCATGCTCTGTGGCTTCTTCCACACTTGGGTGATGTCTCTCACCCGCACATGTCACCTGTGGTAATGACAACTTATTAGAACCATGAAAAGAATCCAATCCCTATTAGCATCAGGTGATGAGTACTTTTCATACTCATCTATTAGTATAATTTTAATACTATTTTAATACGTATTTATGTAATTTATATGAATTATCTCTTTTAATTTATTTATTTTCACTTCTATGAGCTAACTTAAGCTCATTTTATGTTTTTCAGGTTCTCTGGGAACTTTTTAAAAAAATTCCAAAGTACACGCCCAAGGTCACGAGCATGACCAAGGGCATGACAGCCCAAGATGTGTTCCAGACCTTCTTCCGCTACTCTGGGCTTATTCTGTAAAAATTTGCCAAGTACACGCCCCAGGTCACGGGCGTGACCAAGGGCATGACCCAAGTCACGACCATGACCCGCCTCCTTCAGCCAGAACAAGCCGACACGTCAATTAAAATTACACGCCCTCGGTCACGGGCGTGGCCGAGGGCGTGACATCCAGTCACAGGCGTGACTCATCCCGTGCTTCTTCCCGTCGAAGATTCTCGCCAGCAGCCAGATTTAAAGATTACACGCCCTAGGTCACAGGCGTGACCTAGGGCGCGACGCACATGTAACGCCTACATTGAATCCAAAACACGCCCTCTCCGCACCAGCAGCGATCACGCCCCATACACGCCCTTGGTCACGGGCGTGACCAAGGGCGTGTAACCTCAAATTTCAGGCTATTTAAAGCCAGCTCCTCTACAACTCAAGGGACGAATTTTTGGGAGTTCAATTCGCCTTTTCTTGTTTTATTTTCCTATTTTTAGTATTTCTTGTAGTTCTTTTTCTTCTTGCAATTTGTATTTTCATTTAAATAGTTTTGTAGCTTTCAATTCCTAGCTTGTAACTTTCTTTAGCAATTTAATAAAAATAGTTCTTTTGTTCTCTCATTTTACTCCTCTTTTATTATGTACTCTTTTATTTTTGTTGATTACTCAATCTCAATGAGCAGCTAAATTATTATTAGTACTTGGTCGAGATGATCCAAGGAATGATATAAGTCATGAAATAATTTATAGTTGCTCTTTCTCTTTTCTAAAATACTTAAGATTTATCCTTGATTTTAAGATAACGAGATTATATTTCGATATATAATTCTTATTCTTATTTTCGTACTTTAGTTAGCCAAGAGGCTCGTATTGCGAATCGATCACTCAAGGATAAAAAAGAGTAGAATGCAATCCTCGAAAGAGGACCACGTTACCCTTCCGGATTGGAGTAAAAGCTAATAACGGGATTCACCTCGTAATGCAAGTATTAGGTTATTGATTATAGGATGAGAATTCGGTTGATCTAATCTTAGTTGGGCGTATCCTCGACCCAAGGTGCGTTCATAATTCAGGAATCCCCACGGTCAAAGCTATTTTACTAAGAGAATGCGATTTTATTCTTTCTTCTTATTTTTATCTCCGAGGTGTTTTAAAGATCGAGTGATAATCGTTCTTGTTATTGTTTTAATCTTCATTTAAATTCTTCTCTCTTTAGTGCAAAAAAAACCAATCCAAAGTTCTATGATAAAATAATATAGATTTTCTGAAGTAAGAATATTCAACCACCCCGAGTCTAATACGACTTTGGTTTATTAAACCTATACTACTTTTGATACAGTACACTTGCCGTTGTCGTTTGCGGATATAGTTTTGCGCATCAAGTTTTTGGCGGCATTGCTGGGGAGCTAGGTTGATATTTCGAAAAAAGAAATATCTATTAATTTTATCGCTCTTTTTCCCCCTTCTAAATTTTTTTAAAATCTTTAAAGGCGCAATTTAAATTCTTGGAAAGGTAGATTTGGGCTATCATCCCCTCGAATCTCCTAGTACCGGTGCGAACCCTTCACAGGGTAGACCTCGGGAAGTCCGGGACTAATTTAAACCTCTTTTTGAAAAAAAATTATTTTTTATAAATTATTTCTCTTCTCTATTCCCCCTCTAAAAATTCCATCCAATTAAGTGAAGGTTGTTTTCATTAAATGAGGTTATCTGATTTGGCCGTAAAAGTTGTCGAGCTTCAAAACCAAGTTAATCTTTTGGAAGCCGCACGAAGGCGCCAATTTAGTTACAATTATTGTGGTGCGCCTCATCAAAGTGATTTTCATTCTTATTCTCAAAATTTATATTATGAAAATGATTTTTTTCAATCTTATGCAAATAATTTTGATAATAATTACGATCATAATTTTTCCTCTTTTCAAGAAAATAATTTTTCCAACTTTGATGAAAATGTTTTTACTAATTTTCATGTGAATATATTTTTGGTTTTTAATAATTTTCCTTCTAGCTCTAAAGTAGATTATTCTTGGTGGCAAGCTCACCCGGATAGTTTTCGGAGTGATGAAGATAAATCTTTAGATCCAGATTTTTGTTCTTCTTCTTTTGCGCCATAAGTTTCGTACTCTAATATTGGGGAATTTCAACCAATTCAATTTGATACTCCCCCCACCCAAAATTTAAATGAGAACATTATTTCGTCCAGTGTTTTTTCTCCATCATTGGATAAGTTAATTATGGAGGAACACGTGGTTTCATGTAATCAAATAGTATCTTTTACCGAAGATGAAAACACATGTTGTACCAAGAATTTCTTAAAGTTATGGGCGCCCCGGATGAAATAGAAGAAGAATAAGTTTCTTTCCCTACTTCGCCCAGATTTTCTTTTGTTTGTCATGAATTTTCACAAAATTCTTCAATTTTAGTTCAACCGAAAATTCATGAAAACTTTGTGTCCGAAAATATTATTCTGCTTGGTAATGCACTAGATTTTTCTAAAGAAAAAAAATATTTTAGAAAATGAACAATCGAAGCTTAATCATATTTTTTTCGCAAGCGCCTCCTCCTTGCGAAAAATTTTCTTACTCGATTAATTGTGATTCTCTATATACAAATAATTTTCAGGTTGAAGATGAGTCGTTGCCACCCCAAATAATTGATGATCCATATGCCGCTCATCTTTACAAATTCAAATCACCTCATGTATGTATAGGTGATTTGGATTTGCATATTCAAGTAAAAGGACAAAAGGAGAATCACATGTTAAATGGAGGAGTAGCCGGGCGACTGATGTCGGCACATTCACCTGAATGTGAGTTCAAGGAGTTGACTGTGCACCTCTCTTTTCAATTTCCGTTAAGCTAACAATAACCTTCTAGCTTAAAGACGGGAAAAAGAAAGCGCTTGGGAGGAACCCCTTGCTTATCTTTAGTTTTCATACATTTTTCTTTTCACGCATTTTCCTTTTACATGTTCTTCAGACTTAGTTTTAAACATTGAGGACAATTTTTAACTTTAAGTATGGGGGTGAAGTGTAGCTTTCTAGATTTTCCTTTTGATTTATATAACGAAACAAATTTTTTTTTTAAATTATAAAAATCAAATTTCTTGGAAAGGGAGGTTTGGGCAATCATCCCATCATATCTTCTAGTACCTCGCGAACCCTTCACCGGGTAGACCTTGGGAAGTCCAGGAATTTTTCAAAAATATATATTAATCCTTACTTTTTGTTTTTAATTTTCTAGAAATCTTGTTTGAGGGTTGATTATAAGTATTCTTACATTTTTTTACCTAATATTTTGTTTTATCAGAATTTATTAAATTTAAATTTGAAGTAATTCAGTATTAAGAAATATTTTATATTTTTAATTCGATTATAGAATTTATTTAGCACTACTTCTCCGTTTAATTTTAAATAGCTTCACTTTGTGGTAAATTGGCTAAGCATCTCTAGTTTTTTATTATATTCTCTATTAATTTTAAGATCTTAGGAAATTTCATTCCACTAAAAAAGTTCCTCTCAAAATAGTTTATCTTATAAACTAGAAGTATTTCTTTATCCCCCACCCCTTGTTGGCAAATAAAAAAAATGTGTAGTAAAAGATCATATGTCACGACAATAATAGGATAAAATTCATTATTTCCTAAACATATGCACCCAAAATTATTTAAAAGACTATATGTCATGATGTAAGAGGATAAAATTCATTACCTCTAAATATATACATTTTGGGTTTTTGATTGAAGAGAATTTTTAAAAAGATTATATGGCATGGAGAATGAGAGGATAAAATTCATCATTTTCCTAAACATATACAAATATGAATTTATGGGTGAGGTTTCACCACCTCCAATCCAAGAAAATTCTTCATTTGCCATTTTCGATTGCTAATTTATTAAGAGAGCAGTATTTTGGTAGGTGTCTTTTTCCTTAAGCTTCTTTTATGTTATAGTGTCTATAATTTCAATCTAATTTGTTTGAAAATTTCTATAATTTTGGTTTTTAAATAGTTATGTTGAGAAGTAGTTAGCTAAACAAATCTCTCTTTTTGAATTATCAACATAACTTACGACTTAATTCTTGAATTCCTAGAATTTACTTTTAACTTACTCTTGGTTTAATGAAATTTTAGTTAATTAGAAATAATATCGATGTCTTGTAATTTTTTCCTCATTCTTTTGCTCAAGGATAAAAAAGAGTAGAATGCAATCCTCGGGAGAGGACGACGTTACCCTTCCGGATTGGAGTAAAAGCCAATAGCGGGATTCACCTCGTAAAACAAGTATTAGGTTATTGATTATAAAATGAGAATTCAGTTGATATTTCTAATCTTAGTTGGGCGTATCCTCGACACAAGGTGCGTTCATAATTCGGGAATCCCCACGGTCAAAGCTATTTTACTAAGAGAATGCAATTTTATTCTTTCTTCTTATTTTTATCTTCGAGGTGATTTAAAGATCGAGTGCTAATCGTTCTTGTTATTATTTTAATCTTCATTTAAATTCTTCTCTCTTTAGTGCAAAAAAAACCAATCCAAAGTTCTATTGATAAAATAATAGAGATTTTCCGAAGTAAGAATATTCAACCACCCCGAGTCTAATACGATCTTGGTTTATTAAACATATACTACTTTCGACACGATACACTTGTCATTGTCATCTGCGGATATAGTTTTGCGCATCATCAGGCATAGTAGAATATTTAAGGGAGGAAATATCTGGACTTATATTGGGTCGTGGCAGTCTCCCCGTGAACACCGCATACGTACTCCATATCATCATGCATACGATCTCAAACCCAAGTAGTTCTATTAGTTTTGCACAGGTTGTCTTCCCAGACCATCCTTCATGCGGGTTGCCTCAGATTGTAACTTATCAGCCATCTGATTTGCTCCCCAAGGCACAATTTCTCGAATGCAAGATAAATTCCCATAGGAATTATTCTCGAGACACATTATATTCCAGTAAGAATAGTTCTTGAAGGAACAATATATTTCCGTAGGAATAATTCTCGAAGGCACAATATATTCCCGTTGGAATAATTCTCGAAGGCACAATATATTCCCACAGGAATAATTCTTGAAGGTACAATATATTCCCGTAGGAATAATTCTTGATGGCACAATATATTCCTGTAGGAATAATTCTCGAAGGCACAATATATTCCCGTAGGAATAATTCTCTAAGGCACAATATTTTCCCATAGGAATAATTCTCGAAGGCACACTATATTCCCGTAGGAATAATTTTCGAAGGCATAATATAATCCCGTAGGAATAATTCTCGATGGCTCAATATATTCCCGTAGGAATAATTCTCAAAAACACAATATATTTGTGCTCAGCCAAGCTCATAAATTATGGCAAGGTGATTCGGGTAAGCCCCAGTCCCTATCTCGACTTGACGTGTGGCATGGCCTCTTTGGCTATGAACTGATTTGTTCACCATAAGTAAGTACTCCAACCCAAGAGGTTTAGATACGAAAAGCAAGTCTTATGCCTAAAATGATCACTTGTCATGTACCGACTTTTGAATAATTAAACAAGTGGTTGCGGTATTGAACCCAACCGTATGCTTTTCTTACCACGAGAATCAAACGAGTTCCACACTATTTAGGGTTGACTTTGATGGAATGTCCCGCCACCAGGCCAACTAAAATTATAGGCACTACTGAAATAACAAGCCAAAACATCAATCTGTCCGTTCTGCTCCAAGAGAGGTGGCCAGTTCGACAATATTTAAGGTTGACCCTGAAGGAATGTTCCATCTTCACATACTCTCTAAATTATTGGCAAGACTAAAATAAAAATCCAAAACATCGATCTGTTCACTCTGCTCCATGAGCGGCGGCTAGTTCGGCACTATTTAGGGTTGACCCTGAAGGAATGTTCCATCTTCATGTCAACAATAAATAATTGGCAAGACTGAAAAAAAAACATTGATCTGTCCGCTCTGCTCCAAGAGCGGCGGTCAGTTTGGCACTATTTAGGGTTGACCCTGAAGGAATGTTCCATCTTCATGTCAATCTTAAATTATAGGCAATATTGAAATAAAGTCCAATAACTGGAATACTGAAATAGAGTGCAGTAATCAAAATACTGAACTGAAAAGCAGTAATTGAAATACTGAAATATAGTGCAGTAATTGAAATACGAAATTAAGAAGAACATAATAAGAAGCAATTCAAATTCCTTCTCCGTTCCAAGGAGGCAAGCTCAATTCTCCTCTCCATTCTGAGGAGGCATATCCATTCTAAGATTACATCTCCATTCCAAAGAGGCATCCCCATTCCAAGGAGGCATCTCCGTTCCAAGGAGGCACATTCTATATTTGTTGTAGCTAAATTAACATTACGATGAATTTTGGGATCCGCCGGGTTTCATGTCGTTCGAACCCGATTACCACTTAAGCTTCCCCTTCCTTATCTTGAATTATCAAATTGCAATCCTCTTTAGAGACTGATGATTTGTCCGAGCTCTTATTTCTCTTAAATTAACTACGAAGGCTTTAAATTTGACAATTCATTAAAATACCAGATATGACTAGAATAATATGAAAGTGAAACCATTAGTATGACTACCCTGAGTAACTCTTTATAATCTTCTCAAGTCATAATGAGTCACGTATTAGCCTTTAATAAGTTACTTAGTCATATTTCACCCTCGATTAAACCCCCAAGAGTACCAGCTTGAATCAAAAGTCATTAATCTTTTATAGAGGGTTCAAATAACCTCCATTGATTTCCTCACAAAAATTTCACACATTTTGATTAAGAAAAGATCTTCTAATAAAAAAACCAAAGTTTTTGTCCTATTTTAAATCATTAAAAATAGTAAACCAAATCCAAAATAATTGGACTTTTATAGAGGTCCTATCATGCCCTTATATTGCTACCATAAATTCTTCATGCCCTTTTGAGATCTCATATAGCTTTTGATAATTCATTTAGGCTCCCATAACGGCTACATAAATTCCCAAATATAACAAGAATATCTCAAAAATTCCCAAACTTTTTGAGTGGGTGTGAGTAAGCCCCCCATACCTCCCATAAATTTTGGAGACATTTTGAAGGAGAGGGGAATTCTCTATTAATTCAAAACAGAGGTTTTGATTATCTAGAAATAGTAAAGCTTTTCCAAAAATTCCTAAATAATTATAGTGGGTGTAGGTCAGTATTATAGAGGTTCCCTAATTATCTTAGAATTTTTCATCAAAGTTCAAGCCCACTGCTAATTTAAAAACAGATATTTTAGCCCCTTTTTAAATACTAAAAAAATATAATGATCTCAGAAAATTCTCAAAAACTTTATGGAGGTAGCTCTTATCCGAACCTACAACTTTCATGTTTGGAGTTTTCTTGTTTGAGCTTTGGTTTGGACTTTGAAAAATAAAACTCATATTTGTTATTAGAAATCAAGCATGCACCGATCTTGAAGTAATCTGCCAGCTGAGATGGAGCCAGACAGAGCCATCATGACCCCACAGTGGATCTGAAACTGATACACTATGGGGGGCAATCAAGGCCCATGAACTATGGACCATTGGATCATGGGATCCAATGATACATGTACCGTTTCGGGGAGAGTCGGACGGCCATCGGCCTAGCACGCCACCGCCTTCGGCCGGCTCACTAGAGGCAGGTGCATCTCCCGGCGGTGGTCCGGTGACTTGGAGCCACCACCGGCTGCCGAGAGGAGATGTATAGAGACAAATTCATGGGGCACCGCCGGAGCTTGGTCTTTCGGTGGTGCTGTCGCCTGGAACACTCCCAGAGAGGGCCACATCTCCCTCTCTGACGAGGTGTGACTCCCTTATAAGACCAAGTGGCCCTTGGGGCCCTCCATGCATGTTGTATAGAGAAGGTGATGGAAGGGGGGGGGGGGTGCTCGGGGTGGCTGGACTCGAATCATTTGGGGAGGGTGAGGGTCTCCTGCAGCAAAACATGGTCAGGGGAGGCCTTTAAATATCCCAGCAAAAGGCCCCTCCCTCTCCTTCTCTCTCTCAGTTAATGGTAGAACCATGGTTTGGTTTAGCTAACTTCAGTTGGCATATGGGGCAGCTGACATCATTGGGGGAGAGGGTGGTACTTGTTTGGGGTTAGCTGACATCATCTTGAGGCATGAATGTAATTATGTTAGCCTTGGTTTTCTATTTGGGAGAGAGAGAGATAGAGGGGGATCTTAGGATCCAACCATTACCTTTGATCCATACCAAAAAAATCTGATCCCACTACTTACCATCTTGGGGTTAGTGCCCATTATAATCAGATGAAGGGGATTGCTTGGGGTGAGTGAGCTTTAGTGGGAAGGGTTTCAAGATCCAAAAATTCACCTCTTATAAGAGGTTGACCAAAGTCAACCCTAAGTGGGTCCCCTATGTGGCATTATGGGTCCCAATCGTTGAGTGTCAAGTCATCATTGATGTGACAGGATTGAAATCAAGCGTTCACGTGTCTCGAGGTTTTGTATAATTTTATGAGCAATTATTTTTATTTACTTGACTAAACGGCGTCGGAATTAAGTGAAACAAATTCTATTACACTCGTATCATCTATGTGAGTCCAACGCAACTGACAGAATTCAATTTGGAACTCGTTTGCTTAATATACTAAAATAGCATCGTCGTAACGCGCTACGATACTCAAAACGGTCACTTTTATTAAATGACCTCATATTGGAACGAAACGAGTTTCGTTAAACTCGTATCGACCATACGAGTCTAATGCAAATGGCGGAAGTCGATTTGGAGCATGTATGCTCAATATACTAAAATAGCGTCGTCGTGATACGCAACGGTACTCAAAATGTTCGCTTTCACCAAATGACCTCGGATTGGAACGAAACGAGTTTTGTTGCACTCATATCGACCATACGAATCTAACGCAACTGATGGAAGTTGATTCGGAGCACGTATGCTCAATATTCTAAAATAGTGTCGTCGTGCTACGGTACTCAAAATGGTCACTTTCACCAAATGACTTCAGATTGGAACGAAACGAGTTCCGTTGCACTCATATCGACCATACGAGTCTAATACAACTGACGGAAGGTGATTCAGAGCACGTATGCTCACTATACAAAAATAGCTTCGTCATGATGCGTTAGTACCCAAAATGATCACTTTTACCAGATGACCTCAGATTGGAACGAAACTCCGTTGCACTCACATCGACCATACGAGTCTAGCATAACTAACGGAAGTTGATTCGGAGCACGTATGCTCAATATACTAAAATAGCATCATCGTGATGCGTTATGGGACTCAAAATGGTCACTTTCACCAAATGACCTCGGATTGGAACGAAACAAGTTTCGTTGCACTCGCATCGACCATACGAGTCTAACGCAACTGACAGAAGTTGATTCAAAGCACGTATGCCCAATATACTAAAATAGCGTCATCGTGACGCGCTATAGTACTCAAAATGGTTACTTTCACCAAATGACCTCATATTGGAATGAAACGAGTTCTGTTGCACTCGTATCGAACATGCGAGTCTAACGCATAATCATGTGTGCCCATGCGTGTGCATGCATAGGGGATGCATGCAGGCGTGCCTTGTAACACCCCAAAAATCGTGGTTCAGCGAAGTAGGCGGAGTGGTAGTGCTGCACTTGAAGCAGGCTAAATCTTCCCTTTCTGCTCTTAGCGCACGATCAGTGGCCTCATCGCGCACGACCAGCGATCGTGCGCCAGCGATCGTGCGTTAATTCAGAAGAGAATCGAGTTCTGTCTCGGACAGTGCGCACGACCATTTCCCTCTTCGCGCACGACCAGCGATCGTGCGCCAGTGATCGTGCGTTAATTCAGAAGAGAATCGAGTTCTGTCTCGGACAGTGCGCACGACCATTTCCCTCTTCGCGCACGACCAGCGATCGAGCGCCAGCGATCGTGCGCCCTGTTTATTCTGTTCCGCGATTTTGAGCGGAGAAGAAGATCGGACCGTCCAAATCTTTTGGAAATTGATCCAACGGCTAGGTTTAGTTGCGGGAGACCTTTAGGGCTGATGAGAGGGGGTTAAACCCTCATATTCTCTAAGCCATTCTCTCTCTAAACCCTAGAGAAAGAAGGAGGAGCCAAGGAAGAAGAAGGTAGATCCCGCCATTGACGGAGCTCCGGAGCTCCGTTTCGCGAGCCGTTTCCAGATTTGGAGAGTGCAGCCCGGTGCGGTCGTTTCTCTCCGTGTAGAATCTCGGATCTATGGCGAAAAAGAACGCGCCTAGGGTAACGATTCTTCCTCCCGAACTTTGGACTTGTATTTGTCATTTCATTCCTCTTCCTATGTTTGCATGAGGTATCTCTTTCACCAAATGGGTGAAGTGTAGGATTTCTTCAAGTTCTTCGGAACTCCGGGTAGATTATGTCCGTCCCCGGCATTATTGCAAGTAGAAAATCCGGTAGTCGTGCGGATTTAGGCATTTTGTGTGAAGCCTATTCGTGGCCGTGAGCCCGAATCGGTGATGCTTGATTTGCGACGTTGCATTTAGGTTAGGCCTAGAATGCGTGTCGGAGAATGATTCCGTGAACTCATCTATAGTATTGCGGGAACTAAGTGTAGGCGTCTTGTGAAGTTCCTAACGAAAGCCCCATGCTTTGAGTTTTGGATGAAGGCAAACCTTCACCACGAAATTGATGCGGAGTGTATTGCACCTCCCTTGATGAGTATTCGTGAAACCTAGATCCTTGTGAAGGGGTTAGGTGCGTAGCGTATAATTAGTGTAGCACTTGAAAGTGCTAAACCCTTACGGGCCGAGGAGAAGCCGTACTCGCGTCGTGCGATAGATCACGACGATTAGAGCACGAGCAAAGCTAAACCGAACCCGTTTCCATGCAGATCGGTAAGAGGTCCCTTCCTCAGGAAAGCCGTGTGATCATGGGAGAGGTCGTGGAAGGTGTCATACCTAGACCGACCAAAAGCTCTTGTTTCCACCCAAGGTTGTGGCCCTTACGGTGGAGTGTTTTGTGAAATGGATGTTATGTTAGCCTCATGCGATTGCTTAGGCGGTTGTGGGGAACCTTCGGGTGAACCCAACCAACATCATGAGCATACCTAGGTTCCCTTCTTTTGATGATCAACCTAGAAGATTGATTGTGCTTGAAACCTCACCTCGTGTAGTTGCACTTTCTTTATATTTAGTACTTGTGCTAGTATGGCTTGCTTGCAGGGAAGAAGCTCCGCCACCCCGGAAAAGGGGTGGGGTCGTTATAATTTGGTCAGCTGTGCTGACCGTTACTTTGTTTGCCACCGCTTGGTGGAATGTTCTTATGCAGGTGCAGGGGAGCCTAGCGGGAAATAGCGGGCGATGGCCCTTTTGCAATGTTGGCCCTCGAAGGCCAGCCCTTTTCCTGTTATTCTTGTATGGCCGGCCTGCGTGCCGATGTATACTTATGGAGTTTTGTGCATTGGATGAATGTAAGGCCTTAAGGCCGTAACTCTTATTCTGGATACATTCCTATGATAGTGGACAGTTCTATTTGAATGGTTTAATTAATGCTTCCACTTACGTTTTGTACTCTCGTTTAGTTGCTACTTTTCTGGTTATCACCTTTTAACTCCTAGTTAGTGTGGTTTGTATGGCGTGGGGTCCCGGCCGGACCCGCTGTTATACTCTTCGTACTGGCAGGGTGTTACAATTTGGTATCGGACTTAAGGCGTCGATCCGTAGTTTAGCGAATTCGGGACGACTTCCTTTTAAGGGGTGGTGCGCACGGGTTGTGCATTCACCTAAAACGACAAAAACTAATAAGAATGTTCCTTTAGGAATGAAAAGAAAACATACTTGTTTGCGGAACCTGAGCGTTCCATGATTGATGTTTGATATGTTTTGGGTCACTAAATTGTGCTTTGCATGATTATAGGTGACTAGAAGTGCTGCGGGGCAGTCTCGACCCCGTAACACCGCTGAAAGTAGTGGGTCGGCTGAAGTGCCAGCGACCACTCCTTCTGCTGAAATGATCAAATTAGTCGCAGAAGCGGTCTTCGCGATGATCAACGCTCAACCCCAAAGGCTGGTCCAGCCTGCTACTCCTACTCCGGATGTGGCCCCTGTGGCTGTTGCTGCAGTGGAACCTGCGGTAGCGCCGAGGGTGGAACCCCAAGTTGCACAAGTAGTTGCGGGGCGAGCGCGTGACCAGCAATTAAAGCATTTCCTGAGCTTTAATCCTCCTACCTTCTCGGGATCTGAGTCCCCAACGGAGGAAGAAGACTGGTTGTCAAGAGTTAGAAGAACTCTGAGGGCGACAGCGACGGACGAAGCCATGATGGTCACCTTAGCCACTTTCCTTCTTGATGGAGAGGCTGTGCTGTGGTGGGAAGAGCAGGAGCTGCATAAGTTCTGCGGTAGAGATATTACTGAAATTACAATAACTGAGTTTTCAAAGTCGTTCCTCCAAAGGTTTATCCCCTCTGCCCAGCGCATTGCGTTACAAAACCAGTTCTTGAGGTTGACACAAGGTGATCGCTCCGTTGATGATTACTTGCATGAGTTTACCAGACTGAGTCGCTATGCGGGGTCCTTGGTGGAGGATGAGGAGACAAAGACAAATAAGTTCTATGAAGGGCTTCGGGACGAGTTGAGGCTGCTCCTTGCAGGCCCTATGACGTTCGGCTTCCAAGTGATGGTGCAAACTGCCAGATCTTTGGAGTTGGACATGAAGAGGGTACAAGCAAGGGGTGTTGTAAAGAAACCTGAGTTTCATGCGCCGGCCTCTCAGTCCAAGTCGGATTTCAGAAGGAACAAAAGGAAGTTCAAACAGGCGGAACCAGCTCCTTCAAATGTTTCGGGAGCCACGACCGCGCGGACTCCTATTACGTGTTTCACCTGCGGGAAGGTGGGACACAAAGCTGCGGTGTGTCGAAGTGGTCCCCCGAAGGCTGGTAATCGAGCGGTGGTTTATGCTCGTACTGCGGAAAAGGGTAAAGCTGCGGAGTCTTCGGCTTCCCAGCACATTCCGACTCAGCCGAGAGTCTATTCGCTTGGCCAACAAGAAGCTATACGACAAACTGATGTCGTCACAGGTACGAATTAGAAGTTAGCTTTTACAGCTATATATATAATTCATACTGTGGTACGACTATATGCTTTATTTGTGTGCAATTAGGTTTCGTCCTAATTTTCAACTATCCGGCGAGAGCTCTATTTGATACGGGTGCATCGCACTCTTTTCTGTCCGAGGACTTCGTTGTGCGAATCGGAGTGCCGTCTACCTTCATAGAGGATAGATTGGAAGTAGTGCTACCCAATGGATCTCGAATGAGTGCGGATAGGAAGAGCCGTGTGAAGGTGCGGATCGGAAGTCAGGATTTCGACTTGGAAGCGTCGTTATTACCGTTAGCTGAATTTGATGTGATCTTCGGCATGGACTGGCTCTCGGAGCAGCGGGCATGCATAGATTACAATACAAAGGATATCACTCTGGGAAGGGACACCAAAGGAGAAACCATGTTCGCCGGTATGCGAGGAGCGAGCAAGACGCTGATGTCTGCTCTCCAGGTGGTTAAGGCGGTGAGAAAAGGCGCCGAGTTGTTCTTCACCTTGTTGGAGACTTCAGAGCCAATGCCCAGGTTATGTGATGTCCCAGTTGTAGCGGAATACGCCGACGTGTTTCCTAACGAACTCCCTGGGGCTCTGCCTCAGCGGGAGATCGATTTCTGTATCGAGTTGGTGCCAGGTGCCAAACCTGTGGCCCGCTCACCGTACCGGATAGCGCCAAAGGAATTGGCAGAGCTGAAGGTTCAATTGCAAGAGCTGCTAGAGCAAGGCTACGTACGTCCAAGTTCATCGCCTTGGAGTGCACCGGTCCTCTTTGTGAAAAAGAAGGACAGGAGCTTGCGTCTATGTATTGATTATCGAGAGCTAAACAAGTTGACCGAGAAGAACCGATATCCGATTCCAAGAATCGATGATCTATTCGACCAACTGGTGGGGTCGACGGTTTACTCCAAGATGGACCTAAGGTCCGGCTATTACCAACTGCGGATAAGGGAATGTGACATTCCAAAAATAGCGTTCAGTACCCGCTTTGGGCACTATGAGTTCACGGTGATGTCGTTCGGTCTGTCCAACGCACCGTCGGTATTCATGGACTTAATGAACAGGACGTTCCGTGAGTATTTGGATCAATTTGTGATCGTCTTTATCGACGACATTTTGGTATACTCTCAATCGGAAGAGGAGCATGTAGGGCATCTGCACGCCGTTCTGAGCACCTTGAGGAGGAGTCAGCTCTACGCCAAGTTCTCCAAGTGCGAGTTTTGGCTACCGTCAGTAGCATTCCTTGGTCACGTCGTTAGTGGAGATGGAATTGCAGTAGATCCGTCGAAGATAGAAGCGATCCGAGCGTGGCCTTTGTTGAAAAACGTAGCGGAAGTCCGAAGTTTCTTAGGACTTGCCGGCTATTATAGGCGCTTTGTGGAAAACTTCTCGAGGATCGCACTTCCTCTCACAAAACTGACTAGGAAGGATCATAAGTTCGTTTGGTCGCCCGAGTGCGCACGAGCTTTTGAAGAACTGAAGAGCCGTCTGACCACGGCGCCCATTCTATGCTGGCCACAAGGTACGGAAGGCTACGAAATTTATAGCGACGCCTCAGGAAGTGGTTTGGGTTGTGTCCTAGTGTAGTTCGGGAAGGTAATTGCCTACGGCTCCCGGCAACTGAAGGTTCATGAGAGGAATTACCCGGTCCATGATTTGGAGCTAGCGGCCGTGGTATTTGCTCTTAAGCTTTGGAGGCATTATTTATATGGCGTGAAGATCGATATCTTTACCGACCACAAGAGCCTCAAGTACTTGCTGGATCAAAGGGAGTTGAATATGCGTCAAAGGAGGTGGATGGAGTTCCTTGGGGACTACACCTTCGACATCAATTATACTCCCGGTAAGGGAAATGTAGTAGCGGACGCGCTGAGTCGTCGGGCTCCCGCTCAAGCAAATTGGATTTTGATGCACGATGAGCGTCTAATCCGTGAGCTAGAGGAAATGGAGATCGTATGCATTGATAGGAGAACGTCTACTTCAGCATGCTTGAACTGGACGGAGGTTCAATACGATCTTGCCGACCGAGTTCGACAAGCATTGGAGCTGGACGAGAGCATGAACCGCTATAAAGCGGAAACCGTTGAGGGGTTAAACGCTGATTTCTCCTTTGAAGACGACCTTATGTGGAAACAGAAAAGGTTGTGCATCCCAAACGTTGGCACTCTACGGGCGGAGTTGATGTACGAGGCTCATCATACCAAGTACTCGATCCACCCGGGGAGCGCTAAAATGTATATGGATTTGAAGAAATTGTTCTGGTGGCCGGGTATGAAGAAAGACATTGCCCTTTACGTGGCCAAGTGTCATACTTGCGCGTTGGTGAAAGCGGAATGTCAACGTCCCGGTGGGTTTCTGAAGTCCTTGCTGATTCCGGAATGGAAGTTTGATGATATTTCGATGGATTTCGTGCACGGATTGCCGAGATCGCAGCATGGAAACGACGCCATCTGGGTGATCGTGGACCGTTTGACGAAGGTATCACACTTCATTCCGAACAGGAAGGATGATTCTGTAGAGAAGCTAGCAAAGCTCTATGTTGATAGTATTGTGAGACTGCACGGTGTCCCCCGTAGTATCGTCAGCGATCGTGACGGGCGTTTCACATCGAAAGATTGGAGGCTTATCCATGAACTGTTGGGCACGAAATTGAGGTTCAGCACGGCCTTCCACCCGCAAACGGATGGACAGACCGAGAGAACCAACAGGACTATGGAGGATATGCTCCAAATGTGCGCTCTAGATTTTGGAAAGAGGTGGGAAGATCATCTCTACATGATCGAGTTCGCCTACAATAATAGCTATCAAGCCAGTATAAAGATGGCTCCCTTCGAAGCCCTCTATGGTAAGAAGTGTCGTACGCCGTTGTCTTGGGCGGAAACGGGCGATACTAAGCTATTGAAGCGAAAGGATGTTGAAGAAGCAACTTCGACGATCCGGACTATACGTGAAAGGCTATTGGTTGCCCAGGATAGGCAAGCAAAGTATTTCAATGCCAAGCATAGGAACCTAGAGTTTGCCGTCGGTGACCGGGTTTACTTGAAGATCAAACCGTGCAAAGGGGTATCAAGGATCCGACGCTTGAAAAAGCTCAGTCCAAGGTACTTAGGACCGTTTGAGATCGTGGAGCGTGTTGGTGATGCGGCTTATCGGCTTGCACTATCTGCAGAGCTGAGCGGTCTGCACGACGTGTTTCACATTTCAGTGTTGAGGAAGGCAGTGCAAGAGCCTACTCATATCGTTGCGGTCGGCAAAGTTCCGGTTGATAGTGGGTTGTCGACGAAGGTCAAGCCCTTACGCATCGAAGATACCGAAGTAAAGCAGCTGCGGAACAAGTCCATTCGGATGGTAACAGTCCGGTGGGATAATTGCGGCCGAGAGGAGCTCTCTTGGGAGAGAGAGCAAACGATGCTTGCGGAGTACCCCGAGCTATTTCTCTCAGGTAATTTATAGCTGAATTTCTTGCTATTAATGTTTTATAAATTTCGGGACGAAATTCTTTAAGGGGGGTGGAGTTGTAACACCCCAAAAATCGTGGTTCAGCGAAGTAGGCGGAGTGGTAGTGCTGCACTTGAAGCAGGCTAAATCTTCCCTTTCTGCTCTTAGCGCACGATCAGTGGCCTCATCGCGCACGACCAGCGATCGTGCGTTAATTCAGAAGAGAATCGAGTTCTGTCTCGGACAGTGCGCACGACCATTTCCCTCTTCGCGCACGACCAGCGATCGTGCGCCAGTGATCGTGCGTTAATTCAGAAGAGAATCGAGTTCTGTCTCGGACAATGTGCACGACCATTTCCCTCTTCGCGCACGACCAGCGATCGTGCGCCAGCGATCGTGCGCCCTGTTTATTCTGTTCCGCGATTTTGAGCGGAGAAGAAGATCGGACCGTCCAAATATTTTGGAAATTGATCCAACGGCTAGGTTTAGTTGCGGGAGACCTTTAGGGCTGATGAGAGGGGGTTAAACCCTCATATTCTCTAAGCCATTCTCTCTCCAAACCCTAGAGAAAGAAGGAGGAGCCAAGGAAGAAGAAGGTAGATCCCGCCATTGACGGAGCTCCGGAGCTCCGTTTCGCGAGCCGTTTCCAGATTTGGAGAGTGCAGCCCGGTGCGGTCGTTTCTCTCCGTGTAGAATCTCGGATCTATGGCGAAAAAGAACGCGCCTAGGGTAATGATTCTTCCTCCCGAACTTTGGACTTGTATTTGTCCTTTCATTCCTCTTCCTATGTTTGCATGAGGTATCTCTTTCACCAAATGGGTGAAGTGTAGGATTTCCTCAAGTTCTTCGGAACTCCGGGTAGATTGTGTCCGTCCCCGACATTATTGCAAGTAGAAAATCCGGTAGTCGTGCGGATTTAGGCATTTTGTGTGAAGCCTATTTGTGGCCGTGAGCCCGAATCGGTGATGCTTGATTTGCGACGTTGCATTTAGGTTAGGCCTAGAATGCGTGTCGGAGAATGACTCCGTGAACTCATCTATAGTATTGCGGGAACTAAGTGTAGGCGTCTTGTGAAGATCCTAACGAAAGCCCCATGCTTTGAGTTTTGGATGAAGGCAAACCTTCACCACGAAATTGATGCGGAGTGTATTGCACCTCCCTTGATGAGTATTCGTGAAACCTAGATCCTTGTGAAGGGGTTAGGTGCGTAGCGTATAATTAGTGTAGCACTTGAAAGTGCTAAACCCTTACGGGCCGAGGCGAAGCCGTACCCGCGTCGTGCGATAGATCGCGACGATTAGAGCACGGGCAAAGCTAAACCGAACCCGTTTCCATGCAGATCGGTAAGAGGTCCCTTCCTCAGGAAAGCCGTGTGATCATGGGAGAGGTCGTGGAAGGTGTCATACCTAGACCGACCAAAAGCTCTTGTTTCCACCCAAGGTTGTGGCCCTTACGGTGGAGTGTTTTGTGAAATGGATGTTATGTTAGCCTCATGCGATTGCTTAGGCGGTTGTGGGGAACCTTCGGGTGAACCCAACCAACATCATGAGCATACCTAGGTTCCCTTCTTTTGATGATCAACCTAGAAGATTGATTGTGCTTGAAACCTCACCTCGTGTAGTTGCACTTTCTTTATATTTAGTACTTGTGCTAGTATGGCCTGCTTGCAGGGAAGAAGCTCCGCCACCCCGGAAAAGGGGTGGGGTCGTTATAATTTGGTCAGCTGTGCTGACCGTTACTTTATTTGCCACTGCTTGGTGGAATGTTCTTATGCAGGTGCAGGGGAGCCTAGCGGGAAATAGCGGGCGATGGCCCTTTCGCAATGTTGGCCCTCGAAGGCCAGCCCTTTTCCTGTTATTCTTGTATGGCCGGCCTGCGTGCCGATGTATGCTTATGGAGTTTTGTGCATTGGATGAATGTAAGGCCTTAAGGCCGTAACTCTTATTCTGGATACATTCCTATGATAGTGGACAGTTCTATTTGAATGGTTTAATTAATGCTTCCGCTTACGTTTTGTACTCTCGTTTAGTTGCAACTTTTCTGGTTATCACCTTTTAACTCCTAGTTAGTGTGGTTTGTATGGCGTGGGGTCCCGGCCGGACCCGCTGTTATACTCTTCGTACTGGCAGGGTGTTACATGCCTAGGGCTTGCGTGCCCTAGGCATGCACACGTGCTGCGTGCATGCGCACCCGTGCACTGCGCGCCCTCCTGCCTAGGGCGCGCATGCTCGTGCGTTATGTGCGTGCCCAGGGCGGACGCTCTCGTGCGTTGCATGCATGCATATGGCGTGCGCACTCGTGCGCTGTGCGTGTGCCCAGGGCACTCATGCTCTTTGCTTGTGTGATGTGTGCGTGCGCTCGTGTGATGTGCGCAAGCCCATGGCGCGCATGCTTGTGCGTTGTGCGCATGTGCGCATACTGGTCGGGCATGCGCATGGGCTAGTTGCGCACGTGCGCTGGCTGGGTTCTTATGCGCATGTGCGCATGTGTGGGTTGTGCACGACTAATAGCTAAAAATGTTTTGTAATTTATATTATAAACGAAATAAGCAAGTGTACATATCGTTCATAACATAGGATATGAAAAACATGTCAAGGTCGTATAAATTCACGGGTCTGTCAAGTACTTTTACTTCTGAAAAACTAACTATTATTTTATCGAATAAAGTATTAAAGATAAATTTATAATTAAAAAGAATAAAATAAAGACAAGAAATCTAGACTTGATTAAAACGCACTTTGACTGAAATTAGAAAAAAAATCGAATCTGATCCTTGACCGTGGAGATTCCCGAATTATGAACGTACCTCTCTCGAGGAATACGCCCAACTAAGATTAGGAATATCAACCGAATTCTCATTCTATAATCAATAACCAAATACTTGATTTACGAGATGAATCCCACTATAGGATTTGACTCATATTCAGAAAATTTACATCATCCTATCTCGAGGGTTGCATGCAGCTCTTTTTAAATCCCGAGCGATCGATTTGTACGCACAAGCCTCACGGCTAACTAGAGTGCGAAAACAACCATCGAAATTCACAACCGATTATATGAACTCGATACGTTATGATTCAAGAATAAATCAAAGGAGGAAGAGAGAGATAATAACGATGAAGATAATATTTCATTCAAAGCTCGTTATTTTAAAGATCTAAATATTAGTCTAAATAACATAAAAATAAGAAGACGAAAGGAATGACAAAGAGATATTGCATAAAGTAAAATTAAATTATCATTACTTTAAAAGAGATTACAAGAAATAAGAGCATTACATGAAATGAAATCTAAGACTACATTGCATAAATTGAAATTACATGAAATTGAAATCTAAGTTAGAAAGTAAATAAGAAAAATACAATAAGAGAAGCATTTCTGCCCCAAAGGGGGCAGAGGTAAGGAGTTTCAGTCCAAAAGGGGAGGAAAAAGGATGTCCTTAGGATCTGGAGGAGATGTCTTTAAATAGACAAAAGTTTGAGGTTACATGCCCTCAGTAACACCCGTGACCAAGTGCGTGTAAGGGTCGAGAGTGAAACTACTGCGAAAAGGGCGCCTTCTAGAGTTATTGCAGGCGTTATATGCACGTCACGCCCTTGATCATGCTTGTGACCGAGGGCGTGTAATAATTAAACTGCAATTGGCGGGAAATTCTGGCGGGCTGGCGTGTGACTCTGGCGGGAAAGTGATTACACGCCCGTGACATTGGAACTACACGAGCGTGATATTGGCGAAACATCCTTGGGGAGTGATCTGGGCTAGGCGTGTGCAGCGTGACCAGACACGAGCGTGACTTGTGAGTCGCGGGCATATACTTGGCGAAATGAACATCATGGCCATGCATAACGCCCTAATGAGCTGGCACTGTGGTTTATGTTAACACGCCCTCGGTCACGCCCGTAACCTAGGGCGTGTACTTGGCGAATCTTCTCTAAATGAGCCTAGGATGAGGGCAGCATGTCTGGAACATATTTTAGGCTGTCACGTCGGTGACCTTGGGTATGTACTTGAAATTTATGCTTAAAGTGTCCAGAAAACCTGAAAAACATAAAATAAGCTTAAGTTAGTGCATAAATATGAAATGAAACATTTTATTTAGAAAATTACATATAATTTAAATAAATTAATATTAAAACTCTATTAAAAGATGAGTATAAAAAGTACTCATCAAACACCCCCATACTTGAGCATTTGTTATTCCAGAGCAAAAGAATGAGAGATTATTCAGCAGACATTAATATGATTTCTAATTAAACTAAAATTTTATTTTCTTCAAAAGAAAGCTAAAAATAAAATTTAGAGATTTATGAGATAAGTCCTAAATTATGAAAATAAGATGAAAAGGGAGAAATATTTAGCCAAAAATTCTCAAATAAATTTACTAGTAGACAAAATTGAGTAATTTGCGAACAAAATTAGATTAAAATTATAAAAACTTCAATTTTAAAGAAGCTTACGGAAAATTACAAACTACTACTTATGTTGTACCAATATTTTAATTTAAGTCTAAAATCAATTATATTGGCTAAAGGGTTTGGAAAACATGAAGATAGCATTGCTTGGAGGTGATGAATTTTATCCTCTCGCACCATCTTTTAAATTTTTTTTGTATATGTTTAGGAAAATGATGAATTTTATACTCTCATTTTCCATGACATATAATCTTTTCAAAATATTCTTCATACAAATGGGACATATATTTAGGAAATAATGAATTTAATTCTCTTATTTTCATGACATATGATCTTGTAATAAATTTTTGATGGGGGAAGGCTAAGAGTAATGGCTAAAAGGTTGAAAAAGCTAAAACAAATTCTATATTAAATTAAAATATTTTGAGAGCAACTATAGTAAATTGAAATTTCCTAAGAATCTAAAAGCATGAGTTGAAATAATTAGAATCTAAATGTGTTAAGCACAACTACTACAAAATTGAAACTAATTAAAATAAAAGAGTAAAAGTGCTAAATAAGTTACTTTAATCAAATTAAAATCACAAAATATTCCTTAAAACTAAATCACCTAAAAATTAAATTTTACTAACCATGATAAAATAAAAGATTAGCAAATTAAAAAATAATAAAAATACTTATAAATAAACTCACAAATGCTTGAATTTGGAAATAACAAAAACCAAAGTAAGGGCTTACTATTTTTTTTTTCAAAATTTTGAAATTTTTATATATGCTTTTTTGGGGGGGAATTTATAATTTTTCAAAAATGTTTAAAGATTAGGAAAATACACGCTCATACTTAAAATTCAACATTGTCCCCAATGTTGAAGACTTATGAAGTAAAAAAAAAAAGAACATGAACAAAACTGAACAAAGAGAGGAAGAAGAGCATGTCCCTAATTTAGAGAAGGAGAGACCACCTTGAATACCTGCATAAAAATTAAATAACAAAACACAAAATAAACAAAACAAATTAAAAGAGAAAATATATTTGATAATTTTATAAGTTTTATATTTTTTTGTAGTGTAAAATAAAATAAAAGGAGAAAATATTTTTGAAATGTTTTAATTAATCTTGGACTTTCCAAGGTCTACCCGGTGAAGGGCTCACAAGGTACTAAGAGTAGCGATGTGATGACACATCAAAGCTCCATTTCCAAGAATTTAAATATAGCATGAATTTTTTTATATTTTTTTATATATAAAAAGGGGAAAGAGAAAAAAGAAAAAGAAAAAGAAAAAGAAAGATAAAATTAATAGCATTTCCCCTTTTCAAAATATCGACAAAAATTCTCTGGCAACGACACCAAAAACTTGATAGCTAAAAATTATTTGTAATTTATATTATAAACGAAATAGTCAGGCGTACATATCGTTCATAACATAGGATATGAAAAACATATCAAGGTCGTATAAATCCACGGGTTTGTCGAATACTTTAACTTCGGCTTTAAAGAGAAATTTATAATTAAATAGAAAAAAATAATGACAAGAAATCTAGGCTTGATTAAAGCACACTTCGAATAAAATTAGAAAAAATAAATTCTAATCTGATCCTTGACCGTGGAGATTCTTGAATTACGAACGTACCTCTCTCGAGGAATACGCCCAACTAAGATTAGGAATATCAACCGAATTCTCATTCTATAATCAATAACCTAATACTTGCTTTTCGAGATGAATCCCAGTATAGGATTTGAATCTTATTCAGAAGATTTATGTCATCCTCTCTCGAGGATTGCGCACAACTCTTTTTATTTCCTAGCAATCGATTCATGCGCACAAGCCTCTCGGCTAACTAGAATGCGAAAACAACTATAGAAATTCACAACCGATTTTATGAACTCGATACATTTTGATCCAAGAATAAATCGAAAGAGGAAGAGAGAGATAATAACGAAGAAGATAATATTTCAGTCAAAGCTCGCTATTTTCAAGATCTAAATATTAATCTAAATAACATGAAAATAAGAAGGTGAAAGAAATGGCAAAGAGATATTGCATAAAGGAAAATATAATTATTATTACTTAAAAAGGAAATACAAGAAAAATAAGAGCATTACATGAAATGAAATCTAAGACTACATTGCATAAATGAAATTACATGAAATTGAAATCTAAGCTAGAAAGTAAATAAGAAAAATACAATAATAGAAGCATTTCTGCCCCAAAAGGGGCAGAGGAAAGGAGTTTTGTCCTAAGAGAGGCGAAAAAAGGATGTCCTTGGGATCTGAAGCCCATCCCCATATGAACTTCAGGGGCAGCCATTGGATGCAATAGTAGACTACTCCTTAGAAGACCTGGTCAGACTGCTAAGTCCTTTTTGATCAACTTTCCTCTGATACCACTTGATAGTTTACTTAGTAATAGTCTAACTCACCTAGAGGAGGGCGAATAGGTTTCTTTGCTTTATCTACTTATAGTTTGCTATTTTAGTGGTTTAAGCAAAGTAAAAGTAAACACAAAAAAACACACAACTATTTGTAGTGGTTCCCCAAGGTCTGGGTACATCCACTTTCCCTCTCCACCTTTCAAACAATGAGTTAGATAAGGCAATCTCCTTCTATAACTCGGCTCAATGAGCTTACAACACAATTCCCTCGGGATTTCTCAGGTTTTCTCCAAAACCCCACCTCAGGCCAGTAGCCCTACACTCAGACTTATCAAGAAGCCCTACCTCAAAGTCCTCCAACTCCTACAGCACAGAAACCCTCCAAGTTTCCTACCTCAAACTTATCTCAAGTCCTACCTCTGATTTCAACTGAAATCCTATAGCTCAGGCTGGGAGTACATCCCTGCAAACTTAGGCTCACAGACTCTATAACTCAGGCTGATCTGCAACCCTACTAGCTCAGGCACAAGGGCCTTACAAATCAGAACAGTAATGTTCTTACAACACTTAATGAATCTAGTTTTACAACAAGAGACTAAAAAGATAGACCTTCAACTTGAATCTTTTGTTGTAGAGGACAACAGATGTTGTCTTGAAGTAGGGCTGAAAAATAGCAGCTCCAGTCCTTACTTCATCTGTTCTTCTTCTTCTTCAGTAAAAGGAGGAAGATCAACTTGTTCTTCTGAAGAAAATCAGCAAGAACTAGCTATCCCTTTTGGATTGAACTTCTTGCGGCTTGAGATAGAGGATGCTTCACAGAAAGAAGATGAAGATCTTTTGCACACGTTCATCAATGCTCTTGTCGTCAATCAATTACCTTCCATTTTCCCTAGCTATTTCTTTTATACCTCCAGCAATCTTCAATGACTCTAAGGAGTGCCTAGTCACAGCATGGACAAGAATTGAAAAGTTTATCTTGCTTTCTTGTCCCTCCTTACAAAGTAGATCCCGTCAGAGTGAAGTTCATATTTGATTCTGTCTTAGCAGATGGGCTGAGACAGGCTTCAGTCTCAGTGGCTGAAATAATTTGCATCTCGGTGGATCCGCTGAGACGGTTAGTCTTCTCAGCAGTTTACTCTAGCTGAGACAGACTTCTTCTCAGCGGTTATACAGTTGAGTATCAGTTGTTCAGCTGAGACCCATCTGTTATCTCAGCTGAACTTCATATTGATATAACCAATACTTTTCCAAGGTTTGGAATGACTTAAGCCTGTATATACCATGAAATAAAATGGTTTATCAAATACAATATGTACTTAGCATTGTATGTGATGCATCTTCAAATTTAGGGAACATTGAGGGGAAATATTCCCAACAATCTCCCCATATTTGAAGAAGGCAGAACATAAAATAATGCTAAGATACATTACCACAATAAAACATATCATGACATATAATGAGAGCAGAATAAGCAGCCATGAAAACATAACAATATTATTGTTAAATGTAAATGCATCACACATCGTATATTAAGCTTAACAGAAAATTTGCTTATGACCACAAAATTCAGATATCACATGGAAGATCAATTGTATTAACAATAAAATGTTTACAGAAGATATTACAACATTTAGTGCAACATTTTATCTAAGGAAAATACAACAATTATTCAGATTTTTCTTTTCTTGGAAGCACTAGAGCTTTTAGCTTGATCTTCAGCAGCAGTCTTCGTAGCAGCAGCAACTATCTCAACAGTCTTCCTTTTGTTCTCTTGCCTATTGAAGTATAGGAAAGGCTTTGGAAAGTGTTTGGAGGGAATCCTTTTGGGATTATCTCTATTCATAAGATTTTCTTTGAATATCCTTTCCCTCGGGGAATTTCTTTCCAGATGCTTTATCCATTCCTCTGCTGAGTAAATGTTGATAATGTTTTTGCACAGTTGTACATGGTTTAACCAAGCATTAATGATTATCTTCTTTGAGTCATAACTCCAATACTCATAATCTGGATCTCTGGCTTGATTAGCTCTGAATTCTTCTCTTTTCCTTCTAACTGCAAGTTGTGCATCCTGTGCATCCTTTGCTTGAGCTTGGAAGTCAAAGTCTTCTGGTCTTAATGTATCCAGGAGAGGAAGATTGAGTGTAGTTCTTGTTCATTGAAGAACCTTAAGTGCTTGCTTAGCATTGTTCTTCTCCCCCTTTCTGGCTTATTTATTTATCTTCTTTTCAAGATCTTGAGAGTTGGTTATTATTGAGCTAGACAAGGTTTGAAAAGCATTTTCCAAATCAGATTTGATCTCTTATTTGATATTCTTAGCTTCTTCTATCATGGTAGTTGTTGTGGACCACACATATTCTTCAATATGATTTGAAGCTTTCTCAATCACCTCATCAGTCTTGCTGACATAGTTCTTGACATATGTCATGTTTTTTTCTGAAAGTTTGAGACTTTTGTACATAGACCTCAAGATAGTACCATGAGTCATAACTGTGTTTCCTGCCAATTCAAACCACTTGGTCATTTGACTGTCTAGATGGGTTGTGTCTTCCTTTATGAGCTTGATTTCAGCCATCACCTCATCCTTCACATCTAAAATTGATTTGTCTATGTAATCCTTGATTGAAGACAGTTGACCATCAAGCAGTGACTTGATTGAACTTAGAAGATGTTCATCTAAAGATGTGGAGGGATGAGCTTGCTCTATTATAGGTAGATCAGCTGGTAGGCTCTTCTCTTGGAAGTCTAGACCATCACACTCAAGTAGAGTGGATGTCTCAGCTGCTGGGGTGGATGGGACCATCTTATCCTGAGCAGGGACCTTTATATGCTCCCCCTCAACTGCAACATTATTCAGATTGGCATTTTCTTCACATTGATCATCGTTATCAACATCAGCATCCTCCTCCTGACTATCAGCATTAGTTGGCATCTCTTGCCCCCCCCCCTCTCAGATGGAGCATTCATTTTGTCTTGACTATTCTCCAAGAATTTTAGGGTATCATTAGGAATTAGACTAATCCTTCTTTGAATGTTGGAAATAATCTTATCAATTTTACCTTGTAAAGAAGAATCCAACTGTTCCTCATCATCCTTTTCTGAAGCAGCAGACACATCCTGTGCATCATCATCAACTAGGAGATCCATAAGATTGGAAACCTCAGTCTTGTCCTTGACATAATCTTCTTCATCATGCTCCTCTTTATCTTGAATGCTCTCTGATTCAAGATCAGCTTGGCCAGAGAAATCTACTCATTGGTGTTCAGATTCAGATTCAGATTCTGAACTGACTATTCTTGCATTCTTATGTACTTTGACTAACCTTTTTTCTCTTTTGTTTAGCCTCATAAGGTTGACTCATTGGAAGCACTCTTGTGAATCTATCCAATGTCTTGATGTCCATGCTCTTTAGATAATGAATCTTTGAACCTTGTGAATTGTCAAATAGCTCTGGATAGGTGTTCAAGAGGTAAAGAGATATTAATCTTCCTAGATTTGGGGCTAGGAGGCATTCTTTAATTCCTTGAAAGATCACATTAGCTCAGGATGTCTTTTTCTGCAAAATAATTCTTGCTATTAACTCAAACATGTGCTTGAAGATTGTGTCATGTGATCCTGGTTTGCAAAGAATTGCTTTCCCAACAATGTCAACTAAGAGCTTCCCTCTTTGGTTGAAGTTTTTCCATTTTAGTGAGCTTGTCTTAGCATCACTATACTTACACCATTTCAGTACTTGTTCTTTGTCTTTTTCAGAGATACTATCTTTATCCTTGTTGGCTGAAGGAAACTTCAAAGCTTTTTACAACTTACTTGGGGTTATCTTTATCTTATCACTACCAATCTTAGATTTTAGGGAATACTTGGAAGAAGATAACTTTACATTGTGGTAGAATTCCAGAACTTCAGTTCTGAGAATCGGAGAAGGTTCAGACAACATGTATTCCAAGCCTTGGGCATCAAGTAGATGAATCACCTCCTTTATCTCCTCTGGAGCATGTTGAAATCCATTTCTCATAATTTCATACCCTTCCAAAAGATCCTTAGCATTCTTTGGCGTCATTGCTTCAGAAAAATGAGTCACTGAGACGGGGGGAAATGAGAGCTCATCTCAGCGGTTGGACTAGGTTTATGGTTTATAATTGTTTAATTAAAATTGCTCTTATTTATAGGGATTGAGTGTAAGTTTTCCCTAGGGAGTGATGTTGATTTGACTTATTAATATTAAATGATTTAATTTAATACAACTCGTCTTAATGGATCTGCTGAGACGGAGTGATAAACCGCTGGGACTAGATAATAAACTGCTGGGACAGGGTATTATCAACCGCTAAGACCATCTCAGCTGTCTCAGCGGTTCAGCTAAAACTGTCTCAACTATTTTAGCTGAACTCACTGCCTAGCAGTGAACCATTTAAGTAGTATTATTTGTAGACCTATCATGCCACTAATTGTTTAAGTATCAACCATGATCTAGAAAGGTTAAGGTATAAATTAAAACATATGAAATGTAAATGACTATTCAACATTTAACATTCCTAACTCAATTTTAAAGAAATTAAATTTAGCCTCATCCAATGGCTTTGTAAAAATATCAGCAACTTGATTGTCAGTGGAGACATATTCAAGGCAGATATCTTCACTCTCTACATGCTCCCGAATGAAATGATATCTAATTTCTATGTGCTTAGTCCTGTAATGAGAGACAGGATTCTTAACAATAGAAATTGCACTGGATGAGTCACAATACAATGGAGAATGACTTAACTTGAGGTTGTAGTCCTCTAGCTGGTGCTGAATCTATAGTAATTTTGCATAGCAGCTCCTAGCTGCTATATATTCAGACTCAGCAGTGGATATAGCCACACTGGTCTGCTTTTTACTACTCCATGAAATCAATCTCCTGCCTAGGAATTGACAAGTCCCACTTATACTCTTCATATCTTCCTTGCAGCCTATAAAATCAGCATTTGAAAAGACCATCAGTTCAAAATCATTGTTTCTAGGATACCAAAGGCCAAGATGTTGGCTTCCCTTAAGATATCTCAAAATCCTCTTTGCAACTGAGTAATGTACCTAGCACATACACATGTTGCATACATAATATCTGGTCTACTAGCAGACAGATATAACAAGGATCCAATGATACATCTGTACATGGTTTCATCAAAGGGTTTTCCCTTATCATACTTGTCCAGGGAAATGTTGGACCTCATGAGAGTTTTCATGGTGGAAGTTGATTTCATCCCAAATTTCTTAATGAGCTCCCTAGTGTACTTGGTCTGAGAGATAAATATCTCTTTATTAGACTATTTCACTTGGAGGCCTTAAAAATACTTGAGCTCTCCCATTACTGCTCATTTCAAACTCCTCCTGCATAAGGTTGGCAAACCTTTTGCAAAAGTTGTCATCAGTAGACCCAAAAATTATGTCATCCACATAAATTTGAACTAGGAGACACTTGCCCCTTATTTCCCTAAGAAACAATGTACTGTTTATCTTTATCCTCAAGAACTTGTTCTTGATGAGAAAGCTAGACAAGGTCTCATTCCAGGCTCTAGGGGCTTGCTTTAGACCATATAAAGCTTTCTTATGTAAATATACATGTGAGGTAAGAGTAGGATGAACAAAACCTGAGGGCTGCTCCACATATACCTCTTCCTTCAGATTTCCATTTAGGAAGGCGGACTTAACATCCATTTGGTAGACTTTGAATCCCTTTTGGGCAGCATAGGCAAGGAATAATCTTATTGCCTCCAACCTTGCAACTGGGGCAAAGGTTTGGTCAAAGTCTATTCCCTCTTCTTGCTTATACACCTTGGCTACCAACATTTCCTTGTTCTTGATGATGATACCATGCTCATCTAGCTTATTCCTGTAAATTCATTTGATGCCAATAATGTTGTGTTCTTATGATTTTGGCACCAATTTCCATACCTTGCATCTCCTAAATTGAAGTAATTCATCTTGCATGGATGGGATCCAGAAAGTGTCCTAGTTATCTTCCTCAAACTTCTTTAGCTTAACCTGAGACAAGAAGCTTAAGAATAGGGTTTCATTGTGATCCTTGCTCCTTGTGATCATACCTTGGTGTTCATCTCCAATGATTAGATTTCTTGGATGATCCCTCAAATGTCTGTTTGCTGCAGGTAATCTGTCAGCTCCCTATTGAACTTCTTCTACAACAACTGGTTCTTCACCAATCTGATTATCTTCGTCATGAAATGTCTCTTCATTGACAACTTCAATCCCTAAAGCTATCCTGCTGGAGCTTGGTCTGTCATGTATGGACAGAACCAACATTTTCTAATCATTTCCTGCAAGAGTAGGAGTGCTGGACCATCCCTTATAAAGTAGGCTAGTCTCATCAAAAATAACATGCATTGATTCCTCAACTACATGAGTCTTCTTGTTGAACACTCTATAGGTTCTAATATGTGAGTTATATCCAACAAGAACACCAACATTGCATTTTTTTCAGCAAACTTTGTAAGTCGAGTTTTCCCATTATTTAAAATGTAACATTTGCAACCAAAGATTATAAAATATGAAATAGTTGGTTATTTGCCCTTCAAAATTTCATATGGAGTTTTCCCATGGGCCTATTGATGGATGTTATATTCAGAACATAACAAGCTGTATTGACTACCTCCGCCCAGAAATATTCTGGGAGTGAGGACTCACTAAGCAATATTCTGCCAGCATCAATCAAGGTCCTATTCCTTCTCTCAGCCACTCCATTTTGTTGTGGAGTTCTGAGAGAGGAGAACTCTTGGGTGATACCAAATTCTTGACAAAACTTTGTCATGGCACTAGATTGAAACTCTGTACCATGATCAGTTCTAGTTTTGATCATAGTACAATATAATTCATTCTGAATTGCCTTGACATAGTTTATAAAGACATCTAGAGTCTCATATTTCATCTTATGGAAGAATACTCATGTATACTTTGAGTGATCATCAACAATCACAAGAGTATACAACTTTCCACCTAGGCTCTGAATTGGCAAAGGGCCAAACAAGTCCATTTGCAATAGAAATAGACATCTTTCAGTGTCTTTGGAGCCAATGTTTTTGAAGGTGGCCCTTGTTTTCTTACCCATTTGACATGCATGACAGGGACCACTTTTAGCACATTTTAATTTTGGACTCTTTCTTACAAGGTTTTTAGAGAATAATTTATGCATTGTCTTATAGTTAATGTGGGCAAGTCTCTTGTGCCATTGAACACAAAGTGACTCACTCTCATTAGCTACAAGACACATAGGAGATGATGAACTATTGCAAATAAAATCTAAGCAATAAACATTCCCACTTCTAGTGCCTGAGAGAATGGCCTCTAAGTCAATTGACTTGTTGATCAAGCACTTGTCATTGTGGAATTCAATGACATAGACCAAGTCACATAGTTGACTTATGCTTACAAGGTTGTGTTGCAACTGATAACTTCCCAAAAGGAAGTTATTTCACTACTTATTTTATTCTAATTTTCATTAAAAAGAGGAAAATAATCCCCAATTATAGAAAATATGTTCAAATATCTTATTAATCAATATTGGACTGATTTCGGTCATTTTCCATGGTTTTCTATCAAAGATTGGTCAAAGGATTCAAGTTGGGGAAGCAATGGATCGTTTATTGCTGATGCAGAAATTAAGTTGCAACGCCAAAAATTAGCAGGTTGCAACGTGGCGGCGAAATTCAGATTTTGAATTTTAAAAAGAGGCGCCTACGTGTATTTCCAAAGGAGGCATCCCTTCAGATTTGGAATGGAAGTTAAGAGCACGAAATTACAGCACTAAGGGGCGATTATTCTTGGGGAGAAAGAGAACAAAAGGAGAGAGGGAGAACTTGGAGGCTTCCTCTTGGAGAATTTCGGCTAGGGATTGGAGAAGGGGACTCGAACCAGCACTAAGGAGATAGATCTGAACCTAAAAACGTTCCTACATCGTTTTGATTTCCGGAATCATGTCTAGTAAGATCTACTTTGATTTGTGGTTTCTCTCTTCTTTCATGAACTAAATTCCTAAGTCTTGCATGTGTGGAGTACCTTAGTTGTGACGATGACTTGATTTTCATTTATACTTTGTGAATGTGTTGATGTGATCTTTATTAAATTTATGATCTATTCTTGGGATTTTGGTTTAAGTTTCATCTTTAAAGTGCTTGGCAAAAATTCGAGAGATGAGTCGGGCTAGATGAACGTTTATTTTGCACGGCGATATTCAAGAGAGGAGTCGTGTAGTTTTTAACCAAACTTCTGTATTTATACTTCATCGCGAGATTCGAGAGAGGAGCGTTGAAAGTGTATCATAAATCTTAATATAATTCCAAGAGAGAGAGAGAGATCTCTTCTTGAATTAGCAACTATGATTCTAGCGCTTTATGTTATTCTAATTTCATCTAAGTTGGAGACGACTAGAGGAATTGGGATAAACGGATAATGGAGATCGAGAGATAAAGTTATCCAATTTAGAATCGTTGCAAGATCATCATTAATGCTTCATGAATTATCACTTTTATTGTTTGTCATCATAGCAAGGGAAAATCACATGTGAGACTATCTTTCCAAGTGAAATAAAAGTATTTTAAGTAACCGTAATTAGAGTTGTAATTGTTGTTTTTGAATTATTAAGTTTTCTCTACCAATCATTACTACTTGCTTGAATTTAGAGAAAAGGCAGAATTAATATTTGTGAGCGCTAAGTTAAGCACTTCCTCGTGGGAACGATCACTTTCTCATCATTTTATTACTTGTACGGCACGTTCACTTGCGTATTTATATACACCTTTCACGGGCGTACCAAGTTTTTGGCGCCGTTGCCGGGGACGCGCGCTAATTTAGTGTTTTATTTCTCACAATATTTGTGAAACCTTAGTACTTATAGATCAAGCATTTGTTTGTTCGTATTATTTGTTTTAATTTATTTGTCTATTTGAGTACTGTTCGGTGTATGTCCAGATATAGGCAAGTAGAACTATTGCCGTTGAATTCTGAAATTGAGCGTACCTGTAGACGAAACAGGAGAGACTTTAGGACCGTTAACATTATTCATCCTGCGATGAATGATCCTGAGCCAAATAATGCTAATAATAATGATGGTCAGGTGGATCAAAATGCCCAACCGCCAGCACCACCACGTATGACTTGTCACGATTATAACACACCTCTAAGGGGAGGTTTGCACTTCAGCATTGCTCGACCAGCAATTGCTGCTAACAATTTTAAAATGGACCCACTAATTATGCAACAAGTGCAAAACAATATGTTTGGGGGTCTAGGTCATGAAGATGCAAATTCCCACTTACGAACCTTCTTAGCAATTTGCGATATGTTTAAGTTCAATGGAGCATCGGAAGATGCAATCCTGTTGAGAGCATTTCCGTTCTCCTTAGAGGGTAGAGCTAAGGATTGGTTAGACTCGTTACCACATGAGTGTATCACCACATGGGACGAACTAGTCGATAGGTTCCTGAACAAATATTTTCCACCCTCTAAGACTGCAAAACTGAAAAGGGATATTACAACATTTTTACAAGGTAACAGGGAAACTCTTTACGACGCATGGGAGCGTTTTAAAGAGCTATTGATAAAATTTCCTCATCATGGGTTGCACCAGCACCAGCAAGTGTCCACATTTTACAATGGGCTGCAAACTACAACCATGATTTTAGTCGATGGAGCCGCTTGGGGCTCATTAATGAAGAAGTATCCTGAAGACGCATATGCTATTTTAGAATACTTAACATCTAATAATTATCAAGCATACGAGAGACAAACTAATAGTAATCAAGCGGGAGTCCATCAGGTGGACCAAATCACTTCTTTGGCCGCTCAGATGACATCGCAGTTTAATTTAATTAACAAAAGATTAGATTCACTCTCAACCCCTACAACTAGTGCCCCGCTCACAGTTGAACAACTAAATCAAATAACTGAGGAAGCAAATTATGTGGGAGGGCAACCAAGACAAATTCCGCCAGGATTTGCCAATCATTATCACCCCGAGTGGCGAAATCATCCAATTTTTTCTTGGAAGAATAATCAAGGGATGAGTCAACCACAAGGTTTTAATCAAAATATGAATCAACTACCTATCAATAACAACTCTCAACCCCAACAAGTAAACCAAAGGAAGATGACTGATGATTTTATCTTAGGCATGTTCCAAAAGTATGACTCAAAAATGGTAGGAATAGAATCATCGTTAAGATCACTAGAAACTACTATGGGTCAACTTGCAAATTCATTAAGTCAAAGACCCATTGGAACTCTACCTTCTGATACCACACCCAATCCAACAAAAGATAATCATAATAATCATTGCAAAGCTATTGCACTAAGGAGTGGTGTAGAGATCCCAAGTGGGGAGGGGTTGCTTGAGAAAGTTAGGGACGAAGAGACGAGTAAGAAGCCAAGTGAGTCGAGCATATTAGAGAAGGACGAGTTGGGTGAGAAAAATGAGGTGGGAGAGAAACAAAAAGAGAAACTAAATCAAAAGAAAGAAGTAGTCTATCCACCACCCCCATTTCTGGCAAGACTTGTTAAATCCAAACTTGACACACAATTCCAAAAGTTTATGGAGATTTTCAAAAAGTTAACTATAAATATCCCGTTTGTTGAGGCTCTTGAGCAAATGCCAAGTTATGCCAAGTTTATGAAGGATATCTTGGCAAAGAAAAGAAAGTTTGTTGATAAAGAGATAGCGGCGTTGACTGAGGAGTGTAGTGCTATATTGCAGAAGAAGTTGCCACCCAAGCTTAAGGACCCCGGTAGCTTCACAATTCCTTGTTCTATCGGTTTAAACTTTGTTGGGAGAGCTCTATGTGACCTTGGGGCGAGCATCAACCTGATGCCATTATCTATCTATAAGAATTTTGGTTTAGGGGAGATCACACCTACATATCTGACTCTACAGTTGGCCGATAGGTCTCTAGCATTTCCCAAGGGAATTGTAGAGGACGTGTTGGTTAAAGTGGATAAATTCATCTTCCCCGCCGATTTTGTGGTACTTGATATGGATGAGGACAAGGATGTCCCCATCATTCTTGGTAGACCATTCTTGGCCACCGGACGAACACTCATTGACGTCCAAAAGGGTGAGCTTACGATGAGAGTTAATGATGAGAATGTGACATTCAACATCCTCAAGGCTATGAAATTTCTGGATGATAAGGAGGAGTGTTTCTCCATTGAGGAAGTGAATGCACATACACGTATGATGTATGATGAGAATGATTGGGAGCGTAAAATCCTGAATGTGTTAACAAATGAAGAAATAGAAGAGGAACCGGACTTAACGGAAACTGTAGAAGCTTTAAGTATTTATGAGCATATACCAAAAAGCTAATATGTTTGAGTTAATAAGTAGACCAAGTGAGTCTAAGGTCATGAAGCCTTCTATCTTAGAGCCACCTACACTTGAATTGAAACCGCTACCCGAAAACTTAAAGTATGTTTTTCTAGGTAAGGATAACACACTACCGGTTATTATTGATGCATCTTTAGTTAAGGAAAATGAAGAGAAATTGCTTGAGGTTCTTCGTGAGTATAAAGGAGCAATGGGTTGGACCATTGCAGATATTAGAGGGATAAGTCCCTCAATTTGTATGCACAAAATTCTTTTGGAAGAAGAAGCAAAAGAGTCAGTTGAACACCAATGAAGACTTAGCCCACCGATGAAAGAAGTGGTCAAGAAGGAGATAATCAAATGGTTGGATGCATGTATTATTTATCCTATCTCCGACAGCCGGTGGGTAAGTCCTGTTCAATGTGTGCCAAAGAAGGGGGCATTACGGTAGTTAAGAATGAGAGCAACGAGTTGATCCCCACTAGAACGGTAACTGGATGGCGGATTTGTGTGAATTATCGAAAGTTGAATAAAGCGACAAGGAAAGATCATTTCCCACTTCCATTCCTCGATCAGGTTTTTGATAAGTTAGCAGGAAATGAGTATTTCTGTTTCTTAGATGGTTACTCGGGGTATAATCAAATCATGGTAGCTCCCGAGGATCAGGAGAAGACTACCTTCACCTGTCCTTTTGGGACATTTGCATTTAGGAAAATGCCCTTTGGATTGTGTAACGCTCCTGGCACATTCCAGCGCTGCATGATCGCTATTTTTACTGATCTGATTGATGAGGGGATCGAGATCTTTATGGATGATTTTTCAGTATTTGGGAGATCATTTGATGAATGTCTGAAAGTGTTGAAAAAAGCTTTGGATAAGTGCATTCAAACCAATTTGATCCTAAATTGGGAAAAATGTCACTTTATGGTCAAAGAAGGAATTGTTTTAGGACACAAGGTGTCAAAGAAGGGATTGGAAGTAGATCGGGCAGACAGAGGTTATAGAGAAATTGCCCCCACCAACTAATGTTAAGGGAGTGCGAAGTTTTTTAGGACACGCCAACTTCTACCGTCGTTTCATTAAGGATTTTTCTAAAATCTCTAAGCCACTAAGTCATTTATTAGAAAAAGATTCACATTTTAACTTTGATGAGGAATGTCTAGCCGCCTTTCATTCTTTGAAGCAAAGTCTGATTTCTTCACCCATTATTATTTCACCCGATTGGTCTTTACCATTCACCATTATGTGCGATGCTAGCAACTTTGCTGTGGGCGCGGTTTTAGGACAAGTGCGTGACAAAGTCTTTCACACAATCTATTATGTTAGCAAGACGCTGATTGATGCACAAGTAAATTACACAACTACCGAGAAGGAGTTATTATCAGTCGTTTTCGCTTTTGACAAATTTCGATCCTACTTGGTAGCTTCTAAGGTGATTGTTTATACAGACCATGCAGCAATTCGATTTTTAGTGGAGGAAAAAGACGCTAAACCTAGACTGATTAGGTGGGTTCTCCTCTTACAAGAGTTCGACTTAGAGATTAAAGATCGTAAGGGAGCGGAGAATCCGGTAGCAGACCACCTATCACGTCTAGAGTATGAGTGTGAGAAAGATGTGGACATAGAGATTAGAGAGAATTTTCCTGATGAGAGGTTGCTGGCAATATCTGAGGCGAGTATGCCATGGTATGCAGACATTGTGAACTACATAGTGAGCAATGTATTTCCACCAGACATGGACTATCAACGAAGAAAAAGGTTTCTCCACCAGGTGAAATCTTACATCTGGGATGATCCGTATCTGTTTAAGATTTGTGCTGACCAAGTGATCCGCAGATGCATCCCCGAGGTAGAAGTACAAGGTATCCTAGCGAAATGTCATGCTTCACCTTATGGTGGACACTTTATGGGAGAGAGATCAGCAATAAAAGTCTTAGAGGCTGGTTTCTATTGGCCAACACTATTTAAGGATGCTCATAAGTTCGCAAAATGTTGTGATAGATGTCAAAGAACGGGTAACATCAATCGAGGGGATAGCATGCCAATGACTAATATTCTAGAGTTGGAGGTCTTCAATGTGTGGGGAATAGATTTCATGGGCCCATTTGTAAACTCAAATGGAAATCTTTATATACTTTTAGCTGTGGATTACGTCTCGAAGTGGATAGAAGCTATAGCCACACCGAAGAATGATGCTAAGGTTGTACTAAAATTTCTTAAGGCTAATATTTTTTCTAGATGGTACACCCAGAGCCATAATAAGTGACGGTGGAGCACACTTTTGTAATACTCAATTTAAATCGCTCCTTCGAAAATATGGAGTCACTCACAAAGTCGCCCTTGCGTACCATCCTCAAACAAATGGTTTGGCTGAAGTTTCTAATAGAGAGATAAAATCAATCCTAGAAAAAATGGTAAGCACAACTCGTAAGGATTGGTCACAAAAACTAAACGAGGCATTATGGGCATATAGGACGGCATTTAAAACCTCGATAGGCCTAACCCTATATAAAATGATCTATGGAAAATCATGCCATCTTCCCGTCGAATTGGAGCACAAAGCATATTGGGCAATAAAAAGGTTGAATTTCGATCTCCAAGAAGCGGGCAAGAACAGACTTTTTCATTTGAACGAATTGGAAGAAATCAGATCTAACGCGTATGAAAATGCTAGGTTGTACAAGGAAAGGACGAAGAAATGGCATGATTTGAGGTTGCGAAGAAAGGAGTTCAAAAAAGGGCAGCTCGTCCTCCTGTATAACTCACGACTGAGATTATTCCCGGGAAAGTTGAAGTCACGATGGTCTGGACCCTTTCGGGTGGAGGAGGTACATCCGTTCAGAGTAATAACGATTTGTAATGAGAGAGACGGATCAAAGTTTAAAGTAAATGGACAAAGGTTGAAAGAATATTATGAAGGTAGTGACCAGCGCGAGGCGATGGTATTAACCTTCAGTTAAAAATGAAATAGGGAAAGCGTCCGGTCGAGACATTTTAAACGAGGCGCTAGGTGGAAGGCAATCCATCCTCTCCGTTATTTTCTATCGTTTTTAGTTAAGATTGTTTGTTTTATGTTTTTCTTTTTCAATTTGAGGAAAATTGGTGATGGAAGAGAGCACATCTGCACCGAAAATCAAAATGAAAAATGGTATGATAATGCATTGTGGATCGTGGTAGTAAATAATTTTATAAAGAAATTTTCCATAATTTAGGTTGCAACGCAAAAATTTTGTGCGTTACAACAAGCTAGCCTCGGCGGTAGCTTTAATTTCTGGCAGTTTGATTTTCAGCGTTGCAACGCAAAAATTTTGTATGTTACAACTTGCTAGCCTCGGTGGCAGCTTTAAATTCTAGCAGTTTTGTTTCCGCGTTGCAACGCAGGGAAATCACGCGTTGCAACCGGCTAGCCTCGGTGGGAGCAATTGAAATGAAAAGGCGGACGGTTCAGTTGAACCGGTCGATTGTCTCATTTAAACGTGAACGACGGGTGCCGGTCCAGTTGAACTGGCCACCAAATGCTGCACTATGATAAAACCCCAGCCCCGATTTTTCATTTAGGGCACGTGAACACTGCGCAGCGGAGGGGTTTCGCGGAAGCGAGCACTGCACAGCGGAAAGGCGACGTCGCGAGCGGCTATCTCGACGATCGACGGCGTACCGGCGTCGACTTCCTCCACCAACCTCGAGGGCTGCATTGGTGCTCCTACTTCCGAGTATCGACTGCGAATCCCACGGCTCCCCGCGATCCATAAGGTAACAAATGGAGCACCGACTGTTTCCTGTACTGCTTCGCATTTTGCTATGCTTTTGGCTTGGGTGTTTGCGATTTGTTAGGGCTTGTATTTATTTTCGTTTTTTATCTTGTGGGTGAAGAATGTCATCTAAAGGAAAGGTGAAGAAGGGGAAAGGAAAAATCGTGGCTCACAAGGGTGATGCAAAATTTGTACACAATGAGGCGAAAAATTTCAGTGAAACACTCCAATCCATACCATTTATCCATGAAAGAGATTTCAAAATGGAGTTCAGAGGATGGAGAATTGCTTATGAGGACCTAATCCACCAATTAGGTTGGAAAAGTTTGTGCCACCCACGAGGAGAGGCAGTTTATCAGTGGGTTTATGAGTTCTATGCCAACACTAGGTTCACTGAGGGAGACAATGTTTTAGTTCGAGGCCGCATGATCAACTTTTCCCCAAAGGCTATCAATGACATGTTCGACTTACACGACAATGAGATGAATCCATATGAAGTGGTGCAGCCTATGACCACACTAGAAGAAATAGCTGCAGTAGTTTGCTATGGTAAGAAGTCGGATTGGGTATTGAAGTCGAAGAAGGCATTGAGGTCCCAATGTTTATCTCATGAAGCGAAAGTGTGGCTATTATTTATTAATGCAGGTATCTTGCCAACAAGGCACGCGAACGTGGTATCCTTTGAACGTATTTCCCTCATCTATGATATCCTCAAGGGCATAAAGTTTAATGTTGGCCAATTAGTGCATGATAGCATCCGGAAGAAAGTAAGAGAAGAAAAAGCAAAACACCTATGGTTCCCCACATTGATTACTGAGCTATGTAAGAGTGCAGGTGTTGAGGTAAGGGGAAGTGATGCAGTTGCACAGGTGGGCCATCATATAATGGTGACGGTGATCGAAAAGAACATTAAGGTCGCGGATGAGTCTCCGAAGAAGAAAAATGAAAGAATGAAATCAGTATACACAAGACCACCTCCCGGATCCCCGGAGTCGATCACTCTGAATGAAGGCAACCCAGATCAGGCCAGCATTCTATTTATGCAGGATATGGAGTACGTGAAGACGTATCAACGGCTTGAGCATTGTTATTTTGATGCCCGACAATATTACGTTTGTACTGTGCTTGCTCAACTCATGCACAAGGCTAAACTTCCCATGCCGGTCCCAAGTTATCCTTACGCCAATAACTTTGACAAGAGGGGTTATCTCATGACTAAAGGTCGGGAAAGGTTGGATACTGCCTATGCTGAGTATGACAGTGATGATGCCGTGTCTCCTACTGACGATGACGATGACGATGACGATGACGACGATCCTGACGAGAACGAAGGGTCCGAGGAAGAAGAAGACGAGATGGAAGAAGATGGCGGCGAGTAGGCAATAGCTGTCCAGTTTTCATAGTTTTGGATATTCTGCTTCGTTTTTGAATGCTGTATGGACAATATTATGCTTCCTTTTGTTTTCTTATTTTTGGACAATATTTCTGTAAAATTAGTGCTGTGATGTTTGCATATTTTAATTTTATTGCCCATTACCTTGCATTCCCTTACTTTAGTTACTTGAAATGCTTTGCTAAGATATGGCTCCATCCAATATCCATTGCTAACGTTAGAATCTTTAAATTAAAAAGCTACTTTATTAGGGTTATGCTTGTGTTTGGTTTTGTGAGGCTATTTGCAGATCCTCTGAACTACTGGGCTATGATTCAACCGAAGCACTCATGGACTATGAATTCTTTGGAAGGTGGCAATGCAACTTGCAGAAAAATATGAGGGGAGTATTTGTTTTACATTATTCCTATTTCTTTCATCGTAAAATTGTCATTTTTTTCCTCTTTTATATTTTCATTGAGTTCATTGCTAGGGATTAGCAATGTTTAAGTGTGGGGGTGGGTAGAGTTCAACCCCTACTGCTTGGATAAGGACTTATTTATTTATATATGCGAACTCAATAACTCCGTCTTTGTTTTTGCAATTTAACCTATAGGACATTCTTGTTATCCAATGATAATCGAGTGGTATGGCCGGTTAATCAAACGATTTCAGTCACAGAATTTGAAATTAGTGAGAATTTCTTTTGGTAAAGCGCTCTTAAGTCTGATTTAAGCACAATTTTCCTTGAAAGATTTTACTTCAAAACCTAGCTTTTGATATGGCTTTCTAAAATATTATGGGAATGGGTAAGTAAGAACTGAGTTAGCGATGTTAGCTGAAGCATGGGTTTATGTAGTTAAACCATTTTGACCCTCCACTACAATCTTTGTGCTTGAACTCTTTTCATGTTGATACGTATTATTCCACGCTTACCTTCTCAATATTCTTACTAGTTATGTCTCAGTATATTAGCCATTTTATGGGTGTTTAAATTAAAAAAAAAATGGTTGAGATTCATAGTGATATGGGCCTAAGTATATGTATACATACCTGGAATGATCCCTACTATGCTAGTCAATTAAAATATATATATATATATACAAAATTGCATCATAGTGAAATGTGGCCTAGATATGTACACTTATACTTGGAATGATCCCTACTATGAATATAAAAAAAAGAGTGAAAATGTCAATAAACCCCATAATTTGGTGAATTATTATGATTACGAACTAAGGGAATGTCTTTCTGCTATCAACATCATCCTTGAACGCTTATCCAAGTCAATTCTACTCTCATTTGAACTACAGATCTTTGTGTAGGCTCAATCAATAATTTAGCTCTTCTTATCCTTCCCTATGTTGCGGAGATCCAATGTTAAAAGATGTTTAGGAGTAACTAATTTTAAGGAAAAGCACACACAACACTTATGACTTTATTTGAGCTTTACCTTTCATTCGAGCTAATGGATTTGTGAATGATTGAATTCATATTGATTTATTGGCTTATCAGTTGAGTAAAGCGGATTTCATTAATATGCCTTAGTTAATTTGTTGTTAAGGATGTGTGATTATCTGAGTTTGCACAATTTCATCAGTTCTTTATTCAAGTTTTGAATTTATTATTTTGTTGTTAGGGACTAGCAACTGACTAAGTGTGGTGGGGTGATAACTTCCCAAAAGGAAGTTATTTCACTACTTATTTTATTCTAATTTTCATTAAAAAGAGGAAAATAATCCCCAATTATAGAAAATATGTTCAAATATCTTATTAATCAATATTGGACTGATTTCGGTCATTTTCCATGGTTTTCTATCAAAGATTGGTCAAAGGATACAAGTTGGGGAAGCAATGAATCATTTATTGTTGATGTAGAAATTAGGTTGCAACGCCAAAAATTAGCAGGTTGCAACGTGGCGGCGAAATTCAGATTTTGAATTTTAAAAAGAGGCGCCTACGTGTATTTCCAAAGGAGGCATCCCTTCAGATTTGGAATGGAAGTTAAGAGCACGAAATTACAGCACTAAGGGGCGATTATTCTTGGGGAGAAAGAGAACAAAAAGGAGAGAGGGAGAACTTGGAGGCTTCCTCTTGGAGAATTTTGGCTAGGGCTTGGAGAAGGGGACTCGAACCAGCACTAAGGAGATAGATCTGAACCTAAAAACGTTCCTACATCATTTTGATTTCCGGAATCATGTCTAGTAAGATCTACTTTGATTTGTGGTTTCTCTCTTCCTTCATGAACTAAATTCCTAAGTCTTGCATGTGTGGAGTACCTTAGTTGTGATGATGACTTGATTTTCATTTATACTTTGTGAATGTGTTGATGTGATCTTTATTAAATTTATGATCTATTCTTGGGATTTTGGTTTAAGTTTCATCTTTAAAGTGCTTGGCAAAAATTCGAGAGATGAGTCGGGCTAGATGAATGTTTGTTTTGCACGGCGATATTCAAGAGAGGAGTCGTGTAGTTTTTAACCAAACTTCCGTATTTATACTTCATCGCGAGATTCGAGAGAGGAGCGTTGAAAGTGTATCATAAATCTTAATATAATTCCAAGAGAGAGAGAGAGATCTCCTCTTGAATTAGCAACTATGATTCTAGCGCTTTATGTTATTCTAATTTCATCTAAGTTGGAGACGACTAGAGGAATTGGGATAAACGGATAATAGAGATCGAGAGATAAAGTTATACAATTTAGAATCGTTGCAAGATCATCATTAATGCTTCATGAATTATCACTTTTATTGTTTGTCATCATAGCAAGGGAAAATCACATGTGAGACTATCTTTCCAAGTGAAGTAAAAGTATTTTAAGTAACCGTAATTAGAGTTGTAATTATTGTTTTTGAATTATTAAGTTTTCCTACCAATCATTACTACTTGCTTGAATTTAGAGAAAAGACAGAATTAATATTTGTGAGCGCTAAGTTAAGCACTTCCTCGTGGGAACGATCACTTTCTCATCATTTTATTACTTGTACGGCACATGCACTTGCGTATTTATATACACCTTTCACGGGCGTACCAGCAACCCTTCAACATAAGCTACCATTGTTATTGAAACTATGTCATTGGTAATCATATCATCGCCTCTTATGACACCTCTGTCAGACGCTCCAAAGATCACCTTTGGACCATTCTTTAATGGACTGTATTCTTTTAGGTAAGCTCCTTGTTCCAGTAATGTGTCTGAAACATCCACTGTCCAAGTATCATATCTGATTTAGATGAGTACTTGAACTAGCCTACAATGTTGAATTTACTTAGCCTTAGGTACCCAATTAGTTTTGGGTCCTAGGTCCTTGTTAGCACAATAAGAAATACCTATTACCTATAGCAGCCTTGGCAGGAAAGCTATTCTTTGCATTAGGCACATTAGGGTTGTGCCAACAATCAATGGCAAAGTGTCCCACTTTACCACAACACCAACATGCATGGATGTTGTACCTTCTTTTCTGAACATTTCTTGAGGTGGAGGGAGCATCAGAATGCTTATGTTCAGTAAAGAAGGCATCGACATTCTTCCTATCTCTGTCAGCTAAAACCTGACTGGATGCTCTATGGTATTCAGTCCTTCTTGATTGTATCTGCTTGATAGCAACAGAGGTCAGCTTGGTGGCTGACATGGTGTTGATGACATCTGATATGATCAAGTGAAAGTTGTGTACTATTTTGCCACCAGCCTGCTTCTTGGCTGGAGGGGATTGGGAAGACGCCACTTCCTTATCCTTGAGCATGGGGCAGGAACACCAAACATAAATGGTCCTTGATGGGCCATTTGGATTTCCTTATGGGGAGCTTTCAAAGCACTCATCCACATGCCCTTTCTCCTACCATAGTTGAGAGCATTCCCCTTACTATAGGAGCTTCCATTCTTCCAGTGACCATAGATACTGTCCTGGTCATACCTGTTGGAAGGAAGCAAGACCTTTTGAAAGGTGGCTTTAGGCTTAACTTGAGCCTTGTCATTTCCTCTATTCCCAACAATTGTTGCCCTTCCATTGAAGCCCAATCCCCTCCTGTTTGTCTGGGAGATGAAAGTGTCAATGATGGGCAGCACAGATTTAGGCTTAGAGAATTGAGCCACTAAGCTTTTCTCCTTGAGAAGCTTCTCTTCAAGATCCTTGATGACCTTATTTTTTTGGCTAATGGTGCTTAATTGGATGATTGTAATTTCTTTTAGCTGGCTAATATCTCTACTCATTTGAGATAGCTGGATAGCAGACTCAGAGCTCTCAGATTTTGCCTGCTGGATGGAGGCAATCTTTACAGTCTGCTTCTTGGCTAGCTTCTTGCTCTTTTTCAGAGATTCCAGGAGGGCACCATACTTGTCAATCAATTGATTGACATCATCCTCAGATTCTAAACCACTTTCATCAAAAGATGAAGATGTATAAAATTCAGGACTTGTCTCATAATCAATAGAAGATATGGAATAAATTAATACCATCATCCTGACTGTCTTCTCCTTCAGATATGACCATCAAGCCACAACATCCATTGACATCTTCATCCTCCTCATTGTCACTATCTGAATATGACATAGGGGCCCTGATGCTTATCCTTGCAGCTGGATAATCTTCACCCTTAGCAGCAACAAACAACCCTATGTTGGCTTCTTCATCTTCATCAGAATCTGAAGATGATGAGTCAGATTGACTCCAACTCCTTTCTTTCTTTGCCAAGAAGGAATTTTCACCTTTCCTGCTCTTATGGTGATGATGCTTCTTCTCACCTTTCACTTTTCTCTTGACTGGACAGTCAGCTATAACATGTCCAAGTTTACTGCAGCAATAACAAACAATATTATTTGAAATATGTTTACTGGGTTTAGATTCATACATTTCTCCCTTAGAGTGCATCTTCCCAGTCTTGCTATAATCCTTCTTGGGATTTGAATAGGACGAAGGTTTGTTCTTCCACTGCTTCCTTTTGTTTATCATCTTGAAATGTTTGGAGAAGGCAGCAAACTCCCCATCTGATATATTACTGTCAGATGTGTTGGGCTCAGAATTTTCTGAGCCAGCAGGCCTTCATGGAGGAGATCGAATCCTCTCCTTGCTCTTCTTAGAGCCCTTAGCTTTGAGAGTCATTGATCTCTCCTTGACTTGAAATTTGTTGGAGGTTTCCTCCTCCTTCCTTGCAGATAGCTGCATCACATATAAGAGCAGCTTTCCATAAAGATTATGGGGTGGAGTCTTAGTAAGCTTGGCCCCTTACCTGATGGCACAAGTTTTTGTGTCTCAGTCTCTAGTTAGAGACCTTAGGAACTTGTCATTCAACTCATAATTGTTAAAGACCCTCCCATAGATCTTCATCTCATTGACCACCCTGAAGAACCTCTCATAGCAAACAACTATGCTTCCTAGGCTGTGCTGCCTAAAGGCTTCATACTCCTAGTTGAGGAGGGATTTCATATCATCCCTCACATCTACAGTACCTTCCATATACACAATAAGTGTATCCCACATTTCCTTGGCAGTTTCACAATGCACAAGGTTTTGGAAGGTGGAATCATCAATTGCACTTACTATTATATTTTGAGCTCTTTTATCCATAGTAGCAAGGACAATTTCATCCTTAGTCATTTCAGTATAAGTCTCGGGCACTTGCAGATTTGGATCTATGGTGGAGGCCTTTTGGAAGACAAAAGGACCATCCTTCACAGTGATGTAAATTCTAGGGTCTAATGCTTCCATAAATAGCCTAACCCTTTGCTTCCATATGACAAAGGAGTCCTTTTTACATATGGGCAGCTGATGCGATTATTCGGCAAGTGCACCGGTCGCGCAAGTAATAATAATGGAGAAGATCCCCGAGTGTCGGTCTCTCAAGGAACACAGTGAGGTGGAGTTAGGTTTCGAGGAAGGACTTGAGATCGAAGTCCTTGGTCGGGGTTACAATGGATGGTTGGTTTGGTTTGCGAATAATAAGATAAAATATTACAACTACTCCTATGCAGTGCCGCTATGCAATGCTTCGCTTGGCGGGATGGAAAACTACGTAGGCCTTGAACGCACTACTTCGTGGGGTGGACGGATGAGTAGGCTAGCAGAATGAGGGTCGCAAGCACCTCTTCGACAAGCACGCCACTAGCAATTGCTAATGCGGCACCGAACACGATGGCGGAATGGAAATTAGATGGGGGCGCACCTCAATAAGCACATATGAACTAAATGATTCCAAATAAATGAAATTAACATTAAGCAATATTGTTCATATCACACATCATCAAAAATATAGAGATTACAAACATTACATCACACAAAGAGAGAAAAAGGCAAGAGATACGACCGAATCCGGAGGCTCATTGTAGATTCACGGTAGGAAGCACCGGGTTGTCAATCCGCGTCCTAGCTCGGTCCCAACTATCGTTCGGGGTAGAGAAGGCTGCCACTACCTTCCAATGGACCCGTCTTCTCCAGCGTTTTACAATCTGGCCACGTCCGATGCGAAGAAATCCTTCCTTGGCAATGAAGATGAGTGTAGAATCTCCTCTTTGAAGCCCTTGGATGATGGAGGGGGCCTAGGGGTCGAACACCTGCGGAAATGGGCGGAACGGCGGAGCTGGGCGAGAAAAACGGTGAAGGATTCGACCTAATTCGCGAGCAGGAATATTTATAGGCGCTGGAATAAACAATGCGCACGATCAGTGGCGCACGACCAATGGTCGTGCGCGCTGGAATCCTGTGATCGTGCGCCTGCCTGGGTGGAGCCTGCAATGTAAGAACTTTATAAAATACCATGTTCGCACGACCAGTGGCGCACGACCGGTGGTCGTGCGCACTATCGTAGGTGGTCGTGCGCACTGGTCGAAACAGAACTCATAAAATTGATGTTAAGTGCGCACGAACAGCGGCGCACGACCGGTGGTCATGCGCAATATCGTTGGTGGTCGTGCGCACTGTCCGAGACAGAACTCAAAAAATAGGGTTAAGTGCACACGATCAGCGGCGCACAACCAGTGGTCGTGCGCAATAGAAATAGTGATCGTGCGCAGTGTTCCTGTACAGAATTGTACCGGGAACACCCGCACGACTCCTGTTCCAGCATACAACACCAATCTAGCCACTGAAGGTGGCACTTAACAATGCATGAAAACTAATAGCTAAGATAAACACGAAATAACACCAAAAATGGGCCTAGAGGTGCACTTAGCATGGAGTGTCAAATATGAGTGAAAACATGTCTAAAGTGAAGTGCAAGACTAGAAAATCGGCCCAGATGAGTCCATAAATGTGTATATATTTGGGACTCATCACACCCCCAGACTTAACTGTTTGCGCGTCCCGAGCAAACCATCTCTCGCGGACAGGAAAAACATAAGCTGGCGAAGAAATTATCAAGCGGAGTACCATGTGATAGGAAAATTATTTTCCAAAAACTTGATAAGAAAATAATTTTACGAAATTGCTAGAGGCAAGCGCACCTATCGCGTGTAGTATATATATGATAAAAATATCATAACATAGTCGTATTAGTCCTGGGTCCCGTCGAGTATTGTTACTTCGAGCTACGCGTATTGTTTTATCCGATATAAAAATAGATGAAAGTTTATGCATTAATTAAAAACAATGATAACAATCGCGGGCTTGGTGTGCGTTTAGCAAAAACCAAGAAAAGCGATAATACGATAATAAGTGCATTAATTTGAAAACGAAAAATGATAACATAACAATCGCGGGCTTGGTGTGCGTTTAGCAAAAACCAAGAAAAGCGATAGAAAAGACAAAAAGGACGCACTAAATTAAAACGCACACACTCTACGAAATTGAAATGAAAGCGATAAATTGCAGGAATTAAAGAAATGCAATCCCTACCCAAATAGGTAGAGGGGAAATAAATGCGTGAGCAAGTTCTACCCAAACGGGTAGACGGGAAATAAATGCAGGACGAGTCCTATCCAAATGGATAGGCGGGAAATAAATGCAGTGCAAGTCCTATCCAAATGGGTAGGCCGGAAATAAATGCATTGCAATAATGAAATAAAACTAAGCTATTAAACGAAATAACGAAAACAAAAACACGAATTAAAAAAAGGTGATGACAACGAAAAAAATGACGGAAACGAAAATGATTAAAACATAAAACAACAAAAACACGAATAATAAAAACATAAAGTGAAAATACGAAAACGAAGAAAGCATTACGAGAGAAAAACGCTCGCTTTGAAGCGATTTTAAACGCAGCCCGAATATCCCATTCTAAACTACCGTGTCAAGGAAGAAAATAATGAAAAATTATGACGACGCATAAATTCGAATCTAAGCGAGAAAACCGATTTTATGGCGACGAATAAATCTAGCTAAAGAAAGAAAAATTGCGAAAATTGAAATACGGTGCAGAAATAAAGCTAAGTTATGAATTGAAATACGGTGCAGAATATGAAATTGCAGAATTTGAAATTACGCTACGAATGCACGAAAAAACTAAATTTATTTATTGCCATAATAACGGGGTTTACAGGAAATAAAATTACAAAATTAAAAACATTTAATTTCAACATTTATATTACAAAAAGAAAATAAAATAAACACCTAATTAATTACATAAAAAAGAAAATAAAAAAAATACAAAAAGTGGACAAAATATTGTGGAAGATCACCGAAAAAGGGCAATCCATTAGGAGCCAAGAGGTTCCAAGAGGTTCCAAGAGGTTCCAAGAGGTTCCAAGAGGAGGAATTGATGAGGGGGTCGGCCTCTATTTATAGAGAAAATTTTGGAATTACACGCCCTCGATCACGGGCGTGACTGAGGGCGTGACACGGCTTGGGGTGCGAATAGCCAGAACAGCTGGATCCAGGCTGGCATCTAGAAGGTTTGATCGGCGACTTTGGAAGTACACGGGCGTGTTCTAAGGAACACGGGCGTGTTCGATGTCGGCAGGCTTGAGCTTGAACTGGACGTGACACCTGGCGTGTCCTTTGGTTTTCTGGAAGCTTTGTTGAGTCACGGCCTCGGTCACGGGCGTGACCCGATCACGGCCGTGACATTGACATTTGGGCTCGAATCTGGCTGAACATCCAACACGGGCGTGACCAAGTACACGGCCTCGGTCACGGGCGTGACCGAGGGCGTGACTTGATGTTTGAGCTGGAAAAAAGACAGAAATGAAAATTATCAGAAATTATTGAACACGCCCTTGGACACGGGCGTGTTCGAGGGCGTGACTTAACAAAATTACAGAAATTTTATAAAATGAAAATAAAACTAAGTTAAAAACAAAAATAGCAAAAACAAACATTTTATTCATTAATTTACATATATTATTTACAAATTTAATTAAAACTATACTAAAAACTATATAGAAAAATGCGTATATTTTCTATTCATCAAACACCCCCATACTTAAGCTTTTTCTATTCCAGAGCAAAAGTAAGGGATACCTATAAGACGTTTAATAAAATTTCTAATTTACTAAAGTTTTTATTAAATCAAAAGTAAGATCGAAATAAATTTAGGGTATTTAAAGAGGTAAGTCCAAAACTATGAAAGTAATTTAAAAAGAGCGAAAAATTTTTAGCGAGACTTCTAAAGTTAGCTAAATAGCGTCGATTATTGCAGTCTTTGGTACCTTTTAATTAGAATAGAATTATATAAAACTATAACCTTTTTTAAGAAAGTTTTTAAGAATAAATAAAGCCTACTAATTATGCTCTCTCAAACTTTTTTAAATTAAAAATCTAGGTACAATTTTGTTGGCTAAGGGGTAGGGGAAAAAAGGTAGCTTTGGCAAAAAGAAGAGTGCTTGGATTTAGGGGTGACAGATTTTATCCTCTCACCCCACCTTTTTGGTGGCCTTTGCTTTGATTCCCAGCGTTGGTTTACGCGGGAGAATTGAAATCATTTCTCAACTTAACCCAATGCCCGTGTTTACGGAATTATTAATTTTTTATTCCCATTGACACGGGATTTCTTTTAACAATATTGGGTGCCTGTGTTTACGGATAATCTTTATTCCCATTGACACAGGATTTCTTTTAAAACTCCTACTTTTATTATTTTTATGCCAAGCTAAAGGGTGTTTATAAGGGGGGTTTCAAGAGAAATTCTAGATTAATAAAAAAGGATTTTTGAGAGCAAGTTTAGTAGATTAAAAACATTCCTAAAGTTTCACAAGTTTAGAGTTAGAATAATTGAATCTAAAGATGGTTTGCCAATATAATACAAAAAGGAATCTATTTAGGGTAAACCCGAGGTAGTGCTAAAAATTCTGTTCTCAAATTAAATTAAGATCGCAAGATTTTCTTTACTACTAAAAATTTCTCGATTTAAATTTTTCAAACTATGAAATGAATAAAATTGATTTAGCAAATCATAAATAATGAATAACGCTTAAAGATAAAACTAACCTAGCCTTGGAAATAATAAAAAGTTAAGTAGGGGTTTTATTTTATTTTTGGATTTTTGATAAGTTTTTCAGCAAATATTTTTTTTTTAAGATATGATATATTTTTTTATTTTTGATTTTTCATAACAAAATACATATATAAATACAAAAAAGAGGAAGAAGAAAATTAAGAAAAGTTATATACAAAATATTTATGATTTTTTTTTTTTTTTCTAAAAAATTTTTTTCATCATATATTTTTTTTGATTTTTTAATTTTGTTAAAAATATGTACATTAATAGAAAAAAAGGAAAAGAAAAGGAAAGAGAGAAGGAAAAACATTTTTGGTGTTATGACAAAATGAATTTTGTTATAACAAATTTTTAAGTACATTTTTCATCATTTTTTGGATTTTGATTTATTATTATAAATAAGGATTTTTATATACAAATAAAAGACATAAACATAAAACATTTATAAAATTTTTTTTTTTTGTTTTTGTGTGTTTTTTTATTTTTTTCTAAGTTAATTAAAGATTTTTTTGGATTTTTTCTAATATGGGAGGGGAAAAAATAATTACAAAAAGAGGGAAAACACGCCCCCATACTTAAAACCAACATTGTCCTCAATGTTGAAGGTAAGTGTGAGGAACGAAAATATTTACAAAAAAAGGATGAAGATTTTAATTACAAAATAGAAAAATATATACAAGGATAGTTACAAAAAAAACTCCACGAATATATACAAAATTGTTTTTTGGGTTGTTTTAGTTTTTCGAAATGTACAAAACACGAATACAATACGTATAAAAGAAGTAAAAAAAAACATATATTTTTTTTGGTATGATAAAAATAAATTTTTATCATCTTTTTATGTTATTATTTATAGTATATGTATTTTTGTTGTTGTTTTGGTTTTAATTTTAAAATATGCATGTTTTAAAATATATCTAAATTTTAAGAAAGATAAAATAAAGTAAAATAAAGAAAATGCTTTAAGATAAAAACCAAGGAAGAAAGAAGAGAAATAAAAAGGTAAAAGCAACGGGGTTTTCTCGTTTCGAAATATCGACAAAAATCCCCTCTCGGGTCTGTCGAGTAATCCTACTTTGAGAAACTTCCTATTATCTTATTTTAAAATTCTCAAAATTCTTTTTGATTTTTGTTTTAAAGTTTTTGCATTATTTTATTTTGTTTTATGTTTCTTTTTTGAAAAAGAATGATAATTTAAAATATGCATAATTATTAATATTATTATTTTTTTTTCATTTTTTTTTTTAAATTTATTATTATTATTTATTATTATTATTTTTGTTTAAGTTTTTATTTTTTTGAAATGAAAATTTATTTCATCTTTTTTTTTTGTTTCAAGTAAATAAATAAAAAAAAGAGCGTAATTGGATAATTATGGGGGTGCCTCCCACGAGCGCTTTGTTTACCGTCTCGTAGCTTGACGCGTTGGCGGGGTACGATCTTTTTAGAGGTGGGGGAGGGGTATGGAATTTAACTTCCCTCCCAGTTGATCCCCCGCGTGGTAGAGTTTTAGTCGGTGACCGTTAAACTTTTAAGTCGCCTTTTTCCGGGTGGGTGATAAGGACGGTCCCGTATGGCCAAACCTCTTTCACTTGAAAGGGGCCGGACCAACGGGATTTTAGTTTCCCCGGAAAAAGACGAAGACGTGAGTTATATAGGAGGACGAGATCGCCCGGCGCAAATGATTTTGGATATTTTATTTTCCGGTCGTGGTAAAATTTCGAGCGTTCCTTATAAAATTTATTACTTTCGTAAGCGTTCGCACGCCATTCATCGAGTTCGTTTAATTGGAATTTTCGGTTTTCGGCGGTTAAATTATGATCGAGATTTAAGAGTTTTAACGCCCAAAAAGCGCGGTGCTCTAATTCTACGGGCAAATGGCACGCCTTGCCGTAGACTAATCGATAAGGCGTACAACCGATTGCGGTCTTGTACGCCGTACGATATGCCCACAGCGCGTCGTCTAATTTAAGTGCCCAATCCTTCCTATTAGTTGAAACGGTTTTTTCTAATATGCGTTTGATTTCCCGATTTACTACCTCCACTTGGCCGCTCGTTTGGGGGTGATAGGCGGTGGCGAGCTTATGCGTGACGCCATATTTGGTTAATATTTTTGCAAACTGGGCGTTGCAAAAGTGCGTACCCCTATCACTAACTATCGCACGGGGCGTACCGAAGCGAGAAAATAATTTTTTTAGGAATTTGACGACGACTCTCGCATCGTTGGTGGGGAGAGCTTGCGCTTCCGCCCACCTAGATACGTAGTCGACCGCCACTAAAATGTAGCGATTTGTATATGAAGGAGGTAGGGGGCCTATGAAATCTATGCCCCATAAATCGAAAATCTCGCATTCTAAATAAAAATTTTGGGGCATCTCGTCGCGACGAGAGATGTTACCCGACCGTTGACAGCTATCGCATGCGCTCACAAAAGTGTGAGCGTCTTTGAAGAGAGCGGGCCAATAAAAGCCCGACTCCAGCGCCTTCTGCGCGGTCCGGTTGGCTTGATAATGCCCCCCCGGCTGGCCCCTCGTGGCAGTGCCGCAAAATTTGCGCACCCTCCTCGTTCGAAACGCATCTCCGCACGACTTGGTCCGCGCAGACGCGAAATAAGAAAGGGTCCTCCCAAAAGTAATTTTTCAAATCAGAAAAGAATTTCTTCTTTTGCTGTTTTGAAAAGTCTTTCGGGAGCACCCGCGCAACTAAATAGTTGGCGTAGTCTGCGAACCAAGGCGAGGGAGAAGTTTTTAAATTATTTAAAGCTAAAAGACGCTCCTTGGGAAATCGATCATCGATTTCCGGTTTGAAGAGCGCTTCCGCGATTGGGTGCTCTAAACGAGAAAGGTGGTCGGCCGCCAAATTTTCGGCCCCCTTCTTATCGCGGATCTCTAAATCAAATTCTTGTAATAGGATGATCCATCGAAGAAGGCGGGGCTTAGCGTCCATTTTTTCTAATAAATATTTAAGTGCGGAGTGGTCGGTAAATATTATAATTTTAGAAAGCGTGACGTAGGGCCTAAACTTATCTATGGCGAAGACGACGGCAAGGAGTTCCTTTTCCGTTGTCGCGTAATTAGCCTGTGCGGCCGTGAGCGTGCGGGACGCGTAGTAGATAGGATGAAAATATTTATTAACGCGTTGGCCTAATACGGCCCCTACCGCTATATCACTCGCGTCGCACATAATCTCAAACGGAAGGGTCCAATCGGGCGCCACCAGAATGGGAGAATGGATAAGTTTATTTTTTATGGCATTGAATGCCTCTACGCACGCGTTATCAAAAATAAATGGAGATTCCTTCTCCAGGAGGTGGGTTAGCGGTTTTGTTATTTTGGAAAAGTTTTGAATAAACCGCCTATAGAAACCCGCGTGGCCAAGAAAACTACGGATTGATTTTATACTTGAGGGCGCGGGGAGTTTTTCAATTATTTCGACCTTGGCCTTGTCGACCTCCATCCCTCTTTCAGAAATTTTGTGGCCGAGAACTAAGCCTTCTCGAACCATAAAATTTTGTGGCCGAGAACTAAGCCTTCCCCGGCAACGGCGCCAAAAACTTGATAGGAAAATTATTTTCCAAAAACTTGATAAGAAAATAATTTTACGAAATTGCTAGAGGCAAGCGCACCTATCGCGTGTAGTATATATATGATAAAAATATCATAACATAGTCGTATTAGTCCTGGGTCCCGTCGAGTATTGTTACTTCGAGCTACGCGTATTGTTTTATCCGATATAAAAATAGATGAAAGTTTATGCATTAATTAAAAACAATGATAACAATCGCGGGCTTGGTGTGCGTTTAGCAAAAACCAAGAAAAGCGATTATACGATAATAAGTGCATTAATTTGAAAACGAAAAATGATAACATAACAATCGCGGGTTTGGTGTGCGTTTAGCAAAAACCAAGAAAAGCAATAGAAAAGACAAAAAGGACGCACTAAATTAAAACGCACACACTCTACGAAATTGAAATGAAAGCGATAAATTGCAGGAATTAAAGAAATGCAATCCCTACCCAAATAGGTAGAGGGGAAATAAATGCGTGAGCAAGTTCTACCCAAACGGGTAGACGGGAAATAAATGCAGGACGAGTCCTATCCAAATGGATAGGCGGGAAATAAATGCAGTGCAAGTCCTATCCAAATGGGTAGGCGGGAAATAAATGCATTGCAATAATGAAATAAAACTAAGCTATTAAACGAAATAACGAAAACAAAAACACGAATTAAAAAAAGGTGATGACAACGAAAAAAATGACGGAAACGAAAATGATTAAAACATAAAACAACAAAAACACGAATAATAAAAACATAAAGTGAAAATACGAAAACGAAGAAAGCATTACGAGAGAAAAACGCTCGCTTTGAAGTGATTTTAAACGCAGCCCGAATATCCCATTCTAAACTACCGTGTCAAGGAAGAAAAGAATGAAAAATTATGACGACGCATAAATTCGAATCTAAGCGAGAAAACCGATTTTATGGCGACGAATAAATCTAGCTAAAGAAAGAAAAATTGCGAAAATTGAAATACGGTGCAGAAATAAAGCTAAGTTATGAATTGAAATACGGTGCAGAATATGAAATTGCAGAATTTGAAATTACGCTACGAATGCACGAAAAAACTAAATTTATTTATTGCCATAATAACGGGGTTTACAGGAAATAAAATTACAAAATTAAAAACATTTAATTTCAACATTTATATTACAAAAAGAAAATAAAATAAACACCTAATTAATTACATAAAAAAGAAAATAAAAAAATACAAAAAGTGGACAAAATATTGTGGAAGATCACCCAAAAAGGGCAATCCATTAGGAGCCAAGAGGTTCCAAGAGGTTCCAAGAGGTTCCAAGAGGTTTCAAGAGGTTCCAAGAGGAGGAATTGATGAGGGGGTCGGCCTCTATTTATAGAGAAAATTTTGGAATTACACGCACTCGGTCACGGGCGTGACTGAGGGCGTGACACGGCTTGGGGTGCGAATAGCCAGAACAGCTGGATCCAGGCTGGCATCTAGAAGGTTTGATCGGCGACTTTGGAAGTACACAGGCGTGTTCTAAGGAACACGGGCGTGTTCGATGTCGGCAGGCTTGAGCTTGAACTGGACGTGACACCTGGCGTGTCCTTTGGTTTTCTGGAAGCTTTGTTGAGTCACGGCCTCGGTCACGGGCGTGACCCGATCACGACCGTGACATTGACATTTGGGCTCGAATCTGGCTGAACATCCAACACGGGCATGACCAAGTACACGGCCTCGGTCACGGGCGTGACCGAGGGCGTGACTTGATGTTTGAGCTGGAAAAAAGACAGAAATGAAAATTATCAGAAATTATTGAACACGCCCTTGGACACGGGCGTGTTCGAGGGCGTGACTTAACAAAATTATAGAAATTTTATAAAATGAAAATAAAACTAAGTTAAAAACAAAAATAGCAAAAACAAACATTTTATTCATTAATTTACATATATTATTTACAAATTTAATTAAAACTATACTAAAAACTATATAGAAAAATGCGTATATTTTCTATTCATCACCATGCGAAGTCGCATGCTCATGTGCGTAGAAATATAGTAGACAAAATTTCTAATTATACATATTAGTTTATACTTTTCTTAGGGGCGTATTTATATATTACATTTACTCAAAAAGTGAAACACGGTGAATCATAAGGTCGTACATAGGAAGAAAGTAAACTGAACGCTGAGGCGAGCATTGCCAAAGATCGGGGCTAGGGACATCTCCATTGAAATCCATCAATGTCAGTGACCATAAGCTTGCCCGTTCGCACTCTCTCCACGACACTGGTTTGACTCAAATGCGTGAATCAATAGGACTTAAGGTTTTAGATGAGGCTTGGGTTTAGGTGAGGTAAACAAATATAAACATGAAGGCTTAGAACACAAAAACCCAAATGAGCAAATGCATAACACTATCCAAGTAGCCAAAAAACACGCGGATGCACCACACCCCCAGACTTAGACTTAACAACATGGGTGTGTGCACCGCCTACTCCCAAACATATATTTTTACACAGATTTTTCATTAAAGCTCATATCTTTTTCTTTTCTTTTCACTTCTTTTCTTTCTCTCATTTTCTTCTTTTCTTTTCTTATCATTTTCAGCAGCTAAACAATAAAACACATCCACATCTTCACAAACATATCACCAAATCAATAACCCAACTCATGAAAATAATAAACAGCTAAAGCTCAGATTTGGGTGTGCGACTAGGATTGGCATTTAGGCTTTGGTGAGACAACAGTGAGGCTGAATCAAAGAAAGGGTAGGCACAACTGGGCTGATAAGGATAAAGCGATAGGAGTGGGCATAAAGGCTCAACCGGGCCAAAATGATGGCCTATATCACATTCACGCAATTGACTAACCGTATACCCATGCTTCAAGAATCGCTTGGGGCAAGTTCTAGCCACCGAGAAAAATAATCCTTTCTCCCGACTCGGGCAATACGAGGCTAACGAACGTCTACACACATCTCTATGCTACCGTTTGATTCACACCGGATTCACCAATTTTTGAGTGTAGTAAACAATATTTACGCTAATAGAAAAAAAAAATATAAACTAAAAGCATAAAAAGAAATTGAATCTACACGAATTTCTAAACGAGACATGAGCACTCGACTAGGAGCACTACAGGAGTCAACATTTTACTCTGCCTCATAATCCTAAGCCAGCACAATGATTTTCCAAATCACACAAAAAGACAAATTCAACTCGCGACGTGCCAACGGCTAAGCGCGCTCAAGTGGGTGCTGTGGTGTGCAATGAAAATAAACAAAATATTTTAAATGAAATCTTCTAGTATGCAGTGCAATAGTGCACATGAGCGGGTAAACAAAACTACTCTCCCCCAGACTTAAACTAAACAATCTGCATAATATATGACAGGAAAATCAAAATAGGGTTAGGGGAAGAGAGTACCCAATGCTCAGCAAGTGAGCATACCAGAAGATTGGCGATTAACTCTAGACCAAGCTGCAGCACCCAACCAGAAGAATACCTGCAGGGGTCAGCTCCGCAAAAACAAAAGAAAAGAGAAACGCTGAAATAAAATAAACTAACTACGCAGGATTAGATAAATTAAAAAAATGCAAGAAAAAGAAGATAACTACTGGGGTTATTGTCATCCCAGCACGACTTATTTAAAAACATGAAGGTTCTAGCTAATGGGCCTATGAAAAAGAAAATGCACAGGTAACTGCTCCATTATCCGTTTCGGTAGCTGGTACCGATACGGAGATAAGGCAGTCACCCCTCTACCTAAATAATAATACCTGCTTGACACAGGTAGAGGGAAAAGAAAGTAAGAAGAGGAGGAGATATCCTCACTCAACTCACCAAACACATCCTTGCCTATCAAGGTGTCGCCCATAGGGAGGTGGCAGGAGGAAAAGGCAATGAGTGGAACTTCCTCAACGGAGGGGGAATCAACCTCCTCACATAAGAGGATGCTCTCATCATTGACTTGGGCACAATGCACCAAATCCTCCTGGGGTACCTGTGAAGACTCAACCTGCACAGGCTCGGATGAAGAGGGGGGATCGAGAAATAAACAAGACGAAGAACATAAATAATCAAGAATCGGGGGAGTGGTCCCGGTCTCACTCCCATCAGGTTGGGGAAGTAAAATAATGTTTGCATTGTCATCAATGCTACAAGATTCGGCGGGATCAATAGTGGCCAAGCTAGAGATTTGGACTTCCTCCACCGGTGCTGAGGAAAACTCCTCTTCACCTGGAAGGTTGTCCTCCTCCATAGGAACAGGCATGACACTAAAGTCACCAGCCTCCTCTTGCGACACATCATCAACAATGTCGTCAGTGACGAGTTTAGTATGCACAACATGGAGAAGAATAGTGCTCGGATAAAAGTCGAGCACTGATTCCTCACAAAGAATCGAATCCACTAGGGGTGGTGGATGCACTGGGAGAATAGGCTCAGCAATGTCGGTGCCCAGATCAGCCACACCTCTGGTGACTGTGTCAACGCCATACCCTTCAAGATGTGAAGGTGGCAAAGACACAAAACCGGATGTTGAAGGTGTGCTGCCAGAGTTAGGATTCGGGACGATCCAGATATCCGGCTCGTCATCCTCGTCCAATTGGCGAAGATACTCGGCACAGTCCTTCAAGACATGATCAGTGCTCCGACAAAACTGGCACTGCCTTGCGGGCTTCTTTGGCACAGCGGGTGCTGATGCCGAAAAGAAGTATGACGGTAAAGGCTCAGCAGAGTAGCCATAAGACTTACGCGCACCATATGGAGTACCAGACGAAGTCGGTGCTCCATATGCTGGGCTATAAGAATTATGCCTACTATTCTCCGTAAGGCATTCATCACTAGAGTGGGAGGTATCTCTACACCAACGGCAACGGATATTGAGATGTGCCCACATAGTGTGAAGATAATACGATTCAAAAAATAAAAAATGCTATTGTGCAAAATACTACACCTAACAAAAATTACTAAAGCAACCTAATTAAAACAGGAAAACAGAATACGAGGAAATAAAACAAAGGAATGCAATTTACAAATGGAAGGGCTTCTCTCTCAGGTTCTCCCTCTCCAGAAAACTCACACGACTGTGTTCCCCGGCAACGGCGCCAAAAACTTGATGCGATTATTCGGCAAGTGCACCGGTCGCGCAAGTAATAATAATGGGGAAGATCCCCGAGTGTCGGTCTCTCAAGGAACACACTGAGGTGGAGTTAGGTTTCGAGGAAGGACTTGAGATCGAAGTCCTTGGTCGGGGTTACAATGGATGGTTGGTTTGGTTTGCGAATAATAAGATAAAATATTACAACTACTCCTATGCAATGCCGCTATGCAATGCTTCGCTTGGCGGGATGGAAAACTACGTAGGCCTTGAACGCACTACTTCGTGGGGCGGATGGACGAGTAGGCTAGCGGAATGAGGGTCGCAAGCACCTCTTCGACAAGCACGCCACCAGCAATTGCTAGTGCGGCACCGAACACGATGGCGGAATGGAAATTAGATGGGGGCGCACCTCAATAAGCACATATGAACTAAATGATTCCAAATAAATGAAATTAACATTAAGCAATATTGTTCATAGCACACATCATCAAAAATATAGAGATTACAAACATTACATCACACAAAGAGAGAAAAAGGCAAGAGATACGACCGAATCCGGAGGCTCGTTGTAGATTCACGGTAGGAAGCACCGGGTTGTCAATCCGCGTCCTAGCTCGGTCCCAACTATCGTCCGGGGTAGAGAAGGCTGTCACTACCTTCCAATGGACCCGTCTTCTCCAGCGTCTTACAATCCGGGCACGTCCGATGCGAAGAAATCCTTCCTTGGCGATGAAGATGAGTGTAGAATCTCCTCTTTGAAGCCCTTGGATGATGGAGGGGGCCTAGGGGGCGAACACCTGCGGAAATGGGCGGAACGGCGGAGCTGGGAGAGAAAAACGGTGAAGGATTCGACCTAATTCGCGAGCAGGAATATTTATAGGCGCTGGAATAAACTGTGCGCATGATCAGTGGTGCACGACCAATGGTCGTGCGCGCTGGAATCCTTTGATCGTGCGCCTGCCTGGGTGGAGCCTGCAATGTAAGAAATTTATAAAATACCATGTTCGCACGACCAGTGGCGCACGACCGGTGGTCGTGCGCACTATCGTAGGTGGTCGTGCGCACTGGTCGAAACAGAACTCATAAAATTGATGTTAAGTGCGCACGAACAGTGGCGCACGACCGGTGGTCGTGCGCAATATAGTTGGTGGTCGTGCACACTGTCCGAGACAGAACTCAAATAGGGTTAAGTGCACAAGATCAGCGGCGCACGACCAGTGGTCGTGCGCAATAGAAACAGTGATCGTGCGCAGTGTTCCTGTACAGAATTGTACCGGGAACACCCGCACGACTCCTGTTCCAGCATACAACACCAATCTAGCCTCTGAAGGTGGCACTTAACAATGCATGAAAACTAATAGCTAAGATAAACACGAAATAACACCAAAAATGGGCCTAGAGGTGCACTTAGCATGGAGTGTCAAATATGAGTGAAAACATGTCTAAAGTGAAGTGCAAGACTAGAAAATCGGCCCAGATGAGTCCATAAATGTGTATATATTTGGGACTCATCAGCAGCTTCACCCATCTCCTTATGAACTCCAGGGGCAGCCATTGGATATAGTATTAGACTACTCCTTATAAGATCTGGTCTGACTGTTAAGTCCTTTTTGACCAACCTCCCTCTGATACCACTTGATAGTTTACTTGGTAGTAGTCTAACTCACCTAGAGGGGGTGAATAGGTTTCTTTGCTTTATCTACTTATAGTTTGCTATTTTAATTATTTAAGCAAAGTAAAAGTAAACACAGAAAAGCACACAACTATTTATAGTGGTTCCCAAGGTCTGGGTACATCCGCTTTCCTTCTCCACATTTCTAGCAATGAATTAGACAAGGAAATCTCCTTCTATAACTTGGCTCAATGAGCTTACAACACAAATCTCTCAAGATTTCTCAAGTTTTCTCCAAAACCCTGCCTCAAGCCAGTAGCCCTACACTCAGACTTTTCAAAGAGCCCTACCTCGGAGTCCTCCAACTCCTACATCTCAGAAACCCTCCATGTTTCCTACCGCAGGTTTATCTCAAGTCCTACCTCTGATTTCAACTGAAATCCTATAGCTCAGGCTGAAAGTACAACCCTACAAACTCAGGCTCACAGACCCTATAACTTAAGCTGATCTGTAGCCCTACTAGCTCAGGCACAAGGGCCTTACAACTCAGAATAGTAATGTTCTTACAGGACTTAATGAATCTAGTTTTACAACAGGAGACTAAAAAGATAGACCTTCAGCTTAAATCTTCTGTTGTAGAGGACAGTAGATGCTGTCTTGAAGCAGGGCTGAATACAACAGCTCCAGTCTTTTCTTCACCTGATCTTCTTCTTCAGTAAAAGGAGGAAGATCAACTTGTTCTTCTGAAGAAAATCAGCAAGAACTAGCTATACCTTTTGGATTGAACTTCTTGCGGCTTGAGATAGAGGATTCTCACAGGAAGAAGATAAAGATCTCTTGCACACATTCAACAATGTTCTTGCCGTCAATCAGTTACCTTCCATTTGCCCTTGTTATGTCTTTTATACTTCCAACAATCTTCAACGACTCTAAGGAGTGCCTAGTAATAGTATGGACAAGAATAGAAAAGTTTATCTTGCTTTCTTGTCCCTCCTTCCAAAGTAGATCCTGTAAGAGTAAAGTTCATATTTGAGTCTTTCTTAGCGGATGGGTGATGAGTCCCATTTATATACACTTTTATGGACTCATCTGGGCTAGTTTTCCTGCATTTGCACTTCACTTTTAGTTCATTATTGCTTATATTTCACTTGAACACATTTCTTCACGAAGTGCACCTTTTAGGCTCGTCTTGGTGTGCATTTGCGCTCCATGTTGTTGGGGGTAAGTACACGGTGCTCCCCAACCCTTTTTTATGTATTTGGATTGAGCTGGAAGGGTATTCCCAGCTGTATGATTGATGTTTGGTGCAGTGCAGGTGGGTAGATCATCAATTATGCCCAGTTTTCATGTCTGCATGAATCGCACGGTCGTGCGTTTTCTTGACGCGCGGTCGGCTGCGATCGTGCACGTTCATTTACGGCCCAAAACAACATTTTGAATTTGGTCGTGCGTTTTTTCGCACGGTCGTGCGTTTGGTCGTGCATGAACAAATTCTGCAATCTGTTCTATTTAAACTGCGATTTTTAGGTTTTTCAGAACCCGATTTTGTTCCGCAATTTCTTCCGCCGGAAGGGGCGACAGCTCCGTTTTCTTCCCTTCTTTCTCCACCTTTTTCCCAAGTCCACCTCACATCATCCAAGCGCTTCAAGGAGAGGATTCTACACTCATCTTCATCGCCAAGCTAAGAGTTCTTTGAAGCGGACGTGGCCGGATTGTAGTTTACCGGAGAAGACGGGTCCATTGGGAGGAAGTGACAGCCCTCCTCTACCCCGGACGATAGCTGGGACCGAGCTAGGACGCGATTGATAACCCGACGATTCCTACCGAGAATCTACAGCAAGCCTCCAGATTCGGTCGTATCTCTTGCATTTTTCTCTTCTTAGGTTATTGTTGCTTGCAGTGTAATCTTTTATTTTATGATGATGTTTGTACTCTGCACTTGATTTGATTTTTATTTCATTGTTATGCAATGATATTATTTGTGTATGAGTGCTTGAGGTGAGCTCTTGTAGTGATTATGGTGTGAGCGATTTGGGTTGGCTGCACTAGCAATTGCTAGGTGTGAGCTTTGTGACGAGGTGCTTGCGACCCTCATTCCGTATGTCTACTCGTCTATCCGCCTAGTGAAGCATGCCATAGCTGCCCGTGTAATCCATTCGCCTAATGAAGCAGCGCGCTCAAGGCCTGCACAGTTCGATTCCGCTAGCCTACTCGTCCATCCGCCCTTGCGAAGCAGCGTGCTCAAGGCCTGCCTAGTCTCCATCCCGCCAAGCAAAGCATTGCATAGCGGCATTGCATATGAGTAGTTGTAGTTATTTTCTTTTATTTCCACAAACCAAATCACCCCCTTTCGCACCCATCCGACCTAAAGGACTTCGATCTCAAGTCCTTCCTCAATAGTTAACTCCACCTTACTGTGTTCCTTGGAGATTCGATACTCAGGGATTTGCTCCTCGTTTTATATTACTTGAATGATCGTTACACTGCCGTTTCGTGCCGCAGTCTTGCTACCGCCTATAGCGGTGTGCTAAGATTTGCGCATCAAGTTTTTGGCGCCGTTGCCGGGGAACACAGACGTGTGAGTTTGCTGTAGAGGGAGCCGAGAGATAGTAGTTCTTCCAGTGTGTATAGCCGCCTTATTATTTTTGTTTGCTTTTTAATTATATATTGTTTGTTATTATTTCTCTCTCCCATTTTAAAGTTTTAAGCAAGTTTTCCAAGTTTTGTTATAATTGATTGTGTAGCTTTTCTGCGCAAAGAACTTTGAATCGCTATGGATTCTGTGCCTAAGCTTAGCTGCTATGACACTTTCTGCCATGCTATTGACGCCTTAAATATTATGAATGATGAGCTACGTAGGACTTTGCGTTGTTTGCTTTGTCAAAATACGGATCATGTTTTGAAGGACTGCCCCAGGCTTTTACCTACTCCAATTCCTGACCTCCGCTCCCTCACTCATGACAACATTGTCCCTATCGCTCATTCTTTACCCATGGAGGCAATCGTTCCCTCTACCCCTGAGCTTATCTCGTGCATGGACTCTTCACTCCCTGTATATGGCTTTACTCCTAGTGATGACGATGATTCATTTGATGGCCAACAAGGTGAGATTTGGGAGCTCCATGATGAACTAGAGTGGGATGAGGAAAGTATTCTTTCCATTGGGGAGGCGTTAGCAGATCTTTTTGCGGAGAAACCTGATATTTTACTTTCTGATTCTGATGTTCCTCCAGTTTCTTTGCAAACTTTTTCTACGCATATCTTTAATGATCCTGTCGAAGATTATTTTCAGGGTGATGTTCTTGACCTCCAAGTTGCACCAAAGTGGGATGATGAGGATGACCTTTCTGATGAGGAGTTATGCACCTCTTCATTGGTGAAAGAGATCTATCGCACCATTGATGCCTTCAAGTTTTCAGATGCGCCTCGTTATGACTCTTACGACACTGACAGTGATCATGCTTGGGAACCTGCCAGGAGTGACGTCGGGGCCACTCCTCCTTTTTGTGAACCTTTTAGTCCTTCATCCATTTTATTTCCTAATCCTCCTTCTAATAATGCTGATATTGATAAATTCATCCTTCCTGCTCCCTCTCCTGCTTCTATTTATGGTATTTCATATATCCACCTGCAGGTGAAAGAATATGTGGACCCATTCTTGGGTGATTATGAGTGGCAGTCTTGGAAGGACAATCAAATGGCAATGATGAAATCCATCGCCTATTCTACCTTATCATCATTGCCCGCGTTTTCCTTGAAAGACTGGGTGCAGGGTGGAAAGAGCTACTTTATCCATGACCGCAGATTGGAGGAGAGGAAGAGGATGAAGAAAGATGAAATATGGAGATGGAAAGCTCCTGATCTTCTGATGTGTTGCTTTTGGGTCTTCGGGCCCATCTCTTTTATTTTCAGTTACTATTTTAAATCAACTTATAGTTGATCATTTTGAGGCATGTAATATTTAGGATTTACTAGCTTTTGCTTTATGCTTAGATTTTTATTAAAACTGCATAATACAGGTATTAAGTCCAACTTAAGGACGGTAAACAAAAGCGCTACTGGGAGACAACCCCAGTTTTGGTTGTTTTTATTTCTCTAATTCGCTAATAATTTAGTATTTATATTTTCTTTTGCTCGGAGCTCACCCCTGCAGGTATTCTTCTGGATGGCGGATGCCGCAGCTTTTTCTTAGTTTACACGCCAATCTTCTGGTATGCTCATTTCTGAGCATGGGTAACGTTTCTTCCCCTAGTCTTTTATTTAATTTTCATAGTTATGTCATTTGTGTCTGTTGCTTAGATTAAGTCTGGGGGAGAGCCGCTATGTATTACCCACTGCACGTGCACATATCATTTGCATACTAGAAGTATATTAATCTCATTTATTTAGTATTGTTCATCTTCATCGCACACCACTACACCCACTTGAGCGTGCACTCACTTGTGTGTGTGTTTCCGTTCATGCTTATTGTGGTTGGAATGTGAAATAGGATGTTAGCTTAGGAATTGCAAATCAGAGTGCGATGTTGACTCTTGTAGTGCTCTAGTCGCATCCGCATGCTCTAGTAGAAATTTGAGTAAAATTAGATTATTTCTATGCATTTAATTTACGATTAGTGTCTTTGCGTAGTTTTAAATTTATTATACTCAATTGGAGAATGTGAATGAAATTGGCGGTAGCACGGTGTTGTGTGTCGGCAAGCGCTAGTTGTGTGTTGCTCGAGTCGGAAGGAAGGTTTACCTTTCTCGTGGGCTAAGAACTTGCCCCAAACGACTCTTGAAGCATATGTGAGAGCGACTCACAAAGTTGAGCGTGATGTAGGCCATCTAGTTGGCTAGTTTGAGCTTTGATTTCCTTGACCCATTCGCTTACCCTTGCAAGCCAATTTGTGCCTACCCCTCCTTTATTTCAGCTCTTCTTTCAATCACCAAAGCCTGAAGCTTATCCTATTATCGCAACCAAGTAGCGAGTTAACTGAAATCATATTTCTTGATTTGGTGTGATCTATGGAACCTTTGTGATGTGAAAGAAAAATCTGTATTATTTGCTGAACTCATTATTGTGAACCAATCGGGGGACAAATGAACTAGAAAAAAAATGAAGTTAAAAGAAAAAAAAATTTGAAAAAAAAAATGGAATGAAAAGAAACCCCTTGAGCATATTAGAAAAATTCAGTTGGTATTTGTTGGAGTAGGCTGTGTGCACACCCAGTTTTCAAGTCAAGTCTGGGGGTGTGTCACACTAGCATTGGTCTTGTTCTTGTTTTGGTGCAGCGTTATCTGTTAACTCAATTGGGTTGCGTAGCCATCTCATTTATCATTGAATATCATACCGTAACTTAAGCCCCATTATAACCTGAAAGTCCTACTGATTTAACTTGTGAGTTCACCAGCGTCGTGGAGAGAGTGTAACTGGGCAAGCTTATGGCTCCCGTCGTTGATGGATTTCAGCGGAGTTATCCCTGAACTCCGGTCTTTTGCAACACCCTCCTGAGTGGCTTGTTTACTTTCACATCGGGCACGACCGCACAAATTCTTCATGATTCACCATCTGAGTATAACTAAATCTCTACTTACGCTTTAACACTTTTGTAAATTAGTTAGCATAGCTAGAATCTCCTTTTACTGAATTTATATTTGCATGAGTATGATACTTCGCATCCTACTCTTTCTTTGCAATTCTCTATGCTAACTACCATTTTCTTATCCCGCCGGATTTGTTTGTTCGGGACGTGCAAACAGGTAAGTCTGGGGGTGTGATGAGTCCCATTTATATACACTTTTATGGACTCATTTGGGCTAGTTTTCATGCATTTGCACTTCATTTTTAGTTCATTATTGCTTATATTTCACTTGAACACATTTCTTCACGAAGTGCACCTTTTAGGCCCGTTTTGGTGTGCATTTGCGCTCCATGTTGTTGGGGGTAAGCACACGGTGCTCCCCAACCCTTTTTTATGTATTTGGATTGAGCTGGAAGGGTATTCCCAGCTGTATGATTGATGTTTGGTGCTGTGCAGGTGGGTAGATCATCAATTATGCCCAGTTTTCATGTCTGCATGAATCGCACGGTCGTGCATTTTCTTGACGCACGGTCGGCTGCGATCGTGCGCGTTCATTTACGGCCCAAAATAGCATTCTGAATTTGGTCGTGCGTTTTTTTGCACGGTCGTGCGTTTGGTCTTGTATGAACAAATTCTGCAATCTGTTCTATTTAAACTGTGATTTTTAGGTTTTTCAGAACCCGATTTTGTTCCGCGATTTCTTCCGTCGGAAGGGGCGACAGCTCCATTTTCTTCCCTTCTTCCTCCACCTTTTGCCCAAGGCCACCTCACATCATCCAAGCGCTTCAAGGAGAGGATTCTACACTCATCTTCATCGCCAAGCTAGGAGTTCTTCGCAGCGGAGGTGGTCGGATTGTAGTTTACCGGAGAAGACGGGTCCATTGGGAGGAAGTGACAGCCCTCCTCTACCCCGGACGATAGCTGGGACCAAGCGGATGCGGATTGACAACCCGACGATTCCTACCAAGAATCTACAGCAAGCCTCCAGATTCGATCGTATCTCTTGCATTTTTCTCTTCTTAGGTTATTGTTGCTTGCAACGTAATCTTCTATTTTATGATGGTGTTTGTACTCTGCACTTGATTTGATTTTTATTTCATTGTTATGCAATGATATTATTTGTGTATGAATGCTTGAGGTGAGCTCTTGTGGTGATTATGGTGTGAGCGATTTGGGTTGGTTGCACTAGCAATTGCTAGGTGTGATCTTTGTGACGAGGTGCTTGCGACCCTCATTCCGTATGCCTACTCGTCCATCCGCCTAGTGAAGCGTGGCATAGCGGCCCATGTAATCCATTCGCCTAACGAAGCAGCGCGCGCAAGGCCTGCACAGTTCGATTCTGCTAGCCTACTCGTCCATCCGCCCTTGCGAAGCAGCGCGCTCAAGGCCTGCCTAGTCTCCATCCCGCCAAGCGAAGCATTGCATAGCGGCATTGCATAGGAGTAGTTGTAGTTATTTTCTTTTATTTCCACAAACCAAATCACCCCCTTTCGCACCCATCCGGCCTAAAGGACATCGATCTCAAGTTCTTCCTCAATAGTTAACTCCACCTTACTGTGTTCCTTCGAGATTCGATACTCGGGGATTTGCTCCTCATTTTATATTACTTGAACGATCGGTACACTGCCGTTTCGTGCCGCAGTCTTGCTACCGCCTATAGCGGTGTTCTAAGATTTGTGCATCTTAGCGGATGGGTTGAGACAGGCTTCAGTATCAGCGGCTGAAATAATTTGCATCTCGGCGGATCTGCTGATACGGGTAGTCTTCTCAGCAGTTTTCTCTAGCTGAGATAGACTTCTTCTCAGCGGTTATACAGCCGAGTCTCAACTGTTCAGCTGAGACCAGTCTGTTATCTCAGCTGAACTTCAAATTGATATAACAAATACTTTTCCAAGGTTTGGAATGACTTAAGCCTGTATATACCATGAAATAAAATGGTTTATCAAATACAATATCCACTTAGCATTGTATGTTATGCATTTTCAAATCTAGGGAACACTGAGGGGCAATATTCCCAACAACTCTAGCGGGAAAGTGATTACACGTTCGTGACATTGGAACTACACGGGCGTGACATTGGCGAAACATCCTCCGGCCATGATCTGGGGCGTGTACTTGGCGAAATGAATGTCATGGCCATGGATCACGCCCTGCTGAGCTGGCACCGTGGTTTATGTTGACACGCCCTCAATTACGCCAGTGACCTTAGGCGTGTACTTGGCGAATCTTCTCGGAATGAGCCCAGGATGATGACAGCAAGTTTGGAACACATTTTAGGTTGTTACGCCCTTGGTCACACCCGTGACCTTAAGCGTGTACTTAAAATTTTTGCTCAAAGTGTCCAGAAACCCTGAAAACATAAAATAAGCTTAAGTTAGTATATAAATATGAAAAGAAATATTTTATTTAGGAAAATACATATAATTTAAATAAATTCATATTAAAATAATATTAAAACTATACTAAAAGATGAGTATAAATAGTACTCAACAACGGTGCCCTTGTGCGCTTAGTTTCATCTCTCCTTTCGGGGTGACTTTGGACCTTTCAAGCGTGCGTGACTCGCTCGGTCGGGTTGCATTGCTTGAGTGTCTTTGGTTGAAGTCCTACCGATTTGACTCTGGACTCTTTAGAGGGAACCCCATCCCTCACTATCTCCATTTTAATAATTAATATTTTAATCATTCATAACCTCCACTACCTCCACTCTCTACATGACTTGTTAATTAAGATTATGAGTCTCTAATAGGCTCTCAGCTATCTAATATTTTCTATTATTTCACCTTTAATATCTTAGAGAGTTCATCATCTATGATTTTCGAAGACAAAATTTTGGGTTAATAAACTATCGCAGGAATGGCGCGCGCGCGTGTGTGTGTGTGTGTGTGTGTGTGTGTGTGTGTGTGTGTGTGTGTGTGTGCGCGCGCGTGCACGCGCTTCGGTGTTTCTATTTTGTGATTTCTTCCCCACGTGATTCTCCTCCGCAACCCTTCTGCGATCTTCTCCAGCGCGTAACCTCTCTCTCTCTCTTTCTCTCATGCTCTCCCAAAACCTTTCTGCGATATTAATTTCGAATGAAGAAGAGCTCAGAAATCTCCAGCTAATTTCTTATTTAATACATTGGTGACAGGCTTTGGGAAGGGAGCACGAGGAAAAAAACGAGACCGAGCGGGAATTGCTGTAGAATACGTTGTCGGAAGCACATCTCTTCGTCTCTAGGCAGAGTAGGAACTCTTGCATCTCACTCTATCTCTATCAGATTTCATGAGTTTATAGTTTTTTGGGTCTTTTGTTAGCCTCTCTGTGTTCGAACCAAAAATGTATCAGGTCCATACTTGTTCAAGCTAGAGAATGAGTGGGAAAACCGTTGGGTGGTCGGTTACTTTGAGCTACGAGTGAAGGAGTAAGACGGGGAGAAAAGAGATGTCTGCTAGTAGAAAAGAGATCGGCGGGGGAGATGGGAGCTGATGGAGTCACTGAGGTCGCCGAGGGAGATTGCCCGGCAGATGGGAGATCACCCAAGCAAGGAGGAAGAGGTCTCTGCGGTCTCAAAAATGGAGACCGCTCAAGTAACCGGCTAGGGGCTGGAAACTCTCTGAAGTCTCTTTCTGGTACCCCTGCCCCTCTATTTATAGGCGCGGGACCTGCCCGAACGGGCAGGGCCAGGAAAAATGGGCTGCCCGAGCCTCAAGTGACCGACAGAGGGGAGATCGCCCGGAGGGAGATTGCCCGGAGGGGCGAGACCGCCCGGGATCTCAGTAATCGCCTAGCACCTGAAAAAGGTCAGTTTGGAAGGGATCGCCGATTTCTGGGTAAACATGATCCCCGCATTTTTTCAAGTTTTAAAAAACTTTGAAAAAATAGAACTTACCCACGAGAATCGAGATCCACTTTCCCTGTCAGGATAAAACGTGTGTATAAAAGAATGCAAGTACCTGTGAGAACTTGCCAGTGCCTGAAGAGAACTTGTGAACACCTGCTTATCTCTGTAAAATAGTAGTCAAAGCAGGTATACAAGAAACATATTACGTGAGTACCTGAGGAGAACTCACGAGCACCTACTTATCTCTGCAAAAGAGTAGTCAAAGCATGCTACATACTATGCGAGTACCTGAAGAGAACTTGCGAGCACCTGCTTACTAACTGCAAAAGATATGAGAACAAGTATATGAAAAATATAATACGCGAGTACCTGAAGGAGAACTCGCGAACACCTGTTACTATCTGCAAAAGATTTGAGAACATGTATATGAAAATATAATACGCGAATACCTGAAGGAGAACTCGTGAACACCTGTTACTATCTGCAAAAGATATGAGAACAAGTATATGAAAAATATAATACGCGAGTACCTGAAGGAGAACTCGTGAACACCTGTTACTATCTACAAAAGATATGAGAACAGGTATATGAAAATATAATACGCGAGTACCTGAAGGAGAACTCGTGAACACCTGTTATTATCTGCAGAATATATGAGAACATGTATATGAAAAATATAATACGCGAGTACCTGGAGAGGACTTGCAAACACCTGTATATCTCTGCAAAAGATATGAGAAACAGGTACATGATAAATAATAAAAATATGTCGGATACCTGAAACAACTTTGTTGATACTTATTTTTATTTACGTTTGAAGTGTATAAGAAAGAACGTCTCATTACAGAGGGGAACATGAACACTTATTTACAATCACTTACTTTGGTGTTGCTAAGATAATATTTGTATGTGAAGAAAAGAGATAGTACTCATGTCTGCGGAGGGAGAAAACCCACATTCTGATATCCTTATATTCACATGCTCCCAGAAATATGAGCATGAAACTAATACAACGGAATGATTTTTGACTTGTCGATAATAATATTGCTAATAATATCACGTCAGCTGATGCCCAACTCAATATATTATTTGATAAATTTGAAGTCGTAAATAGATTAATCATGGAATCCCGAAGTCCAGAAATCCAGAAGTCCAAGAATCCCAACATGAAGAAAATATGGGATTTTATGGTACCTGAAAAATTAGTGCCCAACAAATAATTGCATAATTGTTTGGTAGTGCATTGTGGTACATTCTAAAATTAGTCTGTTTCTCTTGCAAATAATGTCACACCAACCTATCATCAGTTGTTAGCAATCTATCACAACAAATCCATTATCAAATGGAATCATCTTTATTCAAGCAAAGCAAGTCGATTAACTTGACAGAAAAATCATAGCAATCAATGACAATCATCACAAAGAAGGAGATTTTGGGCTACCAATACACATGTGCGGATAATTCTTGCGTGATGTGGTCGTTGTGGATTTTATGACCCAAGAAGAAATAATCAGAGGTGATATTTCCACCCTTCGCACCAAACAACATACGACGGTCTTAAATTCTCCAGACCGCCCCTTAAAAAACCTCAGGCGGCGGTCTTAAATGCTCCAGACCGCCCCTTAAAAAACCTCAGGTGGTGGTCTTAAATGCTCCAGACCGCCCCTTTTTAAAACCTCGGGCGGCGGTCTTAAATGCTCCAGACCGCCCCTTAAAAAAACTCAGGCGGTTCTCTTAAATGCTCCCAACCGCCCATTTTAAAAGCAGAAAGTAATGTAAAGAAAGAGCTTAAGACATAATTGAATAAACGTATGCAGTGAAGGATTTGGTAGTCAATCTGGATATGATGTCTGATATAACTGATTGTCTAGAGGATCTTCGTGATGATAGTTGCTTGGTAGGACTTGGTTACTGCTATACTTATTACAAGTAAAGTTACAAAAGGGAAGGTGCAGAAAACTCCAAACAAATGGGAGTTATAAGAAACAAGATTTAAAATGACATTTTATCTCATCTCTACTCTATGCACTTATTTTATTGAATGAGAGATTCTTTGCTTGCAACACTACTTCTGCTATAGGAAAAATCATCAGATTATTGAGCAAGATAGTCTTGTAACTTTCATGCTTCCCATAGTTCATCAACTAGCTTTTGAAGAGCTCGACAATGTAATGTATCATGACCAATGTCTGAGTGATATTTGCAAAAGAGTTCCCCATGACGATACTTGGCCTTTGATCTCATAGGGCGGGGAACTCTAAACTCTGGCATATCCTGAATGGTCACAAGAACTTTTTCCATGAGAATATTAAGCTGAGTATACCCTCCTGGATAATTCTCGATTTTAAGTGTCATCAGATTGAAAGACTGAATAGGACAGGCTTCCACAAATTCAGGTGATGCATTTCGCTGTGGATGTTGAGTAGATCTATTCTAAGGAAAGGAGTAAGATCTGAAGCCTTTATCTTGCGGGATATTTCATGACGAAGACGGATGAAGCGAAGAAGCGTAATTAGGATTTGTTGTCTCTCCTTCAATAAATTTATTTGCTATTCTGATAAGATGCCCATAAGTCTCGAGTTCATTTCGGCTGACTTCAAATTTGAGAGGACCTTCTTGTATATAATCCATTTATCGAGGGAGATCGCCCGGCAGGTGGGAGATCGCCCAAACAAGGAGGAAGAGGTCTCCGCGGTCTCGAAAATGGAGACCGCTCAAGTCATCGGCTGGGGGCTGTAAACTCTCCGAAGTCTCTTTCTGGTACCCCTGCCCCTCTATTTATATGCACGGACCTTCCCGAACGGGCAGGGCCAGGAAAAACGGCCTGCCTGAGCCTTAAGTGACCGACAGAGGGGAGATCGCCCGGAGGGAGACTGCCCGGAAGGGGGAGATCGCCAGGAAGGGGGATCACCCGGAGGGAGATCGCCTGGAGGGAGATCGCACGGAGGGAGATCGCCTAGAGGGAGATCGCCCGGAGGGGGAGATCGCCAGAAAGTGGGAGATTGCCCGGGATCTCCGAAATCGCCTGGTACCTGAAAAAGGTCAGCTTGGAGGGTATCACCGATTTCTGGGCAAACACTCTGGATTAGGGTTTTCGTGCTTTGCATGCTAGTTTTTCTTCCATCCAATATATTTTCGTTTAACATCCAATGTAATTTCTAATTTCTATTATTTGTACAAATCATGGTCGAAGACTTGAACTCCACTCTGGGAATAGAGTTGGGAATGTTTGTATGCTTGAAGCCGCCATATGATGACAAGCCCGAGTGAAAGACTGTCTGATTTTAAGAAAAATCTCAAGGATCTGGGATGACGATTACTTTCTTCTTCTATCTCCTTCAACCGTACGCTCTGATACCAATGTTGGCAGAATTCATGTGTTTTTAACGCAGGGAAAGGAAAAGAAAAGAAAAAAATAGAGCAAGCTATTTTTCGCGGGAGAAGATCAAATAGGAGGCTTTTCAATTTTACTCGCTTAATTCATTAACTCATGGTATTACATTTAATAGGCGTGACAAAACAGTTATAACACATAACTTCACCCAATACATCCACTTACAACACTAGACCCACTCAGCAAATACAAAAAAAAACGTGACTTGCACGTGACACTACACTTGAATTAAAATGGACTTGAGAGTTGAGACTCTATTTCTTCTTCTTTGTTGATTTCTGCAGGTTCTGATTAGGTCTTCAACAGTTTGTTCTACAAGGCAACTTAGGCAAGATTGTGCACCATATAATTCAGCAAGATTGTTCTTCATATCTCCCAGTTTTCTTCAGAAATTAAGAAGTCATGGCGGGATTGGCAGTCAAGATGTGCGGCGTTTTTCGGCTAATACTAACCTCATAACGCTCCTCCATGTCGATACCCGCCCTTCTCCCTCACGCCCATCGACAACTCCCATTGAACAAATAATTGAAATTTATAAATATCATTTTAATATACAATTTTAACGTTGAAAGGTCACAAAGGCCTTTTGTAAGGGAAATTATAAACACTAGGGACTCGTTTTAACTTTTAACGCATTCAAATTTCAAAGAGATAATTTTAATATATTATGTAAATATAATTTTATATAAACTAATAAATTTTTTTGTAAAATTCACTATTTCGTATAACAAAAAACATAAATTAAAATTTTAATGCATAAAAAGTATTAAAAAATTTCTCACGAGTTAAAAGAAATTGTTTAGCTAAAAAAACGGGCAGGCCAGTGGTTTAAGGGAGGGAGTTAGCACGTGTACCTGAAGAAGGGGGACGCGAGGATAATTTTCGGATCAGATTATCATTTATCGATGGAATGCATAATTTTAGGAACGAATTATTTTCAAAAATAATTAAAATATAAATAATTTTGTACCGACATTAATATTTGTGATTTTTTTTTGTAAAAAAAAATTATTTAAATGACAAAAAATATGAGTCATATAATGGACGCACCAAAAAAATTGAGAGTTGATATTAGCAGTCCAATTCTCGTTACTCTCACCCCAAAAATTGTAAAAATCATAACTATATTCGCAGTCCAATTCTTGCTAATTTCACCTCATCGAATTACCTCCTCTCCATTTCTTTTCCCCTCTTAAATTCACCTTCTTCGAAAAAGAAGAAAATTATTCAGCGAAAATCACAAAAATGTAGTTAGTTTTTTGGTTAGAGAAAGGTTTGCATGTCATTTAACTTGTTTTACAGTTGATTTCTCTATGCATGTCATTTCCTGCTAGGTTTTTATATTGTTTTAGACTTTTTAAGATGTTTTTCTAGACTTCTAGTGGTTAATAAATCAGCAAAGTGTCGCTTATTTGAAATGGGAGTTGGGTGCAAATATAATTTTGGACTACAAATAAAGTTTATGGACTACGAATAGCAATGGACTATGAATATCCAATTCCGGACTGCTAAAATCAACTCCCAAAAATTTTCCCTAGCAACCACTATGCTATAAATTTCTGAAAGAAAACGTTAGGAGAATGAAAAATCAACTAGATTTTTTAGGCGATTGTTATCCACACTACAGTTTTGGCTATCCGCAAATTTATGATATCGGCAAAGAAGTTTTTGTTAAAATTATACCCGCAAATCAAATTGCAATCCGCAAATAAAATTTTGATATCCGCAAATTAAAAATTTAAAAAATTGTAACAAAACTTTTTTGTTCTCAAATATTCCAACAGTCCATAATATCATCTAAAGTTAACAAAATTGAATATTTTTTAAGAACATAAAAGTAAAGTAGTAAAATTTAACAATCAAAAGATGTCAATGTTGTCTTCTTTATAGTCTTCGCTTCACGTTAACCTTTAAATCTGAAATTAATGCGTAAAAAATATTAAAAAATTTAAATTTGAAACTGGAATATCTATATGCTAACAAAAAGGTACAATTAAATATTTTGTACCTCAAATAGTCAGCAAAAATTGACAATCAAAATTCCTTCAATGTTGTCTTCTCTATAATCATAATCTTTAAACCTGCAAATCTAAAAAAATGTTAAAAATTTTAAAATTACAAATTGAATAAGTATATGCTGACAAAAATTAAAATTAAATATTTTTTTATCTCACATCATTGAAGATCATCAACACTATTAAATTCGTTGGTCCCATATTTGGTGGTGGTGCTTGACAACATCCATTATATTAAAGGCATCAACTATGTGTTCATCACCCAACACGTCAAAGGGTCCACTATACTTTTTACCCATAATGTCCATCACCAAACACGTCAATGACACCAACTATGTGTTCAGACCAAAAATGTGTGAAATTTACGTATTTTGGCAACAAATTTTGGGTGAAAACGGTTGGAAAACATATTTGTATAATCTAATTTTGGGCAGTCGATATTTGTTTGTCTTATATGTACAATTTAGTTGAAAAATGATTGAAAACATGTACGCCAACTTGATTGAAGTAGGATGTGCAAAATAAAAAGACATTGAAGTTTCTTAGTACTTCCCGTCACTTTATTGAAACTGACATAGCCCGCGTTTTCAATGCATTTGCACAAATACTGTTTTGGAGAATAATCCTCTAACTTTTTCTGTATAACTTAACCATTACATTATATATTGTCCGCATCACAGTGGTGTTAGCAATATTTTTCCCTTTCACACACGATAGTATTTTCCTCGATTTAACACCCGCACAGTACATTTGTTCAACTAATTTATCTTCCTCCATGTTTAACCTTCCAGCATAAACATGCATCTCTAAATGAACGTTCTCATGTTTGTGGCCGCCACAAATAACTTCAACTCTTCATTCATCTAAATTGGTCACCTTCTTTCCTTTAAGTGCAAATAAATAATCACATCTCTTGAATGTTGTTTTGCGAAGAACTTTCTTAACCCAATATTTTTTATTTCGATTTTCTCTATATCATTCACTTCTATCACAGCCTAACAAAATAGTAGGTCTAAGTCGTCGAACAAGCTTATCAGACGCCTTTATAGTAACAACAAAACCAAGACTTCTACAAACAGAAAAAGCCCAATCTACCAACTTTTCTTTTGAACGAAATATTTTTTTGTCTCAAAATGCGTGCCCACATCAACCTCAACCTTTGATTCTTTTTCATCATTGAAATTTTTTGAATCTTTTCAAAAATAAAACACAAAACAAATCAAATGCAACTCATCAAAAAACATTACAAAGGTAAAAAATGAATGATATTCGTACCGGTTATAGCTAAACATGCATTTCCAAGTTTTTTGAAGCATCGAATATCTTGTCAATCCAAGAAACAAAAACCCTATTCAGCGCATTATTTGTAGTAAATAATCATTAATGGAAAAGTTAAACGATGAATTTAGGAGGTGAAATGGAAGATACCTGAAGCATCAAGGATGAAATATACCAAACTAGGGACTGTAGGTGGGGCTTGGAGAGGGCGCCGGCGAGGGAGTGTAGGAGGGGCTGGAAGGCCGGCGAAGGGGCGGCACCGTCGACAAAACCATGCGGTTTGGAGCGGGAGACTTCTGCTGGAGACTGCGTGCGGGAATACCTAAACCTAAAGTGCGATTTTCTAACTTTGGGGAGAAAAAAAAACACCTAAAATAGAGTGCGGATGGCCTAAACTGTTGTGCGGAGAACAATTGACTTTTTTTAATACAATGGAATGAAAAATCAAATCGGCCAAATTAATCAGCAGTGACACATGAGTGCTCTCCGGAAGAAAACATTAGCAGTGGAATAAGCCTAAAAACGAACAATTTAATTATTTTTCCGAAGAAAAAATGGGATTGGGCGATTCTTCTGCAAACCAGAAAGAATCGGCATCTAAAATCCTAGAGAAATTAATGAGGACGAACTAAAGATGAGGTTAGATGAGGGCGATCGTTGCCTGGAACGTAATCGGGAGTGATTGAATCCTTTAGGTTGAATCGGGGACTCGGTAAGCATCCGATGAGATGGACGGCAGCCATGAGCCGGGGAGGAGTAACTGGAGCAGAGAGAAAATTTAGAAAAACGGATTAGCTTGGAGGAAGAAGGAGAGGAGAAGGTTGAATTGTTATGCTAGAGACAGAAACTTACATCGAGCTGCCGTTGTAGGATTCTTGGCCGTTTTTTAGGGCGCCGGGAAGGGCGGGATCCGGTGATCGCAATGATGTCGTCCTCGACTTCTTTGCGCGTGAGGGGGATTGAGATCTTAGGCCACTCGCTTTTCTCGAGGCTCTCCGAGCGGAAACGGGCGGATTTTGCCTGGCCGCTCTTCTCTGACGCCGAAGGCGGAGGAGAATCGCTAGGGCGGGGCTCCTTGTTGGCCGGCATCCTCCTCGTTCTCAATTTCCATGGCAGAGTAACATCCCGCTTCGAAGAGGAAAGAGGCTCCGGCGCAGACGGTGGAGGAGATACTGATGCCGATGACTTGGAGTTAGGCACGGCAGCCGCTGGAGGAGCAACAGATACAGATGCGGATGACTTGGAATTAGGCACGGGAACCTTATTAATCAGGTCTGCGGCCTCGCGTAGATGGACCAGAAGTTTAGCCCTGACTTGCTCGAAACCGGCGTCTTCAATGCTTACGCGGTCGTCATTCTGCGGGATCCGCGAAGCAAATCTGACAGATGCCCCGACTCGGCCAGATCTGCCGTCGCCGGCGATAATCTCCCCCTTCCGGTTAATGTTGAGGCATCGGAGGACCTGGTGCCTCCCCCAAGTTTTGAGAACCGGGAAATCGAAGTTATGGAGGCTGGATTGGAACGAGCCTCGATGGGATGGTGGCGCAAAGGCTGCAGACGGCAGGATAGGCTCCGGCGGAGCCGGAGCAGTCGTCTCAGCGGGAATTACCATGGATGAAGGCTACAGCCGACCGAGATCGCACGAGCAGAGGGTAAGAAATCAGAGAGAGAAGGGAGACGGGGTGTATGAGAAAGGCTGAGAGAACGGCGGCGAGGCGAGGCTTAGGAGGAGGCGGAGGAGAGCGCTGGGGATTTAGGGGATGAAGGAGAGAAAAAATACGCGCGTCAGAGTTTTATATGGAGGGGGAGGGGGTTGAGAGGCGTCCGCACGCATCTCTCTCTCTCTCTCCACTCGCTCTCTCTCTCTCCACGCTTCGTACGTTTCTGATTTTAGTTTGCGGGCTGGATACCCCTCTCTCTCTCTCTCTCTCTCTCTTAAACGTCTATATAGTATCTCTCTACGCCACTCTCTCTCTCTCTCATGGCGTCTTGCTTCCCTCTCATGGATTTGAATGCAGAGGCTCGCGGCCACGTGACTTGGTCGCGGGTGGGAAGTGCAGCGAATTAGGGCAAAACGGTAATGTTAGCCTCACGTGCCGATACATAGTAGTTAGATCGTGCCAGCATTTGGGCTGAGCGGGCTGATCTAAGTTGGCCCAAAATCTATTGATGCTTGCTCCAATTATTATTAGGCATTGTTATATATAAATCATGTTCGGCTAATATACAAACTTAAAATTTATTTTATCTTTTTTTTTCCACTGTATACAAACTAAATAAACACTTTCTCCAACCCCCAAATATCATTTCCTTCTTTTATCAATTCCAGCCCTAAGCCCTCCCCGCTCTCGTGCGATAGCTGAACGCTGCTCCGATCCCGTCTCCCATGCTCACTCCAAGGTCGCCAGCGTCCAATGTCGCGTGAAAAATCTCCGACGAGCACTCCGATGATCTTCTTCAAGGCCGGTGACCCACCATCTTCCGGCGATGTTGGCGTAAAAAGGAGCCCGGACGATTGCAACCTAGATGCCGCCCAGCTTTCTATGGATCTCCCCCCCCCCCCCCCCCCCCCCCCCCCCAAATGAGGTAATCGAAACCCAGCTTTTCTGTATCTTTCCAGTGAAGGTGTACTTACCTCTTCTTCAAGGTCGTCGGTAACCCAACAGTCGAAACCCAGCTTGCTCTGATCCTGTCTCCCATGCTCACTCCAAGGTCGTCGGCAACCTAACAGTCACCCAAATTAACCCAGCATAAGCGTTCGGCTATCCTAACTTAGATAGATTAGTTAATGTATTGGAATGATTTTGTGGAATTGGAATATGCTGGGTTAGGAGCAGGGGAGACGGGATTAGAATGACTTGAGATGTTATTTGTATCTTTCCAATTCCAGTTAATTTGTATCTTTCCAATTAACAGGGCTTATGCTGTTATTTGTATCTTTTCCGCTCCCAAATTAACCCAATTAAATTTGTGTAATTGGAATGATTTTTTTTTTGTTTCTGTGAGGATTTGTATCTTATATCTCTAATATAAGATTAGGTAATGTAGTGGTTCTAGCCTGGTTGAATCCAACTTAGACTAGGATTCTGCATCAACCCACATTAAGCTAGTTTGGGGTATCATTGAATCTATAAATAGATGACTTGAGATGTTATTTGTATCTTATATTCAGGAATGAATTTATCTTATGAAAAAGGCTTCAACATTCTCATTAATAACAGAACTTGTGTTTAAATCATTTAACTTGTGTTTAATTTCTTTTCCAAGTGTTTTAGGTGGAGGGATACCTAGTTCTGTGATAAATATTGATATTTTTTTTCATATTGTTGTAGGATCAATCATTATCACCTGGAGCAATGGAGTCGGATAATGTGGAAGTTCTTTCATCTATGCCGGAATATGGTATTGTATTCTATCCAAAAATATTCATTCATGTGTATTGTATTGCTTGTGCACTCGGTAGTTATTCCGTATTGATTGTTAAATTTCTCATGTAGATGTGACTTCCTTCTTTCAAACTAGCATTATATTTGCATCAAAGGAAGATTTGACTGATTGGGCACCTCATATTGTCTCCTCTTAGAGAAAGTTTCGTGATCCAATTGCAAGCACATGTGAGGACAAATACATTGCACGAGTACAAATTCTAAATCAACAAAAATCTACATCATGCGAGATAGTAGATTTGGGTGAGCATTTAAGGTATAAATTATTTTTTAGCTTTTTGAAGTTTAACATTTTATGTAATAAAAATTTCGATTCGATACGATATCTAAATATTATTTATTGATTGCAGGTTCGTTTCACTTGACGAAGATGATGAATGATAAAGAGGATTCTTTCAAAATTATGAATTAAAGATTTTTTGGGTGGAATTACAAGTTTTATATATTTCTTGAATTACATCTGTTTTGTAATGTTAGCTAATGTAATATGTTACATATGTTCTACTAATATAATAGTAGTTGATTGCTTTAATTTTTATATTGGTCTTCATATATCAATTTAGTCTATATATAGCCGGTTTTGAATTAATATGGTTTTATATAGTAAAGGTTTGTATATAGCCAAACATGGTCTATATATAACAATGCCCTTATTTTTATTATTGTTAGGGTCCCCCAAAGATATGTATTATTGAGTGCGGATAGTCGCGCCTCCTATTATGGGGGTGCGGATAACCACACCCTTTCTATCATGGTGGTGTGGTCCCATCGTGGGGGTGCGGATAACCGTTGGTGTTTCCAAGGTGATCTGGAAGTGATCAAGCATTTGGTCTTACTGCCAACGCGATACGAGCTTATGGGTCACACACAAAAGTGTTTGGAGAAGTTGGAGAAAGAATTGTGTTGGCCTTACTCATATTGGATATGAGTGAAGAACCAATCCTATGACTTATTGGAGTTAGGTAGAGTCAACTAAATGCTCCACAGGTATTGTGAATATTGTATGGAGCGTGTTGACAAGTTTTCGAGTCGAATCGTCGAGAGTGTCTCGACGACTCTTACTTTAGTTCGTCGAATGATCGAAATCATAATGACTCGACGGAATCATAATAACTCGACGAAATCATAATGACTCGACGAATTCATGATTACTTGACGAACTCAACGAATTCCTGACTCGGCAAATTTCTTCAAGTGAAAGGTTCACTCGACGAATTATTTGTTACTCAACGAATTTCGTTGTGAAAGGTTTACTCGACGAATTCTGTTTTACCCGACGAATTCAGTTTGTTACTCGACGAATTTCTTCAGTGAAATGTTCACTTGACGAATTCTGTTTGCTCCAATATAAGTCGTGGGTGTGCGGATAGCCTCTCTCTCGCCTGGTATAAATAGAAGATGATTTCATGCCCTAAAGTTAGATCTCCTTTTGCGAATCGGAGAGGGCGACGAAAGAGTTTCGAAGTTCGACGAAAGAGTTCCGATCGGCCATCCATGCCGCCACCGCTGCCTCTCCCTGTCGTCGGACCTAGCAGTTCATGGGAGACGTAAAGGACTCTTCTTCTCCGACCTAGTTCTTGTGCGACAAGAAGCTAGGGTTCTCCTTTCGCTCGTGTGGACTCCCATAGAGGCGCCGATCCATTTCAGCGCTTGGGACTCAACGATCCTTCTTCGGGATCTCATTTGTGGAGCACCTTGGTTGAGTGTTGACTCAATCCCCTTCAGGTATTGCAATGTGTTGCTTCTCCTATTTCTTGATTCATGTAGTTTTTTGAACTGTTTAGGGTTATCTTGTTCTTTATTTCTGCTGCGCATATGTGATATGCTGTCTACATATGATGTAAAGAAAATCCATCAATAACTGCACCCCCTAGTGGTGGGGAGGGGAGGGCCTCCGTGCAACCCTCCCGTGCAACCCTCCCGTGCAACCCTCCTGTGCGACCGGGAAGCCCTCCCTCGCGCGCAATGATGGATGGTCGCGTGATCGCGTGACCTCAGTCAGACGTGCCTCGCTGTCATCTCACATGGAGATGCCCGCTGGCTGCGCGTCTCTCCGCGTCCTCAGCCTCACCTCCCTCCACCGTCGTCGCCATCATCACGATGCTCATTGCCATCACCGTCGTCGTAGCCGCGATGTTCATCGCCGCGCTCATCGCCATCACCGCCGCCATCGCCATTGCCGCCGATGCCGCTCTTATTGTCGCCGCAATCGCTGCCTCCGTGGTGCTCATCATCGTCGCGGTCGTCTTCATCATTGTTGTCGTCCCCGTTGTCACCAGTGCCGTCTCCATCTCGCCAGCAAGCCTAATCGGGCTCCCCAGATTACCCGGCCCGCCGGGGGGTGGGGCATGATTGTCATTTTCTAAAAAATGGCAATCTGTATGCCCCCGATTATGATTTCCTATCCACCCGTCCATAAATCAAGGTGGCACAATTACCGAAATGCCCCACTCAAAAGCAATAAAAAGGGCCCTCACCTTGCATTCAGCCTCACAGAGAGCTCCTAAGTTTTCCCTCGAAGATTTTTCAGAGTGCACCTTAGGTGTTTGAAGATTTCTCAGAGACCTTCGATCTTCGAAGATCTCCTCGAAGATGCTTCGAAGATCTTCGGTCTTTGAGATCTCCCTTGAAGACGGCTTAAAGATATCCTTCGATGTTCGTGCTTCGAGTCCAGAGCCTCTGCTGCTACGTTCACTCTTCCAATTGTTTTAAGACCACCCGTAGGAATTAGACACGACAAGGGATCTTATAACATACCATCGTCAATCCACAATAAGGAAGGGAATAATGAAAGATGTTGGAACCAGTATCTGACCCAACGAGGAGTTCAGACCCCTGAAAAGGGGGGAAGTTACCACCTACTGATCCCAAAGGGGAACCTGATCGGAGACTTAGAGCTAGAAACAGACCCTTGGCTACAACGTGGAGGTCCCACCTCACACCCGGAAGATCTTTAGAGCGCTTCCCCTCCCAAGCCAAAGTTGAAGCTGGGCGCCCTTGAAGAGCGTGAGGAGCTGACCAAAGAACCTAGGGAGGAAGAAGCCAAGAATTGGAATTGGAATCCTCTCCCAAAGGTGCCTTTAAGGTCTATATATAGCTTTTCTCTTCTGGTTTGCTAATAGCGTAAATCCGCCTTTTGGTTTTACTAAACGCACCCCAAAATGGTCTGCTAACAACCAAACTCCAATGTTCTAAGAGGCTATGGATAGACCACCATGGGTATCCAGGTAATTTCAACCTCGAATCCCTATGGGCGAGTGGTCCGTGAAGGCACCACTCGCTGACCTCCCGTACCCGCGGGCGAGTGGCGTGAGGGCACCACTCGCCGGGTCTTCTGCCTTCTGGGCGAGTGGGGTCCCAGCTAATGATACATCCGCCCTTCCACCATGCGAGTGTTGGAGCATGCGTTCTTTTATCCTTGTCGAAGAGTGATCACACTCTTGACAAATTACCTTCTCATTCTCAATTAGAGAATTACAAGAAAAAGTTTGCAAATCGATGTGGCATGATAGTAAAAGAAAATTCAATTTTAAAGTCCAAAGTAAATGAATTGAACATGGCAATTTGAAAATTTGGTGTTGGAAAAAAAATCTCTGGATATCATTTTAGGCAACCAATGTCATGGGTCAGCAAAATTTGGACTAGGATACGTTTCTGGAAGCTCTGGAAGCTGTCAAAAATTTCCGACAGCTGATGTCGGAACCAGCGACAGCTCTAGGTTCAGAAAACCACTTTTTCAAAATAAAATTTTTTCTAAGTACACACATAAAGATGTTTCCTCCAGCAAGAGTCCAGAGAAACCATTAAAGAATGGTTCCTCACTATTCATTGCATGTGCCAAATGTCATCGATTTGGTCACATCTCGGACTCATGCTGGAAGAAAGGAAAATTTAGTGTTAAATAAATCTGGATACCTAAGGCGTCCACCTATACCATGAGAGGGACCACTTGGGTAACCAGATCTTTACTCTCATCATCTTTTTAGGTGTGCGTGCAGGCTAGGAACAAGGAAGACACGTGCGTGGTATTTGGACTCTGGCTGTTCAAAACACATGACAGGCGATAAATCAAAGTTCCTAAGCCTAGAGATGAAAAAAGGAGGAACAGTGACCTTTGGAGATAATGGCAAGGGTAAAGTCAAAGACATTGGAGTAGTAGGTAACGAAGAATTTAAAATTTCAAATGTTTTATATGTTAAAGGTTTGAAACATAATTTAATTTCTATTAGTCAGCTATGTGATAAAAATCTAAATGTTTTATTTGACTCTAGCTCAAACCTTTGCAAAATTATTGATTCTAAAACAAACGAAATCGTACTTACTGCACCAAGAATAAACAATGTCTATACAATCACTTTTCATGATTTATCTCATTCTACACTTAAATGTTTTATTTCAAAGAATGATAAACTTGAATTATGGCATAGGAGACTAGGACATTCTAGTGCTAAATGCATAGTAAAGCTTTCTAAAAATAAAATAATAAAAGGTTTATCAAATTTGAATGGAAAGCTTTCTTCATTATGTTCACCATGCCAAAAAGGAAAGTTCACAAAATCATCTTTTAAAAGCAAAAATGTTATTTCTACTACTAGACCTTTACAATTATTACATATGGATTTATTTGGTCCAATTACTACACAAAGTCTAGGAGGTAGAAAATATACGTTTATTATTATTGATGATTATTCTAGATTTTGTTGGACATCATTTTTAAATTCAAAATCTGATGCTTTTGATGAATTTGTAAAACTGATTTCACGTATTCAAAATGAGCTTGATTTAAAAGTAAAATGCATTAGATCAGATCATGGAGGGGAATTTGATAATGAAAATTTTATTTCATATTGTAATGAATTTGGTATAAAACACGAATTTTCCGCTCCTCGCACACCACAGCAAAATGGTGTAGTGGAGAGGAAAAATAGAACACTTCAAGAATTTGGACGTACTATGCTTTGTGAATTTAAATTGCCAAAATATTTTTGGGCCGAAGCAGTTAGTACTGCATGCTATATTATTAATCGTGTCATGATTCGTCCTACATTAAAATTAACTCCTTATGAAATTTATTTTCAAAGAAAACCAAATGTATCTTACTTTAAAGTTTTTGGTTGTAAATGCTTTATTTTGAATACAAAAGATAACTTAGGTAAATTTGATGAAAAATGTGATGAAGGAATTTTCATTGGTTATTCTTCAACTAGCAAGGCCTATAGAGTTTATAATAAACGTACTAAAGTGGTTGAAGAAACTATTCATGTAAAATTTGATGAAAACATTTCTTGTGCAGAAAATACTAAAGTTGCAGGTAATGAGAAAAATGAAGAAGATGTGGAACAAAATCTGAGGAAAAATGATGATGATGATGAAGAAAAAGTAGAGAAAGAAGACGAAAAAGATGGCGAAGAAGAAGAAGAACAAGGATATGTACCTCCAACCGAGCTAAGGTTCTCAAAAGATCATCCACAAGAATTTGTTATTGGAGAACCATCAAGTGGGGTACGTACACGTTCTAGTTTACATGAAAGTTTTTCAAATTTATGTTTTGTCTCAAATATAGAACCAAAAGATGTTGCCACCTGATGAATCTTGGTTTCTAGCTATGAATGAAGAACTTAACCAATTTGAAAGAAATAAAGTTTGGATTCTTGTAGATAGACCTAGTGATCATCCTGTGGTATGAGTCAAATGGGTTTTTAAAAATAAATTAGATACTGACTCTAAGATCACTAGAAACAAAGCTAGGCTTGTAGTGAAAGGATACAATCAAATTGAAGGGGTAGATTTTGATGAAACTTTTGCACCCGTTGCACGATTGGAAGCAGTTAGAATTTTTGTTGCATTTGCTAGTCATAAAAGATTTAAATTATTGCAAATGGATATTAAAACTGCATTTTTAAACGGGTTGATTAAAGAAGAAGTTTATGTTGAACAACCCCCAGGCTTTATAAATGAAAAATTTCTTAATCGCGTGTCTAGATTACTAAAAGCTTTGTATGGTTTAAAACAAGCACCACGAGCATGGTATGATAGATTGACCTTATATTTATTACAAAATGGTTTTAAAATGGGTGGTGTTGATTGTACACTCTTCATTAAGCAAGTTGATGATGATTTAATTGTTTTACAAATTTATATTGATGATATTATTTTTGGAGCCACTAATGAAGAGTTATGTAATTATTTTGTTAAAATGATGGAAAGTGAATTTGAGATGAGCATGGTAGGAGAACTAAAATATTTCTTAGGATTTCAAATTATTCAAAAACATGATGGAATTTTTATAAACCAATCAAAATATATATATGATGTTTTGAAAAGATTTGGATTTGAAAATCTTAAACAAGCTAGTACTCATATGAGTGTCTCTTTAAAATTAGGAAAAGATGAAAGTGGAATATCCATAGATCAAACTTTATATAGAGGCATGATAGGTTCACTTTTATACTTAACCACTTCTAGACCAGATATTATGTTTTCAGTTTATTTATGTGCTAGATTTCAAGCCGATCCCAAAGAATCACATTTAAAAGCGGTAAAAAGAATTTTTAGATATTTAATTGGCACATCTAAACTTGGTTTGTAGTATCCTCATAGCGATGATTTTACTCTTTTTGGCTATTCTGATTCTGATTATGCCGGTTGTTCACTAGATAGGAAAAGCACTAGTGGCACTTGTCACTTTTTAGGCCCTTCACTCATTTCATGGTCGAGTATGAAACAAAATTATGTTGCCCTCTCAACCACCGAGGCCGAATGCATCGCACTTGGTAGTTGTTGTGCACAAGATCTTTGGATGAAACAAACTTTAGAAGACTTTAACATTAAACAACAAACTATAGAGCTATGGTGCGATAACAAAAGTGCAATTGATTTAACTTACAACCCGGTTCATCACTCTACGTCTAAACATATTGATGTTAGGCATCATTTTATAAGAGACCACATTAAAAATAATCAGATTAAAATTTCCTTCATAGGAACCGATAATCAACTAGCCGATATATTCACAAAATCATTGCCGGATTCCCGGTTTTCAATGCTAAGGCTTGAATTAGGAATCCTAGATATTTCAAACTAAGCATATCCAATATGACAAATCAAGTTTAATAAGTAAAAAACAATGGAAAAACATCATTTTAAATCAAAACATAGAATTTGAATGACTTAACAAAAATTCTCACATCATTAATAATTCATACAAATTGTTCCAGAAAAACAGTAGAAATAAACATAAGATTAAGTTCAGTAAACAGAAAATGAAATCTGGGTAAGTTCACTGTCGCCCAGGCGACAGTGAGTGTCAGAAAATTCCGACATCAGTCAGAAGCAGCAACCTGCTGGAAACTACTCAGAATCATCATATCCAGCCCCGCTACTTTCTGGACAGTCTTCTGAAGATCCACGTCTTACAGCCTTTCCACGTCGAGTCTGCCTAACCGATTGGCATGGCGGTTCTTCATCTGGGACTTCCCATTCGGCCGCTTCTTCAGGAGTAGGCTTTAACTTCAGTCCCTTCACTAGAAATTTCATAAATTTCTACAGTCTACTGCGATCTTTCTTCACTTCTTTCTTGTGTTCTTCAAATGAATCACAAAGATCATCTATAGCCTCTCATAGTATTCCTCCTCTAGGATTTGTAGGCTCTCTAATCTCTATTCCAGGATGAGGCTTTTTATGAGGCTTCTTAACTTTCATGGTACCCGTATAGTATATTTCAGGAATATAATCATCTAAGTATGAATCTTGACTTATCCATTCATACTTCTTATAGAGAATACGTTGAATTATAACCCCCATTGGCAAAGTATGAACCTTCACCCATTTTGGTTGTTTTAATCTAATAGCATAACGAATCTGGGCAAGGATGAGATCCGCTACATCAAAGAGTTCCTTCTCTATAATAAAATATGTAAACAGCGTCAACTGTGCTGTGATACTCCTTGTATCACCACCTTTTAGCATGACTGTGTTTCTCAATATGTCTTGGACTAAATAGGCATCATGAGTGAGTGAAGAGACTTTCGTGATTAGGGTCCTCTTTTTACTTCCATGTAAACTCATGTTTACAAGAGTCCAATCTTTGTCCCTTCTATAGCTTTCTACTATGTCTGGCATATGATCAATCATAAGAAGACCAAATTCATCTCTAAGATCAACATGTGTTATTTCCACTTGTTGACCTTGGATTCTCGATCGCACTCCCCCATCCAATTCAGTGTATTTAGGGTCTTCTAAATGATTGTAAAACTCTCGGATCAAGACAGATGAGAACATATCTACTGAAATTACTGATAATATACCTGCATTAGCAAGAAGAGTGTAGATATGGTCGTGCTTAGGAGAGTCAAATTCAACATATTTTGAAACTCCAATAATTGCCTTCTCAATCCCCGGATATACTTGATATGAACTATGAGCATCTTCAGATATACTTTTATGAGCCTTAGAACTGGAAGCCATTCTGCAAACATAACAAAACTAAGTTAATCACTGTTCTGTGCACTGGGACGATGTCGCCCAAGCGACATTGACTGTCGGAAATTTCCGACATTGATCCAGTGAGCTTTTTATATGTTTTTTCAACATAGACTTCCAGATCTACTCAAAATCAAGCTATATTTCTGTTAAATTTTTTTTGAACCAAACTAAACCTTCTCACATATCATTTCCTACTCATCTTCTTCAACCCTCTTCAAAAAAAAAAATCATCTACAGTTTTTGAAATTAATCAATGTAAAAATACAAATCTTAAACCCTAAACACAAAAACACAAGATTCAAACATACCTTATTTCAAAAATTTAAGTCAAAAACCTCAAAATCAACCAAACATACCTTAGATCTAGGGTTGTCGCCGCACTCCGACACTTTCCTCTCGCCTTCCAGTCCAGAAAATGAGGTACAATTGGGTTTGACTCGGTTTTTAGCCATTTTTATACTTTTAGCTGTCGCCCAGGCGACAGTGAGTGTCGAAAAATTCCGACAGCTCCCAAATTTGATTAATCTTCAATTTTGGTCTCTCTGATACTCTACACTAGTTATATGCCATTATTAATGCCACAACTCATAAATTGATGCCAAACCATGTGTTTTTTATTTTTTAAAAAATGGTTATTTACATGATTATAAGATTTTATTTCCACTCTATCATAGTATTGACACTCCTGCTAAGTGGTTTAGACTATTGGAAATTGTTTTCGCATGCCTCTAAGTATGAGAAATTGTTTATATATAATAATGAGCTATCACGTTCACTTCTTTTGATCCATACATATGTCTTTCTATTTAATATATACATGAATCATGTTTGCTTTAACATAATACAATACCATTTCATAAATACTACTTTCAAGCTTGATTTGTTAGCACAACCAAATATACACCATCTTTTGCGATTCAAGTGAATTCGGAGATCCTTGGTCCATTAAAAATAAAACTATATATAAATATCTATACAAACTACAAAGTTAAGATATCACAAAATATGTGATCAACAAAAAGTTTAAATTGAGGACAAGGATACTCCACCAAGCACTACTTACCCTCCTGATAAGTCTTAATAAGCATTGTGAGGTTGAGCACCTTGGAAAGAATTGTAAAGTGTCTTGTGCAAAAGAAAAAATGGTATTTTATTCTTATTGTGCTATATCTTCAAGGTCAAAGTTGTTGTTATATGCTTATATTATGTTTTTTTATTCCAATGATCATGTAAATTAAATAATTTCATATTTATTGATCAAAGCAACACTTGTACACATCATTATGTTATATAAACCTTCATCTCATGAGAATTGGACCGAAAAGATTCCAAATTTCTATACACAATTGTGTCTTTCTATGATACTTTAAAATGACATTAATCATGTTTAAGTTATTTTTTATTCTACTACTGCATATGACTATACTATCTCTTCATGAGTTTATTCAATACTATGACATATTACTATTATTTCAAGACTTTCAATCATTTTCAACACAAGTGCTTCCGCTTACTCTTATTTTCTACATCCTATCTCTTCCCTTAAGAACTACTCATTCATTTCAAATCAATTTTTGCTAATACCAAAAGGGGAGAATTATAAGTATATTCAAGAAATCAAAGGACAATAAGAACAATTCCACCTAAATCTTCCACCTAAACAATACATCATTTCAATTTACTATAACATTTAGGGGGAGCATTCATTTAGGGGGAGCATTCATCTAGGGGGAGCTTACATTTAAGAGGAATATATCATGTTATTTTTGTGCACACACCATATGTTAAAAACAACAACCTAAATAGACATGATTTCTTTTTATACGGATTTGTTATTATCAAAAGGGGGAGATGATTGGAGCATGCATTTCACACTCTTCCGATTTGATAATAACAAAATCCCGTTTGTATTTGATTCTATTTTTATTGATGGTATGCAGGTAACAGGTATGAGATGTTCACAATTCTGATTGGAGCTCAATTTAACTGTATGGAGAATTTCGATGTCGGAATTTCCTACATCTACTGTCGCCCAGGCGACAGGACAGAAGTTACAGCAGCATCCCGCACGACAGCACGACAAGCAGTAGTTTGGCGCTGTCGGAATTCCGACAGCGATGTCGCCCAGGCGACAGGATAGAAGTTACAGCAACAGCCCGCACGACAGCACGACGAGCGGTAGTTTGGCGCTGTCGGAATCCGACAGCGATGTCGCCCAGGCGACAGTGAAAAACTATAAGTTGGTTCGTTTTGTTCATGCATTCCAAGCTTTGAAGATTCTAAGTCCTTTCCTGAGTGCATACGAACCAGAGAGCTCCAGAACCTTATCAACTCCCATTTGTGCTTAGAAGGTTTGAGATTGAAGATGAGATCGGACGCGCTTCTACATCAACGATCATCTCGAGACTTCAACCTTCCTTTCAGAGATCTGAATTTCTAGGGAGTTCTTCATTTCATTTTGTATTTTCATTTATATACATTTCACTTTGTATTGGTAGGGAAATCGTCTCCTTGTGCGTGACGTCTAAGTCCTTGCGTGGCTTAGGGGAAAATCGCTTCCTTGTGCGAAGCGTCCAAGTCCTTGCGTGGCTTGGTAGGAAATCGTGGCCTTGTGTGCTACGTCTAGATCTTGGGAAGATCTAGAGGATAGGCTTGGGCTTGGTCTAGGGAGAGGCAAGTGATAACCTTCCGATCCTTGGGAGAAGGATTGGTAAACTCAAATTGTTAAAAGTTTGTTATCATATTTGTGCCTTGATCGTAAGCATTGTTAAGATCATTTTTATTGTATGTGAATTTCATGATTAAAAATTATGACTTTTTCTTTAATTGCAAATTTGGTTGATTAATCTTTAACTTAGAAATTTGTGTTTGAATTAATTTAAAAATTTCATAGTTTGAAAATTTTTATAAGTGATTTTTAGAAAAGCAAAATTTGTTTTAAAAATTCTTAAGTAAAAAATCTTAAATTAAAAAGGCCCTTATTCACCCCCCCTCTAAGGGCGCCACAAGATCCAACAGCGAGTACCCACGTGAGTGGGGCCGCACTCGCCTCAAAAATCTTCTTCCCCTCTCTTTACCTGGGCGTATGCCTTCCATGCTTGTTCCTTTGTCCACCTTTAGCCCGGGGGTTCACTCGACGAATTACGAGTTATACACAATCCCCGCTTTTTTTCGGACTCAGCATGAGGTCATAAAAAATAATGGACAACCCGTGGTTCGAAGAGATCGGAGCTAGACTACAGACCACTCCGGGCGAGTGCCTGATGGAGCCGACACTCCCCTGCTTTCCTTACACTTCTAGGCGAGTGCCTGATGGAGCCGGTACTCCCCTGCTTCCCTTTTATCTCCGGACGAGTGCCTGATGGAACTGGCACTCCCCTGCTTCCCTTACACCTTCGGGCGAGTGTGTGATGGAACCGGCACTCCCCTGCTTCCCTTACACCTCCGGGCGAGTGCCTGATGGAACCGGCACTCCCCATGCTTCCCTTTTATCTCTGGGAGAGTGCCTGATGGAACCGACACTCCCCTGCTTCCCTCTACCCTTTGGCGTATGCCCCTTTTCTTTTCATCCTGCCACCTAGCGCTTGTTCAAAGGCCTCATTCATCTGTCTGCCGATTTTCGTATAGCCATGCATGGTCCGAGACCTTGACCACCCGCCCTGCTCAACTCACCTTAAATTGAATGGTAGATCTTACCACTGCTCGCACGAGACTCACTTCCCACTCACCGAGCGGTACTATATTGGCATGTGGGCGAGATCTCAGCCGGCGAGTAGCACGTGGTACTTCAATCGCCCCCCCTTTGCTTCCTTCCTGTGCTAAGTGAAGTTCACCTATTCCTGAGTGCTGCCCGTCCTTCGCCAGAGAGCCTGGCCATCGGGCCTGCACCAAGCCAACTACTTTTTGAAACTTTCCTGCCACCGAGTAATCTTACGGCCCTGCCAGCTTGGTGGGAGCCTGGTCAGCGGGTCTGCTTCGGGGCTAAGTACCTTTTGAAACCTTCCTTCCACCAAGAGATCCTACGACCCTGCCAGCTTGGTGAGAGCCTAGTCAACGGGTCAGCAGCGGGGCAAAGTATCTTTTGAAACCTTCCTGCCACCGAGCAATCCTACGACCCTACCATCTTGGTGGGAGCCTGGTCAGTGAGTCAACATCGGGGATAAGTACCTTTTGAAACCTTCCTACCACCGAGCGATCCTACGACCCTGCCATCATGGTGGGAGCCTATTCAGCATGTCTACTTCGGTGCCTAGTACCTTTTGAAACCTCCTTGCCACCGAGCGATCCTACGGGCCTGCCAGCTTGGTGGGAGCTTTGTCAGCTGGTCAACATCGGGGCTAAGTACCTTTTGAAACCTTCCTGCCACCGAGCGATCCTACGACCCTACCAGCTTGGTGGGAGCCTGGTAAGCGGGTATTCTTCGGGGAAAAGTACCTTTTGAAACCTTCCTGCCACTGAGCGATCCTACGACCCTGCCAGCTTGGTGATAGCCAGTTCAGTGGGTCAGCTTCGGGGCTAAGTACCTTTTGAAACCTTCCTGCCACCAAGTGATCCTACGTGCCTGCCAGCTTAGTGGGAGCCTGGTCAGCGGGTCTGCTTAGGGGCATAGTACCTTTTGAAACCTCCATGACAGCGAGCGATCCTACGACCCTGCCAACATGGTGGGAGCCTGGTCAGCAAGACAACATCGGGGCCTATTACCTTTTGAAACCACCCTGCCACCAAGCGATCCTACGGCCCTACCATCTTGGTGGGAGCCTGGTCAGTGGGTCAGCATCGGGACTAAGCACCTTTTGAAACCTTCCTACCACCGAGTGATCCAACGACCCTGCCAACTTGGTGGGAGCCTGGTCTGCGAGTCTGCTTTAGGGCCTAGTACCTTTTGAAACCTCCCCGCCACCGAGTGATCCTATGGACCTGCCTGTTGGAACAAGTATCTGGCTCAACGAGGAGTTCAGAACCCTATAAAGGGGGGAACCTAGCACCTACTGATCCCAAAGGGGAAACTGACCGGAGACTTAGAGCTAGACACAGACCCTTGGCTACAACATGGAGGTCCCACCACACACCCGGAAGATCTTTAGAGCGCTTCCCCTCCCAAGCCAAAGCTGAAGCTAGGCACCCTTGGAGAGCCTGAGGAGCTGACCAAAGAACCTAGGGAGGAAGAAGCCAAGAATTGGAACTGGAATCCTCTCCCAAAGGTGCCCTTCATGGTCTATATATAGTTTTTCTCTTCTAGTCTGCTAATAGCGTAAATCCGCCTTTTGGTTTTACTAAACACACCCCAAAATGGTCTGCTAACAGCCAAACTCTGCTATTCTAAGAGGCTATGGACAGACCACCAAGGGTATCCAGGTAATTTCACTCTCGAATCCCTCTAGGCGAGTGGGCTGTGAAGGCACCACTCGCCTGACATCCCGCACCCGCGGGCGAGTGGTCCGTGAGGGCACCACTCGCCGAGTCTTCCGCCTTCTGGGCGAGTGGGGTCCCGGCTACTAATACATCCGCCATCCCACCATGCGAGGGCCCCCGCGAGTGGGGCCGCACTCACCTCAAAACTCTTCTGCCTCTCTCCTGACCTGGGCGTATGCCTTCCTTGCTTGTTCCTTTGTCCACCTTTATCCTGGGGGTTTACTTGACGAATTATGGGTTATAGTCAATCCTGCTTTTTTTCGGACTCGACACGAGGTCGAAAAAAATAATGGAGAACCCATGGTTCGGAAAGATCGGAGCTAGACCACATACCACTCTGGGCGAGTAGCTGATGGAGCCGACACTCCCCGACTTCCCTTACACCTTTGGGCTAGTGCATGAAGGATCCGGCACTACACTGTTTCCCTTTTATCTTCGGGAGAGTGCCTGATGGAACCGATACTCCCCTGCTTCCCTTACACCTCGGTGCGAGTGTTTGATGGAACCGGCACTCCCCTGCTTCCCTTTTATCTCCGGGCGAGTGCCTGATGGAACCAGAACTCCCTTGCTTCCCTTACACCTCTGGGTGAGTTCCTGATGGAGCCGGCACTCCCCTGCTTCCCTTTTATCTCTGGATGAGTTCCTGATGGAGCTGAAACTCCCTTGCTTCCCTTTTATCTCCGGGTGAGTGCCTGATGGAGCCGGCACTCCCCTACTTCCCTTTTATCTCCGGGCGAGTGCCTAATGGAACCGACACTCCTCTGCTTCCCTTACACCTCCGGTTGAGTGCCTGATGGAACTAACACTCCCCTACTTCCCTTTCACCTCCGGGCGAGTGCCTGATGGAGCCGACACTCCCCTGCTTCCCTTTTATCTCCGGGCGAGTGCCTGATGGAATAAACACACCCTTTCTTCCCTTACACTCACCGACTTCCCTTACACCTGCTTGGTGGGATCCTGGTCAGCGGGTCTGCTTCGGGGCCAAGTATCTTTTGAAACCTCCCTGCCACCAAGCGATCCTACAACCCTGCCATCTTGGTGCGAGCCTGGTCAACGGGTCAGCATCGGGGCTAAGTACCTTTTGAAACCTTCCTGCCACCGAGCGATCCTACGGCCCTGCCAGCTTGGTGGGAGCCTGGTCAGCATCAGGGCTAAGTACCTTTTGAAACCTTCCTGCCACCGAGCGATCCAACTTCCCTGCCAGCTTGGTGGGAGCCTGGTCAGTGGGTCTGCTTCGGGGCCAAGTACCTTTTGAAACCTTCCTGCCACCGAGCGATCCTACAGCCCTGCCAGCTTAATGGGAGCCTGATAAGCGGGTCAACATCGATGCTAAGTACCTTTTGAAACCTTCCTGCCACCAAGCGATCCTACGACCCTGCTACCTTGGTGGGAGCCTGGTCAGCGGGTCTGATTTGGGGCCTATTACATTTTGAAACCTCTCTGCCACCGAGCGATCCTACGAACCTACCAGCTTGGTGGGAGCCTGGTCAGCGGGCCATCATCGGGGCCTAGTACATTTTGAAACCTACCTACCACCAAGCAACCCTACGACCCTTCCAGCTTGGTGGGAGCCTGTTCAGCGGGTCAGCATCGGGGCTAAGTACCTTTTAAAACCTTCCTGCCACCGAGCGATCCTACAACCCTGCCAACTTGGTGGGAGCCTGGTCAGCGGGTCTATTTCGGGGCCTAGTAACTTTTGAAACCTCCCTGCCACCGAACAATCCTATGACCCTGCCAACTTGGTGGTAGCCTAGTTAGCGGGTCAGCATCGGGGCTAAGTACCTTTTGATACCTTCCTGCCACCGAGTGATCCTTCCGCCCGGTCATCTTGGTGGGAGCCTGGTCAGAGGGTCTTCTTCGGGGCCTGGTACCTTTTGAAACCTCCCTGCCACCGAGCGATCCTACGACCTTGCCAGCTTGGTGGGAGCTGGGTCAACAGGTCAACATCGGGGCTAAGTACCTTTTGAAACATTCCTGCCACCGAGAGATCCTACGGGCCTTCCAACTTGGTTGGAGCCTGGTCAGCGGGTCAGCATCGTGGCTAAGTACCTTTCGAAACCTTCCTGCCACCGAGCGATCATATGACCCTACCAGCTTGGTGGGAGCTGGTCAGTGGGTCTGCTTCGGGGCCTAGAACCTTTTGAAACCTCCTTGCCACCAAGCGGTCCTACGACCCTGCCAGCTTGGTGGGAGCCTGGTCAGTGGGTCAGCATCGGGGCTAATTACCTTTTGAAACCATCCTGCCACCGAGCGATCCTACGACCCGCCAGCTTGGTGGGTGCCTGGCTAGCAGGTCTACTTCGGGGCCTAGTACCTTTTGAAACCTCCCTGCCGCCGAGCGATCCTACGACACTGCCAGCTTGGTGGGAGCCTAGTCAGCGGTTCAGCTTCGGGGCTATGTATCTTTTGAAACCTTCCTGCCATCGAGCGATCCTACGACCCTACCAGCTTGGTGGGAGCCTGGTCAGCGGGTCTGCTTTGGGGCCTTGTACCTTTTGAGACCTTCCTGCCACCGAGCGATCCTACGGCCCTGCCAGCTTGGTGGGATCCTGGTCAGCGGGTCAAAATTGGGGCTAAGTACCTTTTGAAACCTTCCTGCCACCGAGCGATCCTACGACCCTGCTAGCTTGGTGGGAGACTGGTCAGCGGGTCTTCTTCGGGGCCTAGTACCTTTTGATACCTCCTTGCCACCGAGCGATCCTATGGCCCTGCCAGCTTGGTGGGAGTTTGGTCAGTGGGTCAGCATCGATGTTAAGTGTTGGATCTTGAGGCGCCCTTAGAGGGGGGGGGGGGGGGGGATAAGGGTTTTAGAAAACTTTAATCTTCTATTGCAAAACTTTAGATATTTTATTAGAAGTAAGTTAAATCAAAAGTAAAGAAAGAAATTAGAAATGAAATCAATTTCATTAAACAAGAAAACAGTATTATTATTTATAAAATTGATTTCAAAATCTGATTTCTATGATGCTAGAAATCAAAGGCGAAATATGAAATACCCTTTTCATTTTATATACCAACTCTTCTTAGTTAGAACCGGTTGGCTTTAGCCGATCTCTCCCCAGATACGGCCTCAAGCAGCTCAAGCCCTTCTATCCCCAGAAAGGCCTCGAGCACCCCCTAGATCTACTCCCTAGACCCAGTCGCCAACACGAGGCGAATTCCTCCCTAAGTCCAACCCAGACATAGTCGCCAACACGAGGCGAATTTATAAACCAATTACAAAGAAAAATATAAAATACAAAAGACAAATATAAAAACTCCCTATGAGGTAATCTGAAAGAGACGCCGAGGAATTGCTGAAGATCGTTGAAGTCCAAGCGTGCGTTCTTCGCGTTGAATTAGCGTGTTGATCCCAACCTCCTTTTATTCCTCCTTTTGAAATTTAGTGGGAGATACTTTTTAGTCTGGAAATACGGCCCTCACAAATAATTCAGAGTGCTGGAATAGGGCTCCTTAGCATTGGTTGTTGAAGAAGACGAAATCCACCTATTTATAGGACTGGAAGCTAACGCCGTCGTTAAGGCTAACATTTGGCGTTGACCCAGTATAGAAATATTTTGATGGCTCGGATCTTCAAAACAGGAAGGAGATTCTGCATCTTTGGAAACATTCATTTTAGGCAACCTTAACACTAGCGTTGAGTCTAACGCCTGGCGTTGAGTTAAATCATTCCCAAAATGCTCCTGCAATCACGACATCTTCCCTCCATGTCATTTTCATCTTGGCGGGAATGAAAGTCAACGCCGATGTTAAGAGTTAACGTTGGGCGTTAGCTTACTTCCATTCTTTTCAGCTTGTGAGCAAATCCAGACCAACAACAACAACCTAGTGTCATCTTTGTTCAAACATGCATGCTAAAAACACAAAGGCAAACAAGATCAAATACAAGTAGGATTTGTTATTCTCAAATCAAAGGGATGCGGAAAACCATGTTCCAACATTAAGTACCTTTTGAAACCTTCCTTCCACCGAGAGATCCTACGGTCCTGCCAGCTTGGTGGGATCCTGGTCAGCGGGTCTGCTTCGGGGCCTCTTACCTTTTGAAACCTCCCTGCCACCGAGCGATCCTACGACCCTACCAGCTTGGTGGGAGCCTAGTTAGCGGTCCATCATCGGGGCCAATCACATAGCAAGCATTGTCGTCGCATAAATTAACACCATCCATTCATAAAAGAAAAACAAAGTTCGAAAGCACACATCTTTACTGTTAAAATTCAAGGATAGAAATATTTCAAGTCCTCACCGCTTAACTCGGGACATCCCTTCTGCCTCTCATTCGTCTCCTCTTCCCAGGCATGGACCTCCTCAATCCTCACCAGTTGTTGTTGTTGTTGTTGCATCGGATCCCTTGTCCCCCTCATTTCCAAAAATATTGGGCAGATGGTCGTCGCATGACCTTCCTCCTGTTGGAAGTCACAGTAGGGTAACGCCACCCTGCCCCATCCTCTTCCTATTCTTTATGCTTTTCTGGCTCTCCTTCCTCTTCCCCGGCCAATCGCCATGGCATGCTGAGGCGGGGGGAGGAGAGGCCTCGGGCCCTGCCTCCAACCTGGCTCTAGAGTCCTCGGCTCGTCCCTCCTCCTGATCTCCCATTGTCTCATCTCCGACTCACTTAGCTTTGCCAACCTTTTCGCGAACTCCGGGTTGGCCGCCCCCTTTGATCTCCTCTGTCGCCCTTTCCATTAACTCTTCAAAGGACAAGGGGCATTCCGCATTAGGTTCATCATGAAGAATCCTTCCCGCAGCCCCACTGTGATGGTAAGCTGGAGGGTGAACCCGGGTACCTCCTGGATGAGCAGGACTTCCTCCTGGAATCGGTCCACATAGTGAGCCAATGTGTAACACCCCAAAAATCGCAGTTCAGCGAGGTAGGCGGAGTGGTAGTGCTGCGCTCGGGATAGGCTAAAAATTCCACAACAGTTCTCTGCGCACGACCATTGTCCTCTTCGCGCACGACCAGTGATCGTGCGCCAATGATCGTGCGTAACTCGCAAGGAATCGGAGTTCTGTCTCGGGTTATCGCACGACCATTCTCCTCTTCGCGCACGACCAGTGATCGTGCGCCCTGTTTATTTCTGTTCCGCGAAAACGTGCGGGGATGACGATCCGACCGATCAAATATTTCGGGATTTGATCCAGCGGCTGAGATGTTTCGCTGGGGGGCTTTAGGGCTTGGATGAGGGGTTATTCCCTCATATTTTCAAGTCCTTTCTCTCTCTTAGGTTGGAGAAAGGAGAAGGGGGCAAGGAGGAAGAAGAGAGAGGATCCGCCATTGTTGGAGCTTCGGAGCTCCGATCGCCGATCCGAGACCGGCAACGCATAGAGGGCGTCAAGGCGCTTCTTCTCCACCGGTTGTTTGCATGCTTCTCATGGCTAGGAGGAGATCTCAAAAGGTAACGACATTTCTCCTCCCGGTCTTTAGGATGCGTGCTTGGCATCCCTTTATTTTCTGCATTTTGGCACCGGATCCGTCGAGTGAGAGGGATCTGGGTCGCCTTGGTTCAAAAGGAACCATCGGCTTGATTGAGTCCGTCCCCGACATGATTTGCACTAGAGATCCGCTCCGTTAGCGGATTAGGCATTGTGGGTGAAGCCGGATTTGTGGTCGTTGGTCCGATTCGGTGATGTTGATTTACGCGCATTTTAGGGTTTTTGTTAGAAATCCGATTACGGCGAACTCGTCGTTGTGATGCCCTTGTAGCTTCATGTGGTAACGAACGTTGGGTTTAGGGCGGAGAAATAATGTGCGGAATATGGGGCTTGTGATGCCTAGTGTTGTGCGAAGGCGCGATTGGTCTTTGTGGTCGGCTGGCTATCCCGTGAAGACTGAGATTCACGTGTGGAGAGTGTCCCGGCAAGATTAGTCCCTTCGATTATTGACTGACGAGAATGTCTGTGCTACGGATGAGTCCGTTGACGGTTTCCAGGCGAGGCAATCGGTGGACGTTGTCCCGAGAGTAAGTCCAGGGCCTTGGGACGTTTTGGTTAGCCAGAATTCTTAGTATCGGTCTTGGTGTGTTGTTGGCGGCCCGAGCGTGTGAGCTGTTAGACAAGCCCGATGGCATGGTGAGCCAGGCGAGGTGGGTCTCAGCGAGAGCTCTTGGCCTTGGGTTATGATGCCCTTGCGGGGAAATGATGAGTACCCTTGTGTTTGTGATGTGATGTGATGATGATGTATGATGATGTGATAAATTCATACGCTTTAGGGTGCCTTGGGTGAAACCCGGGTTTGCATTCATTTTGCATTGATAGGCCCCTTTTTATTATCTGCTCAACATAGAAACGTGGATGCTGTATGTGACACTCATACCTGTTTTTATGCTGTTTTCCGTTTATGTACATTTGCACACGAAGTGCTGACTTGCAGGGTGAAGTAGTCCCCCGGGGTCCGCTAGGACGGTCGGGAGGAGGGATGTTGTTACACCGTTTGTGGTCAGCCATAGCTGACCCTCGTTTACCGCTCTTTGTGATTTGGTTGCAGGGCAAGAATCGCAGGCTGGACCCAGCGCGCCGGCCAAAAAGGCCTAAAGCCTCATGAAGTGTTTACCTTGTCTTCATGCACTTCTATTATTACATTTTGTTGTAACCGGCTTGCATGCCGAGGTAGTTTAGGTAAAACTACTATCTGTCCCCTTTTGTTGGGACGTCCTTTTTTGTTGAATGTTTGGTGATTTGGACTGTGGTTTTGTATGGCCTTAAGGCCAGTTGGACTCCTTGTAGTATGGACAATCTCTATGTTTTATGTTTGTTTCCGCTGTGTTGTCTGAGTTTTGAGAATGGGTAGTCAATATCATCTTTTAATACTGAAGCTGTGGCGGTTATATGTCGTGGGGTCCCGGTCGGACCCATATTATATGATCATTGCAGGGGAGGTGTTACAATTTGGTATCAGAGCCAGGTTATAGTATTCTTCCGAGGTCTAGTGTTTTTGGATCGCGCAAGAGATTGTCCACATATGAGTATTGTGCGGGATCATGAGTATCCCTGCGTTCGAGTCTTGCGTTTAGATCCTGATGAACTTTTATTTTTCCTTGCTTATGCTAGGACGTTGGCGACGATGCGGGGACGTCGAGGAGGCAAGAGGAGCCTTCGGGGAGCAGTGCTACTGCTCCAGGCCTCATGAATATGGGCATGTCCCCGGCTGATTTCTGTCGCATGCTAGCGGCGACAATGGTAGCGGCTCAAGCTGGAGCGATGCCACGGGTTCCTACGCCGGTGGTGCAAGTTGCGACCCCTGTCACTCCGGCGGCTACGCCGGATACACCGGATGTCGAAGTAAGGCAAGCAGAGCCTTTAGTGGAGAGAGCTATTCCGATGGGTGATCGATTCATGAAGTATTTCTTGAGTTTCCACCCTCCGACATTCAAGGGAGTGGGCACTCCAACGGATGCCGAGGATTGGCTTTCGAGGATCCAGGAGCTCTTGAAGGCAGCTGAGACCCCAGCTGAGAGGCAGTGTCACTTTGCGAGCTTCATGTTAGAGGGCGATGCGAAGTTGTGGTGGGTGAACCATAACGATCGACATTTTGTTGGGCGTGTTCCGTCCATGGAGGAGTTCGGAAACGCTTTCCTAAAGCGTTACATTCCGGCTTCAACAAGGTTAGCACTGCAGCGGCAGTTTCTGCATTTGGTGCAGCGGGAGAAGACAGTGGATGAATATCTGCAAGAGTTCACTCGGTTGGGTCGTTATGCGGGTACGACTATGGCAGGTGATGAAGAGAGAGATAACCTCTTTTATCAAGGGTTGAGGGAAAATTTAAGGCAACCACTCATAGCCTTGAAGAATGCGGGATTCAATGAGTTGGTCGAAGCCGCTCGCACGCTGGAGAGCGACTTGGAGCGAACTCAACGGCGAAAGGGTGTTGCGGCAAGGCAGGGAGAAGGAAAGCCTTCTCAGTCTCAGCCCCAGTGGAAGTCCGAGGGCAGCCGATGGAAGAAGAAGCCCCTTCCTAATAGGCCTGGGGAGAGAAGTGGCGCACCTTCGGGAGATTTCCGTTCCAAAGGTCCGGTTACTTGTTACCAGTGTGGCAAGGTGGGTCACATTAGCCATTTTTGTACCGAGGGCGGAGCTGGGTCAGAGCCGAGACAAGAACAATCGGTGCGTTCGGGTCCCAGTGTTGCAGAGAAGGGGAAAGCGGCGGAGTCGAGTGCTTCGCGGTTCCCTCCAGTGCAGCCTAGAGCCTATAATCTTGGGCAACAGGAAGCGATACGTCAACCCGATGTGGTGACAGGTACGAAAGGTTTAAGTTTCGTTTGTTACTATAATGTAGGTTGCGGCCTTTCATGTTGTTTTGCACGTGGCTAGGTTTCGTGCTAGTTTCGGGCTACCCCTCTCGAGTGTTTTTCGACACGGGGGTGTCACACTCTTTTCTTGCGGAAAGTTTTATCCGGAAGATTGGTGCTGAGTTCGTAGTGGCAGAAGTGGAGCTGAGTGTGCGTATGCCGAATGGGTCGTTCATGACTACCATGAGGAAGGGACGCATTGTGATGCAAATTGGCGATTGTGATTTCGTGTTGGTAGCAGCGATTCTGCCACTAGCCGAATTCGATGTTATCTTGGGAATGGACTGTCTTGCGGAGCAACGAGCTAGTATCGACTGCCAGTTGAAGGTGGTAACCCTGAGAGGTGAAGGTAGAGCAGAGGCCAAGTTTGAAGGCCTAAGTGGAGTGGCTTGCTCCCTGATTTCCGCTATGCAAATGAGGCGTGCGGTAAACCAAGGAGGCGAGGCGTTCTTAGCTTTGTTGGAGACTCACTCCACAAAGTTGGCTATTAGAGAAGTTCCGGTGGTGAAAGAATTTGAGGATGTATTCCCCGAGGAGCTTCCGGGAGCACCTCCTCAGCGTGAAATTGATTTCTCGATAGAGTTGGTACCGGGTGCGAGGCCGGTGTCGCGTCCTCCGTTTAGGATGGCACCAAAGGAACTGGCCGAGTTAAAGGTTCAATTGCAGGAGTTGTTAGAGCAAGGGTACATTAGGCCCAGCTCTTCACCGTGGAGCGCGCCGGTATTGTTTGTGAAGAAGAAAGACGGAAGTATGCGGTTGTGTATCGATTATCGTGAATTGAATAAATTGACCGTTAAGAATAAATATCCGATCCCCCGAATCGATGATTTGTTCGACCAGTTAGTGGGGTCGGTGGTGTACTCCAAGTTGGATTTGAAATCGGGGTACTACCAGTTGAAGATTCGAGAAGAGGACGTTGCCAAGACAGCGTTTGGGACAAGGTATGGACACTATGAGTTTTCGGTGATGCCGTTCGGACTGACGAACGCGCCATCTGTGTTCATGGATTTGATGAACAGGGTTTTTCGCCCGTTCTTAGATTCGTTCGTGGTGGTATTTATTGATGACATTTTGGTGTATTCAAAATCGGAGGCAGAGCATGAGTCTCACTAGAGGCAAGTATTGCAGACTCTAAAGGAGAATCAGCTTTATGCTAAGTTCTCAAAATGCGAGTTTTGGATCGAGAAGGTGGCTTTCTTGGGTCACGTAATTAGTGGAGATGGGGTGGCGGTAGATCCAGCGAAGATTGAAGCAATTAGAGATTGGCATGTCTTGAGAACCGTGGCGGAAGTCCGGAGTTTCCTTGGACTAGCCGGCTATTACAGAAGGTTCGTGGAGAACTTTTCGCGGATGGCGTTGCCCCTCACCACTCTCACTCGCAAGGACCAGAGGTTCGTATGGACACCTGAGTGTGCCCGTGCATTTGAGAATCTGAAGGAAAGGTTGATGTCCGCTCCAATCCTTAGTCTTCCTAGTGGGACGGAAGGATTTCAGATTTTCAGCGACGCGTCAGGTTGCGGGTTGGGTTGCGTGCTGGTGCAGCACGGCAAGGTGATCGCTTATGGGTCAAGGCAGTTAAAGACTCATGAGAAGAACTATCCCGTCCACGATCTGGAGTTGGCGGCGGTAATCTTTGCGCTAAAGTTGTGGCGGCACTACGTTTATGGTGCGAAGGTGGAGATCTTCACAGATCACAAAAGCTTGAGGTATCTTCTAGACCAAAAGGACCTGAATATGGGGCAGCGTAGGTGGGTCGAGTTCCTTGGGGACTACGACGTGGAGATTCAATATACGCCGGGTAAAGCCAACGTGGTGGCGGATGCTTTGAGTAGGAAGTACTCCGGGCAAGGTAATTAGATGGAGGCGCATAACGAGCGTTTGATTCGAGACTTGGAGTCTCTTGACATTTCTTGTGTGGCTAGAGGTGAGTCAAGCGTAGCTCGTTTGAACTGGATTGAAATGCAGTGTGATATAACGGATCGAATCCGAGAGGCGACCAGTGCGGACGAGGAGTGCCAACAGTTGGTGTTGGAGGCTCAGCAAAGCGAAGGCACTGCTTTGGAGATGGTTGGTGGAATTCTGAGGAGAGACGGAAGGATCTGTGTTCCGCGCTTCGGCAAGCTTCGCGAGGAGTTGATGTTTGAAGCTCACTTTACGAAGTACTCCGTTCATCCAGGAAGTACAAAGATGTACGCAGATATGAAGAAATCTTTTTGGTGGCCTGGGATGAAGCGGGATGTAGCCGAGTACGTGAGCCGATGCCAGACTTGTGCCTTGGTGAAGGCTGAGTGCCAAAGGCCCGGTGGGTACTTGAAGCCTCTCCCTATTCCCGAATGGAAGTTCGATGACATCTCCATGGATTTTGTACATGGTTTGCCTCGATCGCAGCAGGGTAACGATGCGATTTGGGTGATAGTGGATCGCCTGACAAAGGTGGCCCACTTCATTCCGAATCAGAAGTGCGATGGCGTGGAGAAGCTTGTGGAGCTTTATGTTCAAAACATTGTGCGGTTGCACGGGATTCTGAAGAGCATCGTTAGTGATCGCGATGGGCGATTCACCTCGAAGGACTGGAGATTAGTGCAGAAAAGTCTAGGCACGAAGCTCAAGTTTAGTACCGTGTTCCATCCGCAGACCGATGGTCAGACGGAGCGAACGAACCGTACGTTAGAAGACATGTTGAGGATGTGTGCTCTCGACTTTGGCAAAGGTTGGGAAGACCACCTTTTCATGGTGGAGTTCGCCTATAATAATAGCTTCCAGGCGAGTATCAAGATGGCGCCATACGAAGCTTTGTATGGAAGTAAGTGTCGAACGCCGATGTCTTGGGCAGAGGTGGGAGACACTAAGATTTTGGGAAAGCAAGTGGTGGAAGATGCTTGCGAGATTGTGCGGACGATCCAGGAGCGCATGAAGGTTGCTCAGGATCGACAAGCGAAGTATTTTAATGCGCGTCACAGAAATGTGGAGTTCGCAGTGGGCGACATGGTCTACTTGAAGATCAAGCCGTTCAAGGGTGTTTCACGGGTGCGGCGACTCAAGAAGTTGAGTCCGAGATATTTGGGTCCGTTCGAGGTTACGGAGCGTATAGGCGAAGCAGCCTATCGTTTGGCATTGTCCGCAGAGCTGAGTGGATTACATGACGTTTTCCATGTCTCCGTGCTGAGGAAAGCTTTGGTAGAGCCGAGCGTCGTGGTCGAAGCGGCGGCGGTGCCGGTGATGGAGGACTTGGGGGCGAGGGTTCCCCCGGTGTGCGTGGAGGATTCAGAAGTCCGACAGTTGCGTAACAAGCAAGTCAAACTTGTAAAGGTGCGATGGGACAACTGCGGGCGAGACGAATTCTCTTGGGAGCGTGAGCAAGCGATGCGGGAGGATTTCCCGGAACTTTTCGCTCCAGGTATGCGTTATGAATTTCCTGTTTAAATTCTGAAATTTCGAGGACGAAATTCTTTTAAGGAGGTGGAGTTGTAACACCCCAAAAATCGTAGTTCAGCGAGGTAGGCGGAGTGGTAGTGCTGCGCTCGGGATAGGCTAAAAATTCCACAACAGTTCTCTGCGCACGACCATTGTCCTCTTCGCGCACGACCAGTGATCGTGCGCCAATGATCGTGCGTAACTCGCAAGGAATCGGAGTTCTATCTCGAGTTATCGCACGACCATTCTCCTCTTCGCGCACGACCAGTGATCGTGCGCCCTGTTTATTTCTATTCCTCGAAAACGTGCGGGGATGACGATCCGACCGATCAAATATTTCGGGATTTGATCCAGCGGCTGAGATGTTTCGCTGGGGGGGGCTTTAGGGCTTGGATGAGGGGTTATTCCCTCATATTTTCAAGTCCTTTCTCTCTCTTAGGTTGGAGAAAGGAGAAGGGGGCAAGGAGGAAGAAGAGAGAGGATCCGCCATTGTTGGAGCTTCGGAGCTCCGATCGCCGATCCGAGACCGGCAACGCGTAGAGGGCGTCAAGATGCTTCTTCTCCACCGGTTGTTTGCAAGCTTCTCATGGCTAGGAGGAGATCTCAAAAGGTAACGACATTTCTCCTCCCGGTCTTTAGGATGCGTGCTTGGCATCCCTTTATTTTCTGCATTTTGGCACCGGATCCGTCGAGTGAGAGGGATCCGGGTCGCCTTGGTTCAAAAGGAACCATCGGGTTGATTGAGTCCGTCCCCGACATGATTTGCACTAGAGATCCGCTCCGTTAGCGGATTAGGCATTGTGGGTGAAGCCGGATTTGTGGCCGTTGGTCCGATTCGGTGATGTTGATTTACGCGCATTTTAGGGGTTTTGTTAGAAATCCGATTACGGCGAACTCGTCGTTGTGATGCCCTTGTAGCTTCGTGTGGTAACGAACGTTGGGTTTAGGGCGGAGAAATAATGTGCGGAATATGGGGCTTGTGATGCCTAGTGTTGTGCGAAGGCGCGATTGGTCTTTATGGTCAGCTGGCTATCCCGTGAAGAAGAGATTCACGTGTGGAGAGTGTCCCGGCAAGATTAGTCCCTTCGATTGTTGACTGACGAGAATGTCTGTGCTACGGATGAGTCCGTTGACGGTCGCCAGGCGAGGCAATCGGTGGACGTTGTCCCGAGAGTAAGTCCAGGGCCTTGGGACGTTTTGGTTAGCCAGAATTCTTAGTATCGGTCTTGGTGTGTTGTTGGCGGCCCGAGCGTGTGAGCTGTTAGACAAGCCCGATGGCATGGTGAGCCAGGCGAGGTGGGTGATGGCGCAAATCTCACACACCGCTATAGGCGGTAGCTCGACTGCGGCACGAAACGGCAGTGTACCGATCGTTCAAGTAATATAAAACGAGGAGTAATCCCCGAGTATCGATCTCGGAAGGAACACGGTAAGGTGGAGTTGACTATTGAGGAGGACTTGAGATTGAAGTCCTTAAGTCGATGGATGCGAAAGGCTAGGGTTGGTTTGATTTGCGGAAAACAAAATAAAACAACTAAATCACTACTCCTATGCAGGCCGCTATGCGCTGCTTCGCCGGGGGGATGGAAACTATGCAGGCCACGATGCACTACTTTGGTAGGCGGATGGGCGGATGGGCGAGTAGGCAAGCGGATGAGGTGGTTCGCACTAGCGGAAATGAAATGGATTACACGGGCCGTTAGCACCGCTTAGCTTGGCGAATGGAAGAGTAGGCTCATGTAGTGGAAGAGAAGTTAAGCGGAATGGAATGGAGGGTAATGGAGGTTGGAAGATGAATGACAATAGCGCACCTCATATACTTGAATAAATCAAAAGTAATTTCATAAACATGAAATAAAAGTTACATATATGGATTTATCAAGTTCTTCATCCACAAAATAGAGAGTTTAACATACAAACATCATTTCAAAGGAATAAAGAGTAAGAGAATCGACCGACTCCGAAGCCTTGTAGGGATTCACGGTTGGAATCGCTGGGTTGTCAATCCGCGTCCAAGCTCGGTCCTCAACTGCGTCCGGGGTAAAGGAGGGCTGTCACTTCCTCCCAATGGCCCGTCTTCTTCGTGTCACGACCCGGCGATGTCCAAATGCTCTTTAAACCTTCCTTGATGATGAAAGTAAGATCCAATCTCTTCCTTGAAGTCCCTAGATGAATAGAGGAGGCTTAGAACGAAAAAATGCAAAAAACGGCGCTCAAAAAGACCTAAAAACGAAGGAGTTCCGGCTGTTTTCGCGGAGCAGCTATTTATAGACAGGTGCAGGTTTTCAATGCGCACGATCAGTGGCGCACGACCAGTGGTCGTGCGCACTATGTCCAGTGGTCGTGCGTTATGCCAGTCAGACCACTTTTTAGGTGGGAATTAAGGCACGATCACTAGCGCACGACCAGTGGTCGTGCGCACTATGTCCAGTGGTCGTGCGTAGTGTTCCTGTGCAGTTTTTGCGCCCCGGAATACTCGCACAAACCCCGTATCAACCTGAAAGATCGTCAGGCCACGTAAATGGGGATTCCACACATTCTTAAATATAGAAATTGAATTGCAATATAATGCATGAGTAAGATAAACAAGAAAATACATCGAAACGGGCCTGAAAGTGCACTTAGCATGGAATAACAGATAGAGAACAAATATGAGTGATTATGGAACTAAAATGTAGTGCATTTACTCAAATACCGGCCCAGATGAGTCCATAAATGTGTATATAAATGGGACTCATCACACCCCCAGACTTACCTGTTTGCGCGTCCCGAGCAAACCATCTCTTACGCGGACAAGAAAAACATAAGTTGGAATAGAAATTATCAAGCGGAGTACCATGCGAAGTCGCATGCTCATGTGCGTAGAAATACAGTAGATAAAATTTCTAATTATACATATTAGTTTAAAATTTTCTAGGAGCGTATTTATATATTACGTTTACTCAAAAAGTGAATCACGGTGAATCATAAGGTTGTACATAGAAAGAAAGTAGACTGAACGCTAAGGCGAGCATTGCCAAAGATCGGGGCTCGAGACAACTCCATTGAAATCCATCAATGTCGGTGGCCATAAGCTTGCCCATTCGCACTCTCTCCACGGCACTGGTTTGACTCAAATGCGTGAATCAATAGGACTTTAGGTTTTAAATGGGGCTTGGGTTTAGGTGAGGTATACAATGATAAAGACGATGGCTCAAATACTAAACCCAAATGAGCTAGTGCAGAAATTCTCCTCATTCACCACACAAATACGCGGGTACACCACACCCCCAGACTTGGATTTGACTACATGGGTGTGTGCACCGCCTACTCCCAAACATAAATCTCTACATAAAGATTTTCAATTAAACACTCTTTCTCTTTCATTTCTTTTTAACTTCTTTTCTTTTTCTCATTTTTTTTTCTTTTCTTTTCTTATCATTTTCAGCAAATAAACAATAAGACACATCCACATCTTCACAAACATATCACCACATCAACAACCCAACACATGAAAATAATAAACAGCTAAAGCTCAGATTTGGGTGTGCGACTAGGATTGGCTTTTGGGCTTTGGTGAAATAAAAAGTGGGGCTGAATCAAAGAAAGGGTAGGCACAACTGGGCTAACGAGGATAAAGTGATAGGAGTGGGCACAAAGGCTCAATCGGGCCAAAATGATGGCCTATATCACATTCACGCAATTGACTAACCGTATACCCATGCTTCAAGAATCGCTTGGGGCAAGTTCTAGCCACCGAGAAAGATAATCCATCCTCCCGACTCGGGCAATACGAGACTAACGAACGTCTACACACATTCCTATGCTACCGTTTGATTCACACCGGATTCACCAAATTTTGAGTAAAGTAAACAATATTTACGCTAATAGAAAAATATAAGCTAAAAGCATAAAAAGAAATTGAATCTACACGAATTTCTAAACGAGACATGAGCACTCGACTAGGAGCACTACAGGAGTCAACATTTTACTCTGCCTCATAATCCTAAGCCAGCACAATGATTTTCCAAATCACACAAAAAGACAAATTCAACTCACGACGTGCCAACGGCTAAGCGCGCGCTAAAGTGGGTGCTGTGGTGTGCAATAAAAATAAACAAAATATTTTAAATGAAATCTTCTAGTATGCAGTGCAATAGTGCACGTGAGCGGGTAAACAAAACTACTCTCCCCCAGACTTAAGCTAAACAATCTGCATAACATATGACAAGAAAATCAAAATAGGGCTAAGGGAAGAGAGTACCCAATGCTCAGCAAGTGAGCATGCCAGAAGATTGGCGTTTAAACCTAGACTAAGATGCAGCATCCGCCATCCAGAAGAAGATACCTGCAGGGGTCAGCTCCGCAAAAACAAAAGAACCAGAAAAAGATAAACTACAATAAACTACAGCTAACTAAACAGGATGGATTAAAATAAAATGCATGAAAAGTAAGATAACTACTGGGGTTATTGTCATCCCAGCACGACTTATTTAAAAACATGAAGGTTCTAACTAATGGGCCTATGGAAGGAGAAGTGGACAGGTAACTGGCCTAATATCCGTGTCGGTAGCGGGTACCGATACGGTGATAGAACAACCACCCCTCTACCTAAATATAGATACCTGCTCCTCACAGGTAGAGGGTAGAGAATGTAAGAAAAGGAGGAGGCCTGGTCCTCACTCATCTCACAAAACACATCCTTGCCTAGCAAGGTGTCGTCAACAGGGAGGCAGCAGGGGGAAAAGGCAATGAGTGGAGCTTCCTCTACGGAGGGGGAATAAACCTCCTCACATGAGAGGATGCTCTCATCATTGACTTGAGCAAAAAGCTCCAAGTCCTCCTGGGATACCTGTGAAGACTCAACCTGCACAGGCTCGGATGAAGAAGGGGGATCAAGAAATAAACAAGGCGAAGAACATAAATAATCAGAAATCGAGGGAGTGGTCCCGGTCTCACTCCCATCAGGTTGGGGAAGTAAAATAATGTTAGCATTGTCATCAATGCTACAAGAGTCGGCGGGATCAACGGTGGCCAGGCTTAGGATTTGGACTTCCTCCACCGGTGCTGAGGAAAACTCCTCTTCACCTAGAAGGTTGTCCTCCTCCATAGGAATAGGCACAACACTAAGATCAACAACCTCCTCATGCGACACATCATCAACAATGTCGTCAGAAACAAATGTAGTATGCACAACAGGGGAAAGAATCGAATCCACTAGAAGTGGTGGAGGCACATGGAGAATCTGCTCAGCGGTGTCGGTGCATAGATCAGCCGCACATCCGGTGGCCGTATCCATGCCATACCCTTCAAAATGTGAAGGTGACAAAGACACATAGCCGGATGTTGAAGGTGTGCCGCCAGAGTTAGGAGTTGGGACGATCCGGATATCCGGCTCGTCATCCTCGTCCAATTGGCGAAGATACTCGGCACAGTCCTTCAAGACATGATCAGTGCTCCGACAAAACCGGCACTGCCTAGCAGGCTTCTTTGGCACATCGAGTGCTGAAGCCGAAAAGAAGTACGACGGTAAAGGCTCAGCAGAGTAGCCATAAGACTTACGCGCACCATATGGAGTACCAGACGAAGTCGGTGCTCCATATGCGGGGCTATAAGAATTATGCCTACTATTCTCCGTAGGGCATTCATCACTAGAGTGGGAGGTATCTCTACACCAACGGCAACGGATATTGAGATGTGCCCACATAGTGCGAAGATAAAACGATTCTCAAAACTAAGAACACTATTGTGCGAAATACTATACCTAACAAAATTTTACTAAAGCAACCTACTATAAAACAAGAAAATGGACTAAAAAGAACAGAAATAAAAATAAAAGAAAATGCAATTTACAAAAGGAAGGGCTTTTCTCTCAGATTCTCCCTCTCCAGAAAACTCACACGACTGTGTTCCCCGGCAACGGCGCCAAAAACTTGATGGCGCAAATCTCACACACCGCTATAGGCGGTAGCTCGACTGCGGCACGAAACGGCAGTGTACCGATCGTTCAAGTAATATAAAACGAGGAGTAATCCCCGAGTATCGATCTCGGAAGGAACACGGTAAGGTGGAGTTGACTATTGAGGAGGACTTGAGATTGAAGTCCTTAAGTCGATGGATGCGAAAGGCTAGGGTTGGTTTGATTTGCGGAAAACAAAATAAAACAACTAAATCACTACTCCTATGCAGGCCGCTATGCGCTGCTTCGCCGGGGGGATGGAAACTATGCAGGCCACGATGCACTGCTTTGGTAGGCGGATGGGCGGATGGGCGAGTAGGCAAGCGGATGAGGTGGTTCGCACTAGCGGAAATGAAATGGATTACACGGGCCGTTAGCACCGCTTAGCTTGGCGAATGGAAGAGTAGGCTCATGTAGTGGAAGAGAAGTTAAGCGGAATGGAATGGAGGGTAATGGAGGTTGGAAGATGAATGACAATAGCGCACCTCATATACTTGAATAAATCAAAAGTAATTTCATAAACATGAAATAAAAGTTACATATATGGATTTATCAAGTTCTTCATCCACAAAATAGAGAGTTTAACATACAAACATCATTTCAAAGGAATAAAGAGTAAGAGAATCGACCGACTCCGAAGCCTTGTAGGGATTCACGGTTGGAATCGCTGGGTTGTCAATCCGCGTCCAAGCTCGGTCCTCAACTGCGTCCGGGGTAAAGGAGGGCTGTCACTTCCTCCCAATGGCCCGTCTTCTTCGTGTCACGACCCGGCGATGTCCAAATGCTCTTTAAACCTTCCTTGATGATGAAAGTAAGATCCAATCTCTTCCTTGAAGTCCCTAGATGAATAGAGGAGGCTTAGAACGAAAAAATGCAAAAAACGGCGCTCAAAAAGACCTAAAAACGAAGGAGTTCCGGCTGTTTTCGCGGAGCAGCTATTTATAGACAGGTGCAGGTTTTCAATGCGCACGATCAGTGGCGCACGACCAGTGGTCGTGCGCACTATGTCCAGTGGTCGTGCGTTATGCCAGTCAGACCACTTTTTAGGTGGGAATTAAGGCACGATCACTAGCGCACGACCAGTGGTCGTGCGCACTATGTCCAGTGGTCGTGCGTAGTGTTCCTGTGCAGTTTTTGCGCCCCGGAATACTCGCACAAACCCCGTATCAACCTGAAAGATCGTCAGGCCACGTAAATGGGGATTCCACACATTCTTAAATATAGAAATTGAATTGCAATATAATGCATGAGTAAGATAAACAAGAAAATACATCGAAACGGGCCTGAAAGTGCACTTAGCATGGAATAACAGATAGAGAACAAATATGAGTGATTATGGAACTAAAATGTAGTGCATTTACTCAAATACCGGCCCAGATGAGTCCATAAATGTGTATATAAATGGGACTCATCAGTGGGTCTCAGCGAGAGCTCTTGGCCTTGGGTTATGATGCCCTTGCGGGGAAATGATGAGTACCCTTGTGTTTGTGATGTGATGATGATGTATGATGATGTGATAGATTCATACGCTTTAGGGTGCCTTGGGTGAAACCCGGGTTTGCATTCATTTTGCATTGATAGGCCCCTTTTTATTATCTGCTCAACATAGAAACGTGGATGCTGTATGTGACACTCATACCTGTTTTTATGCTGTTTTCCGTTTATGTACATTTGCACACGAAGTGCTGACTTGCAGGGTGAAGTACTTCCCCGGGGTCCGCTAGGTCGGCCGGGAGGAGGGACGTTGTTACACCGTTTGTGGTCAGCCATAGCTGACCCTCGTTTACCGCTCTTTGTGATTTGGTTGCAGGGCAAGAATCGCAGGCTGGACCCAGCGCGCCGGCCAAAAAGGCCTAAAGCCTCATGAAGTGTTTACCTTGTCTTCATGCACTTCTATTATTACATTTTGTTGTAACCGGCTTGCATGCCGAGGTAGTTTAGGTAAAACTACTATCTGTCCCCTTTTGTTGGGACGTCCTTTTTTGTTGAATGTTTGGTTATTTGGACTGTGGTTTTGTATGGTCTTAAGGCCAGTTGGACTCCTTGTAGTATGGACAATCTCTGTGTTTTATGTTTGTTTCCGCTGTGTTGTCTGAGTTTTGAGAATGGGTAGTCAATATCATCTTTTAATACTGAAGCTGTGGCGGTTATATGTCGTGGGGTCCCGGCCGGACCCATGTTATATGATCATTGCAGGGGAGGTGTTACACAATGACTCCCCCGGACCCTGCTTGATTTTGAAGAGCGCCTCATCATCCTTCTTCCTCTTCTTTGGGGTCGAGAAGTGAAGCAGGAAGCTAGGGCGCAGATCTTCGAATGCATAGATCGACCCTCTCGGGAGCTGGTGAAACCAGTCCCTGCCTTTTCCTTCAAGGTGGTTGCAAAGAGTCGGCAATTGAAGGTGTCCGACATGGGTCTAAGGGAGTCCATATCCTCGAACCACTATAGGTGCTGGAAGGGGTCATCCTTACCGGTGTAGTACATCATGTCCGACTCCCTGAACCCCTCCGGGAGTGGTGCCGAGAGCACCAACTCGCAGAACGGGCTTCCTCCACTCGCCGCTCTCGCCTGCTCGACCCTTCCCACAAGATCCCTAACTTGACCTGCACTCACCGGGCCCTCACTCACCGGGCACGCACTCGCCTGGATGGCACTGGCCGGGCTGGGGAAGAGCTCCCGCCCAGCGAGATCTCTCCCTGGCGCCTCGGTAGCTGCCTCCTTGCCTGCCCCCTGCCCTGGGGTGTTCTCACCGACTCTTGATGGCAGAACTTCCTGGGGAACTGGGGTTGCGAAATTGCCCCGCACCGATGCGAATGCGAAATTAATGGTCTCGAGCACCTCCCTTCGGATATCTGACAACATCTCCACCGTCACTAGCGAGCTGGATGGTGGCGGGCCGCTATGTCCGACATCTCGCTCATCCTCTCCCGCCATGTCACTTCCTTGGGAATTTCCTATACTAGCCGTGTTCCACGCACATCGCACCAAAAATGTTAGAACCAATATCTGTCCCAACGAGGAGTTCGGACACCTGTAAAGGGGGGGGGGGGGGGGGGCAACTAGCACCTACTGATCCCAAAGGAGAACCTGACAGGAGACTTAGAGCTAGACACAGACCCTTGGCTACAACGTGGAGGTCCCACCACACACCCGTAAGATCTTTAGAGTGCTTCCCCTCCCAAGCCAAAGCTGAAGCTGGGCACCCTTGGAGAGCATGAGGAGCTGACCAAAGAACCTAGGGAGGAAAAAGCCAAGAATTGGAATTGTAATCCTCTCCCAAAGGTGCCCTTCAAGGTCTATATATAGCTTTGCTCTTCTGGTCTGCTAATAGCGTAAATCCTCATTTTGGTTTAACTAAACACACCCCCAAAATGGTCTGCTAACAACCAAACTCTATTGTTCTAAGAGGCTATGGTCAGACCACCAAGGGTATCTAGGTAATTTCACCCTCGGATCCCTCTGTGCGAGTGGTCCGTGAAGGCACCACTCGCCCGACCTCCCGCACCTGCGGGCGAGTGGTCCGTGAGGGCATCATGTTGGAACAACCCTATTACTGATTTGGGATAGGATCACTATTTATTGATTAGGACTCAAGTTGACCCCATTGTATAGTCTAAGGGTCAAGGTCTAAGTGCGTCTGAGTTAGATAGAACTTAGGAAAATTCCAAGTTTCTGTGTTCGACGAACTTCATTCTACATTCGACGAAATCCATTCTGCATTCGACGAACATTGTGTTTCAGTTCGACGAACTTGCTCCTCAGCTCGACGATTTTAGTCCTCCAGTCAGTTCAACAGATTCTTTCTCTCAGTTCGATGAACTCCAGATTGAGATCGACGAACTCAGCTTTTTGTTTGACGAATAAGCAACTAAATGTTCAGTTCGACGAACTCAACTCTCAGATCGACGAACTCAGTTGTCTGCTCGACGAATTTCTTCTTCAGTTTGACAATTTCTGATGGATCAGTTATCTATTTTCTCTAAACTCAGATCGACTAAATCATCAACGGATCTATTCAATTATTTATCTATCAGATAAGTCAAGATTTGATCTTTCCTTTTATTATTCCTTTCTATTCTCTTCTTTCGAGAAAGTAGCCGTTGACATATATTGGAAAAGGATACTTTCATGGAAAAGGAAAAGAATTAAAGATTTGTGCTGAATCAGATTGCAGTCCTAAGAATGATTTATTTCAGAATATTTTATTCCTTAACCAGAGGATTTGAATTTCAAATCAGTGATATATTGTCTAAGGAAAAGAAAGAGACAAGTAGTGTAGTACCAGTAAAAGAATCAGTCGAGAGAGAAATACAGAAAGTCAAAAGAGAAATATATTTTCATCCTCAATAGCAACATTTTCACTCTCTGAGAACATCAAATCTTCTCTCAGTTTTCAGCTGCTGATTTTAATCTTCAAAGAGCAATAATAATCTGAGAAACATTGTCTCTCTCAGATTCATCTGCTATCAAGGAAGATTTTCTACATTCAAGAGAAAGCTCCATCCATCCAACTGTCAAGAATTTCTATTAGACAGGGGGAGCTTTACAACACAACAATCCACTAGTCTTCTCTCAGCTTGTTGACAGAGAAGAATCTCATAAACACTTTTTGTGTACCCCTTTTATCCCATCTTGTACAGGGTTCTAATTCCCTTCAAAAGTTAAACCTTTGGTGGCAGGGCACCTGATCAAAAACCTGTGTTTTGGTTTGAGCACCTGATCAAAAGCTCAGTGGTGTTTGGGCACCTGATCAAAAATCCCAGTGGTGATAGGGCACCTGATCAAAAACCTAGTGGATTCCTACCAAGGGTGGTAGAAGAGTAGATGTACCCAGTTTGATTGGGGAACTACTATAGATTTTTGTGTCTTCTGTGTTTGTGTAATTTTCTGTACTGTGCTGTGCTGCGTTGTTTATTTGTTTTGCTTTTACACTCACTCTGTTACACATATTTATATCAGTATTTTAATTCCGCTATAAAATAAGTAAAAAACTTTTAATACTCTATTCACCCCCCTCTAGAGTAAATCTAAGATCTAAACCTCACTTTCAATTGGTATCAGAGGTTGGTCGATTGTTCACAGTCTAACACCTGAATCAAAAGATCAATTAGATCTTAACTTATTCTAGAGTTTTCTTTTTCCAAAAACTCATGGCACAGAACAAAGATTACTCAAGCACAAGACCTCCTATGTGCAATATCAATAAGTTTGCATTATGGAAGGCAAGGATCAAGCTATATATGAATTCTATTGATGAGTATATTTTCAATTCCATTTTGACAGGACCCCCTACTCCTTCAGCATCAACAAGTACTGAGACATCAACTAACTCTAATGCTGTTCCACCTCCTGAGTGGACAGAAGCTCAAAAGAAGCAAAGAAATGCAGATGCCAAAGCAATGAACATATTGGCACAAACAATGTCTGATGACATATTCCAGAAGGTTGTGGACTACACCTCAACAAGGGATATCTGGAACTCCCTCAACAACATGGTTGAAGGTTTTGCAGATGAGAGAAAAGACAGAAGATCTCATCTTATCTCTCAATATGAAAACTTCAAAAAGGGAGAAACTGAAACAGTTGCAGACATGTACAATAGACTCAGTCTCATAATCAATGAACTGAAATCTTTGGACAAAGTGATCTCAATCACTGAAGTGAATGATAAGATCCTAATGTGATTCCCCAGCACATGGGACTCAAGGATCTGGCCAATCAAGGAAGCCATAAGCCTAAATGAGATCTCTACTGAGACCTTGTTAGGAAAATTAAAATCTTATGAGCAACTTATCAAATCTAGAGAAGCTGAACAATCTACGTCCTCACCTGCCTTCAAAAAGAAAAGAAGCATTGCTTTTCAAGCAATAGAAGAGGAAGATAAAGCTCCAGGAGAAATGGAGTTTATGAGCCTCCTAGCCAAAATATTCTATAAAATGGCTAAAAAGGACTTCACAAAGAAGGATTCCAGATCCAGAGAAAAACAAGGTATGACAAAACAAACTCTAAAGAAATTATTTGTTTTGGATGCAGGAAGCCTGGACACATTCTACCTGAGTGTCCAGAGAACCAAAAAATGGACAAAAAAAGAGAAAGAAGAAAAGAGGCACTCCAGCAAGCCATCCTCCCACAAACACAAACATAAGGGAAGAGGCTTTGTAGCTGAAACATGGAGTGATACAGAGTCAGAGTCATCATCCAACTCATCTGAAGATGAAAATGATGCAAATGAAAAGGATCAATTCTTGATGGCTATTTAAGACTCATGCAATGATTCAGAACATGCATCATCATCCAGCTCTAGTGATGACGAAGATGAAAGAAACTTCTGCATGATGGCTATCAATGCCTCAGGAAGTAATTCGGATGAATCAGAATCTAACAATGACAGTGATCAGGTAATCTCTACCTTTGACTTTAATTCAAATGATTTTAAAAATGAATTTAAAACTCTTTGTTTGGATTTAATTAAATCTGAGAAGGAGATAATCTCCCTCAGAAATAAGTTGGTTGAAATGAATCAACTGACTGAAGATAATGCCAATCTTAAGAAAGAACTGGCTGCCTCCAAAGAACATATTGTTCTCATTGAAAACAAATTATCTGAGGCTAAAATGTTTGAAGAATCCCTCAATGGGAGAAGCATCAAACTGATGGACATCACAAGCAATGTGAATGCCAGACTAAATGGCAAATTGGGCTTGGGTGCGTCATCAAGTTAGCCACATCTTCTTAAGAAAAATATTTTATCTACTCCAGTAAAGTTCATTTTTGCCAAGGGCAAAGAGGCAGTAGAAGTAGGTTAGAACATCTCAAGCAAGGATGTTAAGAACAAAAGAATTCAAAAGAATTCGTCAAATGGCGCTCGACGAAATCATATGAATTTGTCGAATGGTGATCGATGAACGATGAACTCAGATTTTTAGTATAGCTACTCTTCAAACGACGCTCGACGAAATTACGTCCATTCGTCGAACGACGATCAACGAACTCAGCCAAGTTCGTCGAACGAAAAATATACTGCATATCAGAAGAATTCTTATTCTCAACATACTAAGAATCCCTTTACTGAGTGTATCATTCCTCTAAGGAGATATCATCCACAAGGCTATAAGGATCAGCCTGAGATGTCTTACATTTCTGAATTTTGTGGAAATACAAAAGGACCTAAGGTAGTCTGGGTAACAAACAACTAGTTTATTTTCTGTTGTGCAGGTACAAGGCTATCCAAACATAAAAGAACAGTGGTATTTGGATAGTGGGTGCTCTAAGCACATGACAGGAAACAAGGCCAACTTAAGCAATTACAAGGCAAAGCTTGGACCCAAAGTGATTTTTGGAGACTCCAACTGTAGACAAACCAAAGGATATAAAAAAATCAAAGTTGGAGCAGTTACCTTCAAAGAGGTAGCATATGTCAAGGGTCTCAATCATAACCTCATCAGCATAAGCCAGTTATGTGATGAAGGTTATCAGGTAACTTTTAATCATTCCTTATGTCTTATTACCAATAATAAAAACATTAATATGTTATCTGGTATTAGACATGGAAATATTTAATTAGTCAATTTTGACTCTGCCAATTCAGACATTTGTCTATTTAATTCAATAAGTAAAACAAATGAATTATGGCATAAAAGGCTTGGACATATTAACCTTAGAACTATCTCTAAGCTCTCCAAGGACAACCTAGTAAGAGGACTGCCTTCTGGTTCTTACAAGAAGGAAGGACTTTGCAGGGCTTGTCAACTAGGAAAGCAGACCAATAGTAGTTTTAAATCTTTATCCAAGAGTGATTCACCTAGGATTCTGTACTTACTGCATTTGGATCTATTTGGACCCACTGCAATACAGAGTCTAGGAGGGATGCATTACACTTTAGTTATTGTAGATGACTTCTCTAGATTCACTTGGGTGTTCTTTCTTAGGAACAAGTCTGACACCTTCAGTGTTCTGACAGTCTTTCTCAGGTCCATCAAGATTGAGTACTCTATTCTAGTTGCATTGATCAGAAGTGATCATGGCACTGAGTTTGAATCTCTTCTGATGAGAGAATTCTGTGGAAAAGAAGGGATCAGACAATGTTTCTCTGCTCCTAGAACTCCTCAACAAAATGAGGTAGCTGAAAGGAAAAATAGAACACTAATTGAATCAGCAACTACATTGCTTACTGATGCTCACTTGCCACTCTCCTTTTGGGTAGAGGCAGTGAACACAACAAATTATGTGTTGAACAGAAGCCTGATACATAAACTTAAGGGTAAAACACCCTATGAATTACTTAAGAATAAAAAGGCTAAGGTTAACTATTTTAAGATTTTTGGCTGTAAATGCTATGTGCATAACAATGATAAGAAATATCTAAGGAAATTTGAAGCAAAAGCTGCTGAAGGTATATTCCTTGGATACTCTCTTTCTAGTAAAGTATATAGAGTTTACAACAAATCAACTCTTAAGATAGACGAGTCCATGCATGTGTCTTTTGATGAAACTAATATGTTAAATGAGGGGAGGAACACCACCTCTACCAGAGATATTTTGCAGGTACCAACTCTATGTGAAGAGCTCAATGGATTAGATCCACAGAATGAAGATTCTCTACTTCCATCAACTCAAACTATTGAAGACAGTGAAGAAGAAGATCATCCAGAAGATCTTGCTGATAATTCAAATCAAGTGACTGCTGAACAAATCCCTCAAGGGGAAACTATTGCTGAACCCACTCCAACTGTTGATCACATCACAGTTAGAGATCATCCAATATCCCAAGTTATTGGAGATATCTCAGCAGGTGTTCAACCAAGGCATCAACTCAACTAAAATCAGATGCATACTTGTTTCCTATCACAGATTGAACCTCATTCCATAAAAGATGCAGAACAAGATCCAAACTGGATTCTTGCAATGTAAGAGGAACTCATTCAATTTGAAAGGAACAAGGTTTGTGATTTGGTTCCAAGACCAAAGGGCCATCCAGTCATTGACACTAAATGGGTCTTCAGGAACAAGCTAGATGATCAAGGCTTCATAATCAGAAATAAAGCAAGATTGGTAGCCCAAGGATACTCTCAGGAAGAAGGAATTGATTATGATCAAACCTTTGCTCCTGTTGCTAGACTTGAAGCTATAAGGATATTTCTTGCATTTGCTGCCTTCAAGAAATTCAAAGTATATCAGATGGATGTGAAGAGTGCTTTTCTAAATGGAGATATCAAAGAAGAAGTTTATGTGGAACAACCACCCAGTTTTATCTCTCCAACTCACTCTTCTTATGTCTTTGACGCGCGATTTTAGCACTACTAATTAGCAAGTGCGAAATGCGGTACGACGGCAGTGCACCAGTCATTGTCAAGTAATAAAAATAGGGAGAAACTCCCCGAATATTGTTCTCAAAGGACTGCAAGTTGGGTAGTATGATTTGCAAACTAGGGAAACTCTTATAAAGATTCTAAAACACTTAATTAAAAAGGGGGGTTTTGAAAGTGGTTTTCCTATGCTATCAACGGAGAAAGAAAATGCGGGCCTAAAGCTCAGCTTCACTTGTCAGAATGGGATGCAGGCCGCGATGCCGTGCTTCGGTGAGCGGGTGGACGAGAAGGCTAGCGGATGAGGGTCGTAGGCACCTCGTCGCTGAACACGCAACTAGCTATTTCTAGTGCGGAGCACTAGTAAGCGGTAGAGTGGATGGCGGACTACGACGCTCCTCAAATCTCATAAACCATAAAGGATCTCACAAACATGAAATCATAACAACTAAAACATAAGGTTTATGAACATCATCCACAATCTCAAATACATATAAAGAGAAATCTCTGAAGCAAGCATATGGGAAAAGAGTCAACCAAAGCTCGAAGACTATGCTGAAGATTCTCGGCCGGAATCGTAGGGTTGTCAGGCCTTGTCCGTCTCGGTCTTCAGTTGCGTCCGGGGTCCAGAGAAGCTGTCACCTTCCTCTACTATTACCCGTCTTCTTCGTGGTCTAGCTTGAGGTAGCTCTTGTTCGACACCTGGAATGCTGCGGAAGTTCTCCGTGTATGGCTTTCTTGAGCTCGAGGATGATGGAGGAGGCCAAGGAGGGAGCTTTGGCGGTAGATTTGCAAGCCAAAGGTCACCGGAGCTCCTCCTAAGTCAAAATGGTGATGGAGCGGCGAAGTTGGCGAAAATGGCGGGCTTTGGAAGCTTTTCCCGCGGGTCTCCTCTCTTCTAGCAGATTTCTTGCTTTAGATACTAAACAGGCAGAATTTTAGTCACGCACGGGCGAACGCACGACCGTGCATTGCCCGTGCGTTATTTAACGTGAAACCAGGTTTGAGGAAGAAGCAGCAGCGCCCGTGCATTTTACTCACGCACGGGCGAATCCGCCCGTGCGTAAAAACGCATGAACAAATTCAGATTGGCTAGAATCTAGGCGAAACAGGCGATCGTGTGTTTCCTTCACGCACGGGCGATCCGCCCGTGCATACAAACGAACGATCAAATTCAGATCACCGGTTTTATCCCCAGATAAAGGCGCACGACCGCAGCCGTCCGTGCGTCAAGAAAACACACGACCGTGCGATATACACACTCATGAATTCTGGGCAAAAGGAGATGATCCAAACACCTACAAGCACAACAAATCAGCTGGGAATACACCTCCAGCACCAATCAAATATAGAAAAAGGATTAGGGAGCACCATGTGCTTACCCCCAATAACGTGGAGCGCAAACGCACACCAAAACGGGCCAAAAAGGAGCACGAAGCACGTAAGTGCGCATGAATGAGCATAAGAGAAATAGATGCAATAATGGCTCGACAATGACGCACAAGAGAATGAAAACTAGCCCGGATGAGTCCATAAAAGTGTATATAATTGGGACTCATCACAACGGCGCCAAAAACTTGACGCGCAATTTCAACACTACTAATTAGCAAACGCGAAATGCGGTACGACGGCAGTGCACCTATCGTTGTCAAGTAATAAAAGTAGGGAGAAAGTCCCCAAATATCGTTCTCAAAGGACTGCAAGTTGGGTAGTATGATTTGCAAACTAGGGAAACTCTTATAAAGATTCTAAAACACTTAATAAAAAAGGGGGGTTTTGAAAGTGGTTTTCCTATACTATCAACGGAGAAAGAAAATGTGGGCCTAAAGCTCCACTTCGCTTGTTGGAATGGGATGCTGGACGCTATGCCGTGCTTCGGTGAGTGGGTGGACGAGAAGGCTAGTGGATGAGGGTCGTAGGCACCTCGTCGCTGAACACGCAACTAGCTATTTCTAGTGCGGAGCACTAGTAAGCGGTGGAGTGGATGACGGACCACGACGCTCCTCAAACCTCATAAACCATAAAGGATCTCACAAACATGAAATCATAACAACTAAAACATAAGGTTTATGAACATCATCCACAATCTCAAATACATATAAAGAGAAATCTCTGAAGCAAGCATATGGGAAAAGAGTCAACCAAAGCTCGAAGACTATGTTGAAGATTCTCGGCCGGAATCGTAGGGTTGTCAGGCCTCGTCCGTCTCGGTCTTCAGTTGCATCCGGGGTCCGGAGGAGCTGTCACCTTCCTCTACTATTACCCGTCTTCTTCATTGTCTAGCTTGAGGTAGCTCTTGTTCGACACCTGGAATGCTGCGGAAGTTCTCCGTCTATGGCTTTCTTGAGCTCGAGGATGATGGAGGAGGCCAAGGAGGGAGATTTGGTGGTAGATTTGCAAGCCAAAGGTCACCGGATCTCCTCCTAGGTCAAAATGGTGTTGGAGCGGCGAAGTGGGCAAAAATGGCGGGCTTTGGAAGCTTTTCCCGCGGGTCTCCTCTCTTCCAGCAGATTTCTTGCTTTAAATACTAAACAGGCAGAATTTTAGTCACGCACAGGCGAACGCAAGACCGTGAGTTGTCCGTGCGTTATTTAACGTGAAACCAGGCTTGAGGAAGAAGCAGCAGCGCCTGTGAGTTTTACTCACGCACGGGCGAATCCGCCCGTGCGTAAAAACGCACGAACAAATTCAGATTGGCTAGAATCTAGGCGAAACAGGCGATCGTGCGTTTCCTTCGCGCACGGGCGATCCGCCCGTGCGTACAAACGCACGATCAAAATCAGATCACCGATTTTCTCCCCAGATGAAGGCGCACGACCGCAGCCATCCGTGCATCAAGAAAACGCATGACCGTGCGATATACACACTCATGAATTCTGGGCAAAAGGAGATGATCCAAACACCTGCAAGCACAACAAATCAGCTGGGAATACACCTCCAACACCAATCAAACGTAGAAAAAGGATTGGGGAGCACCATGTGCTTACCCCCAATAACGTGGAGTGCAAACGCACACCAAAACAGGCCAAAAAGGAGCACGAAGCACATAAGTGCGCATGAATGAGCATAAGAGAAATAGTTGAAATAATGGCTCGAAAATGACGCACAAGAGAATGAAAACTAGCCCGGATGAGTCCATAAAAGTGTATATAATTGGGACTCATCACACCCCCAGACTTAACCATTTGCACGTCTCGGGCAAACTACTCAGCTCTCCGTCTAAACAATTGGGTGTTGGAGTGAGTTTGAGTGGTAGAGACCCATGCGAAGTCGCATGCTCACGTGCGTAGAAATATATTTAACTATTTCTAGAACAGTAATTTGAAATCTACTTTACTCGGGTGGTGAATCCCGGTGAATCTTTCGGTCGCGCACAAGGGAAAGTAGCGTGACTAATGAGTAGAGTATTACTCGAATCAAAACTCGGGACAATATCCTAAGAAATCCATCAAAGTCGGTGTCCATAGGCTTGCACGTTCGTACTCTCTCTGCTGCATGAGAGGACTCATATCTAAAATCAATAGGACTTATAGGTTAAGATTTGGCTTAGGATGAGCTTAGGTTAGATAAGTAGAAGAACGATGGGCATCGCACTCAACATAACCTGAGCACACGAGAGCATAAAATCACCAATACAGGGAAATTAAGAACCACACACAACACCCCCACACTTCAACTAGACACTAGGTGTGTGCTAAGTCGACCACACATTGTTTTGTCGAAAAATTTCATTTGAAAGTTCTTTTTGTACAATTTTTTTTATTTTCTCGTCTCGACATATATATCTTTTGTAAGCACTTTTTAAGCTTCTCCTTTAGTTTTTTTTCTCATCCACCATACACCAGAGATAACACCACGTGATGGAGATATAACTTTCTTTCAACTCATTTGTTGGTGCGAAAATAGGCTTGGTCGTATGGCTTTTGTGAAATTTAAGTGGAGCTAAACAAGAAGGATTGGAAGGCTCAAGTGGGCTTGCAAGGGTGATTACATTGGTTAGGATTTCAAAAGCACAAACGGAACAAGAAACGGCCTACATCACGCTTTATAACGAGTTATTCAACGCAATCGTTTCAAGAGTCGCCTGGTGCAAGTTCTAGCCACCGAGAAAGGTTATCCGTCCTTCCGATCCTAGTAATAAGAGACTACTAATCCAGCTACACTCGACCCTATGCTACCGTTGGATTGACCGGATTCACCACTAGAGTAAAATAAATTGCAGCTACTATAATAGAAATAATTAAATTATAACATTGAATTTTATTCTACTCTAATTGAATTTCTAGGCGTGATGGGAGCACTCGACTAGAGCACTACTCGAGTCGACATTTTTCTCTACCACTCACTCCTACACTAACAATCCAATTCTTACGAGAGGGGACCTCGCAGCAATACCCAATAAGCGCGCGTGATCAAGTACGCGTGAACTAGGTGAAAGTGTATGCAATGTATGCAACAAAATTAAAAATCCTAACTCAGCACATTCTAACATGCTATGCAAAGTGCGTGCACGTGCATAACCTATCTCTCCCCCAGACTTGATCAAAACCATATAAAATAAAGAGCTCATGAATAAGGAGAATAAGGGTAGAGTGGACCTATGCTCATGAATGAGCATGCTAGAAGTGCGGCAATTCCTTCTTTAAAGTGCTCCTTCCTCAACTCCCAAGCGAGAGCTTAAACCTGCGATGTTAGCAAAAAACCCACAACAACACATAATAAACAAAAATCTTAATGAAAGGTCGGAACCGAATGGTTCCCCCATGGGTTGTCTCCCAAGAATCCCTTTTGTTTACTGTCCTTAAGGTGGACTAAATACCTGTATTAAAGCATAGAAGCCAAATAGTTCAAACATAGTTCTTAGAAATTGTTCAGAATACCCCAGAAATAAAACATATAACCAAAGGCAAAGAGATAAAAATTAAGCAGAATTACAGATCACAAATTCATATACAGCAGAGAGACAAAAGAGAGAATCACCCTAAAAAAATTGACTTAGCTAGATACACTGTTTTACAGTCCTTCAAAACTGTGCCACCATCATAGATTTTCAAGCGACGACCATTCACCTTGAATGTCCCTTCTTTTTCTCCAGAAATTTCAATTGCGCCAAACGGAGAAACACCAGTTACAGTGAACGGGCCACTCCACCGTGACTTCAGCTTTCCAGGGAATAAGCGCAGACGAGAATTGTAGAGGAGAACGCGATCTCCAGGATTGAATTCTTTTGGTCTAATATGCCTATCATGTCATTGCTTTGTCTTTTCTTTATATAAGCGAGAGTTATCGTAGGCAGATTGCCGCAATTCTTCATGTTCATTTACCTGAGAAAGATGCCTTTCCACCGTTGCTGCGATGTCCATGTTTAGGAACTTGGTTGCCCATAAGGCTTTGTGTTCTAATTCCACTGGTAGGTGGCATGCCTTTCCATAAACAAGCTGGAAGGGTGTCATTCCTATAGGGGTCTTGAAGGCAGTGCGGTAAGCCCACAAGGCATCATCCACCTTCGTTGCCTAATCTTTTCTATTCGAGTGGATTGATTTTTCTATGATTCTTTTGAGTTCTCTATTCGAAACTTCCACTTGTCCACACGTTTGTGGGTGGTAGGCTAAAGAGACTTTATGATGCACGCCAAATTTTTTTAATAATTGCAAAAATTGTTTGTTGCAAAAATGACTACCACCATCACTTATGATTGTCCGCGGAGCTCCGAATCTGGAAAAGATATTTGTATGAATAAATTTCTAGACTATACAGACATCATTAGCAGCAACGGCCTCCGCCTCCACCCACTTTGAAATGTACTCCACTGCCACTATTATGTAATGTTTTCCGTGAGACATTGGGAATGGACCCATGAAATCGATTCCCCAAACGTCGAACGGTTCACAAACTAACATATTATTAAGCGGCATCTCGTCTTTCCGTGAAATGTTGCCAGTTCTCTGGCATTCATTGCATTTTGAGACGTACGCGTGAGCGTCCTTGAATAGTGTTGGCCAAAATAATCCACTTTGGAGTACCTTGCGTGCTGTCCTGGAAGTGCCCATGTGTCCTCCAGCCTCCCTATCGTGGCAATGCTCGAGAACAGATCTGTACTCCGATTCCGGGACGCGGCGTCTGATTATACCGTCACTACAGGCACAGAACAACAATGGATCTTCCCAAAAATAATACTTTGTGTCCGAGAAAAGCTTTTTCCTCTGCTGAGGCGTACGATTGGGTGACGGCTTGCCACAAGCAAGGTAGTTTGCGATATCGGCATACCACAGAGTTGTGGAGGAGTGGGTGGAGATAAAGAAAAGCTTTTCATCGGGAAACGAATCAGAGATTTCCGTTACCTCATTTTCTGAAGTTATCTTTCCTTCCAACCGAGAAAGGTGATCCGCGATAACGTTTTCTACTCCCATTTGTCGTGGATTTTAATATTGTATTGTTGAAGTAAAAGAACCCAACGAATGAGTCGGGGTTTGGCATCTTTTTTTTCAAATAGGTATTTTAAGGAAGCATGATCCGTGTAAACGTTTACCTTTGAGAGGACAAGATAGGAATGAAAATTTTCAAATGCGAAAATCACTGCCAGAAGTTCTTTCTCAGTTGTAGTGTAATTTATTTGAGCATCGTTGAGGGTCCGACTAGCGTAGTAAATTGTATGGAAAATCCTATCTTTTCTTTGCCCCAGGATAGCACCCACTGTGTAGTCGCTGGCATCACACATTATCTCAAAAGGTAAAGACCAATCAGGTGACATCAAAATAGGAGCAGTGACAAGTTGTTCTTTGAGTGCATTGAATGCGCGCAAGCAATCCTTGTCAAAATCAAACTGCACATCCTTGCCCAGCAGATTAGAAAGGGGCTTTGCAGTAGAGGAAATTTTTTTGATGAAGCGGCGGTAAAATCCCGCGTGGCCTAAGAAACTTCGAATGCCTTTTACTGAGGTTGGTGGGGGTAGGTTCTTAATGATTTCCACCTTTGCTTGATCAACTTGTAAACCTTCACTTGAAATTTTGTGTCCCAACACAATCCCCTCACGGACCATGAAGTGACACTTTTCCCAGTTTAAGATTAAATTGGTGTCCTCGCAACGCTTTAGTACCTTACAGAGATTTGCGAGACATGAATCAAAACTGCTTCCGAATAAGGAGAAATCATTCATGAATACTTCAAGAAAGTCCCCAACCATGTCATGGAAATTGGCGAGCATACACCGTTGAATGGTGGCGGGGGCATTGCATAAACCGAACGGCATGCGCTTGAAATCAAATGTACCAGATGGTCAGGTGAATGTTGTTTTCTCTTGATCATCTGGATCAATTAAAATCTGATTATATCCTGAGTACCCATCGAGAAAACAGTAGTACTCCTGCCCGACTAATTTTTCTAGCATCTGGTCAATGAATGGGAGTGGGAAGTGATCTTTTCGCATCGCTTCATTCAGCTTCCGGTAGTCGATGCAAACCCTCCATCCGGTGACAACCCTTGTTGGCAGCAACTCATTCCGTTCATTAGACACCACCGTAATTCCTCCTTTCTTCGGCACGACCTGAACGGGACTCACCCACTTGCTATCACTGATTGGGTAAATGATTCCCGCATCTATAGTTTTATTACCTCTTTCTTAACTACTTCTTGCATTTTTGGATTCAGACGCCGTTGGGGTTGGGCAGACGGACGGTATTGATCTTCCAAAAGAATCTTGTGCATGCACACAGTGGGGCTGATTCCCTTGATATCTACGAGAGACCAGCCAAAGGCTTTTCTATGCTCTCTTAGAAGGTTAACTAGTGAAGCCTCATTAACTATGGAGAGCTGTGCTGAGATAATCACAGGATAGGTATTATTCTCACCGAGAAATGCGTATTTCAGATTGTCAAGAAGCGGTTTGAGAGAAGGAGTAGATGACAAGGGGACGGGCAATGCGAAGGGATCACCACGGGTCAGTAGAGCTAAATCCTCAGAAGGGAATGTTGAACTGGAGTCCTCCTCTACTTTAGCTGAATCATAGGCAGTGTTGGCAGGCTCATCAGAAATGTTAGTGCTCAAAATCATTTCACCGGGAATTTCAGAATCTTCGGCAAATTCAGAGGTTTCACCATCTGCAACATCAATTGCTCGAGATGTGTCATACACATTGACCGTCAACATGTTCTCTCCAAGCTTGAGGGTTAATATCCTCTGCTCGACATTGATAAGAGCTCTAGCGGTAGCAAGGAAGGGTCATCCCAAGATAATCGGAACATTTGCATTAACCTCCATATCCAATATCACAAAATCAGCAGGGAAAATGAATCCATTAACTCCCATGGTGAGGTCTATTGCAATTCCTACTGGTCTTTTAATAGAACTATCGGCCAGCTGTATGGTAATATTCGTCGGCTGAAGAGGACCAGCCCCAAGATCTCGAAAGATGGAAAGCGGCATCAGATTTATGGATGCTCCTAGATCACACAAAGCCCGACTAATTTTATAGCTGTCAATTCTACAAGGAATGGTGAAGCTCCCAGGATCCTTTTGTTTTTTAGGAACGTAATTCGTCATCAGAGCCGAGCATTCTTCTGTGAGCTTGATTTCCCCCAAGCTTTCTAGCATCTTTCGCCTTGAGATCAGGTTCTTCAAAAACCGCATATAGCCTGGAATTTGAGTGAGAGCTTCAATCAAAGGTATGCTCACTTGGATGCCTTTCATCATTTCGATGAATTTGATGAATTGCTTCTCTTGCTTTTCGTTTCGCAGGCGATGAGGGAAGGGCGGTCGTGGAGAAGTAACAACTTGATGCGAAGTCTGAGCCTTATCATGATTAGTGGGAACAACAACCGAGCCTTCGATGCGATTTTGGTGGGGTGGATGACAGACTGGCAGATCTTGGTGAGTTGGTCCATCAATGGCTTTCCTGCTTCTCAATTGCATTGCATTTACAGTCTCTTGCTCAAGAGTCACCAAAGCAAGAATCATCCTCTTAAAATTCTCGACCATCTATTGCAACCGTTTAAGTTCCTCGAACTGCTTGTTCAAGAAATCCAAAAATTCTACAAGCAAATGATGAGAACTCCTCCACTTCAGTCAAAAGTACAAACTCCTGCCCAATGCTGACTGCCACAGTATTGACATTAGCATCAAATGGTGGACACTGAGAATAATTCCATTGTACACTGGTTCGTGCTACATTATCCGCAACCTCCCATGCATCCTCGCTTGATTGACTGAAGAGATCTCCTCCAGCCGCAACATCAAAAAGAGGCCGGAACTGTTCTAACACACCAAAATAGAATATTTGAAGCAGGGATATTTTTGTCATTCCCCCAAGGAGACTACCTCTTTGCAGAGTTTTGAAACGCTCCCAAGCATCAGATAACTTCTCTTCACGTCTTTGAGTGAAAGTGATGATCTCCTTCTGCTTGCATAGAACATGCACTCTGGAGTGAAAGCAGACTAGGAATCTCTCTTCGAGTTGATTCCAAGAAGTTACTGACCTGACTGATTTGTTTCGGTACCAATCCTTGGCTTTACCTCTTAAGGAGAAGGGGAAGAGTTGAAGTTTGCATCGATCGCTCTTGGTTCCACTGCCCAAGCATGTGCTGCAGATCTCAGAAAAATTAAATAGATGGAGAGTAGCATCCTCGCAGCTGACTCCGCTAAATTGGCAATTCAGGGTTACAAACTCAATGAGGTCAACATGGATCTCAAAAAAAATTGTCAGTCACTTCTCCTTGTGACTGAGCCTCGTTTGAATTATCGCAAAATGAGTTATGTCCAAACATTGCTAACACTTACAAGAAAACTTCCCTAACAAAAAAATCACAGTGCCATTTACAGTCCCCGGCAACGGCGCCAAAAACTTGACGCGCGATTTCAGCACTGCTAATTAGCAAGCGCGAAATGCGGTACGACGGCAGTGCACCGGTCGTTGTCAAGTAATAAAAGTAGGGAGAAACTCCCTGAATATCGTTCTCAAAGGACTGCAAGTTGGGTAGTATGGTTTGCAAACTAGGGAAACTCTTATAAAGATTCTAAAACACTTAATAAAAAAGGGGGGTTTTGAAAGTGGTTTTCCTATGCTATCAACGGAGAAAGAAAATGCGGGCCTAAAGCTCCGCTTCGCTTGTCGAAATGGGATGCAGGCCACGATGTCGTGCTTCGGTGAGCGGGTGGACGAGAAGGCTAGCGGATGAGGGTCGTAGGCACCTTGTCGCTGAACATGCAACTAGTTATTTCTAGTGCGGAGCACTAGTAAGCGGTGGAGTGGATGGCGGACTACGGCGCTCCTCAAATCTCATAAACCATAAAGGATCTCACAAACATGAAATCATAACAACTAAAACATAAGGTTTATGAACATCATCCACAATCTCAAATACATATAAAGAGAAATCTCTGAAGCAATCATAGGGGAAAAGAGTCAACCAAAGCTCAAAGACTATGTTGAAGATTCTCGGCCGGAATCGTAGGGTTGTCAGGCCTCGTCCGTCTCGGTCTTCAGTTGCGTCCGGGGTCCGGAGGAGCTGTCACCTTCCTCTACTATTACCCGTCTTCTTCGTGGTCTAGCTTGAGGTAGCTCTTGTTCGACACCTGCAATGCTGCGGAAGTTCTCCGTCTATGGCTTTCTTGAGCTCGAGGATGATGCAGGAGGCCAAGGAGGGAGATTTGGCGGTAGATTTGCAAGCCAAAGGTCACCGGAGCTCCTCCTAAGTCAAAATGGTGGTGGAGCAGCAAAGTGGGCAAAAATGGCGGGCTTTGGAAGCTTTTCCCGCGGGTCTCCTCTCTTCCAGCAGATTTCCTACTTTAAATACTAAACGGGCAGAATTTTAGTCACGCATGGGCGAACGCACGATCGTGCGTTGCCCGTGCATTATTTAACGTGAAACCAGGCTTGAGGAAGAAGCAGCAGCGCCTGTGCGTTTTACTCACGCACGGGCGAATCCGCCCGTGCGTAAAAATGCACGAACAAATTCAGATTGGCTAGAATCTAGGCGAAACAGGCGATCATGCGTTTCCTTCGCGCACGGGCGATCCGCCCGTGCGTACAAACACACGATCAAATTCAGATCACCGGTTTTCTCCCCAGATGAACCCACACGACCGCAGCCATCCGTGCGTCAAGAAAACGCACGACCGTGCGATATACACACTCATGAATTCTGGGCAAAAAGAGATGATCCAAACACCTGCAAGCATAGCAAATCAGCTGGGAATACACCTCCAACACCAATCAAACATAGAAAAAGGATTGGGGAGCACCATGTGCTTACCCCCAATAACGTGGAGCGCAAACGCACACCAAAATGGGCCAAAAGGAGCACGAAGCACGTAAGTGCACATGAATGAGCATAAGAGAAATAGATGCAATAATGGCTCGATAATGACGCACAAGAGAATGAAAACTAGCCTGGATGAGTCCATAAAAGTTTATATAATTGGGACTCATCAGTCTTTAAGCTTAATAAAGCTCTCTATGGTCTCAAACAAGCTCCCAGAGCATGATATGAGATCCTAGCTAATTTTCTTTTAGAGAACAAGTTCTGTAGAGGCATTGTTGATAAAACTTTATTTTTCAGGATACATAAAAATCAAACTTTACTAGTTCAAATTTATGTAGATGATATTATATTTGGCTCTACTGATTCAAATTTATGCAAAAGGTTTTCTGACCTAATGCAATCTAAATTTGAAATGAGTAGTATGGGTGAGTTATCTTACTTCCTTGGCCTTCAAGTGAAGCAAACTCCAAATGGCATATTCATATCACAATTCAAGTATGCTAATGAATTGGTGAAAAGATTTGGTATGTCTGATGCTTACACTATGAAAACACCCATGCCCTCCAATGCTGTTGTAGACAATGATGAATCAGGGAAACCAGTTGATCAAAAAGTATATAGAGCAATTGTTGGCTCATTACTTTACTTAACAGCTAGTAGACCAGACATAATGTTTGCTACTGTGAAAAAACTTGAGGTCCGGAGATGAAGTAAAATACGGAACACTTCACAAAACTTTCCACAAGTATAACAACACAATGACAATGGGAAGACCGAATAGTGCTATGGTATTAACTACCTCTTTACAATTCGAGGTATACATGGCGAGACATGATTCATAAGAATCACGGAGGAGAGAAGCACAAAACATAAAATACAAGCTGCTGGCGACTTGATAACTTGAGACCGCCAGACCGCGCGAATAGACAAGCCAGATGGATAACCCCTGAGACCGCGCGAACAGAGCACAAGCCGCACCTGTCAGACCAAAACCACAGACCACCCGACCTGCTGCTTTATTCAACTGCTGCAAACACTTGACGAAGAATTGCTTCCTACTGTAGACTGCAACTCAAGATCGCCTGGCCACTTAAGACCGCCTGATCAACTAAGTTAGCTGCACAGTCCAAGAACACCTAAACACAGTCCGCCCGGACTGATTTATTCAAAGTTGGAAGAAGGGAGAAAGCTGTCCGCGAGCTGCTAGTCGCTAACCTGCAAACAAACAAACCGGTCAGACAAAATCTCTGACCGCACGACCTCAGAATGAGACCGGCACAATCAAGCCAACTTTGGTTCTTACAGTTCTCCATTATGAATGACGGGCCCTGCACCCCTATTTATAGGCGAGCAGACGGATGTCGTCACCGTACAAACCGGGATACAATAACCGCCCATCAGATCGCCAACGGTCTCACAAGACAGACCGCCCGAGCTCAGCAAGGCTAACAACTCCCTTATTGAACCATACAGTTATCACAAACCACCCGGTTACCGCGGTCATCAAAAACAGACCGCCCGGTCTTATTGCATAAGCAAATAAATTCTCCAGTAACCAGACCGACTAGAACAACACGTCAGACCGCCCGGTCAGTGCAAGAAGGTAGACCTACTTGAACATCTGGCCGACTTGAACAAGTCGCCAGAACAACCTGCGCAAGCCTCCCAGACAATTAGCAATCACCCAGATCAGACCGTCCCAAAATAGACCGCTGAGACAGAACCGACCAGAGCACCAACGCAGACCACACGGTCTCTGCGGTATCCACTCTGCAGACCACCCAGCCCATTCCACTTCCACTTCAAAAATTTAACACTCCCCCTTAAAGTGGGAAGTGGAAGTCAGCCCAAGCAAGCTCCGCAACTGACCAAAAGGTCCCTTCGACAGCAGCTTAGTAAATATGTCAGCCACATTCTCCTTGCTCTGCACATGTTCCACAGTCAGAGATCCCTCCAACACCTTCTCACGAATAAAATGGTGATGAATCTCTATGTGCTTCGTACGCGCGTGACAAACTGGATTGTTCACCAGTTTGAGAGCACTCTCATTATCACCATGCAGCAGAGTAGGACCTCGCACCTCCCTATGAATGTCCTCCACAAGCCTCCTAAGCCAGATGGCTTCCTGAGCCGCCAAAGCCGAAGCTTTGTACTCCGCTTCTATGGTAGAGACAGACACAGAATCCTGCTTCTTACTGCACCATGATATAGCTGTAGAGCCTGTCATAAAGACATATCCAGACGTCTATCTCCGATCATTCGAATCTCCTCCATAATCAGTATCCATGTACCCGTGCAAACAAAAGCCTGAATCTCTCCCGTAGAAGAGACCCAAATTCGAGGTCGATTTGACATACTTCAAGATACTCCTAGCCACCACAAGATGAGGCTTCCGAGGCTCTGCCATAAACCGACTCACCCTGCCAACTGCATAAGCAATATCTGGCCTCGTGATCGTCAAGTATATCAGACTTCCAACCAAAGCCCGGAACAACAGAGGATCGGTAAGAACCTTCCCTTCATCTCGTCGAAGATGAACTCCAATCTCTAGTGGAGTAGAGCTGCTCTTTCCCCCTTCCATGCTGAACCTCTTCACGATTCGATTTGCATAGCCTTTTTGGGAAATAAGCATACCGCTCTCTTTCCTCTCCACTTCGAGCCCAAGGAAATGGTGGAGCTCACCCAAATCCTTCATCTCAAATATGATAGCTAGCTCAGCACGAAGCCTAGCTACCTCCACTTCAGAATTCCACGTGACGATCATATCGTCAATGTACAGCAGCACCAAAACCTAAAGCTCCCCGTCTTCTTTATGAATTAGCTTGAATCTGAATCAGAAGCAAAGTATCCGCAGAACTGGAGGTATTCTATGATCTTCCTGTATCACGCCCGAGGCGCTTGCTTCAAGACGTAAAGAGCCTTCTTGAGCTTGCAAACATATCTTGGGTGCTCTTCAGATATATAACTAGGTGGCTGATCCATGAAGATATCCTTGTCAATCTCGCCATATAAGAACGCGTTCTTCACATCGAGTTGCCAAATCTTCCACCCTTGGCAAGTTACCAATGCGATCACCACCCGGACCGAAGTCATTTTGGCAATGGGGCTAAACGCATCTTCATAATCCTCCCCATACTTCTGAGAGAAACCTCGAGCTACAAGGCGAGCCTTGTACCGCTCAATACTTCCATCAACCTTCTTCTTCCGTTTGAAAACCCACTTGCAAGTCACCGGAGTTACTCCCTCAACCTTAGGCACCAAGTCCCAAGTCTCACTCCTAAGGGCAGCCATCTCTTCATCCACGTCTCCTTCCCACTCCTCGACTCCTACAACATTTTCATAACAAGATGTCTCTCTCTCATCCAGGGGACCTGCGAAGAAACATGAGACAAAGATTACCAAGTTTCCACCCGTATACCGATCAGGTGGAATAATAGTCCTCTTGGACCTTCTCAGAGCTTGACTCTGAACCACCTCTTCAACTGCAACTTCTGGACTAGCTCTCCTTTCAGGTAGACATGGAGCATGGCTCCCCCTGCTTCCAGAACCTGAATCACTTGATCCAGAGCTAGAGCTACATGGAGCACCTGGAGAAACAGGCAACTCCACCAGAACTTCCTTTGCAACTTCCTCTGGTCCATTATCCACCCTGCTTCCTTGTAACTCTACAGAAGAGCTACCTTGGTATGATGTCAGTTCGTCAAATACCACATCCCTAGAGACCACATATCTCCGTGTCTAGGGATCCATGCACCTCTACCCTTTCTTCCGGTCATCATAACCGACGAAGACTAGTTTCCTTGCCTTTGCATCTAGCTTCGTTCGAAGGGCATCCGAAACATGCACATAGCAGGTAGAACCAAACACTCGAAAGTGTTCTAGGATTGTCTTCTCCTTGAACATCAACTCATGAGGGGTCTTCATGTTGATGGGACTGAGAGGCATCTGGTTGATAACATAGGCCGCACAAGACATTCCCTCTGCCCAGAAGGACTTTGGGATATTCTTGGCATGAAGCCAACATTTGCAGGTCTCCGTCAGATGATGGATATTCTGCTCTGCTACTCCGTTCTATTATGGAGTGCGAGTATAAGAAAGCTCTCTTTGAATGCCATGCTTCCTGCAGAAGTTAAAGAATGCCTTGGAGGTGAACTCCCCTCCATTGTCTGTTTTGAACCTCTTGACCCGCAGGTTGAGCTGACCTTCCACAAGCTCCTTGAACACCACAAACCTCTCGAACGCCTCTGACTTCTCCTTCAGAAAATACACCCAAGTATATCAGGTGAAGTCATCAACCAAAATCAGCATATACCTGCTACCTCCAAGACTGGCAGTGTTGGTAGGTCCAAACAGATCACCATGTATACACTCCAATGGTGCTTTGCATCTGCTTTGTGATTTGTCAAATGGAAGACGTTGAGCCTTACCAAACTGACAACATGCACAAACGTGACCATATCCGAAAGATGACAAGCTAGGCAGACCTTTCACCAGGCCTCTTCCCGCTATAGCCTTCAACTTATCCATCCCAACATGCCCAAGTCTTTCGGTCCAGATAGCGGCGCTGTCGTTAGCCCTCATCTTATCAACATCAGAACTTGTTGAAAGAACAAACAAGTCCTTCACCCATCTCCCTATATGAGTGACCTCAGTTTTCACGGCTGAAACATTTCGGAGAAATTTCACTTCTGTTGGACCGAACAGAACGTGATAGCCAGCATCCACCGCATTGGTCACCGAGAAGAGGTTCTTCTTCATCCCCAGAACATGATAGACACTCTTTAATGTAAGAGTACCTCTATCATCGTTTAAAGAAACCACACCCTCCTTCTCTACTGCATGTATAATATCATCAGCCGTAATGATAGCGTCATTACCTGTATATGCCTGCAATGAGGAGAACTTCGACTTATCCCCAGTGAGGTGATGACCACACCCAGAGTCCACTATCCAATCATCCTGATAGTTGATGGAAGCCAAAGCCCGAACACATGTGCCCGTCATAAATGCACCTCCACCACCCCAATTACCTTAAGAATTGGAACCAGCCTCCTCCTTTCCTACAGCATGCCCTAGCTGAAGATTGACTTGGCAGTCTCTCTTGAAATGACCAAGCTTGTTGCACCTGAAGCATCTAGGTCCTTCCTTCTTCTTCCTATCACGCTTAGGAGCATCGCTCCTCTCCTGCTGATATGAAGTAGACCGACCATCATCTCCAGATGTCTTCTTCTTCTTCTTCTTGTCCCATCTCTTCTTCTTGCCAGAGAAGAGAACCTCACCTTCTCCCCCAGAGACGAACATCCCAGCCATTTGTTTAGCTAAACTCTCTTGCAAAGCAAGTAAGTTCTCCAGCTCCAGCAATGATGGCTGATTGGCCCAGCCTTGAACAGAAGTAACAAAGGTCATATACTCCCTCCGCAAGCCGCATATTATGTGCCTCTTCAGCTTAGCTTCTAAGATAGGCTCATCCGGGTCTAACGCCGATATCTCTACGCAAAGGTTCTTCATCTTCAAGAAGAACATAGAGATAGACAGATCTCCCTGAGTTGCTTTTGCTAACTCATTCTACAAGAACTGTAGCCTAGCTACATTTTTCATATTGAACAAGCCATCCAAGGCTGTCCAAATATCAGCAGCTGACCTACATCTGATGATGTGATCAAACAGCTCTGGAATGATAGCTCTCTTGAGAGTGAACTCCGCCTTAGCATTTGTTCTCTTCCAAGCCTTCACGAGCTCAACATTCCCTTCAGCAGGAATAACAACTTGTCTTGCTTCTCCTCCTACTACCTCCTATAAATCCTCGCCAAGAAGATAGCTCTCCATGCAAGACATCCACTTCTTGAAGTTAGTCTATGTAAGGAGCTCAATACCAAGACCTCTAAAATATCCTCCTTCCATTGCTATCCCACTGGTTGCTAACCAACTTGAGGAACCCGAGAGAAGTATCAACAACAACTGCTCAGCAACCCCCTCTGATACCATGTAAAAAACTTGAGGTCTGGAGATGAAGTAAAATGCGGAACACTTCATAAAACTTTCCACAAGTATAACAACACAATGACCATGGGAAGACTGAATAGTGCCATGGTATTAACTATCTCTTTACAAGTCGAGGTATACATGGCGAGACATGATTCATAAGAATCACGGAGGAGAGAAGCACAAAACACAAAATACAAGCTGCTGGCGACTTGACAACTTGAGACCGCCAGACCGCGCGAACAGACAAGTCAGATGGATAACCCCTGAGACCGCGCAAACAGAGCACAAGCCGCACCTGTCAGACCGCAACCACAGACCGGCCAACCTGCTTCTTTATTCAACTACTGCAAACACTTGACGAAGAATTGCTTCCTGCTGCAGACTGCAACTCAAGATCGCCTGACCACTTAAGATCGCCTGATCAACTGAGTTAGCTGCACAGTCCAAGAACACCTAAACACAGTCCGCCCGGACTGGTTTATTCAAAGCTGGAAGAAGGAAGAAAGTTGACCGCGAGCTGCTAGTCGCTAACCTGCGAACAAACAAACCAGTCAGACAAAATCTTAGACCGCACGACCTTAGAATGAGACCGACACAATCAAACCAACTTTGGTTCTTACAGTTCTCCGTTATGAATGACGAGCCCTACACCCCTATTTATAGGCGAGCAGACGGATGTCGTCACCGCACAAACTGGGATACAATAACCGCCCATCAGATCGCCAACAGTCTCACAAGACAGACCGCCCGAGGTTAGCAAGACTACAACTCCCTTATTGAACCATACGGTTATCACAACCGCCCGGTTACCACGGTCATCAAAAACAGACTACCCGGTCTTATTGCATAAGCAAAGAACTTATTTAGTAACCAGACCGATTAGAACAACACGTCAGACCGCCCAGTCACTACAAGAAAGCAGACCTACTTGAACATCTGGCCGACTTGAACAAGTCACCAGAACAACCCGCGCAAGTCGCCCAGACAATTAGCGGTCACCCAGATCAGACCGTCCCAAAACAAACCGCTGAGATAGAACCGACCAGAGCACCAGCGCAGACTGCGCGGTCTCTGCGGTCTCCAATATGCAGACCGCCCAGCCCATTCCACTTCCACTTTAAAAATTTAACAGCTACATGTATTTGTGCTAGGTTCCAAGTTAACCCCAAAGAATCTCACCTTATTTTACTAAAAAGAATTTTGAGATATATAAAGGGTTGTCCAAATCTAGGACTCTTGTATTCAACTGCATCAGAATTTGAATTTACTGGATTCTCAGATTCTGATTATGCTGGATGCAGAGTAGACAGGAAAAGCACATCAGGAACTTGCCAGTTTCTTGGTGATAGGCTAGTGTCTTGGTTTTGTAAGAAACAGACATATGTGTCTACAACAGCTGAAGCAGAATATATTGCTGCTGGCAGTTGCTGCTCACAGATTTCGTGGATACAAAATCAACTTCTAGACTATGGTATCAACTTAAATAAGTCAATCATATTTTGTGACAATACTAGTGCAATATCTAAAATACAAAATCCAGTACTCCATAGTAGGACTAAACATATAGAAATTAAGCACCACTTTATCAGAGATAATGTGGATAAAAATAAAATTTGCCTACAATTTATTCCTACTGATTTACAAAGGGCTAATATTTTCACCAAATCCTTGGATGAAAAGAAGCATATCTTCTTTATAAATCAGCTAGGAATGATAAATGGAGATTCAATCAATTAAAAATTATATTTTCTACTTATCCCCTCATTTCGTCGAACGGAGATCGACGAAAGTCTGTCATTCGTCGAACGGAGATCGACGAAACCTTTTAGCTTCAGAGATCGACGAAGCCAGTGCGTTTGTCGAACTGAGATTGACGAAAATTTATTTTTCGTCGACCGCAGTTTGATGAAGCCCATGACTCCTCAACTTCTGATTTTCTTAGGTTTAGTCGAACCCCGTTCTACGAAAGCTCGCGCTTTCTCCGATCTCTCTCTCTTAAAATCAAAATTTGATTTCATTTTAGTTTTTGCACCTACAGAACTTGCTCTTGCTTCCCTCCAGTTTTCTTGCATTTGATCTCTTTCTCTTACAGGTACAATGGCAATCTCTCAAGTAGTAATCTCGTCGATGAAGTTCGATGCAGGTTTTGACATTGATATGTGTTGGAACAACCCTATTACTGATTTGGGCTAGGATCACAAGATGTTTATTAGGACAAAGTTGACCCCAATGTATAGTCTTAAGGGTCAAGGTTTTAGGCTGTGAGAACTTAAGAAAAGATTCAGTTTCTGTGTTCGATGAACTTATACTGCATTCGACGAAATGCTTTCTGCGTTCGACGAATGTCTTGCATTCCGCGTTCGACTAACGGCTTGCTTCAATCTCAGTGTCTCAGCGGCTCAACAGTCTCAGCAGTCGATGAACTGAGTAAGTCTCAGCGGTCGACGAATTATTCAGTTCGACGAAAGTATTTTCACAGCTCGACAAACTTAGTTCTCCAGCCAGGCCAGCAGATAAGTTCTCTGAGTTCAACGAACTCCAACATCCGTTCGATGAAGTCAGTCTGCGTTCGACGAATATCTTCAGGTCGACGAACTCATCTCTGAGATCGACGAATCCATTTCAGTTCGACGAATTTCAATCTCAGATCGATGAAAATTTTTCTACAGCAGATTTATTCCATCAAGATCAGTTATTTTCTCAGATCTCAGATCGTCTATTAGCAAGAAATATTCAGATCGATTATCAGCAAGTTAAGTAAAAGATTTGTTCCTTTATTTATGCTTTTCCGTTTATCTTCTCTCGAGAAAGTAGCCGTTGGCTTATATTGGAAAAGGATATCATTTATTAAAAAGGAAAAGGATTAATGATTTGTTGAATCAGTTGCAGTTACAAGGAAATATTAAATGCAGATTATTCTATTCCTTATTCAGATGATTTGAATTTCAAATCAGAGACATATTCTAAAAGGAAAAAGGAAGAAGAGTATAACAGCAGAAGAGTCAACAGAGAAGAATATCATTCTTATGAGAAAGTTACAGAGAAAGAAACAGTTGGGAAAAAGTGATACAGGAAGAGAAAGAAAATTTCAGATCTTCATCTTCCTCAAGAAGCAGCACCTCAATATATGAGAACAACATCAACATTATTATCTCAGATTTCTGCTGCAAGTTCAGATCTTCAAAAGAGCAACAAATAATCTAAGAAATATTCTATCTCTCATATTCATCAGCTATCAGGAAGATACAAGAAATCTCTTTCAAGTGAAAGCTCCATCCTCAAGTTGTCAACAAATTTCAATCAGACAGAGGAGATTTACAACATCATTCCACTAGAGTCTTCTCTCAGATTATTGATAGAGAAGAACATTATAAACCTTCTTTATCCCATCTTGTACAGGGTTATAACTCCCTTCAAAAGTTAACCCCTTGGTGGCAGGGCACCTGAACAAAAACCTATAGTTTGGTTAGAGCACCTGGTCAAAAGCTCCTTGGTGTTTTGGGCACCTGATCAAAACCACATTGGTGATAGGGCACCTGATCAAAAACCTAGTGGAATCCTACCAAGTGTGGTAGAAGAGTAGATGTACCCAGTTTGATTGGGTAACTACTATAAAATCCTTGTGTCCTTTGTGTTGTGATTTTCTGTGTGCTGTGCTGTGTGCTGTGATTTGTTTCTATTTGTTTTATAACTCACTCAATACACATATAAGTATCACTATTTTAATTCTGCTATAAAAATAAGTGAAAAACTTTTTAATACTATATTCACCCACCTCTAGAGTAACTTTAAGGTCTAACCTCCCTTTCAATTGGTATCAGAGGGCTGTTGATTTTTACAGGCTAACACCTGAATCAAAAAGATCAATTAGATCTTAAATTTATTTTAGAGTTTTTATTTTTGTTAAAAAAAACTCATGGCACAGAACAAAGAATATTCTAGCACAAGACCTCCTATGTGCAATCTAAGTAAGTTTGCACTATGGAAGTCAAGGATCAGATTGTACATGAATTCTATTGACGAATTAATTTTTAATGTTATTTTGACAGGACCTACTACACCTACAAAAAAACAAGTGCTGAAGCCTAAGAACAAACAATGATATTCCACCACCTGAGTGGACATAAGCTCAAAAGAAGCAGAGAAGAGCAGATGCCAAAGCTATGAACATATTGGCACAGACAATGTTTGATGACATTTTCCAAAGAGTTGTGGAATGCACTTCAGCAAGAGAAATCTGGATCTCACACAACAATATGGTTGAATATCCTTATGTGCTTCCCCAACACATGGGACTCTAGGATCTGGCCAATCAAGGAAGCCAGAAGCCTTAATGAGATCTCCACTGAGACCTTGTTAGGCAAACTCAAATCCTATGAGCAGCTTATCAAATCCAGAGAAGCTGAACAATCTACTTCATCTTCAGCATCCAAGAAGGAGAAAAGCATAGCTTTCCAAGCTACTGAAGAAGAAGAAAAAGCTCCAGGAGAAGTGGAGTTCATGAGCCTTCTATCCAAAAGGTTCTACACGATGGCTGGAAAGGATTTCAGAAAGAAGGATTCCAGATCAAGGGAAAAGCCAAGGTATGACAAATCAAGTTCTAAAGAAATAATTTGTTTTGGCTGCAGGAAAACTGGACACATTCTGCCAGAGTGCAAGAGAATCAGAAGAAGGAAAAGAGAAAGGACAAAGAAGAAAGAAGGCACTCCAGCAAGTCTTCATCCCACAAATACAAACACAAACACAAGGGAAGAGGATTTGTAGCTGAAACTTGGAGTGAAACAGATTCAAAGTCCTCATCCAGTTCTTCTGAAGATGAAGACGAATCAAAAGAAAAAGACCAATGCTTGATGGCCATTTATGACTCAAGCAGTGAGTCAGAGAATGCATCTTCATCCAGCTCTTCTGATGATGAAGATAATGAAGAGGAAAAGAATTTCTGCATGATGGCTATCAATGCCTCAGCAAACAACTCAGATGAATCAGAATCAGAAGCTAATAGTGATCAGGTAATCTCAAACTTTGATTTTAATTCAATTGAATTCAAAGATGAATTCAAAGTTGTTTGCTTAGATTTAATTAAATCTGAGAAAGAGATAATCTCTCTCAGAAATCAATTGGCTGAAATGAACCAACTAACTGAAGAAAATGCTAATCTTAAGAAATATTTGGCTGCCTCCAGAGAACATATTGCTCTCATTGAGAACAAACTATCCAAGGCTAAGCAATTTGAAGAATCCCTAAATGGGAGAAGCATCAAACTGATGGACATCACAAGCACAGTGAATGCCAGATTAAATGGCAAACTGGGCTTAGGTGCATCATCAAGTGAGCCACCATTTATTAAGAAAAACATACTTTCTACACCAATAAAATTCATCTCTGCCAAGATCAAAGAGGTTTTAGAAGTAGATAAAAACATTTCAGGCAAGGCTGTTAAGAATAAAGGAATTCAGCAGAATTCGTCGAACGGAGCTCGACGAAATGAATTCACTTCGTCGAATGGAGATCGACGAAAGCTGAGCACAGAATTCCAGTATATCTATCCATCGAACGACGCTCGATGAAATCACGTCCATTCGTCGAACGACGATCAATGAATTCACCCAAATTCGTCGAACGGAAACTATACAGAAAATCTAAAGAATTTTTATTCTTCACATACTTTCAATCCTTTCACTGAATGGATAATTCCTCCTAGGTAATATCATCCACAAGGTTATAAGGACCAACCTGAGATGTCTTTCATTTCAGAATTTTGTGGAAAAACAAAAGGACCCAAAGTAGTCTGGGTCAAGAACAACTAACATATTAAATAAGGAGAGGAACACCACCTCTACCAGAGACATTTTGCAGGTACAGGATCACTATCTCAAGCAATCATTTCTTCCAAGATGTTCTTCAATTATTTGAAGAATAACAACTTAAGAAGTCATTGAACACCACGATCAAACCCATTTTTCTTTTGATATCAGAGACCTCAACTGATATCAGAGGACTCTCAATTGAAAATATTATTTTCAGTTACAGAAATAAAAGAATGGGTTTACACTCTCAAGACAGAGAATGCAAATGAAATTGCAAGTTCAATATCAGAAAACCCGAACTTTCAATTGGTATCAGAATCAAACTCCCAGTAGAAGAAATAAAGGAATGGGTACACATCTTTAAGACAAAGAATGCAACAATATTATCAGAACAAATTTCTGGAAATCAGATTGCATCCTTCCCTTCCTCCTCCATCAAATGTCCCTTCTTCTAGGGGCCTAGCTTCTGGTCTTTCTGAAACTAGGCAGGGGGAGAAGTTCTATGAAGAAGCTCCATATGATGCAGTTTTTGCTCAGGGGGAGATGTTCTATGAACTAGGCAGGGGGAGAAAGCTGAAGAAGCTCCAGTCTCAGGGGGAGATGCTCTCAGGGGGAGATGTTTTATGAAAGAGGGAGATGATGCATGAAGAAGCTACATATGTTTCAATTTCAGATGCAGTGTTTGCTCTAGCTTAATGCAGATTCAGATACAGCTTTTGATATAGAAGAAGCAAAAGATACAGATTCAGATAATCAGTTATTGCTACAGCTCAGTTAATCAAACCCAAAACTCAGAGAAAGACAATATCAGAATTAAGAAAGTCTGAAAGCAAGAATTCAGAGAAAGTCAAAGGTTCTATTTATTTGTATTTATTATTTCTATTTTCAAATGTAATGTTTCTAAACTCAGAGTATCATATTTGTTATATATCTGCTGAAATGTTTATAATCAGTCAGATATATATATATATATATATATATATATATATATATATACTCTGTGTTTTGTTTGTTTTAATTTTTGTCAAATAGTGTCCTAACCCAAATAGGGGAGATTGTTGAAACAACCCTATTACTGATTTGGGATAGGATCACTATCTGTTTATTAGGACAAAGTTGACCCCAATGTATAGTCTTAAGGGTTAAGGTTTTATGCTGTTAGAACTTAAGAAAAGATTCAGTTTCTGCGTTCGACAAACTTACACTGCGTTAGACGAAATGATTTTTGCGTTCGACAAACGTCTTGCATTCTGCATTCGACGAACGACTTGCTTCAATCTCAGCATCTCAGCGGCTCAACAGTCTCAGCGGTCGACGAACTGAGTAAGTCTTAGCGGTCGATGAATTATTCAGTTCGACGAAAGTATTTTCTCAGCTCGACGAACTTAGTTCTCCAGCTAGGCCAGCAGATAAGTTCTCTCAGTTCGATGAACTCCAGCGTCCATTTGATGAACTTAGTCCGCGTTCTACGAATATCTTCTGGTCGACGAACTCATCTCCGAGATCGACGAATCCATTTCAGTTCGACGAATTTCAATCTCAGATTGATGAAATTTTTTCTACAACAGATTTATTCCATTAAGATCAATTATTTTCTCAGATCTCAGATCGTCTATTAGCAAGAAATATTCAGATCGATTATCAGCAAGTTAAGTAAAAGATTTGTTCCTTTATTTATGCTTTTCCGTTTATCTTCTCTCGAGAAAGTAGTCGTTGGCTTATATTGGAAAATGATATCATTTATTAAAAAGGAAAAGGATTAAAGATTTGCTGAATCAGTTGCAGTTCCAAGGAAATATTAAATGCAGATTATTCAATTCCTTATTCAGATGATTTGAATTTCAAATCAGAGACATATTCTAAAAGGAAAAAGGAAGAAGAGTATAACAGCAGAAGAGTCGACAGAGAAGAATATCATTCTTGTGAGAAAGTTACAGAGAAAGAAACAGTCGGGAAAAAGTGATACAGAAAGAGAAAGAAAATTTCAGATCTTCATCTTCCTCAAGAAGCAGCACCTCAATCTCTGAGAACATCATCAACATTATTATCTCAGATTTCTGCTGCAAGTTCAGTTCTTCAAAAGAGCAACAAATAATCTGAGAAATATTCTATATCTCAGATTCATCAGCTTTCAGGAAGATACAATAAATCTCTTTCAAGTGAAAGCTCCATCCTCAAGCTGTCAACAAATTTCAATCAGACAGAGGAGCTTTACAACATCATTCCACTAGAGTCTTCTCTCAGATTATTGACAGAGAAGAACATTCTAAACCTTCTTTATCCCATCTTGTACAGGGTTATAACTCCCTTCAAAAGTTAACCCCTTGGTGGCAGGGCACCTGAACAAAAACCTGTAGTTTGGTTAGAGCACCTGATCAAAAGCTCCTTGGTGTTTTGGGCACCTGATCAAAACCACATTGGTGATAGGGCACCTGATCAAAAACCTAGTGGAATCCTACCAAGTGTGGTAGAAGAGTAGATGTACCCAGTTTGATTGGGGAACAACTATAAAATTCTTGTGTCCTCTGTGTTGTGATTTTCTATGTGCTGTGCTGTGTGCTGTGATTTGTTTCTATTTGTTATATAACTCACTCAATACACATATAAGTATCACTATTTTAATTCCGCTATAAAAATAAGTGAAAAACTTTTTAATACTCTATTCACCCCCTCTAGAGTAACTTTAAGATCTAACCTCCCTTTCAATATGGAATCATTTGCTCATTCTGATCAAGTCTTCCAAGACATTCTTCAACTTTTTGAAGAACAGCAGCTAAGGAAGTTCATGACCCCCAGGATCAAGCTACCAGTCGCTGAAATCAAAGAAGGGGTACATACTGTTGAGTTAGTGAATGCAACAAAAATATCAAGATCAATCTCAGGAAACTGGGTTCCTCTTACCCCAGATATCTTAACATAAGTTTTTGGTTTGATGAATGGTAATGATGAGTTGGATATTAGTTCTGATGAATGTAATGCTGCATTGGTTAAAATGGGTCACTCCAGTGGAAACCCTAATCACCTTTTGAAAAAGAACTTGTCCATTGAATATAAGTTCTTGGCTGATGTAGTTGGAAAAGTTTTGTTAGGCAAAACTTCTGCTCATTATTATATTACTAGGCACCAATTTCTTGTGATGGTGGCCTTAGTTGAGAAGAAACAGGTCAATTGGGGATTGATTCTGTTTGAATCAATAAAGAAGAAGCAAGATAAACTGAATGTTTGCTATGACAGAGTGTTATGCATTATTCTTCAGGAGAAATGCCCAGACCTATTGGTGTCTCCAAAGGTCTTCATAAATGCAAGCAAGAGGCTGACTCCAGCTCTCTTTCGCAAGTGGGAAAGGGTGATTCCCAAGAAGACTCCAAGGGCAGAAGGTTCCATGAGTATTTCTGAAAGCACCAGGACTGCTCCAGTCACTCCCCTCACCCTACCAGAAGTTCCTCCTCTTGAATCTTCTACTCCTCTCCCCTCTCAACCTCTTCAGCACACCTCTCCTAAAGAAGTTCCTCCCTCTAACTCTCCCACAAACATTCCTTCCCCATTGCATTCTTCTCCTCCTCTTCAGACAAACCTGTCTGCAGATCTTCCCTCATTATCCACTCCAGTTGATGATTCTCTTCCCCCTCTTGATTATCTTCCTCCATTCATTACACCTCCATCTTTTGACCTATTGTCTCCTCCACATTCTCCACCTCAGTCTCCTATCCATGTGGATAACATTCCACCCCTTTCAGATGCCACCAAAATCTTCATACCCTCTTCTATTCCATCTTCTTCTACTCCAGCACCATCATCTTCTCAGCATCCACATGATTTTGTGTATGTTGATTTCTCCTCTATAGATGACCAGATATTTCATCATATATCTCCCAAGCTAGCTGCTCTTCTTGATGAGAAGCTAGATCCTGTTCTGCAAGCCATCTCTGATCTATCTTCCAAACTTGCATCCTTCCCAGCCTCCTCTTCATATATCCCTTCTTCTAGGGGCCTAGCTTCTGGTCTCCCTAAAACTAGGTAGGGGGAGATGCTTGATGAAGAAGCTCCAGTTTTTGCAGGTTCATATATGATCATTGAGTTTGAAGCAGCTCCAGGTTCAGATTTAGTTATTGCTGAAGAAGTTACAGTTACAGATTCAGTTCTTGTTATAGCTCCTGTAAATAATATATCTATTCATCCCTCAATAGATATTATTTCATTATTGTCAAAGTTCAATTCAGTTTTCATCAGTTTACCCAAGTCTCAAGTTCATTCAAAAGCTATAGTTCCATATACAGCTCCAGTAAATACAGTTGTACTAAAGAAAATCATCAAAAGCTTTCAAGTTTCAGTTACAGTTTAGGCTCCAGTTAAAGTTGCAGGTTCAAAAGAAGTTGGCTTGGTGAATTCACCTCCAACATTTGTTTTTGATGAAACCCCCCTTTCTCCTCCAACATTTGTGTTTGATGATTCTCCTCTTCCAGAGGATATTGATTTTGATGATATTGCTCCTCAAGAACAACAAGATGTTGTTAAGGTCATTCAAGAGATTGATGAATTGTATAATGCTCCTATACAATCTGATAATGATAGTGATGATAGTGATAGTGATGATTCAGATGCTAAATCTTCAAAGAAAAGGAAGTCAAGAAGCAAAGCAAAGCAAAGGCTGTTGCTGTTCCTAAACCTCCATCTTGTACAAATGATACTCCATATTATATTTTGCATAATATAACCCTCACCAAGGATTCACCAGCATGGATGAGATTTTCCAGAAATGAGAACAACAGAAGAAAGAAAATGAAGAAGACAGGCTTCTACTCAGACAAACCAGTAAAGTTCAATCACCCTCCTTCTCCTCCTCCTCCTCCAACAGCAGGATCAGTAGGGTTGTCCTCCTCATCTTCTCAGAACCCCTCTTAGCTGCATTCAAGAAGATCTAAAGGAAGCTATAGAAGCTCCAGTGGATCTCATAGTTCTAAATCAGCCAGAGCTCCTCCTTCAGGATCTGCTAGATCTTCTTCTTCAGTATATAAGTATCATGTTTCTGATGGCTCCTCTCACAGGAAAAGAAATTCTGATGAACAATCCTCATATCAGGCCAGTGATATTAATGAAGGGCCTCCGTCTCTAGTAAATCCAGAATCAAATAAGATAGCCCACATGGTTAGATTCAAAGAATCAATTTCCACAGCTCAGATAAATAAAGCCAAAGCAGAAGGCAAGGATTTCTCTCAGTATACTACAATGTCTGATTTCATAAGACAAGAATTTGAAAGGTATAGCTCAAGACACCTTTTTAATGCTGAAGATTATTTAAGGTTGCACCCAGCAGCAGTGGTTCCTCATGCATCATCTCAAACACTGCTGGGAGCTAATGACCTTTATATGAGTAGAAGAGAATCTGAGAACCCAAATAGAGAAATCATCTTCAAGCCCTCTTCAAAGTGACAGAGTAAAGCTTCTATTTATTTGGTCTTGCTTATTATTTCTATTTTCAGTGTAAATATTTCTAAACTCAGCATGATATATTTTCTATCTGCTGAAATGATTTAAAATTCTGTCAGATATATATGCTTTGTGATTGCTATTTGTTTATTTGATTTTGTCAAATAGTATCCTAACCCAAATAGGGGGAGATTGTTGGAACAACCCTTTTACTGATTGGTCTAGGATCACTGTCTGTTGATTAGGACTCAAGTTGACCCCATTGTATAGTCTAAGGGTCAAAGTCTAAGTGTGTCTAAGTTAAATAGAACTTAGGAAAATTCCAAGTTTCTATGTTCAACGAACTTCATTCTGCGTTCGAAGAAATCCATTCTGCGTTCGACGAACATCGTGTTTTAGTTCGATGAACTTGCTCCTCAGCTCGATGATTTTAGTCCTCTAGTCAGTTCAATAGATTCTATCTCTCAGTTCGACGAACTCCAGATTGAGATCGATGAACTCAGCTTTGTGTTCAACGAATAAGTAACTAAATGTTCAGTTCGACGAACTCAACTCTCAGATTGACGAACTCAGTTTTCTGCTCGACGAATTTCCTCTTTAGTTTGACAATTTCTGATGGATCAGTTATCTATTTTCTCTGAACTCAGATCGACTAAATCAACAACAGATCTATTCAAATATTTATGTATCAGATAAGTCAAGATTTGATCTTTCCTTTTATTATTCCTTTCTATTATCTTCTTTCAAGAAAGTAGCCGTTGACATATATTGGAAAAGGATACTTTCATGGAAAAGGAAAAGAATTAAAGATTTGTGCTGAATCAGATTGCAGTCCCAAGAAGGATTTATTTCAGAATATTTTATTCCTTAACCAGAGGATTTGAATTTCAAATCAGTGATATATTGTCTAAGGAAAAGAAAGAGACAAGTAGTGTAGTACCAGTAAAAGAATTAGTCGAGAGAGAAATACAGAAAGTCAAAAGAGAGATAGATTTTCATCCTCAATAGCAACATTTTCACTCTCTGAGAACATCAAATCTTCTCTCAGTTTTCAGTTGCTGAATCTAATCTTCAAAGAACAACAATAATCTGAGAAACATTGTCTCTCTCAGATTCATCTGCTATCAAGGAAGATTTTCTATATTCAAGAGAAAGCTCCATCCATCTAACTGTCAAGAATTTCTATCAGACAGGGGGAGATTTACAACACAACAATCCACTAGTCTTCTCTCAGCTTGTTGTCAGAGAAGAATCTCATAAACACTTTTTGTTTACCCCTTTTATCCCATCTTGTACATGGTTCTAACTCCCTTCAAAAGTTAAACCTTTGGTGGCAGGGCACCTGATCAAAAACCTGTGTTTTGGTTTGAGCACCTGATCAAAAGCTCAGTGGTGTTTGGGCACCTGATCAAAAATCCCAGTGGTGATAGGGCACCTGATCAAAAACCTAGTGGATTCCTACCAAGGGTGGTAGAAGAGTAGATGTACCCAGTTTGATTGGGTTACTACTATAGATTCTCGTGTCTTCTATGTTTGTGTGATTTTCTGTAATGTGCTGTGCTGTTTATTTGTTTTGCTTTTACACTCACTCTGTTACACATATTATATCAGTATTTTAATTCTGCTATAAAACAAGTTAAAAACTTTTAATACTATATTCACCCCCTTTAGAGTAAATCTAAGATCTAAACCTTTCACACCACTCGTCGTGTCATCCGCCTTCTGGGCGAGTGGGGTCCCGGCTACTGATACATTCGCCCTTCTACCATGCGAGTGCCCCTGCGAGTGGGGCCGCACTCGCGTTAAAACTCTTTTGCCCCTCTCCTGACCTGGGAGTATGCCTTCCTTGCTTTTTCCTTTGTCCACCTTTAGTCTGGGGATTCACTCGATGAATTACGGGTTATACACAACCAGCTTGGTGGGAGCCTGTTCAGCGGGTCAACATCGGGGCTAAGTACCTTTTGAAACCTTCCTGCCACCGAGCGATCCTACTGCCCTGCCAGCTTGGTGGGAGCCTGGTTGACGGGTCTGCTTCGGGGCCTGGTACCTTTTGAAACATCCCTACCACAGGGCAATCTTACGACCCTGCCAGCTTGGTGGGAGCCTTGTCAGCGGGTCAACATCGTGGATAAGTACCTTTTGAAACCTTCCTGCCACCGAGCGATCCTACGACCCTGCTATCTTGGTGGGAGCCTAGTCAGCAGGTCAGCATTACCTATGGAAACCTTCCTGCCACCATGCGATCCTACGACCCTGTGATGCGATGATTCGGCAAGTGCACCGGTCGCGCAAGTAATAAATTTTGGGAATAAATCCCCGAGTGTCGGTCTCTTGAGGAACACAATAAGGTGGAGTTAAATGTCGAGGGAGGACTTGAGATTGAAGTCCTTAACGCGGATGGAATGCGGAGGAGTTGGGTTGGCTTTTGGAAAACAAAATAAAAGCTATCAACTACTCCTATGCAATGCCGCTATGCAAAGCTTCGCTTGGCGGGATGGAAACTAGGCAGGCCTTGAGCGCGCTGCGTCGAAAGGGCGGATGGACAAGTAGGCTAATGGAATCGAACTATGCAGGCCTTGAGCGCGCTGCTTCGATAGGCGAATGGAATACGGGCCGCGATGCCACGCTTCGGTAAGCGAATGGGCGAGAAGGCTAGCGAAATGAGGGTCGCAAGCACCTCTTCGACAAGCACGCCACTAGCAATTGCTAGTGCGGCACAACACAACAAACAATCCACACCACGGCACACCTCAAAATAATAAGCAAGAATACTTAAATCACATAGACATAATCAAGTAAAAATGCTATTAATCAAAACACACTTCATCATAATGTTAGATCTAGCTACAAATACATCAATAAGAGAAGAATAAGGCAAGAAATCGACCGAATCCGAAGGCTCGTTGTAGATTCACGGTTGGAATCGCCGGGTTGTCAATCCGCGTCCAAGCTCGGTCCGCAACTACGTCCGGGGTAGAGAGAGCTATCACTACTCTCCAATGGACCCGTCTTCTTCGTGTCACGATCCGGTAGAGGTTGCAAACTTCCTCTTGCTCGATGGAGATGGCGGCTAGGTCTTCCTTTGGAGCTCTTGGATGAAGGAGGAGGCCGAGAGGAGACTCCGGCTCAAGATTGGCGTGAAGAACAAGCCCGGAGCACCTCTATATGGTGGGAGACGATGGAGGGGCGAAACCAGGCGGACGGGAGCAGAAAACGGCGGATGGGAAAGATCGATCTGCCCTAATTCGCGAGCAGGGTATTTATAGGCGCTGGAATTAAACAGTGTGCACGGTCAGTGGCGCACGACCAGTGGTCGTGCGCACTAGAATCCTGTGATCGTGCGCTCTGCCTGGACGGAACCTGCAAAGACAGAAATTATAAAACAAAATGTTCGCACGACCAGTGGCGCACGACCGGTGGTCGTGCGCACTATCGTCGGTGGTCGTGCGCAATAGATGAAACAGAACTCAGAATTTTAATGGTCAATGCGCACGAGCAGTGGCGCACGACCGATGGTCGTGCGCGCTGGAGTCGATAGTCGTGCGCACTGCACCAGACAGAACTCGTGAAAAGGGGTTAAGTGCGCACGATCAGTGGCGCACGACCGGTGGTCGTGCGCACTAGAACAAGTGATCGTGCGCAGTGTTCCTGTGCAGAATTGCACCGGAAACACTTGCACGCCTCCTATTCCAGCACAAACACAGATCTAGCCACTGAAAGTGGCACTTAACAGCATATGAATACTACTAAAGATAATAAACACGAAAAACACACCAGAGTGGGCCAAAATGTGCACCTAGCATGGGTTATCAAATATAAGCTATAATAAGGCTAAAGTGCGTGATATTGGCTAAATAACGGCCCAGATGAGTCCATATATGTGTATATGATGAGGACTCATCACACCCCCAGACTTAACTGTTTGCGCGTCCCGAGTAAACCAATTCTAAGCGAACGGGGAAAGAAAAGTAGATGGCTTAAAACTACAATATAGAGTACCATGCGAAGTCGCATACTCGCGTGCATAAGAAGAATAGTAGCAAAGATTTCTGATTATATAAACAGTCTATATATTTCTAAAAGAGTAAAAGCATATTACAATTACTCAAAATGGTGAAAAGCGGTGAATCGTTCGGTCATGCATACGGAGAAAGTAAACTAAACACTGAGACGAGCATTGCCCAAGATCGGGATGCGGGAAAAACTCCACTGAAATCCATCAGTGTCGGTGACCATAGGCTTGCCCGGTCACATTCTCTCCATGACACTAGATTGGTTCAAGACGTGAGTCAGTAGGACTTTAGGGTTTTGATTGAGGCTTGGGTTACGGTGAGGTAAACAAGGATAAACAAAATGGCTTAAAACACATAACCCAAATGAGCTTTAAAAATAACTACCCATGCATCAAAATCGAATGCAAGTGCACCACACCCCCAGACTTGGACTTCTGCAACATAGGTGTGTGCACCGCCTACTCCCAATACATAATTTCTCTACATGATTTTCAATAAAACTCATTTTTCTTTCTTCTCTCTTTTTTTTTTCATTTTTCTTTTCTTTCAATTTTCTTTTTCTTATCTTTTTCTTTCAGCAGAATTTTTTCAAATGCGCACACCCACAGATTCTCAAAATAAACACCACAATCAACACCCCCCAAGATGTGAATAAATTCATAACTAAAGCTCAGATTTGGGTGTGCGACTAGGTTAGGCTTTTAGGCTTTGGTGAGATATATGTGGAGCTGAATCAAGGAAAGGGTAGGCACAAAGGGGCTAGCAAGGGTAGACGATAGGCATGAAATAAAAAGTTCAACTGGGCCAAAATAATGGCCTACGTCATTCTCACGCACTAGAACTATCCTATGCCAATGCTTCAAGAATCGCTTGGGGCAAGTTCTAGCCACCGAGAAAGATTCTCCTCTCTCCCGACTCAAGCAATACGAGTCTAGCGATCGTTTACACACATCCCTACGCTACCGTTTGATTCACACCGGATTCACCATTTGAGTAGAGTAAACAACATTTACACTAATAGAGAAAAATATAAAACCATAGTATAAAAAGAAGTCTATTCTACACAAATTTCTATGCAACCGAGCACTCGACTAGGAGCACTACGGGAGTCAACATTTTACTCTGCTACATAGTCCTAAACGATCACCTAGACTTTCCCAAATAAGCAGAAGAATTAAATTCACAACAGAGCAGGCAAACAGATGAGTACGCGCTCAAGTGGGTGATGTGGTGTGCAATGAAAATAAACAAAACATTTTAAATGGAATCTTCTAGCATGCAGTGCAATAGTGCGCGTGAGCGGGTAAACAAAACTACTCTCCCCCAGACTTAAACTAAACAATCCACAAAACATATGACATGAAAATCAGCATAGGGCTAGGGGAAGAGAGTACCCAATGCTCAGCAAGTGAGCATACCAGAAGATTGGCGTTTAAACCCAGACTAAGCTGCAGCATCCGCCATCCAGAGAAGATACCTGCAGGGGTCAGCTCCGCAAAAACAAAAGACAAAAGAAAACTGAAAAGAAAGTACTACTAACTAAACATGATTAGAAGAAATAAGAATGCAAGAAAATAAAGATAACTACTGGGGTTATTGTCCTCCCAGCACGACTTATTCAAACTTTAAGAGTTCTAGCTAATGGGCCTATGGAAGGAGAAGTGGACAGGTAACTGGCCTAATATCCGTGTCGGTAGCGGGTACCGATACGGTGATAGAACAGTCACGTCTCTACCTGAATATAAATAAAACCTGCCCATCACAGGTAAAGGGAAAAGGAAGTAAGAAGAGGAGGAGGCCTGGTCCTCACTCATCCCACCAAAACTACCCTTGCACAGCAAGGTATCGTCCACAGCAGGTCCGCAGGAGGAGAAGGCAATGAGTGAGGCTTCCTCTATGGAGGAAGGATCAACCTCCTCACATGAAAGGATACACTCATCATTGACTTGAGCACAAAGCTCCAAGTCCTCCTGAAGTACCTGTGAAGATTCAACCTGCACAGGCTCGGGTGAAGAGGGGGGATCGAGAAATAAACAAGATGAAGAACATAGATAATCAAAAATCGGGGGAGTGGTCCCGGTCTCACTCCCATTAGGTTGGGGAAGTAAAATAATGTTTGCATTGTCATCAATGCTACAAGATTCGGCGGGATCAACGGTGGCCAGACTTAGGATTTGGACTTCCTCCACCGGTGCTGAGGAAAATTCCTCTTCACCTAGAAGGTTGTCCTCCTCCATAGGAATAGGCACAATACTAAGATCAACCACCTCATCCTGCGACACATCATCAACAATGTCGTCGGAGACGAGTATAGTATGCACAACAGGGAGAGGAATAGTGCTCGGATAAAAGTCGAGCACCGATTCCTCACAAAGAATTGAATCCACAAGGGGTGGTGGATGCACCGGGAGACTAGGCTCAGCAATGTTGGTGCATAGATCAGCCGCACATCCGGTGACTGTGTCAACGCCATACCCTTCAATATGTGAAGGTGGCAAGGACACAAAACCGGATGCTGAAGGTGTGCCGCCAGAGTTAGGAGTTGGGACGATCCGGATATCCGGCTCGTCATCCTCGTCCAATTGGCGAAGATACTCGGCACAGTCCTTCAAGACATGATCAGTGCTCCGACAAAACTGGCACTGCCTTGCGGGCTTCTTTGGCACAGCGGGGGCTGAAGCCGAAAAGAAGTATGACGGCAAAGGCGCAGCAGAGTATCCATAAGACTTACGCGCACCATATGGAGTACCAGACGAAGTCGGTGCTCCATATGCTGGGCTATAAGAATTATGCCTACTATTCTCCGTAGGGCATTCATCACTAGAGTGGGAGGTAGCTCCACACCAACGGCAACGGAAATTGAGATGTGCCCACATAGTGCGAAGATAAAACGATTCAAAATAAAAATGCTATTGTGCAAATACTAAACCAAATAGAAATTACTAAAGCAACCTGATATAAAACAAGAAAAAGGAATAAAAAGAACAGAAATAAAATAAGAGATGCAATTTACAAATGGAAGGGCTTCTCTCTCAGACTCTCCCTCTCCAGAAAACTCACACGTCTGTGTTCCCCGGCAACGGCGCCAAAAACTTGATGCGATGATTCGGCAAGTGCACCGGTCGCGCAAGTAATAAATTTTGGGAATAAATCCCCGAGTGTCGGTCTCTTGAGGAACACAATAAGGTGGAGTTAAATGTCGAGGGAGGACTTGAGATTGAAGTCCTTAACGCGGATGGAATGCGAAGGAGTTGGGTTGGCTTTTGGAAAACAAAATAAAAGCTATCAACTACTCCTATGCAATGCCGCTATGCAAAGCTTCGCTTGGCGGGATGGAAACTAGGCAGGCCTTGAGCGCGCTGCGTCGAAAGGGCGGATGGACAAGTAGGCTAATGGAATCGAACTATGCAGGCCTTGAGCGCGCTGCTTCGATAGGCGAATGGAATACGGGCTGCAATGCCACGCTTCGGTAAGCGAATGGGCGAGAAGGCTAGCGAAATGAGGGTCGCAAGCACCTCTTCGACAAGCACGCCACTAGCAATTGCTAGTGCGGCACAACACAACAAACAATCCACACCACGGCATACCTCAAAATAATAAGCAAGAATACTTAAATCACATAGACATAATCAAGTAAAAATGCTATTAATCAAAACACACTTCATCATAATGTTAGATCTAGCTACAAATACATCAATAAGAGAAGAATAAGGCAAAAAATCGACCGAATCCGAAGGCTCGTTGTAGATTCACGGTTGGAATCGCCGGGTTGTCAATCCGCGTCCAAGCTCGGTCCGCAACTACGTCCGGGGTAGAGAGAGCTATCACTACTCTCCAATGGACCCGTCTTCTTCGTGTCACGATCCGGTAGAGGTTGCAAACTTCCTCTTGCTCGATGGAGATGGCGGCTAGGTCTTCCTTTGGAGCTCTTGGATGAAGGAGGAGGCCGAGAGGAGACTCCGGCTCAAGATTGGCGTGAAGAACAAGCCCGGAGCACCTCTATATGGTGGGAGACGATGGAGGGGCGAAACCAGGCGGACGGGAGCAGAAAACGGCGGATGGGAAAGATCGATCTGCCCTAATTCGCGAGCAGGGTATTTATAGGCGCTGGAATTAAACAGTGCGCACGGTCAGTGGCGCACGACCAGTGGTCGTGCGCACTAGAATCCTGTGATCGTGCGCTCTGCCTGGACGGAACCTGCAAAGACAGAAATTATAAAACAAAATGTTCGCACGACCAGTGGCGCACGACCGGTGGTCGTGCGCACTATCGTCGGTGGTCGTGCGCAATAGATGAAACAGAACTCAGAATTTTAATGGTCAATGCGCACGAGCAGTGGCGCACGACCGATGGTCGTGCGCGCTGGAGTCGATAGTCGTGCGCACTGCACCAGACAGAACTCGTGAAAAGGGGTTAAGTGCGCACGATCAGTGGCGCACGACCGGTGGTCGTGCGCACTAGAACAAGTGATCGTGCGCAGTGTTCCTGTGCAGAATTGCACCGGAAACACTTGCACGCCTCCTATTCCAGCACAAACACAGATCTAGCCACTGAAAGTGGCACTTAACAGCATATGAATACTACTAAAGATAATAAACACGAAAAACACACCAGAGTGGGCCAAAATGTGCACCTAGCATGGGTTATCAAATATAAGCTATAATAAGGCTAAAGTGCGTGATATTGGCTAAATAACGGCCCAGATGAGTCCATATATGTGTATATGATGAGGACTCATCACCCTGCCAGCTTGGTGGGAGCCTGGTTAGTGGGTCTGCTTCGGGGCCTAGTACCTTTTGAAACCTCCCTGCCACCGAGCGATCCAACGGCCCTGCTAGCTTGGTGGGAGCCTAGTCAGTGGGTCAGCATCGGGGCTAAGTACCTTTTGAAACCTTCCTTCCACCGAGCGATCCTATGGCCCTGCCAGCTTGGTGGGAGCCTGGTTAGCGGGTCTGCATCGGGGCCTAGTACCTTTTGAAACCTTCCTGCCATCGAGCGATCCTACAACCCAAACAGCTAAGTGGGAGCCTTGTCAGCCGGTCATCATCGGGGCTAAGTACCTTTTGAAACCTTCTTGCCACCGAGCGATCCTACGGCTCTAGCAGCTTGGTGGGAGCCTGGTCAGCGGGCCTGCTTCAGGGCCTAGTACCTTTTGAAACCTTCCTGCGACTAAGCGATCCTATGCCCTTGCCAGCTTGGTGGAAGCCTGGTCAGCGGGTCAGCATCGGGGCTAAGTACCTTTGGAAACCTTCCTGCCACCAAGTGATCCTACGGCCCTGCCATCTTGGTGGGAGCCTGGTCAGTGGGTCTGCTTCAAGGCCTAGTACCTTTTTAAACCTCTCTGCCACCGAGTAATCCTACTACCCTGCCAGCTTGGTGGGATCCTGGTAAGCGGGCTAGCATTGGGGCCTAGTACCTTTTAAAACCTCCCCACCATCGAGCGATCCTACGACCCTGCCAGTTTGGTGGGAGCTTGGTCAGTGGCTCAGCTTCAGGTCTAAGTACCTTTTGAAACCTTCCTTCCACCGAGCGATCCTATGGCCCTGCCAGCTTGGTGGGAGCCTGGTCAGCGGGTCTGCTTCGGGGCCTAGTACCTTTTGAAACCTCCCTGCCACTGAGCGATCCCGTGGCCCTGCCAGCTTGGTGGGAGCCTGGTCAGCGGGTCACCATTAGGGCTAAGGACCTTTTGAACCTTCCTGCCACCGAGCAATCCTACGACCATGCCATCTTGCTGGGAGCCTGGTCAGCGGGTCTGCTTCGGGGCCTAGTACCTTTTGAAACCACCCTGCCACCGAGCAATCCTACATCCCTGCCAGCATAGTGGGAGTCTAATTAGCAGGTCAACATCGGGGCCAATCACATATCAAGCTTCGCCATCGCATAAATTGACACCATCCATTCATAAAAGAAAAACAAAGTTCGAAAGCACACATCTTTATTGTTGAAATTCAAGGATAGAAATATTTCAAGTCCTCACCGCTTAGCTTGGGACATCTCTTCTGCCTCTCATTTGTATCCTCTTCCCAGGCATGGACTTTCTCAATCCTCACTGGTTGTTGTTGTTGTTGTTGCTGCATCAGATCCCTTGTCCCCCTCATTTCTACAAACTCTGGGTAGGTGGTCATCGCGTGGCCTTCCTCCTGGTGGAAGTCACAGTAGGTTGATGCCACCCTGCCCCCTCCTCTTCCTCTTATTTTTTCTTTTCTAGCTCTCCTACCTCCTCCCTGATCAATCGCCATGGAGTGCTGAGGCAGGGGGAGGAGAGGCCTTGGGCCCTGCCTCCACCCTGGCTCTGGAGTCCTCGGCTCGTCCCTCCTCCTGATTTCCTGTTGTCTCATCTCCGGCTCACTTAGCTTCACCAACCTTTTCGCAAATTCCGGGTTGGCCGCCTCCCCTTCTATCTCCTCTACCGCCCTTTCCATCAACTCTTCAAAGTACAAGGGGGCCTTCCGCTTCAGGTTCATCTTGAAAAATTCCTCTCGCAGCCCCACTATGAAGGTAAGTCAGAGGGTGAACCCGGGTACTTCCTAGACGAGCAAGACTTCCTCCTAGAATCGGTCCACATAGTGAGCCAGCAACTCCCCCGGCCCCTGCTTGATTTTGAAGAGTGCCTCAGCATCCTTCTCTCTCTTCTTTGAGGTCGATAAGTGAAGAAGGAAGCTATGATTCAGATCTTCGAACGCATAGATCGACCCTCTCGGGAGCTGGTGAAACCAGTCCCTTGCCTTTTCCTTCAAGGACATGGGTCTAAGGGAGACCATATCCTCGAACAACTGCAGGTGTTGGACGGGGTCATCCTTGCCGGTGTAGTACATCATGTCCGGCTTCCTGAACCCCTCCAGGAGACGTGCAGAGAACACTAACTCGCAGAATGGGCTTCCTCCACTCGCCGCTCTCGCCTGCTCGACCCTTCCCACGAGATCCATGACTTGACCTGCACTCGCCGGGCCCTCACTCGTCGGTCCCGCACTCAGCTGGATGGCACTTGCCGGGCTAGGGAAGAGCACCCGCCCAACGAGATCTCGCCCTAGCACCTCGGTAGCAGCATCCTTGCTTGCCCCCTGCCCCGGAGCATTCTCGCTGACTCCTGATGGCAGAACTGCCTGGGGAGATGGGGTTGTGAAACTGCTCCACACCGATGCGAATGTGAAATTGATGGTCTCGAGCACCTCCCTTCGGAGATATGCCAACATCTCCATCGTCACTGGCGAGCCAGATGGTGGCGGGCCGCTATGGCCGGCATCTCGCTCGTCCTCTCCCGCCATGACACTTCCTTGGGAATTTTCTATACTAGCTGCGTTCCACGCTCACCGCACCAAAAATGCTGGAACCAGTATCTGGCCCAACGAGGAGTTCGGACCCCTGTAAAGGGGGGCAGCTAGCACCTACTGATCCTGAAAGGGAACCTGACCGAAGACTTAGAGCTAGACATAGACCCTTGGCTACAGCATTGAGGTCCCACCACACACCCGAAAGATCTTTAGAGCGCTTCCCCTCCCAAGCCAAAGATGAAGCTGTGCACTCTTGGAGAGCCTGAGGAGCTGACCAAAGAACCTAGGGAGGAAGAAGCCAATAATTGGAATTGGAATCCTTTCCCAAAGGTGCCCTACAAGGTCTATATATAACTTTTCTCTTCTGGTCTGCTAATAACGTAAATCCGCCTTTTGGTTTTACTACACGCACCCCAAAATGGTCTGCTAACAGCCAAACTCCGCTTTTCTAAGAGGCTATGGATAGACTACCAAGGGTATCCAAGTAATTTCACCATTGTATCCCTTTGGGCGAGTGGTCTGTGAAGGCACCACTCGCCTGACCTCCCTTACCTGCGGGCGAGTGGTCTGTGAGGGCACCACTCGCCGGGTCTTCCGCCTTCTCGGCGAGCGGGGTCCCGACTACTGATACATCGGCCCTTCCACCATGCGAGTACCGCTGTGAGTGGGGCCGCACTCACCTCAAAACTCTTCTGCCCCTCTCTTGACCTGGGCGTATGTATTCCTTGCTTGTTCCTTTGTCCACCTTTAGCCCGGGGTTCACTCGATGAATTATGGGTTATACATCGACGATATGCTACCGCGCGCAGAAACGTTACCGTCGGGCGTTAGCATCTCGATGATATTTCTTCTCGTCGATATAGCTTATCGATGATATGTTATCGCTCGCAGTAATATTACCGCTGGGCGTTAGTGTCTCGATGATATTTCTTCTCGTCGACATTGCTTGATGTTGATATTTCTTCGCGTCGACATTTCTTCACGTCGACATTTCTTCACGTCGATAGGTTACCGCCCGCATTAACGCTAACATTGGGCATTAGCTCTCTTTGTAGACCTTTAGCTACATCCATCATTCTACACATAGGGGTATTGTTCCAGTAGTTCCTGCACACTATAAACACACGATAAGCATGTTCAAATACACAATGAGAATTGTTATTCTCAAACCAAGAGATACATAATGCATGCTCCAACAATCTTCCCCTTTTGATAATTACAAATCCTCTAGGAAGAAATCAACCATAACTTGAATGATGTTTATAGTATATGATAAGCGTGATAAGTGTACATACTTCCTCTATATGGAAGCTCCCCTTACATAGATTTATTTTATGATTTACTCCACCTAAATAATAGATTTTTCAATTTATTCTCCCCATTTTGGTATTATCAAAGAAGGTGGGGTAGAGTAAGAGCAATATGTTTTATTGTGTACTATGTAGAGATGAAAGTAATATCAACTTTAGAATTTGTTTTTTGAAATTAGTAAACACAATGGAAAATAGTTGAAGCATTCTTTAAAATGTACATCTTTAAGAATTTTAAAGTATAAAAATAATGAGTTTTAAGTCAAATAAGAAGATGTTTGAATTTAAGTACAAGAGATGTATTTTCAATGAAATTGTTAACATAAAATTTGCAAGCATGATTGAAAATATTAAGAAAAGATATGCTTCACAATGTAAAGTAATTTGTAATTTCAAGTAAAAATAAACATTGTAAAGATCATGCTTTGCTATATAGTACATTTATGCAAATTTGTAGAGAATAGTGTAGATATGCTTTAGAGTCCAATTCTCATGAGTGGAAGTTTTATATAAGATAACGATGTGTATAAAAAGGTTTTTTGATAAAGTATACATGTGTATAAATCAAACCACATGAAAGCATGTGATATAAGAACATAACATTAAATAAACATAAATAATTTTACTTCTACAAATTTCAATACACATGAAGATTTTTGTTTGTTTTACCGAGAAGTGTAAATTTTTGTTTGCACAAGACACTTTACAATTCTTTTCAAAGTGTTAAACCTCACAATGCTCATTAAGACTTATCAGGAATGTGAGTAGTGTTTGGTGGAGTTATCCTTATCACATATTTTTATTTGATTTTTTTATTTTTGTGATCAAACACTCCAAATTCACTTGTTTTGCAAACATAAAATTTTTATTTTAAAACCAAATTTCTCTAATAACAAGTGCAAGAATACAAAGAATTGCAAGAAAGAATTCATTATTGTGTAGATAATCTATTTATGTGATTCAATATGTTATGTTATTATACTATACAATCATGTAAGAATAGGATTAAAAAATACATGTAGGTTATCAAAAGGTGTATGTGAGATAATCATTATCAAATATAAAGTATTAAACATACTTAGAGGCATGCGAAAACAATTCTATGCGTGTACCCTACAATCAAATTCATTGCATATTATAAGATAAAATTCAAGGCATGGCATAAACAAAATAACGTAATAAAGAAACTTGAAAGTAAAATAAAATATTGTAAATAATCCTTAAGTGATAAATCTAATAATCCTTGACTTTGTCAATAAAGCATAATTAGTTTTTTTATTTTTAAATAATGAAAAAGAAACAAACAAAGAAATGTAAGGGAAAACATATTTTGTCAATAAAGCATAATTAGTTTTTTTATTTTTAAATAATGAAAAAGAAACAAACAAAGAAATGTAAGGGAAAACATATTTTTTATTTTGAAATTGGTTGTAATTTTTTTATCTTTGATTTTTAAGGAAAAGATCAAAAACTAAGATACAATAAACTTTCTAAAACCAGTGTAAATGTAGTAAAATAATTTTTCAGAAAGGAAAAATTCATAGAGGGATCAAATATATTAAGAGTTAGACTAACGCCGATGGTAATAAATAACGTCGGGCGTTAGCAATGTGAACTTGATTTTTCATTCAAAACACATATTTTTCATAATTTTTTGCCTTTAATTTTTCTTGAATATGATTTGTCATTATGAGGGGCTATCTAATGCAGTAAGAAAAATAGAAAAATAAAGCAAAAAGTTGTGGGTTTGAATATTTTAATCTAGGATATCAAAAACTCACAATTCTAATCTAAGCATGTTGAATCTAGCATCGAGGAGATTTTTTGGTTAAAAATGTCCGCAAGTTGAGAATCAACCCCTATAAAGCTAATCCTTACATGTTCCTTTTTAATATGATCCTTAATAAAATGATGTCGGACATCTATATGTTTGGATCTAGAATGATGTATGGGATTGCTTGTAAGATCGATAGCACCCTTGTTGTCACACTTTAGTTCATGTTATTTAGATGTACTCCAGGTCTTCTAAGGTTTGAGTTATCCATAAAGCTTGTGCACAACAACTACCTAATGCGATATATTCGGCGTTGGTGGTGGAGAGCAATAGAATTTTGTTTCCTACTTTATCATGATATAAGTGAAGGGCATATGAAATGACATGTGACACTAGTGCTATGATCTAATGAATATCCCGCATAGTCCGAATCAGAAAAGCTATGTAAAATAAAGGAATCATTATGTAGATACCATAAGCCTAATCTAGATGTTCCGATTAGATATCTAAAAATTCGTTTAACAACTTTTAAATGTGATTCTTTGGGTTTATTATTAAATCTAGCACATAAACAAACGACAAATATAATATCGTGTCTAGATGCACTCAAATATAATAATGATCATATCATTTCTTTATATAATGTTTGATCAATAGAAATACCGACTTCATCTTTTCCTAACTTTAGTGATGGACTCATTGGAGTATTAACTTGTTTTTGGTTTTCAAATCCAAATCTTTGAAGTATATCATGAATATATTTAGATTGACAAATAAAAATACCATCATGTCTGTGTGATTTGAAATCATAGAAAATATGTGAGTTCTTCTACCAAGCTCATTTCAAATTCATTTTTCATCACTAAAACTACTTCATTACAAAACTATTCATTATTGGCTCCAAAATAATATCATTAATATAAATTTGCAAAATTATCAAATCATTATTACAATGCTTAATGAAGAGTGTGTTATCCGCACTAAAAATGATGTTAATCTTCCACACCAAGCACGTGGCGCTCGTTTTAAACCATAAAGTGCCTTTTCTAATTTATACACATGATTAAGAAATTTTCATTAATAAGACCGGGGGGTTGTTCAACATATTCTTATTCTTTTATAATTACGTTTAAAAATATACTTTTATCATCCATTTGAAATAATTTAAATATTTTAAAACTCGCAAATGCAAGAAAATTTCTAATAGATTCTAGGCGAGTAACGGGTGCAAAAGTTTCATCAAAACCTACCCTCTCGATTCGTGAATAACCTTATGCAACTCATCTAGCTTCATTCCTTGTAATCCTAGAGTCACCATCTACTTTATTTTTAAAAATTTATTTAACACCAACAACCGAATGATTAGATGGCCTCTCTGTACGGTTTCAAACCTTATTACGTTCAAATTGATTAAGTTATTCATTCATGGCTAAAAAACAAAAGTCATCATTTAAAGTGGTGGAAACATTTTTTGGTTCTATCACTACAATAAAAATCTCATTTAGCAAGGGAAATTAGGAAGGCTAAATAATTCCTTCCTAATTAGCATCAAATTTAGCTAGGTAAATACTTTTTATTTTACCTACACAAATAACAAGGAAATTTTTTGTTGCAAAATATCAATTAATTTTTTGGTGCAAAATTTTTGATGCTAAATTAGCAACAAAATTTTTTGTAGCAAATTTTTTGTTGCAAAATAACAACGATTTTTTGTTACAAAATATTTATGACACAATAATTTATTTCCTTTAAAAAAATTTCATCTCTCTTTCTTACAAAATAGAATTTTTAATTTCCTTATCCCTCTCTTATAAAATATATTTTTTTCTATATATTTATATATTAGCAAAAATTATTTTTATCCAATGAAGTAATTATAACTAGTATATTTAATTTGTGTATATACTTTTATAAAGTATTTAATTATATTTATAAATTAGCATAAATTATTAGTATCTAATGAAGTAATTATATATTTATATAAATTATATATATATACACACATGCACACACGTGTGTTAGTTTTGGGTGTTGTTTATTCACCTAGAGGGCGGGTGGGGGGGGGGGGGGTGGGGTGGGGTGGGGGTGGGGGGGTGAATAGGTTTTTCAAATACTTTAGTCTTCTTTCTTTTTTTGACTATTCTAGCTCAGACATATAAAGACTAAGAGCACACCACAGAAAATACACAGTGATGCTAGACTAGACCAACTCCTCCAAACTCAAATCTCTTTCACAGTTCCTACAACTCAGGCACAAAGACCCTACAACTAAGGCAATCCAAGCCCTACAAATCAGATCTATAAGAGATCCTACCTCCTGTTCTAGGAACCCTACAACTCAGGCACAAAATTCCTACAACTCAGGCACTCTAGGCCCTACAACTCTTATCTACAAGAGATCCTACCTCAGATTCCAGGAACCCTATAGCTCAGACTCAAAGAGTCCTATAAAAAATATGTTGTTTTACAAGGTTGAAGAGTACTCCACACAGCTCTGGAGAGTTCTTCTGAAGCCCGATGTTGATGGCATCTGGACTTGAAGAGAAAGCTTTAAGAGATTTTTACTAATGCATGATAGCTTCTCTTTTATCCTCTTCTTCTTCATCTTCTTTCTGGAACACAGTTTATCAGTCGATGACGCTCGATTGGAACTTAGAGAACTGAGAGTATGAGTGTTTTGTTCTCAAGAAATCGTTCCTTCTTCTTACAGTCATTCTGTGTTCTGATTATATTCTCTATTTTTTGTTAGGGTACACACTTTGTCTTTGTATATGACAAGACCTTATAACGGTCTATTCTGAACATTCTTTAATGTTAGAAGCCCATTCCTTAATGACTTCTGCTGATTGGTCCCTTAGACGGCGACATTAAATGCAATTGGGAGTTTCAAAAACATCTGGGTCTGTCTCGATGATATGAGCAACATCTCGACGATAGAACTTGTTGTCTTAGCTATCCATTTGGGACTTTAGACATTTCTTCAAGTCTGTTGAAATCTTCACCAGAGGAAGATATCTCGACGATATGGAATATCTCAGCTACATATGCAGTCACGACGACATGAAGTCTTCTCATCGATATCATCGAGATCATTCTGACTACTACTTCAGCAGCAAACTGTCTCCACGATCTATTACTTAGTCTTCAAGATGATATAGCCTCTTTATGATGATATGTCTTCTTAGTTAGATACTTAAGAATGCTGAAGAACTTCAACACGCTAGACTTTTCAATGATATCGTCGTGTGATACTTGTTGTCACGTTGATACATTGACTTGGTTGATTCTTCTTATTTACACAATGATATCGTCGTGTGTACTTTGTTGACACAATGATATCGTCATGTTATCCTTATTATCATGATGATTAATGACTGATTTTGTCTGTTATCTTCTGCGAGTAATCTCAACGATATCATCGTGTGTATCTTGTTGACACAAAAATATTTTCCTTATTCATTTTTGCTTGATCCTTATACATTATACTTAGTATGTATGATGTTCTAACCTGCTCATGTCACATCAAATGAACATCAAATTAAATTGTACTTATTATTGACTTGGGGTCTTCTCAAAATCTGAAACATTATGAGCAGTGTTCCCAATAACCTCCCCTATTCGAAGAAGTCATAACTCATTCAATGATAAAGCACATTTAATGAAAATCAATAGATAATAAGAGCTTTCCAGTTTAGATTATAAGAGCATCAACAATTGATATATGATTTGAAATTGTCACAGTATAAGAAGCAATATTAGGGACGTCATTTCATAATGAATTTATAAAGATTGAAATGTATTTGAAATTTCTAGCAATCCTACATTTATCCAAAATAAGACAGCCATTTATGCTTCTAGTTCCTTTAGAACTATTCCACTCCTTACTTTCTTGACAACAACCTGTTTGGAATATTGCCCTCAATGTTCCCTTGATTTGAAGAGGCATTACTCATAATTCTAAGTACATATTGTATTTGATAAACTTTACTTTGCATCAGGAATGTGCAGGGTTAAGATATTCCAAACATTGGAATAAGTTTAGGGGTTTGCTGTCCAAACCGCTACGAAGGAGTCACTGTCTCAGCAGAATCGCTGAGATGGGGTCGGGAGCCGCAGAGAAGTGATCTGCCTCTGCTGAGCTGCAGATAGACAAAATCCACTGAGAAAACTATCTGTTTCAGCGGATTCGCTGAGACCAAGACAGCTAAACCGCTGAGATGGAAAACTATCTCAGCCCAACCACTGAGATAGATTCAAATCAGGAAGAAGATAGTGGCACGACTTGCTTTTGGCGCAAACAATTGTAATGGAGAGATAAAGTATTTTATCCTCTTTCAAAGTGTTAGGGGACTTTCTAACATCCGTTGAAGACAAATGAAGTATAAAAGAACATCTTATGGCACATTCAAAAGGATCTGTTGGTGTGCTAAAAAGTAGAGAGCCATTATCATTGTTCCATTGACAGCTTTCAAGTACTCTCCTCATCCTGTTAACTGAACCAGCAAGAATACACAAGGAGAGAAGATAGCTCTTCTACTCGGAAGAGCAAGGTGATCCTTTCTTATCCACTGAAGTGAAGGATCAGATATGAGTAAGGTCTGAAGATTTCATTTAGCTCTTCTTCAAGGTTGCACCAGCTGTGCATATACAACAGAAGATAAACACTACTGTAAACTTTTGTAAGCTATACTTATAACCTTTTGTAGGAACTATATTATTCAGAGCTTGTAGGGCACTGTGCCTAAGATTATAGGGTTGTTGAACCTGAGTAGTAGGGATGTTAATCCTAAGGTTTGTAAGGCTGTTGAGCCTGAGTTGTAGGGCATCTTGCCTAAGAAGTAGAGCTTCTTGATTGACCTGAGGTAGGAGGTTAAGGGGATCTCTGAGCTGTAAGAGTGGGATCACTCTGAGTGGTAGGACTGGTTTGCCTGAGGTAGGGCTTGGAGCAAGCATGAGAGATCCTGCGGGATCTATGTTGTAAGCTCTAGGAGCCGAGATTGGAGGAGTTTGCCTTGTCTAACATGTTGGATCGGTAGACACTCTTAGACGGGGTGAATAAGGTTTTTAAAAACTTTTTCTTATATTTTGGAATACTTCAAATAATAAGAGATTAAAATAGTGATTTTGAATAAAGATCTAAATTGTTTTATAATAAAGAGAGGATAATAAACAATTTAGAGAAATAAAGATCAAATCAATTTTATTACACAAAGAGAGACATAATTATTATTAATAAAATTGATTACAAAACTAGATTTCAATAACGCTAGAAATCGGTGGCAAATAATAATAAACTCTTTTTGTTTTATATCCCGACTTGCATCCCCACGAACCGGTGGCCCTAGCATATCCTTCCCCGGATTCATCCTCAAGCCGCTCTAGCCAATCCAACCCGGGATATGGCCTTGAGCACCCTCTAGACCTAACCTAGATCTAGTCGCCAACACGAGGCGAATTTCAGCCCAAAGTCCTACCCAGACCTAGTCGCCAACACGAGGTGAATTCTCTAACGGTTTACAAAGAAAATGAAATGATAATAATAAAAACTCCCTCTTGAAGAACTTCTGAAGTTGGAGACAATGATCCGCTGTAGGATGAGCGTTGTTGAAGCGGACATCATTTGGATTTGGCGTGAAGAGATTCTCCTTCAGAAATCCACAGAGGTTTGGTAGGACATCAACTTTCGGCCAAATCAAGCTTTGGAATTCTAACACTCAATCTCCCTCTCTAATGGTTGTCTGAAACGATAGAAGAGGGGTCCTATTTATAACCTCAGCGCTAGCGCCTGCACTAGCGCTACCACCGACGCTATCCCAGATTAGGCATTATTCTGCGTGGGAGAATCTTCAATCTGAGGAAACATTTCTCTCATGCCTTCTATGCTCCGTGCTACCGCCTGCGCTATCCGCTACCGCCAGGCTCTAGCTCCTTCTATATGTGCTCCAGAATTGCGCTAATCAACGCTAGCACCAGGCGCTAGGTGCTACCGTCGGTGCCAGTGGACATGTAGGACTTATTGGCCCAATTTTGGGGGCAACCTTCTTATGTCATCCTTGAGTCATATGGACTTTGTTTCCTGCACACTTAAACACACAAGATCAAATACACATAGGATTTGTTATTCTCAAATCTAGGAGACGCGGAAGAATATGATCCAACAAACTCCCCCTTATGATAATAACAAATCCATTAATGATAAATCAGAGCATTAATATATAAGCATGATGAAACCTACTTGTGTGTGTGTGAGAGTGATGGCTTAGGATAAATATTGATTGTAGAATTTTATAATTTCTCCCCCTAAGTGAATGCTCCCCTAATATGTAAGCTATCATCTTAATTAATCAAGTTAGTTTTTCATTTTGATAGCTGATTTTATTTATCATGTTAGATCTCCCCCTTTTGTTATTAGCAAAAGTGGGTCAGGAAGCAAAACACATAAAAGTGTTGATAATAAAATAAAGCATTATCGAGCTTTGAGAGAGAAGAAAATGATAAGGAGTTTTAGAATAATTTTCGTAGAAATAAATCAGAGTTTTTAGCATAAGTATGGTTACAAAAGAAATAAATCAGAGTTTTTAACTTTAAAAAAGAAATGATATAACATTTACTATGTAAGTCTACCATTTAAAAAAATTTGAGTTTGAAAACTTGAGATAAGCATGAAAAGAATACAAGGTAAATGTAATGTTGCGGAAGACTTATAAAAGTATAATAAACATCTTTGTGTAAGACATGATGAGTCATAAAATGAAAAAAGATGTTTTTGTAAATCATTTTTCTTTGAAAAGATTATCATGAAGTAACCAAGCGTAAAAAAGAGGTATGAAAAAGAGGCTACTACAATGTTATTCTAATTCATAAAGTCAAAAACATACCAAATATTGTAGAGAGCATGCTAGGTTATCTAGTGCATTTAGATATAAAAAGTATTATAGAATTAGCATTAGAATCCAATACTCATGAGAAGAAGTGTTATGGAAGATAATGATGTGCACAAAAGTGTATTTTGAAAAGAGTAGCCAGATGTTATAATAAAAAAAATACAAGGCACATGTAGAGTAAAGTGCACAATAAAACACAAATAAGATTACATCCACACACTTTTTGTGAGGACCCTGACCACAGCCTGGTGCACCAGCGCTGCATTTCATCCCAGGCCCCCACATGGGCCTCAGCTCATGCCACCCCAACCCCTCTCCGCGCCTATTCGGCCACGGTGGGTTGTTGGATACTGCAGCCTCCCTTTGACGAAAAGTGATCTAGTTAAGCACCTCTACGTGGACTTCCCAGGAGGTCACACATCCCAGAATTGCTCCCGTCCGAGAATGCTTAACTATAGAGTTCTTTCACTTCTCATCACCATTTGAGCTGCAGCTCGGACGGGAGCAATTCTGGGATGGGTGACCTCCTGGGAAGTCCACGTAGAGGCGCTTAACTGGATCACTTCTCGTCAAAGGGAGGCTGCGGTCTCCAATAACCCACCGTGGGCGAATAGGCGCGGAGAGGGGTTGGGGTGGCATGGGCTGCGGACCATGTGGGTGTAAAGAAACTGGGTGTGCCGAGACGAGAAAATTTGACAGAAAAATCAAACAAGAAAGCACAGAAAATCACAGAAGACACAGATATACAGAGGTTCACCCAAGCCGGGCTATGTCCCCTCTCCACCTTCCTCTTCACTTGCTCTTTAATCACCAAGACGGATTATAGCTTACAAGGTTACAAGGATCAAAACTGATCCTACCTCACACAACCCTCTCAGACAAGAACAGAGGAACCGTCGCCAAGGAACACCGCACAAAAAACTATTGCACTCTCTTGGACTTAATATCTCCTCTTCTCTCTCTAGCCCTAAACCAGGATTACGCACCCTTTAAATAGGGCGCCAGACCAGGCTCAAACCAACCAACTGCTAAGACGGTCCAATAACATCCGCTGAGATAGAACCAGCTGAGACAGCAGGTACATCAGGTGTCGAGAGTCAAACGCAGGCGTCGAGCAATGAACGCAGGCGTCGAGCACAGGCGTCAAGCGCAGGCGTCGAGCATCGAATGCGGGCGTCGAGCGCAGGCGTTGAGCGTCGAGCGCAGGCATCAGACATCGAACGCAGGCCTCTCCCGTTCCACGAACCGCTGAGGCAAGGACCCATTCGTCGAACACCGTTCGACGAACCCTTCTCCATTCGTCGAACACCGTTCGACGAACCCTTCTTCATTCTTCAAGCGCAGGCAGGGTTTGACGAACTCTTCTCCGTTCGTTGAATGCCGTTCAACGAACCCTGACCAGAAGTGTTCCCCAACTCCAACATTCTCCCACTTGGTGAACATCTTCCTCCGATGAGAGTTGCTCCTCCAACCTGAAAGGGAGGTTTAGTTCTTATTTATCTTATTAAAAGATCTTGTTTAAGTTTACTTTCAAAGTAAGTGATATATCTATTTATATGAGTGAGTTTGCTGATTTCTGTATGAGTAATAAAACCAAACGGTTAAAGTGCATCTAAATAAATACAACACATGAGGTAAAACAAAAAGATAAAAACAAGCAATCCACAGATGACACAAGATATATAGTAGTTCCCCTCAACTGGGTACATCTACTCTTCTACCCACTGGTAGGAATCAACTAGGAGGTTGTTGATAAGGTGCCCTCACACCAAGTTGTTTTTGATAAGGTGTCCACACACCAAGTGAGCTGTTGATAAGGTGCTCTAACCAAGATGCAGGTTTTTGCTAAGGTGCCCTGTCACCGGGATTAACTTTTGAAGGGAGTTATAACCCTGTACGATGGGGTAAGGAAGTAAAAATGAAAACAAAAATTATATTTTTCTTCTCTTTATAGGAAGACTCTTGGAGATCCAAATGTGGTGTTGAATGGATCTGATGTTGAAGAGCTCTCCCTGTCTGATATGGTTTGATGACAGTTCTGGAGGCCTCTTCTTTTAAGCACTTCTTCCTTCTTTTGCAGTGATGATCCTGAGCAAGTAGTTGTGATTTGTGTCTCAGGATGTTTGTAATCTGCAGGAAGATGTTAGCAATGAAGAACAATTGATTTTCTCTTTATTTTTGTCGTGTGTTCTCTATGTTGCTTTCTCTGTAACTGTCTTTTTATAATCTGAGAACCTTTTCTCTTAATTTGAATTCTTCTCTTGGGAAGAAGGAAAGAGCTGGGGTCTCCATCAATGCTTTGACTCCTCGAGAAGATAACCTGCCGTTTCTTTTTATTAAAGCTAGTCTGCAATGGCTAATAGTATTGATTGATTTGCAACGGCTAAGAGGAATAGTCAAAAGACAGTAAAAAAAGATATTAAAATAATTCAGAGAGAAATTCGTCGGGGTGAGCTCGCCGTCTGATGTACTGAGCGATTGTCTCTATCTTGGAATTCGTAGACTGCTGAAATGGCTGGATTGAGTTTGTCGAGCGCCGTTCAGAGAATGCGTGGCCGCTGAGATTATTCTGACTGAATTCGTCGAGCGCAGTTCGCCATTTGTCGAACGCTGTTCTGATGAAGATTTGTCGAGCGTTGGCTGGCTGGAATTTGTCGAGCGCCGTTTGTCTTGAATTTGTCGAGCGCCGTTCGACATTCGTCGAACGCAGAGAGCTTATATTATTTGCTTATGTATATTCTCCGATTCGATCGCATCATATTTAATTTATGTTTTCTTAGATTTCTTAATTGATCTAAGTTATTAGATGACTTATTGACAAGAGGATGGATCCTAACTCAAATCAAAAGCTAAGGTTCCAACACAACCTTCTTCTTCGACCCTACGGCCGTTGCACACCACTGAAATTTGGCAACAGGAACCACCTTGGTAAGAAAATCTGAGCTGTTCTCCAACGTGTCCACCTTCTCCAGTTGAACTACCTTCTTCTCCACCCTCTACCAGATGAAATGGTACTAGATGTCAATGTGCTTGGTACGTGCGTGGAAGACAGGATTCTTGGCTAGCTGAATAGCCCCTTGGCTGTCACACCACAGCTTCACTGGCCCTTGCTCAAACCTGAGCTCCAAACATAGCCTCCGCAGCCATATGTCCTCCTTGCTCGCATGAGTAAGAGCCATGTACTCTGCCTCCGTCGACGAGAGTGCCACCACGCATTGCCTCTGACTCATCCAACTGATAGCACCTCCAAACAATGTAAACACGTATCCACTGGTGGATCTCCTGCTATCCAGATCACCTCCCCAATCTGAGTCCACGTGCCCAACCATGTCCAGGACTCCTCCTTCACCAGCTCCTTCAAAACATAGGGAGTAATTTGAAGTGCCTTGGAGATACCTGAACACACGCTTCACCGCGTTCCAGTGTTCCTTTCCTGGTGTAGCCATATACCGGCTCAACACTCCCACTGCTTGAGCAATTTCAGGGCGAGTGCAGACCATGACGTACATCAAGCTTCCCACAACACTAGCATAAGGGACCTTCGCCATGTCCTCAACCTCATCTTGTGTCTTTGGGCTCAACTCTGCAGATAACTTGCACCCAACTACCATTGGTGCTCCCACTGGCTTGCAGTCCGTCATGTTAAACTTCTTCAACATCTCCTCGACGTACCTCTACTGCCCCAACCAAAGCTTCTTCTTGCTTCGATCCCTGAAAATCTACATTCCCAACATGACACTTGCTGGCCCCAAATCCTTCATCTCGAATTTGGCTGAGAGCAGCTTCTTCACATGTTGGATCATCCTGACACTATTGCCCACCAGTAGCATATCGTCTACATAGAGTGTCAGGAAGATAAACTGCTCTCCCTTTCTATGGATGTACACACAGTGGTCCGAATTCGACCTTTCAAAACCTAACTCCAGCATGTAGGTGTCGAATTTCTAGTACCACATCCTCGGAGATTGCTTTAGTCCATACAAGGAATTCTTCAATCTGCAGACCTGATCCTCCTTTCCCTTGGCTTCGAATACTTCCGGCTGCTTCATGTATATCTCCTCCTCCAGATCACCGTGAAGAAAAGCCGTCTTCACATCCATCTGCTCAATCTCTAGATCATGCGCTGCCACAATAGAGAGAACCAATCTGATCGACGTCATCTTGGCTATAGGTGAGAAGATCTCATCATAGTCAACACCTTCTACCTGGGAGAATCCCTTTGCAACCAACCTTGCCTTGTATTTCTCCACAGTGCCATCCCCCTTCACCTTCTGCTTGAAGACCCATTTACTTCCAATGGCCTTCCCCCCCTTTGGAATCTTACACAGACTCCAAGTCTGATTCTTCCTCAGAGACTCCATTTCATCCACCATGGCTAGCTCCCACTGATTTGAATCAGCCCTTAATCTAGCATCTCTGGCAGAGATTGGATCTTCACGAAGCATACTTAGGCAACACTGTGCAGCCACTTCACATTGGGGATATCTCACTGGTGCCTTTCTTTCCCTTGTTGATCTCCTCAGAAGTGGAATTTCTTCAGCCTCATCTTCTGACTCCTCATCACTTCTCACCACCTCCAAGTCATCTGATTCAGAATCAGATTCAGCCCCAACAGTAGTAGTTTCTTTCTCAAAGCTTTCTTCCGCCACCACTGTCCCTTTCTTTGCTTCTTTGGCCTTCTCAGCTTGTGTGGCTGCCTGAGGACTGGTTTCATGAAACACCACATCCTTGCTGAATGTAGCAGTCTTGGTGACAGGGTTCCAAAGCTTGTAGCCTTTAATGCCATCTTTGTAACCCACAAAGATGAACATCTCAGACTTGACATCAAGCTTCCCCCTCTTCTCCTTTGGAATGTGAACATATGCATCACACCCAAACACACGAGCATAGGCCAAGTTTGGCTTTCTCTTGAAGATGACTTCAAAGGGAGTACATCCCTCCACAGCAGATGTAGGGGACCTATTCTTCAGGTAATTTGCAGTAGCCACTACTTCAGCCCAGAACTCCTTCCCCAAACCTGCCCAACTGAGCATGCACCTGGTGTTCTCCATCAAGGTCCCGTTCAGCCTCTCCGACACTCCATTCTGCTCTGGAGTATACGGTGTGGTCTTCTGCTGTGCAATCCCCTGCTCAGTACAATACTGCTCAAAGGCATCAGAGCAGTACTCCCCTCCATTATCGGAACGGAGGACCTTCACCTTTCTCTCCAATTGGTTCTCCACCAGGTTCTTAAACTCCTTGAACCTGTCCAGAACTTCTGACTTGGACCTGAGAAAATAGATCCAGGACTACCGTGAGAGGTCATCAGTAAAGGAGACATAATACCTTGTGCCGCCAAGAGATGGAGCTGGAGTTGGCCCAAACACATCACTGTGTATCAGCTCCAGTACTTCAGTTGCCCTCGTGCCCGTCCCACGAAAACTTACCCTGGTCTGTTTTCCAAGCAGGCAATGTTCACAGAACCCAAGGCTAGTGGAGCAATCCAGCACGCCTTCCACCATCTGACCGGATGCCATGGACGACATCCCCTTCTCACTGATATGCCCAAGCCATTGATGCCACAGCTTGGACACCTCCTCCTGGTCAACCTCCTGGCTCTCAGAGATAAGAGACCCACTTGGAACCACTGTATCAACAAGAAAAGTATACAGTGTTCCATGTCTTACTCCACTGGCAATCACCATTGCCCCCTTGACATCTTGCAGGTTTGTTTGTCACAACTGAAATGCACTCCTGCATCCGCCATGGAACCCACCGAGATTAGATTCCTGCTCATCCCAGGAATGTGCATCACATTTGGAAGAGACCTTGTGGTCCCATTAGACAGCTTCAGCATCACCTTGCCACACCCAATGATCTTCATAGCAGAATCATCACCCAGCATGACATCTCCACCGTCAAACCTCTCATACTCACAGAACCAGTGCCTATGAGGGGTCATGTGGTATGATGCTCCAGTGTCTACATACCACAAATCAAAATCTCGATGTGCAACGCACGCAACATCGATGTACATGTCACCACCATCACCCTCCTTCTTCGTACTAGAAGTTGTCAGTGTCTCCTTGTTCTGAACGACCTTGTTCGGACATTGAGACTTCACATGACCAGTCTCATTGCACTTCCAGCACCGAATGGGATTCTTACTCTTCTCCCCCTCCTGGCTCTTGGATCTACCTCGAGACTTATCTCGATATCCACCCTGCTTGCTCTCCCTTCGCCGAGGACGTGATCTAGACACACTTAAAGCACCTTTGCTCGTCGCCTCAGAACCTCCTCTCCTGGTCTCCTCAGATAAAAGAGCTGCACATACAGTATCGTATGACAATTCCTTGTCTCCACTCCCTCCAATCACGACAATCAGATTGTCCCATGAATCTGGCAGTGAGCACAACAAGGTGATGGCTCTATCCTCATCCGAGATCTTCTCACCAATAGAGATTAGCTGACTCACAATGGTGTTGAATTGAGTCAAGTGCTCTGAAAATGAATCACCCTCACGCATCCGAAGTTTATACCACTTCTTCCTCAAGAGCAATTTGTTCACCAGGGACTTGCTCTGGTAGAGGGATTCCAACTTACGCCACAGACTTCGTGCAGAAGTCTCTTCCATGACGTTGGTCAAGATTGAATCTGCAAGGAATAATCAGATCAAGCCCTTAGCCTTCCGACCGGTCTTCGTCCAGGCCGCCGCCTCCGCTGCACCATCTGCAGTCGCGTCTATAGATTTTCCATTCAATGCGCTTGCATCCTTCTCTTCTACCTTAGGAACGGGAGGATCATCTTCGATCGCAGACCATAGATCTCGATCAATCAACATATCTTCCATCTTCATCTTCCATAGATCGAATCGTCTTCCGTCAAACTTTTCGATCTCGATCCGCACGCCGCCAGAACCCATCTCCAGGATTAAGAACCTGGCTTTGATACCAAATGTAAAGAAACCGGGTGTGCCGAGACGGGAAAATTCGACAGAAAAACGAAACAAGAAAGCACAGAAAATCACAGAAGACACAGATATACAGAGGTTCACCCAAGCTGGGCTACGTCCCCTCTCTTCCTTCCTCTTCACTTGCTCTTTAATCTCCAAGACGGATTACAGCTTACAAGGTTACAAGGATAAAAACCGATCCTACCTCACACAACCCTCTCAAAAAACAAGAGGAACCGCTGAGACAACAGGTACATCAGGCATCGAGAGTTGAAATGCAGGCGTCGAGCGATGAAGGTAGGCGTCGAGCACAGGCATCGAGAGCAGGCGTCGAGCATCAAACGCGGGCGTCAAGCGCAAGCATCGAGCGCAGGCGTCGAGCGTTGACCGCAGGCGTCGAGCGCAGTCATCAGGCATCGAACGCAGGCCTCTTCCATTCCACGAACCGCTGAGGAAAGGACCCGTTCGTCGAACACCGTTCGACGAACCCTTCTCCGTTTGTCGAACACTATTCGCCGAACCCTTCTTCATTCTTCAAGCGCAGGCGGAGTTCGACGAACTCTTCTCCGTTCGTCGAATGCCGTTCGACGAACCCTGACCAGAAGTGTTCCCCAACTCCAACAGTGGGGGCCTGGGATGAAAGGCAGCGCTGGTGCGCCAGGCTGTGGTCATGGTCCTCACATAAAAAAGTGCACTTTTTATGTGAGGACCCTGACCACAGCCTGGCGCACCAGCGCTGCCTTTCATCCCAGGCCCCCACATGGGCCGCAGCCTATGCCACCCCAACCCCTCTCCGCGCCTATTCGGCCACGACGGGTTATTGGAGACCGCAGCCTCCCTTTGATGAGAAGTGATCCAGTTAGGCGCCCTTACGTGGACTTCCCAGGAGGTCACCCATCCCAGAATTGCTCCCGTCCGAGCACGCTTAACTATAGAGTTTTTTCACTTCTCATCTATAGTTAAGCATGCTCGAACGGGAGTAATTCTGGGATGGGTGACCTCCTGGGAAGTCCACGTAAAGGCGCTTAACTGGATCACTTCTCGTCAAAGGGAGGCTGCGGTCTCCAACAACCCACCGTGGCCGAAGGGGTGCGGAGAGGGGTTGGAGTGGCATGGGCTGCTGCCTATTTGGGGGCCTAGGATGAAAGGCAGCGCTGGTGCGCCAGGCTGTGGTCAGGGTCCTCACATCACCCATCCCAAAATTGCTCCCGTCCGAGCACGCTTAACTATGGAGTTCCTTCACTTCTCATCACCATTTGAGCTGCAGCTCAAATGGTGATGAGAAGTGAAAGAACTCCATAGTTAAGCATGCTCGGATGGGAGCAATTCTGGGATGGGTGACCTCGTGGGAAGTCCACGTAGAGGCGCTTAACTGGATCATATCTCGTCAAAGGGAGGCTGCGGTCTCCAACAACCCACCGTGGCCGAATAGGCGCGGAGAGGGGTTGGGGTTGCATGGGCTGCGGCCCATGTGGGGGACTGGGACGAAAGGCAGCGCTGGTGCGCCAGGCTGTGGTTAGGGTCCTCATAATTTTTATGCACGAAAAAAAATGTACAACTACCAAGGTGCTTTGCACACACAATGCTCATTAAGACTTATCAGGGTGCAAAGTAGTGCTTGGGGGATCACATACTTTACTTTTCAATATTGATTTTTGTGATCCGGTGTACTTACGAATAAGTGGTTAAAAGATGAAGGTTTGCACAAGACACTTTACTATTCTTTCCAAGGTGCTTAACCTCACAATGCTTATTAAGACTTATCAAGAGGTTCAAGTAGTGCTTGGTGGAGTTATCTTTGTCAATTTATTTCATGATTAATTTTTTGTACAGTTCTCTGAATACACTTGTTTTGCAAACCAATGTAATTTGAAAGGACAACCACTTTTCTTAAATATTAAGAGTGCAAATAAAGGTGGTGTATGTAAGATACTTGTGCAAAATTTAATTCATTATACAATTATAATTCATAAGCAAGCATTCTTAGATTAAAAGCACGAGTAGACTTTGCCAAAATAGGTGAGTGAATAAAAACCATTATCAACCATATAACATTTACTCATACTTAGAGGCATGCTAAGCTTGGCTCTACACACCCTTTTCATTACAATTGGTGCACATATGAGTAGATATATCAAAGCATGATAAAAACAATGTTCAAAGTAGTTTGAAAAGATGAATTGTAACATTGTAGAAGGTCTAAATGATGGGTTAAATCATGCTTGATTTTCACAATAAAGTCCATACAGTATTTTTGATATTTTGAAAAATAATTTTGATTTAAAGTTTGAACTCTTAAGATTGATCTTGGACTTCCCGAGGTCTACCCTGTGAGGGGTTCGCCCGGTACTAGGAGATGTGATGGGATGATAGCCCAAATCTCCCTTTCGCAAGATACATGTAAAAAAGTTAAGTTCAAAAGATAATTTTTGATACTTGTTTTTGTTTTATATTTTTATATTTAACTTTTGCATATAAAAATAGAAATCAAACAAATAACTAAGGAAAGGAAGTAAGAAAAATATTTGTTGTAAGTTTGCTTTTGTAATTTTGTATTTTAATTTTTCAAAAATCAATTATAGGCATAGATGCAAAAATGAGTAGTACATATAAAAAAAATATCTTTTTAGTGATTTTTCAGAATTTTAAAATTACAGAAAATCAGACACTCGAGCTAGCACCGATGCTAGGTCCTAATGCCTGCGTAAACTCATAGAGAGTGCTTATTCTAATCGTATAGCCTAGATTTTCTACGATTTTACTTACGATTTTGCTTTATTATGTTTGTGCAATGTAAAACCTGTCTAATGAAGTGAAGAGACGAGAAGAAATTGCAAAAAGTTGCGGAAGTTAAAATTTTAGAAGATGGGCTCCATATCCATTAAAGCTTCATATTCATTAAACCTTAATTTTTGAGTTTTTCACAACCATTTAAGCTTAATATTACAGGATGTGCAAACAAAGAAGACATGCTTGAACAAAATAGATATCATGATTTTAGTGATAATAGATTGGTCATTAATAAACGAAAACCTGACTTTTACTTTTGATTTAATTTGTTATGCAAAGTTCATTTAGGCTTTAAGGGACAAAGTCAAATTTCAAATATTCTATTAGATGACCATGCCATGATATATATTTTCTTATATCTTTATTTTGAATTTTTAAGGCTTATATTTATCAATATAATGTATGTTTAAAGTGATAGGAAACGTAAGCACAAGATATCATGTTCGAATAAGCCAAGTAAGTATGATTTAAATGATTTTAATGTGAAGTGATGTTTATGCATAAACATAGGTTTAAGAATGATTTATGAACTACGTACATCTCTCAAAAAATTTTGAAAGAGAAAAAGTGAAGTTTATGAATTAATTAATTTAGATAAATATCTAATAACAGATTTAGAGTTTAATTCATATAAGATATTTATAGGCAATGAATATAAGAAGAATAGATAGGTCATCAAAAAAAATATGATTTTGAATTTTGATTAATTTGATTTATAAACTCATTAAGTTTAAAGAAATACGATCATATTTCCAATAATGTATAAGATGACCATAACATGATAGCTTAAAAAAATAAGAAAACAAAAATAAAAGGACATTAAAGCATATCATGAAGTAGAAAATTTGTATATTTCATTTTTGAAAATATTCTACGTCATGCATTTGGTGATACTTAATGAATAAGTGATTTAGGTATCCAAAGGGGACCAAGTGTGGTGGTTCCTTTGGGTGCCCAAATATAACGTGTAGGTTTGTGGGTAGATATTGATGAATGGGTCCTTTCATGTGAAGTTAATGTTTCAGCTTTAATTTTGGGCCTCCATTCAAATCTTGGTTTATTGTTATTCTTATGCATCAAATCTCTATTGTGATTATTTTTATTTTGAAAATTATAATTGGAAGTATCGTTCATAGGAAATTTGTGGTTTTATTTTTAAGTTGGGAGAAACATGATTTTGTAAATAATGGTGATTTTGATTTGCAAATCCGTTGTGTTCCTTACTCCCATTATTAAACTTAGTTAAGATGTTCGTATTCGTATTCAACTTGTTCTTAGATATAGTTTGATATATTGGGAATTTGTATTTATAATTTTCATAAGCAAGTTGATTTTTGATTTTAATTCATCATTCTTGATCTGTAGATTATGCCTAGCTTTATTATAAGCTATTGTGATATTTGTAAGAGTAGAAACAATATAGTCAATATGATTTTGATTGTCATTTCTAAATTCCTCAAATGTTTCGTCCATCTCTTTGATTTCAATTTTATAACTTTTACATGTAACACAATCACTTTTCAAAGATGAATTTTCTAATGATAATTTTCCATTTTGTTCTTTTACAATTAATAGTTCTTTTTCAAAATCCTTGAATTTTTCTTTAATTTTATTACAATCACAACATAGTTTTATATTTTCAATTAAAGTGCAAGGTGGAGAATAATCAAACACATCAATCTTTGTTTCTACATTAATTTTAGCTTTTAAGTTTTTATTTTCTAAACGTAATTTTGAATTTAAATTTTTTAATTTCTTAATTTTACGCTTAGAAGTTTGTAGCAATTGTAATGCAGAAATAGAATTGCAAAAGATGGAATTTGATTTCCTTACAGTGCTTTTGGACGCGATGAGATTTGAGCATGGAGTTCCTTTGTTATCTTTATCTTTTTGGCAATCGTCTTCCAAAGACACGATTTCTTCTTTTCCACTTGATGTGCTATCCATTGATTCATCATGAGAGAGATCTTCTTGAATGGTGGTGGATGCTTGTATGTCCTTCTCCTCCCGTGTTTGCTCCATACCTGTGAGAGGAAGATCATACATTTCTTCAAGAAATTTCCATATCTTGTATCCACTAGAAAAACAATATATTAATTTGAAAACTTCATTTGATAAACCACAGAATAAATAGTGTTTGGCTTTTGCATTTAGATGACGTTCCTTTTTATTTGATTCATCTGCTGGTCTAACTATTGCTAAATTCCATGCTTCGATATCTATAGTTTTAATAAAATTTTCAATTAAAATTCTCCATCCTTTATAATTTGTTCCTTCAAATAAAGGTGGTTTAAGAGATTTTTCTTCTTCATAAAATTTTACCCCACTAGTAGAAGCGAGATCATGAGACGCCATTATTACCGGTTGTTAAGCCAATTGGAATAAAACCCCTCTGATACCACTTGTTGGATCGGTAGGCGCCCTTAGAGGGGGGGGGGGGGTGAATAAGGGTTTTTAAAAACTTATTCTTATAATTTCGAATACTTGAAATAATAAGAGATTAAAATAGTGATTTTGAATAAAGATCTAAATTATTTTATAATAAAGAGAGGATAATAAACAATTTAGAGAAATGAAGATCAAATCAATTTTATTACACAAAGAGAGACATGATTATTATTAATAAAATTGATTACAAAACTAGATTTCAATAACGCTAGAAATTGGTGGCGAATAATAATAAACTCCTTTTGTTTTATATCACGACTCGCATCCCCACGAACCGGTGTCCCTAGCCTATCCTTCCTCAGATTCGCCCTCAAGCCGCTCTAGCCAATCCAACCCCAGATATGGGCTTGAGCACCCCTAGACCTAACCTAGATCTAGTTGCCAACACGAGGCGAATTTCAGCCCTAAGTCATACCCAGACCTAGTCGCCAACACGAGGCGAATTCTCTAACGTTTTACAAAGAAAATGAAATGATAATAATAAAAACTCCCTCTTGAAGAACTTCTGAAGTTGGAGACGATGATCCGCTGTAGGATGAGCATTGTTAAAGTGGACGTCGTTTGGATTCGGCGTGAAGAGATTCTCCTTCAGAAATCCGCAGAGGTTTGGTAGGACATCAACTTTCGGCCAAATCAGGCTCTGGAATTCTAACACTCAATCTCCCTCTCTAATGGTTGTCTGAAACGAGAGAAGAGGGGTCCTATTTATAACCTCAGTGCTAGTGCCTGCGCTAGCGCTACCGTCAGCGCTATCCCAGATTAGGCATTATTCTGTGCGGTAGAATCTTCAATCCGAGGAAATAATTCTCTCATGCCTTCTGTGCTCCGTACTACCACCTGCGTTATCCACTACCGCCAGACTCTAGCTCCTTCTATATGTGTTCTGGAATTGCGCTAATCAACGCTAGCGCCAGGCGCTAGGTGCTACCGTCGGCGCTAGTGGGCACGTTGGACTTATTGGCCCAATTTTGGGGGCAACCTTCTTATGTCATCCTTGAGTCATATGGAATTTGTTTCCTGCACACTTAAACACACAAGATCAAATACACATAGGATTTGTTATTCTCAAACCTAGGAGATGCGGAAGACAATATTACAACATAACACACTATTAGAAAGGTGTAGAGGGAAAGTGGACTACCCATAGACACATTGTCTTGGGGAACCACTATAAACACTTGTGTGTTTTTTTGTGTGCTTGAACTTTTACTTACTACTCCTTATCTGCTAATATTAATTAAGTAAAACTCTAAGAGACCTATTCACCCCCTCTAGGTGAATTATACTACATACCTATAAACTATCAAGTGGTATCAAAGCAAGGTTGGTCAAAAAGGACTTAACAGTCCAACCAGATCCTACATAGGTGTAGTCAAATCTGAATCCAATGGCCTCCAATGGAGTTCAGAAGGAGATGGGGTCCATGAAGATGCCAATATGCAAAAAGGAAACCTTTGGCATTTGGAAGCAAAGGGTTAGGCTTTTCATGGAAGCATCAGACTTTAGGATTTTTATTACTGTCTAGGAGGGTCTCTTTCTTATCACAAAGCCCTCCACCATTGATCTTACTAGGCAGGTAGGTAAGTCATACACTAAAATGACAAGGGATGAGATTGCATTGGCAACAATGGACAAAAGAGCTCAAGACATTATAGTCATTGCAATTGATGACTCTATATTCCAAAACTTGGTACATTGTGAGACTACCAAGGACATGTAATATACACTTATTGTGTACATGGAAGGGACTGAAGAGGTGAGGGATGATAGGAAATCCCTCCTCAATCAGGAATATGAAGCCTTCAGGCAGCAAAGCCTGGAATGCATAGCTGATTGCTATGAAAGATTATTCAGGATAGTGAATGAGTTGAGGATCTATGAAAGGACCTTCACTCATTATGAGCTAAATGACAAATTCTTAAGATCTCTAACTAGAGTCTGGGATACCAAGATCTGTGCCATCAGGGAGGTGGCAAAGCTGGGTGAGACTCCTCCCCATACTCTGTTTGGAAAGCCTCTCTCTTATGAGAAGTAGCTATCTGCTAGGAAGGAGGAGGACACATCCTCCAGTCCTCATGCAAGGGAGAGGACTGTGTCCCTCAAGGCTGAGGGATCTAAGAAGAGCAAGGCAAGGATGCCTACACCTCTAAGAAGGGTTGCTAGCTCAGAAAATTTAGAGCCCAACTCATCAGATAGTAGCTCTTCTGATGAGGAGTTTGCTGCCTTCTCAAGGCATTTCAAGAAGATGAGGAGGAGGAAGCAATGGAAGAACAAGCCTTCCTCCTCCTCACATCCCAGGAAAGATCTCAACAGATCAGACAAGCAACACCCCAAGGGGGACATGTATGACTCTAAACATGTTAAACATGTTTCAACTAATGTAATTTGTTATTACTGCAGTAAGCCTGGACATGTCATTGCTGACTGTCCAATCAAGAGGAAGGAGAAGGGTGATAAGAAAGCTTATCACCAAAAGGGAAGAAAGGGTTAAAAGTCCTTCCTAGCCAAGAAGGGCAAGAGCGGGAGTGAATCTGAGTCATCATCCTCAGATTCAGATGAAGAAAAAGAAGCCTATATTGGGATGTTTGCAACTGATAAAGATGTGGAATTTCCTGCTGCAAAGGTGAGCATCAGGGCCCCTCTATCACATTCAGACAGTGATATAGAGGAGGATGAAGATGCAAGAGAACATCATGGCTTAATGGCCATAACAGATGATGATGAAGATATTCAGGACATTCCTGACAAGGTAACTAATCTACCACCCTCTTCTGAGTATGAGTCAATGTCAGACTCTAAAGCATGCTCATCAATTGATGAAAATGATTTAGAATCTAAAGTGCATGTCAATCAATTGATTGACAAATATGATGCTTTATTGGATGCTCTGAAAAAGAGCAAGAAGCTGGCCAAGAGTCAAGCTCAAGAAATTGCTTCCCTTAAGTTGGCTAAGCAAGATTGCACTGATTTACCTACCCTGGTGCTCAGATGAGTAGAGAGATAAGCCAACTTTAGGGGATTACAATTCTCCAAGCCCAAATCAGTGCTTCCAATTATTAACACATTTTCTTTTCAAACCAATAGAAGAGGACTAGGGTTCAATAAAATGGAAGTGGGTGAAGGGAGTGGAGAAAAGATTAAGGCTAAGGCTAAGCCTCATACCACCTTTCAAAAGGTGTTACTTCCCTCTAACAGGTATGACCATGACAACATGTATGGTCACTGGAAGAATGAGAGTTCTCAAGCCAATCTGAGTCAATACTGCATGTTATGTTCTCAATAGAGCATCTATTAATAAGGCCATAGTAGTAACCCCTTTTGAGATTCTGAAAGGCAAATAACCAACTATTTCATACTTTAGAATCTTTTGTTGCAAATGCTATATTCTAAGTAATGGGAAATCTCAATTAACTAAGTTTGCTAAAAAATGCAATTTAGGGGTTCTTGTTGGATATAGCTCACATAGCAAAGCCTATAGAGTATTCAACAAGAAAACTCATGATGTAGATGAGTCTATGCATGTAGTTTTTGATGAGACCAGCCTGCTGTATAAGGGCTGGTCTAGCTCTCCTATTTTGATAGGTAATGAACAACAAATGCAAGATATGTCTCTCCAAGACATACCCAACACAAGCAAGGTCAATTCAGAGGTAGCAATCCCTGAAGTTGAAGATCAGCAAGCTGCTGAAGATGCTGCTGCTCAAGAAGAAGAGCTGCAGATAGCTGACAGGTTGCCTGCAGCCAATAGACACCTAAGGGATCATCCAAGAAACCAAATAATGGGAGATGTAAACCAAGGAGTGGTTACCAGAAGCAGGGCTCACAATGAATCCCTATTCTTAAGCTTTCTATCACAAATGGAGCCCAAGAAATTTGAAGAAGCAAATGAAGACACCTTATGGATTCAAGCAATGCATGAAGAACTGCTTCATTTCAAGAGGTGCAAGGAGTGGAAATTGGTGCCAAAGACTCAAGGACACAACATCATTGCCAGCAAGTGGATCTATAGGAACAAGCTTGATGAGAATGGCACCATCATCAAGAACTAAGCCAGACTGGTGGCCAAGGGGTACAAGCAAGAAGAAGGTATTGACTTTGATCAAACCTTTGCCCCAGTTGCAAGGTTAGAAGCAATAAGGTTGTTCCTTACCTATGCCGCCCACAAGGGGTTCACAGTGTACCAGATGGATGTCAAATCAACATTCCTGAATGGCAATCTAAAGGAAGAGGTATATGTGGAGCAACCCTCAGGTTTTGTTCATCCTACCCTCTCCTCTCATGTTTATTTGCTTAGGAAAGCTCTATATGGTCTAAAGCAAGCCCCTAAGGCTTGGTATTCTTGGAACATGGTCTTCCGCATCTCCCAGTTTGAGAATAACAAATCTTATGTGTATTTGATCTTGTGTGTTTAAGTGTGCAGGATAACAAAGTCCACATGACTCAAGGATTACATAAGAAGGTTGCCCCCAAAGTTGAGCCATCAAATCCAAATCTCCTACTAGTGCTGGCGGTAGTACTAGCACAGGCACTAGCTGCCGTTCAACGAACTGATAGCGGCGCTCGACGAAATGCTAATAACGTCGTTCGATGAAAATTTCATTCGACAAACTCCTAGCGGCGTTCAACGAATTCTCGTTCGACGAAATTTTCATTCGACAAACTCTTAGCGGCGTTTGACGAATTCTCGTTCGACAAAATATTAGATTAAGCAAAATTGCCAGGAGAACTTATAGAAGGAGATAGCGCCAGGCGGTATCCTACAGCGCAGGCGATAGCGAGGAGCACAGTAGGCAAGGGAGAATTGTTTCCTCAGATTGAAGATTCTGCCGCGTAGAATATGTCCTAATATGGGATAGCGCCGACGGTACCGCTAGCGCAGGCGCTAGCGCTGAGGCTATAAAAAGGACGTCTCTTCTCTCGTTTTACACACACATTAGAGAGATATCAGAGAGAGATAGAGTGCTAGAATTCTAGAGGCTATCTTGGCCGAAAGTTGATGTCCTACCAAAGTTCTGCAAATTTCTGAAGGAGAAACTCAACACGCCGGATCCAAATGAAGTCCACCTCTACAACGCTTATTCTACAGCGGATCTTCGTCTCCAACTTCAGAAGTTCATCAAGAGGGAGTTTTTATTTATTTTCATTTCTTATATCTTGTAAACGGTTAATGAAATCGCCTCGTGTTGGCGACTAGGTCTGGGTAGGACTTAGGGGGAAACTCGCCTCGTGTTGGCGACTAGATCTAGGCTAGGTCTAGGGGGTGCTCGAGGCCACATCCGGGGAAGGGTTGGCTAGAGCGGCTTGAGGCCGAATCCAGGGAGGATAGGCTAGGTCCACCGGTTCGTGGGGATGCGAGTCAGGATAGAAAACAAAAAGAGTTTACTATTCATCGCCACCGATTTCTAGCGTTATAGAATTCAATTTTTGTAAAACCATTTTTGATATTAATAAAGCATGTCTCTACTTTATTTCAATTGTTTTACTTAACTTCTTATTGTCTTTGTCTTGCATTATTACAAAGCTTTTCAAAATATCACTAAAGTTTTTAAAACCCTTATTCAACCCCCCCCCCCCCCTCTAAGGGCGCCTACCGATCCAACAAGTGGTATCAGAGCTAGGTTATTCCAAATCGGCTTAACAACCGGGAATAATGGCGTCTCATGATCTCGCTTTTCCTGAGGGTCAAGGGGTTAGTCGACCACCTCTCTTTACTGGGTCAGATTTTAACTACTGGAAAATCGAATGATGTATTTTCTTATGACCATGGATGTAGAAGTATGGAACATGGTAGAAGTTCGGTACTCTCCTCCTACAACTATAATGGGAGAGGCAACATTACCAAAACCTAAAGATAAATGGGATGACAATGATAAACTAAGGTGTAAAAATAATGCTAAAGCAATGATTGCTTTATATTGCGCTTTAAATAGGACTGAGTTTAATAGAATTTCTGTATGCACAACTGCTTATGATATTTGGAATCAATTGGAAGTAACTCATGAAGGTACATCGCAGGTGAAAGATGCAAAGCTATTCCAACTGGAATCTGAATATGAAAAATTCAGGATGGATACCGAAGAGGACATTAACTCGATGTACACCCGTTTCACCAAGATCGTCAACGCTTCAAAGGCACTTGGAAAGACCTCCTCAGACGGGGACTTGGTGAGGAAAATTCTTCGTTCCTTACCTCCAAGGTTCAATCCAAAGGTGACAGCCATCTCAGAGTCGCACAACTTAAGAACGCTCCAGATCGAGAACCTTATTGGGAATCTCAAAACCCATGAGGTAGAACTCCCGATTCAACACGATGAATACAACAAAGAGCCAAAGAAAAAGGTGCTAGCACTAAAGTCAAAGAAGGAGAGCATCAAAGATGATGATGAAGATGAAGAAGGTCTCCTGGTGAAGAACTTCAGGAAGTTCATCAGGAATCCAGAAAGAAGGAACACATTCCGCAAATACTTCCAAAAGGATACTCGATGAAAGGGATCTTCCTCTTCATCAAGGAAAGAAAAAGGAAGCGAAGATGAAGAAGAAAGACCACCACCAGAGTGCTACCACTGCAGAAAGACCGGGCACATTCGGAGCCAGTGCCCGAAGTATCAAAAGGAGCAAAAAGAACAACACAAAGCAAAAGAGAAGAAGAAAGTACTGAAAGCCGCAACTTGGGATGATTCTTCCTTTAAAGAGTCAAACGAGTTTGAGTCAAGTAGCGAGGAGGAAGCAAACTTATGCTTAATGGCAAAAAGCAACGATGACGACACCAGTGTTCTTAGCGACACTGAGGTAATTCCTCCTCTTTCGAAGAACTCTATGATGAATTTGTTTTAACTTGCAAATCCTATGATCAAAGTATACAAGATAATATTATATTAAATCGTGAAAATGAATCTATTATCAAAGAAAATCATAAGTTCACAAAAAAATTGATTTCCCTTGAAAAGAGAAAGGTTTCATGTCAAGAGTGTGAACACTCTTTATTTAAGACAAAAGAACTCGAAGTTTCTCTTTCTAAGGCCCTCACACAAAACAAAACAATTGCAAAAGAAAAGGGGGACTTAGAGAGAAAACTAAAAACCATTCTTTTACAAATTGAAAATAATAAAAAGGGATTTGAAAATAAATGTGTTATGATTGTTCAAGAAAATACTTTTCTTAAAAAACAAAATCATGACCTTAATATAGCCATAAAAAAATTCGGGATTGGTCAAAAATCCCTGGATATGATTTTGGGAAACCAATGTTATGGTTCTGGAAAATTTGGGGTCGGATATAAAAGTGAACCCTACCGCCCAACGCTAGCCACTAACGCCCGCGGTAGCTCAACTGTTAAAAAAATCTTCTGATTTCTCTAATGTTCAAACATCATACAGCAAGAGCAACGTAGAAACTCAGAAAAGGGTCTCAATCCCCTTTATCTCGTGTGCTAATTGTCTTAAGTTTGGACACACGTCTAGATCTTGCAGGAATATAAAACAACGATCGTTAAAACAAATCTGGGTACCTAAGAAATCCACTTATTCTATGGGTGGTACCTCTTGGGTATCTGGATCTTTACTCTCTTCTTCTCTCTAGATTTGCAGGAAGGCTAAGGAAGTGGAGGACGTGTGGTAATTGGACTCAGGCTGCTCCAAGCACATAACGGGCAACAAAGCGAAATTCCTTAGCCTAGAAAAGAAGAAAGGAGGGATCGTATCTTTTGGTGATAACAGTAAAGCATCCTGGGAGTTGGTACAGTGGGTAACGAATCTTTTCTTATCTCAAATGTTCTTTATGTTAAAGGTTTGAAACATAACTTAATATCTATAAGTCAACTATGTGATAAAGGATTAGACGTATTATTTAAATCATCAACTAATCTTTGCAAAATAGTTAATCCTAAATCAAAAGATGTGTTACTAACTGCACCTAGAATTCACAGTGTTTACATAGTTTCGTTTCATGATCTTTCAAAATCATCTATAAAATGTTTTATAACCAAAGATGATGAATTAGAACTATGGCATAGATGTTTAGGTCACGCTAGTACAAAGCTCATTTTAAAACTAGCAAAAAGGGAATTGATTAGAGGATTGCCTAAGTTGAATGGAAATTTATCTTCACTATGTTCTCCATGCCAAAAAGGAAAATTTACAAAATCATCTTTTAAAAGCAAAAACAAAATTTCTACTTCAAAACCACTACAATTAATTCATATGGATCTCTTTGGTCCCGTTAACACCGCAAGTCTGGGTGGTAAAATATACACTTTCGTTCTAATAGATGATTTCTCTAGATATTGCTGAACTTTATTTCTCTCTTCCAAATCTGATGCATTTTGCGAATTCTCAAAATTATGTACTCGTATTCAAAATGAACTAGATTTAAAAATAAAATGCATTCGCGCAGATCATGGTGGTGAATTTGAAAATGAAAATTTTAAATCTTTTTGTGAAATGTTAGGTATTAAACATGAGTTCTCCGCTCCATGCACGCCTCAACAAAACGGTGTTGTAGAACGGAAAAATAGGACAATCGAAGAACTAGCACGCACCATGTTATCTGAATATAAATTACCTAAGTCTTTTTGGGCCGAAGCCGTAAGCACATCATGCTATGTAATGAATAGAGTTATGCTTCACCCATCACTAAATCTCACACCGTATGAACTATATTTTCAAAAGAAACCTAACGTATCATATTTTAAAGTATTTGGATGTAAATGTTTTATTCTTAATACAAAAGATTCTTTAGGAAAATTTGATGAGAAATGTGATGAAGGAATATTTCTTGGATATTCTTCAACCAGTAAAGCCTATAGAATATTTAATAAAAGATCGAGTAAGGTTGAAGAGTCTATTAATGTTAAATTTGATGAGTTTATTCCATGTGCAGAGAAGCTTTCTACATGTACAAATGATGAACCTTTGCCATTTTTGGAGCACGACGAAGAGGAACCATCCAAAGAAGAGGAGAAGTCCAAGGAAGATGAGTATGTACCTCCAAGCATTTTGAACTTCTCCAAAAATCATCCAAAAGAGCTAGTCATTGGGGAACCTTCTACTGGGGTAGGAACTCGATCCTCTCTTCAGGAAACGTTTTCAAATATTTGCTTTGTTTCGGAAATCGAACCTAAAAATGTTTCCACCGCTTTAAATGACGAATTTTGGTTTTTGGCTATGAATGAAGAGTTAGGTCAATTTGAAAGAAATAAGGTTTGGAATCTACTAGATAGACCATCTAATCATCCAATTATCGGCGTAAAATGGATCTTTAAAAATAAATTAGATGGTGAATCTAGGATTATAAGAAATAAAGCACGCTTAGTTGCTCAAGGTTATTCTCAAATCGAGGGGGTAGATTTTGAAGAAACTTTTGCACCCGTTGCTCGCTTAGAATCTATAAGAATATTTTTGGTATTTGCGAGTTTTAAAAGAATAAAATTATTTCAAATGGATGTTAAAAGTGCTTTTTTAAACGAGTTTATAAAAGAAGAAGTTTATGTAAAACAACCCCCCGGTTTCATAAATGAAAATTCCCTAATCATGTTTACAAATTAGAAAAAGCGCTTTATGGTTTAAAACAAGCGCCTCGTGCATGGTATGATCGACTTACATTGTTTTTGTTAAAACACAGGTATGTTATGGGAAGTGCTGACAACACACTCTTCATTAAGCATAATAATAACGATCTAATTATTTTACAAATATATGTTGATGATATCATTTTTGGAGCCACTAATGAAGAGTTGTGTAATGAAGTAGTCTTAGTAATGAAAAATGAATTTGAAATGAGTCTTGTAGGAAAACTATCATATTTTCTTGGTTTTCAAATCTCACAACGAACTGATGGTATCTTTATTTGTCAAACAAAATATGTTCACGATATGCTTAAATGATTTGGATTTGAAAATCTTAAACAAGCCTCTACTCCTATGAGTGCTTCTTTAAAACTAGGAAAAGATGAATTCAGAATTTCCATTGATCAAACGTTATATAGAGGAATGATAGGATCTCTTCTTTACTTAAGTGCATCTAGACCAGATATAATGTTTGTCGTATGTTTATGTGCTCGCTTTCAAGCCAATCCAAAAGAATCTCATTTAAAAGCGGTAAAACGTATTTTTCGTTATTTATTAGGGTCATCTAAATTAGGATTATGGTACCCACACAATGATTCATTCACACTCCACGGCTATTCTGATTCGGACTACGCCGGGTGTTCACTAGATCGAAAAAGCACTAGCAGTACTTGTCACTTTCTAGGACCCTCTTTAGTAGCTTGGCCTAGTAGGAAACAATCTTTGGTTGCACTCTCCACCACGGAGGCCGAATATATCGCACTTGGTAGTTGTTGTGCACAAGCGTTATGGATGAGCCAAACACTAGAGGATTTTGGACTTAATCTCAAAAACATTGATCTTAAATTTGACAACAAAAGTGCAATAGACTTCACATATAATCCCGTACACCATTCTAGATCCAAACACATCGATGTTCATCATCATTTCATTAGGGATCACATTAAGAAAGAGCATGTAAAAGTAAGCTTCATTGGCACGGACTCTCAACTCGTTGACATATTTACTAAACCTCTTCCCGATGCTAGATTTCGATTATTACGACTTGAGTTAGGTGTCCTAGATCTTTCGAGTTAAAACACATTCACACACGCAATTTTGTAATTTTTAACCATCGAAAACATCTCCTAAAATTCTGGAATTTCAACATTAAACTACTATTGGGACACTTAATCAAGATCAAGAATCAAAAAATTCAAAATCCTAAAAAATCGTGTACTGTTTCCCGCACTAGCGCTAACGCCGGCGCTAGCGCACTTATTCATTTTTCTGTATTTTTAAAATTTTGAAAAATTCCTAAAAATATATTATTCTATATGTACTATTTATTTTTGCACTTCTGATTCTATTTTATTTTTGAAAAATCAAATACAAAAATACAAAAGACAAATTACAAAAAAAAAATTATGTTTTTGCCTTTTTTGTTTTTGCCATTTGTTTAAAGTCTATTTTTTGCAACAATCCAATACAAAAATATAAAACATTAAAACTATAAAAAAAAAACTGTATGGACTTTATTGAGAAAATCAAGCATGATTTAATCTATTATTTAGAACTTCTATAATGTTGCAATTTATCTTTTCAAACTACTTTGAACATCGCTTTCATCATGCTTTGATATATCTATTAATATGTGCATCAATTATATTGAAAAACTTGTGTAGAACTATGCGTAGCATGCCTCTAAGTATGAGTAAATGTTTTATGTTTGATAATGATCTTTATTCACTCACTTATTTTGGCATTGTCTACATATGTATTTAATCTAAGAATGCTTGTGTATGTTTTGTATTAGTACAATGAATTATAATTGCACAAGTATCTTACCTACATCCTTTATTTGCACTTCTAAAAGTTAAGAAAAGTGGTTATATTTTTTCATAAATTATATTGATTTGCAAAACAAGTGTATTCGGAGAACTTTGTACAAAACAAAACTCATAAAATAAAGTGACAAAGCAGACTCCACCAAGCACTACTTGAACCTCCTAATAAGTCTTAATAAGCGTTGTGAGGTTGAGCACCTTGGAAAGAATAGTAAAGTATCTTGTGCAAATCAAATCTTTCTTTCAAAATAAAAACCACTTACTCTTAAGTACACCGGATCACGAGTCTCAACATTAAAAATAAAATATGTGATCCCCCAAGCACTACTTTGCACCCTGATAAGTCTTAATGAGCATTGTGTGTGCTGATGAGTCCCTATTATATACATATTTTCGGACTCATTTAGGCTAGTTTTTTTTTCTGCTTTTGTGCTTCAGTTTCGTTCATATTTCCTTTAGTTATGCTTTTGTTAGAAGTATATAGTTGTACCTGTTTTTGTGTGCAATTGCGCACTTTGTTGTTGGGGGTAAGCACTTTGTGCTCCCCATGGTATTTTTTGTATCCCTGTGCTGCTGGATGTGGATTCCCAGCTTGTGTGTCATGTATGTAGGTGACCTGATCGCCCCGTTTTCCCCAATGTAATTTCTGTGCATATCGCATGGTCGTGCATTTTCCTTGACGCACGGTCTGTGCGGTCGTGCGTTTGTGTCTGGGCAGGAAAATGGAGCATCGGAGTTTACTCATGCGTTTTGACGCACGGGCGGATTCGCCCGTGCGTGAATAAAATGCACGGTCGACCTGTGTCTTGCTGATTTCAGAGCATCGGAGTTTACCCGTGCGTCTTAGCGCACGGGCGGCGTTGGTCGCGCGTGAACAAATCGCACGGGCGGAAGGTCTTCTTCCCCTGCACGCCTGCTGAGCTTAAGTATCGCACGGTCGACGCACGGTCGTGTGTTCGACCGTGCGTGACCAATTTTCTGACGATTTTCTATAAAAGCTGCAGTTTCGACCTAAACCGGGAGAGATCCGTACGCGCCGTACAGCAGCGCGATTCCGCCTTTTCCACCAAGGTTTCGTCCCTTTGGCCTCCTCCTTCATCCTAGGGCTTCTAGAGAGATCTATATGCCATCACCTTCAAGCAAGAGGAAGCTTGCAACCTCCTCCGGATCGTGAGACGAAGACGACGGGTCCATTGGAGAGTAGTGACAACTCTCTCTACCCCGGACGCTGTTGCTGACCGAGCTTGGACGCGGGTTGACAACCCAGCGATTTCAACCGTGAATCTTCAACAAGACTTCAGATTCGGTCGATTTCTTGCCTTGTACTTCTCTTATTGTTGTGTATATGTGTAGATCTCACTATTATGATGAAGTAGAGTGCATAAACTTGTTTATATTTCTTGATTTCATGTCTATGTGATGTCATTTTATGTTTATGTTGCTTGAGGTGCGCCCCATTCCATCATCCATCCCGCCGTCGCGTTCGTTGCCGCACTAGCAATTGCTAGTGGCGTGCGTGTCAAAGAGGTGCTTACGACCCTCATTCCATTTGCCTACTCGTCCATCCGCCCTTACGAAGTAGCGCGCTCAAGGCCTACGTAGATTCCATTCCGCCAAGCGAAGCTTTGCATAGCGGCATTGCATAGGAGTAGTGATAGATTTTTCACTTTATTTTCCACAAACCAAATCAACCCCCCCCCCCCCCCCCCCCCCCGTTTTCGCAATCCATCCGCCTTAAAGGACTTCGATCTCAAGTCCTTCCTCGATAGATAGCTCCACCTAACTGTGTTCCCTCGAGATTCGATACTCGGGGATTACTCCTCGTTTTATATTACTTGAACGATCAGTACATTGCCGTTTCGTGTCGCTGTCGAGCTACCGCCTATAGCGGTTTGCGAGATTTGCGCCATCAAGTTTTTGGCGCCGTTGCCGGGGAACACAGACGTGTGACTTTTCTGGAGAGCGAGAATCTGAGATTAAAGCCCTTTCCATTTGTTAATCGCATTTTTGTTTTATTTCTTCTTATTCTGTTTTACTGTTTATATTAGGCTGTTAAGTAAATTTTTGTTGGGTGTATTATTTTGCACAATAGTTTTCTGTATTTTGAATCATTTTATCTTCACAAAATGTGGTCTGCATTTAATATTTGTTGCCATTTTTGTGGAGATATCTCTCACGCTAGCGATAGATGTCCAAAGGGAGATAGTAGCCCTAGCACTACCAGCCCAGCATATGGAGCACCGACTTCGTCTGGTACTCCATATGGTGCACGAAAGTCTTATGGCTATTCTGCCACGCCTTTACCGTCAATCTTGAAAGTGAGTTTAGTTCTTATTATAAGTTTAAAGCTCTTGCTTATGTTTTAGTTTCAAAATAATGGTATATAAATATAATTGTTTGCTGAGTAATAAACACAAACAGCTAGAGAGCATAAATAAACACAGCACAGGAAATAAACTAAAGCATAAACAAGAAGCATTCCAGGTGACACAAAGAAATATAGTAGTTCCCCAAATCTGGGTAGTCTACTCTTCTACCACCCTTGGTAGGAATCCACTAGGAGAGTTGATCAGGTGCCCTTACACCAATGGAGGTTTGTTCAGGTGCCCAATTCACCACAGTCAGGTTTTTGCTAAGGTGACCTGTCACCGAGAGTTCACTTTTGAAGGGAGTAATAACCCTGTACAAGATGGGAGAAAGGAAGTAAAAATAAAAGCAGAAATTATATTGTTCTTCTCTGTATAAGAAGACTCTTGAAGATCCTGGTTTGAAGTTGAATGGATCTTGATGAGGATGTTGAAGAGCTCCCCCTGTCTGATGTAAGTTGATGACAGTTCTGGAGTCCTCTTCTCCTGATTGTACAAACACTTCTTTCTTCCTAGGCAGAGATGATCCTGAGCAAATGGTTGTGATTGGTGTCTCGGGATATATGTGATCTGCAAGAAGATATTAGCAATAGAAAAACAACAAGATCAATTTCTCTTTTCTGTCGTGTATGTATCTATTGTCATTCTTCTCTTCTGTACTATTCCTTTTATAATCTGAGGACCCTTACTCTTAATTTGAATTCTTCTCTTGGAAAAGAAAAGAAGAGCTAAAGTCTCTATCATTGATTTGACTCTTCGAGAAGATAACCTATCGTTATTCTTCATTAAAGCTGATCTGCAACGGCTATAATGTTTATTGATCCGCAACGGCTAAGTTAAATATCATAAAGAAAGAGAGCAGAATAAAATAATATTTGTTGAGCTTCTGGCTAGAATTTGTCGAGCGCTGAACGACATTTGTCGAGCGCCGTTTAGAGAATGCTTAGCCGCTGAGATCTATTCTGACTGGAACTTGTCGACCGCTATTCTAATCGAGCGTTGGCAACAAAACTGTCGAACGCTGAACGGCATTTGTCGAGCGCCTTTCTGAAGGTTTGTCGAGCTCTTCACATTTTTGTCGAGCGGCGTTCAGAGAATATTTTGTTGACCGCTGAGACTGGCTGTCTGGTGAGTGGTTAATGAAATGACAGATTCGTCTAACGTCGTTCGACAAATGTCGAGCTCCGTTCGACGAAAGCAGAGAATAAATATTTTTGTTTATTTAATTTTCTCGGATTCGATCGAATCATATTTAATTTATGTTTACTTAGATTGATCTAAATTATTAGATGACTTATTAACAAAAGGATGGATCCTAACTCAAATCAAAAGATAAGGTTCCAACAAATCTTCTTTTCGGCATCAGCACACGCTGTGCCAAAGAAGCCCATTAGGCAGTGCTTGTTTTGTCAGAGCATGGATCATGCCCTGAAGGATTGTGCCGAGTATCTTCGCCAATTGGATGAGGATGACGAGCCGGATATCCGGATCGTCCCGACTCCTACCTCTGGCGGCACACCTTCGACATCTGGTTATGTGGCCATATCACCTTCATCTTATGAAGGGTATGATGTGGACACGGTCACCAAATGTGTGGCTGATCTGGGCACTGACATGGCTGAGCCTATCTCCCCTGTAAACCCATCTCCTAGCATAGATTTGATTCTTTGTGAGGAACCAGTGCTGGACTTTTATCCAAGCACCCTTCCCCCCTATTGTGCAATCTAGTACATTTATTTTAGATGACATTGTCGAGGATGTGTCGCAGGATGAGGCCGCGATCAAAGTGTGCCCGCTCCTATGGAGGAGGACAACCTTCTAGGTGAAGAGGATCTTTCCTCAGCACCGGTGGAGGAAGTCCAAATCCTTAGCTTGGTCACTGACGATCCCGCCGAATCTTGTGGCATTGATGACAATGCCGACATTATTTTACTTTCCCAACCTATTGGGAGTGAGTCCGGGACCACTCCCCCGCTCGTTTTTTATTTATGTTCTTCTTCTCTTTTATTTCTTGACCCCCTTCTGCTATATCTGAGCCTGTGCAGGTTGAGTCTCCACTGGTACATCAGGAGGACTTGGAGCTTCCAGCTCAGGTCAATGATGATAACATCCTCATGTGCGAGGAGGTTGATCTCTCCTCCAATGAGGAAGCTCCATCATTGATCTCTTTCTCCTGCCACCTCCGTGGAGATGACACCTTGCTAGGCAAGGATTTATTTTGTGGTGAGATGAGTGAGGACCATGCCTCCTCCTATTCTTACTTCCTATTCCCGCTACCTGTGTTCAGCAGGTATCTTTATTTAGGTAGGGGAATAACTGTTTTATCGCCGTATCGGTACCCGCTACCGACACGGGAATTAGAACAGCTGCCTGTCCACTTATCTTTCCATACTCCCATTAGCTAAGACCCTCACCTTCCTGAATAAGTCGTGCTGGGATGACAATAACCCCAGTAGTTATCTTAATTTTTCTTGTCTTTTAATTTATCCCCTGCAAAAACTAGCTTATTTTGTGCTAGTTTAGTTTTCGTGTGCGGAGACCACTCTTTGCAGGTATTTTCTATTTGTGAAGGCGGTGGTCGTGATTCTTCATAGAGTTTCATTACAGGCTTCCGGAATGCTTACGTGCTGAGCATTGAGTACACTCTTCCCCTAACTTTGTTTTAGAATATCTTAATGCATAGTTTAAGTTTGGGGGAGATATTTTTGTGTATCCACTCACGTGCACAGTTATTTTGCATGCTAGAAGTTTCTTTTTCTAAGAATCATTTTTGTTCATTTTGTCTGCACACTTAGCACCCACTTGAGAGCGCACTAACTTGTATGCGTATTTCCGTTCATACTTATTTTGGTAGGAATATGAAATAGGATGTTAGCTTAGGAATTGCAATTCAGAGTATAATGTTGACTCTTGTAGTGCTCTAGTCGCATCCACATGATTCCATAAAAATGTGAGTAAACTTAGATTATCTCTATGCTTTTAATTTACAATTAGTATTCTTGCGTAGTTGTTGATTTATCATACTCATTTGGTGAATGTGGCTGAAATTTATGGTAGCACGGTGTTGTGTGTAAGCGAGCGCTAGTTGTGTGTTGCTCGAGTCAGAAGGAAGGTTTACCTTTCTCGTGGGCTAAGAACTTGCCCCAAGGGACTCTTGAAGCATGGGTGAGAGCAGCTCATTTTGTTAAATATGACGTAGGCCTTTGTTTGGCTAGTTTGAGCCTTGTTTTCCTTGACCTATACGCGCGCTTACCTTTGCAAGCCAAATTTGTGCCTACCCCTCCTTTGTTTCAGCTCCTCTTTCAGTCACCAAAGCCTGAAGCTTATCCTATTTTCGCAACCAAATAATAAGTTAACTGAAATTACATTTCATATTTGGATGTGATGCGTGGAACCCTTGTGATGTGAAAGAAAAATTTATATTTTGCTGAACTCGTTTTTGTAAACCAACCGGGGTTAAAAGAAAAAAAAAGTGAAGTTAAAAGAAAAATCTGAAAAAAAAATAAGTAGAATGAAATGAAATCCCCTTGTGCGTTTTAGAAAATTCAGTTGGTATTTTGCTGGAGTAGGCTGTGTGCACACCCAATTTTCAAGCTAAGTCTGGGGGTGTGTCACACTAGCATCATTTGTGGTCTTGTTTTGGGTTCAGCGTTATCTTGTGACTCAATTGGGTTGCGTAGCCATCTTGTTTATCTTTAAATATCATACCGTAACCTAAGCCCCATTATAACCGTAAAGCCCTATTGGTTTAACTTGTGAGTTTGCTAGCGCCGTGGAGAGAGTGTAACCTGGCAAGCTTATGGTCCTCGTCGTTGATGGATTTCAACGGAGTTATTCCCTAATTCTAGTCTTTAGTAACACCCTCCTAAGTGGCTTGTTTACTTTCACACCGGACATGACCGCATAAATTCTTCACGATTCACCATCTGAGTACATATAAATCTTTATCTACGCATTTATACTATTGTAAATTTGTTAGTATAGTTAGAATCTTCTTCTACAGAATTTTTATGAGCATGTGTATGATACTTCGCATCTTACTCTGTCTTTGTAATTTTCTACTCTAGCTACCTTTTTCATACTCCGCCGGATTTGTTTGCTCGGGACGCGCAAACAGGTAAGTATGGGGGTGTGATGATTCCCTATTATATACATATTTTCGGACTCATTTAGGTTAATTTTTTTCTGCTTTTGTGCTTCAGTTTCGTTCATATTTCCTTTAGTTATGCTTTTGTTAGAAGTATATAGTTGTACCTGTTTTTGTGTGCAATTGCGCACTTTGTTGTTGGGGGTAAGCACTTTGTGTTCCCCATGGTATTTTTTGTATCCCTGTGCTGCTGGACGTGGATTCCCAGCTTGTGTGTCATGTATGCAGGTGACCTGATCGCCCCGTTTTCCCCAATGTAATTTCTGTGCATATCGCATGGTCGTGCGTTTTCCTTGACGCACGGTCTGTGCGGTCGTGCGTTTGTTTCTGGGCAGGAAAACGGAGCATCGGAGTTTACTCATGCGTTTTGACGCACGGGCGGATTCGCCCGTGCGTGAACAAAATGCACGGTCGACCTGTGTCTTGCTGATTTCAGAGCATCGGAGTTTACCCGTGCGTCTTAGCGCACGGGCGGCGTTGGTCGCGCATGAACAAATCGCACGGGCGGAAGGTCTTCTTCCCCTGCACGCCTGCTGAGCTTAAGTATCGCACGGTCGACGCACGGTCGTGCGTTCGACCGTGCGTGACCAATTTTCTGACGATTTTCTATAAAAGCTGCAGTTTCGACCTAAACCGGGAGAGATCCGTACGCGCCGTACAGCAGCGCAATTCCACCTTTTCCACCAAGGTTTCGTCCCTTTGGCCTCCTCCTTCATCCTATGGCTTCTAGAGAGATCTATATGCCATCACCTTCAAGCAAGAGGAAGCTTGCAACCTCCTCCGGATCGTGAGACGAAGACGACGGGTCCATTGGAGAGTAGTGACAGCTCTCTCTACCCCGGACGCTGTTGCTGACCGAGCTTGGACGCGGGTTGACAACCCAGCAATTTCAACCGTGAATCTTCAACAAGACTTCAGATTCGGTCGATTTCTTGTCTTGTACTTCTCTTATTGTTGTGTATATGTGTAGATCTCACTATTATGATGAAGTAGAGTGCATAAACTTGTTTATATTTCTTGATTTCATGTCTATGTGATGTCATTTTATGTTTATGTTGCTTGAGGTGCGCCCCATTCCATCATCCATCCCGCCGTCACGTTCGTTGCCGGACTAGCAATTGGTAGTAGCGTGCGTGTCGAAGAGGTGCATACGACCCTCATTCCATTTGCCTACTCGTCCATCCGCCCTTACTAAGTAGCGCGCTCAAGGCCTACGTAGATTCCATTCCGCCAAGCGAAGCTTTGCATAGCGGCATTGCATAGGAGTAGTGATAGATTTTTCACTTTATTTTCCACAAACCAAATCAACCCCCCCCCCCCCCCCCCCCCCCCGTTTCCGCAATCCATCCGCCTTAAAAGACTTCGATCTCAAGTCCTTCCTCGATAGATAGCTCCACCTTACTGTGTTCCCTCGAGATTCGATACTCGGGGATTACTCCTCATTTTATATTACTTGAACGATCGGTACACTGCCGTTTCGTGTCGCAGTCGAGCTACCGCCTATAGCGGTGTGCGAGATTTGCGCCATCATGTGCAAAGCACCTTGGTAGTTGTACATTTTTGTTTGTGCATTAAAGTGTGTGGGAGTAAAATTATTTGTGTTTTATTGTGCTTTTACTTTACATATTTCTTGTATTTTTTATCAAAACATTTGTTTACTCTACTCAAAAATACACTTATGTGCACATCATTATCTTCCATAATACTTCTTCTCATGAGTATTGGATCCTATTGCAAATTCTATACTACTCTTTATTTATGAAATGCACTAGAGAACCTAGCATGCTTTCTACAATGTTTAGTATGTTTTGAAATTATGAATTAACATAACATTGTAGTACTATCTTTTTGATAACATTATTTCATGCTTGGTTACTTTATTATTGAATTTAACGATTGTATTTGAACAATGATTTACAAAACATCTTCTCTATAAAATTACACTCCTATATTTTTTTATCATGTCTTACAAAATGTTTGCTTGTATTCTTTCTAAGTCTTCCGCAACTTTACATTTACTTTGTATTTGTTTATGCTACAAACTCTGATTTATGAAAATATTGTGATGCTCAAACTCTGATCTATTTCAATGAAAAGAATTCTAAAACTCCTTATCATTTCCTTCTCTACAAGCTCGATCATGCTTTTATCTTATTGTCAAATTTTAAGTGGTGTCTCCTTACCCGCTTCTGCTAATAACAAAATGGGAGAACTAACATGATAAATATAATTGCTATCAAAATATAATGGTTAATTAAGATGATAGCTTACATATTAGGGGAGCATTCACTTAGGGGGAGCATATATTTAGGGGGAGCAATTCTAAATGCTAAAATCGTAAATTATCCTAAGTCATCACTCTCACACACACAAGTATGTTTCTTCATGCTTATATATTAATGCTCTGATTTATCATTAATGAATTTGTGATTATCAAAAGGGGGAGTTTGTTGGAACATGGTCTTCCGCATCTCCCAGGTTTGAGAATAACAAATCCTATGTGTATTTGATCTTGTGTGTTTAAGTGTGCAGGATAACAAAGTCCACATGACTCAAGGATTACATAAGAAGGTTGCCCCCAAAGTTGAACCATCAAATCCAAATCTCCTACTAGCGCTGACGGTAATACTGGCGCAGGCGCTAGCTTCCGTTCGACGAACTGATAGCGGCGCTCGACGAAATGCTCATAACGGCGTTCGACAAAAATTTTGTTCGACAAACTCCTAGCGGCGTTCGACGAATTCTCATTCGACGAAATTTTCGTTCGACAAACTCTTAGCGGCGTTCGACGAATTCTCGTTCGACGAAATATTATATTAAGTGAAATTGTCGGGAGAACTTATAGAAGGAGATAGCGCCAGGTGGTATCCTATAGCGCATGCGATAACGAGGAGCACAGCAGGCAAGGGAGAATTGTTTCCTCAGATTGAAGATTCTGCCGCGTAGAATGTGTCCTAATATGGGATAGCGCCGACGTTACCGCTAGCGCAGGCGCTAGCGCTGAGGCTATAAAAAGGATGTCTCTTCTCTCATTTTACACACACATTAGAGAGATATCAGAGAGAGATAGAGTGCTAGAATTCCAGAGGTTATCTTGGTCGAAAGTTGATGTCCTACCAAAGTTCTGCAAACTTCTGAAGGAGAATCTCATCACGCCGGATCCTAACGAAGTCCGCCTCTACAACGCTAATTCTACTGCGGATCTTCGTCTCCAACTTCAGAATTTCATCAAGAGGGAGTTTTTATTTATTTTCATTTCTTATATCTTGTAAACGGTCAATGAAATCGCCCCGTGTTGACGACTAGGTCTGGGTAGGACTTAGGGGGAAACTCGCCTCGTGTTGGCGACTAGATCTAGGCTAGGTCTAGGGGGTGCTTGAGGCCACATCCGGGAAGGGTTGGCTAGAGCGGCTTGAGGCCGAATCCAGGGAGGATAGGCTAGGGCCACCGGTTCATGGGGATGCGAGTCGGGATAGAAAACAAAAAGAGTTTACTATTCATCGCCACCGATTTCTAGCATTATAAAAGTCGATTTTTGTAAAACCATTTTTGATATTAATAAAGCATGTCTCTACTTTATTTCAATTGTTTTACTTAACTTCTTATTGTCTTTGTCTTGCATTATTACAAAGCTTTTCAAAATATCACTAAAGTTTTTAAAACCCTTATTCACCCCCCTTTAAGGGCGCCTACCGATCCAACAGGTATGAGACCTTGTCTAGCTTTCTCATCAAGAATAAGGCTTCGTTTGGGAGGGCTTATTTTCACCGGTCAAGCGGGTACGACCGCATGAACCGGACCTTAATTAAGGTCCAGTTCATGCGGTCGTAACCGCTTGACCGGTGAAAATAAGTCCCCCAAACGAAGCCTAAGTTCTTGAGGGGTAAGATAGGTAACACATTGTTTCTTAGGGAAACAAAGGGCAAGTTTCTTCTAGTCTAAATTTATGTTGATGACATAATCTTTGGGTCCACAGATGACAACCTTTGCAAAAGGTTTGCCAACCTTATGCAGGGGGAGTTTGAGATGAGAAGTATGGGAGAGCTCAAGTACTTTTTAGGCCTCCAAGTGAAACAGTCTGATGAGAGAATTTTCATCTCTCAGACCAAGTACACTAGGGAGCTTATTAAGAAGTTTGGGATGGAATCAGCCTCCACCATGAAAACTCCCATGGGGTCCAACATTTCCCTGGATAAGGATGAAAAGAGTAAGCCCTTTGATGAATCCATGTACAAGTGCATAATTGGGTCCCTGTTGTATCAAACTGCCAGTAGACCAGACATTATGTATGATACATATGTTTGTGCTAGGTACAAAGCATGCCCCAAGGAATCTCATTACTCAGCTGCAAAGAGGATTTTGAGATACCTTAAGTGCAGCCAACACCTTGGCCTTTGGTACCCTAAGAACAATGCTTTTGAACTAATTGGCTTTTCAGATACAGACTTTGCAGGTTGCAAGGAAGATAGGAAAAGCACAAGTGGAACTTGTCAATTCCTAGGAAGAAGGCTGATATCATGGAGCAACAAGAAGCAGACCAGTGTGACAATTTCCACAGCTGAATCTGAATACATAGTTGCAGGAATTCTCCCCTATATTGTGACTCATCTATTGATATATCTATAGCTAAGAATCATGTTTCACATAGCAGGACTAAGCATATAGAGATAAGATATCATTTTATTAGAGAGCATGTAGAATGTAAAGATGTATGCCTTGAATTTGTCCCCACTGACAAACAAGTTGCTGACATCTTCATAAAGCCATTGGATGAGGCTAAGTTTAATGCTTTTAAAATTGAGCTTGGCATGTTGAATTTAGAATAGATCTTATTCTACTAATTTGTATGTCTTGCTCATGATGTTATTCCCTAGCTTTAATATAACATGTAATCATGTATAACAAGCCTTGATAGGAAAAGTAGCTATCTAAATAATTGGTAGCATTTTTAGGTCTTGACATATGCCTAAAGTTTAATACTATTTGAATTTAGCATGTTTAGGATCAATGATAGTGAAATCAGCTGAAACAGCTGAGAAGGTATCAACTGAACTGCTGAGATAGTTGAGAAGATCTCAGTTAATCCGCTAGGACAACTAGAACTGTCTCAGCGGTTAGCAATACTTTGTCCAAGCGGATAACACCTCCGTCTCAGCGGTTCCGCTGAGACGGGATGGCTAAATGAAAATATGCCAAAATTGACACGTCAGCAATGTAAATCAATCAAATTGATTAATTAAATCAACACATATACTTAGGGCTAACCTAAATCAAGCCCTTAAAAATACCCAAATGTTGATTAATTCACTACACTTTCCACTAACCTAACTGACGAGACGAAACCTTCTACCTCCCATCTCAGCGACCTGTCCTTCAGAACAAATGGCACCAAAAATGGCAAAAGATCTGCATGAAGGATATGAGATTGTTAGAAATGGATTCATGCATGCTCCTGCAGAATAAAAGAAGTGATTCAACTTCTTTCAGACCAAGGACTAGAGTATTTCTTGTCCGAGCCCTCCATGATTCTCAGAACTGAAGTTCTGGAATTTTTCTCTACTGCCAAGATGTCCTCATCAGATTCTTCAATTAAAGGCAAGATTGTGAGTGTCAAGATAAAAATATCTCCTAAGAAAATGGAGAAGGCCCTGCAGCTAACCTCTTGTAGTGAAGAGGAGGAAGATGACAATTCTGAACAAGACAAAGACCAAGCACTGCAATGGTGTGAATATAATGATGCCAAACATGGGTCACTAAAGAGAAAGTTCTCTAACCAGAGAGGCAAATTGCTCTCTGATATTGTTGGCAAGGCCATCTTGTGCAAACCAAGCTCTCATGACACCATCTCAAAACATATGTTTGATTTGATGTCGAGAGTTATTTTGAAGAAGAAGACTTCTTGGGCTGAGGTGCTATTTCAAAGAATAAGGGAATGTCCGCAGGCCCCCAACCTAGGCAGAATTCTCTCCCTTTACCTATTTGTTGGGTATTGTATCCACAATAACCTTGATTTGTAGAAAGTCAACTATGAACCAAGATTGAATTGCTTATGTATTTGATATGTTTTTCTAGTTTTGTCTTGCAGGTTCACATTGCAAAGTGTAAACCAATGTCAGGTCATAGTGGGTCAATGAGCACAGTCTCTTACAATGTAATTCTTCATTGTATGAGATATGGTGTTGACTCATATGTGATCTCTCTATTGGGATGCACTTCATGATCAAGACAAAGGAAGCTAAGGTCTTGAAGGTGTAGCTGTTCCCAGAGATAATTTAAAGAATTTGTTCCTTGTGTATTTCTCGAAAAGCTAAGTGTTTGTCTCGAGAAATATGAAGAGCTCTCGAAAAATCCCTTTGATTTTCTCGAGAAGTTCTTTTCAGCTTTAGTCTTCGAAGGAAATCCAAATTTCTCGAGAAGCCATCTTTATCTCTCGAGAAGTCTGTAGTTATCTCGGAAAATCCTTTGATTTTCTCGAGAAATCTTTGCTGATATTTTTCCGAGAAAATCTTTCCTCTCGAGAAGTTGATTCGATTTCTCGAGAAGTTCTTGTTTCTTCCGAAAAGTTTATTTTGTCTTATTTCTCGAGAAGTTCCATGTTCTCGAGAAATCCTCTTTTCTTTCTCGCGAAGCTATGTCAATTTATTTGAAAGCCTTTTTCCGAGATCCAGCCGTGATTTCTCGAGAAGTCTCCTTTCTCTCGAGAAATCTATTTCTCGTTCCTTTAATCTATTTTTGCCGACTTCTGTCTTCCGTCTGTTTGACGTGACTCCTTTTCTAGCTTAAGGCCTAAATATTCTAATTAGACCTTCTCCTATAAAAGGCCCTCTCTCTTAAGATTTTAAGATAATAATTATTCTTTTGAGAATTGTTCATGACCTAAATTCTCTCCCGAATCGAAAAGAACGTGAAAAGCGCCGCTCGCCGTCGCCTACGATTGGAGATCGTTCTTCTCTTTGGAGTTGTCGATTTCTTTCAAGAAGGGTTCGATTGATCCATACTCAGGTTCTACAATCTCTATTGGATCGTTTCGGATTGCCAAAGACAGATTTGAAGGATCGTTGTTCTTCCTCATCGTTCTCAAAAGCCTTTCAAGAAGAAGGAAGAAAACCCCTCTGTTATTCAGATTTGGTTTAGTATTGTTCAAACCCTTTTCAATCTTTTGTAGGAGTTGATCTCCGAGTTGTAGGAGAGGTTGTTCTCCGAGTTGTAGGAGAAGTTTTCTCCGAGTTGTAAGAGAGGTTCTCTCTGAGTTTGTAGGAGTTTGACTCCGAGACAGTAGGATCGTTCTTGATCCGAGATTTAGTGAAGTAGTCATTTCTAGCGGTGGTGCTAGATTGGCGAGGCCGGCAAGTGGAGTACCCAAGTACGGGGAACCACTATAAATTCCTGGTGTTATCTGTGGCTGTGATTAATTTTATGTGCTGTGCTTTACGTTTATTTTTAATTCCGCAAAAGACGTAGAGGTCACCTATTCACCCCCCCCCCCCTAGGTGATTTAGGTAGGCAACTAGATACTTCAATTGGTATCAGAGGGTCGCTGTTCGTTGCTAGGTTAACACCTTGAACAGGATCCATTCTTCTAGTTGCTAGCAAGCCATGGATAGAGTCAAGGAATCCTCTCTGAAATTGCCCATCTGCACCAAGGCCAACTTTCCTATGTGGAAGGAAAGGGTCCGTTTTTATATGGAAGCTGCAGATCCCAGAATCTTCCAAGTCGTGGAAGAAGGTCCTCATGTGCCAATGACTGCTTCGTCAACAAATCCTACTGTTCAGATACCTAAGAAAATGATGGATTTGACTAAGGATGAGATAGCTCTTGTTGCTCTTGACAAGAAGGCTAAAAACATAATTGCAAGTGCAGTGGACGATTCCATGTTGCAAAACTTAATCCACTGCAAATCAGCCAAAGAAATGTGGACATCCTTAATCATTCTAATGGAAGGTACTGACGAGGTAAGAGAAGATAGAAGGTCTCTACTTAATCAAGAGTACGAGGCGTTCAAGCAGAATAAGAAGGAGTGCATTGCTGATGCGTACGAAAGATTCTTCAAGATAGTCAATGGTTGAGGAACTACGACAGGGAGTTCACAAACGGTGAACTAAATGACAAATTCTTGCGTTCCCTAACGAAAGACTGGGATAGCAAAATTGTTGCTATTAGAGAGTTTGGAAAGCTGCCAAGTCTAGAACCTCAAAATCTGTTCGGGAAGCTGTTGTCTCATGAATTACAAATGAACATCCGAAAGTCTGAAGAGGATGTAAATCGAGCTTCAAGCAAAGAAAGAACCTTAGCTTTGAAGGCAGAGAATTCAAAGAAGAGCAAAGCAGTGATACCGATCAGAGAAAAGGAATCTGATATTGAAGAAGAATCGGAAGCCAGCTCCTCCTGTTCCGAACTGTCTGATGGGGAGTTCTCTTTAATTTCCCGACAATTTAAGAAACTGCTGAACAAACGAAGGCACATGAACAACAAACCGTCTTCCTCGGATCATAAATATTCTCGTCGTGATGGCGAATATCACAGGAAGGGCTCAAGCAATAATGACAGGTATAAATCCAAACAGAACAAACATATTTCTTCTGACATTATTTGCTACTGTTGTAATAAACCAGGGCACATGATTGCTGAGTGTCCCTATAAGAAGAAAGAAGGTGGAAGAAAAGAAGACAAGAAATCCACTCATGGAAAGAAGAAATCAGATAGAAGCTTCGTCGCTAAGAAAGCCAAAACTCTGAGCGAAAGTGACTCTGATGAGTCAAGTGATGAAGAAGAAGCTTACTTCGGTCTGATGGCTATGTCTGATGATGAAGAAGCACCCCCGTACACCGGAAAGGTAAATGATCACACTATCCTATCTGATTCTGATTATGCTTCGGCTGAACAAAAGGATAACCTCTCAGACGATGAATCTGAGCTCATGTCTCAATATACCAAAATGCTCCAAAGCTTTGACAAGTGCCGAAAGGTTGTCAAAACTCAGGGTAAGGAGATCTTGGCTCTCAAGGAGGTGGAATCTAACTTGAGAAAAGAAGTTGAAGAACTTTCTTCTCTCAAAGAGGAAGTCCAAGCCTTGAAAGACAAGATCAAAAGCTCGGAAGAGACTCTTGCCTTGAGAGACAATTCGATAAAAGTCTTGGAAGAACAGCTTGCGGCTGAGAAGAAGTTGGTTGAAACATTCTCTCAACCTAAAACTGTTCTGCCAATTATTGGTACTTTTACCACTAACGCTAAAGGAAGCGGTATAGGACATGAAGCAAGCACTAGCAATTCTTCAAAAAATACAATTGCTAAGAAGAATGGCTTGGTTGCTAAGAAAGCTACCGCCAAAGAAAAAGGGAAAGCTCTTCAAGAGCATGTAGCATTCAAGAAAGTTATATTTCCTACGAATGCTTATGATTTGGAGAGTTCCTATGGTCATTTCACACGACCAATTCCTTTTTCATCTGTGAATGATCATAAGGAATGGGCTCCTCCCCGAAACTTTGGTGATAGTGCTTTCCAAGCACCTTATCAAGAGATTAATCGGAAAGGGTACGGTCCATTTGTTCATGGTCCGAGTGCTAAGAAAGCACCAAAAGTGAATGCTGTTGCACCAAAGCCGAAAAAGGCAATACCACCTTGTGTGTGTTGCCCCCATGAGGCATCCTCATCAAAAAGGGCTGCTCCTGCAAGAGCTAACGTTCAAAAAGTTAAGCAGGAAAGTGTAAAAAGAAGGTACAACAGATTCAACTGTTGGTGCTGCGATAAAATTGGTCACTTTGCCGTGGATTGTTGGTTCAATGTTTCTTATGCTTATAGACCACAAGTTAACATTGCAAGGAAGACCACTCGCAATGTTAACATTCAATGTGGATCTCAACTAACAAGGGACCAAGGACCCAAATCTGTTTGGGTTCCTAAGGCGAAATGATCTGTTTTTGCAGGTATGTCCAAAGGCCAACAAGAATCCTATCTGGTATTTGGACAGTGGATGCTCTCGGCATATGACCGGGACAAGAAGCCTTTTGCAAAACTTCATTCCAGTTGCAAACAGTCCAAAAGTTATTTTTGGCGGTTCAGACAGAGGAATAACTAAAGGCTATGGTATGATTTCTAATGGAAATGTATCTTTTTCCGATGTGGCTTATGTGGAAGGATTAGAACATAATCTGATAAGTATAAGCCAACTCTGTGATAAAGGATACATAGTCGATTTTCGTAAAGATAAGTGTCTGATAAAGTCGGCAGAGAATTCTGAAACGATTTTATCAGGGACTCGCTGTAAGAATATCTTTTGCTTAAACTTTCTTTGTTTATCTTCTTCTACACCAGTGTGTTTATTAGCCAAAGATAGTGCATCTCTTGTTGACCAATGACACAAGAGATTAGCACATATAAATCTCAAAACTATTAATAAATTGTTTTCTCAAAACTTAGTGCGAGATGCACCAGATGTTAAGTGCATTAAAGATAGACCTTGTCATGCATGTGTAAAAGGCAAGCAAACAAGAGCTACCTTTAAGAGCATTATTGGCAAAGATTCTAACAGGTGTTTATACCTGCTTCATATGGACTTGTTTGGTCCGTTGCAAATTAGAAGCTTAGGAGGAAAGTCTTTTACATTGGTTGTTGTGGATGATTACTCACGTTTTGCATGGGTATTCTTTCTAAAACACAAGTCAGATACTTTCGACACTTTCACTAATTTTGTCAGGCAAGTCCAGAATGAATTTAACTGTTCAGTGGTCAAAATCAGAAGTGACCATGGTACAGAATTTGAATCTGGAGCCATGACAGAATTCTGTGAAAGCCTTGGTATCTTTCATGAGTTTTCCTCTCCTCGAACTCCACAGCAAAATGGAGTAGCTGAGAGAAAGAATAGAACACTTATTGAGGCTTGCAGAACCATGTTGAGTGACTCTTCACTACCTGAATATTTCTGGGCTGAAGCTGTCAATACTGCATGCCATGTGCAAAACCGAGCGCTCATAAACAAAAACCATGAAAAGACTCCTTATGAACTTCTAAAGGGCAAGAAACCAACCATTTCTTATTTTCGAATCTTTGGCAGTAAATGCTTTGTGCTAAACAATGGAAAGCATTACAAAACTAAGTTTAGTGAAAAGAGTTTTGAAGGTATTTTCGTAGGCTATAGCAGTCATAGTAAAGCTTATCGTATCTTTAATAAGAAAACTCTGGTTGTAGAAGAGTCTATTAATGTTGTATTTGATGAGACGAGCATGCTTCAAAGCAGCTCTTCTAGTTCTTCTATTGAAGTTGCAGGTTCAAAGTTGCAAAATACGCACTTGCATAAGCCAGTTAAAGACGACACTCAAACCTTCGTCAAAATCTCTCCTCTAACCTTAGCTGAAGAGGAAATTCACCTTGATGAAGAGCCAACTCCAGTGGAAGAATTTGTTCCAGTTGAAGAAGAAGTAGTTCCCGTTGTTCCAAGCGATGCGAGGAATCTTGAATTCAGACACATGAGGGATCACCCTATTGATCAAATCATAGGAGATCCTCATGAAGGCATTAGAACACGAAGAGGTACTACTAACGAAAATTTGCATTTGAGCTTTCTTTCTCAGGTAGAACCAAAGAAATTTCAAGAAGCAAATGAAGACCCACACTGGATTATTACAATGGAAGAAGAATTAAACCAATTCAAGCGTTGCAAAGTCTGGACACTTGTTCCAAAGCCTAAGGATAAGAACATAATTGGAACGAAGTGGGTGTACAGAAACAAGTTGGATGAAGACGGAACAATCATCAAGAATAAAGCAAGACTTGTAGCTAAAGGCTACAGACAAGAAGAAGGGATCGACTTCGATCAAACATATGCACCGGTAGCAAGGCTCGAAGCGATCAGACTCTTTCTTGCTTATGCTGCTTTCAAGGGTTTCACCGTATATCAAATGGATGTCAAGTCCGCTTTCCTAAACGGAGACATTAAAGAGGAAGTATACGTTGAACAACCCCCAGGTTTTGTTAATCCTGATCATTCCAATCATGTTTATTTATTACAAAAAGCTTTATATGGTTTAAAACAAGCTCCTCGAGCTTGGTATGAGACACTGTCTAACTTTCTTCTTGAGAACAAGTTCACAAGAGGAAAGATAGATAAGACATTATTTCTTAGGGAAGTAAAAGGCAAGATTTTGCTAGTGCAAATCTATGTTGATGACATTATTTTTGGCTCAACCGATGACAACCTTTGCAAGAAGTTTTCAAAACTTATGCAGGGGAAGTTTGAAATGAGCAGTATGGGTGAGCTGAAGTATTTCTTAGGACTTCAAGTGAAACAATCGGAAGATGGAATTTTCATCTCTCAGACGAAGTTCACCAAGGAGTTAATTAAGAAATTCGGAATGGAGAGTGCAACCTCCATGAGGACTCCAATGAGCTCAGCTATGTCTCTGAACAAGGACGAGAAAGGGAAACCTTTTGATGAAACTAAATACAGAAGCATAATTGGCTCTTTGCTCTACCTTACTGCCAGTAGACCTGACATAATGTTTTCTACATGTGTATGTGCTAGATATCAGGTGAACTCTAAGGAATCTCATTACACTGCTGCAAAGCGAATCTTGAGATACCTTAAAGGCACACCAAATCTTGGCTTATGGTACCCAAGAAGTAATGATAGTGAACTAATAGGCTATTCAGATGCAGATTTTGCAGGTAGCAGAGACGACAGGAAAAGCACTTCCGGAACATGCCAATTTCTCGGAAGACGACTTATATCCTGGAGTAGCAAGAAGCAGAATTGTGTTGCAATTTCAACCGCCGAGTCAGAATATATTTCTGCAGGCAGTTGTTGCGCACAACTTCTATGGATAAGGAATCAACTTCAAGACTACAATATGAAGATCAAGAATATTCCAATGTTTTGCGACTCTTCCAGTGCAATTGCTATCGCAAATAATCCAGTCTCTCACAGTCGGACAAAGCACATCGAGCTACGATATCACTTTATCCGGGAGCATGTGGAGAAAGGTGACATCAATCTGAGTTATGTCCCCACGGATAAGCAAGTTGCAGATATATTCACGAAGCCGCTGGATGAGACTAAGTTCTCTTTCTTCAAGACGGAACTTGGAATGCTCAACTTAGAGTAATGCTTAAAGCAAAAAGAAATAAAGTTTCTAAAAGTTATATATCTATGAAAAGCAGGAATCTGTCCTTCAGAAAGAAAGAGGTAGAAAATTTCTAAGTCTTTCCAGAATTTATCGAGAAATGACATAGAATTTTTCGAGAAATGAAAGACTTCTCGCAAAATGTACCTGCACTTCTCGAGAAATGGGTAATCCCTCGAGAAATCAAGTTACTTCTCGCGAAATTAGAATTGTTCTCGCGAAATCAGTATATCTCTCGAGAAATTGCGTTCAATTTTCAGATTTCTAGTCTTTATTTTCTGGAATACGAAAGGTCAGGTATGCGCGCGTTTATTTTCTTTATCTATAAATAAATGTCAAATAATTGTCACATCAAACCAAACTATAAATAGACAATCGAAACAAATTAATTTTCACGCGAGTTTCTTCTTCTCCTTCTCGGAAAAGCCGACGCTTCATCTTCCTCTCACGCAAAATCCAGTCGACTGTCTCACGATTTCTCTCACTCTCTCGCTTTCGTCTCTTCCAACCCAATCGATCATGGGGCCACATTCCAAGTCCAAGGTCGGTGTGGGAAGCGAGCTAGTGCGAGAAGGCCTTGTTTCAGTGTCAGATGATTTCAAGAATGTGTTCTGCATGCTCGAAGGCGCTGGTCTGTCTTTTCTGGCCGAGACCCCTTGCAAAATTCTTTTTACAGAGGTAGAGGAGTTCTTCTCCAATGCTACAGTAAATAAAAGTGGTCGGAAATTGAAATCCTCTATTGGTTCTCAAAAAGTTAAAATGACTCCTAAGTCAATTTCCAAACTTCTGAAGTTGCCCCTAGTAGCACAAGAGGACATCCTTGATGATGATGATTGGGTCAAGGCAGTAACTTTTGTAGGTTTAAAAACAGCAAAGACACTACGAAGACAGCAGATGACTGATGTTGGAAAACTTTTGGTGGACATTATCTCCAAGGTGCTGCTGGGAAATACTAAAAGCCTGGGATATGTCTCAGTAGATGTGTTCAGTTTAGTCACAGCAGTAATTTGTGGAAAGAAATGTAGCTGGGCAGACATAATGTTCAAAAAGATCAAAGAGAGCATTTCTAGTCCTAATTTTGCAAGGATTATAACTCTTTATCTGAATCAATTTGACTCTCAAGTCTTTGATATGTCCAAAGGGACTATCATTCATCACTTGAAAAGGTTGGATGTGTTCACTCTCAAAAAGTGGAACATCAGGATAACTAAGTCTTCTGAAGGTGGTCTTTCCCAGGGGGAGCCTTCTGGTCAGCAGGATGTGTATTCATCTCCTCCTCCAGACTCTTCAGCACAGCATCTAGCTCCTCCATCTCCAAGTCATCTTCCATCTCCAGGTCAGCAGCATGTTACTCCAGCAGAAGATTTACTTCCTCCTCTTACTTCAGATAATATCCTATCAGATCAGGTTCCTCCAGGATCAGAGTTTCCTCCTCCTGATGTGGTATTTTCCCCTACCTTAGATAATGTGACTTCTTCTCCTCCTCCTCCTCATGATGTTGCAAAAGAAACTGTTGATGCTAACATAGCAGATGTTCTTCTTGACATTCAGAACACTGTAGTTGATGATGAGCAGAACTCCAGTGATCACCATGCAGGTTCAGGTGCAGATTTTGAATTCCATCATGATGCTGATGATGTTTCTGTTCACAATATTCCTTCTCCCCCAGCAAATACTGAGGGGGAGCAAGAGTCCTATTTGGAAATGGATACAGAAACACAGGGACAGCCTGTAGTTCAAGTAGATGAGGTTGTGAATCTGTCTTTTCTTCCAGAGAAAAGTACAGTTGTTCTAGAAGAAATTCCTGAACCAGTTCAGCCAGCTCCTATTCCTAGTTCTCTCTTTTCTGAATCTAGCTTGATTGGTCAAATTGAAATGTTACTCCAAAGGCAGAGTGCCAAGATAGATTTATCCTTCAAGGAAGTGCATGCCAGGATAACAGACATAGAGAAAGCTATGGATAGAAAGCTGAAAGCCTTCCAAGATAGTTCAGAAGAACTCAAGAAAATTGTCATTCAGGGTGGAAAAGCTATTGATCACACCATTGAGGGTGTTGGTAAAGTGTTAGAGCAGATTATTAAGGTCAGAAAGACTCAAGAATCTCTGTATATCAAGGCTGATGAACACTGCTTCAAAATTGTTGATGAGGTAGGATTGTTCAAAGAATCTGTTCTCCAAACTCTTCCTGTAGAAGTCAGAAAGGGGGAGGACAAGTTGATAAGTTCTATTGATGAGAATTTGTTTGCATTTCATAATCATATGAGTGAGAAGTTTGATCAACTGTCTCAGGGAGTTCAGAAGCAGGTAGCTGATGTCAAAGAATTCACTCAAAGATCTACCACTTGGCTTCACAGTGAGATCTTTCCAGATTTGGGCTTTGACCCTGCTGTTCCCCCTCCTCAGTTTGAGCCTCCTCAGTTCTCTCCAAGACAAGATGTGTCTTCTGATGTAGAAATTGCTTCTTCTAAGCAAGGATCAAGAAAAAGAAAATATGGAGAAGGACCTTCTGCTAAGAGATCAGTTCCTGAATCTAGTTCAGCAGGCTCTGGCAAAGCTGCTGCTACTGATCCTGTGAATTATCCAGAGATTTGGAGTCCTATTTCAAAGGCTATCATTCTTGATTCACTCAGATTAGTTGAAGAAGGTGGTATGCAAGTTCAAGACTATTACAGCTCTTCTGAATGGAAACTTTATCAAACCAGCAAGACCAAAAGGAGATTACATTACAGGATATATAAGTTCAATGATCCTACAGCTCCTCCAGCTCCTCCAAAGTACCATCCTAAACCTTTTGCATACTTCAAAAGACAGGAACAGAAAAGAAGAGACAATGCCAGAGGATGAAGATCATCAAATTCTTTTGTCATATGCTTTTGTGAACATTAAATCATAAGACAATCTGAAATCTATATATAGTTTGGATTGTGATGTGATGATTATATTTCTTATATAGATTTAGTTTTTGATGCTTCCTATCTGTCTCTATTTAATTCCTTGTACATCATATTGTGTATTATTTTGTTGCAATTCATCTTGGTAAGAAGGGTTCTGACTTCTACAAATAGGGGGAGATTGTTGGGTATTGTATCCACAATAACCTTGATTTGTAGAAAGTCAACTATGAACCAAGATTGAATTGCTTATGTATTTGATATGTTTTTCTAGTTTTGTCTTGCAGGTTCACATTGCAAAGTGTAAACCAATGTCAGGTCATAGTGGGTCAATGAGCACAGTCTCTTACAATGTAATTCTTCATTGTATGAGATATGGTGTTGACTCATATGTGATCTCTCTATTGGGATGCACTTCATGATCAAGACAAAGGAAGCTAAGGTCTTGAAGGTGTAGCTGTTCCCAGAGATAATTTAAAGAATTTGTTCCTTGTGTATTTCTCGAAAAGCTAAGTGTTTGTCTCGAGAAATATGAAGAGCTCTCGAAAAATCCCTTTGATTTTCTCGAGAAGTTCTTTTCAGCTTTAGTCTTCGAAGGAAATCCAAATTTCTCGAGAAGCCATCTTTATCTCTCGAGAAGTCTGTAGTTATCTCGGAAAATCCTTTGATTTTCTCGAGAAATCTTTGCTGATATTTTTCCGAGAAAATCTTTCCTCTCGAGAAGTTGATTCGATTTCTCGAGAAGTTCTTGTTTCTTCCGAAAAGTTTATTTTGTCTTATTTCTCGAGAAGTTCCATGTTCTCGAGAAATCCTCTTTTCTTTCTCGCGAAGCTATGTCAATTTATTTGAAAGCCTTTTTCCGAGATCCAGCCGTGATTTCTCGAGAAGTCTCCTTTCTCTCGAGAAATCTGTTTCTCGTTCCTTTAATCTATTTTTGCCGACTTCTGTCTTCCGTCTGTTTGACGTGACTCCTTTTCTAGCTTAAGGCCTAAATATTCTAATTAGACCTTCTCCTATAAAAGGCCCTCTCTCTTAAGATTTTAAGATAATAATTATTCTTTTGAGAATTGTTCATGACCTAAATTCTCTCCCGAATCGAAAAGAACGTGAAAAGCGCCGCTCGCCGTCGCCTACGATTGGAGATCGTTCTTCTCTTTGGAGTTGTCGATTTCTTTCAAGAAGGGTTCGATTGATCCATACTCAGGTTCTACAATCTCTATTGGATCGTTTCGGATTGCCAAAGACAGATTTGAAGGATCGTTGTTCTTCCTCATCGTTCTCAAAAGCCTTTCAAGAAGAAGGAAGAAAACCCCTCTGTTATTCAGATTTGGTTTAGTATTGTTCAAACCCTTTTCAATCTTTTGTAGGAGTTGATCTCCGAGTTGTAGGAGAGGTTGTTCTCCGAGTTGTAGGAGAAGTTTTCTCCGAGTTGTAAGAGAGGTTCTCTCTGAGTTTGTAGGAGTTTGACTCTGAGACAGTAGGATCGTTCTTGATCCGAGATTTAGTGAAGTAGTCATTTCTAGCGGTGGTGCTAGATTGGCGAGGCCGGCAAGTGGAGTACCCAAGTACGGGGAACCACTATAAATTCCTGGTGTTATCTGTGGCTGTGATTAATTTTATGTGCTGTGCTTTACGTTTATTTTTAATTCCGCAAAAGACGTAGAGGTCACCTATTCACCCCCCCCTAGGTGATTTAGGTAGGCAACTAGATACTTCACTATTAAATACCTATCCTGACAACTTTGACAAGTCAAAAGGATCAAACCTCCATTACTTAAAAATAATGGATATAAAGACCCTAGACAGATTCTCAAGGGTCCTCCCTATGATCCAACCAACTGAACTCAAAACTAAGAAGAAGACTTTAGTTAGAGGGATATGGAAAACAAGGATTGTCTGCTCTGAATCTGAGTTAGAGACAGATGGAAATATCCCAGCTGTGGACACTCAGGAACCAGCCAGTAGTCCTCCAAAGGATTAAGAAGGAGAACATGATACTGCAGGTCATGTAGGCCATGCTCCTGAGAAAGAGCATGAAGAAGAAAAGGATGATTATGTTGTGAAAGAGCATCAAAAGGATGAAGATGCTGCCACTGCAGATAAAGGTGTACAGATGATACACTCCTCCTCAAATGATAATTAGGATTATGAAAGCCTTGCTGCTACTGATCTTCTAGGTAAGATTGACTCACTTATATTCAATCTAGAGCAAAGAATTAATCTAATCCCTCATGAACCATCAGACTTTTGGGGAGATGATCAATACACTGATGATCCCTCATCTGAGGGGGAGCACCAGAAGAAATATCCTGCTAAGGACAATGATGTTGCTCAAAGTGATGGGGAATAGCAGGAAAAATCTCCTATTAAGGAAAAGGAAGATGCTCTAATTGTGGAGGAGCAAGCAAAGCTGGATGCTCAAGCCCAGATAAGTGATAAAGCTGCGGGGGAGCATCATCAGCAGGCAATGGAGCCAGTTGCAGTTGAAGACCAAACATCTGCAATATCATATGACAAGCTCAATCAATCTATTAATTGAAGGCCACGTGACTTCCATTAAGAATCATATTGATAGCTCCATCTTATCTGTAAAGAAAGAAGTGATGGCAGAAGTACAAGGCATTAAGGAAGAAACTGCCTTCCTTAACAAACAAATGACAAAATGGTTTTACCTTGCAGAGAAGTCAGTGGTTTCTCATAATACAATCCTGAGATCAATGGACAAACAACTACAACTGTCTGAGCAATATATGTCATATGTAAAGAACTATATCAGCAAGACAGATGAGGTTATAGGAAAATCTACCAACCATATACAAGAATATGTCTGTAATACAACCACTACTATGACTAGTGAGGCTGAGAAAATGATGGATGAGATGAAATCTGACTTTGAAAATGTCTTCCAGACCATCTAAGGTTCTGTAGCAGCTGCCTCCCAGTCCCTAGAAGCTAAAATAATTGAAGAAGCTAGAAAGTGGGAGGTGGCCAATGCTGAGACTAATTCTGAATTGGCTCTCCAAGTGCTGCAAGCAACCAGAATTGCCCTAAATCTTCCCTTGTTGGATAACTTCAAGAAGGAAGACATTGATTTTGAAGGGCAAGCTAAGATAGCTCAAGATGCTCAGCTGGCTAAAAGGAGAAAGAGAGAAGGAGTATTGCTAGCAGAAGAATTTATGGCTAAGCAAAGGGAAGAGCAGGGCAATGACCCATACTATGAGTATTGGAGTGAGGACTCCAAGAGCCTTATCCTTAATGCATTGCTGAGCCATGGTCAAGTATGCAAGAACATTGAAATGATATATCCAGTTGAAGAATGGATCAAGCATCTGGAGAGAAACACACTAAGAGGCAGAATCTTCAAGGAAAATCTAGTAAGAAAGAACAATCCAAGGAGAATGCCTTCTATGTACATTCCAAAGTCGTATCTTTATTTCAAGAGGCAAGAAAATAAGAAGAAGCTAGCTGAGATCGCTGCTGCTGCTAAAGGGAAGGAGGTTGCTGATGACAAAGCTGAAAGCTCCAAGAGAAGGAAGACTTAAATTAATGTATTTAGCTTTTCAGGATTTCAAACTGTAATTTGAACAATGTAGAAACATTATGACAACAATGAAATTGAAAGTTCTGTTGAATCAATTGGTGTGTATTATAGGCTGATCTTAGTCAAAGCTTAATATGTTTCTGTACTATTGCTTTATATAATCTGTGATGCCTAGACATAATTAGTTAACAATGTTATTGTTTTGACAAACAATGTTGCAATGTTGTCATGAAAATAATCTATCATGACATTTCTTATCTGTGATGCCAAATGAATGTCAACATTTATATGTTATGATATCATGTTGTTATGTAATACATTTACATGATAAGTTTTTTGTTTGTTATGTATCTTAACATTGGGGATGTTCTGCCTTCTTTAAATAAGGGGAGATTGTTTAGAATATTTCCCTCAATATTCCCTTAATTTGAAGAGGCATTACTCACAATGCTAAGTACATATTGTATTTGATAAACACTACTTTGCATCAGGAATGTGCAGGGTTAAGATATTACAAACATTGAAATTAGTTCAGGGGTTTGCTGTCAAAACCGCTGAGAAGGAGTTACTGTCTCAGCGGAACCGCTGAGACGGGGCCAGGATCCGCTAAGAAATGATCTCCCTCTGCTGAGCTACATATAGACAAAATCCACTGAGAAGACTATCTATCTCAGCGGATCCGCTGAGACCAAGGCAGCTAAACCGCTGAGATGGAAAACTGTCTTAGCCCAACCGCTGAGACAGATTCAAATCAGGAAGAAGACAGTGATGCGGCTTGCTTTTGGCACAAATATCTATAAAGGAGAGATAAGGTATTTTATCCTCTTCCAAAGTGTCAGGGGCCTTTCTAAGCGCCGTTGAAGACAAATGAAGTATAAAAGAACATCTTAGGGCACTTTCAAAAGGATCTGTTTGTTTACTGAAAAGTAGAGAGCCATTATCACTGTTCCATTCACGGCTTTCAAGTTCTCTCCTCCTCCTGCTAACTGAACCAGCAAGAAGACACAAGGAGAGAAGATAGCTCTTCTACTCAGAAGAGCATGGTGATCCTTTCTCATCCACTGAAGTGAAGGATCAAATAGGAGCAAGTTCTGAAGATTTCATTCAGCTCTGCTTCAAGGTTGCACCAACTGTGCATATACAATAGAAGATAAACATTACTATCAAATATTATAAGCTATACTTATAACCTTTTGTAGAACTGTATTGTTCTGAGCTTGTAGGGCACTGTGCTTGAGATTGTTGGGTTGTTGAACCTGAGTAGTAGGGCTATTGAGCCTGAGGTTTGTAAGTCTATTAAGCCTGATCCATAGGGCATCTTGCTTGAGAAGTAGGGCTTCTTGATAAGCCTGAGGTAGGAGGTCAAGGGTATCTCTGAGCTGTAGGAGTGGGAGCACTCTGAGTGGTAGGGCTGGTTAGCCTGAGGTAGGGCTTGGAGCAAGACTGAGAGATCCTGAGAGATCTGTGTTGTAAGCTCTAGGAGCTGAGATTGGTGGAGTTTGCCTTGTCTAACACACTGTTAGAAAGGTGTAGAGGGAAATTGAACTACCCATAGACACACTATCTTGGGGAACCACTATAAACACTTGTGTGTTTTCTGTGTATGCTTGAACTTTTACTTACTACTCCTCATCTGCTAACATTAATTAAGTAAAACTCAAAGAGACCTATTTACCCCCCTCTAGGTGAAGTAGACTACATACCTATAAACTATCACAGCCTCCTATTTCTTTTCAGATTGCCTATTGAAGTATACATTTGGCTTAGGATGATATCTGAGTGGCTCTTGTGCATCTATTAGGATTCTTCCTGCCAGCTTGTCTCGTTTGTGGGTTCTTATTAGCTCTTCTTGATTTTCATACTTTATCCATTCTTTGGTGCTATACAATTTGCTTCTTTCAGTCTTGTTTATTTTAATGTGCTCCCATGCACTTAAGATTATTTCCCTTGATTTAGAGCTCCATTGATCATAATATTCTTTCTTCTCCATTTATTCTTTATATCTCTTATTTCTTAACTTTGTTGCATCTTCATCAATAATCTCCTTTCCTTTCCTTTGTTCAGCAGCAACATCAGGTATTTCAGCAGGCTCATCATAGAAGATAGTAGGGAGATTCATTGCTTCTCTGATTGTATTAGAGGTCCAAATGGCATGCTCACCACTGGCCTTTATCATAGATCTCTCCCCTTTATGACTTCTTCTAAAATGTCCCTTTGTAGACTTCCCTAAAGATTCAGAATTTTGTTCTTTAGCATGTGGATTCCTTTTTCCAGATGTTTTTTTAGTTTCAAGCAAATGACTGTCCATCTCCTAATTGCAGAGATCTAGTCTTTCTTGGATGATTATTTTATGTTCAATCATTTGCCTGGTAGTAGCTATGTAGGCTTTCTCTAGATTGTCAAATGTAATAACCTGATTTTCAATGATATCAGCTAGAACCTTGTGAGTGAGTTCTAGCCGTTTGGCAGTGTTCTCTTGCAGATATTTCATCTCAATTCTTAGACTAGCAGTCTCACTGGACAAGTCTTTTCTTAAGTCATTGATAGCAGTGTCAACATAGCTTTCAAGTTTGTTTCTTTGCTCATCGAAGAGCATCATATCCTTATTTAGAGCAGCAATGAGGAATCCTCTAACATTTGTCCTGAGGAAGAGCTGGGCTTTTCAGGTTCTCCATCAGCCTTCTTCTTCATTACAATAGAGAGATAGTCCTCCATTCCTTCAGCCTCGTCAAACATAGTAGAAGTAGATCTTATGAAGGAATATTGTCTCGCTTCATCTTCAGGAATAGTCAATCCTTCAATAGTTAACAGATCTCCGCTTGTGTTGACAACCAACTCTTCTTGATTTGGATCCTTTTCAGCCTCAGTTAGGTCTTATTGGACTGCTAATCCAGGATGGACAACATCCTTAGCCTCAGTGATCTTGTTGATCACTTCTTCCATATGAGCAGGGAGCTCAATGTCATGCTCCCCCTCAGTTTCAACATTTCATTGATCTATTCCCGCAGTTGTCCTGGATTCAATGCTTAGTGCTGAAGTTTGGAGTGAGACATTCCTCTGCTCCATCTTCTCCTTAGAGCTTGATAAATTTGGATTGTGCACATGCTTAATTTCTACAGAAGAGCTTTGTTCGCCACTTTCTACATTCTTTGCAGCCTTCATCCTATTGGGAGACTTTGTCAGAACCTTTTCCCATCTTTCTAATACTTTCCTGCCCATTCTTCTCATGTAATGTATCTTGACTCCCAGATTCTTATTAAAGTTATCAAGATATGACTGGAATAAATAAACAGATAATATTCTGCCAAGATTTGGGACTTGAAAGCTTTCCTGAATTCTCAGGAGGATGAATTGAGCCCAATTTGTTTTCTTGATCAGGATAATCCTTGTCATTAGGTCAAACATCTGTTTGGATATCCTATCATGTGACCCTACCTTGAAGAGGAGGGATTTTCTGACTATATCAACCATCATCCTTCCTTGCTGACTGAAATTCTTCCTTTCCAGAGACCCCATATGTCTTCCTATAGTATCCACACCATTCTAGGGCATCATTCAGATCCTTAGTGGTAATTTCCTCATCCTCTTCTTCATTGACAAAGGAGGGCAGCTTCAAGACCTTGGCCAGTCTCTTTGCAGTTACCTTTACTTTAATTCCATTTATTTTGCTCTTTACTTACATCCCTTTTGAACCAATCTTGGCATTTGAGTAGAATTCAAGGACTTATCATCTCATTATTATTGTGGGTTCAGATAGCATGAACTACAAGTTGACGGGGTCAAGCATTCTTATGGTGGCATGGATTTCTTCCGGAGCCTTCAGGAATCCATCCCTCACTATCTCACTCCCTTTATACATGTATCCTTCCTTCTTTGGAGCCATTTCTGAGATGATTGAGGGAGAGCTGAGTGTATCGGCTTGATTACTGGCACCCGATTGAGAGCACTCGATGGATTTTATGGCAAATGTAGTAGGTGATTTTAATTTCAAGACATTTGACCCTATTTATAATCTCTAGTGTGGGAAGCGAAGAGCCGCATATTAGGTGTTTGATTATATCAGATTGAATGTCTGTGATCGATTCATTTTAGGTTTCTGAATTGACGAACAGACAGTTAGGTATCGTCGTGTCTTTATGACGAAATCGTAGAGTTATTTTGAGGATACTTCCTGTTATTATGACGACATCGTTTTGTAGACAAAACGATATTGTCTTGTATTACTCTTTTGCATAATCAGTGTGAGCACATTTTGTGTGTCAGCTACAACATCATTCTTAGTAGCTTGTATGCTTTCTTAAGGATGCATTGTCAATTTAGTGACACCAGATTATATATTAATTCTAGTTAATTATAATTTCTATCTGAATTACATTAACCATTATTTACTGACGAGTTAGTTAATAAAAATATGTTAGCACATGTTAAGCATGTATCAGAGGGAAGAAATGAATGCATAAACAAGTACATCATAAACTTCAGCAAGACTTTATAGATATGCCACATGTTCTAAAAATAGAGTTATAAAACATTTGCTTCTAGCTATTACATGTGCTAGTACTACTTTAATAGTTCCTTCTCTTCCCTGCATCTTTCTCCTTGATATGAAGCTTCTGCTCTTGTCTTTCAAAATAGGAGAATGGCTTTGGGATGTATTTATCAGGAATAGGAGGGGCATTCTCTGGCAGTGTTCCTTCTTGTTGATGCTTTTTGTACAATGTTCTCATGGCTTCTGTTTTCTTGTGCTTGTCCAACTCACTTGAAGGGTAGTGTCTGGATATGTCTTTTCCACTTTCCCCAGAGTCTCTCCATGTAGTCCATACAATATCTCTTGATCTTGGGCTTAAAAATTTAAGACTTGGACTACTGGCCCTTTGTTCATCTCTTTTTCATTTGAGAGGCATTTCTTCATCTATCATTATGGTCTTCCTTTTCTGACTTGACTCACCAATGCACTGTTGAATTTCATTAGTAGTTAGCTCCAATTTGGTGTTTAGAGCTTCGTAAGTGAATTCAATTGAGTTAATGAACCTAGTTATGATCAACTTTGGACTATCAACAATTTTTGTAGTTAGCCATCTAACTCCTTTTTCCAGATTCTCATCTGCCTATTGATTTTGTTGTAGAGAGGTGTTCACTCTTTCACCCAAAGATTGTAGTACATTCAAATTACTGTCCACAATTGTTCCTGGCCTTATAAACCAGCTGTTGATCTGAGTATTTATGTGATCAATGTCTACTCTTATCTAATTCATCCGGGCTGACATGTAATCTTTGATTCCCTTAACTGCCCTGTCCACATATTCTTGATAGCTTTGTCTTTCCTCGGTTAGCAAATTCTTTATTTGATCAATCAAGGAGCTTGGACCTTGCTCATGAGATGGTAGTGTAGATGTTCCTGGAAGATCTTGCCCCTTCCCAGCTACTTGTTGGTATTCCCAAGGTGATCTCAAAGCAATCAACCAGTTAGTCTTACTGCCAATGCAATATGAGCCTATAGGGTCGCACATAAGAGTGTTGGAGAAGTTGGATGAAGGATTGTGTTGGTCTTACTCATACTGGATATGAGTGGTGGACCAATCCTGTAACTGATTGGAGTTGCGTCGAATTGTACTCGACGCCGCTTTGAGATTTTCTTGACGTGGTGTACTCGATGTTGGGTCGAGATTGTCTCGACTCAAGTCTTGCACTCAATGATGCGTCGAGATTGTCTCAACGTGATGTACTCGACATTGCGTCAAGATTGTCTCGACGCAAGTCTTGGACTTTATGTTGCGTCGAATTGTCTCGACAGATAGGTTATATTCGACACTGCATCGAGAATGTCTCGACGCAGTGCACTCGACGTTGCGTCGAGGTGGTCTCGACGCAATTCTTATAGTCGACGTTGCCTCGAATTGTTTCGATAATATGTGTATAACTCCAATTAAGTCTCTGGTCCGCGGATAATGTGTTTTATGCCTTGAGAATAAAACATGAAGCTATTAGGTTTCCTAGATAGATAATCCTTTTCGTAAATCCCTTTCAGGGTCGAAGCGGAAGAGTTCCGCATAGGTCTCGACATTCCGTGAGATCGGTACAGCCGCCTCTCCCTGTCATCGAATCTAGCAGTTTGTGGGAGACGAAGAGTGCATTCTTCCTCCATCCCAGATCTCTTGTTGGACAAGAGTTGTGGGGGTTCTTCTTCACTGTGTGCACTCCTATAGATGTGCTGATCCATTTCAGTACTTGGAAATCAGAGTTTGGTCTTGGGATCAGATCTTGGAGCATCTTGGTTGAGTGTTGACTCAAGCCATTTCAAGTATATTGCAATGCGTTGCTTCTTCTTTTATTTCTTGATTCATGAAATCGCAAGGTCCGGAACTCTTTTGGGTTGTTCTTGTTTCTTTCCGCTGTGCACATATGATGTGTTAATTTTAAGAAAAACCCCAACAGTGGTATCAGAGCGAGGTTATGAATCCAGTGCGTGTAAATCAGAGGTTTATAAATGTTCTAAAACATCTGGATTTCTTCCTGATACATCATTTTGATGTATTTTCTGAGCGGTTTCTGGTGGGTTTTTTTTTTGAATTTTTTGTCGGGGCTCTGCCCCGCACCCCGCAGGGGCACTGCCCCTTGACCCCGCTCACTAATCGGTCAGCGAGACCATCGCCAGGTGCGCTGCCCCTTGGAACCCTGCCACGAACGCATGTGATTGCGTTGCGATTTTCATGTTTCAGAAATCGTTTCTCTTTTGCAATAATCGGCCCTCGGATTGGTTGTGAAACCAAGTGTCTTAGATTTTGAATATGACATTGAGAGACGAGCTTGTCTACTGCATAAGTGGAGTTGTTTTTTTGCCTGTGTCCAATGCGTGTAAATCTGGAGGTTTATAAGTGTTCTAAATGCTTAGATTTACCCCTTTTATCAAAGTGTTGATAATTTTATTTTTGTGCACATCTGAGATGTATTTGGTTTGTGAATGTTATAATTCTGTGAATGTGCACATTGATTAATTATTAATCGCTTATTAATAAAAATCCCTTATTAAATATTAAGTATTCTGATGCCTTCCGATGGATGACACTCTTCCCGCCTCGATTGATGAAGTGTGGGCTTGCCAAAGAAGGTGCATCATTCTATCTTGGTAAGGGTGCGAGCGGATAATTGTAATATCCCACTGTCGGCATCGTGTCCAACTTAATTAGGTTACCTCAAAGGTTAAGTGCCTAGAGGCATTGGGTTGGCATGCACCATATGATGGATGCGAATAAAGAGTTATTCACCAACCATACAAGAGTTGCATAATGATGCAATTGGCAAGTGTTGTCTACCTAAATAACCACATTATGAGAGGAACGCCAAAGCGGACTCATTGTGTTGGTGAAATACGGATCTTGTCCACTAAGAGAGTAGCTCGCTTAACCTATCCGAATTGATATTAAGGGTTATCAATTTGAATAAAATAGTGGGAGTATTTAATAAAAGTCCTTATTAAATAAAATGTATTTTGAAATATAATACTGAAATTAATTTTGCATAATTTTGTAGAACTTCCATTGCAAGTGGATCTCACTCCACCTTGTCCCTGAGAGCTATCCTTGAGAAGGACAAGCTTAATGGGACTAACTTCCTTGACTGATATAGAAACCTGAGAATTGTTCTCAGGCAAGAGCGTAAGCTCTATATCTTGGAAGAGGATCCCCCAGTGCCGACCAGGAATTCATCCCGAGCCGACAAGGATGCTTATAAGAAGTATCAAGATGAATCCCTAGATGTCTAATTCCTCATGCTCGCTACCATGAACTCTGAGCTTCAGAAGCAACATTCGACCATGTGTGGCTTTGAAATTATCGAACACCTGAAGAAAATGTTCCAAGGGCAAGTTCGGTAAGAGAGGTTTGACATCACTAAGGGTTTATTTCAGAGTAAAATGGGAGCAAGGGACCCTGTGAGAACTCATGTACTCAAGGTTATTGGATACATTGAGAACCTTCAGAGACTGGGGTTTCCTTTAAGCCAAGAGTTGGCTATTGATTTGATCCTGCAATCATTGTTAGAGAGTTACGAGCAGTTTGTCTTGAACTATAATATGAATGAGATAGATAAGACACTGCCCTAGCTCCTAGGCATGTTAAGAACTGTCGAGAATAACATGAAGAAGACCAAGCCTGCCAGCCCCATATTGATGATGCATAAAGGCAAGGGCAAGGCCAAAGGATTCAGGAAGACTAAGGTGGGACCTAAGTCTTGCCTTGATCCAAAATCTTCTACACTGAAAAAGAAGGGATTAGCTAGAGAAGGAAATTGCCACCACTGTGGCAAGGCAGGGCATTGGAGGAGGAACTATCCCCTCTACACCGAGGTTTTGAAGAAGAAGGGAAGTTTGACTTCCACTTCAGGTATTTTTGTTATAGAAATTAACATGTCTACTCCTTCATCTTGGGTATTGGATACCGGATGTGGTTCTCACATTTGTACAAATATGCAGGAACTGACAAAGAGAAGACAGCTGGGTAAAGGAGAGGTGGACCTGCGCGTTGGAAATGGAGCAAAAGTTGCTGCCATTGCCGAAGGATTGTATCGTCTTTCTTTGCCCACTGGGCTTATTTTAGAACTTGATAATTGTTATTTTGTTCCTGCTATAACTAGAAACATCATTTCAATTTCATGTTTGGATATGAATGGTTTTTCTTTTATTATCAAGAACAATTGTTGTTCTATCTATAAAAATGTTGTTTGTTATGGCGTTGCTCAAATGTTTAACGGTTTGTATGTTTTGAACATAAATCATCCAATCTATAACATAGAAAATACCAAACGACTAAAAACTAATGACTCTAATCCTACATATCTCTGGCACTGTCGTCTAGGACATATAAATGAGAAATGCATATCTAAGCTCCATAAAGATGGACTATTGGACTCATTTGATTATGAATCATTTGAGAGATGTGAGTCATGTTTATTAGGCAAGACGACAAAGGCCCCTTTCACTACTTGTAGTGAGAGGGCTGATGATCTTTTGGGTATCATACATAGTGATGTGTGCGGACCCATGAGTCTTATAACTAGAGGTGAGTACTACTACTTCTCTACATTTACTGATGATTTCAGTAGATACAAATATATATATCTTATGAAGTGTAAATCCGAAACCTTTGAAAAGTTCAAAGAGTGTAAGAATGAAGTAGAGAACCAACTGGGAAAAAGGATTAAAGCACTCCGATCTGATCGAGGTGGCGAATACCTGAGTCATGAGTTTCGTGATCATCTGAGAGAGTGTAGTATTGTATCATAACTCACTCCACCTAGAACACCAAAGCACAATGGTGTTTCTGAGAGGAGGAATCGTACCTTGTTAGACATGGTGAGATCGATGATGAGTCATGCAGATCTGCCCATTTCCTTTTGGGGATTTGCTCTAGAGACTGCTGCTTTAACCTTAATCATGCTCCAACAAAAACGGTTCTAAAGACACCATATGAGATATGGACTGAGAAGCATCCTAGTATTTCTTTCATTAAAATTTGGGGCTGTGAGGCATACGTACGATGTCAAATGTCTGACAAGATAAAACCCAAATCGGATAAATATTATCTAGTGGGGCATCCTATGGAGACCAAAGGATATTACTTCTACCTGCCATCTGAGGGCAAAGAGTTTGTCGCAAGGACTGATGTCTTTTTGGAGAAAGAGTTCTTATCCAGAAAGACTGCAATGGTAGAACTTGAAGAAGTTCAAGAACCACAAACTAAAAACGAACCTGAATTGGAATCTGAGCAAGGACTACAAGCAGTTATAGCTGGAGAGCCTGCTCAAGAAAACAAGTCCTACGTAGATCTGATAGACCAAGATTTGAGCCTGAGAGATATGGATTTCTTGTATCTCAAATAGGTAATGTGTTGCTTATGGATCATCATGATGAGCCTGCAACCTACCAAGAGGCTATGAATGGACCAGACTCTGAGAAGTGGCTTGACGCCATGAAATCTGAAATGGACTCCATGTATTCAAACCAAGTTTGGGCCTTGGTGGAACCACCTGAAGGGGTACGACCCATAGGGTGCAAGTGGGTTTTCAAGAAGAAGACCGACATGGATGGGAATGTACAGACATTCGAAGGCCAATTAGTGGCTAAAGGTTTCAAACAAATTCATGGTGTTGACTATGATGAGACCTTTTTCCCTGTCGCTATGGTTAAGTCCATCAGAATTCTGCTTGCTATTGCTGCGTATTATAACTACAAGATCTGGAAAATGGATGTCAAAATGGCTTTCCTAAATGGAAACCTCCTTGAGGAAGTGTATATGACACAACCTGAGGGTTTTGGATCTCCAAATGATGCCACTAAAATATGCAAGTTGAATCGATCCATTTATGGATTGAAACAAGCTTCTCGAAGTTGTAATCTCAATTTTGATGAGAAAATCAAAGAGTTTGGTTTCATCAAAAACGAAGACGAGCCTTGTGTTTGCAAGAGAATTAGTGGGAGCATAGTTGTCTTCCTGATATTGTATGTAGATGACATATTATTGATCGGGAATGACATTCCAACAATACAAGTTGTTAAGAATAACCAAGGGAACTGCTTTTCTATGAAAGACTTGGGCGAAGTGACTTATATACTTGGTATTAGGATCTATAGAGATAGATCAAATAAGTTGTTGGGTTTGACCCAAAGTACATACATTGACAAGGTGCTGAAATGGTTCAGCATGCTTGAGTCCAAGAAGGGATACTTACCCATGTCTCATGGTGTGCGTCTCTCTAAGGACCAGTGTCCTAAATCTTTGGAAGATAAGGAACGTATGAAGTTGATTCTATATGCCTCGGTAATTGGATCAATCATGTATGCAATGTTATGTACTCGACCTGATGTCTCCTATGCTTTGAGCATGGCAAGCAGATATCAGTCTGATCACGGTGATAGTCACTGGATAGCCATCAAGAATATTCTAAAGTACTTGAGAAGGATGAAGGATGTATTCTTGGTGTATGGTGGAGAGGAAGAGCTCGTCGTAAAGGGTTACACAGATGCTAGCTTCCAGACTGATAGGGATGACTACAAGTCTCAATCAGGTTTTGTATTTTGCCTTAATGGAGGAGCTGTAAGCTGGAAGAGTTCCAAGCAAGAGATAATTGCTGATTCTATGACAGAAGTCGAGTATATCGCTGCAGCAACTGCGGCGAAGGAGGCTATATGTATTAGGAAATTCATCGGCGAGCTAGATGTAGTTCCGAACATTGTTCATCCCGTAGTTCTCTACTGTGACAACAATGGTGAAATTCCCCAAGCTAAGGAACCTAGATCCATCAACGCTCCAAGCACTCACTTCGTCGATTCCATCTCATTCGAGAGATTGTTGATCGAGGAGATGCGAGCATATGTAGAGTACCGACTGAAGAGAATATTGCGGATCCACTAACGAAGCCTCTTGCACAGAGAAAGCATGATGGTCATATTAGATCAATGGGTATTAGATACCTGAATGATCGTCTCTAGTGGGAGTCTTGTGGATTATATTTATGTCGGTTGTTATTCATATGATGAATAGAGTATTTCATATTTCCTTTTACATTTATGGCAAGTTCTTTTATTATGTCAACTGTTTCTATAGGATAGAATAATTAGCATAATAAATTCCCTTAGAATGTTCGCTTCCATAGGAATTCAAGTGCGTGACTTGAATGTGAGTGCCTATGTTTATTAGAAGCTTTATTCTTAAATAGTCATTGGTTTGTGTATCATTAAAGAAGCTAAGGGCAATGATGGTATAATTAGACTAGCATATGCGTTGACTGATGATCAGTACTCATAGGTCATGAAATTGTGATATCAAGTCATCACATGGGTACTTGTTTGTGAACAAGTTGTACTGGACAGACCCACCATGAGACTACTTTGTGGACTGTTATATGAATGAGTCACAAGTAGGTCTCATTTGGCAATGGTGTTTGTGGTTCTTTGACCTGAAGTCACATCATTCATCAAGTGAGGAAGAGCATACTTTGATGCCATCAAAAGTCTTCCTTGAAGAAGGTTGATGATAACGGTGGTTATTGGGTATGTTACGATTCATTTGGATATTTGTGTGTGGACAGATATGAGATTTGTCCTCCTATATGACAGGAGTTACATCCAAGGATCCCTTGATAGAATGAGACTGAGGAATGCATGACCATGCGTGGTTGAGTCAATATGGGATATTGAGCTCACCAATTTCAGACAGTCTATTCTAGATCAGGAAACTAAGATTGAACAATTATGAGGGTGACACGGTCTATGCCTCTAGTTCTATCCGGATGTAAAGGACAAAAGGACATGACAACACTAAAACATTAGTCAGAACAGGTTTATTGAGTTATGAACTCTTATTGCTTGGGTAGAAATGATGTATTGCTAGATGTCACTCATTGTTTGTGAGGCTTTTGTTAATACTTAGTGATCAAGTGGGAGACTGTTGGTATTCCTAAGGTGATCTCAAAGCAATCAACTAGTCAGTCTTACTGCCAACGCAATATGATCCTATAGGGTCGCACATAAGAGTGTTGGAGAAGTTGGATTAAGGATTGTGTTGGTCTTACTCATATTGGATATGAGTGGAGGATCAATCCTGTAACTGATTGGAGTTGCGTTGAATTGTACTCGATGCCGCGTCGAGATTGACTCGACGTGGTGTACTCGACATTGCGTCGAGATTGTCTCGACGCAAGTCTTGTACTCGATGCTGCGTCGAGATTGTCTCGACGTGATGTACTCAACGTTGCATCGAGATTGTCTCGACGTAAGTCTTGGACTTTATGTTGCGTCGAATTGTCTCAATAGACAGGTTATATTCGACGCTGCGTCGAGAATGTCTCAACGCAGTGAACTCGATGTTGCGTCGAGATGGTATCGACGCACTTCTTATACTCGACGTTGCGTCGAATTGTTTTGACAATATGTGTTTAACCCCAATTAAGTCTCTAGTCTGCGGATAATGTGTTTTATGCCTTGAGTATAAAAAATTAAGCGATTAGGTTTCCTAGATAGATAATCTTTTTCGTAAATCCCTTTCAGGGCCGAAGCAGAAGAGTTCTGCATAGGTCTCGACATTCCGTGAGATCGGTACTGCCGCCTCTCCCTGTTGTCGAATCTAGCAGTTTGTGGGAGACGAAGAGGGCATTCTTCCTCCATCCCAGATCTCTTGTTGGACAAGAGTTGTGGGGGTTCTTCTTCATTGTGTGCACTCCTATAGAGGTGCTGATCCATTTCAGTACTTGGAACTCAAAGTTTGGTCTTGAGATTAGATCTTGGAGCATCTTGGTTGAGTGTTGACACAATTCATTTCAGGTATATTGCAATGCGTTGCTTCTTCTTTTATTTCTTGATTCATGAAATCGCAAGGTCCGAAACTCTTTTGGGTTGTTCTTGTTTCTTTCTGCTGCGCACATATGATGTGTTAATTTTAAGGAAAAACCCAACACTACTTTCCCTTACGGGTCCTCAACCGCGCTACCTATGAGCTCATCATTAGGAGGATTATTATGGGAATCTTATCTTTGATGAGCATCTTCAATTTCTTTGTTTGGAATCAAGATGAAATTTGTGCACAGATTCTCTAGTTCAATACTTCCCTCCTCATGGATAGTATCTTCACATCCATCCTGCAGCTTCCTAGGTCTTCTTGGACAGCAGCCTCAGTGTGAGCTGCTTCCTCAACCTCTGGAGCAGGGAGTTTATTATGAAACTCCCCCTCAACAGCAGCCACATTCTTGATAGGCAACACAACCTCTTGGGCTGAGAACTCAGCATGAGTCTCCCCCTCAATTGTTGCACTTCTCTGTCTAGCAAAATAGTCTTCAGCCATTGTCATGGCAGAAAACAGAGCCTCTGCCCGTGGCTTTGGATTTGGAATGCAATTGCCTTCTGCAGATGAGTTGTCCTCACTTTCAGTGACCTTCTTCCCTTTCTTTGCATTTTTAGGGATGACTTTCTCCCACCTCTACAAAATCTTCATGTCTATCTTCTTCATTTGATGGATGGCTGATTCCATCTTTTCATTCAGCTGAAGAGTGTTAATGAGATAAAGAGAAAGGATTCTTCCAATGTTTGGTGCTTGGAGACTTACCTGGATCCTTGTGAAGAGTAGCTAAGCCTAATCAATTTTCTTGCATAGAATTATTCTTGTCATTATCTCAAGCATGTCCTTGGATACTCTGTCGTGAGATCCAAATTTGCAAATCAGTGTTTTGCCAACGATATCTGCCAAAAGCTTTCCTCTTATATTGAATTCAGCCTTTTTCAAGGTACCATGTAATTGTCCTGTGTGGTTGCACCACTTCTTCGCAGACGAGAGATCTTCCTCCGAGACCTCTTCCTCTATATCGTCTTCTAAAAATCAAGGCATACAGAGCGCCTTTGAAAGTCCTAATACCGCCACTCTTAATAGGGTATTTCAAACCTTAGTTTTGATGGCATTCTAGAAGTACTCATCTTGGGCTCAGCATAGAAGTCCAGAAGTTCTCTATGTATGATAGCAGTTGGCTCTGAGAGCACGTTTTCTAGTCCCACTGCATCAATTTGCCCAATTGCTGATTTTATATCCTCATTGGCATTGATGAATCCGCCACACACCTTCTCACATCTAGTATTGTTGGTGTCTTAATTCTTCATAGGTGCCATTTCCTTGGAATCGTCGAGTTTGCAGGGGTTCGGCGTCGCGAGAGCTCGAGAACTAGTCGAGATGGCTTAGTGCAAATGTAGGTTGTGCTCTATTTCTAAGCATGTAATCTATTTATATATGTCTTACTTTAGATTGTGAAGAGGCGCGTACCTGACCTGGCAAACTTACTGTGTTGACATTAGAATCAACGACTGTGATTGCAAGATCCAATATACTTGTCAAAAATAATATTTTCCTTTAATAGAGTGCTTCTTAATCCAGGCTTATGCCTGGACCATCTATTGTCCAACAACCACATTTGTTTTTGGCTGGCTATTAGACAAACCTATAAGACAAAGATTAGCACTCATTAGGAACCCAAATGAATTTGGGTCCTATGTTCTTGTTATCCTTAACTACTGGAGCTTTAGCAACTAAACTACGGACAAGCTTCTCATACCTTGCTCTAGGCACTGCTGGATTGAACCAATAGTCTATAGCAAAGTGCACAACCTTGTCACAACACCAACATTCAAAGTTATTATACCTCCTTTTCTAAGTCACCTTATGAATGGAGGGAATGTGACTGAAAGAGCAGGCTGCTTTACAATAAGCATTTCTACAAATCATGTGATTGTGCATAGACTTAGGAGTTGGTTGCACATTCAATGGTTTTACTTTAGGAATAGGCTTTTGAGGTAAAACTCTTTCTTTCTCTTTGGCTGATGGTGCTTGTGGAGAGACAACCATTTGGAAGACAATTCTAACTTGGGGAGTCTCTCCAACTTCCTTATTATAGCCTAATCTTCCTCTATATTAAATGGAGAAGCTATCTATAATTGGGAAAACAACTTTGAGCATGGAGAAGCTAGCCACAAGCCTTCTTTCTAAGACAAGCTTGTTGTCTAGATATTTAATTGTCCTATCCTGAGCTTCAGACCTCTTCTGAAGTAGGATAAACTCATTGGACAATATAGTCATGTCCTTGGTCTTCTCATCTATTTGAGATCTGAATGGCTTGAGGATTCTTATTTCTTCAGCTTGAGATTTGACCAATTTCTTGATCCTTTTAAGAGCTGCCAAGAGAATATAATATTGTACCATTAGATAAATATGGTCCTCATTATTGCATGATGAGCAGTCTTCTGCTTCATCATCAGATGATGAGCAATCATCTGATGCACTCTTGGTCTTTTCAATTGAAGTAGATAATGAAAATGTGTGAGGAGTGCCTGAGCAGGACGTGAATGTCACAACCCGCATTTTCCCACGAATTTAATAAATATTATCAGAGCAACGAGAAAATACGCGTTATGATGCCACGTCAAGCTGGGGACAACTACCGACGCTCAGGCAAACACTCCTTACGATAAATTTATAAAAGACATATATATATGTTTGAGATAGAAAGAATATTTACATTTTTAGCTTAGGACCGCATCCCTCGGTCCAGTGGATCACTACTCCACAACTAGAAAGCTATACATACGCAGCGGAAAATAGGTTTGTTTTTAGCCTACATGAGCATGAAGATCAGCATCCCAGAAATGATATGCACATGCCTATGTTTAGTATAGTAAGAAAGTATTTCCTACGGTCTTCAAAGTATGCGACAATTATTTAAAATCATGATGTGTAAGAATGACATTTTTTTATACCAATAAAGTAACTAATGCATCCTAGCATAAATCTTCCAAGAGAGCAAGTAGGTAAACAACCCGAAAGTAACAGCAAAACTACTAGCAAGTAAACTAAGCATAAAAGCCAAACGGGCGCCAACAACTGACACGAACCCGCGGGAAAGAAGGAAAACATCCAAAAGAAGGCAACAACTAAAGAACTGCCCCTTACCTAGAAGAGAGGAAGGGCCTCGACAGGAAAACTGAACGACACCGCTCTAACTCCTGCGGCAGCTAAAGACCTGAACCTGAGACATTCATAAGAAAAGAATGCCTCAGCCCAAAGGGTGCAAGAAAACCAAGATTAGCAGCAATCAGAAATAAAAGATTGCAGAAATGAGAACTAAGCAGATAAACATCAATAATCTTACAACAACTCGAGCCAGCTCAAACGAGTGCACTCGGTAAGAGGAAAAGCCTGCACCAGAAGGTAATAGCCAAAGCGATCAAGCCAACCACATGTCCTCCATTGCGGCTCAGAGGTGGTGGTTATACATATAATATCATAATACACATATATAAGCATATATGTTTATAAGAACTTGAGACTGATCAGCTCGAGGGAAGAGCGTCCCCCAAAAGAAGGCACTGCGACGGTGGTATCTTCCACTAACGCCCGAAACCCAAAAACCATACAAGAGTGCTGCGGCGGTGGCTCCCATCCACCCAAACCAACAGCCCAAAAAAGGCACTATGGCGGTGACTTTTAGCTCACACACTCAACAGACTCACACATAGCACCAGGAGCAGGGGTGCATAACCATATATATCAGTATATGTATATATATAAGTATATAAATAAACCACAGTGCAGGTCACCAGAGAACACTCAGAACATTAGACAATGACGATCGTGGAGATCAAGAACCACTCACTAAAACTATCCCGGAGAATTAGACAACATAGCATACTTAGCTCATAAATCCAACATAGCAAACAGAGGAGTGCCAGACGGGAAACAGGATTTCAGGTAGTTGTAACCACAACTCAAGACGAGAGGATCAGTACGCACCAGGTTCAGCAATTAATAAATATATCAACATTCAACTTACAACAAGGCCGAAGATTTCAGAAAGACGACACCATGCAAGGCTTGGTGTCAGAACAAGACGAAGGTAAACTTAACGCAAAGGCCAAACACCAGAACAACACTCAAAGGTCAAAATAAAACACTTGGTGAGTCCAAACTTGACTCCCAACGAACTTCTCGTAACAGTACGATGAATAAGGCACGACAAGACACCACAATGAACACTAACCAAAAACAGGGCAACTCAAAGAATAGAGCATAGCTTTATCAAAAGCCTCAGCCAAAGGGACTTAAAAGGTTTGATAACATCGCTTAAGATACCCGGGAACACCCGGCAAAATATCATATAAATATATGAGGAAACAATTCAGAATAAGCGAAGAAATCGACTAGAAAGACTTACGTCAAAGTCGACGAGAAAGACTTATATCAAGTCGATGGGAAACTTCATAAAAGAAGAAGAAATTGTACGATCTTAGGGCGAGCAAACTTTTCTAAACCTAGGGAAGTCTTATTAGACTACCTGGTAGCATAACTAAATAGGTATAGAAGCTATCCAGATTCCAAGGGGGATGACAGCAGGAATCAAGAACCCAGAACACTAATAAGACCCCAAAAAGAGAAACACAACAGCCACTAACCTAAAATCAACAGGTTAGGCAGACAAGGAAGAAGAAAGGACTGAAACGAAGGACTTCCAATCACCCAGCAAAATCAATCCAAGGGGACTACTACTAGTTGAAGGACACAACCAACAAGACAGTCTAGCATAACTAAGCTTCAAGAAACAAAGTCATAAGGAGAAGGACCGCTATTTGCAGCCCACAACCACTAAAAGAAAAATCTTTACATTCAACCAAATTGCTAAGACAGTGAGAAGGAAGCATTACCCTTCACTGAGAAAGTTAACACGAAAAAAAATACATGGAAGACTGGGTCTGGAAGGGTTTAAAATACTCAAAAATAAAAGGCAGATTACGCAAAAAAAACAAGGAGTTTTGGACAAAAATTCTGGACAAAAGGCTAGAAAAATTCAGGAACTACACAGAGAGAACTTCTAAACAAGTCTATGGTATAAACAGGAATCAACTGCACAAGAAGAAACATGATTTCCGAGAATACACAGAAAATGACTTTTCCGACAGAGTCTATCAGAACAACAAGGAAGGTCACAAATAGAACTTCACTTGCAGTAAAGGGGGAGAAACAATCAAGATATATATATATATATATATATTTATATATAAAGAAAATTTAGTGTTCTGAAGAAACATACAAGTCCAAGAAATTTATGATCTGGTTCCTCATACCGTCGGGAATTAGCAAGCAAGATTCCATACAATTTGGCCGCAAACCATCCAAATTTAACCAAATAAATATGCCGAGGAGTTAGCAAATAAAAACCACCCATATTATTATTTATTTCTAGCTACTAATAAGCAAAATGCGCAGAATTTCGCAAGTAACATCACCCGAGACTAGCCAAAAAAGAACCAACATAAGATCTTAATGGCATAGATTTCGCTTTAGGAAGCTCTGTCAGCATAAGCCCGGGGACACCAGCCCAAAGCTCCCCGCAAAAGGGAAGGAAGATAAGCAATCTAAATAACCAAATTCCTAGAGGGACAAGTCAACAGCCTTCATTAGGCAAAAGTAAATATCTGGGAGAATAAAAGAAACCAAGCCACAGCCCAGTCCAGGGGATTCCTGGAGGGACAAGCCGATAGCCCCAGCCCTCAAAATAAACCCAATCAAGAGTGATGCAAAGCAACCTTAAAGAAATGAAATATCCAATGGATCCAACTACAGCCGCCCCAAATAGAGTTTTATCAGGCAGCCCCCTGATTGTTTGCGAAAATCCAAATTTAAAACCGAGTAAAGCAGCCCCCATTTAATAATTTCCTAAGAAGCAGCCCCAATTTAACATAAAAGAATAGAACAATCCTAATAAAAAACTTTCTGGAAGAGTAAACCACCAGCCACCAACCCCCACATCCAAAAGGAACAAAAGGAACATTTCTGATTATGCGATCTGGAGGGATAAACCAGCAGCCACCATAATGGCCCAAAATAAATCTCATAATGCCAACCCCCAAATCAACCAAGCTCGGTTAAGCAGAAAAGGAAGGGGTTGAAGGAGAAGGGGGAGGGATGAAGAGTTTTCTTGCCTCTAAATCAACCGGAGAACCACCGGATCGCGATAAACTCATAGAAACCCTAGCCCCGGCGACGAAAATGAGCCCCCCCGGCCGTCTCCAGAACTCCTCCGACGGCCTACGCTGTTGGATCGGTCGGCGCCCTTAGAGGGGGGGGTGAATAAGGGTTTTCAAAAACTTTATATTATATTTAGAAAAACTTCGGAATATTGCAAGATTAATAAAGAGACATCAAGTAAAACAATAATAAAGAGATATGCTTTATTAATATCAAATAATGTTTTACAAAACTTGATTTCTATGATGCTAGAAATCGGAGGCGACTAATACAAATTCTTTTTCGTTTTCTATACCGACTCGTATCCCCACGAACCGGTTGGCTTTAGCCGATCTCTCCCTAGATACGGCCTCAAGCCGCTCTAGCCGATCTATCCACAGAAAGGCCTCGAGTACCCCCTAGACCTAACCTAGATCTAGTCGCCAACACGAGGCGAATTTCAGCCCTAAGTCCTACCCCAGACCTAGTCGCCAACATGAGGCGATTTCACTACCGTTTACAGAAAAGATATGAAATGAAAAGACAATAATATAAAAACTCCCTCTATGTGGATCTCTTGGAGAAGTGGATGAAGGCCCGCAGAGTATGATCGTAGTCGATGCAGCCTTTCGTCACGATGATGACACGTGTTGAAATCTTCTCCACGGATCTCCTTAAGGCTTTATGGAATTGTGGGAGTATCGCTCTGAATCTTCCTCTCTCTGCTGTGGCACAAAGCTCTGGAGTTTGGGATTGGAGGAGGATGAAGAATTCGGAGCCAAAGCATCCAATTTATAGCCTTCACGCTACCGCCGGCGCTAGCGCTACCGCCGACGCTAGCCCGGATTAAGAAACAATTTGCGCGGCAGGATCTTCAATCCGAGGCAACATTTTGCTCTACTCCTCTTATGCGCCATGCTACCGCCAGCGCTAGTAGCTACCGCCGGCGCTATCCCAGATTAAGTAACATTTTGCGTGGTGCGATCTTCAATCCGAGGCAACCTTGCTTTTATTCCATCTGTGTTCAGCGATACCGCCAGCGTTATCCGCTATCGCCTGGCGCTAGCATTCTTCTATAAACGCCGCCGGATTGTCGCAAATCATCGCTAGCGCCGGGCGCTATCGCTACCGCCGGCGCTAGTGAGCCTCTTCGAATTCTGGCCTCAATTTTGGGGACAACTATCCTTGAGTCATGTGGACTTTGATTTCCTGCACACTTAAACACGCAAGATCAAATATACATAGGATTTGTTATTCTCAAACCTAGGAGATACGAAAGACCATGTTCCAACAAACTCCCCCTTTTGATAATAACAAATCCATTAATGATAAATCAAAGCATTAATAGATAAGCATGATGAAACTATACTTGTGTGTGTGTGAGAGTGATGACTTAGGATAATAATTGATTCTAGCATGTTAGACTTGCTCCCCCTAAATACATGCTCCCCCTATGTGAATGCTCCCTTAATATGTATGCTATCAACAGAATTTGTCATGTTGGGTTTATGATAGCGGGTTACATTTATCATTGTTAGTTCTCCCCCTTTTGCATTTTATCATGTTAGTTCTCCCCCTTTGTTATTAGCAAAAGTGGGTAGGGAAACAAAGCACTAAAAAATGTGTAAATAAAAGAGAAGGCATGATCGAGCTTTTTAAGTAAATGATAAGGAGTTTTAGACTTCTCTTTCATTGAAAATGATCAGAGTTATGACTTATTTTATCCCTTTTGTTTGTAGTTCTCCCCCTTTTATAAATCAGAGTTTAGCAAAAAATAATGATTTTCCCTTTAAATAAGAGTTTTAAGCCAAAAAAAATCATGATTTCCAAGTAACCAATCTACCCAGACAATATGTCAACACCCTAGCCCGTACTAAGTGACGGATGGGCATGAGGAGCTGCAAACATGCCGTAGGTTGGGGTGTTAATCCCATATGCAAACACTAGACAAAAACTTAACCTAGCACTCTTTCCCCCCAGTGCCTCGCAAGGCCCCACTGGAACCCTCCCCGGTTAAGGACAAGACATGAATAGAGATAAGGTTATCTAATGCCTACAACCCTACGCCCCCGCTATGGTGAGAAATGATTTCATGGATAACAATTATTGGAAACATTAAGCATTTAAATCTAATGAGAAATATCATAGCATATGGGTTTATATTTTTATTTGAATTTTTGAAATAAAACTCATATAGCTATATTGAAATTCATGAATGAATCAGAGTTTGAGTATTGCGGAAAATTTCGAAAAAGAAACATCATAATACTAAATAAGAGTTTAAGTTAAAACAAGATGTTTTATAAGTAATATTTCACTTGTTGGAGGAGTGTTCAGAATAGAAATAGATCAGAGTTATAGACAAACAAAATTCAACCAATATAAAGTTTGCCAAGCAAGTCTACCACTTGTTGCAATACAGGAATTTGAAGATTCAAGTGATGATGCATACAAGATGAAAGATTTTAAATAAGTATTAAAGTGCAAGGTAAAACAATTATATGGTTATGATGCGGAAGACATATAGAAGTACAAAAAACATCTTATGGTAATCAATGATGGTTCATAAAAAGATATATGAGTTCAATTTCAAAAAGAAGATGTTTTTGTAAATCATTTTGCATTTTTTAAATTTTTGTTTTGACAATACAGTAACCAAGCATGAAATAATCTTATCAAAAAGAGATTACTACAATGTTACTTTAATTCACAATTTCAAAACATACCAAACATTGTAGAAAGCATGCTAGGTTATCTAGTGCATTTCATAAATAAAGAGTAGTATAGAATTAGCATTAGGATCCAATACTCATGAGAAGAAGTGTTATGGAAGATAATGATGTGCATAAAAATGTTTTTTGAATAGAGTAAACAAATGTTTTAATCAAAAATACAAGTAATATGTAAAGTAAAGAGCACAATAAAACACAAATAATTTTACTTCCACTCACTTCAATGCACAAAGAAAAATGTACAACTACCAAGGTGCTCTGCACAAACAATGCTCATCAAGACTTATCAGGGTGCAAAGTAGTGCTTGGGGGATCACATAGTTTTATTCTTCAAGATTGATTTTTATTGTGATCCGGTGTACTTAAGAATAAGTGGTTTTTATTATTCTTTCCAAGGTGCTCAACCTCACAACGCTTATTAAGACTTATCAGGAGGTTCGAGTAGTGCTTGGTGGAGTTATCTTTGTCACTTTATTTTATGATTTTGTTTTGTACAAAGTTCTCCGAATACACTTGTTTTGCAAACCAATATAATTTATGAAAAAGATAACCACTTTTCTTAACTTTTAAAAGTGCAAATAAAGGTTGTGTAGGTAAGATACTTGTGCAATTTTAATTCATTGTACTATAACAAAACATACACAAACATTCTTAGATTAAACACATAAGTAGACAATGCCAAAATAAGTGAGTGAATTGCGATCATTATCAAACATAAAACATTACTCATACTTAGAGGCATGCTACGCATAGTTCTACACAACTTTTTCAATATAATTTATGCACATATTAATAGACATATCTAAGCATGATGAAAACAATGTTCAAAGTAGTTTGAAAAGATAAATTGCAACATTATAGAAGTTTTGAATAATAGATTAACTCATGCTTGATTTTTACAATAAAGTCCATACAGATATTTTTGAAAAATAATTTTTATTTAAAGTTTGAACTTATAAATTTGATCTTGGACTTCCCGAGGACTACCTTGTGAGAGGTTCGCCCGGTACTAGGTGATATGATGGGATGATAGCCCAATCACCCTTTCACAAGATACAAGTAAAAAAGTTAAGTTCAAAAACTGTTTTTTGATAATTTTTTTTTTGTTTTATATTTTTGTATTTGATTTTTGCTTTAAAGATGAACTTTAAATAAAGGAAACAATACAAGCGAAAACAAAACATATTTTTTGTAATTTGGTTTTTGTAGTTTTGTATTTGATTTTTCAAAAAATAAAGAAACACAGAAGTGCAAAACTAAGTAGAAAATATAGATTTATATATTTTAAGGGATTTTTCAAAATTTTAAATTATAGAAAAATGAACCTCGACGCTAGCGCCGATGCTAGCGCTAGCGCGGGAAACAGTAAGTGATTTTTTAGGGTTTTAAAATTTTGATGCTTGAACTTGATTAGGTGTCCCATTAGTAGTTTCATGCAGAATTTTCAGATTTTTCGGAGATGTTTTGGATGGTCCAAATTGCATGAAACGTAAGCTATTTCTTATATGACTTGACAAAATAATCATTGCATGAGATATATTTACTTATGTTTTCATTTTGACTTTTCTAAAGACTTGTGCTTATAACAAAAAAAAATAGGAAATGAAAACCCAAGATATCATGTTTGAACAAATCAAATATGCATGATTTTAGAGATTAACAATAATGTTCATGCACAATCATACTATGGATAAGCCCTAGATGAGAATACCCAGCCTGTATATATTGGTAAAAAAATAAAGCCTAACATAGACACAAATTTTCTTTAGGTGGCAATGTTAGAATGATAAATTTGAGATTAATGTTATACCAAGTTTTGATTGTGTTTCAACTTAGAGACCTAGAATGGAGTGACAATTCTATTTGATTTGATATCAAAATGATTCAAAGGTCTAAACTAGAAATAAATCACAATACACACATAATATACCAACCATAGTAAGCAATTATAATACCAATTGTCATTATATAAAATGTGATAGATGATTCTTGATATGAATTATGATTTTAGAAAGTTTTAGCAAAAGATATCAATAGATCATGGTGGTGCGTATGACATCAATATTTATGACAATTAATCTTTCAATATGTCTTATGTGTTTTTCTTTTTAATTTAGATAAATATCTCATAGCAAATTCAGAATTTTATCCACTTGTTGGTGAAGGATAAAAATCTAGTAACCGGATTTAATTTGAAATATCTTATAGCAAATTTAGAGTTTGATTCATATGGATAATATAAGATATTTAGAAGCAATGAATATAATAATAAAAGATAGGTCATCAAAATATGATTTTGAATTTTGATCAATTTGTTTTATAAAACCATATTAAGCTTTTAAGAGATAAAATCATATTTTCAATATTGTATATGATGACCATGACATGATAGTTTAAACAAAAAGAAAAATATAGAAAAGACATTAAAGCACATCATGAAGTAGAAATTTGTGTATTTAATTTTAATTGATTTCTACTTCATGCAAATGATGGGATACTAATGAATAAGAGATTTAGGTATCCAAAGAGGACCGGGAGTGACGGTTCCTTTGGGTACCCAAATACATCGTGTTTTCTTTTGGGGAGATATGTTTGAATGGGCCCTTTCGTTTGACATTAATGTGTCATTCTTAAGTATGGGTTTCTATTCGTACCATGAAAAAAATGTAATTTTTGTTTTTCAAATTTCCATAATCATTACTCTTGAATTTATTATATAATGGAAATTTGTTTTCATTTGAATTTAAGTTGGGAAAAGAATGTGATGAATGGATCCTTGCATTTAAGTTTTCATTTTTGCTTTTTGGTCTCCATTCAAGACTTGGTTTATGATTTCCAAAAGATTTTGTTTCTTATTCCCAATATTAGGTTTAAGTAAGATATTCATATTTGTATTCATCTTGCTTTTGGATATTGTTTGATTTTGTGAATTTGTATTTACAATTTTCATAAGTAAGTTGATTTTTTATTTTAATTCATCATTTTTAATTCTTAAATTATGTCTAGCTTTATTATAAGCAATTGTGCTATTTTTAAGAATGGAAACAATTGAATCAATATGATCTTGATAGTTGTTTTATATTCATCAAATGTTTCATCCATCTCTTTAATTTCAATTTTATATTCTTTACACTTAGCACAATCATTTATCAAAGATGAATTTTCTAAATGTAATTTTTCATTTTGTTCTTTCATAAAAATAATTTTTTTTTCAAGTTCCTTAAATTTTTCTTTAATATTATTGCAATCAAGACAAGGTTTTGTATTTTCAATTGAAGTGACATGAGTAAAGCTAGATAAATCAGATTTTGATACTACTTTAACTTTTGCTTTTAAATTTTTATTTTCTAAGCGCAATTTGCAATTTGCATTTTTTAGTTTCTTAAGTTTGCGCTTTGTAATTTGTAGCAATTGTAAAGTAGAAATGGAAGTACAAGCGATGAAGTTTGATTTCCTTACATTGCTTTTGGATGAGGGAGGATTTGAACATAATGTTCCTTTGTCTTCTTCTTGGCACTCCTCTTCCAAAAGTAAGATTGCTTCATCTCTTTCCTTTGATGTGTGCTCCATTGATTCGTCATGAGGAGGGCATTCTTCATTATTTGTGCACGCTTGCATATTCTCCGGTTCTTGCGATTGTTCCATACCTGTAGATGGAGAATCATACATTTCTTCAAGAAATTGCCATACTTTATATGCACTTGAAAAGCAATATATCAATTTGAAAATTTCATTAGATAGACCGCAAAATAAATAGTGTTTAGCTTTTGCATTTAATTGAAGTTCTTTTTTATTTGATTCATTTGCGGGTCTTGCTATTGCTAAATTCCAAACTTCGATGTCTAAAGTTTTAATAAATTTTCCAATTAAGATTTTCCATCCTTTATAATTTGTCCCTTCAAATAAAGGTGGTGCAAGTGATTTTTCCTCTTCACAAAAATCTCCCCCACCAGTAGAAGCGAGATCATGAGACGCCATTATTCCCGGTTGTTAAGTCGTTTGGAATAAAACCGCTCTGATACCACTTGTTGGATCGGTCGGCGCCCTTAGAGGGGGGGGGGGGTGAATAAGGGTTTTCAAAAACTTTATATTATATTTAGAAAAACTTCGGAATATTGCAAGATTAATAAAGAGACATCAAGTAAAACAATAATAAAGAGATATGCTTTATTAATATCAAATAATGTTTTACAAAACTTGATTTCTATGACGCTAGAAATCAGAGGCGACTAATTAAAATTCTTTTTCGTTTTCTATACCGACTCGTATCCCCACGAACCGGTTGGCTTTAGCCGATCTCTCCCCAGATACGGCCTCAAGCCGCTCTAGCCGATCTATCCCCAGAAAGGCCTTGAGCACCCCCTAGACCTAACCTAGATCTAGTCGCCAACACGAGGCGAATTTCAGCCCTAAGTCCTACCCCAGACCTAGTCGCCAACACGAGGCGATTTCACTACCGTTTACAGAAAAGATATGAAATGAAAAGACAATAATATAAAAACTCCCTCTATGTGGATCTCTTGGAGAAGTGGACGAAGGCCCGCATAGTATGATCGTAGTCGATGCAGCCTTTTGTCACGATGATGACGCGTGTTGAAATCTTCTCCACGGATCTCCTTAAGGCTTTATGGAATTGTGGGAGTATCGCTCTGAATCTTCCTCTCTCTGCTGTGGCATGAAGCACTGGAGTTTGGGATTGGAGGAGGATGAAGAATTCAGAGCCAAAGCATCCAATTTATAGCCTTCACGCTACCGCCGGCGCTAGCCCGGATTAAGAAACAATTTGCGCGGCAGGATCTTCAATCTGAGGCATCATTTTGCTCTATGCCTCTTATGCGCCATGCTACCGCCACCGCTAGTAGCTACCGTCGGCGCTATCCCAGATTAAGTAACATTTTGTGTGGTGCGATCTTCAATCCGAGGCAACCTTGCTTTTATTCCATCTGTGTTCAGCGATACCGCCAATGTTATCCGCTATCGCCTGGCGCTAGCATCCTTCTATAAACGCCGCCAGATTGTCGCAAATCATCGCTAGCGCTGGGCGCTATCGCTACCGCCGGCGCTAGTGAGCCTCTTCGAATTCTGGCCTCAATTTTGGGGACAACTATCCTTGAGTCATGTGGACTTTGATTTCCTGCACACTTAAACACACAAGATCAAATACACATAGGATTTGTTATTCTCAAACCTAGGAGATGCGGAAGACCATGTTCCAACATACGCCACCGATGCCCGGCGACCCCGGCGCGAACCCTAGATCACCTCAACTCCTCAACGGAACCCGCGACAACTAGAAGGGAAGGAAAAAGGAAATGGCCGATCTCCACTTTTCTCCCCATCAGGAACCTTATATGCCATAATAATAGAAGAAATAAAAAATAAAAATGAAAAGAATAACTTTATTATATATATATGTCTTTTTTTTAACAGATGTATATATATTAATGTATTGTGTATGAATATATACAAGCCTTTATACACTGCTATACGCACAAACATGTAACCTTTATACATCCCTTTGTACAAATACGAATATATATATATATATACATTTATATATTTACCTACTTACATAACCCTTCCTATAGGAATTTTCACAATTGCATAGGTTTGCCTATACACGCTTAAAACTTCATACATACTCTCACATATATATATATATTTGTATACACCTACCCGCATGAACCTTCATACATGAATATATATACATATGCCTGCATAAATGACTCAATCTAGGATTAACTCGCCGGACGACGATGACGTGCCCCAAAAGATAATGCCCCCTCGCATTAACACTACGCAACGATAGCTTTAATATTTAAACCATTATTATTACCATAACCCTACTTAGAATACTATAAAGAAATTCTGGGGCGTTACAGTGAATCTTCATGATCTTCTTCATTAGATAGCGCAAGAAGCCCATAAAACTCCTCATCCTCAGATTCACTGTCTGAGAGAGTGAGAGGTGCTCTTATCCCTCTTCTAGCCACAGAGCCATCTTCAACCTCAGACTCACTATCTGAGAGAGTAATGGGTGCTCTTATCCTTTTTACACTTAGCCCCATAAATGCTTCTTCTTCAGAGTATAAGGAGAAGTTGTTGCTTTCACTTATAGATATGAACTTCTTGACATTAGATCTTCTTGACTTCTTCACGGAGCTTAACTTTTTGTAATTTTCTCCAAGGGCCATGGTGATAACTTGGCACACTCAAGGGCAGATCTGTTCAAGCTTTCTTTGAATAACCTACCTCTAATACCAATTGTTAGTTTAGGGTGTTGTATAATCACCTAGAGGGGGGTGAATAGGTGTTTCAAATACTTTAGTCTTCTTTCATTTTTGACTCTTCTAGCTTAGAGATATACAGACTAAGAGCACACAATAGAAAACACATAGTGATTTATAGTGGTTCCTTAGTAAGGGTACATCCACTTTCCCCCTTCAACTTTCTAGCTATGTGCTAGACTAGGCCAACTCCTCCAAAATTAGATCTCTTTTACATATCTTACAACTCAGGCACAAAGGCCCTACAACTCAGGCACTCCAGGCCCTATAACTTAGATCTATAAGAGATCCTACCTCAGGTTCCAGGAACCCTACAACTCAGGCACATAGGACTTACAGCTTAGGCACTCCAGGCCATATAAATCAAATCTACAAGAGATCCTACCTCAGGTTTCAGGAACCCTACAGCTCAGACTCAAAGAGTCCTACAGAAAATAAGTTGTTTTACAAGATGAAAAGTATTCCACATAGCTCTGAAGAGTTCTTCTGAAGCCTGATGTAGTTGGCCTCTAGACTTGAAGAAAAAGCTTTAAGAGAGTTTATTGATGCACAAATGCTTCTCTTCTATCCTCTTCTTCTTCTTTCTGGAACATAGCTTATTAATCGATGATGCTTGACTAGGGCTTAAGAACTGAGAGTACGAGCGTATTGTTCTCAAGAAATTGTTCCTTCTTCTTACAACCATTATGTGTTCTGATTCTATTCTCTATTTTTTGTTAGGGTAAACACTTTGTCTTTTTATATGATAAGGCCTTCTAACGGTCTATTCTGAGTATTCTTTAATGTCAAAAGCTCATTCCTTAAGTGCATCCGCTGATTGGTCCCTTAGACGGAGGCATTAAATGCAGACATCACGTTTTGAAAAATCTCGATCTGTCTCGATGATATAAGCAACATCTCGACGACAGTACTTGATGTATCAGTGATCCATTTGGGAACTTAAACATTTCTTCAAGACTTCTGAAATCTTCACCAGAGAAAGATATCTCGACAATATCAAATATCTCAGCTACATATGCAGTCACGGCGACATGAAGTCTTCTCGTCGATATCGTCAAGATCATTCTGACTACTACTTCAGCTGCAAACTGTCTCCACGATCTCTGACTTAGTCTTCAAGATGATATAGCCTCTTTACGACGATATGTCTTCTTAGTCAGATAATTAAGAATGCTGAAGAACTTCAACACACAAGATTTTTCAACGATATCATCGTGCGATAATTGTTGTCACGACGATACATTGACTTGGTTGATTCTTCTTATTCTTACAACGATATCGTCATGTGTACTTTGTTGACATAATGATATCATCGTGTTATCCTTATTGTCACGACGATTAATGACTAATTTCTTCTGCTGTCTTCTGCGAGTAATCTCAATGATATTGTTGTGTGTATCTTGTTGACATGATGATATTTGCCTTAGTCATTTTTGCTTGATACTTATACATTATACTTAGTACGTATGATGTTCTAACCTGCTCATGTCACTTCAAATGAACATCAAATACAAATTATACTTATCATTGGCTTGGTGACTTCTCCAAATCTGGAACATTGCGGGCAGTGTTCCCAACAATGTGTATTTATATGTATACACTTATATATTAATTATATAAATAACTATATATATAAATAATTACATATATATAACTGTATATATATTTTATAATTTTATACATCTGTGTGTGTGCCCCCTTAAAGCAAATGAGTTAGTTAAGTGAGTTGGTCAAGCAAGGTATATTGTAGTAAATAGGTCTGGTGTTCGATTCTTGGCAGTCTCATTAAAATTATATTATTTCTGTTTATATATAAATATTATTTTAATTTAAGAGAATAATTAAATAAAATACAAAGACATTAGCAACAAAACTACATTTCCTTGCTATTTTAAGAAGGATAAATCCATTGCTAAAACTCGCAAATTTGAAAGAAAGCAATTCCTTGCTAAAATTAGCTAGTAAATTTTTTTGATTCTAAATTCCTTGCTAATTAAAATTAGCAAGGAATTTAACTTATTAGGAAGGAATTTTACTCCTTGCTAATCAATATTTTTCTTGTAGTGTATTTTGGATACAAAACAAAGGTTTAAAATGATTTATGTAAAGAAGAACGAGTAGTTACCCCTTTTGATGGTTCTCCAATAATAAGTTCTCTTGGATGATCCTTTGAAAATTTGAGTGTTGGGTTTTCCTTAGGGGTAGTCACATCATATGTGCGCAGCGGAATATACAAGAACAACCCAAAAGAGACATATGGATCTTGCTAAAACCATGAATCAAGAAATTGCAGCAATAATACAATTACCTTTGCGGATTTGAGCCAATACTCAATCAGATGTTCCAATAAAATTCTTCTAAGAATCAGAATCCTATTCTGAGTTCTTCCTTTGTGCTTCCTTCGGCTCTGCAAAGATTGGACTACTCGTCGGAGGAGTTAGTGTAGAAATAAGTTCACTCCTATATAGAAGTCCACAAGAGCGAAGGAGAATCCTAAGCCTCGTGTCCAACAAGAGCTAGGTCGGAGAAGGAGAGCCCTTAAGGTCTCTATGGATTGTTAGATCCGATAAGGAGAGGCGGCGACGGGTCTACAGGAACAGCAACATGATCGACATGAACTCTTCCTATCCGATCTCAAGGAGCGGCGACGGATTTCACGCACGGGTCGCTCTTCCGATGTCGTCGCTCTTCCTACTTTGTTGTCGGGATTGTTATCTATTAAAACAAAACCTAAAGTCTGGCCTTATATACCCAAGAGTATAAAGTAGACATAAGTTTTCTCTATCCGCAGACCCAGTTAAAATAGAACGTACAGTTTCATCGAGATCACTTATTCGTCGAGACATTTAGACAAATTAATCGAAACAATTTGACGAAAATGTCGAGAAAGTTTCGACGAAACTGTTGAGACAGTCTCGACAGATTTGTTGAGACATCTCGATGAAAATAATCATTCGTCGAGACAATCTCGACGAAATGACCAGTGATAGTCTTCCGTCAAGATAGTCTCGACGAACTCCTCGAGATATCTCGACGTACTCGTCAAGACATCTCGACGAAATTGTCGAGACATCTCGACGAAATCGTCGAGATACTCTGGATGAAATCTCCGAGACCTTCTCAACAAATTCCCTGTTAGTACATGTAATCGAGACAATATCGACGACATTGTTCACGAGTCGATATTCACAATATCGTCTTGTGATCCCAACAACAGGCTATCTGTCACGAGGACATTCACAATGTCATTTTGAAGTCTTCTTGACAATATTCACAATATCATCTTGAAACTTTTCCGACATGCTCCATACAATATTCACAATATCTAGGAGCAGTCTTCCTGAACCAACTATATTCCAAATAGTCATAGGATTGGTCATATTACTCATATCCAATATGAGCAAGACCAACACATTCCTTTCTCCAATTTCTCCAAACGCTCTTATGTTCGACACTATAGGCTTATATCGCGTTGGCAGTAAGACTAAATGCTTGATTACTTCTGGATCACCATAGAAACTCCAGCAGTCTCCCACTTGATCTAGAAGCTATCAATCATAAGTCTCACAAACAATGAGTGGCATCTAGCAATGCATCATTGCTACCCAAGCAATAAGAGTTCATAAATCAAAAAAGCATGTTCGTGACCAATGTATCAGCGTTGTCACGTCCCTTTGTCCCTTACATTCAGATTGAACTAGAGGCATGGACCATGTCACCCTCATGATTGTTCAACCCTTGTTCCTGATCTAGAATGGACCTTTAGAGAGTGGTAAGCTCAATATCACATATTGGCTCAACCCAGCATGACAATGCATTTCTCAGTCTCATTCCATCAAGGGGCCCTTGGATGTAACTCCTGTTATATAGGAGGAGAAATTACATTTTTGTCCACATACAAACACTCAAATGATTCGTAACATACCTAATAACCACCCTTATCATCGAAAACTTTCTCAAGGAATACTTTAGATAGCATCAAAGTACGCTCTTTCTCACTTGATGAATGTTGTGCCTTCAGGTCAAAGAACCACAAACACAATTGTCACTTGAGACCTACTTGTGACACGTTCATATAACAATCCACAAAGTAGTCTCACGGTCTGTCCAGTACAACTTGTTCCTAACAAGTTACCATATGATGACATGATATCACAATATCATGACCTGTGAGAACCGGTCATCAGTCAACGCACATGCAAATCTTATGATCTCATCATCGTCCTAATTTCTAGGATGATACCTCGACCAAGGACCATTTAAGAATAATGCTTCATTTAAATGTGGGCCCTCACATTTAAGTCACGCACTTGAATTCCTATGGAAGCAAACACTCTAAGGGCATTCATTATGTTAATTAATCTATCAAATAAAAATAGTTGATGATCATCACTAATCTATCAATGATGATCATTCATGTATCTAATACCCATTGATCTAACATGGCCATCATGCTTCCTTTGCGTAAGAGGCTTTGTCAGTGGATCCCCTATGTTTTATTCAGTCGGTGCTCTGCAAATGTTTATATCTCCTCGATCGACAATCTCTCGAATAGGATGGAACCGCCGAAGTATGCGCTTGGAGTGCTGATAAGATCTAGGTTCCTTAGCTAGGGCAATTGCACCGTTGTTGTCATAGTAGAGAACTACGGGATCAACAATGCTAGGAACATTATCTAGCTCGCCGATGAATTTCCTAATCCATACAGCCTCCTTTGTTACAGCAATATACTCGGCTTCTGTCGTAGAATCGACAACTGTCTCTTGCTTGGAACTTTTCCAGATTACAACTCCTCCATTAAGGCAAATTACAAAACCTGACTGGGACTTTGAATCATCCCTATCAGTTTGGAAGCTAGCGTCAGTGTAACCATTTACAACGATCTCTTCCTCTCCACCAAACACCAAGAACATATCCTTAGTTCTCTTAAAGTACTTTAGGATATTCTTGACAGTTATCTCGTGACCATCACCAGGATTAGGCTGAGACCTGCTTGTCATACTCAAAGCATATGAGACATCGGGTCGAGTACACAACATTGCATACATTATTGATCCAATTGCCGATGCATATGGAATCAACTTCATGCGGTCCTTATCTTCCAGAGATTTAGGACATTGGTTCTTAGAGAGACTTACACCATGTGACATGGGTAAGAATCCCTTCTTGGACTCAAGCATGTTGAACCGTTTTAACACCTTCTCAATGTATGTACTCTGGGTCAAACCCATCAACTTCTTCAATCTATCTCTATAGATCTTAATACCAAGTATGTAAGTCGATTCACCCAAGTCTTTCATAGAAAAGCAGTCCCCTAGTCTGTTCTTAACACCTTGCAGGGTCAGAATGTCATTCCCGATCAGCAGTATGTCATCCACATACAATATCAGGAAAATGACAATGCTCCCACTAATCCTCTTATAAACACAAGCCTCGTCCTCGTTCTTGATGAAACCAAATGCTTCGATTTTCTCATCAAAACACAGATTCCAAATTTAAGAAGCTTTTTCCAACCCATAAATGGATCGATTCAACTTGTATATTTTAGTGGCTTCACTTGAAGATAAAAAACCCTCGAGTTGTGTCATATACACCTCCTCAAGGAGGTTTCCATTAAGGAAAGCCATTTTGACATCCATTTGCCAGATCTAGTAGTCATAATACGCAGCAATAGCAAGTAGAATTCTGATGTACTTGGCCATAGCAATAGGGGAAAAGGTCTCATAATAGTCAACACCATGAATTTGCCTGAAACCATTAGCCATCAGCCGGCCTTTGAATATCTGTACATTCCCATCCATATCGGGCTTCTTATTGAAGACCCACTTGCACCCTTTGGGTCATACCCCTTCAGGTGGTTCCACCAAGATCCAAACATGGTTTGCATACATGGAGTCCATTTCAGATTTCATGGCTTCAAGCCACTTCTCGGAGTCCGGTCCATTCATAGCCTCTTGGTAAGTTGCAGGTTCATCATCATGATCCCTAAGCAACACACTACCTATTTGAGACATGAGAAATTCATATCTCTTAGGCTCAACTCTAGGTCTACCAGATCTACGTAGGACTTGTGTTTCTTGAGCATGTTCTCCAGCTACAACAGATTGTAGTCCTTGCTCAGGTTCCAATTCTGGTTCATTCATTTTTTGTGGTTCTTGAACTTCTTCAAGTTCTACCTTTGTGTTTTCACTAGATAGAAACTCTTTCTCTAGAAAAACACCACTCCTCACGATAAACTCTTTGCCCTCAGATCGCAGGTAGAAGTAATATCCTTTAGTTTCCTTAGGATATCCCACAAGATAACACTTATCTGATTTGGGTTCCAGCTTTTCAGACTTTTGATGTCGTACGTACGCCTCACAACCCCAAATCTTAATGAAAAACGTACTAGGATGGTTCCCAGTCCATATCTCATATGGTGTCTTTTGAACCGTCTTCATCGAAACTCGATATAGAGTGAAAGCAGCAGTCTCTAGAGCAAAACCACAGAAGGAAACAGGAAAATCTGCATGACTCATCATCGACCGTACCATGTTTAAAAAAGTATGATTCCTCCTCTCAGACACACCATTATGTTGTGGTGTTACGTGCAAAGTGAGCTGTGATACAATACCACACTCTTTTAGATGATCACAAAACTCATGACTTAGATATTCACCACATCGATCAAATCAGAGTGCTTTTATTCTTTTTCCTAGTTGGTTCTATACTTCATTCTGAAACTCCTTGAACTTTTCAAAGGATTCAGATTTGTTCTTCATAAGAAACACGTATCTGTATCTACTGAAATCATCAGTAAACGTAATGAAGTAGTGGAACCCACCTCTATCCATAGAACTCATGGGTCCGCACACATCACTATATATGACACCCAAAAGATCATCAGCCCTCTCAGTATGACCAGTGAAAGGAGCTTTGGTCATTTTGCCTAATAAGCAAGACTCACATCTCTTAAATGATTCATAATCAAATGAGTCAGTAGTCCATCTCTATGGAGCTTGGATATGCATTTCTCGTTTATATGGCCTAAACGTTAATGCCAAAGGTACGTAGGATTCGAGCATTTGTTTTTAGTCTTTTAGGATTTTCTACATTATAGTTCGGATGGTCTAAGTTCAAAACATATAAACCATTAAACAATTGGGCTACACCACAACAAACATCATTCATAAAAATCGAACAACAATTGTTCTTAATTATGAATGAAAAACCTTTCACGTCAAGACATGAAATGGATATAATATTTCTAGTTATGGCTATAACAAAATAATTGTTATCTAATTCTATTACAAGCCCAGTGGGCAAAGAAAGACGATAGACACCAACGACAACGACAACAACTCTTGCTCCATTTCCAACGCGCAAGTCTACACCCCCTTTACCCTGCATTCTTCTTCTTTCCAGTTCCCGCACATTTGTACAAATGTGAGAACCACATCTGGTATCCAATACCCAAGATGAAGGAGCAGAAATGTTAATTTCTATAACAAAAATACCTGAAGCGGAAGTCATACTTCCCTTCTTATTCTACAGATCCTTAATATAGAGGGGACAGTTCCTCCTCCAACGCTCTGCTTTACCGCAGTGGTGGCACTTTATTTTCTTCGCCAGACCTTTTCTTTTCAGTGTGGAAGATTTGGGATCAAGATGAGATTTAGATCCTATCTTCGTCTTCTTTGATCCCTTGGTCTAACCCTTACCTTTATGCACCATCAATATAGGGCTAACAGGCTTGGCCTTCTTCATATTGTTCTCGGCAGTTCTTAACATGCCTAGGAGCTCAGGCAGTGTCTTGTCTATTTCATTCATGTTATAGTTCAAGATGAACTGCTCATAACTGTCCGACAATGATTGCAGGATCAGATCAGTGGCCAACTCTTGGCCCAAGGGAAAACCCAGTCTTTCAAGGTTATCTATATGCCAATCATTTTGACTACGTGAATCCCTACTGAGTCTCGAGATCCAATTTTGCACTGAAATAATGCCTTAGATATGTCAAAGCTCTCTTACCGAGCATGGCCCTTGAACATTTTCTTGAGGTGCTCGATTATCTCATAACCACACATGCTCTCGTGTTGCTTCTGAAGCTCAGAGGACATGGTAGCAAGCATGAGGCATTCCACTTCCAGGGTATCATCCTGATACTTTTTAAAGGCATCTCTGTCTGCTCGAGGAGCATTTCCAGTTGGCTCTGTGGGGGATTCCCCTTCCAAGACATAGAGCTTGTGCTCATGCCTGAGGACAATCCTCAGGTTCCTATACCAGTCAAGGAAGTTTGTCCCATTGATCTTGTCCTTCTCAAGGATGGCTCTCAGGGACAGAGTGGAGTGTGATGTGCTTGCCATGGAAATTCTACAATAAATTTGCAAGATATTTTAGTACTATATTTGAAAATACATTTTATTTTAATAAGGACTTTTATTAAAAGCTCCTACTATTTTATTCAAATTGACAACCCTTAATATCAATTCGGAGAGTTTATGCGAGCTGCTCTCTTAGTGGAGAAGATCCGTATTTCACCGCCATCGTAAGTCAGCTTTGGCTGATTACCCACAATGTGGCTATTTAGGTAAACAACATTTGCCAATTGCATCACTACACAACTCTTATATGGTTGGTGAATAACTCTTTATTTGCATCCATCATATGGCGCATGCCAATCCTATGCCTCTAGGCACTCAACCTATGAGGTCACCAATTAAGCTGGACCCGATGTCGATAGTGGGATATCACAATTATCCGCTCGCACCCTTACCAAGATAGATTAATGCACCTTGCTTTGGCAAGCCTACATTTCATCGATCAAGGCAGGAAGAGTGTCATCTATCAGAAGGCATCCGAATACTTAATATTTATTTTAAGGGATTTTCATGATGATTAACAATTAATCTTGATTAACATTTAACCAATGTGCACACTTTTCACAATCATGAAAGAAATAACAATCATTACCCAGATACATTCTAGATGCACAAAACCATCAACATTTGATGATATGGACAATATCTGAATATTTAGAACATTTCTAAATCTTCAGATTTACATGTACCAGATGCTATCACAGGCAACACCCTTTATAGCAATAGATAAGCTCGTCTCTATATGTCTTTAGTTTCATAAACTAACATAGAAATAGACGGTTACTGCAATGGGACCAATTTCTGAAACATGGAAATAGCAGAAACCTAGCTCTGATACCACTGTTGGGTTTTCTTAGGGGTAGTCACATCATATGTGCACAGCGGAATATACAAGAACAACCCAAAAGAGACATATGGATCTTGTTAAAACCATGCATCAAGAAATTGCAGCAATAATAAAATTACCTTTGCGGAATTGAGTCAATACTCAATCAGATGTTCCAAGAAAATTCTTCTAGGAATCGAAATCCTATTCTGAGTCCTTCCTTTGTGCTTCCTTCGGCTCTGTCAAGATTGGACAACTCGTCGGAGGAGTTAGTGTAGAAATAAGTCCACACCTCTATAGAAGTCCACACGAGCGAAGGAGAACCCTAAGCCTCTTGTCCAATAAGAGCTAGGTCGGAGAAGGATAGCCCTCAACGTCTCTACAGATTGCTAGATCCGACAAGGAGAGGCGGCGATGGGTCTACCTGAACAACATCATGATCGACAGGAACTCTTCCTATCCAATCTCAAGGAGCGGCAACGGATTTCACGCATGGGTCGCTCTTCAGATGTCGTCGCTTTTGAAACTAGAACTTGGTCTCTTGTGGAGCTTGGGCCCCCAAAGATTTGTGGGGGAGGGGCAGCTAGCACTTACTGATCCCTCGGAAGGAACAGACCGGAGCCTCAAAACTATACACAGACCCTTAGTCGCAGTGAGGAGGTCCCACCCCACACCCAGAAGATCTTAGAGCGCTCCCCTCCCAAGCCAAAGCTGAGACTAGGCACCTTGGAGTGCCTGAGAGCTAAACAAAGATAGCCTAGGGAGAAGGAAGCTCAGAGTACTGAGATCGGTTCCTCTCCAAAGGTGCCCTTCAAGGTCTATATATAGTTTTTTTAATCATGGTCTGCTAATAGTCAGATTCTGCCTTACACTATTGCTATTCGCAGCCCAAAATGGTCTGCCAACAGCCAAACTCCACTGTTTGGAGAGGCTAACTGCAGAACACCAAGGGCTTCCAGGTAAAAACATCCCTGGTCCCTTACTGGACGAGCCACCCACAAGGGTCCCGCTCGCCTGGCTTCCTGCGGGTAGCTTGCAAGAGCAAGCCTGGATCGCCCACAACGAGGAGGTCCCGCTCGCTCTAGTAAGCCAGGCTCGCTCGCTTTTATGTGAGCCGAGTTCGCAACTCCCGACTTGGCTGGGCTCGCCCCCTTATATCATTCTCGCTGATTGGCCGATGAGTCTCTTCTTGGTTCCTTGACTCAACTAGTTGATACCAAGATCCCCTTATACCTTGGCGAACACAGGGGCACAATCCCCGCTATTCATGAGGCTACCTTAGGCTCACGAAGAAATGTCCAACCCTTGGTGTTCGCTGGCCCCTTGTTGACGTGACAAGAATCTTTTGGTGGGCCCCATGCCCAATGCTATAAATTCCATCCTTTCTGGCCGATGCATGAACTTTCCTCCCTCTTCCCTCTTTCATTGTTCGTCGCAATGTCCGTCAAGATGTCCACTAAAGAAGAGGCATTGGCTCGCCTCAAGGCCTCGCAGGCGATCCAGAAGACCAAAGATGCAGAGCTCTCCCCCCTGGATTTCTCGACAACCCACTCCGCCTCCGCCTCAGGTCAAAAAGGCGAAGACCGTCTGACGACCGCCTGGGGAGGATGGGTCATCACCCTTGTCTCCGTCCCCTCGCCACAAGCCAGCCTCGCAGGTTCTACTGTCGAAGGTTCGATAATCCAAGTTTTATTCGACAGACTTTGTTTCTTTGCTGACAGAACCCTCCGCCAGGAGAAATTATCATTGGGAAATCACCAACGGGGTCTCGCATCCCGTCCCCCGGGAGGACTGACTTCCCCCCGCGGATGTGGGGACCACCGACATGTGAGTCCCATCCTCGCGACCTAGTGAGTTGTTCGCCTCGCTATCTCTTGTGGCTCTTCGATCGCTAAACCCACGCTACTCCTTTTGTGCAGTGACCCCTCTCACGACCCCAGAGAGGCGAACCCCCACTCCGGTGGGCTCGCCAGCCCCACCCAAATTGACCGTCCCCACTCCATCATTTGGTGTTCTGGGCCAACAGAGTCCGGGCGGGTCGCTACTTACCGACACTTAGGTCTCGGATGACACGACGCACCGTCCTGGCCTGGGGAAATCCATTACTCCTGCCTTTGTTGAAGCCTTCAAGGGCGAGTCGAACTCTTCTCGTCAATGACCCCATACCATCCTAATTTTGGCAGGTTAGCTAATCTCTGCCGATTACCTCTTTCCCACCCCTATTGCTAATCTCTTCCCTGCAGGTTTCACCAAGACCCCACCCCCCGAGTCAGAGCACGGAGAGGAGGAGATATCGTCACCGCCTTCGCCGAACCAGATCGCTGACTTCCTGGGGGACCCCGACAATCCTGAGAACATGAAGAGGCAGGTCACCGAGCTGTTCCAGAAATATGTCCTCATGCTGCGAGAACTGTACGACCAGAACCGGGTGGAAAGAGCTGCATATGAATAGAGGTTTGCCGCCATGGAGGATGCGAACGCGCTCCTCCTTGCTGAGATGTGACAGGTCACTCACAGCGAGGTCACCTCGGCAGGGGTGCACTTCGCGTGAATCGAAGATCAAATGCGCCTGATGCATCGCGAGGTCCAATAGGTTCGTGAGTACCACTACCTGAAAGTACCACCGCGCTCTGGGTGAGAGGTCGCGGCCGATGGAAGTGGATCAATTACTAAACAATTTGTGATTTATTATTTCTCGCTTGCACTAATTACTTCCCTTATGGGTCTCGAACACTTGGTGACTTTTTAATATGGACATTTTTGCTCACCCGCGGGCTTTTGCTTTTGCTTTTCATTACTTCTACCGCTATGTTAACTGTGCTCGCACGTCGCTTGTTTTCTTTTTGATATGCCTGCCTCGCTTTAAGTTAGGCTCGCAAACTGCTGCCTCGCCTTCGCGATTTTTATTTCTTTCCCTGCACCTACCCCTGCCGACTTCTGGGCAAAATGACGTACCTTCTTGTTTGGCTCGCCTATAGAGAGTCAGAGGATGTCACTAGGACGCAAACCCACCCGGAGATGATAAAGGTGTAACATCACGATTCGAGCTAGACCCCTTGTGCGCGTTTTTGAGTCGAGCGAGTTGACTCGAGCTCGTGGTGTATTGGGGGCCCGGCTTGCACCTGAGCCGGAGGAGTGCACTCGACGAATGCGACGAATACCATTTCTATTCCTTGTCTCGATGTTTGCTGTATCGGGATCCGAGCTGTCCGGAGAGTATAATTTGAGCAATAAAACTCGAAGGAGGCGTACCGCCTTGAAGGAATTATAGTGCGTACGGTAGCTCAAATGACACGGTCTGCGAATAACATATTTATCCAAAAGGCAATATGCACCAGACGGTCTCGGCATTCACCCCAGTCAGTTTTGTTAGACTCGTGAAGCCTATACGAGTTCAACAAAACTGTCCGCGCTCGATTCTGATGAGAATCGGCGAATTTATAATGTGGTCTGCGAATATCATATTTATCCAAAAGGCGATATGCAGCAGACGGTCTTGGTATTCACCCCAGTCAGTTTTGTTAGACTCGTGAAGCCTATACGAGTTCAACAAAACTGTCCGCGCTCGATTCTGATGAGAATCGGCGAATTTATAATGTGGTCTGCGAATAACATATTTATCCAAATGGTGAAATTGACCAAACGACCTCACAATTGACCCCAGTCGGTCTTGTTACACTCGTAACAATAGTACGAGTTCAACAAATTTATCCGTTTGCGATTCCGACGTCGTTTGAAGGAGTTTTGACGTTTAAGTCAAATTATGCCGCAAACGCTCCGGGGAGCGTAAAATAGGCAAACGAACTCGGATTTGATCGTGGACTATTCCGACAGATGCGTATCGGCGAGACGATCGTAACGAGCCTGTTCGGGACAAATTTCGAGTCCTCTACGACATTGTGCGAGCGTTTTAGTCAATAATAATAATATCATTACTATTACTATTATTATTATTATTATCATAATATTAATATATAATATATATATAAATCTAAACTAGGTTAGAGATTTTTTTGCCCGAGCCTTCTTCCTCCCAGTAGCGCCGTCAAACCCTCCTTCTCCCTCTCTCTCTCTCTCTCTCTCTCTCTCTCTCTCTCTCTCTCTCTCTCCTCCATGGCCGGCGACTCCTCCGGTGAGCTCTCCGAACCGCCGCCCCGTCCTCAAGCAGCAGCTCTCCTCCAAGGTCCTCCTCCACCATCTTCTCCAACTCCGGCGAGCCAATGCCGACAACCTCCATGGCCGCTCCCTTTCGGATTCTCCTCTTCCTTCTCCGGCAAGATCTCCACCATCTTCTGCAGATCCGACTTGCTCTCTCTCTCTACAACATAGCCATGGCTGATCTCCTCCCTCTCTCCCGAACTTCGACCACCACAAGCTCACGACAGCCACCTCTCCAAACTCCGACTCCGGCCACGCTTCCTCCAGATCTGGTGACCTCCCTCCTCTCCAAACCGAGCCACCCCCACCAAGGCCGACCATCAAGCTCCGCCTCTCTACATGGCCAACCTCCTCCAAGGTTCTTTCTTCCGGCGAGCTCTCTTCAATCCGCCGCCTCCACTCTCAGATTTCCAGAAAGAGCGTCGACGCCCTTCGCCATTCCGCAACCCGACATCCACCTCCCCAAAATAGAGAGCGATCACGCCCTCCAAGCCAAAACAACCATCTTCATTCTATGACTTCATTCTCCGGCGAGCACCGTTTTCCAAGGCCGAAAACAGCCCACTCAAGAAGGACGACACCGCATCGACGACGATCGGCGAGATCCAACCAGATCGGGAACGACAGACAAATGCCGCATACGTGGCTATTGGGTAGCATGCATGGACACTCGGTGAGCTTCCTCCCCTCTCCCTTGGCGCTAGTTTCCTAGATCACACTAGGTGAGATATCGATCTCAATAGAGTCGATTGGAGAGCAAGCCGTGAAGAGACGGCCTGAAATAAATGTTCCGGGTAAATGTTCCGGCCACTTCTGACCGCTAACACGTCACCCGTCGATGTACCTCAAAGCGAGGAAGGTAGTGGCGGTGTTAGTCGGTCGGTTTGGGGTTTTTGGTGCCCGACGAAGAGATGTGTTATATTGCAGGTTGGGCAGATCGCAGCCCTAGGCTGGAGGTAGACGATGAGGTGATCGTCTAATGTGCTTAAGATGTGTGCTAGTAATTTTATTTTAATAACTGCAATTTTCTTTCACTCTTACATAGCCGAGTTTAAAAAGAATTGTATGTTTAGGGCACTTTTGTTATAGTTTTGATCATAACTTAGAAAATTGACCTAAGAATAATTAGTGGGTGTAATCACCCCTAATAGCCCCAAATTTTTGGTGGCATGTAGATATGTATATGAGTAGCCTCTGTTTCAAATTTGAGGACAATTGGAGTTCATCTTAATGGTGAACCCCCAAGGGACATTTTGATGCCCGAGGTTTGAAAACCACTTAGTCTTGGTGGCGTGTGGATTTTGGTGCTTAGCCTTATGGGCTTATCCAAATCCAGTGGTAATGGGGCTTGGGGATTGTGTAGGGTCTTGCTCATCATCAATGGGTGATTGGAGAGCAATGGAGACCAAAAACCCTAGCCCATACCTCTAAAATTACTTAATTACCCTTTTGGGCCTTAATGAAGCAACTAGGACCTAAACACATATCTAGACAACCAAACTTCATCCCTAGGTGGAGAATAGTGTTATAGGGCTAGGAGAATTATCATGAGATTTTTACTAATTAATTAGTATTTATTTTGAGTTTTGGAGAAATTTGCTTAATTGATGGATCAAGTCAAATCAAGAACTTGGGGTTATCTTCACCTTACCAAATTGAACAATGATGTCAATTGAAGTATTAGTGCCCTCTGGATTTAATCTTATGATCCTTGATGATTTTTTCCATGCCTCTTTGGTTGAATTTACACATATGCCACTTTTGAAAATAAATTAATATTAAATGGCATTTGTCCTCGAAAAATTCTGAAATTTAGGCCAGACATTGACATTCATATTCTAAAGCATTGGAATCATTTGGGGTGCCATTTACTTAGGAACTTATCCATCTTATGATTTTTGTGTAAAACCTAGATTTTGGGAATTTAATTATGATGTATAGTAAACTCGTACATAAGGTCCCCAAACTCTATAGGAAGGTTACTTATGGTGATATGTGGTATATGAAATTTTACTTGGAACACTTATAGTGAAAAAGTTTGTATTCATAAGGAAATTACCATTTATGCCCTTTTGATGACTTATACAAATACTTGAGCAAATCACCTTGAAACTCTATAAATTTTTTTTATATGAGGATCACATCAATGACAATAACTTATGGGAATTTTTCTGGATTTTTCAATGCAATTTTGATATTTATTTAATTAATTGGGTGATTTTGGATTTATCTTCAGTTATTTAATTCAGGTGCAAAACTGTAATTATGAACCTACATCCTTGGTGGTTATGCATTTGAATTCAGTATACATACATGATAATTATTTGGTAGGCATTGGACCAAAATTTAGAGTACTCCATGAACAATTTAGGGAGTGTCACAATATTCAAGAAAAATAATTAAATATTAAACTAAACTGGGAAATTATGAAAATTGAACCTTATACTATTTAGGTCAGTAGGAACCTTGGATAAAATTTGTGGAACCATAGGACCTGTGGTTAGGGTTTTCCCTTTGGGAAGGAGGATTACCCTGAGGTGGTCTGCGTTTAGCAAAACTGGTTTTGTAATCTGACCCTCTAGACCCATGGGACTTGGAAGATGACTGATGTGTAGTGATAAGGAGCTCATGATTAATATGTCTACCCATGAGGGGTCACCACTTGAGGGATTCAGGTCAAGTTTAAGTCAAGAGAGAGAGGGAAAGCTGCACTTGGCCCAATTGGGCCAAGAAGGTCTAGTGTCCAAATTCACTGTCTATTTAAGAGCAATATAAAGAAGGAGCAATAAATCACCAACCAATTAAATGTCTTGTGAAGGGAGTTTGGGATTCATCCCATCGTGTTCCCTAGTACCGATGAGAGCCCTTCACCGGGTGTACCTCAGGAAGTCCAAGATCAACCCTAAATTGCAATAACAATTAAAGTAGGTAAGAGTAGCCATAGTAGGGTAAGATTGGATTTATGTATCTCCTCCCAGTTGCGGGAGTGGAAGGATTGTGGTGCCCGGTTAGAATAGCGGGAACCTCGAGGGGATGATTATCCCGGTAACATTCTCAGAAATGTGGCAGGTCTTCGGTACTAGGCAGGTCGTCACTCCGACTGCGGTAAGTTGACTTAGCGGGTGTGTAGGGGTCTAAGGGGCCAGCTTGGCTGCATGTCGGGACGACAGTTACCCGAAGACACCTCTCACTTGGCTCACGGTCTGGTGGACTCCAGCAAAGAGTATGCAGAGCTCCGCGGTTGTTTAGCGTCGAGGCGTACGTGCGGTCTAGGCCTGGTAGAGTGTATACCCGCCTAGGAGTGGACAGCCCGGTCCGCTACCACCGTGTGTCACAGCGGTTGGTACCCGAGAGGTTGGCTTCCTTTCAAACAGAGGGAACTACAAAGGTCTATGCGCATAGGGTCGTGTGTGTGAGTTTCTTTGCATAAGACATTCATGGCATAACATAACATACGCACTTGCAGATTCTCATCATATAAATTAGTATGGGCTCTTTTATATGATGAGTTATGATTCCTGGAAATCCTAACTTATAAGTTTGTATGGGCATTCAAATAAGTTAGGGTACGAGATTGATTACTTGTCGCTACTGTTCTTACTGCCTTGCTTTAAATGCTTTACTTACTGTTTATTTACTGCTATACACCTTTATTATACTCCTGCTTATACATGATTAGATTATCCCTTTTACACTTGTGTAGCTTAGAATTGGTGTATATACTAGTTTACTTCCCCCGTCACCTGCTTTGTATATTACTGTTATATTGCATCTTTTCTTCCCTTCCTTCTGCCCGGTGCCTTGGAGTCGCCGGGGGAGCGGATGGGAAGCCACTTAGTCTTTATGACTAACGGTTGCTACGTCCCTCTTTTTAGGAGCACATTCAGTGGTATAGCAGCGTTCAACACCGGGGGCCAGCCAGGTCAGGTGTGCAGGGCTGGGGTTTATGGTACCTTAGCTGCCGTCAGTGATAGAGGCGGGTGAGTGTTTTGAGATGTAGCCCTTGGGGCATTTAGCTGGTTACTCTGATGATTTGCAGGAGCTTGTGTAGCTTTCTGCTTTTCTCTGTTATGTACTTTATTACTTATTGTGAACCTATGACTTTAATGCTTTCTATTATTGATGGGTTGGCGCTGTTCAGTTGGTTTGGCCGGAAGGATAGGCGTATTGTGGGGGAGGCTAGCTCGTGCGCTGGCGCTTCCGCAAGGCGGCTATCCTGGGCATAACGCTCCCCTCGGTCGTGTTTTGTGTTCCGGGAGGGGGATCTTACAAAAGGTTCAAGAACCTGAAACGTCATCGCGCAGTTCAACTAACCGCACCCCATGGTGCTTCAAATCCTTCCCGCTCTTTTCATTCCTATAAATATCTGCCGGTATTTCCTCTCCAACCACCGTATTAATTGTCTTCAACCTTTTCCCTCTCTTCCAGGCTCTCTCGCAGTTCTCAGCTCGCGCTCGCGCATCGCCATCTTGCTGTAATTTTATCCATCGTTGTTGATGGAGATTCTGAAGGGCGGGCCAAGTGCGCCTGGGCGTACCGCGACCATTCCTTCTTTTGCATCGCGCTCACTGATGAGGAGTTCCTCACCACCGTGGACAAGTTTATCCCTTCGGGATTTGTCGCTCGCCGCCCGGTGAGCACCGGGACCATAAATGGGTTGTCTCCTGACGAGCTCGCCATCCCCATCGCACACTTTGATAATGGGTCGTGACTCCCTTTATGGCCAGAAGTACGCCAGGTACTTTACTCAACCTTTACACTCCTTGCTCGCGGTCGCAAGAAGCATGCTAAACTTTCCTTGGTGATTTTCCCAGGTGCTCAAGTACTATGGCATCTTGCCGAGCTAACTAACCACGAACGCGATCGCCGTGGTGTTCGCGTTCGCCAGCTATTTGCGCGAGGAGAAAATAGAATTCAGGCTGCTCATCTTTCGCAAGATCTTCTCCTTCCACGTCTACAAGGATAGAACGACCCACTTCGCGAGCCAACATGTCACTGTGTGCGATACAGTGAACAAGAGCCATTATTGGCATCAGAAATTCGCCCTTGACAAAGGATCCTTTGGCAACATTCCCTTCTCCCCCTCCAGCGAGACGAGGCGACCTACCGCCCCCCTGCTTCGCTCGAGGGAGGGGGGGGGGGGGGACGCAAAGCTCTTCCAGTACTTTGCAGGAAAGAACATCGAGGTGGCATACCTCTGGCAGAAAGTGGACTCGCTCCTTCTGGTGCCCCAAGGAGAAGGTTTGACTCGCACTCGCCAACCCTCCATACTTTCTTAATTTTGGTGACTAATTCCTACCGTTTCTGCTATTGCAGGAGAGCGGGAACTTCCCCTCCACCCCCCCCCCCCCCCCCCCCCCCCCCCCCCCCCCCCCCCCCCCCCCCCCCCGCATGCGAGGGCTACAACCCTCAAGTCCAGCTCGGTATCTACCGCAGATGCCGAAGCATGTCGACCCCAAACCGGCTCAACTTCTGGGAAGAAGCGACCACCGCCAATGAGCCCGTCCGCCGTGCAAACCTCAGTGAAGAAGAGGGCCAAGAAGCCCCCCGCCGTAACTAAGGGGAAAGATATTGTAGTGGACCTGTGCGATTCAGAGACCCCACTCGCCCCGCCCGCGAGTCAGAAGGTTGTCGAGGGGAGCCACGAGGTCGGGGATGCCACGGGCGAGCCCAAGCCTGTGGGCCATAAAAACTTTGGCCTCGCCGCGAAGCTCCCGGATGCAACCGTCGAGCCGCTGCTTGCGTGGGACCCTGATCACAACAGGGTCTCATATTCCTCGCTCCTCCCCTCCTGGGTTGAGAGCGACAAAGTTGGGGGCGAGGCGTTTTCCATCTCCTTTGGGCTATATGCTGCGAGGACGCCGCTAACTTTGGCGTTCTAAGGTCCAGGACGCTTGTCTATGAGGCCATGCAGGCCCAATTTCGCGCCATGGAGCTCACTCACATGGTGGGTCGGCGGTACCTCACTTCCGACAGGGATTCTAGGGAGCTCAAATGCGAGCTCCAGGAGGCCTTAGATGAAGTCGCGTGCCTCAAGGGGAAAGAGGCCCTATCTGAGGGTCTCCTCGCCAACCTCCAAGGCGGGATGGTAAGTGATGCATACAAATCTTCTATCTCACTCGCCGCATGTCACTTTATTTGACTTATCTTATTCTTTTGCAGGATGCCGAAATAGAGAGCCAGCTCCTCGCACGAAATGTTGATCTGGAGGTGGAGAACACAGTCCTGAAAGCACAAATTCGCGAGCTGACCAAGGCCGTGCTCCCCCCGCCTCCCCCGCGAGCTGGAGATCGCAACAGGACGCGAGACGAGGAGGAGGAGATGTGCAAAAACTCGATGGGTATCGCAAACCTCGTCTTTGATACCCTCAAGGGGGCGAACCTACTTTCCCCGGACACGATGGAGCTTACCGCCGAGGATGTCATTACCGACTTGTTCACGCAAATTCTAGAGAGTGGAGATCGCGGGAGCGAGGAGGAGCTATCTGAAGATTTTCCTTGAATTTCTTATTTTTAATGTATACCTCCATTTTGGCTGGCGAGATCGCCGCTACTTGTAATGAACATTTTCCAAAAATGAACAAGGATTCTTATGCTATTTTAATTTGACATGCTCGCGTTCGCCCTTTTTTCTCTGTAATGAATATATGGCCATCACGCTTTATTGAGCCTCCTTGGTTTTGTCTCGCTACAACACACCCGCACACACCCAATAAGGCGTTCGTGTAGTTTCCCACACGTAAATGCTTGTTAGATATACTTTCCGCTTTCTTTCGCACCTGGGCAAAATGTGGATTGATTCACGTCTCTGGCTCGCCCACTATGGGTCCTTGCGAGCAATGTCGGCCATACCCTACCTCACTCGCCACAACCCCTACGCGCGACCCAATATTACTCATTAATTGTCGCGTCGATGACCCCCCGACTCGCTTATTTAGGTGTTTCTTAGAGACTCTCCGAGTGTTTTGCGAGCCAGGATTTGCCTTGAAATGCTTTGTGGCTCGCACGTTCATCCATTTCGCTACAACCATTGAATTCTAGTCACTTTTCATCGGAATTGCTTTTTATCTTCGCGCAAGCGAGCCCCGGGGGGCTCCCCCTTCTAAGTATCACCTTGAGATATTTTGCGAGCCGGGCCTATCAACATAATCCGTCTCCTTGCGAGCCTCTCCAGAGATCAACCTCACCCACCGTCTAATGAGAACCCGACAGCAGAATCGATCTGGGGCACTCCGGCACCAAACACATGTTACCTTGCCAGCATCTCCAGAGATCAACCTGACCCACCATCTAATAAGAGCCCAGCAGCGGAATCGATCTAGGGCACTCCGGCACCAAACACTTGCCACCTTGCCAGCCTCTCGAGAGATCAACCTGACCCACCGTCTAATGAGAGTCCAGTAGCAGAATTGATCTGGGGCACTCCGGCACCAAACACTTGCTATCTTGCCAGCCTCTCCAGAGATCAACCTGACCCACCGTCAAATGAGAGCCCGGTAGCGGAATCGATCTGGGAAACTCCGACACCAAACACTTGCTACCATGCCAGCCTCTCCAGAGATCATCCTGACCCTCTGTCTAATGAGAGCCCGGCAGCAAAATCGATCTGGGGCACTCCAGCACCAAACACTTGCTACCTTGGCAGCCTCTCTAGAGATCAACCTGGCCCACCGTCTAATGAGAGCCTGACAGTGGAATCGATCTGGGGCACTCCAGCACCAAACACTTGCTACCTTGCCAACCCTCCATAGATCAACCTGACCCACCGTCTAATGAGAGCCCAAAAGCGGAATCGATATGGGGCACTCCGACACGAAACACTTGCTACCTTGCCAGCCTCTCCAGAGATCAACCTGACCCGCCGTCTATTGAGAGCCCGACAGCGGAATCAATCTGGGGCACTCTGGCACCAAACACTTGCTACCTTGCCAACCTCTCCAGAGATCATCCCAACCCACTGTCTAATGAGATCCTGGCAGTGGAATCGATCTGGGGCACTCCAGCACCAAACACTTACAACCTTGCCAGCCTCTCCAGAGATCAACCTGACCCAACGTCTAATGAGAGCCCGGCTGCGGAATCGATCTGGGGCACTCCAGCACCAAACACTTGCTACCTTGACAGCCTCTTCAGATATCAACCTGACCCACTATCTAATGAGAGCCCAGCAACGGAATTGATCTAGGGCACTCCAGCACCAAACACTTGCTTGAGGACCCATGGTTAGAAAAAGTGTTGAAATCAACATATGATGAATAGAACACGTAATAGATTATCATAAAAAACTCAATGGTAAAAACGTTTTAAATCATCCCCGCTTCGAGCCAGGCTGATGGGTACCCTTTCCACATCCTGGAGGTGGTACCCTCCTGACTTGAGCACCTCATCTACAATGTAAGGCCCCTCCCATTTGGGATTTAGCTTCCCCACTGCGGCTCCCCTTCTGGCCGCATCGACCTTTTTTAAGACCAGGCCCCCCTTCTCGAACTGCTTCACCCGGATGTGCTTGTCGAAATATCAGGCTATCCATCGCTTGACCTCCTCCTGCTGAATGGTGTCCATATCCCGAAGCTCCTCTATAAAGTCCAAAGACAACCATTGCCCTTCCTCGTTATCCACCTGCCACTCTTTGTCTCCTTCGCCCGCGGCGATCACCCTAGGTGACTTGACATCAAACTCGACCGGGAGGATGGCCTCGGATCCATGGGAGATCTTGAATGGAGTCTCCCCTGTGGCAGTATTTGGTGTGGTCCTCAAAGCCCAGAGGACCGAGGGTAACTGTTCTACCCAACTACCACTCAGGTTCTCGACCTTCTTATTTAATAAGTTAACGATGACCTTGTTCTCCGCCTCCACCTTCCCGTTGCTCCTCGGGTGGTGGACCGATGCGAAGCAAAGGTCTATACCAAGCTGGCAGCAGAAACTGACAAAACTCCTCGCTGGCAAACTGTGGCCCATTGTCCGTAACTATGGCTAGTGGAAGCCCATGCATTAAAATTATTTCACCCCATATAAAATTTCTCACCACTTAGGATGTTACCTTGACCAGCGCCTTCACCTCCAGCCACTTGGAGAAGTAATCGATCATTATTAGTAGGAACTTTCTTTGACCGCTCGCTTGGGGAAAAGGACCCACCAGGTCCAACCCCTATATTGCAAAGGGCCAGGGGGATGTGATAGTCCAGAGTCTTTGGGCTGGCAGGAGCTGGAGAGGGGAAAACAACTGACACTTCGAGCACTTCCTTGCAAACTCCGCCGCATCCTTGCTGAGGGTAAGCCAAAAGTAGCCTTGCCTCAGCACTCTCCCCTCCAAAGTTCGTCTCCCAGAATGGCTGCCACACTCCCCCGAGTGCATCTCCTCCAGGACCCTCGGGACCTCCTCTTCCTCCACGCAACAGGCTAGGAGCCCCGAGAGCATCTTCCGGTATAATCCTCCTTCATGCAAAGAGTAGTACGCTGACTTATACCTGAACCACCGCTTGTCCACATCCTTCTCGGGGAACTTCCCCGACGTTAGGAAGGTGATGAAGGGGTCCATCCATGATGCCCTCTAGTCCACCTCCATCAGATCCCCCTCCTCAATGGACGGCGAAAGAGGCCTGACATCGTGCCCTCTGCCCTGGGGCCGAACTTGGCCAGGAGGTCCGCCGCGACGCTCTCCTCCCTTGACACATGACGAATTGAGAAGGTGCAGAACTGCCCTATGAGCCCCTTGGCCTTTTCTAGGTATCACAGAAGAGTGCACTCCTTCACCTCGAACTCCCCCCTGACTTGGCAAGCCACCACCATGGAGTCCGTCGAGACCTCCAAATCTTGGACACCCAACTCCCAGGCTAGGCGGAGGCCTGCTATCACGGATTCGTACTCGACATGATTTTTGGTGAGGGGAAATGGATGTTGATCGCCTGCTCGATCCTTGTCCCTTGAGGGCTTACCAAAACCACCCCTCCACCAAAAGAATGCTTCCCTGACGCCCCCATCAACCAACATCTTCCAGCTACCGAGTAGGGTAGCTCGGACTCTTCCACTTCGGTCACATAGTCTGCAAATAAATCTGCCACTGCTTGCGCTTTTATGGATAACCTGGGTATGTACGAGATATCGAACTCGCTCAACTATACTGATCACTTGGACAGCCTTCCCGAGTGCTCCACACCCTCCATGATATTGCGAAGGGGATGATCGGTCCCCACCATAATTGAATGCGCCTGAAAGTATGGCCGAAGCTTCTTGGCCGACACCACTAGGGCGAAGGCTAGCTTCTCTAACATGGGGTATCTGAGCTCAGCCTTCCTCAATACTCGACTAATGCAGTAGATCAGAAGTTGCTTTTTCCCTTCTTCCCAGACCATCACTGAACTTACCGCCTCGGGTCCTACCCCCAGGTACATGGATAAGTCCTCTCCTTGTCTCGGCCCTTGCAGCAATGGGGCTTGGGTTAACTATTCCTTCAGTGCCTGAAAAGGCCTTTCACACTCAGGGGTCCACTCAAACTTTTGGTTCCCTCGCAGCACCTTGAAGAAGGACGAGCACTTCTCTCCTGCCCTGGAGAGAAACCTGCTTAGCCCGGCCAACTTCCCTATGAGACACTGGACCTCTTTCGCACTCTTCGGAGACCCTAGCTCTATGATTGCCCCTACTTTGTCTGGATTAGGCTCCACCCCAGCTGGGGTAAGCAAGTGACCTAGGAACTTCCCTCGGCTGGCCCCAAAGACACACTTCTATGGTTGAGCTTCATCTTGAATTTTCTCAAAGTCCTGAAGGTCTCCCCAAGGTCATGGAGGTGGGACTCGAGGTCCCGACTTTTGACCATGAGGTCATCCACATGGACCTCCAGGTTCCTTATCTTTTGATCAAAGGAGACCCTGTCCATCATTCGCTGGTACGTCGCCCCTGCATTCTTTAAACCAAATGTCATCATTTTGTAGCAATAATACCCCCTCCCCCATGATGAAGGAGACATCCTTGATGTCGGGAGGGTGCATTTAGATCTGGTGGTAACCTGAAAAAGCATCTAAGAAACTTATTAGAGAAAAACCGACGACTGAATCAACCAGCACGTCGATTCGAGGCAAGGGGTAACAATCCTTAGTGCATGATTTATTCAATAAGGAGAAATCAACACACATCCTCCACCTCCCATCTCCCTTTTTTACCATGACCACGTTGGAGACCCAGCCTGGGTACTGGATCTCAGATACAAACCCTGCCTTGAGGAGCTTGTTCACTTCCTCCCGGATGGGTGCCTCCAGCTTGTACGCGATGGACCTCTCCTTCTGACGGATGGGGCGAATGTCGGGGTTGAGGTTGAGGCGATGACACGCCACATCCGCATCGATCCTAGGCATCTCTGCGGCACTCCAGGAGAAGACGTCCATGTTCTCTTGGACGCAAGCCAAGATCTTCTTCCGGTCCTCGGGGCTGAGCTCCCCACTGATCTTCACCTTCTCGATCGCCCCTGCCCTGGTGACGACCTCCAACTGCAACACCTCCTCCACGACCTCCAGCCTTGACTGCTCCGCCCAGTCATTCTCCTTCCTCTTGCTGTAAGTAAGCGCTTCGGCTCCTCCTTCTTCCTTCTCCTCCTCCCCGATTACCATCAGCTCTGTCGCTCCTCCTTCCCTGGCCCGACCATCTCCTTCTACTCCCCTTTCATCCTCTCCTACCTCTTCCATCCTCGCCGGCTCCCCCATCTCCCTATCCTATTCCTGCGCTTCGCCATCTAGGAGATGGTGTTCACAGTAGTCACATAGCGCTGCCTTGCCACCTTAGGGTCTCCCCTTACTCGGACCTGAACTCCACCCACACTGAATTTGAGGCATTGGTGGAAGGTGGAGGGGATGCATCAAAATGTACTAATAAGGGGCCGTCCAAAGATTGCACTGTAACTGCTGGGGGCATCCACTATAACAAAGCGACAGTTCCGGGACTGCCCCCCCCCCCCCCCCCCCCCCCCTCCCCCAAGACCACATGGAGTCCCACTCCCCCTTCTACCTCCTTTCTCTCCCCCGAGAACCCAAACAAGGGGTCATCTGAGGCCAACACCCTCCTGGCCTCCACCTTCATCTCGTCGAACGCCTTCTTGAAGATGACATTGACTGAGCTCCCATTATCCACGAGGATCCGGGAGATGGTGAAGTTCTCGATGGCTGTCTAGATGACCAACGCATCGCAGAATGGGACCTCATGACCCGACATGTCCTTCTGGGAGAATGTGACCCTTTCTATCGGGGGTGGGGTCTGAGAGGTCAAAGCTACGCTCCGATGATACATGGTATGGAGGCTTGCTTTTCGAGCTGCCTCGATCCCCACACCCCCATGGATCACTCTGATCCCTCCTCGGGTCCCAACGTCGGCTCGGTCTTTGTTGGAACAACCCTATTACTGATTTGGGCTAGGATCACTATATGTTGATTAGGATCTGTATTAGGGTCAAGTGTTAGGGTCAAGTTTTAGGCTGATTAGATTAGTCAGAACTTAGGAAAATTTAAGCTCAACAAATGGCGAGTGGCGTTCGACGAATGACCAGATTCGTTCGACAAATTGTTTTCAACAGACTGAAGAAATATAGCTAGTTCCAGTACTCGACATTTTCTGAGTAGCGCTCGACAAATGGCTAGCAGCGCTCGATGAATTCTAGCCAGCGCTCGACAAATGGGTAGCGGCGCTCGACGAATTCTAGCTAGCGCTCGACAAATTCCTTTCTGAAGCTCAGAATAATATTCTCAGTTAGATATCAGTTCTCTGAACACAAATCAACAGAATAACGGATATATTTATTTCTCCTTGGACGTATTCAGCCAGCCATGTAAGGATATCTTTCTTATTTATTATATCCTTATATTCTTTCTATTCCAAGAAAAGGAATAGCCGTTGACATTTAATGCCAAGGAATGGAAAGGACCTGCCAAAATCGTTTTTGGGTGGCTACCTAGTTCCAAGAAGGATTCAAGTCAGAAAAATATATTCCTTAAAAAGCAGAAGATTTGAATTTGAATATAGACAAGTTATCAGAGAAGAAAAAAAAAGACATAGTCAAATTTCTTACAGAAAAACAGAGAAAAACTTCACCATCTCTCAGTTTCTCTGTTATCACAAAACAAGGAGAACAGAAGAAGTATTAGAGAAAGAAGAAGAAGAGAATATACTATTCTTTCTAGTTTTCTTCTTCATCAAGGCAGCATCCTCATCATTCTGAGAACAAGATTCAATCTCTCAGATCTGCTGCAAGATAAAGTCTTTCAAAGAGCAACAACAATTTGAAGATTAATTTCTTCCAGATAATCTGCTACAAAGACTTCTGGTTGAGAAAGCTCTGTCAACAAACTGTCATCAACTCTCATCAGACAGGGGGAGCTTTCTGCTTCAACACCATTTGTCTTCTCTCAGATCATTGACAGAGAAGAACATTCTAAACCTTTTATCTCATCTTGTACAGGTTTAATTCTCCCTTCAAAAGTTTACCCAGTGGTGGCAAGACACCTTATCAAAAAATCCTTGTGTGGTTTTTAAGCACCTTATCAAAAGCTTATTGGTGTGTGGATACCTTATCAAAATCCCCTTGGTGCCTGGGCACCTGATCAACCCTCTTAGTGGATTCCTACCAAGGGTGGTAGAAGCGTAGACGTACCCAGATTTATTGGGGAACTACTATAGCTCCTTGTGTCTTCTGTGCTTGCTTATTTCTGTGTGCTTGTGCTGTGTGCCTTTTACTTTTTCTGTCTTTATCTTTAACTCTCACTGATTACACATATACTTAAACAGTATTTTAAATTCCACTATAAAACTAAATAAAAAGTTTCAATACTCTATTCACCCCCCCCCCCCACCACCCTTTAGAGTAATTTAATATCTGACCTCCACTTTCAATTGGTATCAGAGGGGTGTTGATTCTTTACAGGCTAACACCTGAATCACAAAGATCAACCAGATCTTAATTTTTCTAAGAGTTTCTTTCTCTCTTCTTTTATCTTACTTAAAACTCATGGCACAAAACAAGGAATATTCCAGCACAAGACCTCCTATGTGCAATCTCAATAAGTTTGCACTATGGAAAGCAAGGATTAGGCTCTATATGAACTCCATTGATGAAGAGATTTTTAATGTTATTCTAACAGGGCCTCCAGCACCTATAACATCAACTAGCACTGCAGCAACAACAGACAATACTGCTGTTCCACCTCCTGAGTGGACTGAAGCTCAGAAGAAGCAGAGAAATGCAGATGCAAAGGCCATGAACATTCTGGCCCTAACTATGTCAGATGATATATTCCAGAAGGTTATTGAGTGCACCTCAGCAAGAGAAATTTGGGAATCTCTCAACAACATGGTGGCAGGCTCAGCAGATGAAAGAAAAGATAGAAGATCTCATCTGATTTCTCAATATGAGAACTTCAAGAAGGGAGAATCAGAAAATGTTGCTGATATGTACAATAGGCTTAGCCTCATAATAAATGAGCTGAAGTCTCTGGACAAAGTGATCTCACTCACAGAGATTAATGACAAAATTCTTATGTGCTTCCCCAGCACATGGGACTCCAGAATCTGGCCAATCAAGGAAGCCAGAAGTCTCAATGAGATCACCACTGAAGCTTTGTTGGGCAAGCTCAAGTCTTATGAGCAACTTATCAACGCTAGGGAAGCTGAAGAATCTACTTCATCTCCAGCACCCAAGAAGGAAAGAAGCATAGCCTTCAAGGCTGTAGAAGAAGAGGGAAAAACTCCTGACAATGAGGAGTTTATGAGTTTATTAGCCAAAAGATTCTATAAAATGGCTAGAAAAGATTTCAGGAGGAAGTCATCCAGAAGCCATGACAAGCCAAGGTATGACAAAAATCACTCTAATGAAATTATATGTTTTGGTTGCAGGAAACCCGGACACATTGCTCCTGAATGTCCAGAAATTCAACACAAGAAGGACAAGGAGGAAAGAAGAAAAGAAAAGGAAGAAAAGAAGAGCTCCAGCAAATCTTCCTCCCACTCTCACAAAAAGAAGGGAAAAGGATTTGTAGCAACATCCTGGAGTGAAACAGAATCTGAATCAGAATCTTCATCTTGTTCTTCTGATGAAGAAGAAACAAAAGAAAATAGCCAATGCCTAATGGCTATTTATGACTCAGATAGTGAGTCACAATCAACATCATCATCCAGCTCTAGTGATGATGAAGAAGAAAAAAAAATTTACATGCTGGCAATCAATGCCTCAACCAACAATTCTGATGAAGAGAAATCAGAATCAGAAACAGAAGATGATATTGATCAGGTATTATCTAGCTTTGATTTTACTACTATTGAATTCAAAGATGATTTCAAAATTCTTTGCCAAGACTTAATAAAATCTGAGAAAGAAGTAATCTCTCTCAAAAATAAGTTAGTTGAAATGAATAATATAAGTGAAGAGAATGCAAGTCTTAAGAAAGAGTTGGCTGCCTCCAAAGAACACATTATTCTCATTAAGAATAAGTTGTCTGAAGCCAAGAAATTTGAAGAATCTCTCAATGGGAGAAGCATCAAACTGATGGACATCACAAGCACTATCAATGCTAGATTTAACAATAGCAAACTGGGCTTGGGTGCTTCATCAAGTGAGCCATCTTTGACTAAGAGAAACATCCTATCCACACCCATACAATTCATTTCTGCTAAAAGCAAAGAGGCTGCAGAAAGAAATAAAGATATTTCAAGCAAGTTTGTGAAGGACAAGAGAATTCAGAAGAATTCGTCGAACGAAGCTCGACAAAAAGATTCAAATCTGTCGAACGGGGTTTGACGAAAACTGAGAACAGATTTTCAGTATAGTTATAATATGAACAGCAGTCGACGAATTCATTCAAATTCTTCGAACAAACACTATACAGAAAACTCTAAGAATTCTAATCCTAAATATGCTAAAAATCCTTTTACTGAGTGGACTATACCTCCAAGGAGATATCACCCACAAGGCTATAAGGATCAGCCTGAAATGTCATTTATCTCTGAATTTTGTGGTAACATAAAAGGACCCAAGGTAGTCTGGGTCAGAAACAACTAGTTTATGTTTTTGTGGCTGCAGGTACACAGCTATCTAAGATTAAATCAAAAATAGTACTTGGATAGTGGCTGCTCAAAGCATATGATAGGGAACAAGGCCAACCTGAACAACTACAAGGCAAAGCTTGGACCCAAGGTGATCTTTGGAGACTCCAACTGTGGACAAACCAAAGGCTATGGCCAAATTAAAGTTGGAGAAGTGACATTCAAGGAAGTAACCTATGTCAAGGGTCTGAAGCACAACCTCATCAGCATAAGTTAGTTATGTGATGAAGGTTATCAGGTAACATTTAATAAATTAGAATGCTTTATTAAATCCTCTGATAATGTTATTGTTCTATCAGGTATTAAACAAGGAAATATATATTTAGTAAATTTCAACTCATCCAAATCAGAAATTTGTTTATTTAATGAGCTAAGAAAATCTAGTGAATTATGGCATAAAAGATTAGGACATGTAAACCTTAGGACCATTGCTAAACTAGCTAAGGATAATCTTGTTAGAGGCTTACCATCAGGATCCTTTAATAAAGAAGGTCTTTGTAGGGCATGTCGGTTAGGCAAGCAAACCAAAAATAGCTTTAAATCATTATCTAAAAGTGATTCACCTAGAATCTTATACTTGCTACATATGGACAATTTTGGACCTATAGCAATAAAGAGCTTAGGGGGGAAGTCTTACACTCTAGTTATTGTAGATGACTTCTCTAGATTCACTTGGGTGTTCTTCTTGAGAGAAAAGTCAGATAACTTTAAAGTTCTTACAGACTTTCTTAAGAGCATACAGATTGAGTATTCTACTGTAGTTGCATTGATCAGAAGTGATCATGGAACTGAGTTTGAGTCTCTTCTCATGCAAGAATTCTGTGAGATGGAAGGTATCAGGCATTGCTTCTCAGCTCCTAGAACTCCTCAACAAAATGGGGTAGTTTAAAGGAAAAATAGAACTCTAATTGAATCAGCAAGAACATTGCTTGCATATGCTAACTTGCCCCTATCTTTTTGGGCAGAGGATGTCAGCACAACAAATTATGTTCTGAATAGAAGTTTGATACACAAACTTAAGGGTAAAACTCCCTATGAATTGCTTAAAGGGAAGAAACCTAAAGTTGATTATTTTAGAACTTTTGGATGTAGATGTTTTGTTCATAACAATGATAAGAAGTACCTTAGAAAATTTGATCCAAAATCTGATGAAGGAATCTTCTTAGGATATTCAATAGTTAGCAAAGCATATAGGGTATTTAATAAATCCTCTCTTAAAATAGAAGAGTCTATGCATGTTTCCTTTGATGAAACTAACATATTTTACAAGGAGAAGAGTTCTTCTACCAAGAACACTTTGCAGGTACCAGCTCTATGTGAAGAGCTTAAAGGGTTAAATTTACAGACAGCAGATTCACTGCATCCATCACCTCAAACTCTTGAAGACAGTGAAGAAGAAGATCATCCAGATCTTATTGATAACCTAAATCAAGTAACAGCAGAACATCCTCCATAGGATGTAACAGCTGAACAAATTCCCAATGTGGATACTGTTGCTGAACCAACTCCAACTGTTGACCACATCATAGTTAGAGATCATCCAATTTCACAAGTGATTGGTGATATCACAGCAGGTGTTCAAACAAGGCATCAACTACACCAAAATCAGATGCATACTTGTTTCCTATCACAAGTTGAACCTCAAACCATAAAAGATGCAGAACAAGATCCAAATTGGATTCTTGCAATGCAAGAGGAACTCAACCAGTTTGAAAGAAATAAGGTTTGGGATTTGGTTCCAAGACCAAAAGGCCATCCAATTATTCGCACCAAGTGGGTCTTTAGGAACAAGCTTGATGATCAAGGCAATATTGTGAGAAACAAAGCAAGATTGGTAGCTCAAGGATATTCACAGGAAGAAGGCATAGATTATGATCAGACATTTTCCCCTACTGCAAGGCTTGAAGCTATAAGGATTTTCTTGGCCTTTGCTGCATTCAAAAAGTTCAAGGTGTATCAAATGGATGTGAAGAGTGCTTTTCTCAATGGAGACATCAAAGAAGAAGTCTATATGGAACAACCACCAAGTTTCATCTCTCCAACTCATTCCTCCTATGTATTTAAGATTAATAAAGCTCTTTATGGTCTCAAACAAGCTCCCAGAGCATGGTATGAGACTTTAGCTAATTTTCTCTTGGAAAACAATTTCTGTAGAGGTATAGTAGACAAAACCTTATTTTACAAAGTACATAAAACTCAAACTCTACTAGTTCAAATATATGTAGATGACATTATCTTTGGATCTACTGATTCAAATTTGTGCATAAGATTTGCCAATCTAATGCAATCAAGATTTGAAATGAGTAGTATGGGTGAATTATCATACTTCCTTGGTCTTCAAGTGAAGCAAACCCCATCCGAAATCTTCATTTCCCAATCTAAGTATGCTAAGGAATTAGCGAAAAGATTTGGAATGTCTGATTCTTCTATTATGAAAACATCCATGGCCTCTAATGCTGTTGTTAATACTGATAAATCAGGGAAACCTGTTGATCAGAAAATGTATAGGGCAATTGTTGGCTCTCTACTCTATTTAACAGCTAGTAGGCTAGATATAATGTTTGCTACATGTATTTGTGCTAGGTTTCAAGTTAACCCTAAAGAATCTCATCTTACTTCTCTAAAAAGAATTTTAAGATATATAAAGGGTTGCCCTAATCTAGGACTTTGGTATCCAACAACATCTGAATTTGAATTAATTGGATTCTCAGATTCAGATTATGCTGGATGCAGGGTAGACAGAAAAAGCACATCAGGAACTTGTCAGTTTCTTGGTGATAGGCTTGTGTCTTGGTTTTGTAAGAAACAAACATCTGTGTCTACATCAACAGCTGAAGCTGAATACATAGCTGCTGGCAGTTGCTGCTCAAAGATATTGTGGATACAAAATCAGCTCCTAGACTATGGTGTCAACTTAAATAGTTTAGTTATATTTTGTGACAACACTAGTGCAATATCTATAGCACAAAATCCAGTTCTCCATAGTAGGACTAAACACATAGAAATTAGGCACCACTTCCTTAGGGATAATGTGGATAAAAACAAAATTTGCCTACAATTCATTTCTACTGATTTGCAAAGAGCTGATATTTTCACCAAGCCCTTGGATGAAAAGAAGCACATCTTTTTTATAAATCAACTAGGAATGATAGATGGAGACTCAATCTGTTAAAAATTAAATATTTCTATTTATCCCACAAATTCGTCGAACGGAGAACGACGAATCTGAATCATTTGTCGAATGGTGGTCGATGAAACCTCTTAACCGCAGAATCAGTTAAGGCAATCTCATTTGTCGAACGATGGTCGACGAAAAAGATGTTCTCATCGAACGCATTCCGACAAAGAAATAAAGCCTTTTTGACTTCTAATTTTATTTAGTTTTGACGAACAGCGGCTTACGAATGCGCCCTCATTCTTCGACCCTTCTATATAAGCTTTATTTTATCTCTCTCTAAAGTTTGCGCCTACAGAAATCGTCTTTCCCTCCAGTTCCCCTCTGCACTTGATCTTCATTTTCATTGCAGGAACAATGGCGATTCCTCAGGCCTCTCTGCACTCAATGAAGTTTGACGCAGGTTTTGATATTGACATGGACTCTTTTGCACAGTCTGACCAAATCTTCAAAGATATTCTTCAAATGCTGGAAGAACAACATCTAAGGAAGTTTCTAAGCACCAGGCAAAAGATAGCTGTTGCAGAGATTAATGAATGGGTTTACACTGCAAAACTAGTAGATGAAAGCTTGTCTAGAACAATCTCAGGTCATCAAGTCTCTCTCTCTCCCACTATTCTTTCTAAAATTTTTTGTTTTGAGAATGGTGATGATGACTTAGACATAAGCTCAAATGAATTTGATGAAGCTTTAGTTAAAATGGGTCATTTGACTGGAAACCCTAACCACCTTCTGAAAAAGAACTTGTCTCAGGACTACAAGTTCTTAGCAGTCATTGTTGGAAAAGTCTTGCTGGGCAAGACTTCTGGGCATGACTATATCAATAGGCACCAATTTCTGTTGATGGTGGCCTTGATGGAGAAGAAGAAAATCAACTAGGGATCAATTCTTTTTGAATTGATTAAAAAGAAAATTTCTAAAAATAGTGTAAGTTTTGGAAGAGTTATAGGGATTTTCCTGCAGGAAAGGCATCCAGACCTTCTGGTGTCACCAAAGGTTAACATAAATGCCAGCAAGAGGCTGACCTCATCACTCTTTGCTAAGTGGGATAGGGTAATCCCCAAGAAGAATACAGGAGTTGATGCCTCTAGGAAAAGGAAAACTTCTGAGGACACAAGGACTGACCAAGTCACTCCCTCTACCCTTCCAGAAGTTCCTCCCTCAGTTCCTTCTCCTTCTCATATCCCATCTCCACCCGCTCAACAGTCTCCTGCACATTCTCATTCTTCACCACCTCCTTCAACTGACATATCACCTATCAATGATATTCCACCTCTATCTCCAGAACCACTACCTACCACACCTCCATCTCCAATACATAATGAATATCAATCACCCACTCATCCCCCTAGTCCACTCCATCCCGATATTCCCACACATACTACCAACATCAGCAATATCTCTTCAATTCCTCCAATCTCATCTCCATCCACTTCACAACCATCCTCTACTCATCCACCAGATTATCTATCTCTCAACATTACCTCTATTGCTGATCAGATTTTTGATCATATCCTTCCTAGAATAAGCCAACTCCTGGATGCAAAATTTGCTCCAGTTCTTCAGGCAATTTCTGCTCTATCTGCTAAGATAGCTTCTCTTCCTTCCTCTCTTGTTGTCCCTTCTTCTAGGGGCCTAGATTCAGGCTGTCCTGAAGCTAGGCAGGGGGAGATGTCCAATGAAGAAGCTCCAGAAACAGAAGCTACTCCAGAAGATATAGAAGTTACAGTTTTTGATACAGATATGGTTGATTCTTGTATAGTATCAGATACACAAGTTATAGAAGAAATAAATAGTATATGCATTCATCCATCTTGTGACCTATATAGTTTATTATCAAAATTTGATGTCAAATATACTTCAAGGGTATCACCAAAAGTGTACATAGAGGATTTATCAAAGGCTCTGATATGCCTTCCTCAGAAGACTCATTCTGATATCATAAAAAGTTACATCTCCTCTATTCCTTCAATCACTGATCAAGACATTCAAATGAAGGATCTTTCTGCAGGATATGAAGATGATCTTGCAGAATTCCTTAATGATATAGAAGATCACCCTACTCCACCAGATACAACAGTCTCAAACATTGTTTCCTCACCTCCAATTCTTGTATGGAATGAAGAACCAATGCCAACTTTTGATGAAATCTGGAAAGAGGCAGATGCAGAGTTTGACAAAGCTGAAGAAGAAAGATTAAAAGCTCTTGAAGCAATCAAAAGAATTGATGATTTATATAATGAGCCAATTTCTTCTTCTGACTCTGAAGATGATGATGATGATAACAGTGATTCTGATGATACATTATCAAGGAAAAGAAAGAAAAGAACAGCTAAGTCAAAGGCTGCTCCCAAGCCTCCAAATCCAAAGAATGACATTCCTCTTTATATTTTGTATGATGTTCCTCTTGATGAAAAAACTCCTCACTGGATGAAGCTCTCTAGAAATGAGAATAACAGGAGGAAGAAATTCAAGAAGACTGGCTACATCCCTGACAAACCTGTCAAGCACAATCATCCTCCTCCTCCTACTCCAGCAGCTGGTGCAGCAGGATCAGCAGGTGTATCATCCTCTTCTCAGAAGCAAAGTCCTCAACAATCAGGGAGACCTGGTAGTTCTAGCTGTTCTCAAGCCTCTGGATCAGCCAGTGCTCCTCCTTCTAAGAGATCAACACTTGCCTTACAAGAAAGTCAAGCCATTATTTCACCACAAATATCTTCAGAATACAAACTTCATATTTCTGATGGATCTTTTCACAGAGACAAAGCACCTCAAAAGGTCACTCAAGATAAAGATGATTCAGAAGATATTTATTATTCTCTAGATCCTGAAGAAGAAAGATTATTTCAAATGGCAAGACTCAAAGAGTCAACTGCTCTTGCACAGATTAATAAAGCAAAATCAGAAGGTAAAGACTTCTCAAACATTTCTACCATGTCTGACTACAGAAGGAAAGAACTTGACAAGTACAAATCCAAACAATTTTTCAATGCTGGGGAATATATTGATATGCACCCAGAAGCATTTGTTCCTCGTGTCAGAGAACACACAATCATTGGAGCTCAAGATCTCTACTTAAGTAAGAAGAAATCTCAAGATCCAAATAGGCAAATAATCTTCAAACCTCCATCAGCAAATAAATAAAAGAGGTTCATATTTAGTTACTTTTATTATTGATTAAACTTTTTGATTGTAATGAACTCAGAGCACTAATTTTATTCAATCTGCTGAAATGAATTTTTCATTCTGTCAGACACATATACTTTATGCTCTGCTGTTTATGTTTTCTATTGTATTTACTTGATTAATTGTCAAATAGTATCCTAACCCAAATAGGGGGAGATTGTTGGAACAACCTTATTACTGATTTGGGCTAGGATCACTATATGTTGATTAGGATTTGTATTGACCTCATTGTATAGTTTTAGGGTCAAGTTTTAGGCTGATTAGATTAGTCAGAACTTAGGAAAATTCAAGCTCAACAAATGGCGAGTGGCGTTCGGCGAATGACCAGATTCGTTCGACAAATTGTTTTCAGCAGACTGAAGAAATATAGCTAGTTCCAGTACTTGACATTTTCTGAGCAGCGCTCGACAAATGGCTAGCAGCGCTTGACGAATTCTAGCCAGTGCTCGACAAATGGGTAGCAGCGCTCGACGAATTCTAGCCAGCGCTCGACAAATTCCTTTCTGAAGCTCAGAATAATATTCTCAGTTGGATATCAGTTCTCTGAACACAAATCAACAGAATAACAGATATATTTATTTCTCCTTGGACGTATTCAGCCAACCATGTAAGGATATCTTTCTTATTTATTATATCCTTATATTCTTTCTATTCCAAGAAAAGGAATAGTCGTTGACATTTAATGCCAAGGCATCTTTCTCGACAAAAGGAATGGAAAGGACCTGCCAAAATCGTTTTTGGGTGGCTACCTAGTTCCAAGAAGGATTCAAGTCAGAAAAATATATTCCTTAAAAAGCAGAAGATTTGAATTTGAATATAGACAAGTTATCAAAGAAGAAAATTATAAAAAAAGACATAGTCGATTTTCTTACAGAAAAACAGAGAAAAACTTCACCATCTCTCAGTTTCTCTGTTATCACAGAACAAGGAGAACAGAAGAAGTATTAGAGAAAGAAGAAGAAGAGAATATACTATTCTTTCCAGTTTTCTTCTTCATCAAGGCAGCATCCTCATCATTCTGAGAACAAGATTCAACCTCTCAGATCTGCTGCAAGATAAAGTCTTTCAAAGAGCAACAACAATCTGAAGATTAATTTCTTCCAGATAATCTGCTACAAAGACTTCTGGTTGAGAAAGCTCTGTCAACAAACTATCATCAACTCTCGTCAGATAGGGGGAGCTTTCTGCTTCAACACCATTTGTCTTCTCTCAGATCATTGACAGAGAAGAACATTCTAAACCTTTTATCTCATCTTGTACAGGGTTAATTCTCCCTTCAAAAGTTTACCCAGTGGTGGCAAGAAATCTTATCAAAAAATTCTTGTGTGGTTTTTAAGCACCTTATCAAAAGCTTATTGGTGTGTGGACACCTTATCAAAAACCCCTTGGTGCCTGGGCACCTGATCTGTTGAAATTGTTGAAGTGGAAGTTAGAGGACTTTTGGACCTGGGCGGTCTGGGATGAGGTCGGGCGGTCTGTCCTGACCGCACGACCTGGCGGTCTGGTTTGTCTTAGCCTAGCTGCGGTCTCCTGGCTTGATCGCTGGTTTCTGGTCCAAGGCGGCTGAAGGTGAAGGCCGCGCGGTCTATCTCTGACCGCGTGGCAGGTTGTTCGTCTTCAGGTATGCGCGGTTTGTCTCAAACCGCGTGGCGGGTTATCTTCCTCAAGGCTGTGGCGGTCTTGTGTGACCGCACAGCCTATTCCAGGTTTTCTCCAGAATGTGGTCTGGTGGCTGACCAGGCTTTCTGGTGGTATTCGCGGACTAAGGGTCTTAGTCGCGTGAGTTCAGTTCGTGGTCTCAGGTGGAGACTGGTATGCGAGCTGTACGCTGTTCGCGGTCTCAGGAGGAGTCCGGCATGCGGACAGGAGTTTGCGGGTTGATGGCGAACTGGTTGTGTTCGCGGTCTCGGGCGAACACAGCGGGTGAACAGCTTCGGGCGGTCTGGCGATCTCCTTTGGAGTCGCGATCTGCTGTGAGAGTGGCGGTCTCTCAGGGTTGATGTTGAAGCTGACGAGTTCACCAAAATGAAGCAGGAGTACTATTGCTGATCGCGTGGTATGACCGGTCAGGTCGCGCGGTCTGATGGGTGGTGATCCTATCTCATAGGGTGGTGACTGGATCAGGTCCCACGCCTATAAATAGGAGCCACTGTAGCAGCAAACATAGACACACCAAGTGTAAGATTGAACTCTTCTTGTGCAGCTTCTGCGGATAGTGCGGGCAACAGCGATCACCTCTTCCTCTGAAAGTGTTTGGGCGGTCTGCGGCTTGGAGTTGTGGTGCTGGAGTTCAGGAGAATCAGGAGTTCGGAAGGAAGGGTGCGGTCTGATCGGCGGTCTGGTGTTGTTCTGAGGTCGGCAGTGGGTTGCGGTTTGGCGAGTTGCTGAGGTCGCAAGGGAGACCGCACGGTCTCAAGTTTCTTCAGCTTGTATTATTTTCCTTTGGTGTTTGTGCTGGCGAAATCATGTCTCGCCAAGCATGTCTTGCCTTGTAATTTGAAGTTGCTATCAATAAAGATCTCTTGTTTGCCTCCATTTGCTTCTGGTTGTTTGGCTTATAACTCTAAGTTGACTAACTCCTGCTCGCTTCATAAAGATTCGAAAAATTTCACATGATCAACCCTCCTAGTGGATTCCTACCAAGGGTGGTAGAAGAGTAGACGTACCAAGATTTATTGGGGAACTACTATAGCTCCTTGTGTCTTCTGTGCTTGCTTATTTCTGTGTGCTTGTGCTGTGTGCCTTTTACTTTTTCTGTCTTTATCTTTAACTCTCACTGATTACACATGTACTTAAAAAGTATTTTAAATTCCGTTATAAAACTAAATAAAAAGTTTCAATACTCTATTCACCCCCCCCCCCCTTTAGAGTAATTTAAGATCTGACCTCCACTTTCAATCTTCACACCTCTCTTCCTCCTCCTCCCAAGGTAGAACTTCCTCGATCCTCACTGGCATCTACTGCTGCTGCGCTGGGACTCTTGCCCCTCTCATCTCCAGAAACTTTGGGCAGGTGGTCGTTGCGTGACCTTCCTCCTAGTGGAAGTCACAATACGGCAATGCCACCCCCTCCCCTCGGCCTCTGCCCCCTATTCCTCCTCCTGATCCCAGCTCCTTCGACTCTTGCTCCTCTTCCTCTTCCTGCTCTTCGTCGCCCGATCGCCATTGCCTGCTGAGGCGGGGGAAGTGGTCTCAGACCCTGCCTCCTCCTGAGCTGGCGAGGTCTTCCTTGTCATCCTTGGAATTTGCCTCCTCCTTGGGGATAACCCCTTCCTAGGCCCTGCATTGCCCTTCCTGCTTCCTCCATCCCAACTCTGGGTCTTTTTCCTCTTCTCTCCTTCTCTCCTCTGGTTGCCTAACCTCCGGCTCGCATAGCCGTTCCAGTCTATTCGTGAACTCGGGGTTTGCAGCCTCCCCCTCTATCTCCTCTGTCGCTCTCTCCATCAACTCCTCAAAAGACAAAGGAGCCCTACTATGAAGGCAGGCTAAAGGGTGAACCCCGACACTTCCTGGATGAGGAGGACCTCCTCCTGGAACCGATCCACATAGTGGGCTAGCGACTGCCCCGACCTTTGCTTGATGTTGAAGAGCGCCTCGGGATCCTTCTTCCTCTTCTTCGAGGTTGAGAAGAGTAGCATGAAGCCGCGACGCAGATCCTTGAAAGCGTAGATCAACCCCGAGGATAACTGGTGGAACCAGCCCCTTGCCCTTTCCTTCAGGGTGGTGGCGAATAGTCGGCACTTGAAGGCATCCGACATTGGTCTGATAGAGACCATATCCTCGAACCACTGTAGGTGTTGAATGGGGTCATCCTTGCCGATATACAACTCTGGCTCACTGAACCCCTTAGGGAGTGGGGCCGAGAGCACCAACTCATAGAACGGGCTTCCCTCTTCACCCCCCGGGCGACCCAGCTCCTACCAATCTCGCACTCGCCGAGAGGCCACACGTCGGGACCCCACTGGCCGGGATCCCGCCTGCCGGGATTGCACTCGCCAGGGATCCGCTCACACTCGCTAGGCTGGGGAAAAGCTCTCGCCCTGTGAGATCTCGCTCTGGCGCCTGGGATGTCGCCTCCTTTCCTGCCCTCTGCCCTGGGACGTTCTCGCCAACTTCAGCTGGAGGGGCCACATGGGGTGCAGGGGTTGCGAGACCCCCAAGTGTCGTGGCGAGAGCGCACTAAAAAGCCCCGAGCAGGTCCCTCTTGAGGTCAGCCAACATCTTTACCATCGCTGGCGCATTGGGTGGTGGCGAACCGCCAAAGCCTACTTCTCGCTCGTCCTCTCCCGCCATGTTTCTGCCTTGGAACTTTCTTATACTATCTGCACTCCACGCTCACTGCACCAAAAATGTTGAAACCAGAACTTGGTTTCTTGTGGAGCTCGGGCCCCCAAAGATGAGGGGCAGCTAGCACTTACTGATCCCTCGGAAGGAACAGACCAGAGCCTCAGAAGTAGACACAGACCCTTAGTCGCAGCGAGGAGGTCCCACCACACACCCAGAAGATCTTAGAGCGCTTCCCCTCCCAAGACAAAGCTGAGACTGGGCACCTTGGAGAGCCTGAGAGCTGAACCAAGATAGCCTAGGGAGAAGGAAACTCAGAGTACTGAGATCGTATACTCTCTAAAGGTGCCCTTTAAGGTCTATATATAGTTTTTTACTCAGGGTCTGCTAATAGCCGGATTCCGCTTTACACTATTGCTATTCGCAGCCCAAGATGGTATGTCAAGAGCCAAACTCCGCTGTTTGGAGAGGCTAACTGCAGACCACCAAGGGCTTCCAGTAAAAACATCCTTGGGCCCCTACTGGGTGAGCCGCCCACAAGGGTCCTGCTCGCCTGGCTTCCTGCGGGTAGCTTGCTAGAGCAAGCCTGGCTCGCCCATAGTGAGGAGGTCCCGCTCGCTCTAGCAAGCCCAGCTCACTCGCTTTTATGCGAGTCGGGTTCGCAACCCCCGACTTGGCTGGGCTCGCCCCCTTATATCGTTCTCACCGATTGGCCGATGAGTCTCTTCTTGCTTCCTTGACTCAACTAGTTGATACCAAGATCCCCTTATACCTTGTCGAACATAGGGGTTGCACAGTCGCTCTTCCTACTTCGCTGTCGGGATTGTTATCTACTAAAAGAAAACCTAAAGTCTGGACTTATATATCCAAGAGTTTAAAGTAGATAGATGTTTTCACTATCCGCAGACCCAGTTAAAACAGAACATATAGTTTCATCGGGATCACTTATTCTTCGAAACATCTCGACGAATTTGTCGAAACTTTTCGACGAAAATGTCAAAACAGTTTTGACAAAACCATCGAGACAGTCTCGATGAATTCGTCGAGACATCTCAATGAAAATAATCCTTCATTGAGATAGTCTCGATGAAATGACTAGTGACAGTCTTCCATCAAGACTATCTCGATGAACTCATCGTGATATCTCGACGAACTAGTCAAGACATCTAGATGAAATCGTCAAGACATTCTTGACGAAATCTCTGAGACCTTCTCAACGAATTCCCTATTAGTCCATGTAATCGAGACAATCTCGACGACATTATTCACGAGTCGATATTCATAATATTGGCTTGTGATCCCAACAACATGCTATCTGTCACGATGACATTCACAATGTCATTTTGAAGTCTTCTCGACAATATTCACAATATCATCTTGAAACTTTTCCGACATGCTCCATACAATATTCACAATATCAAGGAGCAGTCTTCCCGAACCAACTATATTCCAAATAGTCATAGGATTGGTCCTATCACTCATATCCAATATGAGCAAGGCCAACACAATCCTTTCTCCAATTTCTCCAAACGCTCTTATGTGCGACCCTATAAGCTCATATCGCGTTGGCAGTAAGACTAATTGCTTGATTACTTCAGGATCACCGTAGAATCTTCAACATTGAGCTCACTTGGAGGTACATATTCTTCTTTCTCTTCCTCATTCTCCTCTTTCTTTTTTCCACCTAGTGGTTCAACATCCTCATGCTCCAAAGTAGGAAGGGGCTCCTCTTCATTTTTTGTAGTATTAGTTTCTATACATGGAACAAGCTCATCAAATCTAACATGAAAAGACTGTTGGGAAAAACCCCTTTTTATTTAACTTAACAAATTAACTATAAGTGATTTTACCTCTTAGGGTTTATTACCCACATTGTATAGTAAGGGTAATCTGGTCATTAGATGTCTTAGGATGTCACGCTCACCTTAGAGTGTCAAGGACTAGTCAAAGCAATCATAAAAACAAGTTAAGATAAGACTTGCGTCGAATACAAGTCGACGCAACTCTGACTTAATATCGATGCAACTTTGAGTTAAAGTCGAAGCAGAATAGTCAGCCTGTCAAAGTATAAGTCAAGTCGATGGAACATCGAAAGAGAATCGATGCAGAATGAAGAGCTTGTCGAAGCCATCTAACAAGTCGACTACAATTTGACGCAGAAGTTAAGAGATCAAGTCCAAGGCTTCGACTCGACGGGTACGTCAATATGGAATTGACGTAACGTCGACATCTGAGTTTAGCCAAAGTTAAGAAGAAATTCAAAGCTAGGTCGATAAGAACTCAGAGGTGCGTCGACATGAAGATTGATGAAGTCGACGCAGCGTCAAATACAATCAGAAAAAAGGAAGATTTTTCAGTTGTCCTTTCGGGACCTTTTCAGAAGGACCATCAGACTAAAGACAGTTCTCCAACAAGAATAGAATAAAGCTTTCCAGGACACAGTAAATCACTTTTGGAAGGTACTTAAAATGAATGGACTTGTCGAGATCAAATGGAGAAAGGAAATTTGGTGGCTGAGAAGAATTACTTTTTCAGGACAAGCCAAAAGAAGAAAGTTTTTGAAATCTCAATCATACACAATAATGATGCAAAAAGAGGAGAAGAACATAAGGATTATTACATTATTCTGTTTGTCTAACAGGGTCTTCATCTTCTTCCCTCTCAAACCCTAAAAGACAGAGATACAAAAATACTCTCTCTGCACAGGAAGAAATACTGCTTCTTTTTCAACATCATATAGTAGCAGAACTACAACAAGTTCTGAGAGAAAAAGGATCAAGAAAAACAACCCTTGCAAATCATCACTATCATAAGCAAGGGTTTATCATATCCGATCCAGTGAAAGAAAGACAGAAGCAGCATCAAAGCTTTTGAATAATTCTGAGAACGGAATTCTCTACTTTTCATCTCACTTTCTTTTTACTACTTTCTTCACCTGTTGATATGTATTTTTACGGTTTTGAAATTTTAGTGAAGGGTTGAGATTTTTTCCAAAACTATATCCGATAAAGGCAAGTGTACCTTATCGTCTATAGTATAGGATATTAAGAAATACCAAGGTCGTATTCCACGGGGCGCGTTGATTACTTCTACTTTGAGGAAAGTCACTATTATCTTATCTAATGATATTTTGGGGTTTTGGTTCTTAGCTAAAAAAAAAGAGAAATTGCAAGCTAAATTAAGGGTTTAGATGATGATAAAAGAGGCTAGTACTCAATCAAAAGTCACCTTGGAGTGAGAAAAGACAAGTAAAAAGAAATTAAATCTAATTCCGTTTAAATTGAACTACTTGACCGTGGAGGTTCCCGAAGCTCGAACATGCCTCTCTCGAGGTTAATGCCCAACTAAGATTAGGAAAAATCAACCGGACTCTCGTCCTATAATCGATTACCTAAAACTTGCTTTACGAGGTGAACCCCACTATTGGATTTGACTCCAATCCGGGAGATTTACGTCATCCTCTCTCGAGGGGTGCGTGCAACTCTCTTTACCCTTGAGTGATCGATTCATACTTTGAGCCTCTCGGCTAACTAAATATGAAAACTTAAGCGAAAACCATATATCGAAAGTATGGCCTCACTAATTAAAAATCAAGGATAATTCAAGTGTTTATAAAAACGGAAAAAGAAAACTTTAGAAAATCATAACTTGTCTAACTCATCCTCGGATCATTTTGATCGAGTACTAATGAGGATTAGTTAATCATGGTGGAGGGGGAAGAGGAAGAAAAATAAAAATGCATATTAAGAAATTTTAGCTAAGGAGGAGACAAAATAAAGAGAACAAACTATTTTTTATTTAAATGAAAAAACTATTACAAGACTTAAGAAAGGAAATTGCAAGCTAGGAAAAACAAGATTACAAGCTTAAACTAGACTATTGCACTAAAGGAAAGCTAATACATTGCATTAGAAAAGGAAGAGAGCATGAAAATAAAGAGACATGAACATGAACATGAAAAAGGAAAACTACTCAAGATTGGCTCCAGCAGCACCTTCCCCACTCCAAAATTCTGAACTTTGAACTCAAGGAGAGCCTCTGAATTTATAGGCAAAAATTTCATGTTACACGCCCTCGGTCACGGGCGTGACCTAGGGCGTGTAATCTCTGCAGCATCGGATCCGGTCGCGGCGTGGGCTTGGCGTGACGGCGGGAGAAAATCGCACATGTCACGGGCGTGACAACTGGGTCACGGGCGTGACTCAGGAAGGCTTCATTTAATGCGGCATGGGCTAGCCAGACGCCGCGGCGGCGTGCTTGGATCACGCGGGAAGGTCACGGGCGTGACTTTGGGTCACGGGCGTGACCTGGGGCGTGACTCAAGTTGACTTCTCAACGGCAGCTTCTCGTCTCGACGGCGGCTCCACGTGGCAGATGCTGAAATTACACGCCCCCGGTCACGGGCGTGACTTTGGGTCACGGGCGTGACCTGGGGCGTGACTGGGTGTGGACTAGCTCAACAGCACGGCTGCGACTCTGGACTGATCTTCAGGTTACACGCCCTTGGTCACGGGCGTGACCGAGGGCGTGACATGTGATTTTTCCCGATTTGTCCCAGAAATCTGCAAATATTAAAATTAGGCTAAGTTAGAATCAAAATTACAAAAAGAACTACTTATAACCTAAAATTGACATAAAAAGGAAAATTCAAATTAAATAATTACAAAATTTTCTATTAAAAACTTATATAAAAACTACTTTATCAAATACCCCCATACTTGAGGTTTTGCTATTCCAGAGCAAAAGTGTGAGACATAATTTATAAGACATCCTTAAAAAAAAATTTTAATTTAAAACTAAAATTTCATTTAACCAAAAGTTAAGTTAAGAGTAAATTCAAGGGGGAGTTAAGTCCTAAATTATGATGATGATTTGAAAAGAGGGAAAAAATGTTTAGGCAATAACTTCTCAAGAAAATTAAGTAGTTTGACAAAATTGTAGAAATTATAAAACTAAATTAAATTAAAATTATAAGAACTCTATCTTAAAAGAATCTTAAGGAAAAGTAAATTACTAAATATTGCTCTCTCCATAATTTTCAACTAAAACTAGAACAATGATAATTGGCTAAGGGTGATTTCATAGAATTTGGCATAAGAAGAGAAATTTTTGAATGGAGGAAATGGAATTTATCATGAAATTTCCCTTTTTTTTTTCTTTTCTCTTTTTTTTTTCTCTTCTAATAAAAACCCAAAATGTATATGGTTTAGGAGTAATGAATTTTATCCTCTTACTCCATGCCATATAATCTTTTCAAATATTTTGGGTGCATATGTTTTAGGGAATAATGAATTTTATCCTCTTATTCCCATGACATATGATCTTTTAATACACATTTTTTTTTTATGCCATCAAAGGGGGTAGGGTAGGGGAAAAATAAATCTAGCTAGTTTTAAATCATATTGAGAGCAAATTCTAGTAAAATTAAAATTCCTAAGATCTAAGAAGTTAGAAGAAAGTATAATTGAAATCTAAAGAGGTTTAGGAAATTTACTACAAAATGAAGCCATTTAAAAATAAAAAGAGAAGTCATGCTAACAAAATTCTCTAATCAATTTAAAATCATAAGATGATTCTTAAATCAAGATTACCTCAAATTTAAAATTAACAAACTATGATAAGCAAAATTTTAGCCAATTAAAAACTTAAACATGCTTATAAACATTCTCAACTAGATTTCTAAGAAATCACAAAAACAACAAGGAGGGAAATAAGAATTTTTTGAATTTTTGATATTATCTTTTTTTTGAATTTTTCTCATTAAAAACTATTTACAAAGAAAGGAAACTAGATTTAAAACTTAACAAATTTTTTTTTGCAAGTCTTGGACTTCCCAAGGGCTACCCGGTGAAGGGTTCGCAAGGTACTAGGAGGTGTGATGGGATAAAATCCCAAACCTCCCTTTCCAAGATTTAAATTTTTCTGTTTTCTATTTTTTTTTTTTGAGTTTTGGGTTTTACAAGTGCTAAAATAGAAGAAAAACATAAGAAAATATATATATATTTTTTTATTTTATTTTTTTTTGAAAATTTTCTAATTTAACAACTATTTACAAGAATTTACAAAGGGCTATTCACACCCCCATACTTAAAGTTAAACATTGTCCCCAATGTTTAAAAATAAGTATGAAGTAGGAAAAGATAAAAAAAAATGCAAAAACGAAAGAAGAGAAGGAAAAAGGGCTTCCCTGATTTTTTTGAAGCTTTTGTGGGGAAGCCGCGATTACCTGCAAAAGTTGTTAAAGCAGAAAAGAAGAGACAAGAGAAAATAACAAAAGATAACTTTGGGGTGCCTCCCAAAAGCGCTTTGTTTAAGGTCGCGTAGCTTGACCCACTTGCCGATTATGTTATATGATGAAGAAAAATCGCATCACTCTTGTCATTAGGTACGTCTCCCGGAAGATACAATTTAAGGCGGTGCCCGTTAACTTTGAAGGAGCCTTTTTCCGGGTGGGAAATTAGGATTGTCCCATAGGACCAAACCTCTTTAACAATAAAGGGTCCGGACCATCGGGATTTTAATTTTCCCGAAAAAAGGCGAAGGCGAGAATTATAAAGGAGGACGAGATCGCCCGGCGAAAAAGTTTTCGGAAATTTTATATGTTTATCGTGATAAAACTTTGTTCGCTCCTTATATAATTTATTGCTCTCATACGCATTCGCTCGCCATTCATCTAACTCGTTTATTTGAAACTTCCTTTGTTCACCCGCTAAAGTGGAATCGAGATTTAAAAATTTAAGCGCCCAAAATGCGCGGTGTTCTAATTCGACCGGAAGGTGGCAAGCCTTGCCATAGACCATTCGATATGGTGTACAACCGATAGCGGTCTTGTACGCCGTACGATAGGCCCAAAGCGCGTCATCGAGCTTTATTGCCCAATCCTTCCGATTAATAGAAACCGTTTTCTCTAAAATTCGCTTTAATTCTCGATTAACCACTTCGACTTGGCCGCTCGTTTGTGGGTGATATGCAGTGGATAGTTTGTGCGTGACACCATATTTTGCTAAAGTTTTTGTGAATTGAGTATTGCAAAAATGGGTGCCCCGATCACTCACAATAGCGCGCGGAGTGCCAAATCGAGAAAATAATTTTTTTAAAAAGTTAACGACGACTCGCGCATCGTTGGTGGGGAGAGCTTGCGCTTCCGCCCACCTTGACACGTAGTCGACCGCCACTAGAATATACTTATTTGAAAATGAAGGAGGGAGAGGACCAACGAAATCAATGCCCCAAAGATCGAAAATCTCGCATTCTAAGAAAATATTTTGGGGCATCTCATCCCGGCGAGAGATGTTGCCCGACCGCTGGCAGCTGTCGCAAGTACTCACAAGGGTGTGAGCATCTTTGAAGAGCGTGGGCCAATAAAAGCCTGCCTCCAGCGCCTTCCTCGCGGTTCGGTTCGAATGATAATGACCACCGGATGGTCCCTCGTGACAATGTCGTAAAATTTTAAGACCCTCCTTACTCGAGACGCATCGTCTCACCACTTGGTCTGCGCATACACGGAATAAAAAGGGATCCTCCCAAAAGTAATTCTTTAAATCAGAAAAGAATTTCTTCTTTTTCTGACTCGAGAATTCTTTTGGCAAGACCCGGGCTACTAAATAGTTAGCCAGATCTGCAAACCAGGGGGTAGACGACGTATTAATATCTTCGAGAGCGAGGAGGCGCTCTTCGGGAAATTTATCATCGATGTCAGATTCTATCAAAACTTCCGAGGCGGGGTTTTCTAAACGGGAGAGATGATCGGCCGCCAAGTTTTCGGCTCCCCTTTTGTCCCGGATCTCTAAGTCAAACTCCTGCAAGAGGAGGATCCATCGCAAAAGACGAGGCTTGGCGTCCGATTTGCTTAAAAGATACCTAAGTGCGGAGTGATCCGTGAAGACAATAACTTTTGAGAGGGTGATATATGACCTAAACTTATCGAAGGCAAAAACGATCGCTAGAAGCTCCTTTTCGGTTGTGGTGTAATTCGCTTGTGCCGACGTGAGTGTTTTGCTCGCATAATAAATAGGGTGGAAATACTTACTCACCCGTTGGCCTAAAACGGCACCAACCGCAATGTCACTCGCGTCGCACATGATTTCAAAAGGAAGCGACCAATCCGGCGCGACTAGAATCGGGGAGTTTATAAGTTTCTCTTTGATGAGTTTAAAAGCCAAATGGCATTCATCGCTAAAAATAAACGAGGATTCTTTTTCAAGAAGGTGGGTTAACGGCTTTGTGATTTTTGAAAAATTCTGTATAAAGCGCCGATAAAACCCCGCGTGGCCTAGGAAACTACGAATAGCTTTTACGTTTGTTGGAGGGGGAAGTTTTTCAATCACTTCGATCTTGGCCTTATCGACCTCGATCCCCATGCCCGAAATTTTATGACCAAGGACTAGCCCTTCCTTGACCATAAAATGGCATTTCTCCCAATTAAGTGCTAAATTCGTTTCCTCGCATCGCTGCAACACGCGCTCAAGATTTTTTAAACAATTTTTAAATGAATTTCCGAACACGGAAAAGTCGTCCATAAACACTTCCATCACCTCCTCTACTAACTCGTCAAATATTGCCAGCATACATCTTTGGAATGTAGCTGGCGCATTACAAAGACCAAATGGCATCCTTCGATAAGCGAAGGTGCCAAAGGGACAAGTGAAAGTGGTTTTCTCTTGGTCCTCGGGCGAAATCGGTATTTGAAAATATCCCGACAAACCATCGAGAAAACAGTAGTAGGAGTGACCTGAAAGGCGCTCTAAAATTTGATCGATGAATGGTAGGGGGAAGTGATCCTTACGGGTGGCATCATTTAGTTTTCGGTAATCGATGCACATCCGCCAACCCGTAACAGTACGGGTTGGGATCAACTCGTTATTCTCATTAGCTACTACCGTAATGCCACCTTTCTTTGGTACGACTTGTACTGGGCTAACCCAAGTACTATCCGATATCGGGTAGATAATTCCCGCGTCCAATAGTTTGATCACTTCGGCCTTAACGACTTCTTTCATGTTAGGGTTTAGCCGTCGTTGAGGCTGGACCGAATTTCGGGAATTATCTTCGAGGAAGATTTTATGAGTGCAGAAGGAAGGGTTTATACCCTTTATATCCGAAATTTGCCACGCAATTGCGTGGCGGTGCTTTCTTAAGACAATAGCCAACTCGGAAATTTCTGAGTTGCTAAGTTCGGATGAAACGATGACGGGTAGCTTTGACTCTTTTTCTAAAAATAAATACTTAAGGTGAGGGGGAAGTTGCTTTAGTTCCAAAACGGGTGGCTCTTCATAAGATGTTTTGATTTTTAATTTTTCTAAAAATAGTGGTTCGGGTGGTGTGAAACGAGTGACTTCTTCTTCTTCCAGACAAAAGAGCTCGGCGAACTCGGACTCGTGACTCGAGGTGGAGACTAACTCGGGAGGGGAATCGAATTCCCAACACTCTTCCAGGTAAAAACATGAATCGTCGTTTTCTAATGTGTTCCGCATCGAGGAATTTATGCTGAAAGAAACTTCATCATCTCCAACCCGAAGGAGGAGCTTTCCGTTACTTACGTCAATAATGGCGCGGGAGGTGGCAAGGAAGGGGCGGCCGAGTATGAGGGGTACTTCGGCATCCTCTTCGATGTCAAGAATGACAAAGTCCACCGGGAAGATGAACTTGTCGACCTTGACGAGCACGTCCTCCACTATACCTACCGGATATTTTAAAGAGCGATCCGCTAATTGAATACTCATTCGAGTGGGGCTTGGATTTCCTAGACCTAGTTTCTTAAATAATGAAAAAGGCATGAGATTGATACTTGCTCCCAGATCCGCTAAAGCGTGTTTTACTAACGAATTGCCAAATAAACACGGGATGGAAAACCGTCCCGGGTCATTCACTTTTGTAGGCAATTTGTTGAGTACAACCGCGGAGCATTCTGCGTTCAAAGAAATATGCGAAATATCTTCTAATTTTTTCTTATTGGAGAGCAACTCCTTAAGATATTTCGCATATTTAGGCATTTGAGAGATAGCCTCGCAGAAGGGTACATTAATGTGGATTTGCTTTAAAATATCTAAAAACTTTTTATAATTCTTTTCGGCGCTCTCGCTTTTAAACTTAGATGGATACGGAACATTAGAAGTAGAAGCGCGTGGAGCTAACGTAGTAGGTAAAATTGAAGATAAAATAGGAGGAAGAGGAGGAGAGGAAGTTACCATGGGTTCGTCCTGCTTAGAAGCCACCTCCTTCCCGCTTCGGAGTATAATCGCGTTTGCGCTCTCCCTTGGGTTGGGCTCCGTGTTTCCCGGAAGGGCTCCTTGCGGTCGCTCGGAGATTATCTTTGCTAGCTGGCCCACTTGGTTCTCTAAATTTTTGATCGATCCGGTGAGGTTCCGGATGTTCGCTTCAGTTGTAGCAACATATTTTGCAAAAACCTCTTCAAGCGGAGAGGGTTTTTGCTGTTGCGGTGGAAAACCGGGTGGATTAAAATTTTGAGGGGGAGTTAAATTGAGAAGTTGATTTGGAGGTTGATTTAAATTTAAGGGACGCTGAGCATTTCCTTGATTGCTCCATGAGAAGTTCGGATGATTCCTATAACCCGCATTGTAGGTGTTATTATACGGAGCGGTGTTCGGGTTATAGGAAGGCCGAGGTGGATTTCCCATGTAATCAACTTGCTCTTCAAGTAAAATATTATTAGCCCAAGGAGGAGTGGCGGAGGAAGCAGACATCTCCGCCACTTGCTTTGTTAAGCGCTCAACTTGTAAAGCCAAATTTGCGTTAGCGTCTATTTCAAAAATTCCGGCCGGCTTATTAGGCCGCGCTCGGGGCATGTTCCATTGATACGCATTTGTGGCCATCTCTTCGAAAAGCTCTTGAGCGGCGATCGGGGTTTTGTTATTTAATGTCCCCCCGGCGGCCGCATCAATCATTTGCCTCGTTTGGAGATTTAAGCCATTATAAAATATTTGCACTTGTTGCCAAGTGGCAAGTGCGTGGTGAGGGCATCGACGCAAAAGCTCCTTGAAGCGCTCCCATGTATCATAGAGAGTCTCCGAGTCGATTTGCATGAATGATGCAATATCCGTGCGTAATTTAGCGGTCTTTGAAGGCGGGAAATATTTATTAAGAAATTTTTCCGCCATTTCGGCCCATGTAGTGATGGATCCCCTTGGTAGGGAGCCCAGCCACTGCTTGGCCTTAGACCGCAGGGAGAAAGGAAAAAGACGTAATCGAATGGCATCATCAGTGACGCCATTGATCTTAAAAGTGTCGCAAATTTCAAGAAAGTAAGAGATATGTGAATTTGGATCCTCGTCCGGTTGACCATCAAAGGTCACCGATTGTTGCACCATTTGTATGATGCTGGACTTGATCTCAAAATTATTGTTCGCCACCGCGGGGCGAACAATACTCGATTGTGTGCCTTCCAAATTCGGCCGCGCATAATAGGACATGGTCCGTTGCGCGTCCTCATTAGGGTTTGGCTCGTTAAGATTAGGAGGATTAAGATTATGATCCATATTTGCTGCGTTAGTGTCCCCGATTGACTCTTCAGATTCTACTTGATTTCCTTGATCACGAGAACGGCGGTGCCTCAAAAGGGTTCGCTCGATTTCCGGATCAAAAGGAAGAATCGAAGTGCTACCACGGGTCATACACTAAAAAGAGAAGGAAAGAAGAAGAAAAAAAGAGAGAATATTTTTTGTTCTTTTTAGGCGGATTAAGTTAGTCTTGGACTTCCCAAGATCTACCCGGTGAAGGGTTTGCAAGGTACTAGAGGCTGTGATGGGAATTCAAGCCCAAAGCGTCCTTTCCAAGAATTTTAATTTCACCCTTAAGATTTTCAAAAATAGAAAAACTAAAATAAAAACAACATGATAAGATTAATAGCTATCCTTGTTTCAAAATATCTACGCAAAAGTCCCCGGCAACGGCGCCAAAAACTTGATATGTATTTTTACGGTTTTGAAATTTTAGTGAAGGGTTGAGATTTTTTCCAAAACTATATCCGATAAAGGCAAGTGTACCTTATCGTCTATAGTATAGGATATTAAGAAATACCAAGGTCGTATTCCACGGGGCGCGTTGATTACTTCTACTTTGAGGAAAGTCACTATTATCTTATCTAATGATATTTTGGGGTTTTGGTTCTTAGCTAAAAAAAAAGAGAAATTGCAAGCTAAATTAAGGGTTTAGATGATGATAAAAGAGGCTAGTACTCAATCAAAAGTCACCTTGGAGTGAGAAAAGACAAGTAAAAAGAAATTAAATCTAATTCCGTTTAAATTGAACTACTTGACCGTGGAGGTTCCCGAAGCTCGAACATGCCTCTCTCGAGGTTAATGCCCAACTAAGATTAGGAAAAATCAACCGGACTCTCGTCCTATAATCGATTACCTAAAACTTGCTTTACGAGGTGAACCCCACTATTGGATTTGACTCCAATCCGGGAGATTTACGTCATCCTCTCTCGAGGGGTGCGTGCAACTCTCTTTACCCTTGAGTGATCGATTCATACTTTGAGCCTCTCGGCTAACTAAATATGAAAACTTAAGCGAAAACCATATATCGAAAGTATGGCCTCACTAATTAAAAATCAAGGATAATTCAAGTGTTTATAAAAACGGAAAAAGAAAACTTTAGAAAATCATAACTTGTCTAACTCATCCTCGGATCATTTTGATCGAGTACTAATGAGGATTAGTTAATCATGGTGGAGGGGGAAGAGGAAGAAAAATAAAAATGCATATTAAGAAATTTTAGCTAAGGAGGAGACAAAATAAAGAGAACAAACTATTTTTTATTTAAATGAAAAAACTATTACAAGACTTAAGAAAGGAAATTGCAAGCTAGGAAAAACAAGATTACAAGCTTAAACTAGACTATTGCACTAAAGGAAAGCTAATACATTGCATTAGAAAAGGAAGAGAGCATGAAAATAAAGAGACATGAACATGAACATGAAAAAGGAAAACTACTCAAGATTGGCTCCAGCAGCACCTTCCCCACTCCAAAATTCTGAACTTTGAACTCAAGGAGAGCCTCTGAATTTATAGGCAAAAATTTCATGTTACACGCCCTCGGTCACGGGCGTGACCTAGGGCGTGTAATCTCTGCAGCATCGGATCCGGTCGCGGCGTGGGCTTGGCGTGACGGCGGGAGAAAATCGCACATGTCACGGGCGTGACAACTGGGTCACGGGCGTGACTCAGGAAGGCTTCATTTAATGCGGCATGGGCTAGCCAGACGCCGCGGCGGCGTGCTTGGATCACGCGGGAAGGTCACGGGCGTGACTTTGGGTCACGGGCGTGACCTGGGGCGTGACTCAAGTTGACTTCTCAACGGCAGCTTCTCGTCTCGACGGCGGCTCCACGTGGCAGATGCTGAAATTACACGCCCCCGGTCACGGGCGTGACTTTGGGTCACGGGCGTGACCTGGGGCGTGACTGGGTGTGGACTAGCTCAACAGCACGGCTGCGACTCTGGACTGATCTTCAGGTTACACGCCCTTGGTCACGGGCGTGACCGAGGGCGTGACATGTGATTTTTCCCGATTTGTCCCAGAAATCTGCAAATATTAAAATTAGGCTAAGTTAGAATCAAAATTACAAAAAGAACTACTTATAACCTAAAATTGACATAAAAAGGAAAATTCAAATTAAATAATTACAAAATTTTCTATTAAAAACTTATATAAAAACTACTTTATCACCTGTAAAGTGTTTTAAGGATCCCTCTTTCAAAGGATTCATTAGTTCAAGATCTCCTTTTCAAAAGATCTTTGGTTCTAAGAGTCTCCTTTGCAAAAGACTCAGTGGTTCAAGATCTTCTTATCAAAAGATCTTTGGTTCTAAGAGTCTCTTTATCAAAAGATTCAAGCACAGGTTGTGCAATCCTACCAGGGAGGTAGAATAGAGGACTACCCACATTTTAGGGAACCTCTATAAAAATCTTGTGTCTTTTGTGCTTTGCATTTTCTAGGTTGTCCCATTTATAGTTTACTATTTTTCTGGTTTATTTTTACATCACATATCTATTCCGTGTTGGTTTTGTTCAGTGCAAAATACTTAGTATAATTTTATTGTATGCACAGTTAGGGTAAAAATATTCAAATCTCTATTCACCCCCCCCCCCCCTCTAGAGAATTCTATGAGGCACATGGACCTATTTCCACTCAGAGCTTAACAAGTAGGTCCTATACTTTAGTCATTGTTGAAGACTTTTTTAGATTCAGCTAGGTGTTCTTTATAAAAGCTAAGTCAGACACCTTCAAGATCCTCTCAAGATTCATTAGACAGGTTTAATCTGAATTCAATACTCAGGTTGCTGTGATCAGAAGTGATTGGTACTGAGTTTGAGAATCAATTAATGTGTAGATTCTGTGAGGATGAAGGGATAAGACAAAGCTTTTCAGCTCTTAGAACCCCCCCAATAAAATGGGGTGTCTGAAAGGAAAAATAGAACCCTAATTGAATCAGGAAGGACATTATTGGCCGAATCCAACTCACCAAAGTTCTTTTGGGCTGACGCAGTGAATACTGCTAATTATGTTCTGAATAGAAGTCTCATCCTCAAGACTAAGTTGAAGACTCCCTATGAGTTGTTGAAGGGAAAGGCACCTATAGTCACTTATTTTAGGATTTTTGGTTGTACTTGCTTTATCCTCAACAATGGGAAAAGTCATCTTGCCAAATTTGACAAGAAGGCTGATGATGGGATATTCTTGGGATATTCCTCATCAAGTAAGGCCTATAAGTGCTATAATAAAATCTCTCTCAAATTGAAGAGTCTGTGCATGTAGTTTTTGATAAAGCTAACATGTTTTATAAGGGGAAGGAAACTTCCACCAGCACTGTTTTGCAGGAAGAAGATCAGCTGGCAGATCAATTTGAAAGGCTAAGCATAATGGACCATCCATCAGTGTGTCAAGGCAAAGGAAAACAGAAAATTGACACTGATTCAGATGAAGATTCTGCAGCAGATGAAGAGGAAATTACAGCACCTGAGTTGCCAGCCACTGAGATCATTCCAGTGAATGAGGATGGTGCGCCCACTGCCACTAAGCAAGTGGTTCCTCGGGAAGAAGAGAATGTCCTAAATAACTCAATAAGATCCAGGATGACTCTAAAGGATCATCCTTCAACACAAGTTATAGGAAATTTGACAGTTGGAGTCAAGACAAGGAAACAGCTCACAAGTGAAACATTGCTACAATGCTTCCTCTCTCAGTATGAACCCAAGAAGTTTGAAGAAGCAGACAGTGATCCTCACTGGATATCTTCTATGCAAGAAGAGCTAACACAGTTTGAGAGGAACAAGGTGTGGACATTGGTTGAAAGACCAAAGAATTACCCATTTATTGGCACCAAATGGGTATTCAAAAACAAAATGGATTCAACAGGAGCCATAATCAGGAATAAGGCCAGACTTGTGGCCCAAGGATACAAGCAAGAGGAGGGGATTGACTTTAACTAGACATTTGCTCCAGTAGCAAGGCTGGAGGCCATCAGAATGTTTCTGGCATATGCAACTCACATGAAGATCAAAGTCTATCAGATGGATGTGAAGAGTGCATTCCTAAATGGAATTCAAGAAGAAGTGTATGTGGAGCAGCCCCCAGGTTTTGTCAATCCATTTTTTCTCTATTTTGTGTACAGGTTAGATAAAGCACTGTATGGTCTCAAGCAAGCTCCAAGAGCTAGGTAAGAGACCATATCCACTTTCCTTCTGGAACACTCCTTTGAAAGAGGGAAAGTGGATAAAACACTCTTCACTAGAGCACATAAGAATCAGCTATTGCTAGTACAAATATTTGTAGATGACATTATATTTGGGTCAACAGATCAATCTCTCTGCAAAAGGTTTGCTTACCTAATGTAGTCAAGAATTGAAATGAGTAGCATGGGGGAACTATCCTATTTCCTTGGTCTTCAAGTAAGACAAAATGCAGATGACATTTTCATATCTCAATCCAAGTATATCAGAGAACTCATCAAGAGGTTTGAGATGAAAAATGCCTCAGTTATGCAAACCCCCATGGCTACTAATGTTGTTTTGGATGGAGATGAAAAGGGTAAGTCCTTTGATCAGAAGACTTACAGAGCATCCATTGGCTCTCTTCTCTACCTGACAGCTAGCCAACCTGATATAATGTTTGCTACCTGTATATGTGCAATGTTTCAGGTTGACCCAAAGGAATCCCACATGAGTTCTATACAAAGAATACTCAGATATCTCAAGGGTACACCTGAACTTGGCTTATGGTATCCAGCTGAATCTGGATTTGAATTAGTTGGTTATTCAGATGCAGACTATGCTGGATGTAGACTGGATAGAAAAAGCACCTCAGGAACATGTCAGTTCCTAGGTGTTAAACTGATCTCATGGTTTAGCAAGAAGCAAACCACAGTCTCCACTTCTACAGCTGAAGCTGAGTACATAGTTGCTGCAAGCTGCTGCTCACAAATACTGTGGATGCAAAATCAATTGTTAGATTACAACTTTTCCCGTGTCAATTCCACAATATTCCGTGTCACTCTAGTGCTATTTCTATAGCTTCTAATCCTATTCTCCACAGCAGAACTAAGCACATACAGATAAGACACCACTTTCTCAGGGACAATATTGAGAAAGGTAAGATTAACCTTCAATACATCTCCACTGATATTCAAAGGGCTGACATTTTCACTAAGCCACTTGATGAAAGTAAGCACAAGTTCTTCATCAATGCACTAGGAATGCTTGATGGAGCTCTCTAGGTCACTCCCACTATATTATGTATTCAAACCTATATTCCACAGAAAAGTATTGTTGGGAAAAAACATCAATGCACTAGGAATGATTGATGGAAATTCAACTTCTATTCGACGTTAGCTTCGAGAGCAGATTGGGATAGTTCCATTGAAAAGCACTCGACATAGCATCGAATACATATTGATGCTCACATGGACATTATGGTCGCTGAACTATATTCGGAGCCATGTCGAATTCTTATCGACGTTACATCGACTTTGCCAAGGGCGCGCATAAGCGACATCAACATATTTTGGCGCGCTGAATTCATTTCTTTTCAACGTCACTCCGAATATAACCTTAAGTTGCGATGATTCATCTATTCATAGCAATTCAGGCATTTGACTCTATTATGCTTTTTCAACTTCTCTCCCTTTCACTCTCCTCTATTTTCCCCTCTACTTCTTTCTTTCTCTTTCCTTGCAGGTACCCGCAGGATTTCAATGGCATCTCCTTCGAATCAACGGGATGATATTGAAGCAGTTAATCTTGCCCTCGAGACATTTTTATCTCAGTTCAGTACTCTGTATCTTGACTTCTCAAGCGATTACTATCGCAAGCTATGCGCTTAACACAGAAGGATGCGAGACCTTACGTCTGAAATCAAGGCTCTTGATACAGAGATGAGATTGTCACTTGTGCCTGCCGATGTCTATATATCTTTCATCAATGATATAAAGCAGGGGGAGAAGTGTATCAGCAGGCAGCCACCTCAAGACTCAATATACACTACAGTTCTTCCTCTATCCTTTGTGTCTGAAGGAGAGCCTGCCATCACCTCCAAGCTTCTTTCACTTCCAACATCTTCCTCTCCTCCAAGAATCCTGCCCTTAATACAGGGGGAGTCATCAAAACAGGGGGAGAGTGATCTCTTTTCAGATGATATTCGATACTTGAAGAGTGTGCAGTAGCAATAAGAGACAACTGCTATGTCCATCCCTGAGACACATGGGTTTTGGACTTACTCTGAAGAGTCTATAACAGCCCCCATCCCCAGTCGAGCATGTTGACCAGGCCTCTGCATTTATTCCACTTCTTGAGTCTGCTGACTAGGTACCTGAATCTGTACCATCATCTTCAAAACTAGCTCAGCTTCCTCCAACACCTATTCTACCTGCCCAAGCACCTGACTTCAGAGGAGGACCTCCATACAGAGGGAGAGGTCATGGAAGGAATTTCAGAATAAGATATGGAAGAGGTAGAGGACATGGAAGAAGTGTACATATCTGGGAAAAGTATACAAAAGAACAAAGAAAAATATATAAAAAGGACAAATCTTATTACAAGACTTATGAGAAAGTTGATATTCCTAAATATACAATGAAGGAATACCATGATCCAAAGCTGGATGAAGCCTTGGATGAGTGTAGAAGAAGAGAGCAAGATGATTATGAAGCAGCCCAAAGGGAACTAGAGAAAAAGAAAAAATGTTCATTGAAAGGCTGACAAAGGGTAAAGAGGTTGTGGAAAAGGAATAACTAGAAGAGGCATTCAAGATTCCCAGCACTCTGTTCGATCTTTCTAAGAACACTGCCAAGAACCCTCAGGCCAAACTATGGAAAGAGAAAAGGGCAACAAGGTAGAAAGGGTCTTGGGGTCAATCAAGACTTAAAAGACCTACCATATCAAAAGAAAAGAAAGATCACCTTCAGAACAGCTCCAGATTCAGGTTATCCTCAGTCAACATTTATAGTGCCAGATCCTGATGCTAAGGATATAGATCTAGAAGAAATTAAATTGCCGACTGCTAAAGTTATCAGTATGGGAACAAAGCTTAGTTGTATATCCTAAAATAGAAGCTGATTTGGAAAAGCTTTCAAAGGGCATGAGAAAATTCATAGGAATCCAGAAAAAGCAATCCCATCAAATTTCAAATATGTAGAGAGAAAATCCAAAAAAATCCTTGAGGCCTTGACAAATTTTCTCAAGAAAAAGTGAATCGTGTCTTGGATAAACTAATTCTGGTAAACACTGAGCTATATCAATTAGTTGTTTTTCATTATATTATATCATATTATTTATGTATGTTTTTGTTTGTATTCATGATTATGTCAAAGTATGTGTGAAATTACTTTAAACAAACTCTAAAATTTGTTAAGATAAATAGCGGGAGATTGTTGGGAAAACCCCTTTTGATTTAACATAACAAATTAACTATAAGTAATTTTACCTCTTAGGATTTATTACCCACATTGTATAGTAAGGGTAATCTGGTCATTAGATGTATTAGGATGTGACACTCACCTTAGAGTGTCAAGGACTAGTCAAAGCAATCACAAAAACAAGTTAAGATAAGACTTGCGTCGAATACAAGTCGACGCAACTCTGACTTGATATCGACGCAACTCTGAGTTAAAGTCGAAGCATAATAGTCAGCCTGTCAAAGTATAAGTCAAGTCGACGGATCGTCGAAAGGGAATCGACGCAGAATGAAGAGCTTGTCGAAGCCATCTAACAAGTCAATGCAACGTCGACTATAATTCATCGCAGAAGTTAAGAGATCAAGTCAAAAGCTTCAACTCGACGGGTACGTCGATATGGAATCAACGTAACATTGACATCCGAGTTCAGCCAAAGCTAAGAAGAAATTTGAAGCTACGTCGATAAGAACTCAGAGGTGCGTCGACCTGAAAATTGATGAAGTCGACGCAGCATCGAATACAACCAGAAAAAAGGAAGCTTTTTCAGCTGTCCTTTTGGGACCTTTTCAGAAGGACCATCGGGCTGGAGATAGTTCTCCAACAGCTTGTTTGTTTCCAAGAATAGAATAAAGCTTTCCAGGACACAACAAATCACTTTTGGAAGGTATTTAAAATGAATGGATGGGTCGAGAACAAATGGAGAAAGGAAATTAGGTGGCTGAGAAGAATTACTTTTTCAGGACTAGCCAAAAGAAGAAAGTTTTTGAAATCTCAATCATACACAATAAGTATGCAAAAAAGGAGAAGAACATAAGGATTATTACATTATTCTTCCTATCTAACAAGGTCTTCATCTTCTTCCCTCTCAAACCCTAAAAGACAGAGATACAGAAATACTCTCTCTGCACAGGAAGAAATATTGTTGCTTCTTCTTCAATATCATACAACAGCAGAACTACAACAAGTGCTGAGAGAAAAAGGATCAAACAAAACAACCCTTGCAAATCATCACTATCATAAGCAAGGGTTTATCATATCAGATCCAGTGAAAGAAAGACAGAAGCAGCATCAAATCTTCTGAATAATTCTGAGAACAGAATTCTCTCCTTTTCATCTAACATTCTTTTTACTACTTTCTTCACCTGTAAAGGGTTTTAAGGATCCCTCTTTCATAGGATTCAGTGGTTCACGATCTCCTTATCAAAAGATCTTTGGTTCTAAGAGTCTCCTTAGCAAAAGACTCAGTGGTTCAAGATCTCCTTATCAAAAGATCTTTGGTTCTAAGAGTCTCCTTACCAAAAGACTCATGCACATGTTATGTAATCCTACCAGGGAGGTAGAAGAGAGGACTATCCACATTTTGGGAAACCTCTATAAAAATCTTGTGTCTTCTATGCTTTGCATTTTCTGTGATATCCCATTTATAGTTTACTATTTTTCTGGTTTATATTTATGTCACATATTTATTCTGTGTTGGTTTTGTTCAGTGCATAATACTTAGTATAATTTTATTGTATGTACAGTTAGGGTAAAAATATTTAAATCTCTATTCACCCTCCTCCCCTCCCCCCCCATCTAGAGAATTCTCAGAGGCACACTGTGCACTTTCATAGACTCTTCAACTATTTTAGTCCTTTTATTATATATTCTATAAGCCTTACTAGCTGATAATATCACAACATTATATATATTTTGGTATATTTATTCTCTTTTAAAAATAAAATAATGCTATGCAAGGTCTTTTTGAATGTATTTTGCAGGTAACTTTTTTTATCAATATTTTTTAGACAAAACACAAAATTTGGAGCAAAATCAAGTATTTTGCGCACAACTCAAATTTTCAAGCACTGCGGAAATTCAAATGACTCAAGATGGGTGAAAATGGAAATTAAGGCGAAGAATTACATTTTATGTTGATCTTTAAAATACACTTAGCCCAAAGAATACATTAAGAATAAATAATTATATATATATATATATATTATTTAAAGCCTTCCATGTGTAACACACCAAAATATCAAAGTCTTCATCCACATGCATTAATGAATATACATTTCAACACCTACTAAGCCACCAAAATATTCATGTTCACACTATCATTTCTCCCTCTTTCACTTTTCCTTCTTCTCCATCTATAAATACATGGCCACCATTCCTCCTCCAAAGATCATCCATCATTCTTCTCCTCCTAACACCTCCATTTTCTACCCAAGTTTTTTATTTTTTGAGATATGGAAGTTATGTTATTAAGAGATATGAAGTGTCAAAGAAGAGAGTGATTTTAGAGATCAAGTGATGTATTTGTACCTTCCAAAGTTTATAAGTTCTCCATAAGTAATCTAAACTTTATTTTACTTTTAATTTCGTACTTTTAATTATGCAATCTCTTATGAAATATTTTTCTTACTCTCAAATAATTGCTGAGTAGTTTTCTTTTGTCTTATGTGCAATGTTGTTAAATTTTAATTATGTAACTATCAAAAGTAAAATCATCGCAATGAAATATTATTGTTAAAATATGGAATTTTAATTTATTTATTTTGAGATGTTAAGCCAATAAAAGCATATATTATAAAAAGAATTGATTTAGGACATGGAGGGTAAATAATTAATTATAATATTATTTATTTAATTAATAATAAAGTAAAACCATTGACTAATAAATATATTATAAAAAAACGTGACCCCAAATATTTTTGAGAAAATACACAATGATAAACATGACCCTTAACACTGATTTCCATCAAATATTTTCATTTTAATTTAATTTAGATTAACTTTAAAAATAATTTATTATCCTTTTGGGTTTAAGAAAATGCCCAAAAAAAGTTTGGCTCCAACCCTTGGCCCAAAATGGAAGCCCGTAGAATTAAGGAACCCCCATGCTACCTCACCAAAATGTGGGGCCAATGAAGGGTCAAAATGGTAAATTTCTCTCTGATTATTTTATTATAAATATGAGAAAAATAATTAAATTAGGCTCAAGCCTAAAACCTACCCTAGGGGGCGATTATTCCCCCACCCAAAGCCGCTGCCAACAATAGAAGGTGGAAAGGAAGGAGACGTGCAGGTATGGAGGAAGATTTATATAGGGGAAAAGTAAGAGACAAACCCACACCCCTAGAAATGGAGTTCCCCCCAGAACTCCTCACAAATCCAATCCAACTCCAAATGAAACTACTCCCCCAACTCTACCCTCTCCGATGATCCCCGGTGTCAAAATATCCTCTATTAATCTCCATGGCTTCCCCCACTCATTCAGACCTCTTCATTCCCTTAAGGGTGAGCTGCTAAACTCCCCAAACTTGCAGGTACCCTGAGGAACTCTAGCAAATGTTAGGTTTCATTTAGGCATCATATGCGCAGTGGAAGATTTGATTGAAACCCAAATAGGTGATGTTGCAAAAACCAAAAGATTAATAATCGAGTTCATACCTGCGTTAGAATCAAATCCTGAGAAGGATAACTGTCGTGGAAAATCACAACATAGAATGAAATCTACGTCTCTATGAGTATCCACACAGAATGCTAAAAACACCTCATCGTTTGTTCGACAAACTAAGGCTAGAAGATGAATGTGCTTCTTTGTCTCCACGAAATACTAGTTTCGTTTCTCAGGATAGGATACAACTGACAGCAAAAGGAGTCATCTCTTTCTCACAACCCAAAAATGCATTATGTATAATGTAGTTTCATAAACTTCATGTGTTGAGAAGTAGAAATAAGGGCAACATGTGCGTCTAATACTATTCGACGCATGCGTTGAATAGTGTCTTACTATTCGACGTAACGTCAATTTCTACAAATTGACGCATATATCGAATAGTCCCACTATTTTATGTGACATCAATTTCCATAAATCAACGTTGTGTCGAATACTATCAAACAATATATTATTCTGATAAACATGCACCAAGTCGACATTGTGTCGATTTTTATAAATCGACGCATGTGTTGAATAGTGATAAGTAGTTTTTATATGAATTTCTAGTATAAAGTTTAGTATTTATTCAATATGAATTTTTCTTATTTATGTCAATTTTAGTTTATAAATAGTTCTCTTTATAAATTGAATCTAATTTAGCATATTTCTACTTTTGCAGAATTTTGGGGCAATTTGGGTCAAATTTGCATGTCACGCCCTTGGTCACGCTCGTGACCAAGGGCGTGTATATAAATGCAAGTCTAGTGTTGCTGCCGCCTGATTGGAGCTCAATTCTAGCATGTCACGCCCATGCTCAATTACACGCCCTCGGTCACGCCCGTGACCTAGGGCGTATTATCTTAAAGATCACTCCCAACCGCTGTCGTGTCTAGGTGGAGATTTCGTGCAGATTTGTCCTAGTCATGCCCGTGTTCCTGCAAGTCATGAGTGTGACTCATCCCGTGTGATCTCTGACTTCTGCCGTGCCACCAGTCACGCCCACGGTGTATTTAATAAAGCCGCCCAAGTACACGATCGTGAACTCCATGTCACGGGCATGTAATTTTTGATTTCCGCGGCGCCGTCACCCAAGCCCCATGTTGTCATTCCAGCTAAGCAGAATATTATTTACACGCCCTTGGTCACGGGCGTGACCGAGGGCGTGCAACTTGAAATTTTTTCCTATAAATTCCAGAGGTCTCCTTGAGTCCAGGGTTCAGAATTTTGGAAAGGGGGAGGTGTTGCTAGAGCTGTTAGTTATTGTTTTCATATTTTTTCCATATGTTCTCTTCCTCTTTTCTTTTCAAGCAATGTTCTCCTAGATTTCTTTCATGCAATAATTCTTTAAGCTTGTAATCTCTTTTTTTCTAGTATTGTAATCTTCTTTAAGGCTTGTAATCTTTTTTGTTTTCAATACAAGTTTTAACTTTGCTTTTCCTAATTTCTCTCTCTACTTTAGTAAATTTTCATGAAATCTTACTTTATGTTTTCTTTTTCCCTTCCTCCATGATTAACTAAGCTCTCATTAGTGCTCGATCGAGATGATCTGAGGATGAGATGAAAGTGCACAATGTGCCTCTGAGTATTTTCTAGAGGGGGGGGGGTGAATAGTGTTTTAAATCTTTTATACCCTAGTTATGCACACACAATAAAAGTACTAAGTGCTATGCAATCATCAACACCAAAAGCAGAATAAAGTAATCATAGGAAATATAAAACAAAGAAGCAGTAAACTGGACAGCACAAAAATTCAATGCAGAAGACACATAATTTTATAGTGGTTCCCCAAAATATGGGTAGTCCACTCTTCTACCTCCCTGGTAGGATTGCACTAACTGTGCCTGAGTCTTTTGATAAGGAGGCTCTCAGAACCACTAAGTCTTTTGATAAGGAGACTCTTAGAATTACCGAGTCTTTTGATAAGGAGACTCTTAGAACCACTGAGTCTTTTGATAAGGAGACTCTTAAAACCACTGAATCCTTTAGAAGAGGGATTCATAAAACACTTTTACAGTTGGAGAATGAGAACAGCAGAATGAGAAGAAAGAAGAAAAAAGGATTCTTCAGTAAGAATCCTTTAGAAGCTGACTCTTTGAATGTTGTAGCTTCTATTTATCTTAGGATCTGAATATGATGGACCATTGCTTAAGATAATGATGATTGCAATGGTTATAAGCTTGAACATGTTTCTCTGAGCACTTTTGTTGACTTATTGCTATGCGATGAGGAAGAAGAGGCAGCAGTGTTGTTATTCTCTTTTCCTGTGCAGAGGAGATCTTCTTCTGTTCTGTCTTAGGGTTGAACGAGGAAGAAGTAGAAGCCCTATTTCGACAGACAGAAATATATCATCAGTTGTTATTCTTTGTTTTCTTTCTTTCTCAGCATATTTATTCTCTATCATTTGAGTTTGAATTTCTTTCTTCTTCTGGACTGTCCTTAAAAGGAATGTACATTGGACAATTGATGTTTCCTTCTATTTTTGTTCCCAAACCGTCCATCTGATTTGAATAAACTTCCAAGAATGTTTTTGCTGCATCTCTGGAATACTTCATTCCATTCTTGGCAATAAATGAGCCGTTGGAGAACAGTATTCAACTTTGTAGACCTTCTGAAAAGGTATTAGAAAAGACAGCAGAAAACTTTCTATTTTTGACTGTACTCGACGATGCGTCGACTTCTTCTTTCGTCATATCGGCGCACCTCTGAGTTCTTATAGAAGTAGCTTTGAATTCCTTCTTAGCTCTGGCTGAACTCAGATGTCAATGTCGCGTCGAGTTCTTATCAACGTATCCGTCTAGTTGAAGAATTGAATTTGAACTTCATCTTCTGCATCAAATTGAAGTCGAAGTTACGTCAACTTCTAAGATGGCTTCGACAGACTCTTCCTTCTACGTCGAGTTCATTTCGATGTTGCGTAGACTTCTGATATAGCTTTGACAAGCTCTGTCTTCTGTGTCGAGTTCATTTCAAAGTTGCATCGACTTCTAATATGTCTACGTCGAGATCATTTTGATGTTGCGTCGACTTCACTTATAGTTCGACAGGCAGATTGAGTTACGTCGACATCTAGTCAAAGTTGGGTCAACTTCCATTCGATGCAAGTCTTAACTTAACTGAATTTGTGCTTCTCTTACGCCTGGTCTTGTAAAACTTAAGTGAATATGATATCCTAGGACATCTTATGACCAATTTACCCTTTCTATACAACATGAGTAATATATCATAGATTATGAAATCACTTTAAGATAATTTGTTAGATAAATTACAAGGGTGTTTTTCCCAATAATCTCCCCCTATTTATCTTAACAAATTTTACAAATAATTTAAGTGATTTCAAACATGCTGTTAAATAAACATAGTAGCTAACATATATAACAAGACATAAAATCAAAATAACATCATTGCATAGCAGCATAGACCAACATGATAACCTTCCAATTTAATCAGAATGTCTTCCATATTTATATCACTCCAAATATGTTTACTAAGAAGTTATTCCAGAAGATGTTCACCTATATCATTCTATTCCTTTGGGGGAGTTTTCCTCTTCCTTGAGAAAAACATTTATGTCACCTTGCTTGAAGAAAATAGCAGAGTTTCATCCTCTTCAACCTGAGTGTTATCTTCTTTGGGAGGCTCCTCCTTAATTTATGCAACCTGTATTATAATCTGAATAGCCTCCTTAGCAATTGTTGATACTTCATCCAAGAGCTGATCTTTTTCTAAGGGCTCCCCCTGGGTTGATACAAGCATCTCCCCAAGCTCCCCCTGGTTTGATGTTGTTATCTCCCCCTGAGTTCTTGCATGAAGCTCCCCCCTGATATAGTGTAAGTTTTTCTTGAGGATTTCAAGAGCCTCCCCCTAGATTTGTGCATCTCCTAAGAGGACATCTGGAATTGTTGTTTGAAATACAGTCAGCTTGTTAGTACTGTTATGATCAGAAGCATCAATAATCTTGTCCTTCTCCTGGTCATCCTATTTTTCTTGACCAATCACTTCCTCCTCATGAAATGTCTCCCCCTTCTGAACCTTACTGACTAGGGAGGTTAAGAATTCTTTTGATACCATAGAGGAGGACATAAATGCTTTGAGGGCTAGGAGAGACTCTTTTGATTCCTTCAGTTCACTCTCCATCTGTGAGTACTTCCTATTGAACTTTCTAGCTTGAGTGGCCAACAAGTCAGCAGATGTGTCAGTAGCCAGTCCTGCTGCTTTGGATATAATTTGTTCCATATCAAATGAGGGAAGTGTAGAGGCAGAGGTTGTGTCAACTGGATTGTTGGAGATGATAACTGGAGGAATTCCTATAGTAGTGTCATTGATATTTGTCAGATTGTGGATGATAAGAGGTGTGTCAAGTGGAGCTGTGGAATCTTCATTGAAGTCTAGGAAATTTTGGTGAATAGGGGATTGTGCTTGATTGTCTTCTGTAGTTGAGAGAGATTGTGGTAGAGGAGTATAATTGATGTTTGGAAGATTTTCAACTGAGATGGTGGTGGATGGTTGTTGTTGTTGTGGTTGGAGAGGAATCTGTGGTATAGGTTCTGGAGTTGTATTAGGTAGACTTGAATGGAGATCCTGAGCTAGAGCATTATAATTCCTAAGATCTTGAGAGGTTGGTGCTAGAGGTGGAGATGGAGGAGGAGAGGCTGGAGCTTGACCAGGCTTCAGAATCTGCCTGGTCCCCTTGGAAAAGATCCCAATATTTATTCTCTTACCAGAAGGAATGGGCACTACTTTTGATTTGCATACTGCTGGATATTGGTGAAGTTGCACTTGGCTCATGACCCTCATATAAGCACTCTCACTGTGAGCATACTTGTTTCCAATTAACTTTAATAAACACTTTCCCCAATTGATTCTTTTGATTAGAACTAGAACACCCATTATTTGTAATTGCTGCTTTGGGATTGCATCATGTGCAGAAATTTTGCAGAGTAAAACTTTTCCTACTATATCAGCTAGGAATCGATATTCTTCAGATAGATCAATCTTCTTTAGATTAATCGCCTTTTCTTTGCTGTAATGCATGATTTGGAGGGTCTGATGTGTTTCTTGCGCTGAAAGCTCTGCTGAATCTTCACCTATAGGCAGTTCAAATGTCATGTTCAACAATTCTTCTGTTATATGGATTTCATTTTCAGAAATTTTCCCATGTAGAGATCCATTTTTATCAATACCGATGGTTTCTTTTAATTTCGATCAATTCTACATCGTATACTTTGCTCCTCGTTGAGATCAGTTTTGTCAGTCCCACAGTTTGGAAAAGCCCCAGAATTGCTTTGAAACTCTCAGCAGCTGCATTGAATGATTCAACATCGACATCAAATCCCGAGTTAACTTTAGGAGGGGCCATTGTTTGTGTTGTACCTGCACAAAGTAAACAAGTAAGAAAGAGAGAAAGAGAGCAATAGAGCAGGGGAACCAGAGAGCTCGAGAGAAAGAAGGAGAGAATTCAAAAGTGTAATGAATTCGACATCTAAGTTGCTTAAAAGAAGACAATTCGTCACAACTTAGGGTTTTATTCGAAGCACCGTCGACAAAGATTAATAGTGAGCTCGCCAAAATGTCAACGTTGCATTGATTAGAACTCGACGTACCTTCAATTTTGATGAACAACTATTAAATCGACGTATGTGTTGATATGAAATCGACACCGCGTCGAATTCTATTTGAATTATCTAATTTAGACAGCTCTTGAAGCTGACGTCGAATTGAATTAGACGGTATGTCGAATTCTATTTGACGCAACTATGAATAAACAGTTCTATTTTCTTAGAAAGTTCTTGTTGTTTTTCCCAGCAATGATCTTTATTGAAAATAGTATTTATACTATTACTTCCATGAACTATAAACTCAGCAAAGGATTTTAGAGTAGAGATTACTCCCTTTGCATATGCGTAGTTTATTATTGATCATTTACTTCTTTCATTTCCCTTAACTTTCTCTGGGAAAAGAACTCTAAGTTTCCTGCACATGTAACTCAAACATTAGAGAGTACCCAGGTTACCTTGGGCCCTTTGCTTCTACCATTATAAGGTTGTATGAAAGAATAGAAGGGTCTTTCATGATATCCTTTTGGATGATAGAGAATGAGTTTATCAAATCAAGGTTTATTATATTGGTACTTGAAATGTGTATAGAATGCATCAAAATATAATAAATCAGCAGAGTGCCTAACAATTTTCTCTTTTGTAACACCCTTTTTATTTAGATTCATTGGTTTTTTTGAATTGATTTTCCCTAGAGATCTTTTCTCACTATTAGAGTTTGATTTATTAAATACAGTGATTTTATCAAGATTATTATTATCTTGATTCTCAATTATTGCACTCCTCTCACTTGTTTGATAGTCACTAGGTCTAATAAATCTAACTGGATTTTTTTATGCTGGCCTACTAGGGAATTCTGTGCTAGTGGATGGCTCTTCTCCTAAACCTAGGTGTCTAAATCTCATAGAGAGATTTTGTGTAATATTTTTGAGCTTTTGACTCCTGCCATTGAGTGACTATTCAAAGACTTTTGCCTTTGTTAGCTCTTCTTTTAAGGTTGTATTTTCATTAATTAATTCAGTTACTTTTTTTTTCTTTTTGTATATTTGATTTCTCAAATCATAGTTTACTAAATATAAATTATCTTTCTTGAAATCTTCTAACTCTTCCCTAACTGTCTTTATTTCTTTTTGAATTTTAAGATAGTCATTACAGAATTCTTTAAAGATAATTTTAAATTCTTCTGAATTAAATTCAAAACTATCAAAAAGGCTTACCTAGTCTCCTTATCATCTGAGGAGACATCCAATGACATCAGGCATGCAGCTTCATCATCTTTTTCTTCATAACTCTCTGATGAGGAGGAGCTTAACTCTGCTTCAGAGTCACTCCAGGTTTCAACAATGAAATATTTACCCTTCTTCTTGTCTTTCTTCCTGAAAGGCTTCTTCTTCTCCTCTTTACTGCTGCTTCTGTCCCTTTGTTCTTGTGGACACTCAGGGGCTATTTGTCCTGGATTATTGCATGAGAAGCAGATCACTTCCTTCTTTGGAGGCTTATCAAATTTGGGTTTTGAGCTCCACTCTTTTCTTCTTGAGTCTTCTATCTTGACCCACTTTCTGAATTTCCTTATTAACAGACTGAACATCTCATCTTTAGAAGTGTAGGAATCTCCTTCAACAACCTTCAGGGCAAGAATCCTTTGGATGGGAGTTGAGACTGTCTCCTTAGTCTCTGTTTCAGCTTTGCACTTTAATAGCAACGAATAAGATTTAAGCTTTCCTAGTAAAGCATTAGTAGAGATCTCTCTATGGCATATGGATTCTCTAATGGCCCAGATCCTTGAGTCCCATGAGCTTGGGAAGCACATGAGAAGCTTATCATTTATTTCATTCAGAGAGATCTCCTATCCAGACCTTTCAGCTCATTTATTATAGTGTTGAATCTGTCATACATTTCAGCTATATTCTCCTCAACTTTCTTTTGAAAGTTCTCATACTAGGATATGAGAAGGGACTTTCTGTCCTTTCTTTCATTAGAACTACCTTCAACCAATCTGGTGAGAGATTCCTAGATCTCTTTTGATGATTGGCAGTCAGCTACTTTCTTGAAGATTCCATCAGACATTGTGGAGACCCGAATATTCATTGTCTTTGCGTCACATGCCTTCTGCTTTTTCTCAGCCTCTGTCCACTCATTCCTTGGGACTAATTCATGTGTTGCAGATCCATGATGAGTCCCATTTATATACAAATTTATGGGCTCATCTGGGCCGATTATCTAGTCTATGCACTACACTTTAGGCATGTTTTTATTCATTTTCGTTATTCCATGCTAAGTGCACTCTTAGGCCCGTTTTGGTGTGAGTTTGCGCTCCATGTTATTGGGAGTAAGCACATGGTGCTCCCCAATCCTTTTTCTTTGTTTGATTGGTGCTGGAGGTGTATTTCCAGCTGGATTGTTGTGCTTGTAGGTGGTTGGATCATCTCCTTTTTGCCCAGAATTCATGAATGTGTATATCGCACGGTCGTGCGTTTTCTTGACGCATGGACGACTGCGGTCGTGTGCTTTCATCTGGGGAGAAAACCGGTGATCTGAATTTGATCGTGCATTTTACGCACGGGCGGATTCGCCCGTGCGCGAAGGAATCGCACGATCACCCAATTTAGCCTTATTTTTGGCCAATCTGAGTTTGTCCGTGCGTTTTTACGCACGGGCGGATTTGCCCTGTGCGTGAGTAAAACGCACGGGCGCGGCTGCTTCTTCCTCAAGCCTTTTTTTATCGTAAATAATGCACGGGCAGCGCACGGTCGTGCGTTCTCCCGCGCGTGACCAAAAATCTGACTATTTAGTATTTAAGGCAGGGAATCAGCTGCAGTCGAGAGGACGATTCCCCTCGCGGGAAAAGCCAGAAAAGCCCGCCATTTTCACCCTTTCCACCGTAGGAGACCACATCCGGTGATCTCCTCCACCATACTTCCTTCCGGGATCGTTTGCAATCTTTCTCCAGCACGAGTTCAAGCATTCTTCGTCTCGGAGACCATATAAGTGATGTAGATCACTGGAGAAGTGACAGCCTCCTTCGAGTCCGCACACCATCTAAGGGCTGAGCCCGGAGAGAGACCGACAACCTCTCATTCCGGCCGAGAACCCAGGATACGGTGACATCTTCTATTGGGTCCTTTCTAAACCTTAAGCTTGTGTTTCTTTTAGTGTTGTTGTAATGAACTCTTGTTAGATTAATGTTATGGATCCTTTGTTTGATGTTCATGTGCAATGATGCTATGGTTGTGAGAATCGTTTTGCTTTTCGCTGTGATATTCTGAGTTGCTTGCGTGTGAAGCCATCTAGCAATTGCTAGTGGTGATGTTGGCGAAGAGGTGAATACGACCCTCGCAAAACCCCGCTCTGTGGTTATTTTTCCGGCTTACCGAAGCACGGCATCGCGGCCGCTGCACTCACCCCCATTTTGCGAAGCGGTGCTTTCGATCCGCATTTCTCCTATTTCTGCAATAGCTTAGGACATCAATCACAACGCCCTTAGTTCTTACTTTCTTCGCTCGTGTAACAATTGACTCACAACGCAATTCATTCACCATATCCTGCATTCCTCAAGAGATCGACATTCGGGGAAACTATTCCCATAATTATTACTTGACAGCGACCGGTGCACTTGCCTAACACGCATCAAGTTTTTGGCGCCGTTGCCGGGGAATGCATGCGTGATGAGATTTTGGTTGTGAATCGATAATTTTCGATTGTGTCTTTAATTATTTTTTTATTTATTCTTTATCATGCTATTTTCTTCTTCTGTATCATGTGGGCACATTTGAATATCCGATGTCGTTGGTGTGGGGATGCATCCCACGCTATTGATAGGTGTCCCAAAGAGTATGGTGTTGTTCAGAAACCGTACGGAGCCCATAAATCTTTTGGCTCCTCTACTGCGCCTCCGTTGTCGCACTTTTACGCGGTTGCCGCACCTTTGGTCCCGGCTAAGTCGGTAAAGCAGTGTTTATTTTGTAAAAGTAGAGAGCATGCCTTGAAGGACTGTGCGGATTATCTTCGCCAATTGGCGGATGACGATGAGCCGGATATCCGGATCGTCCCATCCTCGAATTCTGCGAACACTGCTCCTTCCTCTAGTTACGTGTCCCTTCCACCTTCACTTCTTGAAGTCTCTGGAATCGACGCGTGCATCAGTGTCCCTCATGACTCTATTTCTGATGCGACCCCCCATACCTCTTCGGTTCATGTACCACTTTGCGTGGATTTGTGCCCTTATATGGAGAGTGAGCCTGAACTCTTAAGAAGCACGTCTTCTCCCGCTAAACACGAAACTACATCTATTTCTGATGTTATCATTGAGGTCAATTTGCAGGATGTTGCAGACCTGCGCAGTGTCGTGCTCACTCTCATGGAGGAGGACAATCTCGATTGTGCTGAAACAACCATTTTGGTCCAGTATGTGGAAGTCCAAGTTATAGAGGAGGCCATTGCGTGCACTGTTGAGTCTAGTGAAATCTTCGATTATATCATCAGTTTGTCATTGCCGCACCCTATGGGGGATGAAGTCGGGATCATCCCCTCAGATGAGATTTCTTTTAGTCATTCTTCTGATTTATTTCTTTATCCCGCGCTCGCATTTGATTCATCGCAGGCATCCGCATTGGATCTGATTCAGGAAGTTGCTGGTCCCGCTATGCAAATCGATGATAGAATAAATCAGCTGCGCATGAAGACTGACATTGAGATGTCTTCTTCACACCTCTTACCACTGCCCAATGTTCAGTGCAGGTATATCTACTCAGGTATGGGGGTAAATGTTCTTTCGTCGTATCGGTACCCGCTACCAACACGAATAATTAACCAGTTACCTGTTCACTTCTCTTTTCATAGTCCAATTAGCTAGAGCTGTGGTTAGTGCCAAATAAGTCGTGCTGGGATGACAGAAAACCCAGTAGTTATCTAGGCATAGGAGTAGTTAGTTTAAATTTTATCATCAGTATAGTTTTCCCCTCTATTTGAATTTTGCAAGTGTTATCTCTTGTTGTTGAGCCACGCACCCTATGGGGATAGTAGTTAAGCTTTTGCTGGAGTCGTGTTCTCCTCTGTTCTCCCAGTTCATGTTGATGCGTGCAAAATTTTTTCTGATTCTTCCAGCCCTTGGAAAATGAGGAATTTTTGGAGATTTTTGCAATCGCACGATCTGGTCGCTCGTGCGTGTTCAAATCACACGATCGTGCGATTTTCATTTGTTATAAACCTGCTCCTGCGCCCGTCAAAATCGCACGCAGGCTCTAAACCCTTCTGTCGTGCGAATCACAAAAACCTCTCCCCGCCTTGCGCGATTTTTCCTCCCCTCTCCATCTTCTCTTTTGTTTTCTCTTCCACTCCTCTTTGTTTCCCTTCCGTAGCTCTTGTGTGAAGCTCCATGGGTGTCAAGAAGGCTGTGAGCTTGTTTCTCCGTGACGGAGCCTCTTCCTCAAGATCGGACAAACCGGGTGCTGAGGTGATGCTGCAATTCGGGAGAACGGAGTTCTTGGAGAGGTATAATTTGCTGCGGTAGAAAACTTTCCTAGATCATCGCTTTGTCTCTGTCTCGGATCTCCGGGCCGCCCAGTTGGATGTGGCGGTGGAAAGGCTACTCAATGTGGGATCATGGCTTGCATTCCTTTCCACCTTCCACATCCTTGACCTTGTCGATGAGGAAACCGGAGAGCCCACTTCGGTTTCGTTCCGTATGAAGGGTCGCACCCATACCATGAGTGTTGGCCAACTGGCAATTTGCGCTGGGATTTATACCCACGACGAACTTCTTCAGACAGACATTATCACCCGTCCGGATGAGTTCCTGGAGGGGGTATCCCCCGACGAATTCTGGCAGTCCATTACGGGATGGGATCAGCAGTATGAGGCTCGCGCTGCCAAGTCCACCCATATTATCTCCCCCACGCTCCGTTATGTCCAGCATTTGATCGGGCACAGCATCAACGCCTGCGCCATGAGCCAAAATGTAGCGGGTTGGTAGGATCTCCTTTACCTCTACAGCATGCACCAGGGCGTGCCTCTCCATCCCGGGCGAGTGCTCGCCCAGTATCTTCTTTGTCAAGCCACGTACCTCCCCATGAAGGCGATTGGAGGCTCACATTTTATCACTCGGATTGCAAAAGGGCTTGGCATATGGGATTCTCTTCCGCCCATGACAGTTATCTCCAGGGGTTATCACATCTCATTGGCCAAGATGGTAGCTTTCAAGCTGATCTAGAAGGTGCGGATTGGTGACAATTGGGGGTACCAAGTCTGTGAGGTCGGGTTAGGGCATGTGGAGCAGGCTGCTCGTGCCGATGCTGCCGAGCCTTGCACCTCGGCTGGGATGAGTAGGCAGCCCCTGATGTCCCCCATTCCGCATATCCTGCTGCTCAATGGAACGCCCCGCGGCAAAGCATTGAGCAACAGTATCCTGACTTTTACGACAGGTTTGTATGCATGGAGGATGCTATGGCCATGCAGTACGAGCTTTCTTCATGGATTGGCGCTCATTTGGGAGTCGAGCCTCCTGTTGTCCCTGCCCGGGCTTCTACATCACGATCTAGGAGAATGCGCACTCCTCCTCCTCCTTCGCAGTCTCCTCCGTCATCTCCTCAGTGATTGTTCCGCTGCGGCTTCCAGGGCATTTTGTGATTTTTGTAGCTCTATGTTTTTATCTTGGGTGTACTTTATTTTGTTCCTATTTCTGATATTATTCTGCTAGGGCATCGTCCCTAGGGTGTGATTCTGGACAACTTCCATTCTCTGATATATCTTTTTATCATGGTAGTATTGTTTGTCTTTGCCGCATATCCCTTATCATGATGAATATCAGTGCCGACTGTATTATTTTTGTTTTTGTGTGTGTGGAGATGTCGTTTTGCAGGTATGGCGACATTTATTGCGGACTCATTGAAAGTCAAAGAAGGAATTACCGCACTTCTGGCATGCTCATTCGTGAGCATAGGTCCACTCTACCCCTATTTTCCTTATTCTGAATTCTCTATTTTATTTGGTTTTGATCAAGTCTGGGGGAGAGATCGGTTATGCACGTGCACACACTTTGCATAGCATGTTAGAATGTGCTGAGTTTGGATTTTATTGCACACATTGCATACAATTGCACCTAGTTCACGCGTACTTGATCACACGCACTTATTGGGACTTGCTGCGAGGTTCCCTGCTCGTAAGAATTGGATTGTTAGTGTAGGAGTGAAGGGTGGAGAAAAATGTCGACTCGGGTAGTGCTCTAGTCGAGTTCTCCCGTCACGCCTAGAAATTCAATTAGAGTAGAATAAAATTCAATGTTATAATTTAATTATTTCTATTATAGTAGCTGCAATTTATTTTACTCTAGCGGTGAATCCGGTGAATCCAACGGTAGCATAGGGCCGAGTGTAGCTGGATTAGTAGTTGCTTATTACTAGGGTCAGAAGGAAGGATAACCTTTCTCGGTGGCTAGAACTTGCACTAGGCGACTCTTGAAACGATTGCGTTGAATAGCTCGTCATAAAGCGTGATATAGGCCGTCTCTTGATCCGTTTGTGCTTTTGAAATCCTAACCAATGTAATCACCATTGCAAGCCCACTTGAGCCGACCTTTCCTCCTTGTTTAGCTCCACTTAAATTTCACCAAAGCCATACGGCCAAACCTATTTTCGCACCAACAAATGAGTTGAAGGAAATATATATATCTTTCGTTTGTTGTTATCTCTGAGTTGTATGGTAGCATTGAAAAAGCTAAAGGAGAAGTTTATATTGTGCCTACAAAATATATACCGTCGAGAAGAGAAAAGAAAAGAAAAAAAGAAAAAAAAATTGTGCAAAAAGAACTTTCAAATACATTCTCTCGACAAAAACAATGTATGTTCGGCTTAGCACACACCTAGTGTCCAGTTGTAGTCTGGGGGTGTTGTGTAGTTCTTTAATTTGTTGTTTTGGTGATTTTACACTCTTGAGTATTCAAGCTATGTTGCGTGTGATGCCCATCGTTCTTCTACTTATCTAACCTGAACTCAACCTAAGCCAAATCCTAACCTATAAGTCCTATTGATTTCAGATATGAGTCATCTCATGTAGTAGAGAGAGTACAAACGTGCAAGCCTATGGACACCGACTTTGATGGATTTCTTAGGAGATTGTCCCGAGCTTTGATTCGAGTAATACTCTACTCATTAGTCACGCTGTTTTCCCTTGTGCGCGACCAAAAGATTCACCGGGATTCACCATCTGAGTAAACTAGATTTCAAATTACTATTCTAGAAATAGTTAAATATAATCTTGAGTTAAATTCTATTCTAACGTATTTATACACACGTGAGCATGCGACTTCACAAGGGTCTCTATCGCTCAAACTCACTCTAACACCCAATTGTTCCGAAGAGAGAGCTGAGTAGTTTGCCTGAGGCGTGCAAATGGTTAAGTCTGGGGGTGTGATGAGTCTCATTTATATACACATTTATGGGCTCATCTAGGTCGATTATCTAGTATATGCACTATACCTTAGGCATGTTTTTATTCATATTCGTTATTCCATGCTAAGTGCACTCTTAGGCCCGTTTTGGTGTGAGTTTGCGCTCCATGTTATTGGGGGTAAGCACATGGTGCTCCCCAATCATTTTTCTTTGTTTGATTGGTGCTGGAGGTGTATTCCCACCTGGATTGTTGTGCTTGTAGTTGGTTGGATCATCTCCTTTTTGCCCAGAATTCATGAATGTGTATATCACACGGTCGTGCATTTTCTTAACGCACGGACGGCTGCGGTCGTGCGCTTTCATCTGGGGAGAAAACCGGTGATCTGAATTTGATCGTGCATTTTACGCACGGGAGGATTCGCCCGTGCGCGAAGGAATCGCACGATCACCCTGTTTAGCCTTGTTTTTGGCCAATCTGAGTTTGTCCGTGCGTTTTTATGCACTGGAGGATTTGCCCGTGCATGAGTAAAACGCACGGGCGCGGCTGCTTCTTCCTCAAGCCTTTTTTTATCGTAAATAACGCACGGGCAGCGCACGGGCGTGCGTTCGCCCGTGCATGACCAAAAATCTGACTATTTAGTATTTATGGCAGGGAATCAGCTGCAGTCGAAAGGATGATTCCCCTCGCGGGAAAAGCCAGAAAAGCCCACCATTTTCACCCTTTCCACCGTAGGAGACCACATCCGGTGATCTCCTCCACCATACTTCCTTCGGGATCATTTGCAAGCTTTCTCCACGACGAGTTCAAGCATTCTTCGTCTTGGAGACCATAGAAGTGATGTAGATCGCTGGAGAAGTGACAGCCTCCTTCGAGTCCGCACACCATCTTAGGGCCGAGCCCGGAGAGAGACCGACAACCTCTCATTCCGGCCGAGAACCCAGGATACGGTGACATCTTCTGTTCGGTCCTTTCTAAACCTTGAGCTTGTGCTTCTTTTAGTGTTGTTGTAATGAACTCTTGTTAGATTAATGTTATAGATCCTTTGTTTGATGTTCATGTGCAATGATGTTATGGTTGTGAGAATCATTTTGCTTTTCGTTGTGATATTCTGAGTTGCTTGCGTGTGAAGCCATCTAGCAATTGCTAGTGGTGATGTTGGCGAAGATGTGAATACGACCCTCGCAAAACCCCGCTCTATGGTCATTTCACCCGCTTACCGAAGCACGACATCACGGCCGCTGCACTCACCCCCATTTTGCAAAGCGGTGCTTTCGACCCGCATTTCTCCTATTTCTGCAATAGCTTAGGACGCCAATCACAACGCCCCTAGTTCTTACTTTCTTCGCTCGTGTAACAATTGACTCACAACGCAATTCATTCACCATATCCTGCATTCCTCAAGAGATCGACATTCAGGGAAACTATTCCCATAATTATTACTTGACAGCGACCGGTGCACTTGCCGAACACGCATCAATCCACTAACATCCTTTTTGTTTGGTGTTGGGGGTCCTGTAATAATGATATTGAAAATGTCTTCATCAATAGATTTTATTTATAGCTTTATTCTGGCCTTCTAGAGTGTAAACTTATTCAGGTTACACACTAATGTTCTTGTTGATGCATTGTCCTTAGAACTCCTTTTCTTTAGAAAATACTTTTAGTTAATTTTAAATAAGGAAATAAGAGTGAGGAGATCTTTTGATCAAGGTGTTAAACTTTTAATGATCCACCTACCTCTGATACCAATTGAAAGTGCACAGTGTGCCTCTGAGTATCCTCTAGAGGGGGGTGAATAGAGTTTTAAAGCTTTTATTCCCTAGTTATGCACACACAATAAATATACTAAGTTCTATGTAATCATCAACACCAAAAGCAGAATATAGTAATCACAAGAAATATAAAATAGAAAAGCAGTAAACTGGACAGCACAGAAATTCACTGCAGAAGACACAAAATTATATAGTGGTTCCCCAAAATGTGGGTAGTCCACTCTTTTACCTCCATGGTAGGATCTCACTAACTGTGCCAGAGACTTTTGATATGGAGACTCTCAGAACCACTAAGTCTTTTGATAAGGAGACTCTTGGAACCACTGAGTCTTTCGATAAGGAGACTCTTAGAACCACTGAGTCTTTTGATAAGGAGACTCTTAGAACCATTGAATCCTTTGGAAGAGGGATTCTGAAAACTCTTTTACAGTTGGAGAATGAGAACAGTAGAATGAGAAGAAAGAAGAGAAAAGGATTCTTCAGTAAGAATCCTTCAGAAGCTATCTCTTTGAATGTTATCGCTTCTGTTTATCTCAGGATCTGAATATGATAAACCCTTTCTTAAGATAGTGATGATTACAAGGGTTATAAGCTTGATCATGTTTCTTTGAGCACTTTTGTTAAATTGCTGCTATGTGATGAGGAAGAAGAGGCAGCAGTGTTGTTATTCTCTTTTCCTGTGCATAGGAGATCTTCTTCTATACTGTCTTAGGGTTGAAGGAGGATGAAGCAGAAGCCCTATTTCGACAGACAGAGATATATCATCAGTTGTTCTTCTTTGTTTTCTTTGTTTCTCAGCATATTTATTCTCTATCATTTGAGTTTGAATTTCTTTCTTCTTCTAGACTGTCCTTAAAAGGAATGTCCATTGGACAATTGATGTTTCCTTCTATTTTTGTTCCCGACCCGTCCATCAGATTTGAATAAACTTCCAAGAATGTTTTTGCTGCATCTCTAGAATACTCCATTCCATTATTGGCAATAAACGAGTCGTTGGAGAATAGTCTTCAGCTTTGTAGACCTTCTGAGGTATTAGAAAAGACAACAGAAAACCTTCTATTTTTGATTGTACTCGACGCTGCATCGACTTCATCTTTTATCATATTGATGCGCTTCTGAGTTCTTATAGAAGTAGCTTCGAATTCCTTCTTAGCTTTGGCTAAAATCAGATGTCGACGTCGCAATGAGTTCTTATTGACGTATCCGTCGAGTTGAAGACTTGAATTTGAACTTCTTCTTCGTCGAATTGAAGTCAAAGTTGCGTCGACTTCTAAGATGGCTTCGACAGACTCTTCCTTCTGCGTCGAGTTCTTTGAAGTTGCATCGACTTCTGATATAGCTTTGACAAGCTCTGTCTTCTACGTCAAGTTCATTTCGAAGTTGCGTTGACTTCTGATATGTCTGCATCGAGATCATTTCGATGTTGCGTCGACGTCATTTATACTTTGATAGATAGATTGAGTTACTTCGACTATCAGTCAGAGTTACGTCGACATCTAGTCGAAGTTGAGTCGACATCCATTCGACGCAAGTCTTAACTTAACTGAATTTGTTCTTCTCTTAGGCCTGGTCTTGTAACACTTATGTGAATGTGATATCCGAGGACATCTAATGACCAATTTACCCTTTCTATACAACATGGGTAATATATCCTAGATCATGAAGTTACTTTAAGATAATTTGTTAGATAAATCACACGGGTGGTTTTCCCAACATGAAATAATCAAGTTATGATCTTTTAGCTCTCTTTTTCCATTAACATTAAAACTTTTGATTTACCCTTGATTTTTAATGTAGTGAGACCATATTATTGATATATGGTGTTGAATTTTGAAGTGAAAGAGGGACTTCAGACGGTTTGCGGTTTTATAACCGCAGTGACCGCGCGGTCTGCGCGGTTGTTCTGGCGATCTATTCTGATCGGTCAGGATGCTCAAGTTTTTTTGGTCTCCTTGTTGTTAGCACTGAGTGATCTGAGGAAAGATGATCGCGGAGTTTGCTCTGCCTGCGGGTATGCTTTTGTCTAGGTTTTCCTTAGACGATTGTTGTCTAAGTGCTTGTGAGACAGGGTGGTCTGTTGCGAGACCGCGTGCGGTTTGATGGGCGGTTATTGCATCTCTCTTTTGACGGTGACGACATCCATTCTCTTGCCTATAAATAGGGGTGCAGGGGCCCATCATATCTAACAGAGAACTGTAAGAACTAGAGCCTGGATTGTTTGTGCCGATCTCAATTTGAGGTCGTGCGGTCTTGGAAGCGGTTTGACCTTTTTGTAGTGTTCGCAGGTCTGCGGTCAGCAGCAAGCGGTTTGTTTCCTTGGTGACCTTTCAACTGCTTGAATAATTAGTTCGTCAACGGTCTCCGTCTGCGATCTGGATTGTAATAGTTCTTGGTTCTGTTCGCGGGTAGCTTCAGTGATCGGACGACCTCTTGGTCTGGCGGTCTGAAGTGCGGACAGGTTTTGTTTTCAGCAGTGGAATAAAGCAGCAATCTGTGCGGTCTGGATTTGTGGTCTGGCAGCTCGCAGGTCATCACGTCTTCTTCTGTTCGTGCGATCTCAGGAGTTCGTTGTGCGGTATGGTGGTGTGTGCGGTCTCTGGTGGCTTCTATTTGACAGTTCGCCGGGACTTGTTTTTTTTTTTTGTCATGTGCTTCTCTCCTTCATGATTCTTATAAATTGTGTCTTGCCATGTATACCTCGCATTGTATATAGGAAACTGTAGTCAATTTCCAAGTAAATTATTATGTCTTCCCATTGTCATTGTTTTGCTACACTTGTAGAAAGTTGTGCAGCATTCTGCTTAATTTGCTTTACCTCCAACCCTCTCAAATTTTTTAACATGGTATCAGAGGGAGGTTGTTGAGCAGTAGTAGTTGTTACTTCACTCAGGTTCCTCAAGGTGGTTAGCAATCAGTGTGATAGAAATGGAAGGAGGTTATGCGAGAGGTCTTGGAATTGAACTCCTAACGCAGACTAACTTTAAGAAGTGGAAGTCTTGCTTGGAGAGTTATCTTCTTGGCGAGGATCTTTGAGAGGTGGTTGGAGGAGAAGCAAGACAACCTGTTGTTCCTGCTGAGGGGAATGGCTGAGCTCATGAAGGCTTGGAAGAGAACAAATGCTAAGGCAGAGTTCACTCTCAAGAGAGCTATCATTCCGGAGTTGTTCGATCACATCATTGGATGTAGGTCTGCTGCTGAGATTGGATAGCCTTGGATGGATTGTTCAATAAGAAGAATGTAGCAAGGCTACAGTTCTTGGAAAATGAGTTGGCGAAAGCAACTCAAGGAGATTTGTCTATCTCTTCGTTATTCTTGAAGATGAAGAACCTATGTGCTGAAATTTCAGCATTGAACTCGGATGAGCCTATCTCAGAAGCGAAGCTGAAGAGGCACATAATAGGCAGCTTGCAGAGGGAATATGTTGCCTTCGTTACTTCTATCCAAGGCTGGGCCAATCATCCATCGTTGCTTGAGCTGGAGAACTTGCTTGCTTCGCAGGAGAGTTTAACAAAGCAAATGGCTGGGATGACTGTCTCTGGAGGAGATAGTGAGGTTCTATTTTCTGGGAAGAAGAAGAGATGGGACAAGAAGAAGAAGTCACCTGATAGTGATGGGCCTTCAACTTCATATCAGCAAGAGAGGAGCAAGGCTCCTAAGCGTGATGGGAAGAAGAAAGAAGGGCCAAGATGCTACATATGCAATCAGCCTGGTCACTTCAAAAGAGACTGCAGGGTTAATCTACAGCCAGGTCATGCTACAGGAAAGGGAGAGATGGATTCAAATGCTAATTGTAGTTGGCAAGATGGAGCCTTCATGACGGGAACGTTTGTTCAGGCCATGGCCTCCATTAACTACAAGGATGATTGGATCGTGGACTCTGGATGTGGTCATCACCTCACCGGGGATGAGTCGAAGTTCTCTTCACTGCAGGCTTACTCAGGTAATGATGATATCATTACTGCTGACGATACTATACATGCAGTTGAGAAGGATGGTGTAGTTTCTTTGGGTAGTGATAGAGGTCCACTCATGTTGAGGAGTGTCTATCATGTACCTGGGATGAAGAAAACCTCTTCTCAGTGACTAATGCTGTAGATGCTGGTTATCACGTTCTATTCAGGCCAACAGAAGTGAAGTACCTTCGAAACGTATCAGTAGCGAAGGCCGATGTCACTCATGTTGGAAAAAGAGTGAAGGACTTGTTTGTTTTATCAACAAGTTCCTATGTTGATAAGATGCAGACAAATGATAGTGCTGCTATCTAGCATGAAAGACTTGGGCATGTCAGAATGGATAAGCTAAAGGCTATGACGACGAGAGGTCTGGTGAGAGGCCTGCCTAGTCTTTCATCCATGGGAGATGGTCATGTTTGTGTTGGATGTCAATATGGAAAATCTCATCGACTTTCATTTGATAAGTTACAAAGCAGATGTAGAGTGCCATTGGAGTGCATCCAAGGTGATCTATGTGGACCAACAGAGAATGTCAGTCTTGGGGGTAGCAGGTATATGCTGATCTTGGTTGATGATTTCACTAGGAATACATGGGTATACTTTCTGAAGGAGAAGTCGGAAGCGTTCAAAAAATTTGTGGAGTTCAAGGAGCTAGTGGAGGGCCGACATAACCTGCGGATCAAGAAGTTGAGAACGGACAATGGAGGGGAGTTCACCTTAAGTGCTTTCTTCAACTTTTGCAGGAAGCATGGCATCCAGAGAGAGCTTACTTGTGCTCACACTCCACAACAGAATAGAGTTGCTGAGCGGAAGATCCGTCACTTGACGGAGACCGTGAAGTGTTGCTTCATGCCATGAATATTCCTAAGTCCGTTTGGGCGGAGGGTATGTCTTGTGCAGCTTCTGTCATCAACAAGATGCCCCTTAGTCCGATCAACATGAAGACTCCACATGAGCTAATGTTTAAGGAGAAGCCTTCTGTGGAAAACATTCGAGTGTTCAGATCTACCTGCTATGTGCATGTTCCTGATGCCCTCATAATGAAGTTAGATGCGAAAGCAAGGAAGCTAGTCTTCGTCGGTTATGATGACCGGAAGAAGGGTTGGAGATGCATGGATCCAGAGACACAGAGAGCTGTGGTATCAAGTGATGTGGTATTTGACGAGTTAACGTAATACCAGGGTAGCTCATCTATGGAGCTACAGGAAAGCAGGTTGGATGGTGGCCAAAGGGAAGCTATAGAGGAGGTTCTGGTTGAGTTGCCTGTTTCTCCAGGTGCTCCAAATTCTTCTAGCTCTGGGTCAGGTGCTTCTGGTTCAGGAAGCAGGTGGAGCGATGCTCCAAGTGTGCCTGAAAAGAGAGCTAGTTCAGAACAGGTAGCTGAAGAGGTGGATCAGAGTAAAGCTCTAAGGAGGTCTAAGAGGACTATCATTCCACCAGATCGATATACGGGCATAAACTTGGTGAGCTTTGTATCATGTTTCTTCGCAGGTCCCCTGGATGAGAGAGAGCCATCTTGTTTTGAAAATGCTGTTGGAGTCACGGAGTGGGAAAGAGCCATGGATGAAGAGACGGTTGCCCTCAGAAAGAATGACACTTGGGACTTTGTGCCTAAGGTTGAGGGTGTTACTCCGGTGACTTGCAAGTGGGTTTTCAAGCTAAAGAAGAAGGCTGATGGAAGTATTGAGCGGTACAAGGCTCGCCTTGTAGCTCGAGGTTTCTATCAGAAGTATGGGGAGGATTATGAAGAAAACTTTAGCCCTGTAGCTAAGATGACTTCGGTTCGGGTGGTGATCGCGTTGGCAGCTTGCCAAGGGTGGAATATTTGGCAACTCGACGTGAAGAATGCTTTCTTATATAGCAAGATTGACAAGGATATCTTCATGGATCAACCACCTGGTTATGTCTCCAAAGAACACCCAAGACATGTTTGCAAGCTCAAGAAGGCTCTTTACGGCTTGAAGCAGGCGCCTCGGGCGTGGTTTGGCAAGATTGCAGAATACCTCCAGTTCTGTGGATACTTTGCTTCTGATTCTGATTCGAGCTTATTCGTAAAGAAGGTGGGGGAGCTTCAAGTTTTGGTGCTGTTATACGTTGACGATATGATCATCATGGGGAATTCTGAAGTAGAGGTAGCTAGGCTTTGTGCTGAGCTAGCTATCAGATTTGAGATGAAGGATTTGGGTGAGCTCCACCATTTCCTTGGACTCGAGGTGGAGAGGAAAGAGAGCGGTGTGCTCATTTCACAGAAGGGTTATGCTGAGAGAATCGTGAAACGATTTGGCATGGAAGGTGGGAAGAATGGCTCAACTACACTGGAAGTTGGGATTCATCTTCGACGAGATGAGGGGAAGGTTTTACCTGATCCCTTGTTTTTCCGGGCTTTGGTCGGGAGTCTGATATATTCGACGATCACGAGGCCGAATATTGCTTTTGTGGTGGGTCGGGTGAGTCGGTATATGACAGAGCCGCGAAAACCTCATTTGTTGGCAAGGAGCATTTTGAAGTATGTGATGTCTACCTCTGATCTGGGTATCTTCTATGGGATGAACTCAGGCTTCTGTTTGCACGGGTACACGGATGCTGATTATAAAGGAGATTCAGATGATCGGAAGTCGACTTCTTAATACATTTTTATGGCTGGGCCTTCAGCGATCTCGTGGTGCAGTAAGATGTAGGATTCTGTGTCTGTCTCTACTACAGAAGTGGAGTACAAAGCATCAGCTTTAGTAGCTCAGGAAGCCATCTGGCTTAGGAGGCTGGTATAGGACATTCATGGCGAGGTGCGAGGTCCTACTCTACTTCAAGGTGACAATGAGAGTGCTCTCAAGTTGGTGAACAATCCTGTGTGTCACGCTCGGACCAAGCATATTGAGATTCATCACAATTTCATTCGTGAGAAGGTGTTGGAGGGATCTCTGATTCTGGAGCATGTGCAGAGCAACGATAACATCGCGGACATCTTTACTAAGCCGTTATCGAAGGGACCGTTTTCTCGGTTGAGGAGTTTACTTGGGTTGACTTCCACTTCCCACTTCAAGGGGGAGTGTTGAATTTTGAAGTGAAAGAGGGAAGTCGGATGGTCTGCGGTTTGATAACCGCAGTGACCGCGCAGTCTGCGCGGTTGTTCTGGCGATCTGTTCTGATCGGTCAGGATGCTCAAGTTATTTCGGTCTACTTTTTTTTTAGCGCTGAGCGATTTGAGTAAAGATGATCGCGGAGTCTGCTCTGCCTGCAGGTATGCTTCTGGACGGGTTTGCCTTAGACGATTGTTGTCTAAGTGCTTGTGAGACCGGGCGGTCTGTTGCGAGACCGCGTGCGGTTTGATGGGCGGTTATTGCATCTCTCTTTTGGCGGTGATGACATCCATCCTCTTGCATATAAATAGGGGTGCAGGGCCCGTCATATCTAACAGAGAACTGTAAGAACTAGATCCTAAATTGTTGTGCCAATCTCAATTTGAGGTCGTGCGATCTTGGAAGCGGTTTGACCTTTTTATTGTGTTCATAGGTCTGCGGCCAGCAGCAAGCAGTTTTTTTCCTTGGTGACCTTTCAGCGGCTTGGATAATCAGTTCGTCAGCGGTCTCAATCTGCGATCTGGATTGTTATAGTTCTTGGTTCTGTTCGCGGGTAGCTTCATTGATTGGGCGACCTCTTGGTCTGGCGGTCTGAAGTGCGGACAGGTTCTGTTTTCAGTAGTGGAATAAAGCAGCTGTCTGTGCGGACTGGATTTGCGGTCTGGCAGCTCGCAGGTCATCATGCCTGCTTTTGTTCGCGTGTTCTCAGGAGTTCTCCGTGCGGTCTGGTGGTGTGTGCAGTCTCTGGTGGCTTCTATTTGATAGTTCCCCGGGACTTGTTGTTTTTTGTTGTCTTGTGCTTCTCTCCTTCGTGATTCTTATGAATCATGTATCGACATATATACATCGCATTGTAAAGAGGAAACTGTAATCAATCTCCAAGTACATTATTCTGTCTTCCCATTGTCATTGTGTTGCTACACTTGTGGAAAGTTGCGAAGCATTCCGCTTAATTTGCTTTACCTCCGACCCTCCCAAAATTTTTAACAGTTTTCACTTAGGTTTTCATACTTTGTTAGCCGAGAGGCTCAATGTATGGATCGATCACTCAAGGTTAAAGAGATTTACACGCACCCCTCGAGAGAGGATGGCATAAATCTCCCGGATTGGAGTCAAATCCAATAGTGGAGTTCACAACATAAAGCAAGTTTTAGGCATTCGATTATAGAATGAGAGTTCAGTCAATTTTTCCTAAACTTAGTTGGGCATTTACCTCGAGAGAGGCATGTTCAACCTTCGGGAACCTCCACAGTCAAGTTGTTTACTTAAAAGGAATTAGATTTACTTTTATCAACTTTTTGATTATTCTCATGCCAATGTGATTCAAATTTGAGCACTAATCCTTTTAATCACTATGTAAACTTTTCTTTAATTTGCAAATTGTATCTTTTTTAGTTAAGTAAAACTACTCAAAAAATATTAATTGATAAGATAATTGTTTCCTCCTCGAAGTAGAAGTAATCAACGCGTCCCGAGGAATACGACCTTAGTATTTATAAAATATCATATACTATTAACGATAAGCTACACTTGCCTTCATCGAATATATGTTTGGAGAATATCATCACATAACCCATCGCTTTGCCTTTTCCAAATCATAGATTTTAAACATCAAGTTTTTGGCGCCATTGTCGGGTAGTTGGGTTGTTATTTTGAAAAGAGGATAGGTATTAATTTTATCTTTTTTTCTAGTTTTCAAAAAAACCTTAAAGGTGTAATTTAAATCTTGGAAAGGGATGTTTGGGTTATCATCCCAGCATACCTCCTAGTAACAGTGAGAACCCTTCACCGAGTATACCTTGGGAAGTCCAAGACTAACTTAATCCGCCTAAAAAGAAAATAATAATAACAATAATAAAGTTTTTCTCTTTCTTTCATTTTATTTTATTACTCTCTCTCTCTCTTTTCTCCTTCTTTTTTCTTCTCTCCCCTTCTCTCTTTATAGTGTATGACCCTAGGTAGCTCTTTGAATATACCTTTTGATCCAGAGATCCAGCGCACCATTTTGCGACGCAGCCGTTCTCGTGATCAGGATACGCATTTAGCATTCGAAGAGTCTATCCGGGACACTACGGTAGAAAATATGGAGCCTAATGCGCCCAATCCTAATAAGGCCAGGCAAAGGACCATGTCCTATTATGCGCGACCGAATCTGGAAGGCACACAGTCAAGTATTATCTGCCCCGCAGTGGCGAACAATAACTTTGAGATCAAGTCTAGCATCATACAAATGGCGCAACAATCGGTGACCTTTAATGGTTTGCTGGAGGAAGATCCAAACTCTCACATCTCCATTTTTCTTGAAATTTGTGACACTTTTAAAATCATTTGCGTCACAGATGATGCCATTCGATTATGTCTTTTTCCTTTTTCTTTGCGGTCTAAGTCCATGCAGTGGTTGGGCTCTCTTCCTAAAGAGTCCATCACTACATGGGCCGATATGGCGGAAAAAATTCTTATTAAGTATTTCCCACCTGCAAAGACTGCCAAAATGCGTACATATATTGCCTCATTTATGCTGAAAGTGCACAGTGTGCCTCTGAGAATCCTCTAGAGGGGGGGGGGGGTGAATAGAGATTTAAAAATTATTCATATTCTAACTATGAGTACAATAAAATAGTCTAAGGATTTATGCTTAATCAAGATCTCAGGCAGAATAAAATAGTGCTAAATATAAAATAGAAAACAATAATGTAAACTAGCTATAGGGACAACACCGAAAATTAGCAACCAGAAGACACGCAGGTTTTTATAGAGGTTCCCCAAAATGTGGGTACTCCCCTCTTCTACCACCTGGTAGGGATGCACCACTATGCCTGAGTCTTTTGGTATAGAGACTCTTAAAACCACTGATCTTTTAACAAGGAGATCATGAACCACCAGATCTTTTGATAAGGAGATCTTGAACCACCAGATCTTTTGATAAGGAGATCTTGAACCACCAGATCTTTTGATAAAGAGATCTTGAACCACTGAATCCTTTGAAGAGGGATTAATAAAACTCTCTTACAGAAGGGGATTTAGAAGGAGAAGGAGGAAGAGAAATGGTGTAGGGTTCTGTTCTCAGAATTCTTATGAAGATTGTATGATACACAACTTCTTGTATCAATCATTGAACCTGCTCTTCATGAACTCCTGCTTATAATAGTGTGATGTTTTGCACGAGCTATGATTGTCAGATCCTTTGTGATTCTGCTGATTTAGATCTGGCTGTTATGAGATGGTGATGAATAACAGCTTTTAGATCCTTTGTACTTTTCTTCTGATAAAGATCAGCCTGCTATATGATTGTGATGATGAGCAACTGTTCTTATCTTCCCTATGTCTTCTCAGTTAGGGTTCCTGAGGGAGGAAAAAGAAGAGCAGAAGCCTGGAGAACAAATGTATGCCGATTGTGATGAATGCTCTGTATTTCTCTTTCTCCTCTTGCCTTTTATTGTCCCTCTGTTTAATTTGAATTTGTTTCCCTTTCAGGTAAGTCCAGGAAGGGTATATTTGTCTGAACAATAAATCTTTCTTTTCTTCTTTACTTCCCGACCCGTCCACCAACATTTAAGCTTGTTTCCAAGAAATCTTCTCTATCCTCTCTTAATTCTTCATTTCATTTGAGGCAATTAAGGAGCCATTGGGGAACGATCTTGAATGAGGTGGGCCATGAGAGAGGGTAAAAAATGACAGCTGAAAAGGTTTCTTTTTTAAAATTGTATTCGATGTAGTGTCGAGTTCACTTCCACTCTTATCGACGCACCTTCGAGTTCTTGTAGAAGCAGCTTCAAATTCATCCTTGCTCTGACTTAACTCTGCTAGTCGACATTGCGTTGATACCCTATCGACGTAACCGTCGAGTTGAAGGTATAGTTCTTGAGCTTCATTATCTGCGTCGAGATGAAGTAGAAGCTGCGTCGACTTCTTCAAGTACTCCGACAAGTCCATGGCCTCTGCGTCAATATATATTCAACATAACATCGACTTGGATTACTTCGATAGAGGGGTGAACTACTTGGACATCTAGTCAGAGTAGCGTCGACAATCACTTGACGTTGCGTCGAATTCTAGTTGACACAATTATTAACTTCACCCAAATTTTTCTTCTCTTGACTTGGTCTTGACCCCTAGTTTGAGTGTGATATCCTAAGACATATAATGACCAGATTACCCTCACTATACACTGGTTAATTCAATACTAAGAAATAAAATCACTTTTAGGTAATTTGTTAAGATAAATCAAATTGGTTTTCCCAACAATCTCCCCCCTATTTACCTTAACAAAATTTACAAATTGAATAAAGTGATTTTACTTATTTCTTTGCATTAATACATTTAAATGCATACAAGACATCCTGGACATAAGAAAATGAAGTACATACAAGACAACATTGGTGTATAAGAAAATAACATATTGTTTTTCACAGACCATTTCATTTTAAAGTCAAGCAATATGTAGATATCCAGAGCTATTTTTCAGGAAGAATAGTTTCTTGCAGAGTACCTGAGCCTCATTGCTCTTTCTCAGGAGTTCTCCTTTTTCTTGGAAATACTTTTGAGGAGACTTTCCTTGGGGAAATATGCAAAGGTTCATTATTTTCTTTAGTAGTGTCTTTGGGAAGCTCCCCCTGACTTTGTGCTTTTATTTCAGCTTTCTGGGCAGCTTCCTGAGCAATCTGCACAGCCTCCTCTAGCACTTTTTCATTCTGAGTCTCCCCTTGAGCCACTGCTGTGCTTACAGTTGCCATTTCAGTATCTAGGTTCCTTTGAACATCTGGGATAGACTCCCCATATTTTGCTGCATCAGTTTGATCAATATTTGTCATTTCTGGGGGCTCCCCCTCATCTGTCAGAAACTGAAAGATATCTGTCAAATCTTTGTCTATTACCTCCCCCTGATCCAATGGGAGCACACCTTGATCAGCTTTATTCTTCTCTTCCTCATTCTGCTTTTCTGAAGGCTCCCCCTGAATCTGTGCATCCTAAAATATGGTCACTTTGTTAGGAGCAGGCTCATTATCAACATCCATTTTATCCGGTCCACTCATATCAAGAACAGGTCTTTCTTCCTCTAAGATGTTCTCCCCCTTCTTGACCTTGCTGTCCAGTGAGGTTAAGAATTATGTTGTGACCATGGAGGAAGATATAAAATCCTTTACGCTCTAGAGAGTTCTTTTAAAAGTTAATAGCTCAGCCTCTATTTGAGAGTATTTTCTGTCAAATCTTCTTGCCTGAGAGGCCACCTGATCTGCAAATGTGAAGGAGGCAATGGCCACAGCATTGGAAATGATCTGCTCAAGATCAATTGTGGGTGGATGAGATGTAGAGGGAGGAGGTGATGGAGGGAGTTCTTTTGGGATAGGAGAAATAACATGATATGTTTTAGGTGTTATATGAATTGGTGGTGGAGGAGGAACATAAGTGGATGGAAGTTGATGGTGAGTGAGAGGAGATGGCTCAGGGGCTGAGGAGGATTGGTGTTGTTGTTGTTGTTGAAGTGAATGTTGGGCTGGAGTATCATCCTGATGGATATCTGGAACATTGTCCAGTGGAGGTGGAGATAGGGACAAACAGGTCCATGTGCAACAGGAAAAGGATTCTAGGAGAATCATTCTTACCAATTGGTTTGAATAAAGCTTTGATCTGCTTACCTAGGTTGCAGGCTCTACAGGGGTGGTCTTTATTGAATTTACCAGTTGGTAAACCCCTGACTAGGTTGAGTTTGGAGAGTTTAGCTATGGTCATAAGGTTAAGATGACTAAGTCTCCTATGCCACAGCTCACTATTTTCTAACTGGGAGTTAAGCAAGCAGATTTCAGACTTTGTCCGCTCAAAGTCTACAACATATACCTTACCCTTTCTGAGACCAGTCAAAACTGTTTGATCAGTCTTAGAGATAACTATAAGACACAAGGACTTGGTGAACACAACTTTGTATTCACCATCACACATCTGACTAATGCTGATCAGATTATGTTGAAGTCCTTCAGCATAAGCTACTTTAGAAAAGGAGATTTCTCCAATCCTGAGCAAACCATATCCTTTGGTTTGACCAGAGTGGGAGTTCCCAAAAATTACCTTGGGCCCTTCCTTGGCCTTGAAATTTTTCAGCAAATCTTTTGCTCCAGTCATATGCATGGAGCATCCACTGTCCAGATACCACTGCTGGTTTGTGGTTGAATAGCCTTCCCTCTGCACATGTAAATTAAACATTAATAAAGACCCTCTCATGTTGGGGTCTCTTCCTTCTATCATCATATGGAGATATGAAAGAGTGAGATGGTTTTCCATTGTTCTCCCTTAGGTGAAGAAGTGCTGCATTGTTATGCCAACAATATTTGGCAGCATGCCCTTGTTTGGAGTAGCAAAAACATCTTGGGATAGAAGCAAAAGAAGGTATTGATGTTTGGTGATTTTGTGCAGGAAATATGCGTCGAGAAGAAATCAACGTAGTTTTAGAGTTGCGTCGAGTGCAATTCGATGTACCTGCATAGTCCCGTTGATAATCATTCGAAGTATGATATTTGTTACATCCAGTGTAGTTTGACACACCGACATAGTTGCTTTGAGATGATGTCGACGCATATGCTAGAGTCCATCGAGATGCATTCGACGCATTCCTATAATTGCGTCGAGTTCTATTCGATGTATGATTCATATCATTCAGTGTTTGTGAATTTGAAATTGCAATTTTCTTAAGCAAGTTGATTTCTGACCTTAATTTACCATTCTTGATCATTAAATCATGTCTAGCTTTATTGTAGGCATTTGTGTTATTTTTAAGAGTGGGATTGATATAGTCAATATGAGCTTGGTAATCATTTATATACTCCTCAAAAGTTTCATCCATCTCTTCTATTTCAATTTTATAACTTCTGCATATAGCACACTCGTTCTTAAAATCTAAATTTTCCAAGGGTTGTTTGCCTAGGATTCCTGGTTCATCACTAGTGTCTACCCTATTAAATGTGGTGAGTTTATTAAGGTTATCTTTCTCATGTTCTTCACATGATTCTGATAAATTATTAGGCCTAGACCTAGAAGATGTAATGGGTCTATCACAAGCAAGTTTGTTAGTGAGTGATTGTGATTCTTGATTAAGATGATTAAATCTCTTGGAGAGATTTTGTGAGATCTCTTTGATCTTTTGGCTCCTTCCATTGAGGGAGTCTTCAAAGGCTTTTGCCTTTGAGAGTTCTTTCCTTAGATCTGAATTTTCATTATCTAAGAGATCTATCTCTTTTTATTTCTTAAGCAGTTCGCATTTCAGATCATTGTTAACTGAGAATAAAGGATCCTTACTAAGAGTTTTTATTTCAGATTTGATTGTTTCAAGTTCCTTTTGATTGTTGATGTAATCTTGGCAAAATTCTTTAAAACATCCTTTAAAATCTTTTGAAGAAAAATCAAGGTCTTCAAAGATGCTTACCTCAATTTCATCAGTGGGAACTTCAAAAGTCATTAAGCAGGCTTCTTCTGGTCCACCATCTTCATCTTCATCAGATGAGGAGGAACTTGATTCTGAATCTGAATCACTCCAGGTCTCAGCTAAGAGACCACTCTCTCCTTTCTTTTCCTTTCTCATGAAGGATTTCTTCCTGTGCTCCTTCATTTGCTTGTTTTTCTTGTTCTTGTCTTTCTCAGTACATTCAGTAGAAATATGTCCTGGTTTTCTGCAAAAAAAATAGATTATCTCCTGTTCAGGAGTTTTGTCATACCTTGGCTTGCTTGAGTTCCTCTCTCTCCTTATGGAATCTCCTGTCCTGGCCCACTTCTTGAATCTCTTAGCCAAGAGATTGAACATTTCTTCTTCAGTAGTGGAGGACTCTGCTTCTGCACCTTTTAATGCAAGAGTCCTCTTTGTAGAAGTAGGTGTCCTTTCTTGGGCTTCTGACTCAGCCCTGCTTTTCAGTAGGAGCTCATAGGACTTGAGCTTTCCTAGGAGAGCATCAGTTGATATCTTCCTGAAGCATCTAGAATCTCTGATAGCCCAGATTCTAGATCCCATGTGCTAGGGAAGCACATAAGGAGCTTGTCATTAATCTCTGTCAGAAAGATTTCCTTGTCAAGCCCTCTCAGCTCATTTATGATGAGGCTGAATCTGTCATACATTTCTGTAATGCTTTCATCAGCCTTTTTCTTGAAATTCTCATATTGAGATATGAGAAGAGCCTTTTTGTCTTCCCTCTCATCAGAGCTTCCTTCAACTAGTCTGGAGAGAGATTCCCAGATCTCTTTTGCAGAGTTGCAATCAGCAACTTTCTGGAATATGTCATCAGACATGGTTGAGACCAGTATGTTCATGGACTTGGCATCACATGCCTTGACCTTCTTCTCATCCTCAGTCCATTCTTCTCTAGGAATAGAGGTTTGTAAGACCTTCCCAGTGGAGTCTTTCCTTATTAGGGTTGGAGGACATGTGAGGATAACATTGAAAATTTCCTCATCAATAGAGTTCATATATAGTTTTATTCTGTCCTTCTAGAGTGTAAACTTATTCAGATTACACATTGGATGTCTTGTAGAGGCATAATCCATAGAGCTCATTTTCCTTTTAAAATATATTTGAAATAAAGAAAAAGTAAAGGAGGACTTTTTGATCAAGGTGTTAACCATTTATTGATCAACCTCCCTCTGATACCAATTGAAAGTGCACAGTGTGCCTCTGAGAATCCTCTAGAGGGAGGTGAATAGAGATTAAAAATTATTCATATTCTAACTGTGAGTACAATAAAATAGTCTAAGGATTTATGCTCAATCAAGATCTCAGGCAGAATAAAATAGTGCTAAAATATAAAGCAGAAAACAGTAATGTAAACTAACTATAGGGACAACACAGAAAATTAGCAACCAAAAGAAACACAGATTTTTATAGAGGTTCCCCAAAATATGGGTACTCCCCTCTTCTACCACCTGGTAGGGATGCACCATTATGCCTGAGTCTTTTGGTAAGGAGACTCTTAGAACCACTGATCTTTTAACAAGGAGATCATGAACCACTAGATCTTTTGATAAGGAGATCTTGAACCACGAGATCTTTTGATAAGGAGATCTTGAACCACAAGATCTTTTGATAAGGAGATCTTGAACCACTGAATCCTTTGAAGAGGGATTAATAAAACACTTTTACAGAAGGGGATTTAGAATGAGAAGGAGGAAGAGAAATGGTGTAGGAATTCTGTTCTCAGAATTCTTATGAAGGTTATATGATACACAGCTTCTTGTATCAATCACTGAATCTGCTCTTGATGAACGCCTGCTTACAATAGTGATGTTTTGCGCAAGCTTTGATTGTCAGATCCTTTGTGATTCTACTGATTTAGATCTGGCTGTTATGAGATGGTGATGAAGAACATCTTTTAGATCCTTTGTACTTTTCTTCTGATTAAGATCAGCCTGCTATATGATTGTGATGATGAGCACCTATTCTTATCTTCCCTATGTCTTCTCAGTTAGGGTTCCTGAGGGAGGAAAAAGAAGAGCAGAAGCCTGGAGAACAAATGTATGCCGATTATGATGAATGCTCTATATTTCTCTTTCTCCTCTTGCCTTTTATTGTCCCTGTTCAATTTGAATTTGTTTCCCTTTCAGGTAAGTCCTGGAATGGTATATTTGTCTGAACAATAAATCTTCCTTTTCCTCTTTACTTCCTGACCCGTCCACCAACATTTAAGCTTGTTTCCAAAAAAGCTTTTCTTTGTCCTCTCTTAATTCTTCATTCCATTTGAGGCAATTAAGGAGCCGTGGGGAACGATCTCGAAAGAGGTGGGCCATGAGAGAGGGTCAAAAATGACCGTTGAAAAGGCTTCCCTTTTCAGATTTTATTCGACGTAGCTTCGAGTTCACTTCCTCTCTTATCGACGCACCTTCGAGTTCTTGTAGAAGCAGCTTTAAATTGTATTCGATGTAGTGTCGAGTTCACTTCCACTCTTATCGACGCACCTTCGAGTTCTTGTAGAAGTAGCTTCGAATTCATCCTCGCTCTAACTGAACTCTGCTAGTCGACGTTGCGTTGATACCCTATCAACGTAATCGTCGAGTTGAAGGTATAGTTCTTGAGCTTCATTATCTGAGTCGAGATGATGTAGAAGCTGCGTCGACTTCTTCAAGTACTCCGACAAGTCCATGGCATCTGCGTCAATATCTATTCGACGTAACGTCGACTTGGATTACTTTGATAGAGAGGTGAACTACTTGGACATCTAGTCAGAGTAGCGTCGACAATCACTTGACGTTGCATTGAATTCTAGTCGACGTAATTGTTATCTTCACCCAAAATTTGCTTCTCTTGACTTGGTCTTGACCCGCTAGTTTGAGTGTGATATCCTAAGACATCTAATGACTAGATTACCCTCACTATACAAAGGGTTTTTCCCAACATATGCAAATCGACTCGGAGACTCTCTATGATACATGAGAGCGCATCAAGGAGCTTTTGCATAGATGCCCTCACCACGCACTTCAAAATCTGCAACAAGTGCAAATATTTTATAATGGCTTGAATTTCCAAACAAGGCAGATGATTGATGCAGCCGTCGGGGGTACATTAAATAAAAATACCTCGGAGGCTGCTCAAGAGCTTTTTAAGGAAATGTCCATGTATGCGTATCATTAGAATATACCCTGAGTCGTCCTAACAAGCCAGCCGGTATTTTTGAAATAGACGCTACTTCAAATTTAGTTTTACAAGTTGAGCGCTTAACTAAGCAAGTGGCGGAGATGTCTGCTTCCTCCACCACTCCTCCTTGGGCTAATAATGTTATAATCGAAGAGCAGGTTGATTACATGGGAAATATGCCTAGGCCTTCCTATAACCCAATCTCTGCTCTGTGCAATAACACCTACAATGCGGGTTATAGGAATCATCCAAATCTTTCATGGAGCAACCAAGGAAATGCTCAACGCCCTTTAAATCTTAATCAACCTCTTAATCAGCCTCTTAATTTAACTCCCCCTCTAAGTTTTAATCCATTCGGTTTTCCACCGCAACAACAAAAGCCCTCTCCACTTGAAGAGGTCTTCACAAAATATGTTGTTACAAATGAAACGAACATCCGAAACCTCGCCAGATCGATCAAAAATTTAGAGAATCATTTGGTGCAGCTAGCAAAAATGTTCTCCAAGCGTCAGCAAGGAGCTCTGCCAGGAAATACTGAACCAAATCCAAGGGAAAGCGCGAACGTGATTACCCTCCATAGCGGAAAGGAGGTAGTTTCAAAAGAGGACGAACCCAAGGTACTTATCTCTCATCCTCCTATTTTGTCTACAAATTTGCCCGCTATGTTAGCTCTGCACGCTTCTAGTTCAAATATTATGTATGCGTCTAAGCTTAGGAGCATGAGCGTCGAGAAAAATTATAAAATGGTCTTAGAAATTTTAAAATAAATTCATATTAATGTTCCCTTCTGCGAGACTATCTCTCAAATGCCGAAGTATGCGAAATATCTCAAGGAGTTACTCTCCAATAAAAAGAAATTTGAAGATCTCTCGCATATTTCCCTTAACGCAGAATGCTCCACGGTTATACTTATCAAATTTCACTAAAACGTAAATGAACCTGGACTGTTCTCCATCCCATGTTTGTTTGGTAATTCGTTAGTAAAACACGTTGTTGGAACAACCCTATTATTGATTTGGGCTAGGATCACTATCTGTTTATTAGGACTAAGTTGACCCCAATGTATAGTCTTAAGGGTCAAGGTTTTAGGCTGATAGAACTTAGGAAAAGATAAGTTTTCTGCGTTCGACGAACTCCATACTGCGTTCGACGAACTCCATCCTACGTTCGACGAACGACATGCTCCTGCGTTCGACGAACTTGGCAAGGTTCTGTGTTCGACAAACTCATTCTGCGTTCTACGAACTCTAGTCTGCGTTCGACGAACTCCTATCTGCGTTCGACAAACTTGCTCTCCAGCTCGATGCCTCAGTTCTGAATCCAGTCTAGCAGTTTAACTCTTCAGTTCGACGAACTCATTCTGCGTTCGAACTCAATTCTTCCAGCTAGTTTCAGTTTAGGTCGACGAACTCAACATTATGTTCGACGAAATTTGTTGAGATCGATGAAATTACTATACAACAGACTTATTTCAGAAGATCAGTTATATTTTCTCAGAACTCAGTTCGACTAACAACAACGACTCTATTCTGTCAGATAAGTCAAGGATATTATACTTCCTTTTATTTATTCTCTTATTTCTAAAAGAGGACATTGACATATTTTGGAAAAGGACAATTTCATGGAAAAAGAAAAAGATATAAAGCATATCAGATTTGCTGAATCAGTTGCAGTTCCAAGGAAATATTAAATGCAAAATATTTTATTCCTTAAATTAAGGGATTTGAATTTCAAATCTATCAGAGATATATTATGAAAATTTAAGGAAGAAGATATACAGTTTTTCAATATAGCATTACAGAACATATCACAGAGTAACTGTATAGGAAAAAGAATGAGGAAGAGGAATACAGTCGAGAGATATACAGGAAGAAGAAAGAAAAAGCTAACAGATCATCTTCATCTTCTTCAAGCAGCACCTCATTCACTGAGAACACCATCAAGATCAATCTCTCAGTATCTGCTGCAAGATCATATCTTCAAAGAGCAACAATAATCTGAGGAACTTATTCTCTCAGATTCATCAGCTACAGGAAGATCAGTACATTCAAGTGAAAGCTCCATCCTCAAGCTGTCAACAAATTTCAATCAGACAGAGGAGATTTACAACAACATTCCACTAGAGTCTTCGCTCAGAATATTGACAGAGAAAAACATCTAACCCTTCTTATCTAATCTTGTACATGGTTCTAACTCCCTTCAAAAGTTAACTCCTTGGTGGCAGGGCACCTGAACAAAAACCTGTGGTTTGGTTAGAGCGCCTGATCGAAAGCTCACTTGGTGTGTGGACACCTGATCAAAAATCCCTTGGTGATAAGGCACCTGATCAAAAACCTAGTTGAATCCTACCAAGTGTGGTAGAAGAGTAGACGTACCCAGGTTTATTGGGGAACTACTATAAAAAACTTGTGTCCTCTGTGTTGTGTTTATTTTATGTGTTGTGCTGTGTTCTTTTTCTTTATTTTGTTTTATAACTCACTCTGCAGTAACATATAAGTATCACTATTTTAATTCCGCTATAAAAATAAGTGAAAAACTTTTAACACTCTATCCCCCCCCTCTAGAGTAATTTTAATATCTAACCTCACTTTCAATTGGTATCAGAGGTTGGTTGATTCTTTACAGGCTAACACCTGAATCAAAAAGATCAATTAGATCTTAAATTTATTTTAGAGTTTCTTTTTCTAAAAACTCATGGCACAAAACAAAGAATATTCAAGCACAAGACCTCCTATGTGCAATCTAAGTAAGTTTGCACTATGGAAGGCAAGGATCAGATTGTACATGAATTCTATTTATGAAGATAGTTTTAATGTTATTTTGACAGGACCTCCAGCACCTACAGCAGCAACAAGTGCTGAAACCACAACAACAAACAATGTTGTTCCACCACCTGAGTGGACAGAAGCACAGAAGAAGCAGAGAAGTGCAGATGCCAAAGCTATGAACATATTGGCACAAACAATGTCTGATGACATTTTCCAAAGATTTGTGGAATGCACTTCAGCAAGGGATATCTGGATCTCTCTCAACAATATGGTTGAAGGATCAGCTGATGAAAGAAAGGATAGAAGATCTCACCTTATTTCTCAGTATGAGAATTTCAAAAAGGGAGAAAATAAAAGTGTAGCTGATATGTGCAACAGGCTCAGCCTCATAATCAATGAGCTGAAGACCTTGGACAAAGTTATCTCCATTACTGAGGTCAATGATAAGATCCTTATGTGCTTCCCCAGCACATGGGACTCTAGGATATGGCCAATCAAGGAAGCCAAAAGCCTTAATGAGATCTCCACTGAGAGCTTGTTAGGCAAACTCAAATCCTATGAGCAACTTATCAAGTCTAGAGAAGCTGAGCAATCCACTTCATCTTCAGCATCCAAAAAGGAGAAAAGTATAGTTTTCCAAGCTACTGAAGAAGAAGAAAAAGCTCTAGGAGAAGTGGAGTTCATCAGCCCTCTAGCCAAAAGGTTCTACAAAATGGATAGAAAGGATTTCAGAAAGAAGGATTCCAGATCAAGGGAAAAACCAAGGTATGATAAGTCAAATTCTAAAGAAATTATTTGTTATGGCTGCAGGAAACCTGGACACATTCTGCCAGAGTGTCCAGAGAATCAGAAGAAGGAGAAGAGAAAGGACAAAGAAGACAAGAGGCACTCCAGCAAGTCTTCCTCCCACAAATACAAACACAAGGGAAGAAAATTTGTAGCTGAAAATTGGAGTGAAACTGAGTCAGAGTCTTCATCCAGTTCTTCTGATGATGAAGAAGAATCAAAGGAGAATGACCAGTGCTTGATGGCCATTTATGACTCAAGCAGTGAGTCAGTGAGTGCATCTTCATCCAGCTCTTTTGATGACGAAGATGATGAAGAAGAAAAGAATTTCTGCATGATGGCTATCAATGCCTCAGCAAACAACTCAGATGAAGAAGAATCAGAAGCTGACAGTTATCAGGTAATCTCAAACTTTGATTTTAATTCAATTGAATTCAAAGATGAATTCAAAACTCTTTGTATGGATTTAATCAAATCTGAGAAAGAGATAATCTCTCTCAGAAATCAGTTGGCTGAAATGAACCAACTTAGTGAAGAAAATGCTAATCTTAAGAAAGATTTGGCTGCCTCTAGAGAACAAATTATTCTCATTGAGAACAAACTATCTGAGGCCAAGAAATTTGAAGAATCCCTAAATGGGAGAAACATCAAACTGATGGACATTACAAGCACAGTAAATGCCAGATTAAGTGGCAAACTAGGCTTCGGTGCATCATCAAGTGAGCCACCTCTTATTAAGAAGAACATACTTTCTACACCTATAAAATTCATTTCTGCTAAGAGCAAAGAGGTTGTAGACGTAAATAAAAACATTTCAAGCAAGGCTGTTAAGAATAAAGGAATTCAACAGAATTCGTCGAACGGAGCTCGACGAAATGAATTCACTTTGTCGACGAAGATCGATGAACTCTGAAGCCAGAATTTCAGTATATTCATTATTCGAATGGCACTCGACGAAAGCATGTCCATTCGTCGAACGGCGGTCGATGAACTCAGCCCAATTCGTCGAACGGAAAATATACAGAAAATCTGAAACATTCTTATTCTTCACATACTAAGAATCCTTTCACTGAGTGGATAATTCCTCCTAGGAAATATCATCCATAAGGCTACAAACATGAGCCTGAAATGTCTTTTATTTCAGAGTTTTGTGGTAAAACAAAAGGACCCAAGGTAGTCTGGGTCAAAAACAACTAGTTTATTTTTCCGTCTTGCAGGTACAAGGCTATCCAAGCAAAAATGAACAATGGTACTTGGATAGTGGATGTTCAAAGCACATGACAGGAAAAAAGGCCAACCTGAGCAACTACAAGGCAAAGCTTGGACATAAGTGGATCTTTGGAGACTCCAACTATGGACAAACCAAAGGCTATGGGAAGATCAAAGTTGGAGCAGTTACCTTCAAAGAGGTAGCTTATGTCAAGGGTCTGAAGCACAACCTCATCAGCATAAGCCAGTTATGTGATGAAGGTTATCAGGTAACTTTCAATCATTCCTTATGTCTTATTACCAATAATAAAAACATTACTGTATTATCTGGTATTAGACATGGAAATATTTATTTAGTCAATTTTGACTCTGCCAATTCTGATATTTGCTTATTTAATTTTATAAGTAAAACAAATGAATTATGGCATACAAGGCTTGGACATATTAACCTTAGAACTATATCTAAGCTTTCTAAGGACAATCTTGTTAGAGGACTGCCTTCTGGTTTATACAAGAAGGAAGGACTCTGCAGGGCTTGTCAATTAGGTAAGCAAACTAGAAGTAGTTTTAAATCTTTATCCAAGAGTGATTCACCTAGGATTTTGTATTTACTGCATTTGGACCTTTTTGGACTTACAACAATACAAAGTCTAGGAGGGAAGCATTACTCTCTAGTTATTGTAGATGACTTCTCAAGATTCACTTGGGTGTTCTTTCTTAGGAACAAGTCTGACACCTTCAGTGTTCTGACAGACTTTCTCAGGTCCATCACGATTGAGTACTCTACTCTAGTTGCATTAATTAGAAGTGATCATGGTACTGAGTTTGAATCTCTTCTGATGAGAGAATTATGTGGAAAAGAAGGGATCAGACAATGTTGCTCTACTCCTAGAACTCCTCAACAAAATGGGGTAGCTGAAAGAAAAAATAGAACCCTAATTGAATCAACAACTACATTGCTTGCTGATGCAAACTTGCCACTCTCTTTTTGGACAGAGGCAGTGAACACAGCAAATTATGTGTTGAATAGAAGCCTGATACATAAACTTAAGCGCAAAACTCCCTATGAAGTACTCAAGAATAAAAAGCCTAAGGTTAAATATTTTAAGATATTTGGCTGTAAATGCTATGTGCATAACAATGACAAGAAGTATCTAATGAACTTTGAAGCAAAAGCTGTTGAAGGCATATTCCTTGGATATTCTCTTTCTAGTAAAGCATACAGAGTTTACAACAAATCTACTCTTAAGATAGAAGAGTCAATGCATGTATCTTTTGATGAGACTAACATGTTAATTGAGGAGAGGAACACCACCTCTACCAAAAATATTTTGCAGGTACCAGCTCTATGTGAAGAGCTCAATGGATTAGATCTACAGAATGAAGAATCACTACTTCCATCAACTCAAAATATTGAAGACAGTGAAGAAAAAGATCATCCAGATCTTGCTAACAGTTCAAATCAAATGACAGCTGAACAAATTCTCCAAGTGGAAACCATTGTTGAACCAACTCCAACTGTTGATCATATCACAGTTAGAGATCATCCAATATCTCAAGTGATTGGTGATATTTCAGCAGGTGTTCAAACAAGGCATCAACTACTCCAAAATCAGATGCACACTTGTTTCCTATCCCAGATTGAACCTCAATCCATAAAAGATACAGAACAAGATCCAAATTGGATTCTTGCAATGCAAGAGGAGCTCAATCAATTTGAAAGAAACAAGGTTTGGGATTTGGTTCCAAGACCAAAAGGCCATCCAGGTATTGGCACCAAGTGGGTCTTCAGGAACAAGCTAGATGATCAAGGCAACATAGTCAGAAACAAAGCAAGATTGGTAGCCCAAGGATATTCACAGGAAGAAGGAATTGACTATGATCAGACATTTGCTCCTGTTGCAAGACTTGAAGCTATCAGGATTTTTCTGGCCTTTGCTGCATTCAAGAAATTAAAAGTATACCAGATGGATGTGAAGAGTGCATTCTTGAATGGAGATATCAAAGAAGAAGTCTATGTGGAACAACCACCAGGTTTCATCTCTCCAACTCATTCCTCTTATGTATTTAAGCTTAATAAAGCTCTCTATGGTCTCAAGTAAGCTCCCAGAGCATGGTATGAGACCTTAGCTAATTTTCTTTTGGAGAACAATTTCTGTAGAGGCATAGTTGATAAAACCCTATTTTTCAGGATACATAAAAATCAAACTTTACTAGTTCAAATATATGTAGATGATATCATATTTGGCTCTACTGATTCAAATCTATGCAAAAGGTTCTCTAACCTAATGCAATCTAAATTTGAAATGAGAAGTATGAGTGAGTTATCATACTTTCTTGGTCTTCAAGTGAAGCAAACTCCAAATGGCATATTCATATCACAATCCAAGCATGCTAAGGAATTAGTGAAAAGGTTTGGTATGTCTGATGCATCCACCATGAAATATCCATGCCCTCCAATGCTGTTGTTGACACTGATGAATCAGGGAAACCTGTTGATCAGAAAGTATATAGAGCAATTGTTGGCTCATTACTTTGTTTAACAGCAAGTAGGCCTGATATAATGTTTGCTACCTGTATTTGTGCTAGGTTCCAAGTTAACCCCAAAGAATCTCACCTAATTTTGTTAAAAAGAATTTTGAGATATATAAAGGGTTGTCCAAATCTAGAAGTTTGGTATCCAACTGCATCAGAATTTGAATTATCTGGATTCTCAGATTCTGATTATGCTAGATGCAGAGTAGACAGGATAATCTCATCAAGAACTTGCCAGTTTCTTGGTGATAAGCTTGTGTCATGGTTTTGTAAGAAACAAACATCTGTGTCTACATCAACAGCTGAAGCTGAATACATAGCTGCAGGTAGTTGCTGCTCACGGATACTAGTGCAATATCTATAACACAAAATCCAGTTCTCCATAGTAGGACTAAACACAAAGAAATTAGGCACCACTTTATCAGAGATAATGTGGATAAAAATAAAAATTTGCCTACAATTTATTCCTACTGACTTACAAAGAGCTGATATTTTCACAAAGCCATTGGATGAAAAGAAACATATTTTCTTTATAAATCAGCTAGGAATGATAGATGGAGATTCAATCTGCTAAAAATTAAGTTTTTTACTTATCCCATCTCTTCATCGAACTGGGATCGACGAAATCTAGTTTTTCGTCGAACGGAGATCGACGAAGTCATCTAGATCATCAAAGTGAGCTCGACGAAAATCTATTTTTCGTCGAAGCCAGTTTTGATGAAGCTTTTGTTTCTAAATCTTTCATTATAATCAAATATTTTCTTTACTGAATGCCTACAGAAATTGCCTCTCTTTCCACTTCCTTTGCATTTGATCTCTATTTTCTTTTGCAGGAACAATAATAATATTTCTTCAAAAGATTGCATCCTCCCCTACCTCCATCAAATGTCTCTTCTTCTAGGGGCCTAGCTTCGGGCCTTCCTGAAACTAGGCAGGGGAGAAGTTCTATGAAGAAGATCCATATGATGATAAGTTCTATGAAGAAGCTCCATATGATGCAGTTTTTGCTCAGGGGGGGATGTTCTATGAACTAGGCAGGGGGAGAAGTTTCTTGAAGAAGCTCCTTTTTGTCAGGGGGAGATACTTTACTTTTGACAAGGGGAGATGTTTTAACTTTTGAAAATCCTTTATGATAGGGGGAGTTGTTTTATAAAGATGCTCAAGTCTCAAGAGGAAATGCTGTATGAAGAAGCAAAAATCATTCAGTTGATGAAGAAGCTCACAGCAGTTTGTAGTTTTAGTTTTTGTTTCAGATTCAGTTATGACAGATTCAAATGCAGATTGGTAGCAAAGCAGATTCAGATTATAAAGCTACAGTCAGATCAACAAATTCAGAAAGCTGAAAAATTTCAGATTCAGAACTTTTGTTTGATATAGCAGATACAGCTCAGACAATATCAGAATTCAGAAAGTCAGAAAGCAAGAATTCAAAAAGATAAAAGGTTCTGATTATTTGTTATTATTATTTCTATTTTCAAATGTAATGTTTCTAAACTCAGAGTATCATATTTCTTATATATGATGAAATGTTTATAATCTGTCAGATATATATACTCTGTGTTTTGTTTGTTTTATTTTTTTGTCAAATAGTGTCCTAACCCAAATAGGGGGTGATTATTGGAACAACCCTATTACTGATTTGGGCTAGGATCACTATCTGTTTATTAGGACTAAGTTGAACCCAATGTATAGCCTTAAGGGTCAAGGTTTTAGGCTGATAGAACTTAGGAAATGATAAGTTTTCTGCGTTCAACGAACTCCATACTGCGTTCGATGAACTCCATCCTGCGTTCGACGAACGGCATGCTCCTGTGTTCGACGAACTTGGCAAGGTTCTGCATTCGACGAACTCATTCTGCGTTCGACGAACTCTAGTCTGCGTTCGATGAACTCCTATCTGCGTTCAACGAACTTGCTCTCCAGCTCGACGCTCTCAGTTATCAAGCCAGTCCAGCAGTTTAACTCTTCAGTTTAACGAACTCATTCTGCATTCGACGAACTCCTCTCAACGTTTGACGAACTCAGCTCTGTGTTCGAAGAATAAGTATCAGATGTTCAGATCGACGAAAGTTCTTCTCAGCTCAACTAATTCAATTCTTCCAGCCAGTTTCAGTTGAGGTCAACGAACTCAACATTGTGTTCGACAAAATTTATTGAGATCGACGAAATTTCTCTACAGCAGCCTTATTTCATAATATCAGTTATATTTTCTCAGAACTCAGTTCGACTAATAGCAACGACTCTATTCTGTCAGATAAGTCAAGGATATTATATTTCCTTTTATTTATTCTCTTATTTATAAAAGAGGTCGTTGACATATTTTGGAAAAGGACAATTTCATGGAAAAAGAATTAGATATAAAGCATATCAGATTTGCTGAATCAGTTACAGTTCCAAGGAAATATTAAATGCAGATTATTTTATTCCTTAAATCAAGGGATTTGAATTTCAAATCTATCAGAGATATATTATGAAAAATTAAGGAAGAAGATATACAGTTTTTCAATATAGCATTACAGAACATATCACAGAGTAACTGTACAGGAAAAAGAAAGAGGAAAAGGAATACAGTTAAGAGATATACAGGAAGAAGAAAGAATAATCTAACAGATCATCTTCATCTTCTTCAAGCAGCACCTCATTCACTAAGAACACCGTCAAGATAAATCTCTCTGTCTCTGCTGCAAGATCATATCTTCAAAGAGAAACAATAATCTGAGGAACTTATTCTCTCATATTCATCAGCTACAGGAAGATCAGTACATTCAAGTGAAAGCTCCATCCTCAAGCTGTCAACAAATTTCAATCAGACATAGGAGATTTACAGCAACATTCCACTAGAGTCTTCTCTCAGAATATTGACAGAAAAGAACATCTAACCCTTCTTATCTCATATTGTACAGGGTTCTAACTCCCTTCAAAAGTTAACTCTTTGGTGGCAGGGCACCTGAACAAAAACCTGTGGTTTGGTTAGAGCACCTGATCAAAAGCTCACTTGGTGTGTGGACACCTGATCTAAAACCCCTTGGTGATAGGGCACCTTATCAAAAACCTAGTGAAATCCTACCAAGTGTGGTAGAAGATTAGACGTACCTAGGTTTATTGGGGAACTACTATAAAATCCTTGTGTCCTCTATATTGTGTTTATTTTTTGTATCGTGTTGTGTGCTTTTTCTTTATTTTGTTTTATAACTCACTCTACAGTACACATATACGTATCACTATTTTAATTCTGCTATAAAAATAAGTGAAAAACTTTTTAACGCTCTATTCACCCCCCCCCCCCTATAGTAATTTTAAGATCTAACCTCACTTTCACACATCTTTGCTGATCTTGGAGTAAGTATAAATCTTATGCCTTTCTAGTTATTTAAAAAGTTAGGTTTAGGAAAACCTAACCCTACTCGAATGAGTATCCAACTCGCAGACCGATCATTAAAATGTCCAGTAGGGATAGTGGAGGACATGCTCGTAAAGGTTGACAAGTTCATTTTTCCGGTGGACTTTGTCATTCTTGATATCAAAGAGGATGTCGAAGTCTTCATGGATGACTTCTCCAATTTCAAAAATTCTTTCCAAAGTTTTTTAAGAAAGTCGAGCGTGTGCTTCAGCGTTATGAGGAAACAAATCTAGCTCTCAATTGGGAGAAATGTCATTTTATGATTAAAGAAGGATTAGTCCTCAGCCATAAAATATCGGGCAAAGGGATCGAGGTCGATAGGGCCAAGATCAAAGTTATCGAGAACTCTACCCTGCAATGAATGTTAAAGCGATTAGAAGTTTCCTAGGCCCAGCAGGGTTTTATTGGCGCTTCATAAAAAATTGTTCTAAAATCACGAACCGTTAACCCATCTTCTCAAAAAAGAGTCTTTCTTCGTTTTTGATAATGAATGTCTTTTAGCCTTTAAACTTATAAAAGAAAAACTCATACATTCCCTGATTCTAGTCGCACCGGATTGGTCGCTACCATTCGAAATTATGTGTGACGCGAGTGATATTGCAGTAGGCGTCGTATTAGGCCAACGACTAAACAAGTATTTCCACCCAATTTATTATGCGAGCAAGACACATCGACACAAGCTAATTACACCACCACCGAGAAGGAGCTTCTAGCTATCATTTTTGCCTTTGGTAAGCATATATCACTCTCTCCAAAGTAATTGTTTACACAAATCACTCTGCTCTTATGTATCTTCTAAGTAAGACGGACGCCAAGCCCTGTTTATTGCAATGGATCCTCCTCTCACAGGAGTTTGATTTTAGAGATCCGTGACAAGAGGGGAGATGAAAACTTGGCGGCCGATCATTTTTCCCATTTAAAAAATCCTGCTATGGAAGAATTAGTGGAAGCCGATATTAATGATAAATTCCCTGAAGAGCTCCTCCTTGCTCTCAAAAACTTAATGACATCTTCCACCCCCTGGTTCGCGGATCTGGCTAACTATCTAGCAGCCCGGGTCTTGCCAAAAGAATTCTTGAGTTAGCAAAAGAAGAATTTTTTTTTATTTAAAGAATTATTTTTGGGAGGACCCCTTTCTATTTTGTGTCTACGCGGATGTGGTAGTGAGAAAATGTGTCTCGGGTGAGGAAGGTTTAAAAATATTGCGGCATTACCATGAAGGACCAACCGGTGGTCATTATCAAGCGAACAAAATCGTGAGGAAGGCTCTAGAGGGGGGCTTTTATTGGCCCACGCTATTTAAAGATGTCCAAACCCTTATGAATACTTGCGACAGCTACCAGCGGTAAGGAAACATCTCCCACTGGGATGAGAAGCCCCAAAATATTTTTCTAAAATGCAAAATTTTTGGCCTATGGGGTATCGATTTTGTTGGTCCTCTCCCTCCCTCTTTTTTAAATAAGTATATTTGTGTTGCGATCGACTACGTATCGAGGTGGGCTGAAACATAAGCTCACCCCACCAAAGATGTGAGAGTCATCATTAATTTTTTGAAAAAATTATTCTCTCATTTTGGCACACCGTGTGCTATAGTTAGTGATAGGGGCACCCATTTCTGTAATAGCCAATTCGCTAAAATTTTAGTGAAATATAGTGTCACGCACAAGCTCTCCACTGTTTATCAACCACAAACGAGCGGCAAAGTCGAAGTCGTGAACTGCGAGTTGAAGCGGATATTAAAAAATAATTTCTCTTAATTGGAAGGATTGGCACTTAAGCTCGATGACGCGCTATGGTCCTATCGAATGGCGTACAAGACTGTCATCGGTTGTACACCATGTCAATTGGTTTATGGCAAGGCTTGCCACCTTCCGGTCAAGTTAGAGCATCGCATATAATGGGCTCTTAAATTTTTAAACCTCGATTCTACTTTAGCAGCCGAGCAAAGAAAGTTTCAATTAAATGAACTCGATGAGTGGCGCGCAAACGCGTATGAGTGCAAAAAATTTTATAAGGAGCGAACAAAGTTATATCACGATGAAAATATAAATATCCCTAAAACTTTTTCGTCGGGCGATCTCGTCCTCCTTTATAACTCTCATCTTCGCCTTTTTCCGGGAAATTTAAAATCTCGATGGTTCGGCCCCTTTATCGTTAAAAATGTTTGGTCATATGGGACAATTCCCATCTCCCACCCAGAAAAAGGCTCCTTCAAAGTAAATGGGCATCATCTTAAGTTGTTTCTTCCAGGAGAAATATCGAACTAGAAGAGTGAATCCATTATCCTTCCCCCTATAACTTGAGCGCAAATGGGTCAAGCTACGCGACCTTAAACAAAGCATTTTTGGGAGGCACCGCAAAGTTATCTTTTTGTTATTTTTGTTTTTGTATTAACATATTTTGTAGGTAACCGCCGCTTCCCCCGTAACTTCATAATCAGGGAAGCCTTTTTTCCTTCTTCCTCTTTCTCTTTTTTCCTCTATTCTTTTTCCTTAGCTTGCACATTATTTTCATTCTCTTTTTTCTTATTGCCTCATAATTAGTCTTAAACATTGGGGACAATGTCTAACTTTAAGTAAGGGGTGTAAATATATTTCTTAAGTTAGAAAATCTTCAAAAAAAAATTATTTTCTTATATTTTCTTTTATTCAAGCACTTTCAAAACCCATAAATTCAAAAAATAAGATAATCAAAAATCTAATATCTTGGAAAGGGACATTTGGGCTATCATCCCAACACACCTCCTAGTACCGATGAGAACCTTTCACTATACCTCGGGAAGTCCAGGAGTTAAAAAAAGGATTAAAACTAGTTTATTTTATTATTATTATTAAAAATTCAAAAAAAAATAATATCAAAAATTCTAAAAAATATATGAAAAAATTAGAATAAAAAACCAATTTTTTACAAAACCCCTAATTGTTGTTTTTGTTATTTCTTGTAAATCTATTTGAGAATGCTTATAAGCATTTTTATATTTTTAATTGGCTAAAATTTTGTTTTATCATAGTTTGTTAAATTTTAATTTTAGGTACTCTTGTTTTAAGAAACATTTTATAATTTTAATGTGATTAGAGAATCTATTTAGCGTGACTTCTCTTTTTAGTTTAAATGGCTTTGTTTTGTAGTAAATTGCTAAACCTCCTTAGATTTCTATAATATTTTCTTCTAGCTTTTTAGATCTTAGGAAATTTCAATTTACTAGAATTTGCTCTCAATATAATTTAATTTATAAGCTAGAAATTTTTCTCTGCTCTACCCCTTTGTTGGCATAAAAAGAGTTTTAAATCATCATATGTCATGGGAATAAAAGGATAAAATTTATTATTCACTAAACATATGCACCCAAAATCTTTTTTGAAAGATTATATGATATGGAGTAAGAGGATAAAATTCATTACTCCTAAACATATACATTTTGGGTTTTTATTAGAAGAGAATTTTAAAAGATTATATGGCATGGAAAATGAGAGGATAATTTCATCATTTTCCTAAACATATACGTTTACAAAAATATTTGAGTGAAGTGAGAGGATAAAATCTATCACCTCTATTCTAAGATCTCATCTTTTGCCAAATTTTATGAATCCCCCTTAACCAATATTGTTGATCTAGATTTAGTTTAAGTTATGGAGAGAGAAATATTTAGTAGGTTACCTCTTCCTTAAGTTTCTTTTAAGTTAGAGTTCTTATAATTTTAATTTCTACAATTTTGTTAGCTAGTTAGTTATCTTGAGAAGTCCTTAGCTAAGCATTTTCCCTCTTTTCAAACCATCATCATAATTTAAGACTTAATTCCTCCTAGAATTTTTTCTTAACTTACTTTTGGTCTAAATGAAATTTTACTTAAAATTAAAATTATATTAATGTCTTACAAAATATGTCTCATATTTTTGCTCTTGAATAACAAAAGCTCAAGTATGGGGGTATTTGATATGTAGTTTTATATGAATTTTATTATAAATTTTAATATTTATTCAATATGAATTTTTCTTATTTATGTCAATTTTAGTTTATAAATAGTTCTTTTCTACAAATTGAATCTAATTTAGCATATTTCTATTTTTGCAAAATTTTAGAACAATTTGGGTCAAATTTGCTTGTCACGGGGCGTGTAATCTTAATGCAAGTCCAGTGTTGTTGTCGCACAATTTGAGATCATTTCCAGCATGTCACGCACGTGTTCAATTACACTCCATCAGTCATGCCCATGACCATGGGCGTGTAATCTTAAAGATCACTCCCAGGCGCTTCCGTGTCCAGGTGGAGTTTTCGTGCAGATTTATCCAAGTCATGCCTGTATTCCAGCAAGTCACGACCGTGACTCATCCCGCGTGAACTCTGACTTCCTCCATGCCGCCAGTCATGCCCACGCTGCTTTTAATTAAGCCTCCCAAGTACACGATCGTGACCTCCAAGTCATGGGTATGTAATTTCTGATTTTTGCAGTGCTGTCATGCAAGCCCCATGTTGTCGTCCCAACTGAGTAGAATAGTATTTACACGCCCTTGGTCATAGGCATGACCGAGAGCGTGTAACTTGAAATTTTTTTCCTATAAAATCCAGAGGTCTCATTATGTCCATGGTTCAGAATTTTGGAGAGGGGGAGGTGCTGCTAGAGCTGTTAGTAGCTATTTTCATGTTTTTTCCCTTATGTTCTCTTCCTCTTTTCTTTTCAAGTAATGTTCTCCTAGATTTCTTTCATGCAATAGTTCCTTAAGCTTGTAATCTCTCCTTTTCTAGTATTGTAATCTTCCTTAAGGCTTGTAATCTCTTTTGCTTTCAATAAAAGTTTTAGCTTTGCTTTTCCTAATTTCTCTCTCTACTTAAGTAATTTTTCATGCAATCTTACTTTATGTTTTTCTTTTTCCCTTCCACCATGATTAACTAAATTCTCATTAGTGCTCGATCGAGATGATCCGAGGATGAGATAATCAAGTTATGATCTTTTAGCTCTTTTTTCCATTTAAGTAAACACTTTTGATTTACCCTTGATTTTTAAAGTTGTGAGACCATATTATCGATATATGGTTTTCACTTAGGTTTTCATATTTAGTTAGCAGAGAGGCTCAAAGTATGAATCAATCACTCAAGGGTAAAGAGAGTTGCACACACCCCTCTAGAGAGGATGACGTAAATCTCCCGGATTGGATTCAAATCTAATAGTGGAGTTCACATCGTAAAATAATCTTTAGGCATTCGATTATAGAATGAGAGTTCGGTCAATTTTTCCTAAACTTAGTTGGGCATTTACCGAGAGATAGGCATGTTAAGCTCTTTTTCCTAAACTTAGTTGGGCTCTAAAACATATTTTTTCTCTAAAAATTACAATAGAGAAGTTTTTTGGAACCTTGGGCCTAATATGGAATACCTTAAATTCCAAATTAGGCGTTCCTTGAGAATCAAATTTGTACAAAAAAACATATAAGTCCATTTTTTATGTTGACACCAATCTCAACAGAAGCCTCTTATGTTTTAAATTAATGTTTGAAAAACTCTAAAAATTATATTTTCTCTAAAAACTACAACAGAGAAGTTTTTTTGAAATCCTAAGACTAATTTGGAATACTTTAGAGTCCAAATTAGAAGTTTCCCTAAGAATCAAATTTATAGGAAAAACATAACTCCATTTTCATGTTGAGACTAATCTCATCAGAAGCATTTAAGGTTTTTAAATGAATGTTTGAAACACTCTAAAAATTCTATTTTATCTACAAACTGCAATAAATAAGTTTCTCTGGAACTTCGAGCCTAATTAAGAATACCTTATAGTCTAAATTAGGAGTTGCCATGAAAAACAAATTTGTAGGCAAAACATCTAACTCCAATTTTTAAGTTGATATAAAATCTCATGAGAATTCTCTAAGGATTTTAGATTAATGTTTGAAAAACTCTAAAAAATTTGTTTTCTCTAAAAACTGCAAGAAAAAGTTTTTCTGAATCATTGAGATTAATTTGGGACACCTTAGAGTCCAAATTAGGAGACGCCCTAAGAATTTAATATCTAGAATAAAATAATGTTTAAAAAACATAAAAACTTCTATTTGTTTTATTGAAGACTGCAACAAATGGGTTTTGAAACCGTGGACTTAAAAATTAAAGACCTTAGGTTCCAAATTAGGAGATATCTCAGAGAAGTGATTTTATAGTCAGAACTTTCTACTACAACTTTTTTGTTATCATCTTTTCATTTTGAGCCCTCTATCATAATTCAAATGATAGTTGAAAACACAGATTAAAACATGTTTTACCTCAAATATACAATCTCTTATCTTTCAAATAACACCTCAAGGAGGTCCCACGACGGTGATGTTATAAGAAGAATATGAATTAGTTGAAGTATTTACAGAATATCAAGTGTCCTCATTCATTTTAGGACTAAATGGGATGGTCACCAAATTGACCATGACTATGACTATATATCAGGTGATGATGATTATTTACTACTCTTTGGTGAACAACTTCTGAGGACTATCAGACAGATAATAATCACTTTTATGCATTTTACCTTTCAATAATTCTCATGCATGCTTATTGAATATCCATGGAAGCTTCAGGAGGTTTATCATAGATAACATTCATCGTTATTTTTAAACTTATTATCACATCACTTGATATGTGAAGTGCTCACTAAAATATATTGAAAAAGATGAACTCTTATAATTTGCAAATTCTCTCCTAATTTTGTAAGAAAACAATATAAAGCTTGAACAAGCTATTGCACAACCATGCATATGGGATCGTCTAAGGTGCAATGTGGAGTTTGTTGGTCTCCGTGAAGAAGAATACACTGACGTAGGTGGGGGTGTGGTGGTGGCGGTGGGAGTGTGTGTTTGGGGGGGGGGGGGGGGGGGTAGACAAGGAACTCTTTATTTATGGAGTGTGGAATGACCATAGCATAACTACCTACTTTGGGGTCAAATTCCCTCTATAAGTGTAGAGGGAATACGTCGTTGAAGATGGAAGAGAGTTCCCGTCGATAGTATCATGGGTTTAGTCAATACATGCCTAGGCTCAAAGTGTGTTATACCCTAGAAGTTGAAACTAATTGACCCACTGTCACCATCGGGCCTCGACAGTGAGTCCTTTGGGTGAAGCTCCCCCATAAATGGCTATTATGTCGACATAGAGGAAGTGGTGCTACAAATTGAACATTTTACTCGTTCATGGCATAATCAGAACCTCAAGTATAGTATTCATTTGATTAATATCCTTATCAGTTAGTTTTATTTCACAATTAATCTATTATGTTGTGTTTCAATTTTCATATAATAAAATTGAATAAGATACCCTGCTTATTGTTATATATTATCCACTTCGGCTATTGTTCTAACTTTCAGTTTTTACCAACCCCGTGTAAAAGTTGGGGTGGTGAGGATTAAAGAACCTCTTAGTCATATTTACTACTAACCCTTTGCTGATCCCCCTTCTGGATTTGACCCAGCGCATAAGGGGAAACAAACTGAGGAAAAATGAAAACCATCATGATACGAAAACACGTGATAGAGATGTGAGCAAGCTGTTGGGCTATCATTTATTTTTTTAATAAATGTGTAATAATTATGTAATGATGTGGCATGACCACTTGTTTAAATAATATCTCATGACTCTCTCTCGTGTCACTATTCTGCATTTATGTTTTGTGTTGTGATATCCTTACAAGGTGAGGATTGCATGAAGCATGCTACTTTAAGATATGAAGGCAGACCCTTCCTCTTCAAAGTGACTCATAGCCTTGGGAAGTTCACTTTGAGCATAAGACTTCTGTAGACCCTTTGGAAGGAGCGGGGGTCTTATAACTTAGCATCAGAGCAAAATGATCAGAAAAGTAAAAATTTGCAATGTTTCGCCAATGCAACACTTCTAGGTTCATGATTAAACTTTTGTAGTGGAAGTCCGATGAACCCCTGTTGATGAATTAGAGAATAAATATTCTCTTCCACAATTGTAAAAGAAAGTAACACACGTACAAAATCACTCTTATAAAATTCCTTTCACTCATAGTTCTTTTTCAACAGAATTCTAAAGAATCTTACCATCTTAGAAACCCGCTAATAGACGCACGTCAACTGTAGCTTCTCTATTTTCAACACACAGAACTAGGCCAAACCCTCATGCACTACTTGATGTCTTCCATACATCTCTACAACAACAAGTCCAACCAATTCCCCATATCAATGGTCCATCAAAGATGGAGAGATTGACCATATTTTGGGTATTTTAACTCCCGATCTACCATGGCACAAAAATAGCTATGCAAACAAAAAATAGTTGAACAAAGTAGTGAGAGTTATAATTGGAATGCGATGCCTTACTAATCAGTTTGTTTACCTAGCAGTCACTTTATTGTAAGGGCATGCCCATTAATGGTGGCGATCTCTACATCAGACGAAAAATCTATAGTAAATATCTCTTAGGAAGAATTCGATGATATCTTGATAGTCCACTTCGTTCCCCAGACGGATAGGGTAGAATTACAGGATCACTTTCTTCGCCTCTAGCAGGGAAGTTTGTTGGTAATGCAATATTAACGAGATTTCTGTCATCTATCTCGCTATAAATGCAAAAACATGGATCGGGCTAACCGATTTTTAGAGGAATTTGAGAGTCCATTCGTCAGCCATTAATCATGGCTTCTAACAGCAGTTTTGAGAACATAGTCCACATAGCAAAAATGGTGGAGGCCAATCAAAGGATAGTTTAAGAATGAAACATTCTTAAAAGGAGACAAAGGGATATAGACAAAACAAGAGGGTACCAACAACGAAAACCATAAAGAAGAGATAGACTATGAGAAAGAGGAGGAAGAGAAAGAAGAGAAGAAAAAGGAGGAAAAGACCAAAGAAGATAATAATCATTTCTTATAACAAATTAGAAAGTAAAGCCTTACTGTTGGAACATGCATTCTGCACCTCTCAAGTTTAATAATAACAAATCCCGAGTTATATTTGATCATACTTGTGCTGGATAAAGTGTGCAGGTTTACAGGTGTGTAGTCGTATGAGAACTACACTCTCTGTGAGTTACCGCCAGCATTAGAGATACCGTCGGGTGCTAGCTCATATCGTCCAGACTTTTTGTATCGGCCAAACTGTGTGTATTGACTAGACAACTCACATCTCCTTGCCAAGTCAAGTTACTATTGTCGCGCGTTAGTGCTAACACCGGGAGCTATCGATATCGACTTTACTACTTCTATCAGCTAGAAGACTACAGTAGTTGGCTAGAGCACTTATGTCGACTGGAAGGAATTACCGCTGACGATATCGCTGGGCATTAGAGGATTGACTTAAAGAGAGAGATTGACAAGATAGTGTATGTCGATGGGAAGGAAGGATCGACGAGACCAAGCTTATCGACTACCTTCACGCGCTAGTTCTAACGTGCCACGCTACCTAGAAGTACATGTCATTGATCTGAGTGCTTTGTGCAGGAAATTAGTGGAATCCATAGAAGGAAATGCCGCAACTTCTCGTGAGAGCACCAAACGCTCCGCTGTAACGTGGGCTTGCAAGGAAAGTTCTACCACCTTCCTTATCTACAGACTGCCAACTGTGCAAGTGCCAAATCAAGCACGCATATCATACCATGCTAGCACTACCGCTCCACGCTAATTGATGATTACAAGGAAAGCTTTGCCACTATCCTTACATAGAGCAGGACAGCTGGAAGAAAATGTGTAAATAGAGCCTACTGCCAGGCGGTAGCGGTACCACCGACGGTAGCTTATTTAAACTCATATAATAGAGTTCTTTTCACCTTTAAATGGGCGTTGAACCCTAGATGTAAGTTCAAGAGGCTGTCACATTATTTCTGAAGTTAGGAGTCACTACCCAAGGAGAAGGACTTTCATCCTCAAGCAAGAACGAAGAAGATCTTCGAAGAGCGCAAACAAAGGATGTGAATTAGATGACAATAGAGTGCGCAAGGAACGAGAATCAAAAGCACTGATCGCTCACCGCCTCCAGAGATAATATTTGAAGGAGTAAAATATTCTTTCTTGATCTACTTTTGTATTTCTTTTCTTTCACCTTTTTATATCGTGTGTCATAAAATCGTCCGAGGATGACGTCGGAATTCGAGGAGGATTCTATGAGAAATAGACTGGGGAGGTCGTCGGATTCCGGGGAGGAGTCTGTGGAAATCATCTCGGGAGGATGTCGAAATCCGAGGAGAATTCTATAGAAAATCATTTGCGAAGGGCATCTAGAAAAGGGAGGTCTAGCAAGGGCTCTAAGACCTTCGGGTAGAAGGGAGAGAGTTAGCTTGAAGATCTTCGGGGAGAAGGAAGAGAGCCAACAAATATTCAAGGGGAGGGTCAGTATAGAAAACACATGATTATATTATTCATCGCCTTCGATCTCCGGTGTCATGGAGATCTCAATTTTGTAATTGTAATATTCCATTAATTTTCTAATGAAATCATGTTTAGATTTATGTTTGCAATTTCTAGACAAATATGAAAGTAGTGTATTATTTTGAAATCATAATTTTATTAACATAGAAACATTCATCATGTGCGAAACGAACGAACTTAATTCACAAAAATACGATTTTTTTTAGATACCGTCGGCGTTAACCCTACCGCCCAATGCTAACTCGCAGAGAGCGTATTCCTATTGCAAAAAGTTTAAAATCTCGTGATCAGCATCAAACCCTTATTCACCCCCTCTAAGGGTGCTAGTAGATCCCACAAGTGGTATCAGAGCAGGTTATTCCAAAATGATTTCACCACCGGGAATAATGCCGCTTCATGATCTCACATCTACTAGAGTGGAGGAAATTTTATATACTGAAAAATCATTAACATCAACTTTATTTCAAGGAATAAATTATAAAGGTTGGAAAATTTCAATGGAGATATTTCTAAAATCTTTAGATGTTGAAGTTTGGAATATTACAATTAGAAATCCCCAAGCATGCTAAATATGAACGAATGCTTTTTAAATGTTAAATCTATGAATAACTTACATTGCGCGCTAGATAAAAGTATTTCAAACTTATTTATACTTTAATTACTGCATATGAGATTTGTAAATTTCTTCATATTACTTATAATCTCCCTTCTACAGATAATGAACCTGAGCAAGTACGTATGGATCAGAAAGAAGAAAGTTAGAATGGCTTGTGCTTGGAGGAAGACCTATCGAAAAAAGAGGAATGCAAGTTCGCAATATCATGATCGGATGGTGACATGACAAGTACTTCATGTCTAAAAGAAGATGTCAAAGGAACTTTATGTTCAAATCGTGCATCATATAAGAACATTGCAAGTAAAAATTCCCATTTTGCTATAACTTCTATTTCAACATTGCATGTGCTAGAAATAGCTAGACGTAAAATTAAAAATTTGAAAAATATTAACTCAAAATTACATTTAAAAATAAGAGGTTAAAAGCAAATGCTAATGTAGAATCTATTTGTGATGTGTCTAGTTCTCTTCTTTCTCTTTACTTAAGATTGCTACACCTTATATTGATTATGATGAATTAAATGAAAAATTCAAGGTCCTTCAAAAAGTGTTTCTCATTGCACAAGAGAATAGTATAAATTTGATAAATGAAAATGATTCTCTAACACTTAAACAAAATTCATTAAGGGTCCGTTCAGCGTGCATGAATTGACTTTATGCAATTGGCTTTGGTCAGAAAATCAATGCCTGCAGGAATTGGCTTTGTGCAAAAAATAAACTCTGTTGTTCGACTACAACATGGAATTTAGTGAACGGAATTGGATTTGAGACATAAAAGTTGTTCGGCTATACATTGGAATTGGCATTCTGGAATTGAAATTTTAAAAATTCATAATTTTAAAACTGAAGAATTTGAACAAAATACTAGTGTTTACTCAAGTTCATTACACTTAAACATGTTCTAATACATAAATATTGTCCACAGATTAAAACACAAAAATAACAAATAATCTAGATCAAACGACCATAAATAAAAATAGAAAATTAGTGATCTAACTGCATTCGCAGCCACGTGCCCTTCATCTTATCAGGTGCCCTCATGGAGATGTCATTCTTGATATTATCATGACACAATATATCCATGGTCATAAGTAAATCATGCTCATCCAAATCAATATTCTGAGTAACTAGTTGAAGAAGTCAACCTCTTGTCCGGCAAATAAGCATTTTAAGAAAATATTATGTAATGAGTCATTGGCTGCATCATCTGCAGGTTATTTGGGAATGAAATTTAAAACAACTACAGCCTGCTCCTAGAGTCGCTTTGACTGATGACATTATAATGATACCTCTTTTAAGTTTGTTCTGCACCTCATTATTATCCATTGTAACAAAACTATGCAATTTAAAAACAGCTAATTACACAACTATACAACTCTAAATTATCAATGAGATAGTCTACCTAAAATAACAAGTATACTTGTAATGCACAAAAATAAAATTATTACCATATCCACAGCCATATAAGCTTATAATGTAGATTACACAAATTATATGGGGTTTAAAGTAATGGATACTCGAAAGCAAATATCTTGATTACTACTTAAGATATATAATGGCTGGACAAATCTGTGATATCATACAACCAAGATATATAACCCCAGCTCTGTTTGCATTTTGATTGAATATATATAGAATTGAAAGTCCTCTGATACAAGGAATGTGAGGTTAGATCTTAGATTTACTCTAGTGGGGGGTGAATAGAGTATTAAAAGTTTTTCACTTATTTTATAGCAGAATTAAATTAGTGATATTTATATGTGTATAACAGAGTGAGTTATAAAAACAAAATAAGAAATCACAGCACAACATAGTGCAGAAAATAAACACAAACACAGAAGACACAAGGATCTATAGTAGTTCCCCAACCAAACTGGGTACATCTACTCTTCTACCACCCTTGGTAGGAATCCACTAGGTTTTTGATCAGGTGCCCTATCACCAACGGGTTTTTGATCAGGTGCCCAAACACCAACCACAGGTTTTTGATCAGGTGCCCTGCCACCAACCACAGGTTTTTGATCAGGTGCCCTGCCACCAAAGGGTTAACTTTTGAAGGGAATTAGAACCCTGTACAAGATGGGATAAAGAGGGTTTATGAAGTTCTTCTCTGTCAACAAGCTTAGAGAAGACTAGTGAATTTATTGTTGTGAAGCTCCCCCTGTCTGATAGAAATGGTTGACAGTTAGAGGATGGAGCTTTCTCTTGAATGTAGGATATCTTCCTTGATAGCTGATGAATCTGAGAGACAATGTTTCTCAGATTATTGTTGCTCTTGAAGAGTTAGAAACTTGCAGCAGAAAACTGAGATGAGATTTGTGTTGTTGTTCTCAGAGAATGAAAGAGCTGCTGTTGAGGATGAACTCTGTAAAACTTTTTCTTTTCTACTTTCTGTATATCTTTCTCGACTGTATATCTTTTTTCTTCTTTCTATCTTGCTGCTGTAATACTGTAAATCTTTTTCTTACTTTTTCTTAGAAATAATCTGACTGATTTGAAAATCAAATCTTCTGAATAAGGAATAGAATAATCAGGAGGATTATTTCTTGGAACTGCAAGCAAATCTTTAACTCCTTTTCATTTTCAATAAATGTGTCAATGGCTACTTTCTCGAAATAAGAGAATAATAAAAGGAAAGGATTAAATCCTGACTTATCTAATAGGAATAGATCCATTGCTAATTAGTCGATCTGAGTTCAGAAAATAGAATAAAACTGATTCTTCTGAAATTTGAGCTGAGGAGAAAATTCGTCGACCTGAGAACTGAGTTCGTCGAGCAGAATGTTGAGTTCGGCAAACTGAATCTGGAGTTCGTCAATCTCAAACTGGAGTTCGTCGAACTCATAGATAATCTGCTGAACCTGCCTGGAAGAACTGAGTTCGTCGATCTGAGAAGCACTTTCGTCGATCTGAACATTTTGATACTTATTCTTTGAACGCAGAGCTGCGTTCATCGATCTCAAACTGGAGTTTGCCAAACTGAAGAATAAACTGCTGGACTGGATAGAGAACTGAGTGCGTCGAGCTGGAGAGCAAGTTCGTCGAATGCAGAGAGAAGTTCATCGAACGCAGAATAGAGTTCGTCAAACTTAGAGACTTGGCAAGTTCGTAAAACTGGAGCACACCGTTCGTCGAACGCAGGATGGATTTCGTCGAACACAGTATGGAGTTCGTCGAACGCAGAAAATTGATCTTTTGCTAAGTTCTAACAACCTAAAACCTTGACCCTTAGACTATACATTGGGGTCTACATAGTCCTAGTCAACAGATAGTGATCCTAGCCTAAATCAGTAATAGGGTTGTTCCAATAATCTCCCCCTATTTGGGTTAGGACACTATTTGACAAAATAATTAAAACAAACAAACATCAGAGCATATATATCTGACAAAAATTAAATCATTTCAGCAGATAGAAAATATATCACCCTGAGTTTAGAAAAAAAAATTACACTTTCAAAAACTTGCATTCTGAATTCTGACATTGTAGAATACTGAGAGAAATCTTTGCCTTCAGCTTTTGCTTTGTTGATCTGAACTGAATCTGCTTTGTTGATCTTCTTTATTGATCTTCTTTATCAAAAATTGTATCTATTTCTGAATTTGGAGCTGCTTCTACATCACAAACCATAACTGAATCTGCATTTGCATGATCTAGAACATATTCATCAAGAACTGAAAACATCAATCGCTGCATCAAAAGAGCTTCTTCATAAAGCATCTCTCCCTGAAACTAGAGCTTCTTCATAAAGCATCTCCCCCTGCCTAGTTTCAGAAAGACCTGAAGCTAGGCCCCTAGAAGAAGGGACAGTTGTATAGGAGGTAGGGAAGGATGCAATTTTTTAGAAGAAAGATTGCCATTGTTCTTGCAAAAGAAAAAGAGAGAGATCAAGTTCAAAGGAACTGGAAGGAGAAGCAGATTCTGTAGGCACAAAGATAAACTGAAATAAAAGTTTGATTATATAGAGAGATCAGAAGTCGAAAAGACTTAGCCTTCGTCAGACTACGTTCGACAAAAAATTAATTTTCGTCGATCTCAGCTCGACGATCGAGCTTGTCTTCGTCGATCCCTGGATCTAATAGGTATCGTCTCAGTGGTTGGGCTGAGACAGCTTTCGGTCTCAGCAGATTCTTCTGTCCCGTCCCAGTGGATCCAGACAACTTCTCAGCGGCCCTAGGCCAGTGGTTCAGCTGAGACTGAGAGCTTGTCTCAGCTATTTAGTTGAGACTGAAAGCTTGTCTCAGCTATTTTGACAGCAAACTTATTGAACTTACTTCACACGGTGAGGGATAAACAAATGATATAAAATTTTTAATTGATTGAATCTCCATCTATCATTCCTAGCTGATTTATAAAGAAAATATGCTTCTTTTCATCCAATGGTTTGGTGAAAATATCAGCCCTTTCTAAGTCAGTAGGAATAAATTGTAGGCAAATTTTATTTTTATTCACATTTTCTCTGATAAAGTGGTGCCTAATTTCTATGTGTTTAGTCCTACTATGGAGTACTGGATTTTGTGCTATAGATATTGCACTAGTATTGTCACAAAATATAATTAATTTATTTAGATTGATACCATAGTCTAGAAGTTGATTTTGTATCCATAGTATCTGTGAGCAGCAACTGCCTGCAGCAATATATTCTGCTTCAGCTGTTGATGTAAACACAGATGTCTGTTTCTTACAAAACCAAGAAACTAGCATATCACCAAGAAACTGGCAAGTTCCTGATGTGCTTTTCCTGTCTACTCTGCATCCAGCATAATCAGAATCTGACAATCCAGTTAATTCAAAGTCTAATGCAGTTGGATACCATAGTCCTAGATTTGGACAACCTTTTATATATCTCAAAATTCTTTTTAATAAAATTAGGTGAGATTCTTTGGGGTTAACTTAGAACCTAGCACAAATACATGTAGCAAACATTATATCAGGTCTACTAGCTGTTAGGTAAAGTAAAGAGCCAACAATTGCTCTATACACATTCTGATGAACAGGTTTCCCTGATTCATCATTGTCAACAACAGCATTGGAGGGCATGGGTGTTTTCATAGTGGAAGCATCAGACATACCAAATCTTTTCACTAATTCCTTAGCATACTTAGATTGTGATATGAATATGCCATTTGGAGTTTGCTTCACTTGAAGACCAAGGAAGTAAGATAACTCACCCATACTACTCATTTTAAATTTAGATTGCATTAGGTCAAAGAACCTTTTGCATAGATTTGAATCAGTAGAGCCAAAAATGATATCATCTACATAGATTTGAACTAGTAATGTTTAATTTTTATGTATCCTGAAAAATAGGGTTTTATCAACATTGCCTCTACAGAATTTGTTCTCCAAAAGAAAATTAGCTAAGGTCTCATACCATGCTCTGGGAGCTTGCTTGAGACCACAGAGAGCTTTATTAAGCTTAAATACATAAGAAGAGTGGGTTGGAGAGATAAAACCTAGTGGTTGTTCCACATAGACTTCTTCTTTGATATCTCCATTAAGAAAACCACTATTCACATCCATTTGATATACCTTGAAATTCTTGAAGGCAGCAAAGGCAAGAAAAATCCTTATAGCTCCAAGTCTAGCAACAAGAGCACAGGTTTGATCACAATCAATTCCTTCTTCCTGAGAATATCCTTGGGCTACTAATCTTGCTTTATTTCTGATGATTATGCCTTGATCATCTAGCTTGTTCCTGAAGACCCACTTGGTGTCAATGATTGGATGGCCCTTTGGTCTTGGAACCAAATCCCAAACCTTGTTCCTTTCAAATTGGTTGAGCTCCTCTTGCATTGCAAGAATCCAGTTTGGATCTTGTTCTGCATCTTTTATGGATTGAGGTTCAACTTGTTATAGGAAACAAGTATGCATCTGATTTTGGTATAGTTGATGCCTTGTTTGAACACCTGCTGAAATATCTCCAATGATTTGGGATATTGGATGATCTCTAACTGTGATGTGATCAACAGTTGGAATTGGTTCAGCAATGGTTTCCACTTGAGGAATTTGATCAGCTGTCATTTGATTTGAATTGTCAGCAAGATCATCTGGAATATCTTCTTCTTCACTGCTTCAAGAGTTTGAATTGATGGAAGTAGAGATTCTTCATTTTGTATATTTAATCCATTGAGATCTTCACATATAGCTGGTGCCTGCAAAGTATCTTTGGTAGAGGTGGTATTCCTCTCCTCAATTAATATGTTAGTTGTTCTTAACCCAGACTACCTTGGATCCTTTTGTCTTTCCACAAAAATCAGAAATGTAAGATATCTCAGGCTGATCCTTATAGCCTTGTGGATGATATCTCCTGGGCGGAATTATCCACTCAGTAAAAGGATTTTTAGAATATTGAGAATAAGAATTCTTTTGAAATTCAGTATATTTTCCGTTCGATGAATTTGGATGATTCGTCGATCGCCGTTCGACGAAGTGAAGTGCTTTCATCGAGTGCCATTCGATGGATAGATGCATTGAAACTCTGAGGTCAGCTTTTGTCAAACTCCGTTTAATGAATTCGTGTGATTTTGTTGAGCTCCGTTCGATGAATTCTGTTGAATTCCTTTATTCTTAACATTCTTGCTTGAAATATCCTTACTAACATCTACTACCTCTTGGTTCTTGGCAGAAATGAGTTTTACTAGTGTAGAAAGGATGTTTTTCTTAATAAGATGTGGCTCACTTGATGATGCACACAAGCCCAGTCTGCCATTGAGTCTGGCATTCACTGTGCTTGTGATGTCTATTAGTTTGATAGTTCTCCCATTGAGTGATTCTTCAAATTTCTTAGCTTCAGATAACTTGTTCTCAATGAGAGCAAAGTGTTCTCTGGAGGAAGCCAATTCCTTCTTAAGATTGGCATTTTCTTCACTTAGTTGGTTCATTTCAGCCAACTTGCCTCTGAGAGAGATTATCTTTTTCTCAGATTTAATTAAATCTAAAAAAAGAGCTTTGAATTCATCTTTGAATTCATTTGAATTGAAATCAAAGTTTAAGATTACCTAATCACTGTCAATTTCAGGTTCTGATTCATCTGAGTTATTTCCTGAGGCATTGATAGCCATCATGCAAAAGTTTCTTTCATCTTCATCATCACTGGAACTGGATGATGATGCATATTCTGACTCACTGCATGAGTCATATATAGCCATCAAGCATTGGTCATTCTCATTTGAATTTTCTTCATCTTCAGAAGAGCTGGATGAAGATTCTGATTCTGTTTCACTCCAAGCTTCAGCTACAAAGCCTCTTCCCTTATGTTTGTGTTTGTGGGAGGATGGCTTGCTGGAGTGCCTCTTTTCTTCTTTGTCTTTTCTCTTTTCCTTCTTTTAATTCTTTGGACACTAAAGTAGAATGTGTCCAGGTTTCCTGCAACCATAGCAAATAATTTCTTTAGAATTAGATTTGTCATACCTTGGTTTTTCTCTTGATCTGGAATCCTTCTTTCTGAAGTCTTTTCTAGCCATCTTGTAGAACCTTTTGGCTAGTAGGCTCATAAACTCCATTTCTCCTGGAGCTTTGTCTTCCTCTTCAGTTGCTTGAAAAGCAATACTTCTCTCCTTCTTGGATGCTGGAGATGAGGTAGATTGTTCAGCTTCTCTGGATTTGATAAGCTGCTCATAGGATTTTAGCTTGCCTAACAATGTCTCAGTAGAGATCTCATTAAGGCTTCTGGCTTCCTTGATTGGCCAAATCCTTAAGTACCATGTGCCGGGGAAGCACATTAGGATCTTATCATTGACTTCAGTGATTGAGATCACTTTGTCCAAAGTTTTCAGCTCATTGGTTATGAGAGTGAGTCTATTGTACATATCAGCAACAGTCTCAGTTTCTCCCTTCTTGAAATTCTCATACTGGGAGATTAGATGAGATCTTCTATCTTTTCTTTCATCTGCAGATCCTTCAACCATGTTGTTGAGGGAAATCCAGATATCCCTGGCTGAGGTGCATTCCACAACCTTTTGGAATATTTCATCAGACATTGTCTGTGCCAAGATATTCATTGCATTGGCATCTGCACTTCTTTTTTTCTTTTCTGAGTTTCTGTCCACTAAGGAGGTGGAACAGCATTATTGTTAGTTGTTGCTTCATCACTTGTTGTTGTTTTAGGAGTAGGGGGTCCTGTCAAAATAACATTAAAGATATCCTCATCAATAGAATTCATATATAATCTGATCCTTGCCTTCCGTAATGCAAACTTATTTAGATTGCACATAGGAGGTCTTGTGCTTGAGTATTCTTTGTTCTGTGCCATGAGTTTCTAGTAAAAGAAAACTCTAGAGGAAATTAAGATCTAATTGATCTTTTGATTCAGGTGTTAGCCTGTAAAGAATCAACCAATCTCTGATACCAATTGAAAGTCCTCTGATACCAATTGAAAGTCCTCTGATACAAGGAAAGTGAGGTTAGATCTTAGATTTACTCTAGAGGGGGGGGGTGAATAGAGTATTAAAAGTTTTTCACTTATTTTTATAGCGGAATTAAAATAGTGATATTTATATGTATATAACAGAGTGAGTTATAAAAACAAAATAAGAATTCACAGCACAGCACAGTACAGAAAATAAACACAAACACAGAAGACACAAGGATCTATAGTAGTTCCCCAATCAAACTGTGTACATCTACTCTTCTACCACCCTTGGTAGGAATCCACTAGGTTTTTGATCAGGTGCCCTATCACCAATGGGTTTTTGATCAGGTGCCCAAACACCAACCACAGGTTTTTGATCAGGTGCCCTGCCACCAACCACAAGTTTTTGATCAGGTGCCCTGCCACCAAAGGGTTAACTTTTGAAGGGAGTTAGAACCCTGTACAAGATGGGATAAAGAGGGTTTATGAAGTTCTTCTCTTTGTGAAGCTCCCCCTATCTGATAGAATTTCTTTATAAATATTTATACTAGTTTTTATTTTTCTTGAGAAAGATCCAGCGGGCCAAAACGAATCCTTTGCGCGTACCAACGTTCCTTGGCAATGACTTGACAAGGAGTTAACCGTTATTCCGGATAATTACTCAAGCACCTAATGAATTAAAAACCAGAGCGAGGATCGTACATTCAATGACAAAATACCACAAACAATAGTTTATGGATAAACGGTAAAATAATTAGCGTGAACGTCGAAGGCAAGCCTAAATTAATTAAATGAGTTGCATGAAATTATTCTAATAATGAAGCAAAGAGAGAGCGGAGTTACCCAAGCATACGCAAACTACGACGAAATTGCTTCTAATCTCAAGTCAGCCCGCTGTCGAGAACCAGTGAGGAGCCCAGGAGGGACAAGGTGGTGGCTTCGATTTGACTCAATAGGGCCCCATGTGCTGGAGTCGAACAGCGTGGTCGACAACACAGGACGGTAGAGAGTCATTGGAGATGCCGAAAGGAGCAGGTCCGACCAACCTGTCGGGTTCTGGCGGGGCGGACGCTTCCCTATTGGCCTAGACGCGGGAGATGGAGTCGCTGGGAAGACGGGCAGAGTTCCTTGACGGCCTAGATGTCGGAGACAGCGGTCGCTGGGATGACGGACGGGATTTCCTGGCCGGTCTGGATGCTGGAGATGGCGACCACCTCCGTTGCTGAAGATCTGATGACTCACGGAGGACGAAATACGAGGAGTAACAGTGATAGTAGAAGGTGGTTGGGTTAACAGTGGCACGACATTGATGTGTCGTTCACTGTTTTTCCCTGGCTGCCCCTCTTAGGCAGGATGGAGAGTTTTTAAAGGAAGAAATACGTTTTCTTTTTTTGGTATTTCCTCAATAATGGATCTTCCTCAAATAGAATGAGATTATTTTCTTAAATAAAGAATTTGTACAGAATTTGTTTCTAAAACAGAATTTGATTTTATTTCCTCTTTGATATTATGCCATTATAATTAACCTAAGCTTGCCCCCTTTCGCCCTAGCTAACCAAATTACCGGACCATTTATTTATGGTCTCATCGGCTGGTCAAACCAATGAGCCGGAAACCAATATAGCATAAGTGCAAAGATACATTGATAGAAGAAAGAAAAATAACACAATAACAATAACTAAAAATAATTGGCGCGTGATAATATCACGCGTACTTGAGTGTGGCGATGGTTGCATCAATTCCCCCGGGGTTGACGGAGCTCGACTCCGACGAGAATTTGCAGAGACTGGTAAAATAGGGATCAAATGTCGCAACTGACACTAAATCGGGTGGTATGTTTGGACCCTCAACAAGTGGCTTGACGTGCTCCTGTATTTGAAATGGATCATTCTTTTGCAGTAGTTTTTGATATGGGCATGAAGTAGATCTCCGTTTCCTGCAAGAAAAAATGCACAATCTTCCTTTGAAAGGTATAGCTCACGACTATAACGACCGATCATGAGTTTATAACATTCAAAGGTTGCTTGCAAACTATTAGCAATAATCTTGTGCAATATTTTCAAAGAATTAATATGAGCTTGCATATCGAGTGGAATACGTTCATAGAATGAGATGGAGTGGTGGCGGGGTATAAAGATCTCGGGGGTAATCTCGAAAGGAGATTTAGTAGGGGGGCGAGTTTTAGAACTATCAAATGTGAATTTTGCTTGTGAATATACAGAATCCCATCGCGTTAGTTTTCCTCAGTTAGACGCCTAAGGAAGTTCCCAAAACTCCAATTAACAACCTGGGACTGTCCATCAATTAGAAAGTGATAAGCGCTACGATCTTCGAGTTTGGTTTCCTCCCAACCTCTTAAATTATTTAAAAAATATGATTTGATATAATGATGCAACTCCACAAATCTTTCTATCTTTAAATGATGGTGAGGGGAAAGAAACGTGCCATCTCTAAAGATGAAATCGATAGAGTGGACTTCAGATCTAGTATCAAAAGACTGAGAAATATCAGGTGATCTGCCGGGTATTGTTAAATGTGGGGCGAGCGTTACCTCATGGGATGGGGGTTCAGGCGGGAGTGTGGTGAGTAGTAATGCGTTGGAGTCAATGAGACGTGAACTAAAAGTCATAGAGGTTTTCTCGCGTGCCCTTGGGATAAGATAGTTCTTCTGGGGTAAAAGAATAATCTTGCGTCCGTGGTGTTCGAAGGAGTGAGAGTTCCTCGTGCCATCGTGCATGACTCGTCGATCGTACTGCCAAGATCTTCCCAATAGGATATGCCAGACATCCATGGCAGCAACATGACACAGAACTCTATCCGCATATGTGCTCCCGATAGAGAACTCTACTAGACAATAGTGTGTGACGGGCATAGTCAAATGACTATTGACTCCGGATAAATTGTAGGGTTGTTCTAACGGTTGTGTCACAAGCCCTAACATGCCGACCATGCACCGAGAGACGAAATTATCCATGCTGCCACTATCGATGATAATAGAACAAAATTGTCCATGGATGCGGGCAGTAGTGCGGAAGATATCGTGCCTCTTATAGTCATCCTCAGTAGACTCACTAGGGGTGATCAGGCTATATCGTAAGGTGCAGACTAAGTGTTTGGCGTGTTTGCCTTCCACTTCTATGACATCCTCTGACTCGTGCTCAGGCTCAGGGTGAGACTCATTTACGTAAAGTCCATACTCTGGATCACATCCATCAGGGGAATCGATAATAGCGACGAAATGGCGACGCGGACACTCAGATGATTTGTGCCCCGGCTCCATGCACTTGAAGCATCGGAATACTCCCGTGTTGGGCTTAGTCCCAATAATATATTTACCCCTAAAGGGATTAGTGGGTGGGGTGGGGGCCCCAGTAGTGATGGGAGGGTGATGGGAATCCAAGGCCCTAGTAGTGTGTGCAGTGGTGACGCTCGACATGGGTCTATTAGTAGACCTAACTCCGGATGTCCTCTTTTGTGAGGACTCCACCCTCCGTACTCGACTCAATATCTCCCCTAAGTCCTTATGATCAAATAACTCTAGCTGGTCTCTAATGGAATAACGCAGTCCATTTAGATAATGAGAGACAACCATGTCATCGTCCTCTCGGAGATTGAGGCGAGACTGGAGTACTAGGAACTCATTCGTATACTCGTCTACCGTTGACTTATCTTGTCTTAGGTTGTGGAACCTACGATATAGGGTTTGCATGTAATCAGGAGGCACATACCGTTTTTGAATTTGTTCTTTAAATCCTGCCTATGTAGTGATGGGTGGCATGCCTAAATTAAACCTAGTTCGCTCTATTTGTTCCCACCAAACGAACGCGGGACCTTTAAGTCTCATAGTGGCATACTTAACCTGCCTATCTCTAGGCATTTTCTTCCAAGCCAAGTAGCGGTCCATCCTGGCACACCAATCTAAGTAATGTTTGGGGTTCTAAGTATCCTTCAAAGTCACCCACATCTAATTTGACTCCCATATCCCAACGGGGATGGTCATGAGGTTTGTCAAGTGGCTTGGGTACGGGTTCGGGCTCAGGTTGTGCAAGATCTAGCGGCCTAGGGTTCGGGTTTACTTCGTTCACGGGTGCACGGTTTATGTGTATGGTAGTTTCGATATTATTAACCAAAGTACGCAACCCATTCATAACGTGTGTGACACTACCCATACCCTTGGTGAGAGTCTCTACCGCTTTCATTAAATCGCTCATCCGTTGGGCCAAATCCCCTATGTTATTTTCTAAATGATCGACTCGTCTTTCCATTTAAAATAATTTGATTTTAAAAATTGTATTTGATATTTTTTTTTTAAAAGTCAAATCACTTTTTTTATCAGGGGGAGCTTCACAAAGAGAAGAACTTCATAAACCCTCTTTATCCCATCTTGTACAGGGTTCTAACTCCCTTCAAAAGTTAACCCTTTGGTGGAAGGGCACGTGATCAAAAACCTCTGATACCAATTGAAAGTCCTCTGATACAAGGAAAGTGAGGTTAGATCTTAGATTTACTCTAGAGGGGGGTGAATAGAGTGTTAAAAGTTTTTCACTTATTTTTATAGAGAATTAAATTAGTGATATTTATATGTGTATAACAGAGTGAGTTATAAAAACAATATAAGAAATCACAGCACAACACAGTACAGAAAATAAACAAAAACACCGAAAACACGGGGATCGATAGTAGTTCCTGAAAAAACCTGGGTACATCTACTCTTCTACCGCCCTTGGTAGGAATCCACTAGGTTTTTTATCAGGTACCCTATCACCAATGGGTTTTTGATCAGGTGCCCAAACACCAACCACAGGTTTTTGATCAGGTTGCCTGCCACCAACCACAGGTTTTTGATCAGGTGCCCTGCCACCAAAGGGTTAACTTTTGAAGGGAGTTAGAATCCTGTACAAGATGGGATAAAGAGGGTTATGAAGTTCTTCTCTGTCAACAAGCTGAGAGAAGACTAGTGGATTTGTTGTTGTAAAGCTCCCCCTGTCTGATATAAATGATTGACAGTTGAAGGATGGAGCTTTCTCTTGAATGTAGAATATCTTCCTTGATAGCTGATGAATATGAGAGACAAAGGTTTCCTAGATTGTTGTTGCTCTTGAATACTTAGAAACTTGCAGCAGAAATCTGAGATGAGATTTGCGTTGTTGTTCTCAGAGAATGAAAGAGTTGTTGTTGAGGATGAACTCTGTAAAACTTTTTCTTTTCAGCTTTCTATATATCTTTTTCGACTGTTACTTCTCTATTTTTTTTATCTTGCTGTTGTAATACTATAAATCTTTTTCTTCCTTTTTCTTAGAAATAATCTGACTGATTTGAAAATCAAATCTTTTGAATAAGAAATAGAATAATCAGGAGGATTATTTCTTGGAACTCCAAGCAAATCTTTAACTCCTTTTCCTTTTCAATAAATGTGTCAACGGCTACTTTCTCGAAATAAGAGAATAATAAAAGGAAAGGATTAAATCCTGACTTATCTGATAGGAATAGATCCATTGCTGATTAGTCGATCTGAGTTCAGAGAATAGAATAAAACTGATCCTTCTAAAATTTGAGCTGAGGAGAAAATTCGTCGACCTGAGAACTGAGTTCGTCGAACAGAATGTTGAGTTCGTCGAACTGAATCTGGAGTTTGTCGATCTCAAACTGGAGTTTGTCGAACTGAGAGATAATCTGCTAAATCTGGCTGGAAGAACTGAGTTCGTCGAGCTGAGAAGCACTTTCATCGATCTGAACATCTTGTTACTTATTCTTTGAACGCAGAGCTGAGTTCGTCGATCTCAAACTGGAGTTCGTCGAACTGAAGAATGAACTGCTGGACTGGATGGAGAACTGAGTGCGTCGAGCTGGAGAGCAAGTTCGTCGAATGCAGAGAGAAGTTTGTCGAACGCAGAATAGAGTTCGTCGAACGCAGAGACTTGGCAAGTTCGTCAAACTAGAGCACAACATTCGTCGAACGCAGGATGGAGTTCGTCGAACGCAGTATGGAGTTCGTCGAATGCAGAAACTTAGAGTTTTCCTAAGTTCTAGCTACTCAAACAGCCTAAAAGCTGTGACCTTTGACTATACATTGGGGTCAACTTAGTCCTAGTCAACAGATAGTGATCCTAGCCCAAATCAGTAATAGGGGTATTCCAACATAAGCTTATAATATAGATTACACAAATTATATGGGGTTTAAAGTAATGGATACTCGAAAGCAAAGAGCTTGAGTACTACTTAAGATATATAATGGCTGGACAAATCTGTGAAATCATACAACCAAGATATATAACCCCAGCTCTGTTTGCATTTTGATTGAATATATATAGAATTCAGTAAACTAATTACAAAAAATAGGGAGCTAATACCTCACTAATTTCAGTAAACTAATGACCATAAAATGAATTCAAAATTAATTAAGGAATGACCATTTCACTTATTCCATATATTTACCTAAGCAAATAATCTTGTTCATTGCAAACGAAGTGGAGAACCACTTATGTATGAGCATTACTAAATATTGACAGTGCACAGAAAATAATGGAGATCAGGAAGAAAAATGGGGAAGAGAAGATGCTAATTTGTTTATATCTAAAAATGGGAGAAGAAAATTGAGGACAATGCTTTGGTGAATATAAGTAGTAGTCGCGGGGAGCCTCAATGATGGACAATGCTTCAACGTGGTTCACTGGAAAGGTTGTGATCTAAGGCACGAATTAACTAAGAAACTTTTTTTTTGTAAACGTCGACTAGCAAAAAAATAGATCTATGATTCGAGTGAAGTAAATGGTGTGATCTATGGCTTATTTCAAATGAGAAAACCAGTAGAAACATCAAAGTACACTCAAACGGAAAAGGAGGAAGAAGATGAAAAGAAAGAAGAGGAAGAAGAAGAAGAGGAAGAAGCGGCGGAGATTGAGGAGAAACATGGATCTGAAGCAAAACCTGTAGTTGCAGAGATCGGGACCAGCAGTCGTGGTGATGGGCTTCTTGGAAAAGCAACAAGCGAGCATCTGTAGAAAATTAGGGCAAAACCAGCGTGGAGGGCTAAGTTTTAAGGAATGAAAAAGTTAGGTTAAAGCCAAAATCGATGGCATTCCTGTTCAAAAGTCAATACCCGCATAAAATTAGCACCCCGAATATGAGAATTTACTATCTGGAACCCAAAGTCAATTCTAGAAAGCCAATTCTTGGGCCCCGAATGGACCATAAAAGCTTTTGTGCAAAAACTTTCAAATAATAAAAAGTCATTCATGTCAATTATCAATTAAAACTTCAAATGCTTTACTCCATAATATAAAGAGTATGTCCAAGAAAAAGAGTGGAAATTACAAAAACAAATTAAGAATCAATCATCTAATGCTTATCGTTACCCACTCTTTAAACAATAAATTCTTAAGACATGCTATAACTCTTATAATACTTTAAAAATAACTTTTATATGAGTCATTATGATAAGCTACATAATTCTAGTTTGAAAAGCAATTTCAACTCACATCAATCTTCAACGCATTGCTTTTCAAATAATTATCAGCAGATGAAGACTCCACATAATAACAATATGAACTTGAAAGATAAATATCTAAGGTATGGATGGAGGCCCCTAATTAAAAATTGAAAGTATCGAGTTGCTACCTAAATTACCTAGAGGGGGGTGAATAGGTAAAGTCTATGGCTTTAAGCAGAATTAAAAACTTGAAACAAAAGCACACAGAAACAAAGAGCACACACACTAACACAAGGATTTATAGTGGTTTCCCAGAATGGGTATGTCCACTTTCCCACCTCATATATCTAGCACACCTGGTTAGACTAGGCTACTTCACTAATCTCAGATTTAAATAAATCTTTTACAACTCAGAGTATACAACTCCTACAAACTTGGAGAACAAATTCTCCTACACTCGATCCTCTAAACTAGGATCTATAAACTCGGAAGTAAACACTTCCTACAAAATATGAAAGTCAATTGAATATCAGTTGAAAGTGATTGATATAATCAACTTTGCTTTGATACCAATTGAAGGTGGAGGTTAGATCTTAATGTTAAAACTTTTTGGGTTATTTCAAAATAGTGATATATAAAAATATGTATAACACAGAGTGAGTTATTTAACTACAATATTTATTACAGATATCACAGCACAACAATAAAGAAATAAAACATAAGCCAAGCATCACAGACGATACAAAGAAATATAGTAGTTCCCCAATCAACCTAGGTACATCTACTCTTCTACCACTAGGTACATCTACTCTTCTACCACACTTGGTAGGAATCCACTACAGGTTGTTGATTAGGTGCCCTGCCACCAAGGGGTTTTTGATCAGGTGTCTACACACCAAGTGAGCTTTTGATCAGGTGCTCTAACCAAACTACAGGTTTTTAATCAGGTGCCCTGACACCAATGGTTGTAACTTTTGAAGGGAGTTATAACCCTTTACAAGATGGAAAGGGAAAAGAATATGTTGTTCTTCTCTTTGCTTGAGAAGACTCTAGAGATCCTGATGGGTTGTTCGGAATGGATCTTGATGATGTTGAAGAGATCCCCCTGATTTGATTAGTGTTGAGGAAGCTTCTTCACTTGATATTAATAACTCTTTTTCTTCTTCTGCAGTTTTGATCCTGAGCAAGTGATCTTGATTGGTGTCTCAGGATGAAGATGTTCTGCATAAAAGAGTTAGCAAAAAGAAGATAAATAATATATGTTGTTCTTATTAAGAACTCTGTAGATCTGCTTCTTCTTTTTGCTTTCCTGTATTGTATTTGTATAATCCTTCTCTTGTATATATTCTCTCCTTCTTTTTCTCTGCTCTTCTTTTTGTATATATAATTTGGAGAAGGCTTTTGGGCTGATTTGAATTCTTTCCCGACAAGAGAGGAAAGAGATAATGTCTCTTTAATTTCCTAGATTCCTCGAGAAGATAAATTGCCGTCTTTAGCTTTTCTGCAATGGCTATAATATTTATTGTCTTCAACGGCTATAATATTAATTTATAAAGAAAAGACGGGCAACAATATATAAATAGAATTTAATCAAAATATTGCTGAGAATATTAGTCGAGCTGAGAATCTCTAAATTATAAAGCTGATAGAAATTCATCGAGCTCAGCTTCAAGTTCGTCGATCTGAGAATTGAATTCATCGTTCTGAGCTTTTGTTGAAGATTCGTCGAACGCAGACTTTTCGTCGACCGCTGAGACGGGTTAGATCGTCGGCCGCTGAGATATTGAACTATTCATTGAACGCAGATTGCAAGCCATTCTTCTAACCCAGGAAGACGTTCGTCAAACCCAGAGAACTTGAATAGATTTCTCCTGTCTCCAGTCTTGATGGGATTTTGTCGATCATAGAATAAATATAAAGATGGATCATGACTCAAATAAAAAACTAAGGTTCCAACAATCTTCCCCTATTTGAGTTGGGATCCTAATCCAAATCAAGACTAGGTGTTCTAACAATCTCCCCCTATTTGGTTTTGGATACCTAATCATAAAAAAGATATTGAATAACTTAAAGCATTAGGGTCAGAGATTATAGAAGAATTTATTGTTCTTTTTGAAAATATTTAACCATAAATTATATTATTTCTTCTTCTTTTAAAATACATTTAAGCAATTCTGATTCCTAGATTTTGTTTTAAATAGGATTTTAATATTATGAATTGCTACAGCTGTTAATGGATTCTAAGGAATTTTAAAATCAGAAAAACATTGCATGATACCTTCCTTCTATAGAATCCCCTTATCATAAGAGACTCACACTCAGTGCTCTGATCATTTCTGATCTATGCAATCTGAGTAGAATGCTCAACATGATTTTGGAGAAAGTCTGTAAGAACATTGAAGTTATCTGACTTTGTTTTAAGATAAAAAAAAATCAAATGAATCTTATAACTGCTTGATTAATTATTATTTGAGTTAAAAGATTTAAAAAGGTTAAGCATTTGAAATATATTAGCCTTTTTACTTCATTAAAATATAAATTTGAAAACTTTTTCTAATTTTGTTGAACATAAATAATTTCTTTTTCCTTAAAAGATTGTTTAAACTTTCCAGCCTTAATTAACTTAATTTTTAAAGAAATAATTTATTCTTCTGAGTTTTTCAAATTTTCTTTAAGTTTATTATTTTCAGGAGTAAAATTATTATTTTTTTGTTAACTCCTTTATTTCTTTGTCAAATTTTATTAAATCTGTATATGTTAATTTAAAATCTGATTTGTATTGTTCTGAAGTAAAATTTAGATTTGAAGTTACCTCAGTTACCTCATTTTCATTAGATTTAGATTCTGCATCTGGGTGGTGATGTGAGCCATATATGGCCAACATGCAGAATTCTCTGGCCTTTTGTTCTTCTTCTTCTTCTTCTTCTTCTTCACTTAGACTAGATGATGGTTCTGCATCATAAATACAGTTAGTGAAAGAAGGTTCAGTTACCATCCTTTTGAGGGAGTTCCAGATTGCTCTTGCTGAAGTGTAGTCAGAAATTTTTTGATGAATGTCATTTGACATTGATTGAGCTAATATGTCCATAGCCTTTGCATCAGCACTTTTCAGCTTCTCTTGAGCATCTGTTGATGTTTGTGAAGATGGAGGTCCTGTCAAAATAGAGTTATAAATTTCTTCATCTATGCCATTCATGAATAATCTAATTCTAGCTTGCCATAAAGAGAATCTATTTAGATTACAGATTGGTGGATTTGAAAATTCTACTAGTGCCATTAGATTTTAGAAAAACCTTTTAAAAAAAACTTAAGAACTAATTGATCTTTATGATTCAGGTGTTAGCCTGTATATAAAATCAACTACCCTCTGATACCAATTGAAAGTCAATTGAATATCAGTTGAAAGTGATTGATATAATCAACTTTGCTTTGATACCAATTGAAGGTGGAGGTTAAATCTTAATGTTAAAACTTTTTGGGTTATTTCAAAATAGTGATATATAAAATATGTATAACACAGAGTGAGTTATTTAACTACAATATTTATCACAGATATCACAGCACAGCAATAAAGAAATAAAACATAAGCCAAGCATCACAGACGACACAAAGAAATATAGTAGTTCCCCAATCAACCTGGGTGCATCTACTCTTCTACCACACTTGGTAGGAATCCACTATAGGTTGTTGATCTGGTACCCTGCCACCAAGGGGTTTTTGATCAGGTGTGCACACACCAAGTGAGCTTTTGATCAGGTGCTCTAACCAAACTACAGGTTTTTGATCAGGTGCCCTACCACCAATGGCTGTAACTTTTGAAGGGAGTTATAACCCTTTACAAGATGGAAAGGGAAGAGAATATGTTGTTCTTCTCTTTGCTTGAGAAGACTCTAGAGATCCTGATGGGTTGTTGAGAATGGATCTTGATGATGTTGAAGAGCTCCCCCTGATTTGATTAGTGTTGAGGAAGCTTCTTCACTTGATTGTAATAACTCTTTTTCTTCTTCTGCAGTTTTGATCATGAGCAAGTGATCTTGATTGGTGTCTCGGGATGAAGATGTTCTACAGAAAAGAGTTAGCAAAAAGAAGATAAATAATATGAAAGTGAGTTTAGTTCTTAATTAATTTAAAGGATCTTGTTTAAGTTTTACTTCAAAAGTAAATGATATATGTTGGATCGTGTGACGCCCTTAAGGGGGGGTGAATAAGGGTGTGTTTAAAATATAATTTTTACTTAATAATTTTTTAAACAGATTTTACTTTTCTAAAAAAAATTACTTATAAACAATTTCAAACCAATGTAAATTTTGTTTTAAACCAAACACAAAATTCTAAGTTAAAGATTAGGCAACCAAATTTGCAATTAATGAAAGAAGCATAATTATATTAATCATGAAATTTACATACAATAAAATGATCTTAACAATGCTTAAGATCAATGCACAAATATGATAATATAAATTTCACTAATTTTGATTTTACCAATCCTTCTCTCAAGGATCGGAAGGCTATCACTTGTCTCTCCCAAGATCAAGCCCAAGCCTACCCTCTAAATCTTCCCAAGATCTAGACGTAGCACACAAGGCCACGATTTCCTACCAAGCCACGCAAGGACTTGGACGCTCCGCACAAGGAAGCGATTTTCCCCTAAGCCGCGCAAGGACTTAGACGCCGCATGCAAGACGATGATTTCTATACCAATACAAAGTTGAATGTAAATGAATGAAAATACAAAGTCAAGTGAAGAACTCCCTAGAAAATCAGATCTCTGAAAGGAGGGTTGAAGCCTCGAGATGATCGTTGATGTAGAAATGCATCCGATCTCGTCTTCAATCTCAATCCTTCAAGCACAAATGGGAGTTGATGGAGTTCTGGAGCTTTCTGGTTCGAATGCACTCTGGAAGAAGGTCTGGAAATCTCAAGAACTGAATTCCACGAAGTTTTGAGCTCTTTTAAGAAAAAAGAGCTGTCGCCGTCCGATAGCTACTGTCGCCGGAATCCGATATCTCCAGAGGTTGCCACGTGTCCCACTAAAACGAAGTTTCTGCGTGGTGTTGAGGTCGTGGTTGAGACGTGGGCTGTCGAATATCCGATAGCACTGTCGGATATCCATTAGCTAAGGTAACTGCTGCACGTCCTGCCGTTATTGGAAGATCGTGGGCTGTCCGAAATCCGATAGCGATATCGGAAATCCGATAGCTCTTAATCGTTGCGCAGAGATCAAATAAATGCGCTGTCGGAAATCCGATAGGGCTGTCGGAAATCCGATAGGGCTGTCGGAAATCCGATAGCTCAAATTTCTGGAAAATGTCATTTTGCTCCAATTGAAAACATATTATTCTTGCACCTGTTATCTGCACACCATTAATCAAAAATAGGATCAAATACATTCGGGATTTGTTATTCTCAAACCGGACGAGTGCGGAACGTATGCTCCAACAATCTCCCCCTTTTGATAATAATAAATCCTTATAAAAAGAAATCGAATAAATCCTATATAGATAGTGACAAGTACATTATGTGTGTACAAGTGTGAACTTATGATCTTCATGTTCTCCCCCTTAATATGATCTCCCCCTTAATATGATCTCCCCCTTAATATTAGCTCCTTCTAAAATTCTTCTCCCCCGACTTATAAACTCCCCCTACATGAATGCTCACTTAATTAATTAAGTGTTTTTAGTGATTTAAGTGATTTCTCTTATTATCTTCTCCCCCTTTGATATTATCAAAATTAATGAATATAGGGAATAGAGACGAGGAAAGAGTATTAAGATCTTTTTAGAAAATAAGAAAGAATATAGGGAGAGTCAGAGTATACTGGCGGAAGCTTTGTAAGTGATAGAATATTGAGATAAGTAATCATAGAGATGAGGCTAAGCATTCTAGTAATGTTTTATAATGTATAGAAGCAAATATACTTAACCATGATGAGATTCAATTTCAATTATCAGAGAGAGACACGGGAGGATATAGAATATTGAATCATTTCGGTCCAATTCTCATAAGAAGAAATTTTATAAATAACAATGAAGTGTAGTAGTGATACTTTGAGAAAGAATACATATGAATATATTTAAAATATACATGACCATGGAATTGGTAAACATAACATAAATATACATAAAGCCCATACTTATGAACTAGAAACTTTGCAAATATAAATAAAAGGACCATTTTGTTTTTGCAAGACACTTTACAATTCTTTCCAAGGTGCTCAACCTCACAATGCTCATTAAGACTTATCAGGAGGCTAAGTAGTGCTTGGTGGAGGATCCTTTTCAAATTTTTTTATGTCTTTCAACATTTTTGGGAAAATGAATGTTTTGTATTTGAATTTTCCTTCTTTTTTTGTTTTGAGGATTCATAGATGTGAAGGATCTCCGAATTCACTTGCATGCCATAAATGGTAAAATTTGAATAAGTGCAAAGTATCAAAGGTGAAGGTGACATTTATGAAATGTATTTTGTTATGTTCGATCAATCATGATGTATGTATAAAATAAATTTCATTAACATGTATTACCAAAGTAAGTGTTTGTGATTGCTCATTGTCATAGATAAAAGATTTCTTATACTTAGAGGCATGCGAAAACAATTCGTAATTACTAGATGAATGTGTCATCACAATGATAAGTTAAGATTGAACATCATAATCATGTGGTAAGCTTTTGTTTTGAATAATAACACAAGAAGAATCCTTTATGCAATATACCAAAATTCTCAGAAAATTATACAGATAAAATTTTTTTATTTTTATTAGAAGAATCCTTTATCTTGTTTTTGAATAATACAGATAGTTGTCGCCATCCAACAGCTCAGAAAGGATAAAAGACGTGTTTCGTCTTTTGACCGACACTTCACTTCAGTTTGAGGAGAAATTTCAAGATCTAGAGCTCCAGGTGCCGGAAAACTTCAGATCTAAAGTGAGATTTGTTGGTTTTTCAAGTTTTGGTTAAAATTTCTCCAATAGTTTTGTGATTCTCATATTCCTCTTTATTTTCATGGAGTTTTTTGAAGATAAAATGTAGAAGGTTTAGTAGATCTTGGGTTGTATAAGAGATGTAGATCTTGTTTTTTGTAGGTGAAATTAGAAATTTTTGTTATTTTATGTTTTGAAACATGAGTTTCCTTTCTTTCTTGTTGTTTTGGTGTAGATCTAGAAGTTCATAGTTGTCAGATTTAGGAAAAAGATGATGATCAAAACAAATTTTGAAGTATTATAGGAAGAAGATGATGAATAGTGTTTTGCACTAAAGTTTTGATTTTTCAAAAATATTAGAGATGTTGAAGAATTTTTGGTGTGTGAAAATTTTTTAGATTTGGGATAGGAAGATTTTTGTGAAATTAAAATTTTCGGAAGCAAAATTTTTTAGCTATCGGATATCCGATAGGTGGTATCGGAAATTCGACAGTGCCAGAATTTTTCTTTGTTTTTTTTAAAAAAAAATTTCCTTATTTCTTATGCAGATATGTCTTCTAGTTGGAGATCGAGAAGGGGTGAGTCAGGAGATGCGCATTCCTCTTATCAAAGTTTCCCGGGCATAGAAAAGGCCCAAATTGGAGTTTCAAAGGTTGTAGAATTCGATCTCCCAAGACATGAACGAGTATATTATATGCTTGCGGAGGCAGGTATACTTTCTGTTATTATCCAAGATATTTTTCCTCATTTTTAGTCCGAGAATTTTATAATCATCTGGAGGATCCTGCATATACCGATTTGAATGGAGGAGTGAGATCCAAAATTCAAGGGCAATATGTGGAGATCACTCCATTTGATTTAATAAGTGAGTTTGGTCTAATGGAAAGTGAGAATATCTTGGGTATAGTGGAAAACTATAGACTTGAGAGAGATTGGACGTTAATGAACATGTCTTTGCATGGAAATTCCACCAAAAACCTCATATCCACTATGACGACATTGACAGACGATGCTCGTCTTGTACAAGATATACTAAGGCACACGATTATGTTGAAGTCCAGTGATACGCATAGTATTACGGCTCAACTTAGTCTTGTGACTTATTTTATAGTGGAGAAGGAGTTATTTGATGTGGCCGATCTTCTGTTATCTATGATTCGTTATACATATCGCCTCAAAAATCCGGAGTGGAAAAAGGCACACACTCTCCCTTTGGGTGCGATTATCCAGCGTATCCTATACAAGAAATACCCTTGGATAGATCAAAATTTTTATCTTGGAGATTGTTGCCCGGAGATATATCAAACGGCGGTCATGGGTAAGAAAAATCCACGGAGGCTGCCTACTGTGGAAATGAGAGAGCCTCCTATTGTACGTAGGGGGTCAATGCGGGAGGCACTCGTTCCAAACACATTCCAAACAAAGTTGGATAAACATATAGACGACTTCCAAGAGCATAGAAGGTCATTTGAAGAACATAAGGTGGAGGTGAAAAAGGATCGGACGCGGATGCAGAAATTTATGAAGTTCCTTGTTAAGGGACTTAAATTAAAGCCTACTCCTGCTGAAGCCGTGGAATGGGAAATGCTTACAGAGGAGGAGCCTCGTCGTCAATCGGTCAGTCATGGTCGACGGAGGAAGACAGTAGTAAGGAGATCAGATTTTGATATTCCTAAAAGCAGTGGAGCAGGTAGTCAGAATGAGGAGGAGTCGGATTGAAACAGAGTTCTGGGGGATATCGCCATCCGACAGCTCACTGTCGCCATCCAACAGCTGCCCAGCCCAGATTTCTTCCTAATTTTGAGAACTACTATTATGAGACATTTTAAGTAACCTTTTATTAAAGTTTTGTAATAATTTTGAATATTTGGGCATGTTTTATGTGGTGAATGTTTATGTTAACATTTAGTTTTTCTTTTTAAAATGTAAGGCTATTGTAATGTTTTCAATTTTTTATAGGTTTTAAGTAGTGATATAATCATTATGAAATGTCTAGGATTCCCAATTCTAGCCGAAGCATAGAAAAACGGGAATCCGGTAACGGTTTTGTGAATATATCCCTAGTTGATTGTCCGTGCCTATACAGTTGATTTTTATATTCCCTTCTTAATATGATCCCTTATAAAATGATGTCGGACATCTATATGCTTAGATCTAGAGTGTAATACGGGATTTTTAGTTAAGTCTATAGCACTTTTATTATCATATTTTAATTCTACACTACTTTGTTGCATGCCAAAGTCTTCTAACGTTTGTGACATCCAAAGAGCTTGGGCACAACAACTACCTAGTGCAATATATTCGGCCTCGGTAGTAGAGAGGGCAATAGAATTCTGTTTCCTACTCGACCATGAAATAATTGAAGGGCCGATAAAATGACAAGTGTCACTAGTGCTTTTCCTATCTAAAGAACATCCCGCATAATCTGAATCCGAAAAGCCATGTAAAATAAAGGAATCATTATGAGGATACCATAATCTTAATTTAGATGTTCCTATAAGATATTGAAAGATGCGTTTCACCACTTTTAAATGTGACTATTTAGGATTAGCCTGAAATCTAGCACATAAACAAACGGCAAACATAATGTCAGGTTTAGAGGCGGTTAAATACAATAAAGATCCTATCATACTTCTATAAAGGGTTTGCTCAATTGAAACACCACTTTCATCTTTTCCTAATTTTAGTGAAGTACTCATAGGAGTGTTTGCATGCTTAAGATTTTTAAATCCAAATCTTTTTAACATATCATGAATATATTTGGATTGACATATAAAGATACCATCATGTTTTTGTGTAATTTGAAAACCTAGAAAATATGAAAGTTCTCCTACCATGCTCATTTCAAATTCATTTTTCATAATTTGAACTATTTCATTACACAACTCTTCATTAGTGGCTCCAAAAATAATATCATCAACATAAATTTGCAAAATAACTAAATCATGATCAATTTGCTTAATGAAGAGTGTAGAATCGGCACTTCCTATTTTATAATCATGCTTTAACAAATATTGAGTTAATCGATCATACCAAGCACGAGGCGCTTGTTTTAATCCATAAAGCGCTTTATCTAATTTATAAACATAATTTGGATATTTCTCATTTATAAAACCAGGGGGTTGTTCTACATAAACCTCTTCTTTTATATACCCGTTTAAAAATGCAGTTTTGACATCCATTTGAAATAATTTAAATCTTTTAAAACAAGCAAATGCAAGAAATATCCTAACCGCTTCTAATCTTGCTACGGGTGCAAAAGTTTCATCAAAATCCACCCCTTCAATTTGTGCATAACCTTTTGTAACTAATCTGGCTTTATTTCTAATAATTCTAGATTTACTATCCAATTTATTTTTGAAAATCCACTTAACTCCAACGACAGGATGATTTTTGGGTCGTTCTACAAGATTCCAAACCTTATTACGTTCAAATTGATTAAGGCTTCGTTTGGGGGGACTTATTGTCACCGGTCAAGCGGTCACGACCGCATGAATCGGACCTTAATTAAGGTCCGGTTCATGCGGTCGTGACCGCTTGACCGGTGACAATAAGTCCCCCCAAACGGAGCCTAAGTTCTTCATTCATAGCTAAAAACCAAAATTCATCATTTAAAGCGGTGGAAACATCTTTTGGTTCTATTTCAGAGACAAAACAAAGGTTTGATAATAAAACATGTAACGATGAACGAGTACTAACCCCTTTTTGCGGATCTCCAATGATAAGCTCCTTTGGATGATTCTTTGATAATTTCAATTCACTTGGAGGCACATATTCTTCTCTTTCTTCTTCTTCTCTATCTTCTTCTTCTCTTTCTCCTTCTCTTTCTTCTTCTCTTTCTTCTTCATTTTCTCCAAGTTCTTCATCATCATTCTCCACCGAAGGAAGGGGATCATCTTCTTTTCCTGTAATTTTCTTTTCTACACATGAAGCAAACTCATCAAACCTAACATGAATAGATTCTTTAACTATTTTTGTTCTTTTATTAAAAATCCTATGAGCTTTACTAGTTGAAGAATAGCCAATAAAAATACCTTCATCACATTTTTCTAAGGAATCTTTAGAATTCAAAATAAAACATTTACAACCAAAAACTTTGAAATAAGAAACATTTTGTTTTTTACTAAAAATTAATTCATAAGGAGTTAATTTTAAAATAGGGCGAAGCATTACTCTATTAATTACATAACATGCCGTACTAATCGCTTCAGCCCAAAAAGATTTTGATAATTTAAATTCAGATAGCATCGTACGGGCTAACTCTTGAAGAGTTCTATTTTTCCTCTCCACTACACCATTTTGCTGTGGTGTGCGTGGAGCGGAAAATTCATGTTTAATTCCTAATTCCGTACAAAAAGAAATAATTTTTTCATTTTCAAATTCTCCTCCATAATCCGATCATATGCGTTTAATTTTTAACTCAAATTCATTTGGAATACGCAAACATAATTTTGAAAATTCTGAAAATGCATCGGATTTGGAGGTTAGTGTTGGATCGTGTGACGCCCTTAGAGGGGGGGTGAATAAGGGTGTGTTTAAAATATAATTTTTACTTAATAATTTTTTAGACAAATTTTACTTTACTAAAAAATTACTTATAAACACTTTCAAACCAATGCAATTTTTGTATTAAATCAAACACAAATTTCTAAGATAAAGATTATGCCACCAAATATGTAGTTAAAGAAAAGGACATAATTATATTAATCATGAAATTTGCATACAATAAAAATGATCTTAACAATGCTTAAGATCAAGGCACAATTATGTTAATAAAAATTCAACAATTTTGGTTTTCCAATCCTTCTTCCAAGGATCGGAAGGCTATCACTTGTCTCTCCCAAGACCAAGCCCAAGCCTATCCTCTAGATCTTCCCAATATCTAGACGTAGCTCACAAGGCCACGATTTCCCACCAAGCCACGCAAGGACTTGGACGCTTCGCACAAGGAAGCGATTTTCCCCTAAGCCATGCAAGGACTTAGACGCCGCACGCAAGACGACGATTTCTCTACCAATATAAAATGAAATGTGTGTAAATGAAAATACAATATGAAAAGGACAACTCCCTAGAAATTTAGATCTCTGAATGGATTGTTGAAGCCTCGAGATGATCGTTGATGTAGAAGCGCGCCCGATCTCGTCTTCAATCTTCAATCCTTCTTTGCACAAATGGGAGTTCAAGAGGTTCTGGAGCTCTCTGGTTCGTATGCACTCAGGAAGGGACTTTGAATTCTCAAATCTTGGAATGCACGAACACAAGGAGTCATTTTATAGAAAAACGATGTCGCCTGGGCGACATTGACTGTCAGAATTTTCCGACAGCGCTAAACTGCCGCTGGAGTGTCGTCGTGTGGGCAGTTGCTGTAACCGCCGAGCTGTCGCCTGGGCGACATCGATGTCGGATTTCCGACAGCGCAAAACTGCCGGTCGTGGGTGGTATCGTGGGCAGTTGTTGTAACCTCCGAGCCGTCGCCTGGGCGACATCGCTATCGGATTTCTGACAGCTCAAAAACTGCCTTTCGTCGTGCTGCCGTGGAGGGAAGTAGTTGTAACTTCTCTGCTGTCGTCGGGGCGACAGCGGCTGTCGGAATTTTCCGACAGTGAAATTTTCCCACATTCAAATTTTGCTCCAGAAGAAATGTGAACATCTCATACCTGTTACCTACACACCATTAAAAAATAGAATCAAATACAAACGAGACTTTGTTATTATCAAACCGGAGGAGTGCGAGACGCATGCTCCAACAATCTCCCCCTTTTGATAATAACAAATCCATATAAAAAGAAATCATGTCTATTTAGATTGTTGATTTTAACATTTGGTGTGTGCACAAAAATAGCATGATATATTTCTCTGTAAAAATAAATAATTTCCCTTTAGATGTAAGCTCCCCTTAAATGAATGCTCCCCCTAAATATATGCTCCCCCTAAAAGTTAAAGTAATTTGAAATGATGTATTGTTTAGGTGGAATATTTAGGTGTAATAGATTTGTGATTTCTCTTTTTATACTTTTAATTATCCCCCTTTTCGTATTAGCAAAAGTGAATATTAGCTAAAAGAGTAGTTCATAAGGGAAAAGATATAGGATATCGAAATGAAGAGTAAGCGGAGGCACTTTGTTGGAAATGATTGAAGTCCATGAAATAATAGGAATATTCCATAGTATGAATAAACTCATGAAGTGACGGTATAGCCATATGAAGTAATGAAAGAAAATAACTTAAACATGAGTAAGGTCATTTGAAAGTATCATAGAAAGACACAATAGTGGATAGAATTATGGAATATTTTCGGTCCAATTCTCATGAGATGAATGTTTATATAACATAATGATGTGTACATGTGATACTTAGATCTAACATATGAAGTTATTTAATTGACATGATCATTAATGTAGAACATAATATAAGCATATAAAGTTAACTTTGACTTTGAAGATATAGCACAAGATGAATAGAAAACCATTTTTCTTTTGCACAAGATACTTTATAATTCTTTCCAAGGTGCTTAACCTCACAATGCTCATGAAGACTTATCAGGAGGATAAGTAGTGCTTGGTGGAGTATCCTTGTCTTTATTTTAAACTTTTTGATCACAGATGGTGTGATATCTTAATTTTGAGATATTGATATTTTTTTTGTAATTGACCAAGGATCTCCGAATTCACTTGAATCGCAAAAGATGGTGTATATTTTGTTGTGCTAACAAATCAAGGTTGAAAGTTGTATTTATGAAGTGCTATTTTATTATGTTAAAGCAAATATGATCCATGTATATATTAAATAAAAAGACATACGTATTGATCAAAAGAAGTGAACGTGATAGTTCATTATGATAGATAAACAATTTCTCATACTTAGAGGCATGCGAAAACAATTTCCAATGGTCTAAACAACTAAGTAGGAGTGTCAATTCGATGATAGCTTGGAAATGAAATCATATAATCATGTAAGAGTCATTTTTTTTTAAAATAAAAAGCACATGGTTTGTCATCAAGTCATGAGGTGAAGCATTAATAAGGACATAGAACTATTGTAAATCATCAAAGGGGCCCAAAAGTGAAGTTTTATCAAAACGGGAGCTGTCGGAAATTTCCGACAGTCACTGTCGCCTGGGCGACAGCCAAAATTATAAAAAGGGCTTTGGACCGAGTCAAACCCTATTGTGCATCATTTCCTGGAGTTAAAAATGAGAGGAAGCTGTCGGAGTTCGGCGACATCCTAGATCTAAGGTATGTTTTTTGATTTTTAAGTGTTTTGATTTAAAATTTTTAGGGGTTTTTGATTTTAGAAAGGGGAGATGATAAATGATGTATGTTTTTTTTTTAGTTTTCCTTTGATGAATGGTGTAGATCTTGGAAGTTTTGTGTTTTAAAAATGTAGATCTAGTGTAAATCAAGGGGATCTTGTTGGATCTTGGTGAAAAAAAATATTTTTTAAAGACTTGATGTTGAAATAAAACATTATTTTGAGTAGATCTGGAAGTTTATGTAAAAATTTCAAGAGAAGTTTACTGAAGTACTGTCGGAAATTTCCAACAGTCACTGTCGCCTGGGTGACAGTGTTCCAGTGCACAACACATTTTTAATCCATGTTTTTATATGTTATTTGCAGAATGGCTTCCAGTTCTAAAGCGCGAAGAAGTACTTCTGATGATGCGCATAGTTCGTATCAAGTGTATCCTGGGGTGGAGAAAGCCATAGTAGGAGTTGCGAAATACGTGGAATTTGATTCGCCGAAGCACGATCATATCTATGATCGGCTTGCGAATGCAGGTATACTCTCAATAATCACCCCATATTCGTTTTCTTCCTTTTTGATTAGAGAGTTCTATAATGATTTGAAAGATCCAAATTACACTGAATTGGATGGGGGAGTTAGATCAAGAATCCAAGGTCAACATGTGGAAATAACACATGTTGATCTAAAAGAGGAATTCGGACTAGTGATGAGTGAAAATATGCCGGATATAGTGGAGAGTTATAGAAAATATAGGGATTGGACCCTTATGAACATGAGTTTACATGGGAATCAAAAGAAGACTCTAACCACTGAAGTTACGTCACTCACTCCGGATGCTTTCTTAGTTCAAGATATATTAAGGAATTCAGTCATGTTGAAGAGTGGAGATACAAGAAGTATTACGGCTCAGTTGACCCTCATTACTTACTACATTATAGAGGATGAGCTTTTTGATGTGGCGGACTTCATACTCTCCCAGATTCGGTATGCATATAGATTAAAGCATCCAAAATGGGTGAAGGTTCATACGCTGCCAATGGGGGCGATAATTCAGCGTATACTCTATAAGAAGTACGGATGGATAGCGCAAGGTTCTTATTTGGATGATTGTTATCCGGAGATATATTATACGGGTTCGATGAAAGTGAAGAAGACGCAGAAGAAGGCCCATCTGGGAATTGAGATTCGAGAGCCGCCAATGCCTAGGGCAGGATCACTACGAGAGTCCATTGATGATTTACGTGATTCACTAGAGGATCACAATAAGGAAGTGAAGAAGGACCGTAGTCGAATGCAGAAGTTTATGAAGTTTCTCGTCAAAGGTCTGAAGTTAAAGCCAACTCCGGAGGAAGAGGCCGAATGGCAAGTTCCGGACAAAGAACCGCCACGCCAATCGGTGAGGCGGACTCGACGTGGTAAAGCCGTGAGACGAGGACCTCCAGAAGACTGTCCAGAGAGCAGCGGGGCTGGTTTTGAAGATTCTGAGTAGTTTCATCAGGCTGCTGCTGCTGGTTGATGTCGGAAATTTCCGACATCCACTGTCGCCTGGGCGACAGTGAACTTCTTCAGATTTCTATTTCTGTTTAATGAACTTGATCCTTATGTTGTTTTCTATTGTTTTTATTGGAACAATATTGATGTAATATTAATGATGTTTGAATTTTTGTTAAGTCTTTGAAATTCTATGGTTTGATTTGAAAATTTAGGCTTTTTCTTTTTAAATTGTTTAGGTTTTGTAATAATTTTTTTTTTATTTTATAGGCTTTAAATAGTGATATATTCATTGTGAAATGTCTAGAATTCCCAATTCTAGCCTAAGCATAGAAAAACGGGAATCCGATAACGGTTTAGTGAATATATCCGCTAGTTGATTATCCGTGCCTATAAATGAAATTTTTATGTGGTTATTTTTAATATGATCTCTAATAAAATGATGTCTCACATCGATATGCTTAGACCTTGAATGATGGACCTGGTTGTATGTTAAATCAATTGCACTTTTATTATCACACCATAATTCAATAGTTTGTTGTTTAATATTAAAGTCTTCTAAAGTTTGTTTCATCCAAAGAGCTTGTGCACAACAACTACCAAGTGCGATGTATTCAGCCTCGGTGGTTGAGAGGGCAACAGAATTCTGTTTCCTACTCGACCATGAAATGAGTGAAGGGCCTAAAAAGTGACAAGTGCCACTAGTGCTTTTCCTATCTAGTGAACAACCGGCATAATCAGAATCAGAGTAGCCAAAAAGAGTAAAATCATCGCTATGAGGATACCATAAACCAAGTTTAGATGTGCCAATTAAATATCTAAAAATTCTTTTTACCGCTTTTAAATGTGATTCTTTGGGATCGGCTTGAAATCTAGCACATAAACAAACTGAAAACATAATATCCGGTCTAGAAGCAGTTAAATATAAAAGTGAACCTATCATGCCTCTATACAAAGTTTGATCTATTGATATTCCATTTTCATCTTTTCCTAATTTTAAAGATACACTCATAGGAGTATTTGCTTGTTTGAGATTTTCAAATCCAAATCGTTTTAAAACATCATGAATATATTTTGATTGGTTAATAAAAACTCCATCATGTTTTTGAACAATTTGAAATCCTAAGAAATATTTTAATTCTCCTACCATACTCATCTCAAGTTCACTTTCCATCATTTTTACAACATAATTACACAACTCTTCATTAGTGGCTCCAAAAATAATATCATCAACATAAATTTGTAAAACAATTAAATCATTATTTACTTGCTTAATGAAGAGTGTACAATCAACGCCGCCCATTTTAAAACCATTTTGTAATAAATATATAGTCAATCTATCATACCATGCTCGTGGTGCTTGTTTTAAACCATACAAAGCTTTTAGCAATCTATATACGCGATTAAGAAATTTTTCATTTATAAATCCTGGGGGTTGTTCAACATAAACTTCTTCTTTAATCAACCCGTTTAAAAATGCAGTTTTAATATCCATTTGCAATAATTTAAACCTTTTATGACTAGCAAATGCAACAAAAATTCTTACTGCTTCCAATCGTGCTACGGGTGCAAATGTTTCATCAAAATCTATCCCTTCAATTTGATTATATCCTTTCGCTACAAGCCTAGCTTTATTTCTAGTGACCCTAGAGTCACTCTCTAATTTGTTTTTGAAAATCCATTTGACTCCTACTACAGGATGATCACTAGGTCTATCTACAAGAATCCAAACTTTATTTCTTTCAAATTGGTTAAGTTCTTCATTCATAGCTAGAAACCAAGATTCATCATTTAAAGCGGTGGCAACATCTTTTGGTTCTATATTTGAGACAAAACATAAATTTGAAAAACTTTCATGTAAACTAGAACGTGTACGTACCCCATGTAATGGTTCTCCAATAACAAGTTCTTGCGGATGATCTTTTGAGAACCTTAGCTCAGTTGGAGGTACATATTCTTGTTCTTCTTCTTCTTCACCATCTTTTTCATCTCCTTTCTCTACTTTTTCTTCATCATTATCATCATCATTTTTCTTCAGATTTTGTTCCACATCTTCTTCATTTTTCTCATTACCTGCAACTTTAGTATTTTCTACACAATAAATGTTTTCATCAAATTTTACATGAATAGATTCTTCAACCACTTTAGTACGTTTATTATAAACTCTATAGGCCTTGCTAGTTGAAGAATAACCAATGAAAATTCCTTCATCACATTTTTCATCAAATTTGCCTAAGTTATCTTTTGTATTCAAAATAAAGCATTTACAACCAAAAACTTTAAAGTAAGATACATTTGGTTTCTTTGAAAATAAATTTCATAAGGAGTTAATTATAATGTAGGACGAATCATGACACGATTAATAATATAGCATGCAGTACTGATCGCTTCGGCCCAAAAATATTTTGGCAATTTAAATTCACAAAGCATAGTACGTCCTAATTCTTGAAGTGTTCTATTTTTCATCTCCACTACACCATTTTGTTGTGGTGTGCGAGGAGCAGAAAATTCATGTTTTATCTCAAATTCATTACAATATGAAATGAATTTTTCATTATCAAATTCTCCTCCATGATCTGATCTAATGCATTTCACTTTTAAATCAAGTTCATTTTGAATACGTGAAATTAGTTTTACAAATTCATCAAAAGCATCAGATTTTGAATTTAAAAACAATGTCCAACAAAATCTAGAATAATCATCAATAATAACAAACGTATATTTTCTACCTCTTACACTTTGTGTAGAAATTGGACCAAACAAGTCCATATGTAATAAATGTAAAGGTCTAGTAGTAGAAATAACATTTTTGCTTTTAAAAGATGATTTTGTAAACTTTCCCTTTTGGCATGGTGAACATAATGAAGAAAGCTTTCCATTCAAATTTGGCAAACCTTTTATAATTTTATTTTTAGAAAGCTTTACTATGCGCTTGGCACTAGAATGTCCTAGTCTCCTATGCCATAATTCAAGTTCATCATTCTTTGATATAAAACATTTAAGTGTAGAATGAGATAAATCATGAAAAGTGATTGTATAGACATTGTTTATTCTTGGTGCAGTAAGTACGATTTCATTTGTTTTAGAATCAATAATATTGCAAAGGTTTGAGCTAGAGTCAAATAGAACATTTAGATTTTTATCACATAGTTGACTAATAGAAATTAAATTATGTTTCAAACCTTTAACATATAAAACATTTGAAATTTTAAATTCTTTGTTACCTACTACTCCAATGCCTTTGACTTTACCCTTGCCATTATCTCCAAATGTCACTGTTCCATCTTTCTTCATCTCCAGGCTAAGGAACTTTGATTTATCGCCCGTCATGTGTTTTGAACATCCAGAGTCCAAATACCACACGTCTTCCTTGTTCCTAGCCTGCATGCACACCTAAAAAGATGATGAGAGTAAAGATCTGGTTACCCAAGTGGTCGATCCCATTGTATAAGTGGACGCCTTAGGTACCCAGATTTGTTTAACATTAACTTTTCCTTTCTTCCAACATGAGCCCGAGATGTGACCAAATCGATGACATTTGGCACACACAATGAATGGTGAGGAACCATTTTTCAATGGTTTCTCTGGACTCTTGCTGGTGGAAACATCTTTATGTGTGGGCTTAGAAAAATTTTCATTTTGAAAACCAGGTTTTCTGAACCTGGAGCTGTCGTTCCGACAGCAGCTGTCGGAAATTTCCGACAGCCTCCAGAGCTTCCAGAAACGTAACCTAGCCCAAATTTTGCTGTCCCATGGCATTGGTTGGCTAAAAGCATATCCAGAGATTTTTTTCCAACACCAAATTTTCCAATTGCCATGTTCAACTCATTTACTTTGGACTTTAAAATTGAATTTTCTTTTACTATCATGCCACATCTATTTGCAACACTTTTCTTATAATTCTCTAATTGAGAATGAGAGAATTTAACAACTTTTTCTAAATCCTTTTTCTCTTTTAGAAGTTGATCAATTTTTTGATCGGACTTAGAAATAGTGTTTTCAAGTTCTTTTATCCTTGTCGAAGAGTGATCACACTCTTGACAAATTTCCTTCTCGTTCCCAATAGATTTCAAATCATTTGATATCTTTTTATTTACTTTCAAAAGAACTTTGTTTTCAGATTTTAAAAAATCAATTTGTTTTAGGCTTTTATCTAAAAATTTGCAAGTTTTCATAAATTCAGAATATAAATCTTCATAAGATGGAGGAGTTACCTCAGTGTCGCTTTGGACACTGCAGTCGTCGTCAGATGACGCATTTTCTTTCCCCATCAAGCAGACATTTGCCTCCTCTTCCTCTTGTGTTGAGGAATCACTTTCTTCACCAGACGAAGAATCATCCCAAGTCTCTGCCTTTAACACTTTCTTCTTGTAACTTTTATCGTGCCTCTTTGCTTTTTGCTCGTTCAGATACTTTGGGCACTTGCTTCTGATATGACCAATCTTCTTGCAATGGTAGCACTCCGGTAGCGGACGCTTCTCTTCATTCTCCATTTTTCCTTTGCCTTTTTGGTAGGCAAAATCGTTCTTTTTGAAAAATTTCTTAAATGAATTTCTCCTCTCTGGATTTCTCATAAACTTCTTAAAGTTCCTCACAAACAGTCCTTCCTCATCTTCCTCACTTTCTTCAGATTCAGTTTCAACTTCCTTTTTAGATTTCAACGCCAAGCTTTTCTTTTTGGGCTCCAAATTGTACTCTTGGCTTTGAATCTTCAACTCCACTTCATGGGTTTTTAGATTCCCAATGAGACTCTCCAATTGTAAGGTCTTAAGGTCATGTGACTCAGAAATTGCAGTCACTTTAGGATTGAACTTCGGGGGAAGTGATCTTAAGATTTTCCTCACTAAATCTCCATTGGAGAAAACCTTACCCCACACCTTTAAATCGTTCACGATTTTAGTAAATCGTGTGTACATTGTATCAATTTCTTCATCCACCTCCATTTTGAATCTTTCGAATTCTGACTCTAGTTGAAATAGCTTTGAATCCTTTACCTGCGAAGTACCTTCATGAGTGATTTCTAAAAGATTCCAAATTTCATATGCAGTATCACAAGCACAAACTCTATTAAATTCAGTGTGATCTAGTGCACAAAATAAAGCATTCATGGCTTTTGCATTGTTTTTACATCTTAATTTATCATTGTCATCCCACTTGTCTTTGGGTTTGACCATAGTTACATCTCCTACAACAAATGTTGGGGAAGAATAACTCGTATCGACCATATTCCAAACTTCCATGTCGAGAGCTATTAAAAAACACCGCATTCGGGTTTTCCAATAGTTATAGTCTGTGACCGTAAAAAGTGGTGGCCTACTGATTCCTTGCCCCTCAACGAACGCGTGATCGTTGTGCGCCATTACTCCCGGTGGTAAAACCGTTTTGGAGCAACCTCCCTCTGATACCACTTGTTGGATCGTGTGACGCCCTTAGAGGGGGGGGGGTGAATAAGGGTGTGTTTAAAATATAATTTTTACTTAATAATTTTGTAGACAAATTGAAGTATCTAGTTGCCTACCTAAATCACCTAGAGGGGGGTGAATAGGTGATCTCTACGTCTTTTGCGGAATTAAAAATTAAACGTAAAGCACAGCACACAAAATTAATCACAACCACAGATAACACCAGGAATTTATAGTGGTTCCCCGTACTTGGGTACTCCACTGCCGGCCTCGCCAATCTAGCACCACAGCTAGACTTGACTACTCACTAAATCTCGGATCAAGAACGATCCTACAGTCTCGGAGTCAAACTCCTACAAACTCAGAGAGAACCTCTCTTACCTCTCTTACAACTCGGAGAAAACTTCTCCTACGACTCGGAGAACAACCTCTCCTACAACTCGGAGATAACAACTCCTACAACAGATTGAAAAGGGTTTGAACAATACTAAACCAGATTTGAATAACAGAAGCGTTTTCTTCCTTCTTCTTGAATGGCTTTTGAGAACGATGAGGAAGAACAACGATCCTTCAAATCTGTCTTTGGCAATCCGAAACGATCCAATAGAGAATGTAGAACCTGAGCATGGATCAATCGAATCCTTCTTGATAGAAATCGGCAACTCCAAAGAGTAGAACAATCTCCAAACGTAGACGACGGCGAGCGGCGCTTTTCTCGTTCTTTTTGATCGGGAGAGGGATTAGGGTTAGAACGATTCTGGAACTTGTTTTTAATAATCCAAAAACAATCCTATATATGGAGAGGAGCAATTAAAGGATTAATCAGCCTTAAAAGCGCTCCATATAGCCGTTAGAAACGAGAAGGAGCGTTTACGATCCGTCCAGAACAGAGAAAACGAAACAGAAATTTACGGACAGAAGTCTCGAGACATAAGGGATCTCTCAAGACATAAGGGATCTCTCGAGACATGAAACAGAGAGAGCAGGAAAGGGATGTCTCGAGAACTCGATGATCTCTCGAGACATTGCAAAGATTTCAGACGAAAGATCTCTCGAGACAACCACAATCTCTCGAGACATGTCTGATCTCTCGAGACATATCCTTAGGAAAAATTTGTTTTACAAAAATTCTTTTCTTCTCTTGAACACATGCTGCAGCCGCACTCCAAAGTCTTCAATAGTATTGAAAAAGAAGTGTACCCCAATAGTGAGATCACACATGAGTCATCACCATGTTTCATATAATGAGGGATTACATTTTATGAAACTGTGTTTGCAGACCCATTGTGACCTGACATTGGCTTACACTTAGCCATGATAATCTGCAAGACAATACTAGAAAAGCATATCAAATACAAAAGCAATTCAATCTTAGTTTAAGGGTGACTTCTCACAAATCAAGGTAATTGTGAATGCAATTTCCAACACAAATTTTACTTTACTAAAAAATTACTTATAAACACTTTCAAACCAATGCAATTTTCGTATTAAATCAAACACAAATTTCTAAGATAAAGATTATGCCACCAAATATGTAGTTAAAGAAAAGGACATAATTATATTAATCATGAAATTTGCATACAATAAAAATAATCTTAATAATGCTTAAGATCAAGGCACAATTATGTTTATAAAAATTCAACAATTTTGGTTTACCAATCCTTCTTCCAAGGATCGGAAGTCTATCACTTGTCTCTCCCAAGACCAAGCCCAAGCATATCCTCTAGATCTTCCCAATATCTAGACGTAGCTCACAAGGCCACGATTTCCCACCAAGCCACGCAAGGACTTGGACGCTTCGCACAAGGAAGCGATTTTCCCCTAAGCCACGCAAGGACTTAGACGCCGCACGCAAGACGATGATTTCTCTACCAATACAAAATGAAATGTGTGTAAATGAAAATACAATATGAAAAGGACAACTCCCTAGAAATTCATATCTCTGAATGGATTGTTGAAGCCTCGAGATGATCGTTGATGTAGAAGCGCGCCCGATCTCGTCTTCAATCTTCAATCCTTCTTTGCACAAATGGGAGTTGAAGAGGTTCTAGAGCTCTCTAGTTTGTATGCACTCAGGAAGGGACTTTGAATTCTCAAATCTTGGAATGCACGAACACAAGGAGTCATTTTATAGAAAAACGCTGTCGCCTGGGCGACATTGACTGTCGGAATTTTCCGACAGCGCTAAACTGCCGCTGGAGTGCCGTCGTGTGGGCAGTTACTGTAACCGCCGAGCTGTCGCCTGGGCGACATCGATGTCGGATTTCCGACAACGCAAAACTGTCGGTCGTGGGTGGTATCGTGGGTAGTTATTGTAACCTCCGAGCTGTCGCCTGGGCGACATCGCTGTCGGATTTCCGACAGCTCAAAAACTGCCTTTCGTCGTGCTGCCGTGGAGGGAAGTAGTTGTAACTTCTCTGCTGTCGCCGGGGCGACAGCGGCTGTCGGAATTTTCCGACAGTGAAATTTTCCCATATTCAAATTTTGCTCCAGAAGAAATGTGAACATCTCATACCTGTTACCTGCACACCATTAAAAAATAGAATCAAATACAAACGGGACTTTGTTATTATCAAACCGGAGGAGTGCGAGACGCATGCTCCAACGGTTAGAAATAAAGTCCAACAAAAATGAGAATAATCATCGATTAATACAAATGTATATTTTCTACCTCCTAAGCTAGAAATTCCAATTGGCCCAAATAAATCCATATGTATTAATTGAAGTGGCCTAGTGGTAGAAATAATATTTTTACTTTTAAAGGATGATTTTGAAAATTTTCCTTTTTGGCAAGACACACATAGTGAAGAAGATAAATTTCCATTTAACAATGGTAAACCTTTAATTAATTTATCTTTTGAAAGTTTTGTAATTAACTTGGCACTAGTATGTCCAAGTCGCCTATGCTATAATTCTAATTCATCATTTTTTGATAAAAAACATTTTAAAGTAGAATTTGAAAAATCAAGAAATTTAATCATATATACATTATGACATCTAGGTGCGGTAAAAACAATTTCTTTTGTCTTAGAATTAATAATTTTGCACAAATTTGTAGAAGATTCAAATAAAACATCTAAACCCTTATCACATAATTGACTAATAGAAATCAAATTATGCTTTAATCCTTCTACAAATAAAACATTTGAAATTGAAAAATTTTTGTTACCCACAACTCCGATGCCGATGATTTTTCCTTTTCCATCATCTCCGAATGTAACAACTCCTCCTTTCTTCATCTCCAGGCTAAGGAACTTCTCTTTATTGCCCGTCATGTGCTTTGAACAACCCGAGTCCAAGTACCACACGTCTTCTTTGTCCTTAGCCTGCCAACACACCTAGAAAGAAGAGGTGAGTAAAGATCTGGTTACCCAAGTGGTTCCACTCATAGTATAGGTAGAAGCCTTAGGCACCCAGATTTGTTTAATTTTACTTTTTCCTTTCCTCCAACAAGAGTCCGTAGTGTGACCAAATCTATTGCATTTGGCACATATAATGTATTGAGATGAGTATAACTTTTCTGGACTTTTACTGGATGAGGATGCAGTATTAGACAATTTATTAACTTCAGAATTTGTAAAAATAGATTTTTTGGACTTTTCACTGTCGCCGGCGACAGTGGTTGTCGCCGGGCGATAGCTTCCTGACATGTATCCGAGTCCAAACCTTCCAGATCCATGGCGTTGGTATCCTAAGATCATATCCAGTGATCTTCGGCCCATTCCAAATTTTTTCATGGCTAGCGTTAAGTCATGAATCTGGTTTCTCATTTCTGTATTCTCGGATACTAGATTTACACATCTACATTCAAAAGATTTCTTTCCCTCATGGACTTTTGAAATTGAAGATTTCAGATCTCTCTCTAAAATCTCATTCTTTTTAGTAAGAATTTTTATTGTAGAATGAGATTTGGAAAGCGATTCTTCAAGTTCTTTAATTCTTCCCAAAAAGTGATCACACTCTTGGCAAGAAATATCTCTTTTTCCAATAGTCTTAATTTCATTTAACAATTTTTTGTTTTCTTTAAGCAAAATTTCATTTTCAGATTTAAGAAGATCATTATCTTTTAAACTCTTTTCAAAAAATTTGCAAGTCTTTAAAAATTCAGAAAATAATTCATCGTAGGTTGGAGGAGTTACCTCAGTGTCACTTTGGACACTGCATTCGTCATCAGATATGACGCTCTTTCCCATTAAGCACATGTTGGCCTCCTCTTCTTTACTTGAACTTGAACTGCTTGCATCCTCAGAAGTAGTATCATCCCATGTTTCCGCCTTCAACACCTTCTTCGACCCTTTGTGCTTCTTTTCTTTAAGTTCTTTTAGGTACTTTGGACACTTGCTTCGGATGTGTCCTAACTTCTTGCAGTGATAGCACTCCAGTGGAGGTCTCTCTTCCTCCTCATCGCCTTCCTTTCCTTTTTTCTTCCTAAACGTCTCCTTCTTAAAATACTTCTTAAACGAATTCCTCCTCTCTGGATTTTTCATAAATTTTCTAAATTTTCTAACAAATAAACTTTCCTCATCTTCTTCTTCCTCCTCAGAATCACTAGTTTCTTCCTTCTTAGATCTTAGAGCCAATCCCTTCTTCCTTGGCTCCATATACTCTTGTTGTTGAATTTTCAATTCAACTTCATGAGTTTTCAAGTTCCCAATGAGGCTCTCCAATTGTAAGGTCTTAAGATCATGTGACTCGGAAATTGCAGTCACTTTAGGATTGAACTTCGGGGGAAGTGATCTTAAGATTTTCCTTACTAAGTCTCCATTTGAGAACACCTTTCCTAGCACCTTTGAGTCCTTCACGATTTTTGTGAATCGTGTGTACATCGTATCAATCTCTTCATCTACCTCCATTTTGAACCTTTCAAATTCAGACTCCAGTTGAAATAGCTTTGAATCATTTACCTGCGAAGTACCTTCATGAGTGATTTCTAACAGATTCCAAATTTCAAATGTAGTATTACAAGCACAAACTCTATTAAATTCAGTGCGATCTAGTGCGCAAAATAAAGCATTCATGGCTTTTGCATTGTTCTTACATTTTAATTTATCATTGTCATCCCACTTGTCTTTGGGCTTATCCATAGTTACATCTCCTACAACAAATGTTGGAGAAGTGTAACTAGATTCTACCATATTCCAGACTTCTATATCTAGCGCAATTAGAAAACAACGCATACGTGTTTTCCAATAATTATAGTCTGTGCCCGTGAATAAAGGTGGTCTACTTATGCCTTGCCCCTCAACGAACGCATGATCGTTGTGCGCCATTACTCCCGGTACTAAAACCGTTTTGGAGTAACCTGGCTCTGATACCACTTATTTGATCGTGTGACGCCCTTAGAGGGTGGGGGTGAATAAGGGTGTGTTTAAAATATAATTTTTACTTAATAATTTTTTAAACAGATTTTACTTTTCTAAAAAAAAATTACTTATACACAATTTCAAACCAATGTAATTTTTGTTTTAAACAAAACACAAAATTCTAAGTAAAAGATTAAGCAACCAAATTTGCAATTAATGAAAGAAGCATAATTATATTAATCATGAAATTTACATACAATAAAATGATCTTAACAATGCTTAAGATCAATGCACAAATATGATAATATAAATTTCACTAATTTTGATTTTACCAATCCTTCTCCCAAGGATCGGAAGGCTATCACTTGTCTCTCCCTAGATCAAGCCCAAGCCTACCCTCTAGATCTTCCCAAGATCTTGACGTAGCACACAAGGCCACGATTTCCTACCAAGCCACGCAAGAACTTGGACGCTCGGCACAAGGAAGCGATTTTCCCCTAAGCCGCACAAGGACTTAGATGCCGCACGCAAGACGACGATTTCTCTACCAATACAAAGTTGAATGTAAATGAATGAAAATACAAAGTCAAGTGAAGAACTCCCTAGAAAATCAGATCTCTGAAAGGAGGGTTGAAGCCTCGAGATGATCGTTGATGTAGAAATGCATTCGATCTCGTCTTCAATCTCAATCCTTCTAGCACAAATGGGAGTTGATGGAGTTCTGGAGCTTTCTGGTTCGAATGCACTCTGGAAGAAGGTCTGGAAATCTCAAGAACTGAATTCCATGAAGTTTTGAGCTCTTTTAAGAAAAAAGAGTTGTCGCCGTCCGATAGCTACTGTCACCGGAATCCGATATCTCCAGAGGCTGCCACGTGTCCCACTAAAACGAAGTTTCTGCGTGGTGTTGAGGTCGTGGTTGAGACGTGGGCTGTCGGATATTCGATAGCACTATCGGATATTCGTTAGCTAAGGTAACTACTGCACGTCCTGCCGTTATTGGAAGATCGTGGGCTGTCGGAAATCCGATAGCGATATCGGAAATCCGATAGCTCTTAACCGTTGCGCAGAGATCAAATAAACACGCTGTCGGAAATCCGATAGGGCTGTCGGAAATCCGATAGCTCAAATTTCTGGAAAATTTCATTTTGCTCCAATTGAAAACATGTTATTCTTGCACCTGTTATCTGCACACCATTAATCAAAAATAGGATCAAATACATTTGGGATTTATTATTCTCAAACTGGATGAGTACGGAACGCATGCTCCAACAATATATATAAATATATGAGTGTTGGGTCAGTAATAAAATCAAACACCTAGTAGGCACAGCAATACAACACAAATAAGAAATAAAACAAAACAAATAAGCAAGCATCCAGATGACATAAGATATATAGTAGTTCCCCAAAACCTGGGTACATCTACTCTTCTACCCACTGGTAGGAATCCACTGGAGGTTGTTGATAAGGAGCCCTCACACCAAGGTGATTTTCATAAGGTGTCCACACACCATAGAGCTTTTGATCAGGTGCTCAAAACCAAGATGCAGGTTTTTTCTAAGGTGGCCTGTCACCGGGAGTTAACTTTTGAAGGGAATTATAACCCTTTACAAGATGGGAAGGAATAAAAGAAAACAGAAAAAGATATGTTGTTCTTCTCTTTGCTGAGAAGACACTTGAAGATCCTGATTGGTAGTTGATTTGGATCTTGATGATGATATTGAAGAGAGCTCCCCCTGTCTGATTAAGTTTGATGACAGCTTGTGGATGGAGCTCCTTCTCTAGATTGCAACACTCCTCTTCTCTTCTTCTTGTAGTTTAGATCCTGAGAAATTGATATAGATTGGTGTCTCATGATATATATGATCTGCAAAGAAAGAGTTAGCAAAAAGAAGATAATATATATTAGATCTGTTCTTCTTTTTGCTCCTCTGCTTTTCTATTTTCTGTATCATCCTGTTTCTGCTGCTTCTTGTTTTAATCTCCTTTTCTTCTCTCTGTATATTTATTCTGGAGAGCTTTCGACTGATTTGAATTCTTGCCGACAGAAGAGGAAAGGATATAATATTTCTTTCTTTTCTCAGATCCTCGAGAACATAACTTGTCGTCTTTAGCTTGCTGCAACAGCTCTATTAATTAATGTTGTAACGGCTGGATTATTAAGGCAGCAATATATAGCAATATATAAATAGAATGAATAAAATATTGCTTTAATAAATCTGACAGCATATATATAATATTTTAGTCGAACTAAGAATGATATAAAACAATGCTGCAAATATTTCGTCGAGCTCAGCTTCAAGTTCGTCGACCTCATCATTTGATTCGTCGACCTGATCATTTGATTCACTGTTCTGAACATCTGCTGAATATTCGTCGAACGCAGACTCGAGTTTGTCGAACCGAAGGATTCGTCGACCGCTGAGATAATCTGTTCGTCGACCGCTGAACCGCTGAGACGGGATCGTCGAACGCTGAACCGCTGGATTTCGTCGAGCGTAGATTGAACGCCATTCGCTGACCGCAGAGCTTCGTTCGTCGAACACAGATCACTGTTCGTCGAATGCAGAGAACATATGTAAATTTTATTCTTCTCTAATTTTTCAGCCTATTAATTATATATTTATATATTTCTCTGTATATCATTTATACATATATTCTTTTCAGCCTTCTACCTTAATAAGATTTGATCTAAGTTATACAATGTGTTATGATAGAAACTTAGACATTAAATGTGGATCCTAACTCAAATCAAAACTAAGGTTCCAACAATCTCCCCCTATTTGAGTTGGGATCCTAATCCAAATTAAGACTAGGTTCTAACAATCTCCCCTATTTGGTTTAGGATTCCTAAGCATAAAAAGTCTTTGAAGCTTTAGGGTCAGAGATTATTTTTTTCTTATAAAATTCATTTAAGCAATTTCAGATTTCCTAGATTTTGATTTAATAGGATTTTAATGAAGGATTGCTAGCTGTTATTAGATTCTAGAAATTTTAAAATCAAAAAGACATTGCCTGATAACTTATTTCTATAGAATCCCCTTAATCAGAAGAGACTCACACTCAGTGCTCTGATCATTTCTGATCTATGCAATTTGAGTAGAATGCTCAACTTGATTTTGGAGAAAATCTGTAAGAATGTGAAGTTATCTGACTTTGTTTTAAGATAGAAAAATTCAATGGAATCATTTAACTGCTGTTTAATTTAGTTATAATTTAAGTAAAGACATTAAACAGTTAAAACAAAATTGCCTTATAGATATATATGTTGGCCTTTTTATTTCATTGAAGTATAAATTTGAAAATTTATTTTGATGTTGCTGAACATAAATTTTTCCTTTTTCTTTAAAAGTTTGTTTAAACTTATCAGTTCTAATGAACTTTTAAACAAATAATTTGTTCTGCTGATATTTTTAAATTTTCTTTAGGTTTGTTATATTCAGAAATCAAATTAGTTATTTTTGTTAACTCTTTTTTGATTTCATTTTTAGAATTTATTAAATCTGTACATGTTATTTTAAAATCAGATTTGAAATCTTCAGAGGTAGAGTTGGGATTTGATATTACCTCTTTTACCTTTTCTGATTCAGCTTCTGCATCTGAGTAGTAGTTTGAGCCATATATGGCCATCATGCAGAAAGCTTTGGCTTTTTGTTCTTCTTCTTCTTCTTCAGTTAGACTGAATGATGGTTCTGCATCAAACAAACAGTTAGTGGAAGAAGTAAAAAGGTGGATTCATTTACCATCCTTGAGAGGGAGTTCCAGATGCTCCTTGCTGAAGTGCAGTATTAACTCTTTGATAAATGTCATTTGACATTGATTGAGCTAATATCTTCATGGCCATGGCATCAACACTTTTCAGCTTTTCTTGATCATCAGATGAAGAGATTGAAGATGGAAGTCCTGTCAAAATGGGTTTGTAAATATCTTCATCTATTGCATTCATATATAATCTGATTCTAACTTACCATAAAGGAAATCTATCCAAATTACAAATTGGTGGATCTGAAAATGAAAAATCTGTTTGTGCCATTAGGAAAAAAAATATTTTTAAGAACTAAGTGATCTTTGTGATTTCAGGTGTTACCCTGTGTGAAAAATCAACCTCCCTCTAATACCAATTGAAAGTGAGTTTAGTTCTTAATTAATTTAAAGGATCTTGTTTAAGTTTTACTTCAAAAGTAAATGATATATATAAATATATGAGTGCTGGGTCAGTAATAAAATCAAACACCTAGTAGGCACAGCAATACAGCACAAATAAGAAATAAAAAAATAATAAGCAAGCATCCAGATGACACAAGATATATAGTAGTTCCCCAAACCTGGGTACATCTACTCTTCTACCCACTGGTAGGAATCCACTGGAGGTTGTTGATAAGGTGCCCGCACACCAAGGTGATTTTGATAAGGTGTCCACACACCATAGAGCTTTTGATCAGGTGCTCAAAACCAAGATGCAGGTTTTTGCTAAGGTGGCCTATCACCGGGAGTTAACTTTTGAAGGGAGTTATAACCCTTTACAAGATGGGAAGGAATAAAAGAAAATAGAAAAAGATATGTTGTTCTTCTCTTTGCTGAGAAGACACTTGAAGATCCTGATTGGTAGTTGAGTTGGATCTTGATGATGATGTTGAAGAGAGCTCCCCCTGTCTGATTAAGTTTGATGATAGCTTGTGGATGGAGCTCCTTCTCTAGATTGCAAAACTCCTCTTCTCTTCTTCTTGCAGTTTAGATCCTGAGCAATTGATATAGATTGGTGTCTCAGGGTATATATGATCTGCAATGAAAGAGTTAGCAAAAAGAAGATAATATATATTAGATATGTTCTTCTTTTTGCTCCTCTGTTTTTCTCTTTTCTGTATCTTCCTGTTTCTGCTGCTTCTTGTTTTTAATCTCCTTTTCTTCTCTCTGTATATTTATTCTAGAGAGCTTTCGGCTGATTTGAATTCTTGCCGACAGAAGAGGAAAGGATATAATATTTCTTTCTTTTCCCAGATCCTCAAGAACATAACTTGCCGTCTTTAGCTTGCTGCAATGGCTCTATTAATTAATGCTGCAATGGCTGGATTGTTAAGGCAGTAATATATATAGCAATATATAAATAGAATTAATAAAATATTGCTTTAATAAATCTGACAGCATATATATAATATTTTAGTCGAACTGAGAATGATATAAAACAATGCTGCAAATATTTCGTCGAGCTCAGCTTCAAGTTCGTCGACCTCATCATTTGATTCGTCGACCTGATCATTTGATTCACTGTTCTGAACATCTGCTGAATATTCATCGAATGCAGACTCGAGTTCATCGAACGGAAGGATTCGTCGACCGCTGAGATAATCTGTTCGTCGACCGCTGAACCGCTGAGACGGGATCGTCGAACGCTGAACCGCTGAGACGGGGTCGTCGAACGCTGAACCACTGGATTTCGTCGAGTGCAGAATGAACGCCATTCGTCGACCGCAGAGCGTCGTTCGTCGAACGCAGATCGTCGTTCGTCGAACGCAGAGAACATATGTAAATTTTATTCTTCTCTTATTTTTCAGCCTATTAATTATATATTTATATATTTCTCAGTATATTATTTATATATATATATTCTTTTCAGCCTTCTACCTTAATAGGATTTGATCTAAGTTATACAATGTGTTATGATAGAAACTTAGACATTAAATGTGGATCCTAACTCAAATCAAAACTAAGGTTCCAACATAATACATGTTGTCCTTATTAAGAACTCTGTAGATCTGCTTCTTCTTTTTGCTTTCATGTACTGTATCTGTATAATCCTTCATATATTCTCTCCTTCTTCTTCTCTGCTCTTCTTTTTGTATATATAATCTGGAGAAGGCTTTTGGGCTGATTTGAATTCTTGCCCGACAAGAGAGGAAAGAGATAATGTCTCTTTAATTTCCTAGATTCCTCGAGAAGATAAATTGCCGTCTTTAGCTTTTCTGCAACGGCTATAATATTTATTGTCTGCAACGGCTATAATATTAATTTATAAAGAAAAGACGGGCAACAATATATAAATAGAATTTAATCAAAATATTGCTGAGAATATTAGTCGAGCTGAGAATCTCTAAATTATAAAGCTGATAAGAATTCGTCGAGCTCAGCTTCAAGTTCGTCGATCTGAGAATTGAATTCGTTGTTCTGAGCTTCTGTTGAAGATTCATCGAACGCAGACTTTTTGTCGACCGCTGAGATGGGCTGGATCGTCGACCGCTAAGATATTGAGCTGTTTGTCGAACGCAGATTGGTGAACAAAACTATGCTTGCAAACGACAACGGCAAGTGTACCGTGTCGAATGTAGTATAGGCTTTATAAAAACCAAGGTCGTATAAAAATTTGGGCATGTTGATTACTCTTACTCAAGACGATCTCTATTGTTCTATCAAATAGAACTTTGATTTGATTGCAATAAGAAAAGTAACTTGACTAGAAGATTATAACTAATGAAAAGAGGGGTGGACAAACTAGAAGAATGGACGAATTTAAACAACAAATTTTATTAATTCAAGAAAAGAGATTACAACTATTGAAAGAGAACTTACAAGTGCAAGAAAAAGTAAAGCTGAAATACTTGAAAATATGGAAATAAAGCAAGAAAATGGAGGCTTCGACTCCAATACAAGGTGTACAAATAATCTAGAGGAGCTGCCTTTTTATAGCTGAAAATTCTAGGTACACGCCCTCGGTCACGCCCGTGACCAAGGGCGTGTAAGGCGCGCGATCATCTCGGAGCGGAAAGGGCGCAGTCTGGCTTTAATGCTGACAAAATTTGCGTCTCATGCCCTAGGTCACGCCCGTGACCTAGGGCGTGTAACCTTCAAAATGTGCTGCTGGCAGGAATCTTCGACGGGAAGAAGCTGGGAGTGGCGCGGGATGAGTCATGCCCGTGACATTGAGTCACGCCCCTGGTCACGCCCGTGACCTAGGGCGTGTAAATTTAATTGACGTGGCAGGCTGATTCTGGATGCTTGCGACGAGTCGCGGCCGTGACATTGGTTCACGCCCTTGGTCACGCCCGTGACCTGGGGCGTGTACTTGGCGAATTCTTCACGGAACACACCCGTGGTGGCGGAAACAGGTCTGAAACACTGCGCAAGTTACACGCCCATGGTCACGCCCGTGACCATGGGCGTGTACTTTATGTTTTTGTCCAATGCGTCCAAAAAAACCTGAAATACACAAAAAAGCTTAAGTTAGTTTATAAAATAAAAAAGATAATAATTTTAATAAGAAAATCATAAAAACTATAGAATTGCATATTAAAAATATATTAAACTTATATTAAAAGATGAGTACAAAAAGTACTCATCAAACACCCCCATACTTACTCATTTGCTAGTACCGAGCAAACAACTTTTCATAGGAGTAGAAAAATTTAAATACTAGAAAAGAAATTTGAACTCAAGGAATAAAAACGCAAAGTCTTATGCCTACGTGTAGAGATCCTAGTTGAAAGATCTATTTAGCATAATGATTAGCTTATAATTTGTGAATTAACAATTTGCTTTTACTTTTAAATTGAAAGTTCGGCAAATTCTCGAATGTTATTCAGGGAGCGGGTAGCGTGTTTTCTAAGATCAATATTACCCAAAATTGAGTTTCGGGATAGCCTCCAAATAATCCATCAATGACGATGGCCATAGGCTTGCCCGGTCACACTCTCTCCACTACACAAGTATAATGTTATAGCTTAAAGATCAAAAGGGCTTTCATTAGGAGTGAAACTTGGCTTAGGTATATGATTTGGATTTGGAAATATAAAAGATAGAATATAACGGCTAAGGATCACACTAAACCAAGGTGAGAGTTTCCCAAAATTATCAAAAATTTAAACCTCGCATAAGAGTTGTTATGAAGCAAAACACTCATATTTTTCAAAAATGAGGCCATGAATACTTGTTTATATTTTTTTTTCACAGTTGGCCAATAATTTTTAATATTTTTTTTTCTTTTCATAATAGCTCCGAATAAGAAGTTGTAATTTCCTTATTTTCACAATTGAACCCATTGCAGAATTTTAATAAATCTCAAATATTTAGTGTGATCATGGGCTGGATGTTTTGGCTTTGGTGAAAATGAAAGGTGGAGATAGCAAAGGAAATAAGGTAAGGCCCAAAGTGTTTAAACAATGAAAATTTTAAAAAGGTGGGCAAACAGGCACAAACGATCAAAAGGTGGCCTAAATCACTATGACAACGTATGTAAATGCTTCGAGAATCGCTAGAGGCAAGTTCTAGCCGTCGAGAAAGAATACCCTTCCGTTCAAAAATGTGTAATATTTCTCTACTAAGCTTCTACATACTCACTTGAATTTATTCACAGATTCTATCGGATTCAAGGTAAAAGTAAAACAAGAATTGTTTTTTCGCAGTTAGAGAAACATAAATCTAATTTTATGCTGAATAGTTAATTTGACATAGAATTCTACAAATGCGTGCGTTTAACTAGGAACACTGCATGAGTCAACAATTTTATTCCAAAATTCAAAATCTAATGAAGTATAAAAATTCCCTACTACACAAAACAAAAGCAAATCTACTAAGAATTTTGCAAATGAGTAAGTATAAAAATTCAGCAAAAAAATATTTATATAATTTTTTTCTTCTTAGACTTCCCAAGGTCAACCCGGTGAAGGGCTCGCAAGGTACTAGAGGCTATGATGGGAATTCAAGCCCAAAGCGTCCTTTCCAAGAAATTTTATTTTTATTAGATAGAAAATATTTATATATTTTTTATTTTTCAAAAAAATAGAAATTCAAAAAAAGCAATGTTACACCCCCATACTTAAAATTAAACATTGTCCCCAATGTTTAAAACTAAGTAAGAAGATAAAAACAGGAATTACACTTTTTATTTTATTTTTATTTTTTAAGAAAATGAAATAAATTAAACAACAAAAAGAAAGAAAAATAAATAAGTGACTAAAGGGTGAAGAGGGCTTCCCTGATCGGTAGACGAGGTTGTCGGACAGAAAATAAAACCTGCAAAATTAAGTTAAACAAAACAAACAAACAAAATAGTGTTGGGTTGCCTCTCAAAAGCGCTTTGTTTACCGTCGCGTAGCTTGACTAAGTGGCGTTCGACAAGTTTGTGAGGTTAAGCATTTCAATTTTGTCAGGCGCTGGGTCGCCAGAATGATATAATTTCAATCGGTGTCCATTAACTTTCAAAAGGCCTTGATCCGGGTGTTCTATTAACACGGTCCCATATGGCCAATCCTCTTTCACAACAAAAGGGTCGGACCATCGGGATTTTAATTTGCCCGGAAAAAGTTTTAATCTAGAATTATATAAAAGGACTAAGTCTCCCGGTGAAAAAGATTTTGGAAATTTTATTTTTTTGTCATGGTAAAACTTAGTGCGCTCCTTGTAAAATTTATTATTTTCATAGGCGTTTGCGCGTCATTCTTCTAATTCATTAATTTGAAACTTTCGTTGATCGGAGGCTAAGTTTAAATCTAGATTTAAAAATTTAAGCGCCCAGAATGCGCGGTGCTCTAATTCCACTGGTAAATGACACGCTTTTCCATAGACTAGTCGGTACGGTGTACATCCGATGGCGGTTTTGTACGCTGTCCGATAAGCCCATAGTGCGTCGTCCAATTTTAACGACCAATCCTTCATATTAGTGGACACAGTTTTTTCTAAAATTCTTTTTAATTCACGATTTACTACCTCAACTTGTCCATTCTCTTGTGGGTGATAGGCGGTAGAAATTTTATGTGTAACTCCATACTTTGCTAAAATTTTAGCAAGCTGGTTGTTACAAAAGTGCGTGCCCCAGTCACTAATTAGTGCTCGGGGTGTGCGAAATCATGAAAATAATTTTTTTGAAAAATGTACGATGACTCTCGCGTCGTTGGTGGGAAAAGCTTGTGCTTCCGCCCACCTTGACACGTAATCGATCGCAACAAGAATATATTTAATATTGAAGGAGGAGGGTAAAGGACCTACGAAATCTATTCCCCATAAATCAAAAATTTCGCATTCTAAAAATATATTTTGGTGCATTTCGTTCCGGTTAGAAATATTACCTGATCGCTGACAGCTATCGCATTTACTCACAATGGTGTGAGCATCTTTGAATAAGGTGGGCCAGTAGAAGCCCGCCTCTAGCACCTTCCTTGTGGTCCAGTTTGCTTGATAGTGACCACCGGTTGGTCCTTCGTGGCAGTGCCGCAAAATTTGGACGCCTTCTTCGCCCGAAATGCACCTTCTTACCACTTGGTCCGCGCAGACACGAAATAAAAAGGGGTCCTTCCAAAAATAATTTTTTAAGTCCGAAAAGAATTTCTTCTTTTGCTGACTTGAAAAATCTTTTGGTAGGACCCGGGCCACTAAATAGTTGGCCAAATCCACGTACCAAAAGGTGGAAGAAGTCGTTACCTTTTCGATGGCGAGGAGGCGCTCTTCAGAGAATTTATCATCTATCTCGGCCTCCACTAGTGCTCCTGCTGTCGGGTTCTCCAGTCTTGAGAGGTGGTCGGCCGCCAAATTCTCCGCTCCTTTCTTGTCTCGGATCTCCAAATCGAATTCTTGCAAGAGTAGGATCCATCTCAATAGTCGGGGCTTGGCGTCCCCTTTATCTAGCAAGTACTAGAGTGCGGAGTGATCTGTAAAAACAATAATTTTTGATAGCGTTATGTACGAACGAAATTTATTAAAAGCAAAAATGATCGCTAGAAGTTCTTTTTCCGTCGTTGTATAATTAGCTTGGGCGGATGTAAGCATTTTGCTTGCGTAATAAATTGGGTGAAAGTATTTATTCACCCTTTGGCCCAAGACCGCACCTACGGCAAAATCGCTTCCATCGCACATGATTTCGAATGGAAGAGACCAATCTGGAGAAATTAAAATAGGTGATTTGATAAGTTCGTTTTAAATTTTTATGAACGCCTTAGAACCTTCTTCATCAAAGATAAACGTGGTTTCTTTTTCTAAAAGATGCTTTAACGGTTTTGTAATTTTTGAAAAATCTTTAATAAACCGTCTATAGAAACCCGCATGTCCTAAAAAACTCCTAATAGATTTAATATTAGTAGGCGGAGGGAGTTTTTCTATAACTTCGATCTTGGCCCTATCGACCTCGATCCCTTTACTAGAAATCTTATGTCCGAGGACTAATCCCTCACGGACCATAAAATGGCACTTCTTCCAATTGAGTGCCAGATTTGTGTCTTCGCAGTGTTGAAGAACACGATCAAGATTTTTTAAACAATTTTTAAAGGAATCGCCATAGACTGAAAAATCGTCCATGAAAACTTCCATGACATCATCAACTAATTCATTAAAAATTGCCAGCATACATCTTTGAAATGTAGCTGGCGCGTTGCAAAGCCCAAATGGCATTCTTCGATATGCGAAGGTGCCGAACGGACAAGTGAAGGTGGTTTTCTCTTGGTCTTCGGGCGCAATTGGGATTTGGAAATATCCTGAGAGACCATCAAGAAAACAATAGTGTGAGTGACCGGATAAACGTTCTAAAATTTGGTCAATGAAGGGCAACGGAAAATGATCCTTGCGGGTAGCATCATTTAATTTCCTATAATCGATGCATACCCGCCAACCCGTAACAGTACGGGTTGGGATTAACTCGTTATTTTCGTTTTCAACTACTGTGATTCCGCCCTTCTTAGACCCGACTTGCACCGGGCTAACCCAAGTGCTACCAGAAATTGGGTAAATAATCCCCGCGTCTAATAATTTTATAATTTCGGCCTTAACGACGTCCTTCATATTAGGATTTAAGCGTCGTTGAGGCTGAATAGTGCCGCGAGAATTATTTTCAAGATTTATTTTATGCGTGCAGAATGAGGGATTTATACCCTTTATATCAAAAATTTGCCACGCAATTGCGTGACGGTGGTTATTTAAAATTTTAATTAATTCAAAAATTTCCGAATCATTAAGCGCAGAAGAAATAATTACGGGTAATTTTGAATTTTCTTCTAAAAATACATATTTTAGATGATCCGGTAGTTGTTTTAATTCTAGACTCGGCGTCTCTTCATTAGATGTTTTGATTTTAAGAATATTTAAATTTGTTTGTTCAAAATTTTCCTGTCGGGTCGTTTCTTCAAGACATAATAAAGTTTGTAACTCCGGATTTTCATAAAAAGGGGAATTTATTTCCGCAAAAGTTGATAAGCCTTCTTCAAAATTTGATTCTAAAATAAAACAAGAATCATCGTTAGTAATTGCATTTCTCATTGATTGATTAACATTGAAAATAACTTCCTCTTCTCCAACTCATAGGAGAAGTTTTTCGTTACTTACATCTATTATAGCTCGAGCGGTGGCTAGGAAAGGTCGGCCAAGTATTAGGGGTACTTCGCCGTCTTCTTCAATATCGAGGATGACAAAGTCTACCGGGAAGATAAACTTATCAACCTTTACTAGCACATCTTCAATGACCCCTATTGGGTATTTAACTGACCGATCCGCTAGTCGGATGCTTATATTAGTTGGGCTTGGGTTGCCCAAACCAAGTTTTTGAAATAACGCAAAAGGCATTAAATTTATACTAGCTCCTAGATCGGCCAAGGCGTGCTTGATTGATAAATTACCAAACATACACGGGATGGAGAACCGTCCCGGGTCATTCAATTTGTGTGGTAATTTATTTAATAAAGCCGCCGAACACTCTGCGTTTAAAGAAATACGTGAAAAATTTTCAAGTTTCTTTTTATTTGAAAGTAATTCTTTTAAAATTTTAGCGTACTTTGGCATTTGAGCAATTGCTTAGCAGAATGGTACATTTATTTGGATTTGTTTTAAAATTTCAATAAATTTTTTATATTGCTCCTCATTGCGCTCATCTTTAAATTTCGAAGGATAAGGAATAGAAGGATTTTTAAATATACGCGGAGCTAAAGCAGCAGACGGTAAAGTAGGTGAAGAAATAACTTGCGGGGGAGAAGATGAAACATTTACCTCGGGCTCGACCAATTTTGAAGAAGTTACCTCCTTTCTGTTGCGGAGTGTGATTGCGTTAGCGCTCTCCCGCGGATTGGGCTCAGTGTTTCCCGGAAGTGCTCCTTGCTGGCGTTCAGAGAACATTTTGCGAGCTGTCCAATTTGATTTTCCAAATTTTTGACCGATCCGGTGAGATTTCGGATATTGGACTCATTGGAGGCAATGTACTTAGTGAAGACCTCTTCAAGCGGAGAGGGCTTGTGTGGTGGTGGTGGTGGAGCAAATCCGGGGGGATTCACTTATGGTGGACGTTGAGCATTATTGGGGTTGCTCCATGAAAAATTAGGGTGGCTCCTATAACCCGGATTAAATGAATTATTAAATGGAATGTTAATATTTGGGTTATAGGGAGGACAATAAGAGTTCCCCATATAATCAACTTGATCTTGAATGAAATTATTATTATGTTCGTTATTATTATGATTAGCCCAATTGGTGGAGGAGGAAGCAGACATCTCCGCCACTTGCTTAGTTAATCTTTCTACTTGTAACACTAAATTAGTGGTTGCCTCGACTTCATAAAGTCTGGCCGGCTTGTTTGGGCGCGTCCGTGGCGCATTCCACTGATATGCGTTCATGGCCATCTCTTCAAAAGGCTCTTGAGCGGCTTCGGGGGTTTTGTTATTAAGAGTTCCCTCTGCTCCCGCATCAATCATTTGCCTTGTTTGGAGATGTAAACCATTGTAGAAAGTTTGAATTTGTTGCCACAAAGGAAGGGCATGATGAGGACATCTCCGTAATAATTCCTTGAAGCGCTCCCATGTGTCGTAGAGAGACTCCGAGTCTATTTGCGTAAAAGAGAGAATGTCCGTACGTAATTTAGCGGACTTTGTCGGAGGAAAATATTTCGTTAAAAATTTCTCCGTCATTTCGGCCCATGTAGTGATGGAACCTCTAGGAAGAGATCCCAACCACTGCTTGGCCTTAGTCCGCAAAGAAAAAGGAAATAAACGTAAACGAATGGCGTCATCGGTGACGCCATTGATTTTAAACGTATCGCAAATTTCCAAGAAATTTAACAAATGCAGATTAGGATCTTCATCTGGTAAGCCATCAAATATGACGGTTTGCTGTACCATTTAAATGATGCTCGTTTTAATTTCAAAATTATTATTCGCCACCGCCGGGCGAATAATGCTATATTACGTTCCCTCCCAATTGGGCCTCGCATAATAGGACATAGTCCGTAGCGGGGCCTCATTATGGTCGAGGTTATTCATTAAGCCTTCGTTAGTCTCTCCGATTGACTCTTCCTGAATTATTGGTAGATCACTAAATAGGAGACGACGACGCAAGGTGCGCTCGATTCCCGGATCAAAATAAAATTCAAGATTGACTGAAGAGTTTCCTCGGGTCATAAACAAAAAGAAAAGAGGAAAAGATGTGGATAAATAAAATAAAATTTCAGATAAATAAATATATATATTTATATATTTTTTTACTAATTTTTTCTATTTTTTATATATATTTTTAATTTAGGTGAATTAAAATTTGTCCTGGACTTCCCAAGGTCAACCTGGTGAAGGGCTCGCAAGGTACTAGAGGCTGTGATGGGAATTCAAGCCCAAAGCATCATTTCCAGAAATTTAGTTGCACCTTGAAGAAATAAAAGAAAATAAAAATAATAAGAGAAGAAAGGAAACGATAAAATCAAAAGATATTCTCTTTCGAAATATCAACTCAGATCCCCGGCAACGGCGCCAAAAACTTGGTGAACAAAACTATGCTTGCAAATGACAACGGCAAGTGTACCGTGTCGGATGTGGTATAGGCTTTATAAAAACCAAGGTCGTATAAAAATCTGGGTGTGTTGATTACTCTTACTCAAGACGATCTCTATTGTTCTATCAAATAGAACTTTGATTTGATTGCAATAAGAAAAGTAACTTGACTAGAAGATTATAACTAATGAAAAGAGGGGTGGACAAACTAGAAGAATGGACGAATAAAAACAACAAATTTTATTAATTCAAGAAAAGAGATTACAACTATTGAAAGAGAACTTACAAGTGCAAGAAAAAGTAAAGCTGGAATACTTGAAAATATGGAAATAAAGCAAGAAAATGGAGGCTTGGACTCCAATACAAGGTGTACAAATTATCTGGAGGAGCTGCCTTTTTATAGCTGAAAATTTAGGGTACACGCCCTCGGTCACGCCCGTGACCAAGGGCGTGTAAGGGGCGCGATCATCTCGGAGCGGAAATGGCACAGTCTGGCTTTAATGCTGACGAAATTTGCGTGTCACGCCCAAGGTTACGCCCGTGACCTAGGGCGTGTAACCTTCAAAACGTGCTGCTGGCGGGAAGAAGCGGGGAGTGGCGCGGGATGTGTCACGCCCGTGACATTGAGTCACGCCCCTGGTCACGCCCGTGACCTGGGGCGTGTACATTTAATTGACGTGGCAGGCTGATTCTGGATTCTAGCGGCGAGTCGCGCCCGTAACATTGGGTCACGCCCTTGGTCACGCCCGTGACCTGGGCGTGTACTTGGCAAATTCTTCACGGAACGCACCCGTGGTGGCGGAAACAGGTCTGGAACACAGCACAGGTTACACGCCCATGGTCACGCCCGTGACCATGGGCGTGTACTTGAAGTTTTTGTCCAATGCGTCCAAAAAAACCTGAAATACACAAAAAAGCTTAAGTTAGTTTATAAAATTGAAAAGATAATAATTTTAATAAGAAAAACATAAAAACTATATAATTTCATATTAAAAATATATTAAACTTATATTAAAAGATGAGTATAAAAAGTACTCATCACAGATTGCAAGCCGTTCGTCGAACCCAGGAAGACGTTCGTCAAACCCAGAGAACTTGTATAGATTTCTCCTGTCTCCTGTCTTAATGGGATTTCGTCGATCATAGAATAAATTTTAAGATGTATCACGACTCAAATCAAAAACTAAGGTTCCAACAAAATATGTAAAATGTTTTTTTACAAGATACAATAGATTGAAAACAATCTTCTTAGATCTCTAGGAGATCTTTCTTTAGATCTGAAAATAGTCTTCTTCTTCCTTGTTTGAGTGAAGGCTTTGATCTTGAAAGAGGAAGGAAGAGAAAAACTTTATCTTTTGATATCTTGATCTGAGAACTTTAGAATCGACTGATCTTGAAATAACTTGATAGAATCTGAAAGAAGAGATCTGGTTGACTCTGATCTTGGAGAAGAATCTTGAGAAAAACTTTGGCGTCCACAAAATTTATCTTTGCGAGAAGGAAGAAAGACGACGGACGTTAAAGACGATTTTTGCGATTTTCTTCTCTATTTACGATTAGGGTTTAATAAAGAATAACCCTTAACTATTTATATGATTCATCTCTAACAGCTAGAAATGAGATTTAAGGGATAACCTCCACGTGTACTGTACATGGAAGAAGCCCTAAATATATGCCATCTGAAATTTGAAAACGAAAAGCAGATAAGGCAATTCGTCGAGTGCACTCGTGAAATGTTTTGATCACTCGACAAATTCCACTTAACATTTTAATGAATTTGTCTCAATGACTCGACGAATTCCACTTAACGCAATTTACTTAGTTGAAATATATTCTGGCAGGAACTTCCACTGACTACTCGAGAGCACTCGATGAATTTGTCGAGTGTTCGCGACGGGTCACTAATCACTCGACGAAACGAGTTAAGAATTTAACTGAGATCTTTTGAGTGATCTCGATGAATTCATCTAGTCCACTCGAGCTGTCTCGATGAATGAATCGAGTCTTCTCGAGTGTACTCAACGAATTGACTTGAACATTTTTCTTCCATCTAATTAAATAGCAACAGCTCCTCCTTGTCTTTTCCAGCACTTTGCATATGAAGTACATCCCAATAGAGAGATTTCACATGAGTCAACACCTTGGTATACACAATGAGGGTTTACATTGCATAGGTCTGTGTTTATGACTCATTGAAACCTGACATTGGTTTGTACTTAGAATTTAAGATCCTACAATAACACAACTAGAATTCCATATCAAATATAGATTCAACTCATCTTAGTTTAAGGGGGACTTCTTCAAATCAAGGTTATTGTGGCTACAATACCCAACAATCTCCCCCTATTTGAAGAAGTCAGAACCCTATCTACTAAGTTGAATTGCACGGATAATAAATAAAATCACAGACATAGTGAATGATAAATAATGAAAATAGAAATATGAATTGAACGAACAAAACATTAATATATATATATATATAAATGTTTATAAGGGTGAGACATGGTTCACACAACATTCATCAAAGATCATTCTTTCTTTCCTTTTGCCCTTCTGGCTCTTTTCAAATTGTCTATTAAAGTAGGCCTTTGGCTTTGGATAAAATCTTGGAGGTGGAGCGGGTGCTTGAGGGTTGTTATAGCGGTAAGTTCTGAAATAATATTTCCTCTTCAACTAAGATGTCTTGTGCTTGTTTATATCTTCTTGACTATAGTGATTCTAAGGTAGCTCATTTGAGATATCAATTAACTTGGAGGTGTCCAGGATTATTCCTTTAGATGTTGGACTCCACAATTCAGAATATTCTCTTTTGTCTTCTGATACTTCTCTGAATACAATACCTGTATTTCTTCTGATTGAGGGATCTGATCATGTTGCAAAAGAACCTTCCCCATACTTTCTTTTATTTGCAGGGGGATCTGAGGGTTCAGCACCATCTTCTGGATCAGACCATATTTTAGTATATTGCATATGAGGTTCATACATCTGAGAAGGATCAATGATAAAGACCAGTGGTGATCATGCCATCTGGACCACAAACACCGTCAGGGAAGCAATAAATCTCCCTCCTCTATATTTTGACAAGTCTGCAGAAGAGTACCCTGCTGAAGAGCAACATGAAGATATCCCTGATACTGCCACTGATAAGGGTAAAGCGAAGGAAGCACTGGAGGATGCAGAAGTAAAAATAAGGAAGAGAAAGTACAGGGAGGAGATGGAGAAAAAGGAGGACAATGAAAGATGGAGTCCTAAATCCAGAACCATCATCCTAAAAGCATGGGAGCAAGTGAAAGCTGAAAAGGAGTAGGAAGCCAGTGCCAAGAAAGCAAAGGGTGAAGCTGCTATGAGGGCAACAGAGATATAGACGACTAAATCTTTAAGGGGCTGAATGTAGAAATATCAAAAACTTTTGAAAACATTTGACACTATTTATAAATGAAGTAATGATGAATAGTAAATTATACATATTTTAGTATAGTTTTTAGCATTGTTTTAAATAATATTGTACATATTTCATATAAATTATTGAATAAATAATTTGTTTTAACTAATTTTTATATTTATATATTTATATGTAAAAAGGAACTATTTAAGTATGTAAATATATATATAGTATTTAAATATATATGTAAATATTTATTGAATATAATTAAGTTAGTTATTAAATATGTATTAATATAAAAATTCTGTGAATATATATATATAATATAGTAGTTTAGTATAATAATAACATAGTAATAATAATGTATATATTATAAAAATAATGAAATATATATGTATATATAATAAATAATAATATATATATGTCTGTTGCATTCGATGAAAGGCAAACTGCGTTCGACGAAAGGTGCCCTGCGTTCGACGAACTCTCCCCGAGCTGCGTTCGACGAACTCTCCTTGAGCTGCGTTCGAAGAACCCCACGCTGAGTTCGACGTACCCCGTGCTGCGTTCGACGAACTCTCCCCGAGTGGCGTTCATCGAATCCCTCTCCGCTGCATTCGACGAACTCTTCCCGAGCTGCGTTCGACGAACCCCACGCTGAGTTCGACGAACCCCGTGTTGCGTTCGATGAACTCTCTACTATGCTAGATTTAATCCCACACAACCGCTGAGACCAGCCCAAACCGCTGAAACGAGCCTGCCCGCTAAGACCAGACCAGTGCTCAAGTCAAACTTGCCAACCTCTCCACGCCCGCCAGCTTCCAGCTGCTATTCGCACCCCAACCCGCCAGCTCTCCTTCCAGCAAGCTTGTCCAGCACACTCTCCTTCTAGAACCTCCAGCTGCTTCCCATTAGGTCCTAAATATCTGATTTTTTTGCTAATTGCAGCCCACCTTCTTGTCTATAAATAAGGGGGCTCCTCCCTTGTTTTAGAGGTTCATATATTTTAGAACCCTAAGTAAGTGTTTTTCTTGTGAGTTTTTTTAGTGTTCTTGTGAGTTCTTTTTGAGTGTTCATATATTTCCTTGCTCTTGTTTGAGCTCCCCAAGTTTAGACTTTCTTTAAAAAGTTGTAATATTAATATATATATATATATATAAGAAAGTTTTTTTTGTTCTACTTGTTCTTGTTGTTCTTGTTGTTCTTCTTATTTTTCTTGTTTTTCTTTTCTTATTATTGTGTGTGTGAGTGTATGAGTGTAAATTTTATTGCTTTTGTTTTTAATTTAGTTTTTCATTTATTGTAAGTGTGTGTGTGTGTGTGTAGGTGGATAAATTTTGATCTTACTTATGTTAACTTAGATTTTAATTTAATAGCGTTGTTTTTATTATTGTCCTGCATTTATTTCCCCTCTTTCCGTTCGGGTAGAGATTGCTTTTATTTCCCGTCTACCCGTTTGGGTAGAACTTGCACCACATTTATTTCCCTTCTACCGTTGGGTAGAACTCGCTCACGCATTTACTTCTCCTCTACCCGTTCGGGTTGAGATTGCAATTTCTGTCCTTTAATTTCTTTCATTTCAATTCCGTAGAGTGCGTGTGTTTTTAATTTAGTGTGCACCTCTTTTTCCTTATAATTGTTTCTTTGTTTTCACTAACGCACGTAGTCTCTTAATTATCATCGTCATCACTCTTTTAACTTTATAAAATTAATCACTCGTTTCATCGATAAAATAATAGCGCGTTCTTAAAATGTAAAAATAATCAATAAGATCCGGAAAAATACGACCTTGATATTTTATATAAAATATCCTATACTATACGCGATAAGGTGCACTTGCCTTCGTCGAAAGATTAGTTTGGATAAACAATTACAAAATCTTGCAAAACTCTCTCCTTTTCTATTTACATATTTAGAGAATTCGTCATCGTAGCCGGGGCGTAATCGTAGATATTCCGAAAGAAGGAAAGACCGTTACTTCTATTCATCGAAGTAGGATAACAGTTAGTTTCTCGAAGTAGGAGTTCTCCCGAAACACCTCGAAAACGCCCGCTTAATTCTAATATCATCACAGAAAGGTTTTGCAAAGCTCTTTTGAATATATTTCCTTGCTCTTGTTTGAGCTCCCCAAGTTTAGACTTACTTTAAAAAGTTGTTATATGAATATATATATAAGAAAGTTTTTTTTGTTCTACTTGTTCTTGTTGTTCTCTTATTTTCTTTTTTTTCTTTTCTTATTGTTGTGTGTGTGAGTGTATGAGTGTAAATTTTATTGTTTTTCTTTTTATTTTAGTTTTTTTTTATGAAAGTGTGTGTGTGTGTGTGTAAGAGATTAATTTTATTGCTTTCATAATTTAGATTTAATGCTTTAATTTTAATGCTTTCATAACTTAGATTTTAATGCTTTCATAATTAGATTTTAAAGCTTTCATAGCTTAGCTTTATTGCTTTCTTTAATTTCCGTAGAGTGCGTGCATATATGAGATAGCTTTTCTGCTTTATTTCAATTAAGTTATTTAAATTTCCGTAGAGTGCATGAGTTTTTCATTTAGTGTGTTCTTTTCTTTTCTATTGCTTTTCTTGATTTTTGCTGCATGCACACCAAGCCTGTGATTATCGTCATTTTTGCTTTCTAAATTATGGCAAACTTAAAAATCAATCAATCTTTTCAATAAAATAATAGCGTATTTCTAAAGTAACAATAATCGACACGACCTTGGAAAAATACGACCTTGATATTTTCTAAAAATATCCTATACTATACGCGATAAGGTATACTTGCCTTTTTGAATGATTAGTTTGGATAATAACGATACGAAAACTTCGCAAAAACTCTCCCTTTCTATATACATTTAATTGAATTCGGCGCCGCCGCCGCGGCGTGGTCGTCGATATTCCGAAAGAAGGAAAGACTATTACTTCTATCATCTCGATAGGTAGGATAATGGTTAGTTCCTCGAAGTAGGAGTACTCGCGAGACGCCTCGAATGCGCCCGCCGAATTCTACACGCACCCCGGAAAACTTTTGCGGCGCTCTCAAATAAATTTCAAACATTAAGTTTTTGGCGTCGTTGTCGGGGACTTGTTGTTATTTCAAAAAAAGAATCGCTATTAATTTTATCTTTTACTTCTTCCTCACCCTTTTTCTCTCGTACATATACTTTCTAAACAAAAACAAAATAGAAAAAATAGAAAAAGCTCAAAAAAAAATTTTCAAAAATCGATTCACATATATATATTTCACCCAAAAATCAAAAAAATTAATTTAAAAGCTTTTTTCTTCTATCTATATTATCATCAAAGAGCCCACAAAATCAAATCAAAATATTTTAAAAGCTCTTTCTCATTTTTTTTCCTTTTGAAAATATTATCTTCAACAAAAAAAAACTAAAAATCAAAACAAAAATTTGTTTATAAAAATCCTTTCTCTTTCTATTTCTCTTGTATTTATTTCTTTTCAAAAATCAAATCAAAAAAATTTACTTATAAAAAAGAAATACTTTTTTTTATAAATCCGGAAATTGCTTTTGATCCCGAATTCGAGCGCACTTTTCACGAGCGCATTCGATCTCGTGACCAAAATCAACCCTTAAATTTCGAAGAGTTAGTCGGCGATACTATAGCGGATAATATGGCAGATCCCAATCCAAATGCGGCCCCACAACGGACCATGGCCTACTATTCCTGGACGAATTTGGAAGATACTGGGTCAAGTGTCACTCGCCGCGCGATAGCTAATAATAATTTGAAATAAAATCCAGCATAATCCAAATGGTACAACAGTCGATTAAGTTCGACGGTTTGCCAAATGAGGACCCAAACCAACACCTTTCAAACTTTTTAGAAATTTGCGACACCTTAAAAATTAATGGCGTCAGCGCTGACGTCATTCGCTTGCGTTTATTTCCATTTTCCCTGTGGACTAGGGCTAAATCGTGGTTGACTTCTCTTCCGAGAGGGTCCATAACCACGTGGGCCGAATTAATGGAAAATTTTCTAAATAAGTATTTTCCTCCGTCAAAAATCACTAAATTACGCACCGATATCGCATACAATTCGATTCCGAGTCTCTTTACGAGACTTGGGAGCGTTTTAAAGAATTTTTGGTATGTGTCCTCATCACTCGCTACCAACTTGACTACAGGTACAACCGTTCTATAATGGCTTGAATTTCTCAACGCGACAGATGATCGACGCAGCTGATGGGGGAACATTAAACAACAAAACCCCGGAGGCCGCTCAAGCTCTGATCGAAGAAATGGCCATGAATGCGTACTAATGGAACGTGCCAAGGTCGCGTCCTAATAAATCGGCTGGTCTTTTTGAAGTGGATGCCACTACTTACTTAGCCTCGCAGGTAGAGCGGCTAAGCAAGCAAGTGGCGGAGATGTCTGCTTTCTCCTCCACTCCCACGTGGGCGAATGCTAATAATAATAATAATAATAATAACTTAATTGAAGAGATGGCAGATTACCTTGGTAATCCGGTTCGGCCCCCCTTCAACCCTAATAATAATCCTTATAGTAATAATTTTAATCCGGGTTGGAGGAACCACCCTAATTTCTCCTGGAGTAATCCAAATAATGCGCAGCGGCCCCCAAATGTGAATCCGCAAGGATTTCCTCACGGATTCCATCAGGGATATTCATCGCCTCCTCCAAAACTTTCTCCGCTCGAAGAAGCTTTCGCTAAACACGTCGCGTCTAATCACTCAAATATTCGGAACATCACCGGATCGCTAAAAACTTAGAAAATCAAGTTGGACAACTTGCAAAGATGGTCTCCGAGCGGCAACTTGGAGCTTTGCCGGGTAATACGGAGCTGAACCCCCGAATCTAACCGCCAAATGCGTCAAGCTACGCGACAGTAAACATAGCGCTCGTGGGAGGCACCCCATATTTATCTAATATTTTCTTACTTTTCTATTTTTTTTGTAGGGTTTATTAATTTTCTCGTCCTTTATTTTTGTACAAACCGCCCGTTTATTTTCGCTCTTTCATACTTAAGTTACAACATTGGGGACAATGTTGGGTTTTAAGTATGGGGGTATCTTTTTCCGTTCTTTATACTTTGTAAATATATTAGAAAAATCAAAAAAAAAATCTAAATAACCCCAAAATAAAAAAATATATATATTTCATACTTTGTAAATAAATTAGAAAATTCCAAAAAAAAATTCTAAAAAAAACCAAAATTCCAAAAAAAAATCTTAAAAAACCCCCAAAATAAAAAATATATATATTTCATACTTTGTAAATAAATTAGAAAAATCAAAAAAATATTCTAAAAACCCCAAAATCCAAAAAAAAATTAATGAAGAAATAATAATAATAATAAACGTATTTGTATTTTCTATTAATTTTTCTTCTTTCTTTTCTTTCTTTCTTTTTTATTATTTAAGTATTAATGTATATATAAGATAAAGATATGAAAATTCCAAAAAAAAATTCTAAAAAAAAAATCGTAATAAAAAAATGATGAATGATGAAAAATTTATCAAAAAAATCCAAAAATAGAATAAAACCCCTACTTGGCTTTTTGTAACTTTCAAGGCTAGTCGATTTATTTTTAAGCATTTTCATTATCTTTGGTTTGCTTTTAGTTCATTTTATCATAGTTCGTAAGATTTAAATTTTCAGAGATTTGGTTTTAAAAAGCACTCTATGAATTCAATTTAATTAAAGAATTTCTTTTAGCACTACTTCTCGTTAGTTTTAAACCGCTACTTGTTGTATTATGTTAGAAAAAATAACCTTAAACTCTAAATTATTCATACTTCAAACTTTTGGAAGCTTTGGAAAATTGTATCTACTTTATCTTTCTCTTTAAATTTTTGATTTCAAATCTAGAAATTTATTTTTAAACCCTATTTCCTCTGAAACTTTTTCCTGGTAATTATTTAAAAGAGCTTATGTCAATGGGAATAAGATTTTATTCCGTAAACATAGGCACCCAATTTTATTAAAAGAATTTATGACATGTGAATAAAAATTTCGTTCCCTAAACATATACATTGGGTTATTTTTTAAGATTGAAAATGTTCATTATGGGAATAAGATTTCATTCCCTAGCCACTCTCAAATAAAAAAAAATTAAGTAAGGTGAGAGGATAAAATCCATCACCCTAAGTCAAGAATCATCTTCTCCTACCAAGTTTTCCCCTTACCCCTTAGCCATTATAATTGAAACCTAGAAAAAAATTAAATTTTTGGGAGAGCAATATTTAGTAGTTTTTATTCTTCCTTAGAAATTTCATAACAAGTTAAAGTTTTATAATTCTAGTTTAATTTTGTCACTAACGATTGCAATATTGTTTGCCATTTAGCTAACTTAAAGAGGTTTTGTTGGCTAAAATATTTTGATCTTTTTAAGTCATTTTCATAGCTTAGGATTTACCTCTTTAAATCTCAAAAATTAACTTCAAACTTACTTTTTGATTTATTTGAAGTTTTAGTGAACTAAAAATTTTATTAATGATCTTAAGAGTATTTTTCGTACTTTTGCCCTGGAATAGCAAAAGCTTAAGTATGGGGGTACTTGATGAATAGCAAATTATACGTATTTTAGTATAGTTTTTAGCATTGTTTTAAATAATATTGTACATATTTCATATAAATTATTGAATAAATAATTTGTTTTAGCTAATTTTTATATTTATATATTTATATGTAAAAAGGAAATATTTAATTATGTAAATATATATATATAAAGTATTTAAATATACATGTAAATATTTATTGAATATAATTAAGTTAGTTATTGAATATGTATTAATATAAAAATTCTGTGAATATATATATAATATAGTAGTTTAGTATAATAATAACATAATAATAATAATGTATATATTATAAATATAATGAAATATATATGTATATATAATAAATAATAATATATATATGTCTGCAGGCGTTCGACGAAAGGCAAACTGCGTTCGACGAAAGGTGCCCTGCGTTCGACGAACTCTCCCCGAGCTGCGTTCGACGAACTCTTCCCGAGCTGCGTTCGACGAACCCCGCGCTGAGTTCAACGTACCCGTGTTGTGTTCGACGAACTCTCCCCGAGCAGCGTTCGTCGAATCCCTCTCCGCTGTGTTCGACGAACTCTCCCCGAGCTGCGTTCGACGAACCCCACGCTGAGTTCAACGAACCCCATGTTGCGTTCGACGAACTCTCCACTGCGCTGGATTTAATCCCACACAACCGCTAAGACCAGCCCGAACTGCTGTGACGAGCCTTCCCGCTGAGACCAGACCAGTGCTCAAGTCAAACTTGCCAACCTCTCCGCGCCCGCCAGCTTCCAGCTGCTATCGCACCCCAACCCCCCAGCTCTCCTTCCAGCAAGCTTGTCCAGCACACTCTCCTTCTAGAACCTCCAGCTGCTTCCCATTAGGTCCTAAATATCTGATTTTTTTGCTAATTGCAGCCCACATTCTTGTCTATAAATAAGGGGCTCCTCCCTTGTTTTAGAGGTTCATATATTTTAGAACCCTAAGTAAGTGTTTTTCTTGTGAGTTTTTTGAGTGTTCTTGTGAGTTCTTTTTGAGTGTTCATATATTTCCTGGCTCTTGTTTGAGATCGCCAAGTGTAGACTTTCTTTAAAAAGTTGTAATATGAATATAAATATATAAGAAAGTTTTTTTTGTTCTACTTATTCTTGTTGTTCTTCTTATTTTTCTTGTTTTTCTTTTCTTATTGTTGTGTGTGTGAGTGTATGAGTGTAACTTTTATTGCTTTTGTTTTTAATTTAGTTTTTCATTTATTGTAAGTGTGTGTGTGTGTAGGTGGATAAATTTTGTTTTTGCTTTTGTTAACTTAGATTTTAATTTAATAGCGTAGTTTTTATTATTGTCCTGCATTTATTTCCCCTCTACCCGTTCGGACATGATTGTATTATATAAAAAGTGTTTACATAAATTTGATTTCAATATCGCTAGAAATTGGAGGCGTACAAGAGTAAATATCTTTTTCTTTTCTATACTGACTTGTATCCCCACAAACCGGTTGGCTTTAGCATATTCTTCCCTAGATATGGACTCAAGCCGCTCTAGCTAATCCTAACCCCGGATATGGCCTCGAGCACCTCCTAGATCTAATCTCCTAGACCTAGTCGCCAACTCACGTGGTGAATTACCCCCTAAGCCGCGCAAGGACCTGGTCGCCAACACAAGGCGATTTTACTACAAAAATTCATAATAATGAAATAAAGTAAATAACAAGAACTCCCTCTATGTGATTTCTGAAGACGAGGATGGAGGATCACTGTAGCATAAGCGAGGTTGAAGCGATCGTTCTTCGGATGCAGCGTGACGACTTCCTTCTCCAAAAATCTTCTTTGGCTTTGAGTGGAAAATGAACTTTCGGCAGAGTAATAGCTCTGGAATTTTGGCACAAGTAATCTCTCTGTAAGCTCTTTTCAAAACGAGAGAGAAGCCATCAATTTATAGAACATGGAAATAGCGTCTGCGGTAGCGTTCATGTGGAGCGGTTACAAAACCGTCGCGGCGTGGCATTGTGTGCATGAACTTGAGCTAGCGCCAGGCGGTAGCGCTAGCCCTGGAGGTTGTGCTAGCGCCAGGCGGTATCACTAACGCTGGCGGTAGTGTATCTTTCAGAAAGTTGATTTCAGCTGCTTTCTACCTGTGGAGTATTGCACCTATAGTTCCTGCACACTATAAACACATGACAAGCAAGATCAAATACAATATGGGATTTGTTATTCTCAAACAAAGGGATGTGACACACATGTCCAACAACCTAGTACAAACACATGTAACGAACATGATATATGGTTTACTAGTAGTAAGGTAGAGTAGGGATCCAATGATGCATCTATACATGGTCTCATCAAAAGTTTTCTCTTTCTCATCCTTGTCTAGAGATACTTTGGAGCCCATTGGAGTCCTCATAGTGGTATCACTAACGCAGGTTTTGTGAACTTTGTTTGAGAGATGAAAATTCCATCCTCAGATTGCTTCACTTGGAGCCCTAAGAAATATTTCCTCTCCCATGCTTCTCATTTCAAACTACCCTTGCATTAAGTTAGCAAACTTCTTACAAAGTTTGTCATCAATAGACCCAAAAATTATGTCAACAATATAAGTTTGGACTAGCAGACTCTTGCCCATTATATCCCTTAGAAATAATGTCTTATCTATCTTCTCACTTGAAAACTTATTTTCAATGAGAAAGCTAGATAGGGGTTCATACCAAGCTCTAAGAGCTTGTTTCAAGCCATATAGAGCTTTCTTTAAGAAATAAACATGATCAGAAAAGTTAGGAATGGCAAAACCTGGTGGCTGCTCTACATATACTTCTTCCTTGAGATCACCATTGAGGATTACATACTTCACATCCACTTGGTACACCTTGAATCCGTTGTGGGATACATGTGCTAAGAAAAGTCTTATTGACTCAAGTCTTTCCACTAGTGCATAGGTTTGGTCAAAATCTATCCATTCTTCTTGTTTATATCCTTTTGCAACCAGCCTTGCCTTGTTCTTGATGATGATCCCATTTTCATCAATCTTGTTCCTATAGAACCACTTGGTTCCAATAACATTCTGGTGTCGAGGTCTAGGAACTAGCTTTCATACCTTGCATCTTTCAAACTGGATCATGTCTTTTTGCATAGCCATGATCCATGAAGGATCTGAGTTGACTTCTTCAAATCTTTTGGGTTTAATCTGAGAGAGGAAGCTCAGATACAATACTTCATTTTGAGCACTTCTCCTTGTTCTAACTCCTTGACCCATTTCTCCAATCACTTGACTGCTTGAATGATCATTGTGGTGACTCCAAGCTGGTGCCAGTGCTCCTTGAGCTTCATCGTTTGTTGTACCAGATGGCAGTTATCTAGGTGTTGTATCTTGAGCTTCTCCATGGATTGTTTCTCCATCCTCAGTGATCAAATCATGAGATGTTGATTCTTCTAAGCTTAGCTTTTTCATCTTCAGATCTGTACCTACAACACTAGAAGAGCTAGACAAGCCTTGATGAATCAATCGCATCTCATCAAATATAACATGTATTGATTCTTCTACCACATGAGTTTTCTTGTTGAATATCCTATATGCCTTGTTGTGGCTATTATATCCAACAAGAATTCCCTAAAAAAAATTCTCAACAAACTTAGTTAGATAAGATTTACCTGACATAATATTTACACCCAAAGATTCTAAAGTAGGCCATATTTGGTTTTATGTCATTCATTAGCTCATAAGGAGTTTTCTTGTGGCTTTTAATGATAAAGGCTCTATTTTGCACATGACAAGCAGTGTTGCCATCTTTAGCCCAGAAATATTCTTGTAGTGAAGAGTCACTCATCATTGTCCTACCAGCCTCTATGAGAGTCCTATTTTTCCTCCCAACAACTCCATTCTGCTGTGGTGTTCTTGGAAAAGAAAATTTCTGAAGTTTACAAAAATTTGTCATGTGTTCGGACTAAAATTTTGTCCCATGGTCACTTCTGATCTTAACCATAGAGCAACTCTTTTCATTCTGAATTTGCTTGACAAATGAAGCAAAGACATCCAAGGCATCCAACTTTTTATTGGGAAAGAATACCCAGGAAAATATGGAGAAGTCATCAACTGCCACAAGAGTATATAACTTCCTTCCTAAGCTATGAATTGACATGAGATCAAATAAGTCCATATGTAATAAGTAAAGGCTTCTTTCTGAATCCTTGGAACCTATACTTTAAAGGTGGTCTTAGTTTGCTAGCCCATCTGACAAGCATAACAAAATACCCTCTTTAATGCATGTTAGATTGTGTCCATTTCTAACTAAATCTTCTGAAAAGAGTTTGTTAATTGTCTCATAGTTCATGTGAGCTAGCCTCTTGTGTCATTATTCACAAAGTGACTCTCTCTCTCATTTGCTACAAAACAAACATGTGTAGCTGAATCTAAACATAAGAAATTTAAACAATATACATTGCCACTCCTAATGCCTGATAGCATTGTGCCAAGATCAACTGAGTTCTTAATCAGACACTGATCCTCTTGGAATTCAATCACATAGCTAAGATCACAGAGTTGGCTTATGCTTATAAGGTTATGTTGTAACCCTTCCACATTAGCTACATTTGAGATAGAGACTATGTCATTGGTGATCATACCATAGCCCTTGATGATGCCTCTATCAGATCCACCAAATATAACTTTGGATCCATCTTCCACAGAGGTAAAGTTCCTCAAGAGGCTTCTTGTGCTAGTCATGTGCCTAGAACACCCACTGTCCAAATACCAGATTGGAATTTTGTTGTCCTTTGGATATACCTGCAAAAATAAACTATTTCACCTTAGGAACCCAAATATATTTGGTTCCTTGGTTCCTGTTAGCATCTATTCTGGAAGCCTAACTACAAGCTTGCTAGCAAGCTTAACATTCTTTGCTCTAGGAACTGTTCGGTTGAACCAACAATCTATAGCAAAGTGGCCAATCTTGTGACTGCACCAGCAATCAAATTTGTTGTACCTCCTCTTTTGATTCATCTTTAGAGTGGAATGTTGATGAATAAAAGAGCAGGCTGCTTCACAACAAGCACTTTTAGAGTTGTTCTTGTGGATGTGCACAGATTTGTAGATTGGCTGCACAGTCACAGGCTTTGCTTTTGGGACTGGCTTTTCAGGAAAAGTGTTTCCCTTTCCTTTTGCTGATGGTGTTGCAGAGCCATGCACAAACGACCCATGATTCTTCATTTGGATCTCCTCATGGGGTGCCTTCAGAGCACTTAGTCCAATGATTGCTTCAACAGATACTTCCTTCTGCGCTGAGTTGAAGTAGAAGCTGCGTCGACTTCTTCAAGTACTCTGACAAGTCCATGGCCTCTGCGTCGATATCTATTCGATGTAACATCGACTTGGATTACTTCGACAGAGTGGTGAACTACTTGGACCTCTAGTAAGAGTAGCGTCGACAATAACTTGACGTTGCGTCAAATTCTAGTCGACGCAATTATTAACTTCACCTGGGCATAACCCCCTAGTTTGAGTGTGATATCCTAAGACATTTAATGACCAGATTACCCTCACTATACACTGGGTAATTCAATCCTAAGAGATAAAAACACTTTTAGTGAATTTGTTAGTTAAATCAAAAGGGTTTTTCCCAACAATCTCCTTCTATTTACCTTAACAAATTTTACAAATTGAATAAAGTGATTTTACTTATTTCTTTGCATAAATAAACATAAATGCACACAAAACATCCTGGGCATAAGAAGATAAAGTACATACAAGACAATATTGGTATATAAAAAATAACATATTGTTTTTTACAGACCATTTCATTCTAATGTCAAGCAATATGTAGATATCCAGAGTTGTTTTTTAGGAAGAATAGTTTCTTGCAGAGTACCTGAGCCTCATTGCTCCTTCTCAGGAGTTCTTCTTTTTGTTGAAAAATACTTTTGAGGAGACTTTCCTTGGGGCAATCTGCAAAGGTTCATCATTTTCTTTAGTAGTGTCTTTGGGAAGCTCCCCCTGACTTTGTGCATTTATTTCAGCTTCCTGGGCAGCTACTTGAGCAATCTGCACAGCCTCCTCTAGCACTTTTTCATTCTGAGGCTCCCCTTGAGCCACTGCTATACTCACTATTGCCATTTCAGTATCTTGGTTCCTTTGAACACTTGAGGTAGGCTCCCTGTGTTCTGCTGCATCAGTTTGCTCAATATTTATCATTTCTGAGGGCTCCCCCTTATCTGTCAGAAACTTAATGACATTTGCCATCTCTTTGTCACTCATATCCCTATGAGCCAATGGGAGCACATATTGATCTGCTTCATTCTTCTCTTCCTCATTCTGCTTTTCTGAAGGCTCCCCCTGAACTGTTGGAAGCTCCCCCTGATCTTCTTGATTTGATTGTTCAAGATTTAACTTTTCAGGGAGCTCCCCCTGAATCTGTGCATCCTGAAATGTGGTCACTTTGTCAGGAGCATGCTCATTATCAGCATCCCTTTTATCCTGTCCACTCATATCAAGAATAGGTCTTTCTTCCTCTAAGATGCTCTTCCCCTTCTTGACCTTGCTGGCCAGTGAGGTTAAGAATTCTTTTGTGACCATGGAGGAAGATATAAAATCCTTTAGGCTCTGAGAGTTCTTTTAAAAGTTAATAGCTCAGCCTCCATTTGAGAGTATTTTCTGTCAAATCTTCTTGCCTGAGAGGCCACCTGATCTGCAAAAGTGGAGGAGGCAATGGCCACAGCTTTGGAAATGATCTGCTTAAGATCAATTGTGGGTGGATGAGATGTAGAGGGAGGAGGTGATGGAGGGAGGTCTGTTGGAACATGGTCTTCCGCATCTCCTAGGTTTGAGAATAACAAATCCTATATATATTTGATCTTGTGTGTTTAAGTGTGCAGGAAAACAAGTCCACATGACTCAAGGATAACATAAGAAGGTTGCGCCAAAATTTGAAGCCAAAATTCCAACATGCCCGCTAGCACCGACGCTAGCGCTGATTTGAGAAAATTTCGGAAATAGTTATGGAAGGTGCTAGCGCCAGGCGATGACAGCTAATGCAGGAGGTAGCATCTAGCGCGGGCGGTATCTACTAGCGCGGGCAGTAGCACAAAACAATAGAGGAAGGAGGCTGACTTGCTTAAAATGTAGGATTCTCATGCGGAGAATATTTACTGGGATAGCACCGGCGGTAGCGATAGCACAGGAGCAAGATCCAAGGCTATAAAAAGGACCCCTTGGATCCATCTTCTTTATCCTCTCCAACTCTCAAGTTCTAGAGCTTCGTGTCGCTTCATATAGAGGAAGGTTTAGAGAGATACTCCCACAAATCCATGAAGGCTTAAGGAGATCCGTGGAGAAGATTTCAACACGCGTCATCATCGTGATGAAAGACTGCATCGACTACAATCATACTTTGTGGGTCTTCATCTACTTCTCCAAGAGATCCACATAGAGTCAATTTTTTAATATTATTGTTCTTTTCATTCTTGTAATCGCTTAGTAAATTTGCCGTGTTGACGACTAGGTCTGGGTAGGACTTAGTGCAGGAATTTGCCTCGTGTTGGCGACTAAGTCTAGGCTATAGATCTAGGGGGTGCTCAAGTCCATATCTGGGGAAGGATTGGCTAGAGCGACTTGAGGCCGTATCAGGTGAAGGATAGGCTAAAGCCACCGGTTCGTGGGATACGAGTCGGGATAGAAAACAAAAAGGGTTTTTATTATTCGCCTTCGATTTCTAGCGTTATAGAAATCTAGTTTTGTAATCAATTTTATTAATAGTAATCATGTCTCTCTTTGTGTAATGAAATTGATTTTGTTCTTGATTTATCTAAATTTTTTATTATCATCTCTTTCATCATAAAACAATTTAGATCTTTATTCAAAATCAATATTTTAATCTCTTATTATTTCAAATATATCAAAATATAATATAAGTTTTTAAAACCCTTATTCACCCCCCCCCCCCCCTCTAAGGGCGCCTACATATCCAACAAGTGGTATCAGAGTGATGTTATTCCAAAATGGTCTAACAACCAGGAATAATAGCGCCTCATGATATCGCTTCAACTAGTGGGGGAAATTTTTATGAAGAAGGAAAATCTTTTGCACCACCTTTATTTGAAGGAAGAAATTATAAAGGATGGAAAATATTAATGAAAAGTTTTCTTAAAGGTTTAGATGAAAAAGTTTGGAATATTACTATTGAAAAACCACCTAGCATATTAAATAGAAACGAAATGGTTTTAAATGCAAAATCTATAAATAGTCTATTTTCTGCTTTAGATCAAAATATTTCCAAACTCATTTATACTTTTCCTACTGCATACGAGATATGGAATTTTCTTGACATAACTTATGATTCTCCATCTACATATATCAAACAATCACAAGAACAGAAGAATATACAGGCCTCCACAAGTGTTCAAGAAAGCTCCTCTCATGATGAATCCATAGAATGAACATCTAACATAAGGGAAGATGAAAACTCATCCATGGAAGAGGAATGCAATAATGATGAAAAAGGAACTTCATGTTCAAACCAGTCCTCATCCACAAGCGTTGTAAGGAAATCAAAATCACTTATTGTTTGTAATTCAATTTCTATGCTACAATTGCTACAATCCACTAAACGTAAAATTAAGAAATTAAAAAAGACTAATTAAAATTTACGTTTAGAAAATAAAAGGTTAAAGGCTAATTTAGAATCCAAGTATGATGTGGCTTATCCATCTTGCTCTTTAATTGAAATTTCAAAGCCTTGTTTTGATTGTAATAATATTAAAGAAAAATTCATGGATTTTGAAAAAGAACTTTTAATTTCAAAAGAGCATAATGAAAAATTAGTAAATGAAAATAATATTTTATTTAATAAACTAGAATCATTAAAACTATTTTTGGAAAAATTTACAAGTAATAAAAAATCTTTTATTTCTAGTTTATCATCTAACATGTGCAAGACTTCTACTAGTATTATAAAATCTATTAAACATGCACCTAGTAAAATGTGTAATCATAAAAGCATAATAAACTTTAACCCTCTTTACATATCTCCCAAATTAAATTCAAATGTGCACAAATTTCCTATGAAAAATAATTTCAAGAGTCATTATTATTCAAAGCCTAATTTTAATGAATATGGAAATTTGATGCATAATATTAAATCAAAATATGAATGGAGACCCAAAATAAAAAATGAAACATTAACTCCACTTGAAAGGATTCATTCATTTTTGTCTCCCAAAAAATTATCATGCTATATTTGGGTACCAAAAGGAACCGTTACACTTGGTTCCCTTTGGATACCCAAATCTCTTATCTACTAGTATCATCCAAATACATGAAGTAGAATATTTTTAAAAATGAAATATACAAATTTCTACTTCATGATATGCTTTAATGTCTTATAATTTTTCTTTTGTAAATCAATTTGCATTTAAAATCTTTAAGTTTGACAATAAAGTAATCAAGCATGAAATAATGTTTTCAAAAAGAGATTCAAATGTAAAAGTCAGGTTTTCATTTATGAATGACCAATCTATTACTATTAAAATCATTACCCATAAATATCATATAGTATTCATATAAATTGAACTATAAATTTGCTATAAGATATTTCAATTTAAATCAAGTTATTAGGTTATTAAGCTCTTTAGCCTTCATTAACAAAATTAGAGAAATAATATCATCTAAAAGAAAGTTCAAGATCTAAAAGAAAGCTTAATTTTTCAATATGTTTTTCTTTTTCCTTTTCAAAATAAAAATTGTATTGTGTTCACTCCTTGATGTCAAACATGATCTAAACCATCACTATTGTTCACCTATCAAAAATCACATATATATTCAAAATTCATAACTAAAAAGAAAAACACTAAAATGTATTTAAAGAATTTACCATCATAATAAATACTGAATTCACATGCACCACCATGATGTACTATTGCCCTTTGCTAAAATTCTTTAAAATCATATATCATAATTCATATCAAGAATCATCTAAAAATAACTATTTGTATCACATTTATATGAATTATATGATGACAATTAGTATTATAAATACATACCATGGTTGGTGTATTATGTGTGTATTATGATTTATTTCAAGTTTAGACCTTAGAATCATCTTGATATCAATAAAATCAAATCAAATCTTCACTTCATTCTAGGTCTATAAATTGAAACAATATCATACCTTGGCATAACATTAATCTCAAACTTATCATACTAACCTTGTCACCTAAAGAATATTTGTGTCTATGTTTAGGTTTTATATGTTTTGTCAAGATATTTAGTCTGGGTATTTTTATCTAAGGCATACCTATTTTTATGCATGAACTTTATTTTTAATCTCTAAAATCATGCATATTTGATTTGTTCATTCGTTTCTTCTTGTGTTTACATTATCTATCACTTTCAGCTTCATTATTTTGATAAACACAAGCCTTAGAAAAATCAAAATAAAGTCATATAAGAAAATGCTAACGTTTCATGCAATTTGCACTATCTAGATATCTCCAAAAATTCTGAAAAATTTGCATGAAACTAATCTTTGGACACTTAATCAATGTCAAAAATCAAAATTTTCAAAATCTCAAAAATTAGTTTACTGTTTGCCGCGCAAGTGCTAGCGTCGGCGCTAGCCCGAGTGTTCGATTTTATGTAATTTTAAAATTCTGAAAAATCACTAAAAATATATTACCTTATATGTACTACTCATTTATGCATTTATGCCATTAATTAATTTTTGAAAAAAAAAACAACAAAAGCCAAAATTGCAAAAAAATATTTTATTCTCTTCGATCCTTTGTTTACTTGTTTAATTTTTATTTCTATATGCAAAAATCAAATACAAAAATATAAAACAAAGAATTATCAAAAATCATTTTTTCAACTTAAACTTTTCTATTTACATGTATCTTGCGAAAGGGAGATTTGGGCTATCAACCCATCATATCTCCTAGTACTGGGTGAACCCCTCATAGGGTAGACCTCGGGAAGTCCAAGATCAATCTTAAGAGTTCAAACTTTAAATCAAAATTATTTTTCAAAATATCAAAAATACTATATGGACTTTATTGTGAAAATCAAGCATGATTTAATCCATCATTTAGACCGTCTATAATATTACAATCCTCTTTTCAAACTACTTTGAACATTGTTTTTATCATGCTTTGATATATCTACTCATATGTGCACCAATTGTAATGAAAAGGTTGTGTAGAACTAAGCTTAGCATGTCTCTAAGTATGAGTAAATATTTTATGGTTGATAATGATTTTTATTCACTCACTTATTTTGGCAAAGTCTACTTGTGCTTTTAATCTAAGAATGCTTGCTAGTGTATTGTAATTGTACAGTGAAATAAAATTGCACAAGTATCTTACCTACACTATATTTTTTTGCACTCTTACACATTAAGAAAAGTGGTTGTCCTTTCAAATTACATTGGTTTGCAAAACAAGTGTATTCGGAGAACTTTGTGCAAAAAAATAATCATGAAATAAACTGACAAAGATAACTCCACCAATCACTACATGAACCTCCTGATAAGTTTTAATAAGCGTTGTGAGGTTAAGCACCTTGGAAATAATAGTAAAGTGTCTTGTGCAAACCTTCATTTTTACACCACTTATTCTTAAGTACACCCGATCAAAATATATATATATATATATTGAAAAATAAAGTGTGTGATCCCCCAAGCACTACTTTGCACCCTGATAAGTCTTAATGAGCATTATGTGTGCAAAGCACCTTGGTAGTTGTACATTTTTTTCTATGTGCAATGAAGTGTGTGGAAGTAAAATTATTTGTGTTTTTATTGTGCGCTTTACTCTACATTTGTCATGTATTTTTGATTAAATCATTTGTTCACGCTCCTCAAAATACACTTATATGCACAACATTATCTTCCATAACACTTCTTCTCATGAGTATTGGATCCTAATGCTAAAATCTATACTCTCTTTATATATGAAATGCACTAGATAACCTAGCATGCTCTCTACAATGTTTGGTATATTTTGAATTTATGAATCGGAATAACATTGTAGTAGTCTCTTTATATCATACATCTCTTTCATGCTTGGTTCCTTCATGCTAATCTTTAAAGATTTTCACAGAAAAATGATTTACAAAAACATCTTTTTCATTTTTGGACCTTCACTCATATTTTTTATGAATCATCGTGCCTTGCTCAAAGATGTTTCTTGTATTTTTATAAATCTTCCGCATCATCAACATGTATTTTTTACCTTGCGCTTTCATGCTTATATCAAAGTCTTAAATCTCAAAATTCCTTTTTTAACAAATGGTGGACTTGCTTAGTAGAATTTATATTGGTTGTTCTGACACGAATATCACTTTTATGCCAAAAACTCTGATTCATTAATGGATTTCAAAATAGCCATGAGAGTTTTCTTTCAAAAAAAATCAAATACAAATATAAACCCATAGGCTATGAACTTATCATTAGATTCAAATGCTTAATGTTTCCAATGATTACTATCCCATAATTTCACATCTCACCATAGCGAGGGCGTAGGGTTGTAGAAATTAGATAATTTGACATCCAAGTCATGTCTTGTCCTTAACCGGGGAGGGTTCTAGTAGGGCCTTGCGAGGCACTGGGGGGAAAGAGTGCTAGGTTGAGTATTTTTCTAGTGTTTTCATATAGGACTAACACCCCAACCTACGATATGTATGCAGCTCCTCATGACCATCCGTCACTTAGTACGGGGCTAGGGTGTAGACATATTGTCTGGGTAGATTGGTTACTTGGAAATCATTACCTTTTATGCTTAAAATTCTTATATAAAGGGGGAGAACTAACATGATAATAATGATTACTTGGCAAATGTTATATTGTTCATCTTTATGCTAAAAACTCTAATATATTTCTATGAAAATATTTATGCTAAAAACTCTGATTTATTTATATAAAAATTATTTTTATGCTTAAAATTACTTATCATTTCATTTCCTCTAAAAAGCTCGATCATGCCTTATCTTATTATCAAAAATCCTTTTTTATGTCTCTTGATTCCTTGCCCACTTTTGCTAATAAAAAAGGGGGATAACTAACATGATAAATATTAATCGCTATCAAATGAGAAGAACTAACATGACTAATGATTAAGATGATATCTTACATATTAGGTGAGCATACACATAGGGGGAGCATGTATTTAGGGGGAGAAATTTTTAAATACTAAAATTGACAAATATCATATGTCATCATCTCTCTCACACACACAAGTAGGTTTCATCATGCTTATATATTAATGCTCTGATTTATCATTAATGGATTTGTTATTATCAAAAAGGGGGAGTTTGTTGGAACATGGTCTTCCGCATCTCCTAGGTTTGAGAATAACAAATTTTATGTGTATTTGATCTTGTGTGTTTAAGTGTACAGGAAAACAAGTCCACATAACTCAATGATAACATAAGATGGTTGCGCCAAAATTCGAAGCCAAAATTCGAAGCCAAAATTCCAACATGCCCTCTAGCACCGTCACTAGCGCTAGCGCCGGCGCTAGCGCTGATTTGAGAAAATTTCGAAAACAGTTATGGAAGGTGTTAGCGCCAGGCGATATCAGCTAATACAGGCGGTAGCAGCTAGCGCGGGCTGTATCTACAACACAGGCGGCAGCGCAAAGCAATAGAGGAAGGAGGCCGACTTACTTAAAATGAAGGATTGTCACGCGGAGAATATTTCCTAAACTGGGATAGCACCGACGGTGGCGATAGCGCAGGCGCTAGATCCAAGGCTATAAAAAGGACCCCTTGGATCCGTTTTCTTCAACCTCTCCAACTCCCAAATTCCAGAGGTTCGTGCCACTTTATATAGAGGAAGGTTTAAAGAGATACTCCCACAAATCCATGAACACTTAAGGAGATCCGTGGAGAAGATTTCAACACGCATCATCATCATGATGAAAGAGCGCATCGAGTACAATCAGACTCTGCAGGTCTTCGTCTACTTCTCCATGAGATCCACATAGAGGGAGATTTTTATATTATTGTTCTTTTCATTCATGTGATCGCTTAGTAAATTTGTCTTGTGTTGGCGACTAGGTTTGGGGAGGACTTAGGGCAGAAATTCACCTCTTGTTGGCGACTAGGTCTAGGGTGTAGATCTAGGGGGTGCTCAAGGCCATATCCGGGGAAGGATTGGCTAGAGCGACTTGAGGTTGTATCCGGTGAAGGATAGGCTAAAGCCACCGGTTCGTGGGGATACAAGTCGGGATAGAAAACAAAAAGGGTTTTTATTATTCGTCTTCGATTTCTAGCGTTATAGAAATCTAGTTTTGTAATCAATTTTATTAATAGTAATCATGTCTCTCTTTGTGTAATAAAATTGTTTTTGTTCTTCATTTATCTAAATTGTTTATTATCATCTCTTTCATCATAAAACAATTTAGATCTTTATTCAAAATCAATACTTTAATCTCTTATTATTTCAAATATATCAAAATATAATATAAGTTTTTAAAACCCTTATTCACCCCCTCCCCTCTAAGGGCGCCTATAGATCCAACAAGTGGTATCAGAGTGAGGTTATTCCAAAATGGTCTAACAACCAGGAATAATGGCGCCTCATGATCTCGCTTCAACTATTGGGGGAAATTTTTATGAAGAAGGAAAATCTCTAGCACTACCTTTATTTGAAGGAAGAAATTATAAAGGATGGAAAATATTAATGAAAAATTTTCTTAAAGGTGTAGATGAAAAAGTTTGGAATATTACTATTGAAAAACTGCCTAGCATATTAAATAGAAACAAAATGGTTTTAAATGCAAAATCTATTCATAGTTTATTTTGTGCGTTAGATCAAAATATTTTCAAACTCATTTATACTTTTCCTACTGCATACGAGATATGGAATTTTCTTGACATAACCTATGATTCTCCATCTACAGATATCGAACTATCACAAGAACAGGAGAATATGCAAGCCTCCATAAGTGTTCAAGAAAGCTCCTCTCATGATGAATCCATAGAATGCACATCTAACATAAGGGAAGATGAAAACTCATCCATGGAAAAGGAATGCAATAATGATGAAAAAGGAACTTCATGTTCAAACCAGTCCTCATCCACAAGCGTTGTAAGGAAATCAAAATCCCTTATTGTTTGTAATTCAATTTCTATGCTACAATTACTACAATCTACTAAATTAATAAATTAAAAAAGACTAATTCAAATTTACGTTCAGAAAATAAAAGGTTAAAGGCTAATTTAGAATCCAATTATGATGTGGCTTCTCCATCTTGCTCTTTAATTGAAATTTCAAAGCCTTGTTTTGATTGTAATAATATTAAAGAAAATTCATGGATTTTGAAAAAGACATTTAATTTCAAAAGAGCATAATGAAAAATTAGTAAATTAAAATAATATTTTATTTAATAAACTAGAATCATTAAAACTATTTGTGGAAAAATTTACAAGTAATAAAAAATCTTTTATTTCTAGTTTATCATCTAACATGTGCAAGACTTCTACTAGAATTATAAAATCTATTAAACATGCACCTAATAAAATGTTTAATCATAAAAGCATAATAAACTCTTACCCTCATTACATATCTCCCAAATTAAATTCAAATGTGCACCAATTTCCTATGAAAAATAATTTCAAGAGTCATTATTATTCAAAGCCTAATTTTAATGAATATGGAAATTTGATGCATAATATTAAATCAAATTATTAATGGAGACCCAAAATAAAAAATGAAACATTAACTCCACTTGAAAGGATTCATTCATTTTTTGTCTCCCAAAAAATTATCAAGCTATATTTTGGTACCAAAAGGAACCTTTACACTTGGTTCCCTTTGGATACACAAACCTCTTATCTACTAGTATCATCCAAATACATGAAGTAGAATATTTTTAAAAATGAAATATACAAATTTCTACTCTATGAATGCTTTAATGTCTTTTAATTTTTCTTTTTGTAAATCAATTTGCATTTAAAATCTTTAAGTTTGACAATAAAGTAACCAAGCATGAAATAATATTTTCAAAAAGAGATTCAAATGTAAAAGTCATGCTTTCATTTATGAATAACCAATCTATTACTATTAAAATCATTACCCATAAATATCATATAGTATTCATATAAATTGAACTATAAATTTGCTATAAGATATTTCAATTTAAATCAAGTTATTAGGCTATTAAGCTCTTTAGCCTTCATCAACAAAATTAAAGAAATAATATCATCTAAAAGAAAGTTCAAGATCTAAAAGAAAGCTCAGTTTTTCAATATGTTTTTCTTTTTCCTTTTCAAAACAAAAATTGTATTGTGTTCATTCCTTGATGTCAAACATGATCTAAACCATCACTATTGTTCACCTATCAAAAATCACATATATATTCAAAATTCATAACTAAAAAAACATTAAAATGTATTGAAAGAATTTACCATCATAATAAATACTGAATTCACATGCACCACCATGATGTATTAATGTCCTTTGCTAAAATTCTTTAAAATCATTTATCATAATTCATATCAAGAATCATTTAAAAACAACTATTTGTATCACATTTATATGAATTATATGATGACAATTAGTATTATAATTGTATACCATGGTTGGTGTATTATGTGTGTATTATGATTTATTTCAAGTTTAGACCTTAGAATCATCTTGATATCAATAAAATCAAATCAAATCTTCACTTCATTCTAGATCTATAAATTGAAACAATATCATACTTTGGCATAGCATTAATCTCATACTTATCATACTAACCTTGTCACCTAAAGAATATTTGTGTCTATGTTTAGTTTTATATGTTTTGTCAAGATATTTAGTCTGGGTATTTTTATCTAAGGCATACCTATTTTTATGCATGAACTTTATTTTTAATCAATAAAATCATGCATATTTGATTTGTTCATTCATTTCTTCTTGTATTTACATTACCTATCACTTTCAGCTTCAATATTTTGATAAACACAAGCCTTAGAAATATCAAAATAAAGTCATATAAGAAAATGCTAACGTTTCATGCAATTTGCACTATCTAGATATCTCCAAAAATTCTGAAAATTTTGCATGAAACTAATCTTTGGACACTCAATCAATGTCAAAAATCAAAATTTTCAAAATCTCAAAATTTAGTGTACTGTTTGTCGCGCTAGCCCGAGTGTCCAATTTTATGTAATTTTAAAATTTTGAAAAATCACTAAGAATATATTACCTTATATGTACTACTCATTTATGCATTTATGCCATTAATTGACTTTTGAAAAATAAAAAAAAACTACAAAAGCCAAAATTGCAAAAAACATTTTATTCTCTTCGATTTTTTGTTTACTTGTTTAATTTCTATTTCTATATGCAAAAATCAAATATAAAAATATAAAACAAAGAATTATCAAAAATCATTTTTTTGAACTTAAACTTTTGTATTTACATGTATCTTGCGAAAGGGAGATTTGGGCTATCATCCCATCACATCTCCTAGTACCGGGCAAACCCCTCACAGGGTAGACCTCAGGAAGTCCAAGATCAATCTTAAGAGTTCAAACATTAAATCAAAATTATTTTTCAAAATATCAAAAATACAGAATGGACTTTATTGTGAAAATTAAGCTTGATTTAATCCATCATCTAGACCGTCTACAATATTACAATTCCTCTTTTCAAACTACTTTGAACATTGTTTTTATCATGCTTTGATATATCTACTCATATGTGCACCAATTGTAATGAAAAGGTTATGTAGAACCAAGCTTAGCATGCCTCTAAGTATGAGTAAATGTTTTATGGTTGATAATTATTTTTATTCACTCACTTATTTTGGCAAAGTCTACTTGTGCTTTTAATCTAAGAATGCTTGCTAGTGTATTGTAATTGTACAATGAATTAAAATTGCACAAGTATCTTACCTACACTACATTTATTTGCACTCTTACATATTAAGAAAAGTGGGTGTCCTTTCAAATTACATTGGTTTGCAAAACAAGTGTATTAGGAGAACTTTGTACAAAAAAATATTCATGAAATAAATTGACAAAGATAACTCCACCAAGCACTGCTTGAACCTCCTGATAACTCTTAATAAGCGTTGTGAGGTTAAGCACCTTGGAAAGAATAGTAAAGTGTCTTGTGCAAACCTTCATTTTTACACCACTTATTCTTAAGTACACCGGATCACAAATATATATATATTGAAAAATAAAGTGTGTGATCCCCCAAGAACTACTTTGCACCCTGATAAGTCTTAATGAGCATTGTGTGTGCAAAGCACCTTGGTAGTTGTACTTTTTTTTTCTATGTGCAATGAAGTGTGTGAAAGTAAAATTATTTGTGTTTATTGTGCACTTTAATCTACATTTGTCGTATATTTTTGATTAAATCATTTGTTCACTCTCCTCAAAATACACTTATATGCACATCATTATCTTCCATAACACTTCTACTCATGAGTATTGGATCCTAATGCTAAAATTTATACTCACTTTATATATGAAATGCACTAGATAACCTATCATGCTCTCTACAATGTTTGGTATGTTTTGAATTTATGAATTGGAATAACATTGTAGTAGTCTCTTTATGTTATACATCTTTTTCATGCTTGGTTCCTTCATGCTAATCTTTAAAGATTTTCAAAGAAAAATGATTTACAAAAACATCTTTTTCATTTTTGGACCTTCACTCATATTTTTTATGAATCATCATGCCTTGCTCAAAGATGTTTCTTGTATTTTTATAAGTCTTCCGCATCATCACCATGTATTTTTTACCTTGCGCTTTCATGCTTATTATCAAAGTCTTAAATCTCAAAATTCCTTTTTCAACAAATGGTAGACTTGCTTGGTAGAATTTATATTGGTTGTTCTGACACGAATATGACTTTTATGCTAAAAACTCTGATTCATTAATGGATTTCAAAATAGCTATGAGAGTTTTCTTTCAAAAAAAAATCAAATAGAAATATAAACCCATAGGCTATGAACTTATCATTAGATTCAAATGCTTAATGTTTCCAATGATTACTATCCCATAATTTCACATCTCACCATAGCGAGGGCGTAGGGTTGTAGAAATTAGATAATTTGACATCCAAGTCATGTCTTGTCCTTAACCGGGGAGGGTTCTAGTAGGGCCTTGCGAGGCATTGTGGGAAAAGAGTGCTAGGTTTAGTATTTTCTAGTGTTTGCATATGGGACTAACACCCCAACCTACGACATGTATGCAGCTCCTCATAACCATCCGTCACTTAGTACGGGGCTAGGGTGTAGACATATTGTCTGGGTAGATTGGTTACTTGGAAATCATTACCTTTTTATGCTTAAAATTCTTATATAAAGGGGGAGAACTAACATGATAATATTGATTACTTGGCAAATGTTATATTGTTCATCTTTATGCTAAAAACTCTGATCTATTTCTATGAAAATATTTATGTTAAAACTCTGATTTATTTATATAAAAATTGTTTTTATGCTTAAAACTCCTTATCATTTCATTTCCTCTAAAAAGCTTGATCATGCCTTATCTTATTATCAAAAATCCTTTTTTATGTCTCTTGATTCCTTGCCCACTTTTGCTAATAACAAAAGGGGGAGAACTAACATGATAAATATTAATCGCTATCAAATGAGAAGAACTAACATGACTAATGATTAAGATGATAGCTTACATATTAGGGGAGCATTCACAAAGGAGGAGCATGTATTTAGGGGAGCAAATTCTAAATACTAAAATTGACAAATATCCTAGGTCATCATCTCTCTCACACACACAAGTAGGTTTCATCATGCTTATATATTAATGCTCTGATTTATCATTAATGGATTTGTTATTATCAAAAGGGGGAGTTTGTTGGAACATGGTATTCCGCATCTCCTAGGTTTGAGAATAACAAATCCTATGTGTATTTGATCTTATGTGTTTAAGTGTGCAGGAAAACAAGTCCACATGACTCAAGGATAACATAAGAAGGTTGCGCCAAAATTTGAAGCCAAAATTCCAACATGCCCGCTAGCACCGACGCTAGCGCTAGCTCCGGCGCTAGCGCTAATTTGAGAAAATTTTGGAAATAGTTATGGAATGTGCTAGCGCGCCAGGCGATAACAGCTAATGCAGGCGGTAGCAACTAGCACAGGTGGTATCTACTAGCGTAGGCGGTAGCGCAAAGAAATAGAGGAAGGAGTCCGACTTGCTTAAAATGATGGATTCTCACGCGGAGAATATTTCCTAAACCGGGATAGCGGTAGCGATAGCGCAGGCGCTAGCTCCAAGGCTATAAAAAGGACCCCTTGTATCCGTCTTCTTTATCCTCTCCCACTCCCAAATTCCAGAGCTTCGTGCCACTTCATATAGAGGAAGGTTTAGAGAGATACTCCCACAAATCCATGAAGGCTTATGGAGATCCATGGAGAAGAATTCAACACGCATCATCGTGATGAAAGACCGCATCGACTACAATCATACTCTTCGGGTCTTCGTCTACTTCTCCAAGAGATCCATAAAGAGGGAGTTTTTAATATTATTGTTCTTTTCATTCTTGTAATCGCTTAGTAAATTCGCCTTGTGTTGGCGACTAGGTCTGGGTAGGACTTAGGGCAGAAATTTGCCTCATGTTGGCGACTAGGTCTAGGGTGTAGATCTAGGGGGTGCTCAAGGCCATATCCGGGGAAGGATTGGCTAGAGCGACTTGAGGCCGTATCCGGTGAAGGATAGGTTAAAGCCACCGGTTCATGGGGATACGAGTCTGGATAGAAAACAAAAAGGGTTTTTATTATTCGCCTTCTATTTCTAGCGTTATAGAAATCTAGTTTTGTAATCAATTTTATTAATAGTAATCATTTCTCTCTTTGTGTAATAAAATTGATTTTGTTCTTCATTTATCTAAATTGTTTATTATCATCTCTTTCATCATAAAACAATTTAGATCTTTATTCAAAATCAATATTTTAATCTCTTATTATTTCAAATATATCAAAATATAATATAAGTTTTTAAAACCAAAAAAACATGATATGTTTCAGGTGATATATCAATTGGTGGTGGAGGAGGAGCATAAGTGGATGGAAGCTGATGGTGAGTGAGAGGAGATGGCTCAGGGGTTGAGGAGGATTGGTGTTGTTGTTGTTGTTGTTGTTGTTATTGCTGTTGAGGTGAATGTTGGGCTAGAGTATCATCCTGATGGAATTGTCCAGTGGAGGTGGAGAGTGAGGAGGAGGGATAGCATCCCTTGGAGGGTCTGGTGTGTGCCTTTCTGGCTCCTGAGGAGGAGGAGATGGAAGAGGATAGACTGGAGCTTGACCAGGCTTCACAATTTGCCTTGTCCACTTGGAGAAGATTCCAATGTTAATCCTTTTCCCAGGAGGAATGGGCATTCCTTTGGATCCGCATGTTGTTGGATAGTGGTGGAGAAGAACTTGACTCATAACTCTCATGTATGCATTCTCCTTATGTGAGTACTTGTGCCCAATCATTTTCAAGAGGCACCTTCCCCAGTTTATCTTTTTCTTAAGGACAAGAATGCCCATAATCTGCAGCTGCTGCTTTGGAATTGCATCATGAGCTGAGATTTTGCATAATAGAACTTTCCCAACTATGTCAGCCAGGAATCTGTATTCTTCTCCCAACTCAATCTTCTTGAGATTGATTGCTTTCTCCTTACTGAATTGCATAATCTTTAATGCTTTCTTAATCTCTTCACCTATCAGCTCATCAGGGTCACTCCCAATTGGAAGATCAAATGTCTGACTCAGTATCTCCTCTGTGATGTGAATGTCTGTCTCAGAAATTTTCCCATTAAGGGAGCCATCTTCTCCTATCTGTACAGACTCCTTAAGCTCTGTCAATTCAATATCATTCTGGTGGATATTAGTTTGGTTAAGCCAGCATCTAGAAGCAAGCCCAGGATGGCTTTGAAGCTGTTGGCCGCTGCGCTGAAAGAGTCAATATCCACATCGAACCCAGAATTAATCTTAGGAGGAGCCATTGATTGGATGCACCTGCAGAGAAAGAGAAAACGAGAGAGAGAATTCGAAAGCATAAATGTTTCTACGCAGTAATTGCTTAAAAGCAGATGAATCGCCGCTACTTAGGGTTTAGGTCGATGCACAATCGATAACACTTATTATTTGGCACGCAAAGCTATGTCGAGATTGCTTCTGTTGGATCGGTCGGCGCCCTTAGAGGGGGGTGAATAAGGGTTTTCAAAAACTTTAGATTATATTTAGAAAAACTTCGGAATATTGCAAGATTAATAAAGAGACATCAAGTAAAACAATAATAAAGAGATATGCTTTATTAATATCAAATAATGTTTTACAAAACTTGATTTCTATGACGCTAGAAATCGGAGGCGACTAATAAAAATTCTTTTTCGTTTTCTATATAGACTCGTATCCCCACGAACCGGTTGGCTTTAGTCGATCTCTCCCCAGATACGGCCTCAAGCCGCTCTAGCCGATCTATCTCCAGAAAGGCCTCGATCACCCCCTAGACCTAACCTAGATCTAGTCGCCAACACGAGGCGAATTTCAGCCCTAAGTCCTACCCCAGACCTAGTCACCAACACGAGGCGATTTCACTACCGTTTACAGAAAAGATATGAAATGAAAAGACAATAATATAAAAACTCTCTCTATGTGGATCTCTTGGAGAAGTGGACGAAGGCCCGCAGAGTATGATCGTAGTCGATGCGGTCTTTTGTCACGATGATGACGCGTGTTGAAATCTTCTCCACAGATCTCCTTAAGGCTTTATGGAATTGTGGGAGTATCGCTCTGAATCTTCCTCTCTCTGCTGTGGCACGAAGCTCTGGAGTTTGGGATTGGAGGAGGATCAAGAATTCGGAGCCAAAGCATCCAATTTATAGCCTTCAAGCTACCGTCGGCGCTAGCCCGGATTAGGAATGATCTTGCGCGGCCGAATCTCCCATCCGTGGCAACAATTTGCTCTATGCCTCTTATGCGCCATGCTACCGCCAGCGCTAGTAGCTACCGCCGGCGCTATCCCAGATTAAGTAACATTTTGCGTGGTGCGATCTTCAATCCGAGGCAACCTTGCTTTTATTCCATCTGTGTTCAGCGATACCGCCAGCGTTATCCGCTATCGCCTGGCGCCAGCATCCTTCTATAAACGCCGCCGTATTGTCGCAAATCATTGCTAGCGCCGGGCGCTATCGCTACCGCCGGCGCTAGTGAGCTTGTTCGAATTTTGGCCTCAATTTTGGGGACAACTATCCTTGAGTCATGTGGACTTTGATTTCCTGCACACTTAAACACGCAAGATCAAATACACATAGGATTTGTTATTCTCAAACTTAGGAGATGCGAAAGACCACTTTCCAACAGCTTCTAGAAGAAATTCTGCGTGCACTGATATATCGACGTTGCGTCGACTAGTACTCGACGTAGCTTCGAGACTATTCAGAGACCCTAAGTCAGCGTAGTCCTGTCGACGTTACGTCGATTTCCAATCGACATAACTTCGAATTTAATCAACGTTTAATAAGTCGACGTATGCATCGATATGAACTTGACACTGCGTCGAATTCTATTCAAATTGTCTACTCTGAGTGCTTCTTGACGCTGGCATGGAGTAGAAGTTGATGGTACGTCGACTTCTATTCGACGCACCTCTTAATAAACAGATCTAATTCTTTAGAAAATTCTTGCAATTTTCCCAGCAATTATATTTATTGAAAATAGATCATAATATAATGTAATAAATATTAAGGAGGATTCAAGGTAGAAATTACTCCCTTGAATAAGTCTTGTTCCTTAATCAAAATCTACATCTTTCTTCCCACTCCATTTTCTCCTGAGTGGGACCCACCTCATCCTGCACAGGTAATTCAAACATTAGAAGGAACCCAGGTTACCTTGGGCCCTTTGCTTTTACCATTGTATGGTTCCATGAAAGAATAGAAGGGTCTTTCATGATACCCTTTGGGATGACAAGGAATGGATTTCCCAAACCTATTATTTTGATACATGAAGTGAGTATAAAATGTATCTAAATGAAGGAGGTCAGCAAAGTGTTTTATTAACCTAGGTCTAGCTTTAACCTTTTGGCTGTGGTCTTTTAATTTCTCTACCTTGTTCTTGCCTAGGGGCCTTTCTTTCCTCTTCAGATTTATTTTGTTGGATTCATCTATCCTATCTGAACAACTAGCAGTTTTACCCTTAGATGATTTGTTTTTCTCATTTAATTGGTACTCACTAGGTCTAACAAATGACACTGGATTTTTCTAGGCAGGTTTCCTAGGTGCTTTTGTGCTGGTGGAGGGCTCTGCTCCTAAACCTAGGTGATTGAATCTCATAGAGAGATTTTCTGTGATGTCTTTAAGCTTCTGACTCCTCCCATTGAGTGATTCCTCAAAGGTCTTTGCCTTTACTAGCTCTTCTTTTAGATTTACATTTTCTTTTCTAATTGCAATTAATTCAGATTCTTTATTATTAATTTCATTTGTTAGGTTTTGATTAATTAGCTGCATTTCATTTTTCTTAAGGTTCTCTAGTTCAGTTCTAGCTATGCCTAGTTCTTTTTCTACCCTAAGATGATCAATGCAGAAATCTTTGAAGCATGATTTAAAATCTTCTGAAGTAAAATCAAATTCATCAAAGAAAGATACCTGATCATCTTCATCATCTGATGCCATCCCAAGAGCCATCATACAGGCTGTTATTGCTTCTTCTTCATCATCACTTTCAGATACTGAGGAGTCTAATTCTGCTTCAGAATCACTCCATATTTCAGCAATGAAGCCTTTAGCTTTCTTCTTGTCTTTTCCTTTAAAGGACCTCTTCTTCTTCTTCTTCTTCTCCTCTTTGCTGTTACTTCTTTCCCTTTGCTCTTATGGGCACTCAGGAGCAATGTGCCCTGGTTTGTTGCAGGTGTAGCAAATAATCTCCTTCCTTGGAATTGTATCATACCTAGGTCGTGAATCCCTTTCTTTTCTCCTTGAGTCTTCAGTCTTGACCCACTTCTTGAATCTTCTAGCTAGCAGACTGAACATTACATCCTCCGGAGTAGAGGGCTCTCCTTCAGTAGCTTTTAGAGCTAGGCTCCTTTGGATAGGAGCAGGAGAAGTCTCATTTTCTTCAGCCTCAGCCCTGTTCTTCAGGAGCATCTCATATGACTAAAGCTTTCCTAGCAAAGCTTCAGTTGAGATCTCTCTGTGGCACCTTGATTCTCTGATTGCCCAGATTCTGGAATTCCATGAGCTAGGGAAGCACATGAGGATTTTATCATTAATTTCAGTCAAGGATATCTCCTTGTCTAAGCCTCTGAGCTTATTAATGATAATGCTGAATCTGTCATACATTTCAGCAACAGATTCTTCAGCTTTCTTTTGAAAGTTCTCATACTAGGATATGAGAAGGGACTTTCTATCCTTTCTTTCATCAGCACTTCCTTCCACCATTGTGGTAAGTGAATCCCAGATTTCCTTTGCTGATTGGCACTCAACAACTTTCTGGAAAATGTCATCTGACATTGTTGACACCAGAATATTCATGGCCTTGGCATCACAAGCCTTGACCCTCTTCTCAGCCTCTGTCCATTCCTTTACTGGGACAGCCTCAGTTTTTGAGGTTTCTCCTTCCTTTTGTCTAACTAGAGCAGGAGGACCTCTGAGAAGAACATTGTAGATGTCTTCATCAATTGAATTCATGTAAAGCCTTATCCTGGCCTTCTAGAGTGTGAACTTATTCAAGTTACACACTGGGGGTCTTGTGGAAGCATAGTCCTTAGTACTCATTTTCTTTATAAAATATGTTTATAGAAAAGAAATAAGAGTAGGAGGTCTTTTTGATCAAGGTGTTAACCTCTTATTGATCAACCTCCCTCTGATACCAATTGAAAGTGCACAATGTGCCTCTGAGAATCCTCTAGAGGGGGTGAATAGAGATTTAAAAATTATTCTTAGCCTAGTTGTGCAAATACAATAAACCTAAGTATTATGCTTCACAAGATATATCTCAGAATAAAGTAGTTGCAGTTTAAGTAATGAAATAAAAGACAGAAAATGAAATCTAATCTATAAGGGACAGCACAAAAGCAATCCAGAAGACACACAGAATTTTTATAGAGGTTCCCCAAAATGTGGGTACTCCCCTCTTCTACCACCTGGTAGGGATGCACCACTGTGCCTGAGTCTTTTGGTAAGGAGACTCTTCGAACCACTAATCTTTTGACAAGGAGATCATGAACCACCAGATCTTTTGATAAGGAGATCTTGAACCACCAGATCTTTTGGTAAGGAGATTTTGAACCATTAAATCCTTTGAAGAGGGATTAATAAAACTCTTTTATAGAAGGGAATTAGAAGGAGAGAGAAGGAAGAGAAATGGTATAGGAATTCTGTTTTCAGAATTATTATGATGGTTGATGAAGAACAGCTTCTTGTATCTTTTTACTGGATCTGCTCTTGATGAACTTCTGCTTATAATGGTGATGATTTTCAAAAGCTATGTTTGTTAGATCCTTCTATCTTCTTTCTGATTGAACTTTGGCTGTTATATGATTGTATTGATGAGCAGCCTTGTTCTGTTCTATTCTTAGAGAGAAGAAGAGCAGCAGATATTTCTTCTCTGTATTTTCTTCTCTTAGGGTTCCTGTAAGAGAGAGGAAGAAGAAGGAGACCCTGATGAAAATAGTACAGCCGATTGTGATCAATGCCTCATGTTTCTCTTTCTTGTCTTGCCTTTTATTGTCCCTCTGTTCAATTTGAATTTGTTTCCCTTTCAGGTAAGTCCTGAAAGGGTATATTTGTCTGAACAATAAATCTTTCTTTCCTTCTTTACTTCTCGACCTGTCCACCAACATTTAAGCTTGTTTCCAAGAAAGCTTTTCTCTGACCACAGTTAATTCTTCATTCCATTTGAGGCAATTAAGGAGCCATTGGGGAACGGTCTTGAGAGAGGTGGGACATGAGAGAGGGTCAAAAAATGACAGCTGGAAAAGTTTCCCTTTTCAGACTGTATTCGACGTAGCGTCGAGTTCACTTTCTCTCTTATCGACGCACCTTCGAGTTCTTGTAGGAGCAGCTTCGAATTCATCCTTGCTTTGACTGAACTCTGCTAGTCGACATTGCGTCGATACCCAATCGAAGTAACCATCAAGTTGAAGGTATGGTTCTGAGCTTCATTATCTGCTTCGAGATGAATTCGACGTTGCGTCGACTTTAGATTGCTTTGACAGATACTTCCTTCTGTGCCGAGTTGAAGTAGAAGCTGCGTCGACTTCTTCAAGTACTCTGACAAGTCTATGGCCTCTGCGTCGATATATATTCGACGTAACGTCGACTTGGATTACTTTAATAGAGGGGTGAACTACTTGGACATCTAGTCAGAGTAGCGTCGACAATAACTTGACGTTGCATCGAATTCTAGTCGACGCAATTATTAACTTCACCCAAATTTTGCTTCTCTTGACTTGGTCTTGACCCCCTAGTTTGAGTGTGATATCCTAAGACATATAATGACCAGATTACCCTCACTATACAGTGGGTAATTCAATCCTACGAGATAAAATCACTTTTAGTGAATTTGTTAAGTTAAATCAAAGAGGCTTTTCCTAACAATCCTTGATCTGTATCAACAACTTTTTGATCGACCTTTCTTCTTGGATAAGATTATAGATTTTGCTTTGAGTTTGTCTTCTCCTTCCTTAAGCTTTTCAATGGAGAAGAGCTTTTAGCGGCGAAAAAGCTTTTCTGATTATAAGATGGTCGATTCTAGTACTGACATTATGTCAATGATCTCTTTCCTTAACAAATGTGATTCACTGGCTCAATCTGCGGTGACAATAAATGACGTGACGCCAAACTCATGTTTTAATTTGAATTCACGCCTTTCAGTCAATCGACTATATGTCTATTTGATTTTACTTCTTCTGGACGATTCTGCACTATAAAGTTTTATTTCAGTTCTTCTGCATGATTCGTCTTGATGCCTTAAGAAGATTTTCCATTGTGTATCATTCTGGTCGAATCATCTACATGAATTTTCTTGGTGACCGATAGTCTACAAAATGATATTTCACGCTTTATTCTTTTAGACGGTTTGTCTGTGTTGGAACATGGTCTTCCTCTTCTCCTAGGTTTGAGAATAACAAATCCTATGTGTATTTGATCTTGTGTGTTTAAGTGTGTAGGAAACAAGTCCATATGACTCAAGGATGACATAAGAAGGTTGCCCCAAGATTTGAACCCAAGAATCTAACATGCCTACTAGCGTCGGCGGTAGCACTAGCGCCGGCGGTAGCACTAGCGCCGGCGCTAGCGATGATTAGTGAAATCATGGGAGCATTTTTATAAGGTGCTAGCGGCAGGCGATAGCGGATAGCACAGGCGGTAGCGCGGAGCACAAGAGACAAGGTAACAATGTTTCCCCGAAATGAAGATACGCACACAGAGAATAATTCCTAAGTGGGGATAGCGTCGGAGGTAGCGCTAGCGCAAGTGCTAGCGCTCACTCCTATAAATGGAGGCTTCTTCTCTCGTTTTTAAAATAGAAGTTTGAGAGAGGTTGAGTGCTAGAATTCCATAGCCTTATTTTGCCGAAAAGTGATCTCCCACCAAAGCTCTGCAAATTTTTGAAGGAGGATTTCATCACGTCGAATTCGAACCACGACCGCTTCAACAATGATTATTTTACAGCGGTTCTTCATCTCCAACTTCAGAAGTTCTTCAAGAGGGAGTTTTAATATTATTGTCATTTCATATCTTTTGTAAACCGTTAGAGAACTCGCCTCGTGTTGGCGACTAGGTCTAGGTAGGACTTAGGGCAGAAATTCACCTCGAGTTGGCGACTAGAACTAGGTTAGGTTTAGGGGTGCTCGAGGCCATATCCGGGGAAGGATTGGCTAGAGTGGCTTGAGGCTGTATCCGGGGAAGGATAGGTTAGGGCCACCGGTTTGTGGGGATACGAGTCGGGATAGCAAAGGAAAAAGAGTTTTAGTATTATTCGCCTCCGATTTCTAGCGTTATAAGAAATCAAGTTTTGTAAACTCTTCTTTTCATATTAATAAAATGATGTCTCATTTTTATATGCTTGATTTCTTATCTTAATCTCTTATATTTTCAAATATATTAAAAATATAATATAAGTTTTTAAAACCCTTATTCACCCCCACCCCTCTAAGGGCGCCAATAGATCCAACAAGTGGTATCAGAGCCAGGTTATTCCAAATCGGCTTAACAACCGGGAATAATGGCGTCTCATGATCTCGCTTTTATTAGTGGGGAAAATTTTTATGAAGAAGGAAAATCACTAGCACCACCTTTATTTGGAGGAAGAAATTATAAAGGGTGGAAATTTTTAATGGAAAAGTTTATTAAAAATTTAGACATCGAAGCACGGAATATCGCAATAGTAAGACCAGTGGATGAAACAAATAAAAAGGAACGTCACCTAAATGCAAAGGCTTTGAATAGTATCTTTTGTGCTTTATCTCAAGAAATTTTAAATTAATATATTGTTTTTCTAGTGCATACAAAGTATGAAAATTTCTTAAAGAAATGTATGATTTTCCTCTCACAGGTATGGAACAAACACAAGAAGTGGAGAACATACAAGCTTGCACAAATGGTCAAAAATGCTCCGCTCATGATAGATCAATGGTGTGCACATCAAGTGGAAAAGAAAAAATCTTATCTTTGGAAGAGCTGTGCCAAAAAGATGAAGATAACAAAGAAACTCTATGCTCAAATCTCACCGCATCCAAAAGCACTGTAAGGAAATCAAATTCTCTTATTGTTTGCAATTCTATTTCTACTTTACAATTGCTACAAATTACAAAATGCAAAATTAAGAAATTGAAAAATGCGAATTGCAAATTGCGCTTAGAAAATAAAGATTTAAAAGCAAAAGTTAAAGTAGAATCAAATTCTTATTTATCTAGTTTTACCCATGTCTTTTCAATTGAAAATACAAAACCGTGCTTTGATTGTACTGATAGTAAAGAAAAATTCAAGGAACTTGAAAAAGAACTTATTTTTGTAGAAGAACATAATGAAAAATTATCTTTAGAAAATTCATCTTTGAAAAGTGATTGTGCTACGTGCCAAAATTATAAAATTGAAGTCAAGGAGATGGGCGAAACATTTGAGGAATTTAGAAATGACTATCAAAATCATATTGACTCTATTGTTTCCACTCTTAAAAATAGCATAATATCTTATAATAAAGCTAGGCATAATCTAAAGATCAAGAATGATGAATTAAAATAAAAAATCAACTTGCTTATGAAAATTATAAATAAGTATTCACAATATCAAGAAATATTTAAAAGCATGTTGAATAGGAATATGAATATGAATATCTTAACTAAGCCAAATAATGGGAATAAGAAACACAGTATTTATAAATCAAAGTCAAAATCACCATTATTTACAAAATCATGTTTCTCCCAACTTAAAATTAAAATTACACAAATTTCCTATGAACAATACATTCAATAATCATTACAATCATGATCTTCAATATAGAGATTATCATGATGGAAATTTGATGTATAAGAATAACATTAAACAAAGGTTTGAATGGAGGCCCCAAATTAAAACTGAAACATTAACTTCACATGAAAAGTCCCATTCATCAATATCTACCCACAAACCTACACATTATATTTGGGTACCCAAAGGAACCACCACACCTGGTCCCCTTTGGATACCTAAATCTCTTATTCATTAGGTATAACCAAATGCATGAAGTTGAATATTTTCAAAATGAAATATACAAATTTTCTACTTCATGATATGTGATAAATAGTAAAAATACGCATTTTTCTTTATAATTTTTAGTATAATTTTAATTAGATTTCTAAATAATATATGTAAATTAATGAATAAAATGTTTGTTTTTGTTATTTTTGTTTTTAACTTAGTTTTATTTTAATTTTTGTAAAGTTTTTGTAATTTTGTCAAGTCACGCCCTTGGTCACGCCCGTGTCCAAGGGCGTGTTCACTAATCCCTAACATTTTCTTTTCCCTGTTCTTTTTCCAACTCAAACATCAAGTCACGCCCTCGGTCACGCCCGTGACCGAGGCCGTGTACATCAGTCACGCCCGTGTTGAATGACCAAACCCAGATTCGAGCCAAGATGTCAATGTCACGCCCGTGACCGAGGCCGTGTACATCAGTCACGCCCGTGTTGAATGACCAAACCCAGATTCGAGCCAAGATGTCAATGTCACGCCCACGGTCACGGCCGTGATCGGGTCACGCCCGTGACCGAGGCCGTGACCCCTCAATTTCTTTCGGAAGAACAAAGGACACGCCGCCCGTCACGCCCAGCAGCCGACAACACAATGCCGACATCGAACACGCCCGTGTTACTTGGAACACGCCCGTGTACTTCCGAAGTAGCCGGTCAAGCCTTCCAGATGCCTGCCTGGATCCAGCTGTTCTGGCTATTCGCACCCCAAGCCGTGTCACGCCCTCAGACACGCCCGTGTCCGAGGGCGTGTAATCCAAAAATTTTTTCTATAAATAGCCAGTTTCAGCTGAGTCCAAGGGTTCAAAAATTTTAAGAGCTTATTCTTAAGGTTTTGATCCAACTAGTTTTTATGTTTTTGTAATTTTGTGCTCTTTTTCTCTCTTGTTTTTTGTAATCTTTTTATTATGGAAATGAAATAGTTGGCTTGTTTTGTCACTCTCTCTCTCTTTGTTTTGTTGGAAGTGTGTGTGTGTTCTCTTTTTCTTTTTCTTTTTATTTTTAGTTTTTTGTAATTTAGTAATTTAGTAATTTTAATTAGTCTTCATCTTTTTAATTTGTGTGTGTGAGTGTATGAGAGTAATTATCTTGTTTTTAGTTTTGTTATAATTTTTAGATGTTTTGTTATTAGTGTGTGTGAGTGTAGGTGGTTAATTAAATTGTTTTGTTTTGTTTTATTTTGTTTTTTTCACTTTCTTTGTCTCTTTTTGTAAGTGTGTGTGTGTATGAGAGTAATTTGTATTTATTTTAGTTTTGTTTTGTTGTTAGTGTGGGTGAGTGTATGAGTATAGCTTTTCTTTTCTTTTAACTTAGTTTTCATTATTGTTGTGTGTGTGAGTGTATGAGATTAGTTTTGTTTTATTCTTAATTAGATTTCATTAAAGAAGAGTGTGTGTGTTTATGAGCATAGATTTTATTTTCTTTTAACTTAGATTTCAATTTCAAGTAGAGTGCGTGTGTGTAGGTGAATAAATTTTGCGCCTTTTTTGTAACCGAATAGTTTCCATTTCTGTCACGCATTTATTTCCCGCCTATCCGTTTGGATAGGACTTGCTCACGCATTTATTTCCCGCCTATCCGTTTGGATAGGACTTGCTCACGCATTTATTTCCCGCCTATCCGTTTGGATAGGACTTGCTCACGCATTTATTTCCCCTCTACCTATTTGGGTAGGGATCGCATTTCTTCAATTTCTGCAATTTACCGCTTTAATTTTAATTCCGTCGAGTGCGTGAGTTTTCAATTAGTGCGTCTTTTATCTTTTATATATTTGCTTTTTGCTTAATCACGCGCCCCGCTCAATCGCTAATTATCCCCGTAGTTATCATTATAGTTTCATAAAACCCTAAAAATTTCTAAGCAAAACTACTTTTCAAATTAACGTTTTCGTTCTTTTTCTTTTCATCGCTTTTCTTGGTTTTTGCTAAACGCACACCAAGCCCGCGATAGTTATCGTTTTCGTCACTAACTTTTCTATAAAATCATAAAAATCTTCAAACTCTTCTCGATAAGATAATAGCGCGTTCCTAACAAGTAGAAATAATCGATACGACCTTGGAAAAATACGACCTTGATATTTCAAAAGAAATATCCTATACTACTATCGATAAGGTCCACTTGCCTTTATTGATTTTAGTCCGGATAATTACATAAACCCAAAAGCTTTCTCTCTAAAGCACTCTTTAAAACTCTTTTAAAAACACTAAAAAATTGTTGCAACGCCTCTTTGGTTGTTGCAGCTAGCTCAAGGTAAAAGAAGTTTTAAAACGCACTTAAAAAATTGTTGCAACAATATTTTCAAAAAGCTTTCAATTTAAATTTTAAAAGTAAAGCAGCTTTATTTTTCTTTTCATTCTGCCTTCAAAGGACGCGGCCGAGGAGGAATCCTCGATATTTCGAAAGAGAAAGAGTCCGTTACTTCTATCCTTCGATAGGATAACGGATAATTCCTCGAAGTAGGATTACTCGCGGGGCTCTTCGAAAACGTCCGCCCAAGGTTGAATCGAAAAGGAAGAAAGAGCTTTTCCTTTTCTTTCTCTCTTTCTAACAAAGAAAAGAGAGAAACAAACCAATTAAAAAACGTATCAATATGCTTTAATGACTTTTTATTTTTCTTTTTGTTTTCTTATTTTTAAGCTATCATATTTTGGTCATCTTATATATTATTGGAAATATGATCTTATCTCTTAAAACTTAATGAGTTTATAAATCAAATTGATCAAAATTCAAAATCATATTTTATTCTAATGACCTATCTATTTTTCTTATATTCATTGCCTATAAATATCTTATATTATCCATATGAATCAAACTCTATATTTGTTATGAGATATTTATCTAAATTAATAAAATCATGAACTTCACTTTTTCTCTTTTAAAATTTTTTGAGAGATGTGCATAGTTCATAAATCATTCTTAAACCTATTTTTATGCATGAACATCACTTCACATTAAAATCATTTAAATCATGCTTATTTGGATTATTCGAACATGATATCTTGTGTTTTCATTTCCTATCTCTTTCAAGTTATATTATTTTGATAAACACAAGCCTTTAGAAAAGTCAAAATGAAGTTATAATAAAATATATCTCATGCAATGTTTATTTGGTAAAGTCATATACAAAATTGTTAATGTTTCATGCAATTTGCACTATCTAGACATCTCCAAAAATTCTGAAAAATCTGCATGGAACTACTCATTGGAGACTTAATCAAGATCAAAAAATAGAATTTTAAAAATCTTAAAAAATAGTGTATTGTTTGTCGCGCTAGTGCTAGCGCCGACGCTAGCTCGCCTATGTGATTTTATGTAATTTTCAAATTCTGAAACATCACTAAAAAATATATTATTTACATGTACTACACATTTTTGCATTTATGTCATTAATTGATATTTAAAAAATTAAAATAAAAAACTACAAAAGCCAAAATTGCAAAAAATATTTTATTCTCTTCGATTATATGTTTATTTGTTTGATTTCTATTTCTATATGCAAAAATCAAATACAAAAATATAAAACAAAGAATTATCAAAAATTATTTTTTGAACTTAACTTTTTTATTTACATGGATCTTGCGAAAGGGAGATTTGGGCTATCATCCCATCACATCTCCTAGTACCGGGCGAACCCCTCACAGGGTAGACCTCGGGAAGTCCAAGATCAATTATAAGAGTTCAAACTTTAATTCAAAATTATTTTTCAAAATATTAAAAATACTGTATGGATTTTATTGTGAAAATAAAACATGATTTAATCCATCATTTAGACCTTCTACAATGTTACAATTTATTTTTTCAAATTACTTTGAACATTGTTTTTATCTTGTTTTGGTATATCTACTCATATGTGCATCAATTGTAATAAAAAGGTTGTATAGAACCAAGCTTAGCATGCCTCTAAGTATGAGTAAATGTTTTATGGTTGATAATGATTTTTATTTCACTCACTTATTTTGACAAAGTCTACATGTGCTTTTAATCTAAGAATGCTTGCTTGTTTATTATAATTGTACAATGAATTAAACTTTGCACAAGTATCTTACCTACACCACCTTTATTTGCACTCTTAATATTTAAGAAAAGTGGTTGTGTTTCAAAATTACATTGGTTTGCAAAACAAATGTATTCGGAGAACTTTGTACAAAAAATAATCATGAAATAAATTGACAAAGATAACTCCACCAAGCACTACTTGAACCTCCTGATAAGTCTTAATAAGCGTTGTGAGGTTGAGCACCTTGGAAAGAATAGTAAATTGACAAAGATAACTCCACCAAGCACTACTTGAACCTCCTGATAAGTCTTAATAAGCGTTGTGAGGTTGAGCACCTTGGAAAGAATAGTAAAGTGTCTTGTGCAAACCTTCATTTTTACACCACTTATTCTTAAGTACACCGGATCACAAAAAATATAAATATTAAAAAACAAAGTGTGTGATCCCCCAAGCACTACTTTGCACCCTGATAAGTCTTAATGAGCATTGTGTGTGCAAAGAACCTTGGTAGTTATACATTTTTTTCTATGTGCATTGAAGTGTGTGGAAGTAAAATTATTTGTGTTTTATTGTGCACTTTACTCTGCATATGTCTTGTATTTTTATTAAATCATTTGTTTACTCAATTCAAAATACACTTATGTGCACATCATTATCTTCCATAACACTTCTTCTCATAAGAATTGGATCCTAATGCTAAATTCTATACTCTCTTTATTTATAAATGCACTGGATAACCTAGCATGCTCTCTACAATATTTGATATGTGAATTATCTAGTTGTCTACCTAAATCACCTAGAGGGGGTGAATAGGTGATAACTACGTCTTTTGCGGAATAAAAACTTGATAAAAAGATAACACAGAAAGCAAATCACAATCACAGACGACATAAGGAATTTATAGTGGTTCCCCGATCTTGGGTACTCCACTTTCCCACCTCGCCAATCTAGCACCACGGCTAGCCTTGACTACTTCACAATATCTCGGATCAATAATGATCCTACAATCTCGGAGTCACCACTCCTGCAACTCGGAGACAAATTGTCCTACAAACTCGGAGACAATGCTCCTACCAACTCGGATATAACCCTCCTACAACTAGGAGATAAATCTTCTACAAATAATAGAGATTGTATATAACAAAATAACAACAAAATGAGTTCAGATCTAAAATACTGTAATCTTCTGTCTTCTTGATACTTGGAGAACTTTGGCTCGAAGAAGATGAGGAGAAGATGAAATCTCAGATCTGACCTTCTAGGATTCGACAAGATCCAATAAACTTCAGTAGATGATATGAGCAATGATCTGTCGAATCTTTTCTTCCAAAAGGATCGGCTGAATGAGAGAGAGAGAACGATCTTCAATGATGGCGGAGGCGGCGGCTCTTTCTCGATTACTGATTGAATATGGAATTAGGTTTTCATGATAATCAATTATGAAATAAGAATCGATAGGAGCCTTATATAGTAGACAATGATAATGGCTAAGTGTCCTTGAATTAAGGTAAAATTAACCTTAAAACATGACACACGTGTCGTCGACTCCGTCAGAGAATAATAACAGAACCGTCAGAACATGGATTTCAAAGCAGGACAAGAAGAGAAATTCTTTCTCGGGACAACAGGGATTTCTCGAGAAATGAAATGATTTCTCGAGAGATGGCTGCAACATTTCGAAAAACGGCTTGGAAAACCCTTCAGAAAGACTTGAAGAAAACTTCTCGAGATCAATAGGACTTCTCGAGAAATAACTTTGATTTCTCGAGAGAACACCTGACTTCTCAAGAAATAGCTTATAAAACACTTCACTGAACAAATAAGAAGATTTCTCGAGAACAAAGATGACTTCTCAAGAAATAGACTTGATTTCTCGAGAGACCAAGAGACTTGTCGAGAAAAACACTAGAAACATTAGATTTGAAGTCAGACAAGGATTTCTCGAGAAATGGAAAAGACTTCTCGAGAAATAGACTTGATTTCTCGAGAGATGACTTTGATTACTCGAGAAATATACTTAGAAAATTTTGAACCTTATTCCTTCTTTCTTTCTCTTGGAAACCAGCAACTCTTCCAACTCCCAAGCTTCAAGGGTCTTGAAAATGAAGTGTATCCCAATAGAGAGATCACACATAAGTTAACACCATGTCCCATATAATGAGGGATTACATTGCATGAGACTGTGTTTAATGACCCATTGTGATCTGACATTGGTCTACACTTGGCCATTATAACCCGCAAGAACATAGCTAAAAGACAACATCAAATACACTAGCAATTCACCTTGGTTCAACGGTGACTTCTTACAAATTAAGGCTATTGTGGATGCAATACCCAACAGTATGTTTTTGAATTTATGAATTATAAATAATATTGTGGTAGTTTCTTTTTGATATCCTTCTTTCATGCTTGGTTACTCTCTGGTAATCTTTAAAGATTTTAAAAGAAAAATGATTTACAAAAACATCTTATTTTTTGGGACTTTCACTTATATTTCTTCTTATGAATCGTCATGTTTACAAAAAGATGTTTCTTGTATTTCTATAAATCTTCTGCAATATTACCATATAACTTTTACCTTGTGTTTTTTATGCTTATCCCAAGTCTTAAAACTCAGAATTTCTTTTTCTTCAACAAAGTGATAGACTTGCTTGGTAAATTTTATATTGTTCTTTTTATGCTAAAAAACTCTGATCTCTATTAATGAAAATATTTATGCTAAAAACTCTAATCTATTTTTATGCAAATTATTGTGATTAAAACTCTGTATCATTTCCTTTCCTCTAAAAAGCTCGATCATGCCTTATCGTATTATAAAAAATCTTTTTTATGTCTCTTGCTTCCTTGCCCACTTTTGCTAATAACAAAAGGGGGACAACTAACATGATAAATATAAATCGCTATCAAATGGGAAAAACTAACATGATTAATGATTAAGATGATAGCTTACATATTAGTGGAGCATTAACATAGGGGGATCATGTATTTAGGGGGAGCAATTCTAAATACCAAAATCGACAATTATCCTAAGTCATCACTTTCACACACACACACACACACACACAAAAGTAGGTTTCAACATGCTTATATATTAATGCTCTGATTTATCATTAATGGATTTGTTATTATCGAAAGTGGGAGTTTGTTGGAACATGGTCTTCCGCATCTCCTAGGTTTGAGAATAACAAATCTTATGTGTATTTGATCTTGTGTGTTTAAGTGTGCAGGAAACAAGTCCATATGACTCAAGGATGACATAAGATGGTTGCCCCAAGATTTAAACCCAAAAATCCAACATGCCCACTAGCATCAGCGGTAGCACCTAGCACAGGCGCTAGCGATGATTAGCAAAATCCTGGGAGCATTTTTAGAAGGCGCTAGCACCAGGCGATAGCGGATAGTGCAGGCGGTAGCGTGGAGCACAAGAGGCAAGGCAACATTGTTTCCCTGGAATGAAGATACGCACGCAGAGAATAATTCCTAAGTGGGGATAGCGTCGGCGGTAGTGCTAGCGCTCACTCCTATAAAAGGAGGTCTCTTCTCTCGTTTTTAAAATAGAAGTTTGAGAGGGGTTGAGTGCTAGAATTCCAGAGCCTTATTTTGCCGAAAAATGATCTCCCACCAAAGCTCTATGAATTTCTAAAGGAGGATTTCTTCACGCCGGATCCGAATGACGACCGCTTTAACAACGCTTATTCTACAGCGGTTCTTCGTCTCCAACTTCAGAAGTTCTTTAAGAGGGATTTTTAATATTATTGTCATTTCATATCTTTTGTAAACTGTTAGAGAACTCGCCTCGTGTTGGCACTAGGTCTAGGTAGGACTTAGGTCAGAAATTTGCCTCGTGTTGACAACTAGATCTAGGTTAGGTCTAGGGGGTGCTCGAGGCCATATTTGGGGAAGGATTGGCTAGAGCGGCTTGAGGCCATATCTGGGCTCTAGGGAAGGATAAGATGGGTCCACACGTTCGTGAGGATATGAGTCGGGATAGAAAATGAAAAAGAGTTTTAGTATTGTTCGCCTCCGATTTCTAGCGTTATAAGAAATCAAGTTTTGTAAACTCTTCTTTTCATATTAAAAAAAATGATGTCTCATTTTTATGTGCTTGATTTCTTATCTTAATCTCTTCTATTTTCAAATATAATAAAAATAAAATATAAGTTTTTAAAACACTTATTCACCCCCCCCCCCCCTCTAAGGGCGCCTACAGATCCAACAACACGAATTGTCTTGTTATCTCTTCTTCAAGGTGATATTTCATTCAATATTCTTTTAAACAAATTGTCTACATGAATCATCTTGTTGTCTCTTCCACGAGACGATATTTCATTCCTTTAGCCTTCTAGTCCATACAGTTGGAACATATTCTTCCGTATCTCCTAGGTTTGAGAATAACAAATCCTATGTGTATTTGACCTTGTGTGTTTACGTGTGCAGGAAACAAAGTCCATATGACTCAAGGATGGCATAAGAAGGTTGCCCCCAAAATTGAGCCAACAAATCCAACATGCCCACTAGCGCTGGCGGTAGCACCTGGCGCCTGGCGCTAGCAATGATTAGCACAATCAGGGAGCACATTTAGAAGGAGCTAGCGCCTGGCGGTAGCGGATAGCGCAGGAGGTAGCACGGAGCATAGAAGGCAAGGCGGAAATGTTTCCTCGGATTGAAGATTCTCCCGCGTAGAATATGTCCTAATATGGGATAGCGCCGGCGGTAGCGATAGCGCAGAAGCTAGCGCTTAGGCTATAAAAAGGACCCCTTGGATCCGTCTTCTTCATCCTCTTGAGATCCTAAATTCCAGAGCTTCGTGCCACAGCAGAGAGAGGAAAGTTCAGAGAGATACTCCCACAAATCCATGAAGGCTTAAGGAGATCCGTGGAGAAGAGTTCAACACGTGTCATCATCGTGACGAAAGACCGCATCGACTACGATCATACTCTGCGAGTCTTCACCTACTTCTCCAAGAGATCCACATAGAGGGAGTTTTTAATATTATTGTTCTTTTCATTCTTAATCGCTTAGTAAATTCGCATCGTGTTGGCGACTAGGTCTGGTAGGACTTAGGACAGAAATTGGCCTTGTGTTGGCGACTAGGTCTAGGGTGTAGATCTAGGGGGTGCTCGAGGCCAAATCCGGGGAAGGATTGGCTAGAGCGGCTTGAGGCCGAATCCGGGGAAGGATAGGCTAGGGCCACCGGTTCGTGGGGATGCGAGTTGGGATTGAAAACAAAAAGGGTTTACTATTATTCGCCACCGATTTCTAGCGTTATAGAAATCAACTTTTGTATTACTATTATTCGCCACCGATTTCTAGCATTATAGAAATCAACTTTTGTAAAACCTTATTTCATATTAATAAAGCATGTCTCTACTTTATTTCAATTGTGTTGTTTGATTTCTCACCTTCTTAATCACGCATTATTTCAAAGATAATCAAAATATAATATAAGTTTTAAAAACCCTTATTCACCCCCTCCCTCTAAGGGCGTCTACCGATCCAACAAGTGGTATTAGAGGGGTTTTATTCCAAACGGCTTAACAACCGGGATTAATGGCGTCTCATGATCTCGCTTCTACTAGTGGGGTAAATTTTTATGAAGAAGAAAAATCTCTTAAACCACCTTCATTTGAAGGAAGAAATTATAAAGGATGGAAAATTTTCTTAAAGCTTTAGATGAAAAAGTTTGGAATATTACTATTAAAAATCCACCTAGCGTATTAAATAAAAAAGAAATTTTTTTAAATGCAAAATCTATGAATAGTCTATTTTGTCCGTTAGATCAAAATATTTCCAAACTCATTCATACTTTTCCTACTGCATACGAGATGTTGAATTTTCTTGAGATAACTTATAATTCTCCATCTACAGGTATAAAACAAACACAAGAATTGGAGAACACAAAAGCTTGCACAAGTGATCAAGAAAGCTCCTCACATGATGAATCCATAGAATGCACATCTAGCATAAGGGAAGATGAAAACCCATCCATGGAAGAGGAATGCAATGATGATGAAAAAGGAACTTCATGTTCAAACTAGACCTCATCCACAAGCGCTGTAAGGAAATCAAAATCCCTTATCATTTGTAATTCAATTTCTATGCTACAATTGCTACAAATTACTAAACGTAAGATTAAGAAATTAAAAAGGGCTAATGCAAAACTACGTTTAGAAAATAAAACTTTTAAGGCAAATGTGAATGTAGAATCCAAAAATGATGTGTTTGAATCTCCATCATGCTCTTTAATTGAAATTTCAAAGCCTTGTTTTGATTGTTATAATATTAAAGAAAAATTCAAGGATTTTGAAAAAGAACTTTTAATTTCAAATGAGCATAATGAAAAATTAGTAAATGAAAATAATATTTTATTTAATAAACTAGAATCATTAAAACTATTTGTGGAAAATTTTACAAGTAATAAAAAATCTTTTATTTCTAGTTTATCATCTAACATGTGTAACACTTCTACTAGTATTATAAAATCTATTAAACATGCACCTAGTAGAATATTTAATCATAAAAGCATAATGAACTCTAAGCCTCATTATATATCTCCCAAATTAAATTCATATGTGGACAAATTTCCTATGAAAAATAATTTCAAAAGTCATTATTATTCCAAGCCTAATTTTAATGAATATGGAAATTTGATGCATAATATTAAATCAAAATATGAATGGAGACTCAAAAATAAAAAAATGAAACACTAACTCCACTTGAAAGGATTCATTCATTTGTGTCTCCCCAAAAATTACATGCTATATTTGGGTACCCAAAGGAACCGTTACACTTGGCTCCCTTTGGATACCCAAATCTCTTATCTACTAGTATCATTCATTTGCATGAAGTAGAAATAAATCAAAATGAATTAAAAATACTCTACTTCATGATATGCCTAAAGTTCCATTTTATTTTTCTTTTTGTTCTCTTTTTAAGTCATCATGTCATGATCATCTAATATAATATTTGAAATTTGACTTTGTTCCCTAAAGCCTAAATGTAGTTTACAAATCATTGTAAATCAAAAGTAAAAGTCAGGTTTTCATTTATAAATGACCAATCTATTACAATTAAAATCATTGCCTATAAATATCATATAGTATTCATATAAATTGAACTATAAATATGTTATAAGATATTTTAATTAAATCAAGTTATTAGGTTATTAAACACTTTAGCCTTCATCAACAAAATTGGAGAATTAACATGTGATATCATGTGGACATCCATTCAAGAACTCTTTACAACACACGAATCATAATTTGGTTTTTAACCTCATGTGTTAAAATTTAACTTCCGCAATTTTTTGTATTTTCTTCAAAAATTTCACTGTATTAGATAGGTTTTATATTGCTCAAACATAATTAAGCAAAATCAAAAATAAAATCAAAGAAAATCTAGGCTATATGATTAAAATAAGCACTCTCTGTGAGCTAACGCAGGCGCTAGGACCTAACACCGGCGCTAGCTCAAGTGTCCGATTTTCTGTAATTTTAAAAGTCTGAAAAATCACTAAAAATATATTATTTTATATGTACTACTCATTTTTGTATCTATGCCTATAATTGATTTTTGAAAAATTAAAATACAAAATTATAAAAGCCAAATTACAAAAAATATTTTTCTTACTTCCTTTTTTTTGGTTATTTGTTTGATTTCTATTTCTATATGCAAAAAATCAAATACAAAAATATAAAACAAAAACAAGTATCAAAAATTATCTTTTGAACTTAACTTTTCTATTTACATTTATCTTACGAAAGGGAGGGCTACCATCCCATCACATCTCCTAGTACCAGGCGAACCCCTCACAGGGTAGACCTCGAGAAGTCCAAGATCAATTTTAAGAGTTCAAACTTTAAATCAAAATTATTTTTCAAAATATCAAAAATACTGTATGGACTTTATTGCGAAAATCAAGCATTATTTAATCTATTATTTAGACCTTCTACAATGTTACAATTCATTCCTTCAAACTACTTTGAACATTGTTTGTATCATGCTTTGATATATCTACTCATTTGTGCATCAAATTGTATTGTAAAAGTTGTGTAGAACTAAGCATAGCATGCCTCTAAGTATAAGTAAATGCTTTATGGTTGATAATGATACTAATTTACTCACTTATTTTGGAAAAGTCTACATGTGCTTTTAATCTAAGAATGCTTGCTTGTGTATTGTAATTGTGCAACAAATTAAATTTGCACAAGTATCTTACCTACACTACATTTATTTGCACTCTTGAAAAAAAGTGGTTGTGCTTTCAAATTACATTGGTTTGCAAAACAAGTGTATTCGGAGAACTTTGTACAAAAAAGTTATGAAATAAATTGACAAAGATAACTCCACCAAGCACTACTTAACCTCCTAATAAGTCTTAATAAGCATTATGAGGTTGAGAACCTTGTAAAGAATAGTAAAGTGTCTTGTGCAAACCTTCATTTTTACACCACTTATTCTTAAGTACACCGGATCACAAAAAAACAATATTGAAAAATAAAGTGTGTGATCCCCCGAGCACTACTTTGCACCCTGATAAGTCTTAATGAGCATTGTGTGTGCAAAGCACCTTGGTAGTTGTACATTTTTTATGTGCATTGAAGTGTGTGGAAGTAAAATTATTTATGTTTTATTGTGCACTTTACTCTACATATGTCTTGTATTTATGATTAAATCATTTGTTTACTCTATTCAAAATACACTTATGTGCACATCATTATCTTCCATAACACTTCTTCTCATAAGTATTGGATCCTAATGTTAAGTTCCATACTACTCTTTATATATATAAATGCACTAGATAACCTAGCATGCTCTCTACAATGTTTTGTATGTTTTGAATTTGTGAATTAATATAACATTGTAGTAATCTCTTTTTGAAAACATTATTTCATGCTTGGTTACTTTATTACTTAAAGATTTTAAAATGAAAAATGATTTACAAAAACATCTTCCTTTTTTGGAAGTTAACTCATATATCTTCTTATGAATAGACATGACTACAAAAAGATGTTTCTTGTATTTTTATAAGTCTTCTGCATCATCACCATGTATTTTTTACCTTGCGCTTTCATGCTTATATCAAAGTCTTGAATCTCATAATTCCTCTTTCAACAAATGGTAGACTTGCTTGGTACAATTTATATTGGTTGTTCTAACACGAATATCATTTTTAGGCTAAAAACTCTGATTCATTATTGGATTTCAAAATAGCTATATGAGTTTTTCAAAAAATTCAAATACAAATAGAAACCCATAGGCTATGAACTTATCATTAGATTCAAACGCTAAATGTTTCCAATGACTATTATCCCATGATTTCATATCTCACCATAGCGAGGGTGTAGGGTTATAGGCATTAGATAACTTGACCTCTAAGTCATGTCTTGTCCTTAACCGGGGAGGGATCCAGTGGGGCCTTGCAAGGCACTGGGGGGATAGAGTGCTAAGTTGAGTATTTCCTAGTGTTTGCATATGGGACTAACACCTCAACCTACGACATGTATGCATCTCCTCACGCCCATTCGTCACTTAGTACGGGGCAAGGGTGTAGACATATTGTCTGGGTAGATTGGTTACTTGGAAATCATTATCTTTTTATGCTTAAAACTCTTATAGAAAAGGGAAGAACTAACATGATAATACTACTTGGCAAATGTTATATTGTTCATCTTTAAGCTAAAAACTCTGATCTATTTCTATAAAAATTATTCTAAAACTCCTTAATCATTTCCTTCTCTCTAAAAGCTCGATCATGCCTTTATCTTATTAACAAAAAATTTTGTGTTTTGCTTCCTTACCCAGTTTTGCTAATAACAAAAGGGGGAGAACTAACATGATAAATAAATAAAATCTGCTATCAAAATGAAAACTAACATGACTAATTAAGATAATAGCTTACATATTATGGGAGCATTCACTTAGGTGGAGCATGTATTTAGGGGGAGCAATTCTAAATACTAAAATCGATAATTAACCTAAGTCATCACTCTTACGCACACACAAGTAGGTTTCATCATGCTTATATATTAATGCTCTGATTTATCATTAATGGATTTGTTATTATCAAAAGGGGAAGTTTGTTGGAACATAGTCTTCCGCATCTCCTAGGTTTGAGAATAACAAATCCTATGTGTATTTGACCTTGTGTGTTTAAGTGTGCAGGAAACAAAGCCCATATGACTCAAGGATGACATAAGAAGGTTGCCCCCAAAATTGAGCCAACAAATCCAACATGCCCACTAGCGCCGGCGGTAGCACCTAGCGCCCGACGCTAGTGATGATTAGCACAATCTGGTAGAACATTTAGAAGGAGCTAGCGCCTAGCGATAGCGGATAGCGCAGGCGGTAGCACGTAGCACAGAAGGCAAGGCGGAAATGTTTCCTCGGATTGAAGATTCTCTCGCGCAGAATATGTCCTAATATGGGATAGCGCCGGCGGTAGCGCTAGCGCTGAGGCTATAAAAAGGACCCTTTGGATCCGTCTTCTTCATCCTCTTGAGATCCTAAATTCCAGAGCTTAGTGCCACAGCAGAGAGAGGAAGGTTCAGAGAGATACTCCCATAAATCCAGGAAGGCTTAAGGAGATCCACATAGAGGGAGTTTGTAATATTATTGTTCATTTCATTCTTAATCGCTTAGTAAATTTGCCTCATGTTGGCGACTAGGTCTGGGTAGGACTTAGGGAAGAAATTCACCTCGTGTTGGCGACTAGGTCTAGGTTGTAGATCTAGGGGGTGCTCGAGGCCATATTCGGGGAAAGATTGGCTAGAGCGGCTTGAGGTCGAATCCGGGGAAGGATAGGCTAGGGCCACTGGTTCGTGGGGATGCGAGTCGGGATAGAAAACAAAAGGAGTTTACTATTATTCACCGCCGATTTCTAGCGTTATTGAAATCAACTTTTGTATTACTATTATTCTCCACCGATTTCTAGCGTTATAGAAATCAACTTTTGTAAAACCTTATTTCATATTAATAAAGCATGTCTCTACTTTATTTCAATTGTGTTGTGTTGGGAATCCTGCCCACATGATTCCTGATTTGAAGAAGTCACCAAGTCAAGATAACTTCACCTTGTATCTAATTACTTCTCTAGCATATGATCTCAGGAAGTTAATGAAATGTCGTCGAGAAGAACAAGTGATGTCGTCGACAAAGAATGCTTATCGTCGTAATGACGGATAGAGCAATAGCTGCTGAGAAGCAAAGTGTTCGTCGACCGCTGAGACATGGCGAGATCGGCGCAGAATGCTGTTCGTCGAAAGCAGAGAAGACGCAGGACATCATCATGTGGAACACATGTCATCGAGAGAACATATGATTACGACGACATGATGCAAGAAGAAAGCTCACGATGACACTGTCAGAGAAAGAAGATTGTCGTATATACAGAATCGCCAGGATATCCTATATCATCGAGAGAACATATGATTACGACGATATGAGGCAGAAGGAAGATCGCGACGATAAAGTCAGAGACAGTTTGCCGTTGTAATGATGCAAATATCCTGAAGACAGAATTCAAATCTTGCGGATGTGATGTCAGCAATTAATGTCGCCTCCTGATTGTCCAATCAGCGCGTGTTGTTATGGAATGGGCGTCTAACATTAAAGGACAACAGATGTTTCCGTTATGCGGCTTATCTGTCCTTTAAAAGGGAACAGTATTGCCCTAGAACAAGTAGAGGCTTGCGGTGCAAGAAAAGAAAGTGAAAAAGAATCCCGCCGCTCTTCAATAGAACAACATTCTTCAGCGGAGAAGAAAGAGAACAAGATTCAAGAGTTCTCATAAGAATCAGTCATCTCCATTGACTGAGAAGTCGTCGTTCAACATCAGTCTAAAGAAGAAGATTGAAGAAGGAGCTGAGCCATAAAGATCAAATCTAAAGCATCCTCTTCAACCGTAAGAAGCCAATCTTCATCAGACTAAGTTGCCGATCACCATCCGGCAGAAGAAGCAGTTTTATTTACTGTAATTTCTTGTAAGGCTTGCGGGCCAAATTGTCTAGCTTGAGGGCTGGAGAGCTGTGAGGCTTGAGGGCCAGGGTAGTGCACTTGCGGGCCAAATTGTCTAGCTTGATGGCTGGAGAGCTGTGAGGCTTGAGGGCCAGGGCAGTGCACTTGCGGGTGCGTCTTGTCGAGCTTGCGGGCTCGGGGGCAGTAGGGGCTTGCGGGCCTAAGTTGTTGGTACTTGCGGGTCCGTGTGGTAGGGCTTGAGGGCCTGAGTGTCGAGCTTCCGGGCTCGGGGGCAGTAGGGGCTTGAGGGCCTAGGCTGTTGGGACTTGCGGGTCCGTGTTGTAAGGCTTGAGGGCCTGAAGCTTTTGGCGGAGTTTGCCGAGTCCAGCACACTGCTGGGTAGGCGCAGAGGGAGAGAGGACTACTCAAGACACCCGGTCTTGAGGAACCTCTATAGATCGCTGTGTGCTTTCTGTGGTTTGTTCTTTACTTCTTAAATCTATCAACCAGAAAGAAGAAAAACCTAAAGGGGGATTTTATAAAAAGAAAAACCTATTCACCCCCCCCCCCCCCTCTAGGTAATTAAGTAGACACCCCATAAACAACAAGTGGTATCAGAGCGAGGTTGTTCAAATAAAAGCTTAACAGCTTGAACAGATCTGCCAGCGGGTGTCTAAGCATCATTAGTATGGAGTCAAGAATTGTCAGGTGCTATGGAGAAAACTTTCCCCTGTGGAAATTTAGAGCCAGAATATTTATGGAAGCTTTGGATCCCAGGATGTTTCAAGTTACTCAAGAAGGGTCATATGCTCCCAAGACCACATCCAAGACAATGACTGAGGATGATATGATTCTGGTTAACTTAGACAAAAGAGTTAGAGACATCATAGTTGCTGCAGTTGATACTTTTGTACTCCAGAAATTGATCCACTGCACAACAGCTAAAGAAATGTGGGACTCTCTGACAGTTCTCATGGAAGGATTCCCAGAAATTGGAGATATTGCAGATAAGAGGAATAATAAGACCCGGAGTGATAGTGAATCAAGCAAATCAGATGCAGAGGAGGAAGCTCAGTTTGGACTAACTGTCCTATCTAAACCAGAGGAAGAAATACAGGATGAGACAACACCATAACAGGTAGGAATAAGGGCTCCAATATCTAATACTGATTCAGATTCCGAAATATGTCTCTCCGAAAATTATGAGGATCTTCTAGAAGAACTCAGAAGGAGCAAGGAACTCTGCAGGAAACAAGCCGATGAGATCTCAATTCTCCAAACCAGAAACTCCGATCATTTGGAAAAAGCTGATAGGCTGACTTTGGAGAACGCGGATTTCTGTCAGCTCAAAAGAGATTATAATGCTAGCTCAAACATGGACTTGATAACCAAGTTTGGGAATTCCATGAAAGCTCTGGTTGACAACAGAGAGCTATGCTACTCTCTAACCAAAGAAATTGTGCTTCTAAAGAAAGACGGGAATCTAGCTGGACCGGCGAAACTCAGAGTCAATCAAGTCAGTGGGGTGAAGGATAAATCCTCCACAAAAAGGAGAAAGATGTTACCTGTCACCTCCAAAGTAAGTCAGGAAAAAGGAATCACAAGGGAATAGGAGCTCAGTTGGTCCAAGAGAATGAAGGGACCTTTGCAAAGGACTGACTTCCACAAAAGAAGCAGGAGTGGGAAAAATCACACCTCTGATCAATGCAATTCTACTTCCTACAGGCACTCCTTCCGCCCACAGAAGAGTCATACATTAACCGACAGCAAGAGGATAGGGCACGACAGATTTAACTGTTGGTGTTGCGGTAAGACGGGGCACTTTACAAGCAATTGTTGGCACAATCCAGTTGCTCCAAGGGTAACAAATGTTAAACCTATAAATAATTTATTTCACAATCATTATGTATATCCGAGGGCAGTGAAATCCATCATACCCTTCAGAACTAATAATTTCCCAGGACCCAAGTTTGCTTGGGTTCCTAAGGGCTTGTAACCATATTTTGTAGGGAGTCCTAGTGCCCACCAGAAGCAAATCTGGGCCCTAGACATAGTAGTTGTTCTAACTCATTGTCAGAACAGCAAAGTTTTTTTTTATTAGTGCAGATTATTTTGAAAAACAAGGAGCCCAACACGTGGATTGATCCAGATATCTAGAATCTTCGATCATCACGATGATATGATATGTGCTAAGACATAAAAAATTCGAGACGAGAAAATGCATATCCAAGGAACATATCGACGACGTACGCGCTTTGAGATAATTAAGCTATTTGTCTCGGGATTAGATGGGTCCATCGGAGCTGTCTGATCACCTTTGAAAGATGGCATTTATCATTGAGTGGGTTATGACTTCTTCAAATAGGGGGAGAAATGGTGCTCAAGAAGACCTTAAAGGTAGGGGAGCAAAGAAGAGGCATCAAATCAAGGGGGAGCTACTGGCTTGATGCACTCAGGGAGTTCAGCAAAGATAAGTACAATCTTGAATTGGTTTATAAGTTGAGATTATAATATTTATTATCTAGTGTAAGTCATCTTGAATTGGAATTCTGACTTCTTCAAATAGGGGGAGATTGTTGGGAATCCTGCCCACATGATTCCTGATTTGAAGAAGTCACAAAGTCAAGATGACTTCACCTTGTATCTGATTACTTCTCTAGCCTATGATCTCAGGAAGTTAATGAAATGTCGTCGAGAAGAACAAGTGATGTCGTCGACAAAGAATGTTTATCGTCGTAATGACGGATAGAGCAGCAGCCGCTGAGAAGCAAAGTGTTCGTCCACCGCTGAGACATGGCGAGATCGGCAAACGCATAATGCTGTTCGTCGAAAGCAGAGAAGACACAGGACATCATCATGTGGAACACATGTCGTCGAGAGAACATATGATTACGACGACATGCTGTAAGAAGAAAGCTCACGATGACACTGTCAGAGAAAGAAGATCGTCGTATATACAGAATTGCCAGGATATCCTGTATCGTCGAGAGAACATATGATTACGACGACATGAGGCAGAAGGAAGATCGCGACGACAAAGTCAGAGACAGTTTGTCATCGTAATGATGCAAATATCCTGAAGACAGAATTCAAATCTTGCGGACGTGATGTCAACAATTAATGTCGCCGCCTGATTGTCCAATCAGCGCGTGCTCTTATGGAATGGGCGTCTGACATTAAAGGATAACAGATGTTACCTTTATGCGGATTATCTGTCCTTTAAAAGGGAACAGTATTGCCCTAAAACAAGTAGAGGCTTGCGGTGCAAGAAAAGAAAGTGAAAAAGAATCTCGCCGCTCTTCAATAAAACAGCATTCTTCAGCGGAGAAGAAAGAGAACAAGATTCAAGAGTTCTCATAAGAATCAATCATCTCCATTGACTGAGAAGTCGTCGTTCAACATCAGGCTAAAGAAGAAGATTGAAGAAGGAGCTGAGCCATAAAGATTAAATCTAAAGTGTCCTCTTCAATCGTAAGAAGGCAATCTTCATCAGGCTAAGTTGTCGATCACCATTCGACAGAAGAAGCAGTTTTATTTACTATAATTTCTTGTAAGGCTTGCGGGCCAAATTGTCTAGCTTGAGGGCTGGAGAGCTGTGAGGCTTGAGGGCCAGGGTAGTGCACTTGCGGGTGTGTCTTGTCGAGCTTGTGGGCTCGGGGGCAGTAGGGGCTTGCGGTCCTAGGCTGTTGGGACTTGTGGGTCTGTGTGGTAGGGCTTGAGGGCCTGAGTGTTGAGCTTGCGGGCTCGGGGGCAGTAGGGGCTTAAGGGCCTAGGCTGTTGGGACTTGCGGGTCCATGTTGTAAGGCTTGAGGGCCTGAAGCTTTTGGCGGAGTTTGTCGAGTCCAGCACACTGCTGGGTAGGCGCAGAGGGAGAGAGGACTACTCAAGACACCCGGTCTTGAGGAACCTCTATAGATCGCTGTGTGCTCTGTGGTTTGTTCTTTACTTCTTAAATCTATCAACCAGAAAGAAGAAAAACCTAAAGGGGGATTTTATAAAAAGAAAAACCTATTCACCCCCCCCCCCCTCTAGGTAATTAAGTAGACACCCATAAACAACACGTTGTTTGATTTCTCACCTTCTTAATCACGCATTATTTCAAAGATAATCAAAATATAACATAAGTTTTAAAAACCCTTATTCACCCCCCCCCTAAGGGCGCCTACCGATCCAACAGTTGCTTCTACACGAATCGACTTAATCTTTCTTCATAATCTTACAAGATGACATTTTGTTCCTCCAACCTTCTAGTTGAATCTTCAACACGATTTGACTTGATATATATCTTCACAGTCTTTAAGATGATATTTAAGCTCTTCTAAACGAATCGTCTTGTTATTCATGAAATGTCATCTTGGTTTCTCAACGACATTTTGAGTGACCAAGACGATAATTGACTTAGTCAGTTTCTTCATTTACATAAATCCTTCAGACTATATGTAGCATAACTTTAAGATGATATGAAGGCATATTAACCTTATGAAGATGATATTGTCTTCAAGAGTATTTTACCAAGACGATATTTGGATATTCTTCTTCTTCTTAGACAAGATGATATGAGCAATGTTGTGAGTTTACAAGACGGTATCATCTTGGAGCTTAGAGTCTTCAAGACGATATCGAGACCTTCACTCGACGATATTGAAGCTTACCAAAATGATATTTGTCTTAGGCAAATTCTGATCTTCTCCACTCAAACTTTTTGCTTCAGCTCACTTGATAAACTTATATTCTTTGTGATTTAGAGTTAGTGTCAATTCTAATATAGTTTAGATCATAGGTCGACATGGTGTTTTGCACAATGAGAGATTAAATTGGCAAAATTATGTCTAATGACACTAAGTCTAACTCTATGTTAGACTTGCACTATCAAGTACCTGAGATCAATAATCTAGAACAAATATGTCTAATACAAAGTATATTTATCTTTGACTTGATAACTTCCTCAAATCAGGAACATTGAAAGTAAAGTTCCCAACATGCCTACTCCTAGATCTAGTCGCCACACACGTGAAAAATTCCAACACAGTACAAGATAAGCAATCAACACTCAAATGAAAAGAAAAATACAAAGGAGAGATAAAAAGTTCAGTAAAGAAACTAACCTAAAAGTTATGCTGGAGGAAGACGAGGAAGAGTCTCTCAAAATAGTCATCGTAGAATGCAAACCCTTCTCTTGAATGATGTCCTTAAATGTCGATCTTCCTTCTTATCCTTCGTCGTTGAAGGTAGGGAGTATTGGAGGCTCTTGGGGCATCTAGGATGACCATCTCTCTCAAGAATCTCATGTTAGAACAAACAGTCCGAGAGAATAAAATGTATTTATAATTCTTTAGGAGCTATCGTTGGCGGTAGCAGGTACCACCACGGTAACATCAAAATACGAGTCCTCATTCCTTTTTTCCCTCTTTAGAATGACGGAGCCTTCCATATAGAGGTTGGAGTTATCGCTGGGTGGTAGGGATCTATCGCTGGGTGGTAGGGAGATATCACAGGACGATAACAAAATTGAATTCTTCATTCTCATTTCTCTTCAAGTCATGTTGCGACATGTTCTTATCATTAAGAGTATTTCATCACTATCTCCGGGTGAAAAAGGGTCGTCGTCGGTGGTAGACACGTTCTTGAGCTATTTATGGGAACCTCCAGTTTTTCTACGTCCACAAAAAGACTTCAGGATCCACATCTGACTGTCGAGTGCAAGTTGATGTATGTTAAGTGCTATCGCCGTACGGTAGGTGCTATAACTAGTGGCAGAAATATTTTAGGCTTTGGACTTGTGATTTTAGCTCGATTCTTGGTGTTGTATGTTTTGTATCAAAGGCGAATCTTGGACATGCACACTATGAAGCATGTGCAAAGATAAATCAAATGCACATCAGAATTTGTTATTCTTAAACCAAGAGTGTGTTGAACAGTATGTGTCAAGCCATGTTCCAACAATTGCTAATAGTCTTGTTGAGTTACTGTGCGATTCTTTTTCACACATTTTGGGATATCATTGAAGACTACAACATTGATGCTACAAATGAATTTCTTCAAGGGATGCCTAAGACATAATTATAAATCCATCAAAACTGCTCTTATCTCTAAAGTAAGCAATCATAATTCATTCTCTGATTATATGCCAATAAGCTTATTCAACTTCAACACCAAAATTTCCTTAAAATTCTCTCCAACAATTTGAGATAATCCTTTCCATTATAATTTTAAGTGAAAAACATAGCATTAAAAAGGAAGAAAATTGACATGAGAAATAGATTAGAGTAACCGTATCTATTCTAAGCCCTCAAAACCTTACAATTATGTACCAAATGGATCAAGCTTATAAAAAAATGATGGCATGCCATAAAATTTCCTATCTTGATTAGTGGCGAAAGCGTTGTGGTCTTTCACAATTTCACTCACCAAGGGTTTAATACAAGGGGACCTAACATTTCATAGTGTTTTCCCTCTGTTTGAAGAAAATCTCTTTTTCGGGCATAAAAAACCTCTTTCTATCCAACAATGCTCAATGATTTTCTTCTCATAGGCTTACCATATCTCACAATGTTATTTTTAAGTTATGATATCATTATATTAGCAGAGATTTCTTAAGGAATCATCAAATTTCTTAAGGAATATGAAGTAATAAGTGCACAAAAAATAACATTAAGAAGCTTAAAATTGTTTCTTCAATTAATAAAGTTCAAGCCACAGGTTCCATTCTCATAAGCCTTGGGGGTGGACACCTACAGTATAACACGCAGAATCACCAGCTACCCAAGTCTTAGGGTGGGGATCTTTCACCTCTGCATACTTCTTCCGCAATGAGGAACCACTCTTCATTAATGTTTGTGCTTGAAAGAATTGCCTTCAGACCTCAAAGGGAGTTCATTCTTTTTCTAGAATTCTTAACTTTCCATACTTTCATATTTTTGTAGTTATTGAAGAAGCCCACTCTGATTTATAATTAACTTCACTGAATATATTCACATATTTATTCATTTTGTTGGGATTTTTTGGTGTTATGAATGTTTATTAAATCATCACATCATTGTCATAAATCATATAAAAACAAAAGGCATTAAAATAATTTTTTTATCTTTCTTCATTGATTGGTTAGAATTAACAAGCTCTTTTGATGAACTTGCTTGTAAGTTAATGATTTGAAATGAAGTATATCATTTTGAAGATGACTTCATCATATTTTAATTCTATCATTGATATGTGAGAACAAATTACTCAATCTAGACAAACAAATTACATGAGAAAGTAAACATTCATACTTTGCATTTGAGATGATGATCAAAACATAAAATAAGGTTTAGTGATTTATCTTCACTGTCCCATACTAGTAGCACTACATATGCTACAAATACACTTTAAATAGAACCTCTAAGATGCGCAAAAATACACTATCATTTTTATAACCTTAGGTATGAAGATGTTTAGATATGTAAGAATAAACATTAGATTGGGTTCACTTTGTATTACACATTATCTAATACTAATATATTCAAATTGGTTTAGATTCCCAAATTTATGATTTGATTGTTTATTGTATGCAATTTGTTGTTGAGCATGAATAAAATGATTATTATGTTTGAAATACTCATGTTCATTACTGATAATTCAAGATAAAATTTCTAAAATCAAAACATAATGTAAGAAAAAAAAGTGTAGTAAATTCTAACCTCATCATTCTAGAAAGGTCCTTATACTAGTTTTAAATTTTAATGTTATTATAGTCATACGACGATTTACAGCTCTTCTCCTAGCTTTCATAGGATGACTAACCATTGGCTTATTTAATAGAATAACCATTGACCAAGAGAGTTTTTTTGCTCATTTATAGATTTTCTGGAGCTAAAGATCTCACATCCTTCTTTCTTAATTCACTCTAAATGTCTGAAAGTGATTGAATCTCACTTCTAAAGGGATAATTTTACTTGACTGACACTAGAAGAAATTGACTTCTCCTTTTTAATATGCACCTTTAAGGGAGTTCTAATCTTCAAAGTTGATCAATGGACTCATATTTTACTTCATTTTGTTTTAATAATAATGATAATTATTGCGGGTGGCTTAGCGCTCTCCCAGTCCGGAGAATCGAACCACCTTAGATCGAGAGTAAGTCAAGCGCACAAACAGTTAAAAGAGAATCAACAACAAACAAGACAAGACTTTTTACGTGGAAAAATTCGAAAAGGGAAAAATCACGGGATCGATTCGATGCCGACCAATTCCACTACTTTGCTGGAGGTTACAAGTGTTAGAATATTCAGGAGGGTGACAGGTCACCGCTTCGATTACAAATACGTGAATGTGAAAAAGATGCAAAGGCTCCCTTCGCGCTCGTAGGAGTGGCTTCAGGAGCAGGCACTTGAGTAGACACTTGAGCACGCACTTGAGTAGGCACTTGAGTGGGCACTTGAGCAGTTGCTTAACTGGTCGCTTGAGTAGACACTTGAGCAGGAGAGCAAGAGAACTCCAAGTCTCCGCCGGAAAACCCAGAGTTCAAAGTCTTCGCCGGAAAACCTTCAGAGCTCTTTTCTCTATTCTTGGTTGTTTATCTTCAAATGAAAGTCTATAGGTTTTTCATAGTTTTTCTGAGTGGCGTCTTGGTAATTACGCCGTCTTGAAGTTTGAGCCTGTGAATGAGGTTGCATGATCCCGGCCATCTGGATCACCAATTTTTGGAAAATGACGGACATGCCCCTCCGGGCGGCCAGGGAAAGTTTGTTGGTGGCGGTGGAGGCGGCGGCGCCCAGCGGTGACGGGAGGTGGCGTCGGGCCGTCGACGTGCACGAATCGAGCACACAATTATAATCATAAAGCATGGTATTGTTATTCATAGTGTTTAAGCCTTGGTGAATGAATTGAGCACCCAACTGCATGTTCATTGCCAAAAATGATTGTTTGCTGATTAAATTATCAATGATTTTTGCTGAATTTCTATAGACTTCATTTTATCTAAGCCTTTACTATTCAATCTTATAAGTTTTTTCATTTGTTTGTTCAAACTTCAACAAGAAAGCGATTTCAACTATTATTTTTTAGTCTAAATTTACTGTGCTCGAGCTTAGTTCCACCACTATGTATAGATTCTATAAGGCTTCAATATCTACAGTAGCAAATGACAATGAGTGGGGAGCCGACAACGATGGGTAGAGAATCTTCGCAATGATGAGCCTACTAAAAGAAATTGGGAAGGCATCAAAGATACACCCTAAGTACTAATAACATTAGAAAAAGAAAGATCGGAGAAGGGTGACATAAGGAGCGGAGAGAATGTAGAAGACAGGTGTATTCTATAAGGCGATTCTACCAGATATCTCTTTGTCATTCTGTTAAAAAAATGATTTTATGATATAGACGCTTATGACCTACCCCTCTATGCCATGCGGTAATGACCCCACGCATTACGACCTTCACCACAACGACGTTGTCCACAGATCAAATTATTCATGGATTGGATTTCACTTGACTGTCTACGGCTCCATTGTATAAATGGACTGCCTACTTATTAAATCTTTAGCTCCAAGTTCCTTTCTCTATAAGAGGTGGACTAGTATTTACCCCGTTGAAGAGTAATGATCATACGTATGGAATAGCAAGAGGCAAGTTAAAGATGTTCTAAAGTCCGCAATAAGAACCCTAGCGACATTCTACATTCATAGGTGAAAATAAAAGTGACGATCGAGCACTAAATTAAATAGAGGCGGCGGTCTTATAATACACGACAAAAATATTCAATAGCAATGTTTTGCCAAGGCACAAATGCATTAGCTGCGGTCTTGTTTGCCATGACTAATACAATGTATTAGCCTTGACCTGGCCTGCCATGGCTAATACATTATATACCCACAAATTTATCTCCATGAGTAGTAATAAGTTCGTATTACACACTATTTCTAACCCGCGACATAAAAAAACTATTTACAAATGTGCGCATAGTACTGATTAAGAATTGATTGTCAGAACAGTGAGTGCTAACGGTTTTGAGTGAAATATATTTTATAAATTTAGACAAATTAGTATATATATAAAAGTAACCATATATTTGCTAGCAATCTTTAAAATTCACGTTGCGAGCCACTATATGTTGCAAAATCTAGGGTTTATTTGACATAGTCAAGTCGTGAACCGTCATTCGTGGACGTCTAATCTCACCTAAGGAAATCCATCCAATTTTATTTTCATATTAAGATTTTCGTATGCTTAGGTGGATGTGTGGACACACGAGACGGGATAAAATTAGGAATGAATGTATCAGGGATAAGACATGAGTGACACCAATTGCAGAGAAGATGCGAGAAGCTCGACCAAGATGGTTTGGACACGTACAAAGGAGATGATTAGGGCACCTGTTAGGCGTTGTGAGAGTTTAGTCACTAGGCATGTTAAACGGGGGAGAAGGATACCAATAAAGATTTGGAATGAAACTATAAGAAAAGACAAGATGTACTTTAGCATTAGTGAGATAATGAAAAAATATAGGGCACAACGGAGACAGGATTCATATAGCCGACCCCACTATAGTGGGATAAATGCTTGAGTGTTGTTGTATGGCAGTCATAACCGTTGTGATACATATTTTATGATGGTGTCATTTTTATCAAAATTCACTGAGTAAAAACAACTGCAAAATGGGCCCCACCCCTAATTTGAGAGTGCATGCATAATAGTGACGTGTACCAATACAAAAGGGAAGGAGAGAATGAGCCTTAAATTTGACAACCATCCCCAATCAAGAAGCTTCTATCAGAGTCCGGGGTCTTCTCAATGGAAAACCAAACAGAGTAAAACTCTCCTGTCAAAGAAGCGTGTATTTGTTCAACTTGACGGGCAAACAATCTTCTTCAATTTATCACCGCATCCAAGATATGAAATTTAATTATTTTTATCAAAACAATCCAATTTTTATTATAAACAGGGCAAAAATAGTCGTGATAGGATAATATTTCATCGAGGTTCGATGAATGGACCCGATAATTTTGCCCGCGGACACCCTAATATATAGAGGCTTCGAATTCAGAGTATCCTCGACATCTCTTTGAGCAAGAGTTCTGAGTTCTCCCCTGAAAGTGGGGCTTTCTAGTAGAGAGCATCTCTTTGCTTCCGCCTACGACCAGCAAGTCTCGTTATCTCCCACTAGAAGCGCAAACGTCGCGGACGAAATGTTCTTATAACTTCTTATATCTATACTCATAATCCATCGTGTTATTGCTGCCTCCAAAGAAGAGTTAGGCTCCGTTTGGCGCGGTGTTTTTGCTCCGGTGAGTTTGGACAAAAACACCACCGTCATAGAATGCATGTTTGGCATGACAACGGTTACTGCCACCACCAAGAAAATAAAACTAATTTTGAACATAAAAGTAGATGAAATTCCTTAGGTGAGGTAGGGCGTTCACCAAAGACGGTTCATAACAACAGCGTTCACGAGTACATTGCCTTAAGCTTTGGCAATCCCCGAGAACATTAAAGAATCAAAGCTCAAAGAGTACATTGTTTAAATAACTTGGAAACACGTAAATGGAACGATCTCTCAATAGGTTATTATGTAAATAATTAAGCAAGAAATTTATAAGAGGCGCGCCCAAAGAAAAAGCAGCAGCTGCAGCTAAGTTCCATGAGGGCAGCATGAACCAAATCTATTTATTTACATAACTTGTTCCTAAGCCTTTTCTTCTACTCGAGAGAATGGAGCTTGCATAATTTATGTTCATGTCAATAAATGCATAGAAGCTTTACAGAATGCCGAATGTTTAGGCTTTCAGTATAAATTAAGTTTTCTCTGTGCTTTTTGTTCTGGAAGGAAAATGTTTCGCCATGCTTTACTTTCGAATGATATGCTTTCGAGACGAGGAAACTGAAGATAGCTTCATTATCTCTATTATTGTATAGGAGGGAAGCCCCCTCATCGATATATCAGCGCTGCACTTTTTATTCCTTATTTCTGTGATCATTTTAAACATTTAGAGAGAGAGAATAAGTGGGGATCGCGTGCAAACTACTAGTATATATACGCCTCTCTACAATGCGCAGAAAGGACCAAAGCGGAGATCAATTGGTAAGATATTACTATCATAAAGCACCAAATAGCAAGAGTGATTACCATGCAATGGCGGATGATGATGCATTGCGACGGCTCTTCCGGAGGATCTGCTTCTTGTTAACACACCATGCCTGAAGGAAGGTGCTTACCTATACATAAATGTAGAAGAGTATCAGAATTGTACACCACATCATGTGTTTGACACATGCGGTTACATCGAAAGAATACATTTAGATCTTAAGATCTCATAGAGAAGTTACGGGAACTTTTATAGTACATACATCAAAGATTCAATAAAGGTAAAAGCTATCTATCAGAAGTAGAAAAACAAGGATACAGTCAAGGAAAAGGTATAGTGATATGATTCAGATTAGGATCTAGGTGGTGGACTGATAACTTCCCTAAGGCCGTAGCCTGAACAGGAAGGGGATATGCGGGAATCTGTAGATCGGCAGAAGTACAGTCAGGGAAAGGGAAAGGAGATGCAAAGGAACACATAACACAAATTTCATTCATTCATTTCATGCATATAGTTCGACACACACGCCCCGGTAGTTATTAGGAACAGACTTACGGACAGGTAACTGCCGACACCATACCTCCATGACTCGCATCCATCATTGCAGTTGTTGTGATAACTTCCCCACTTCACTTCTCTTACAAAGAGCGCACACACGCAAGACTTCTACGTTAGCCACTCGGCGATCGCCGAGCGGTGCACTATCCGCTCGGCGATCGCAGAGCGGTACACTATCCGCTCGTCGATCACAGATTGATTGCAATATTGCCGATCAATTACACACAACCTAACAATCAAGTTAAAATTAAAATATAATTGGCACATATCATATAGGCAATGGATCGCATGGCTATTACGGTTGAAAATACTCCCGCATTGGAAACAAATAATGGTTTGCGAATTTATCATATATTAGAGGCCCCTCCGTGTTACGGTTTTGATAGTTTCTCGGGAGGAATCCGGCAAGGGAAAGGGGCCGGTAGTGGTGAGGGAGAAGAAAGGAGGAAGAAAAGAGAGGAGACTTAGGGAGCAACCCTAATTTTTCGATTAATCCAAGCATACCAAAATACAATACCACACCCCTTTTATAACTGTAAGAGGGGTGTAAAATAGGAAATAATTAAAATAGGAAACTATTAAAATAGGCAACAATTAAAATAAGAAATATTTAAAATAGGAAACTATTAAAATAGGCAACAATTAAAATAGGAAATATTCAAAATAGGAAATAATTAAAATAAGGAATAATTAAGGGGCCTCCGCCATGTCATCGATCCGTGGGGTAGTGGGTGATTCGGACGTCGATTTCCTGCGCGTGTAGACGCGCCACGCGGGCTCCTCCGCGCGTATGTCCACTGCAAGATAACTGGTGGCGGATCCGTAACGCGGGCTCCTCCGCCTGTAACCAATTGATTTTAACTTGGATGTTCGAGTGCTATAGGCACAACGGCCCAATCGCATGACCAATTAAAAAAAAGGCCAAATGTTTAGAGACCAAAGATCATACAAATGAAGAGACATGCTGAGAATGATCTCATATCTGGAAACTAATGTAGCCTTGTCCACTTAACATAGACCATGGTTCCCTACACCTATAATCAAGTGGCTTAAAGCTGGATGCTTGGGTTTTAATAGCAGGGCAGGCGATTTTCCCAACATCCCACTCATTCGGTCACCAAATTAAAAATGATAATCCACGTGTTAAAGGCCAAAGAACGTATACGTGAGGAAACGTGTTAAGAATAGTCACACATTGAGAACTAATGTAGCCGTCTGTACTTAATATAGATTTTGAGCCCTTCCACCTATTAACCAAATTGTCTTAGGTCAGATGCTTGAGTTATAAAATGGTATCATATGAGTAGCCCTACAGCCCACTCGCATGTCACCCAATTAAAAAAAAAACTAGGTGTTATAGCTCAAAGACATACACATGTGGGGGGAATGTTGAGAACAATCTCATATCAAGAAACTATTACAGTCTTGTACACTTAGTATAGATCTTGTGGCCCTTCACCTACAATCAATTGGTTTTAGTTAGATGCTTATGTTCTAACAATTAACGCTTAATGTTGCGGATATAGATCACATATGGTTTACTTAAAAAGAACACTAAATACAAACATATGAAGCACCTCAAATAACTTTCAGCACAATTCACTTGATCATCCCGATTTAATAATCAACAAATTGATATTGCATGACATCTGGCCCTTAATTTAGCTTACATTGCTTATGAGTTTTGCTCCGAACCAGGCAGAATCAGCTCCATATGGAGGGGGGAGGACTTTTATTCCATTAGAAATTGATGGATCGAGAATTTTGTTGAGTTCGTTTTCCAATCTCTCTGAAGAGGAAACACCAAGCAGGAAAAAGAGAACTTCATTTATGGTATTAACCATTTCAGTGCTAGGGGAAATATGCAGGAAATTTTCATCATCATACCTGGCAATCCTGGTAAACATGCAGTTCCACCAGCTAAAACCACAGTTTTGTACCAGCCATCATCAATAGCTATTTCTGATGCATGACAATGATCCATACAAAGTGCTATAGCTTGATGCAGGCCCATCGCATGCCTACGGATAAAATCGGCTGATGAGAAAATTTTCAATTCTCAAGCCAGTTAAACATGAGAAATCCGTGAATATATGTCACCATTGGAATACAAAAGGTAAATTGTTGAACCTTCGGTTGATTTTGATAATTATCAGTATAGTTCAGTTCATTTGATAGCTTTAGTATATAAAGATAAAATCACCATTAAAAAAATTCAAAAGCTTTGAAAAAAGTTTCACGGAAGAATATTTGATTGAATACAAAGTGCACACTTATTGCCAAGAGAAAATGTTCACGGAAACTAAAAATTGGGACACAAGATTCAATGTTCATTTAGTTCTACTTTTATCTTAAACTTTTCCCTCCTGTTTCCTTTTATTGATGCACTAAAGGCTATACAAAGCTAGGAAGAACTCAGACAAATAAAAGTCATACCATGTGTGTCATGCATCCATTCTAGGTCCCGAAAAATCCCAAGGAGCTTAGAGGGATGCGATGAAAGGATCGTTCTATCATATTTGTTTTTTTTTTGGAAAAGAGAGCAACAACACTCATGCCTTTATCCCACTATAGTGGGGTCGGCTATATGGTTCCTTTGTCTCCAGTGTGCCCTATCTTTAGTCATAATCTCACTAATGCCTAAGTACATCATGTCTTTCCATATAGTTTCATTCCAAGTCTTTATTGGTCTACCCCTCCCCCGTTTAACATGCCTAGTGACTAAACTCTCACAACGCCTAACAGGTGCCTCTAATGGTCTCCTTTGTATGTGTCCAAACCATCTTAGTCGATCTTCTCGAATCTTCTCTGCAATTGGTGTCACTCCTGTTTTATCGCTGATACATTCATTCCTAATTTTATCCTGTCACGTGTGTCCACACATCCACCTAAGCATTCTCATCTCCGCAACTCCCATTTTTTGCTCATGTACACAATTCACTACCCAAAACTCAGAACCATAGAGCATCGCTGGTCTAATTGCAGTGCGGTAAAAATTGCCTTTAAGTTTTAATGGTAATTTACAATCGCATAAGATCCCTGACGCGCCTCTCCCTTCAATCAACCTGCTTAGATTGTATGTATCACGCGCCTCCATCTTTTTGAACTATCGATCCAAGATATTTAAAGCACTCACTGCGGGAAATATCTTGATCACCCAACTTAATAATGAAGTCATCCGTCCTTCTTGCACTGCTAAATTTAAGCTCCATATACTTCGTCTTTGCCCTACGCAACCTAAAATCCTTCTTTTCTAAAGTGTCTCGCCAAGATTCAAGTTTCTCATTTGCACCCTTGCGCATCTCATCGACCAAAACAATATCATTTGCGAACAATAAATACAAAAGTATTGCTTGTTGGATATGTCAGGTGAGCTCATCTAAGAAAAGGGTAAAGAGATAAGGGATTAAAGCTGAACCTTAATGTAAGCCAACATTGATCAACTATACATCTTGAATCGAACTCCCACAAAGGCACTTGAAAAGAGCACACCGTATGAAGCTTTCTACACCAGAAAGCCTGATATCAGTCATCTTCACACTTTTGGATGTTTGGCCTATCCTCTAAATGAAAAAATTGAGAAATGAGAGGATAAGACCGAGAAGCTTGTGTTCATCGGGTACTGCCACAACTCAAAAGCCTATCGGTTTTATAACCCACAACTCAATTCCTTGCAAATTCCTCACAATGTAATTTTTAATGAAGAACAGGGGTGGGATTGGTCAGCACTCCCTTCTGCCATGCCTTGGGCACTTGTGGTTGAGACTGGAAATACTTCCAGCTCCATCCTCCCAGAGTATGAGGATAAGGCTGGTGAGGAGGACATCATCCCAGTCGAAGCTGAAGAAGCACCTCAGCATGATCCACCAGAAGAAGGCCATCCAGAGGATTTCTCAAATGATATTGATGATGATTCCAGACCTGTCAAGTTGTGGCGAATCTCTGATAAATATCAGACATGTCATCTAGTCCAACTTGATGACACCCCAACCTCCTATGAAGAAGCCGCACTCAAATAAGAATGGGTGAAGGCAATGCAAGATGAAATCGATATGATAAACAAAAATCAAACTTGGAGCCTTGTAACTAAACCCGCAAATGCCAAATCTATACGTCTTACATGGATCTATAAAACCAAATGCAATGAAGAGGGGTAAGTCATCCACTATAAAGCTCAGATTGTGGCCAAGGGATATGCTCAAATCCCTGGTCAGGACTACCATGAAACATATGCCCATGTAGCCCGCATAGAGACAATTCGAATGATTCTTGCTTTAGCCTCACAACATGGTTTCCCTGTCCATCAAATGGACGTGAAATAAGTTTTTCTTAACGGTACAATCAATGAAGTTATCCATGTGGAACAACCTGAAGTTTCGAAATCAAAGGAAGTACAAATAAGGTATATCGTCTAAAGAAGACTTTATACGGTCTGAAACAGGCACCACGAACATGAAATTCAAACATCGACAATCACTTAATCTCAAAAGGATTTCAGCGTTGCCATGTTAAGCCTTGTCTCTACTCCAAAAAAGAAGGTAATGAAATCCTAATTTTATGCCTCTACGTTGATGATCTCATCATTACAGGATCATCATCACACTTGATAAAGGAAGTATAGAATGAGCTTCAAAAACATTAAGAAATGACCGACCTCGGGCTCATGAGCTACTTCCTGGGGATTCAAGTGATCCAAAATCCCAATTTTATTTTTCTATCCCAAAGGAAGTATGCACGAGATTTTCACTTTTACGTTACGAGCCCTTATGCCACTTTGGCCCGCTCTGTAACAGGGCAGCAACCTGTACACCCCAACGACTTACTCTGCCCCCAGTATAAGCGCGGCAGGTTGTTGAGGCCGGGCTTCGAACCCCTTACCTCCTTGATGAGAAGTCTTAAACATGACTCTCATCACCAACTACAGCTCAGTTGGTGATGAGAGTCATGTTTAAGACTTCTCATCAAGGAGGTAAGGGGTTCGAAGCCCGGACTCAACAACCTGCCGCGCTTATACTGGGCACAGAGAAGTCGTTGGGGTGTACGGGTTGCGGCCCTGTTACAGAGCGGGCCAAAGTGGCATAAGGGCTCGTAACAGAATCCTAGTGAGAAATTGACAAAAAGAAGAGATGAAGAAGAAAAGGAAGATGAAGAGAGGTGGTATAGGTCGTTGGTTGGCTCCCTCATTTAGCTTACTCACGCAAGGCCAGACATTGAGCATGTCGTCAACCTTGTGTCAAGGTTTGTTTCAAATCCCAGCAAACATCATTATGCAGCGGCCAAGCGCATTCTCCGCTACATTCAGGGGACATTGACATTTGGCCTCATCTATACAAAGGGATCATCGGCCAACCTTAATGGTTACAGCGATTCCGGCTGGGAGGAAGTCCCGACGATCGCAAAAGCACAGGGGGATACGTTTTCCTCCTGGGTAAAAATCCAATATCTTGGTCTGCACGAAAGCAACAAACCATTGCTCTTTCCTCGACTGAAGCCGAGTATATGGCTCTCACTAATGCTACGTGTGAAGCTCTGTGGATGAAAAAGGATTTAAAGTTAATCATGAAAAAGGAAGAAGATCCAGAACCAATTCCAGTGCATTGCGACAATGTCTCAGCTATTGCTCTGGTGAAAAATCCCATGTTTCATAATCGCAGCAAACACATCCAGTTGCGCTTCCATTTTATTCGAGAGCAAGCCAAAAATGAAAAAAAATGAACTATTCTTTGTGAAAACTGAAGAACAGCTAGCCGACGGGATGACGAAGCTCCTTCACAGCTCAAAGTTTCTCTCTCTTAGGGATCGACTGAAAATAGTCGACTGTCCAACTTATGGGGGCGTGATGAAAGACCTGCTAATCTGGACTGTCAACTTCTCACCTAAAGATCAATGGACTCAAATAAAAGCAGACGTTATTTGTTTTAATGAGTCATAAAGTATTGTAACACTTTTAATTTAAGAAGAAATGTAACCGTTGTTTTCATATAACAACAGAAATTATCACACTATAAAAGGCAATGTATGCCCTTCTTCTAAATGCAATGAAAAACAGAATGTTCTCCACTGTTTTTCTCTTTTTCCTGGTATTGTAACACTTTTTCACGTTTTGTCTTACAAAAGGCACCTCCATCCGTGAGTAAGGTGGCACTTGGTTGGGCTGATAGGCTCCGGTGCGGTTGGGAGAAAATGGAGGTTTGAAGATAAGCAGTGTTTGATTCGGCTCTCGCCTAAAACAGAGTTTATTAATAACCGACATTTTAAGCTATGAGGGAGACGCGCTTTATAGCTCCGGTGAACCGCAAAATTTTCGTGTTTCTTTCCTCCCGATGCCCAAACCCGATCCTCGAGCGAGAGTGGCGATCCGTCCCTTTTCTTGTTGGGATCCGCCTGCAGCTGTCCCCCTCTCCTCCGTCGTCGACATTGACTGCGGCTGCAAGCTCGAGTGCGACATCCACGGCCTATGCAAGCTCGGCTAGAGGGCGACATCCTCCGCCTGCAGCTTTCCCCCTCTCCTCCGGCGTCGACATTGACGGGGGCTGCAAACTCGAGTGTGACATCCATGGCCTCTGCAAGCTCGGCTCGAGGGAGACATCCTCCGCCTGCAGTTTTCCCCCTCTACACGGCCTCTGCAAGCTCGGATCTACTTGGTATTCCTTCTTCCCTTTCCTCCAGATCATCTGCAAGTTTCGGATCTACTTGCTTGCCCATCTTGTTTGTTGCCATAAAAAATGTGTATGATATTTTTTATAGCTTGTATTGTGTATGTGTATGAATGTGTATGTGTGTATATCATTATTTTTTTATAGCTTGTATGTGTGGGTGAGTGTACAACTGTGAATTTTTTAGTAAAAATGAATTGTTTGTGTGTACAAATGTGTATGTGTGTGTATGTGTTTGTGTATATTTGTATGTTTGTGTGTTTGAATGTATATTTGTGTGTGAGTGTACAAATGTGTATTTTTTTAGTAAAACTGAATGTATGTGTATATGTGTGTGAGTGTTTGAATGTGTGCGTGTAAATGTGTAGTTGTATGTGTGTGTTTATGTGTAGTTGTATGTGTGTGAGTTTGGTGTATGTGTGTATGTATGTGTGTTTATGCGTGTGTGTGTGTGTGTGTGTGTGTGTGTGTGTGTGTGTGTGTGTGTTTGTATGTGTGTTTGTTTGTGTATTTGTATGTGTGTGTGTTTATGTGTGTGTGTCTTGTGTCTTGTGTTTGTATGTGTCTGTGTGCATGTGTGTTTATTTTGTATGTGTGTTTATTTTGTATGTGTGTGTTTATTGTGTATGTTTGTATCACCTTTTTGTTTTTTATTACATTTTTTTGTTTTCTAAAGATGGGGAAAACAAAAGATAGAGTATCCACTATGTGGGATACAACGGATGTCATGTTCTTCTGTGAATTGAATTAGGAAAAGAGGAACTTAATTTACTATTCATCCATGACCGAGAATATAAAGGGAGATACAAAGATATAAACATAGAACCCGCAATGTGGGACTAATCTCAAAAACATAAAATACAAAATAACAACTCAATACTCCCCTTCAAGCTGGCGCGAAGAGATCAAGCAAGCTCAGCTTGCCACAAGTAGATATGAGACGGGAAAGTCCAACCGCCTTGGTGAAGGCATCGGAAATTTGCTCTGCGGAAGGAACATAGGACGCTTCAAGAGTCCCTGAACGGATGTGCTCCCTGAGAAAGTGAATATCAACCTCAATATGCTTAGTTCGCTCGTGCAAAATAGAGTCGGAGGCTAGCATGAGAGCGGACTGGTTGTCGCAAACAAGTGTCGAGGAACCAGAAAGAGGGAAGCCAAGCTCAGTCAAGAGAGTAAGCAGCCAGAGAAGCTCAGTAGCACCATGAGCCATAGCCCGGTACTCAGCCTCAGCAGAAGAACGGGAGACAACACTCTGCTTCTTGCTTTTCCAGGAGATAAGATTATTCACCATAAAAAGTGCACATCCCTGAAGTAGAACGCCGATCGGTGAGGGAACCAGCATAATCAGAATCCGTGTAACAGGTGAGACAGGGGGACGGAGACGAACAATAGAAGAGCCCGAGGCCAGGAGATCCCTTCAAGTAGTGGAGGATCCGAAATGCTGCATCCAGGTGAGAAGTCTGTGGAGCATGCATGAACTGACTGACCACACTCACAGCAAAGCTAATGTCGGGGCGAGTGTTGGTCAAGTAAATAAGTCTGCCAACAAGGCGCTGGTATCGGCCCGGCTCAGGGAGAGGATCACCAGACTCGGCATGTAAGCGGTGGTTCGGATCCATGGGTGTAGACACAGGAGAGCACCCAAGAAGACCAGTATCACTCAAAAGGTCGAGTGTATACTTGCGCTGAGACAAAGAGATCCCCTGCTGAGATCTGGCCACCTCAATCCTGAGAAAGTACTTTAGAGGCCCCAAATCTTTTACCTCAAATGTCTTTTGAAGCACCACCTTGATCTGAAGAATCCCAGAGCAGTCGTCACCGGTAAGGATGATGTCATCAACATAAACAAGAATAATGGCCCTACGGCCATCCACAGCCGTCCGAACAAAGCACGTGTGGTCGGCATGACATCTGGTGAACCCACTCTGAAGCACAACGGTACCGAACCGCTCAAACCACGCTCTAGGGGATTGCTTCAGCCCATACAATGACTTCTGCAAAAGGCAAACACGCCCCAAATACTCCCCTTGAAGCTTGTAACTGGGGGGGTGGATCCATATAAATTTCCACAGTAAGAGTGCCATTAAGGAAGGCATTCTTTACGTCCAGCTGATGAAGAGGTCACCCATGCCAGGCAGCAAGAGAAACAAGGAGCAACACAGTATAGAGCTTGGCCACAGGAGCAAAAGTCACGCCGTAATCCTCTAGAGACTGGGTGAAGCCCTTTGCAACAAGGCGGGCCTTGTAGCGATCAAGAGAACCGTCGGCATTATACTTAACGGTGTAGACCCAACGGCAGCCAACCGTCTTTCTTGCCTGCGGGAAGAGGAAACAACTGCCAAGTGCCAGTCTTCTGCAAAGCGGACATCTCATCCCCCATGGACACGACCCACTCAGGGTGCTGGAGAGCCTCAGTCGTCGAACTCGGAACTCTGATCTAGTCGGTAGCAGTCAGGTAAGCCCGGTAACTCTGGGAAAGGCGCTGGTAGAACACAAAGCTTGCCACAGGATGGTTAGTAACACAAGAGCGCTAACCCTTGCTAAGGGCAATGGGTAAGTTAGAGGAGGAAAGAACATCACCTGCCAGAGGATATGGCACAAGGTCCTGTGAGTTGGGCTCTACCGGTGGATCCCGAAATAAGGGGTGGACATGTAAAGGCCCACATGGGCCACGGGTGTACGTCCGCAATGGAAGCGGGTCGTGCATCGGAGCTAAGGCAACCAGAGCCGGTTGTGGCGGAGGAGGAGCAACGGGAATAGGAGAGGCACCATAGAAAGGGATATCCTCAAAGAACGTAACATCCAGAGAGTGAAAACTCCTGCGAGAAGAGGGGTTAAAACACCGATATCCCTTGGAAGAGGAGGAATATCCCAAAAATAAGCACCGAATAGCTTTGCCATCAAGTTTTGTCCGAGTCGGACTATGGTCCTGGACAAAACACACACACCCGAACACCCAAAGAGGAACGGGAAACAGAGGTCGGCGTGGAGATAATTGACTGAGGGGAACCTGACCCGCTAAAGGCTGATCAGGCAGACGGTTGACCAAGAAGGTCCCCGTAAGAAGGGCAGCACTCCAAAACATCTTGGGGACGTGAGACCCACGAAGAAGACACCGGGTCACATTCAGGAGATGACGATTCTTGCATTCCGCCACTCCATTTTGTTCCGGTGTATAGGGACAGGAGAATTGGTGAATGGTTCCTTGGCTAGCAAGGAAAGCTATGAAAGAGGAAGATGCATGCTCCCCCCCCCCCCCCCCCCCCCCCCCCCGTTATCGGAGCGAAGGACCCAGATTTGTGAGGAAAATTGAGTCCTAACCATATTAGTAAACTGCGTATATAAATCAAAGACATCATATTTGGCGCGCATAAGATAGACCCAACAGCAACGAGTAAAATCATCTATAAAAGTAACAAAATACCGAAATCCATCATAAGAAACAACCGGGGCAGGCCCCGAAACATCCGAGTGAACAATATCAAACGGTGCAGAACTACAAGAACCAGATACAGGATAGGAAGTGCGTGTATGTTTGCTAAGCTGGCACACATCACACTGAAAAGAGTTCTCAAACGAGACACTCGGAAAAAGAGACGACACAATCTGAGGACTCGCATGTCCCAGTCTGGCATGCCAAAGAGTAGGTGTAGTAGCAGCAGCGATGGACGGTGGTGAGAGACGTGGCGAGAGAGGTGGGAGCTCCAACTGGTAAAGCCCGTCGCGTTCACGACCGTAGCCAAAAATCCTCCACGTGGTCAGGTCCTGAAAAACACAGCCAGAAGGAAAAAATGTCACGGAGCAGTGCATCGAACGAGTCAGTTGGAGAGAAAATTTAAGGCAAGCTTGGTAACATGAAGAACTGATCCCAAGGCGAACGAGGGGGACAAAGGAACTGTGCCCCGGTGAAGGATGGGGGTCACAGAGCCATCAGCAAGGCGAACCTGTCGATGGACGCTTGGAGACTCGAGAAAAAAAACAAGCGTGTCTCACCAGTCATGTGATCAGTGGCCCCAGAATCAATCACCCAGGGAGTGGAAGACCCCTCTTGAGTGACGTGAAAGGCCATCGGGGTACCTGACGCAGACGCTGAAGTCGACGGGAGCGACAAGGATGCAGGCAACGACTGAGCAGAAAGAGGCTGGTGCTGAGCTTGAAACTGGGACTGCTGTTGAAGCTGAGACTGAAGCTGCTGCACTTGAGTCATAAGTTGACTCTAGTCTGCGGAAGGGGCCCCAGAAGAGGCACTGTAATCAGGCTGGCCCCCAAAGTCTGAAGAAGTAGCAGCGGCGGTATGCGTGGTGGAGGACTGCGAGCGAAAGTGAGGAAAAAGCAGCCAGCATCGGGCCTTCTCGTGACTAGTCCGGAGGCAGTGCTGGCAATGAACCGAAGCAAACGGGCTCCCGCAGCCACCCCCGCGACCTTTGGAGGTAGAAGTACGCCCCCTCGCACAGAAGTA